>OY754302.1:24554293-25865668 GCA_963573255.1 Chironomus tentans
AAGGATTTACTTCGTGTTCATATTTTTTTGGCTTTGATGTTTCACGATTCTGAAGATTTTTGATACAATCTCCTCAAATGTGATGCTTTATGGACATTTTTATCGTCTGCTGTTACGTTTTTATGCTCTCAAGTGCTTTAAATAAATTCTCAGCATCTAATTAAGTATGCGGAGCATTTAATGTCATTTTCTGAATTTTGTGTACGGGAGGAGATTTCTTGTTTACTTCAATTTGTTCTGGTTGAAATATTGTGATTAAAAGAGGGAGATTCTTACTCCTCAAAATCTCAATGAATACTGGGAGTCTTTATAAATTGCTCAAATAAGATGCTCACTAAGATATTCTTAAATGTTCTCTGGATGTTGAGACTTTTCCAATTTACACCATAAAATCCTGTCCAACAAGATTTAAATTAATAATCACAGTACAGAAAAGACACGATTATGTGCTATTAAGCGACAACAAGGTAGATTAGACCAAGCTTTTCCATGCGAGACAATCATTAGTTCAACAGATAAATTTTATGATAATGAACAACAAAAAGTCAACATAAAGGAAGCGTTAACAAAGTGTTGATTGTTATCAACTTTTCTCCATTGCATCATAATCATAAAGTTTTGATACACAACAATTTAATTAACAAAAGAAAACACAATTAAAGATGTTGATTGTTGAT
Organism: Chironomus tentans; assembly: GCA_963573255.1. Taxonomy (NCBI): domain Eukaryota; kingdom Metazoa; phylum Arthropoda; class Insecta; order Diptera; family Chironomidae; genus Chironomus; species Chironomus tentans. Next base: position 24,554,971 of record OY754302.1, read on the forward strand.
GCTGGTCAGTTCATCACAAGGTTAATTTTTTATGGTTGACAACTTTCCTGATTTACAGAGATTATTTTTTGTAACGTTCACTCTAAATACCTAGACATAGTAATAATAATAATAATGATTTATACGTGTGGACACAAGAGAAATAACAACAATCTACCATAATAAAATTAAAATATCTATTATGATCATGAGTATGGTCGTCTTGAATGAAATAAAAAAACAGGTTCATTATTGAGCAATACTGATTTTTACATCGAGTTTACACCTTTCATTTTGCTGTTTTGAACGTTCATTTGCGGAAATAAAATATATTTGCTGTTTACAAAATTAAAAATGTATGAAAAGGTATTTTTATAGTCACAGAAATAGGCTAATAACAGCACGTTGCATTAGACTAATTGCACATTTCTTGTGGATATCTTGTAAATGTCTCATTGTTAGGTAACAATTAATATTGTAAGATTTATAGACCTTTATGCTGGATTTTCTGGCATATCTTATTGTGTGGACTATTTTGGGTGGCTGGATGTGGGTATTTTATGTTCATTGAATGCTCAATTGAAATTTTGGCAGGAGCATTTAGAGATAAATCCATAAATAAATATGTATGTAGCTCCACAAGACATCAATTCAATTTGAGAATTCAAGAGCCATCAAAAATTAATTTGCATGATATTGGCATCATTCAAGTTCAAGGGGATTTCAAGCATTCTTGAACAGGTCGTTAGAAATAACAACCTCGGAAGCAATTGCGCTCTGATCAAAGACTTATAATACCTTGTTGACTTGATCAATAAAATGGTTCAAAACAGCAATTCATGTGCCTTAATAAGCACGGTAGGTGTGCTAATATTTTCTTCTGAATAGCTGTAATATTAAACGAAAAAATAAATTGAAAATAAACATTGAACTTGCGTCATGCATTTCTGGCTGAATGGAACTAGTATGAAAATAAATTTATTTTATTAAATATTTATTTGCATTTCAAGGACATCAAGGATTGCATTACCGCTAGTAATAGTGCTATTGGCAACTGTAACAAATATTTTTGCACGTCCACACCACGCTCCACAGCCTTATGCTCATCCCGCTGTATTGGAGAACGAGGCAATCGAGTCACTATATCCAAGCCATTTGAAAAATCCATTTTATAAAACTCCAAGGTGAGCTTTTATTTCTTAGAAATATTATGTGTGGCTTAATTTTATTAATAATAATATTCTTGCTTCTAATTTCAGAGTACGTGCAGTTCTCGCTCGACATAGTTGGCTCGCGTATGGCGAGCAGCCTGTCGAAAATAGAATAGCTGATGCCGTCCCACGAAAAGAGATTTACAAATTGTTAACACATGCTGGTCTTGTCTCGCGGAATGAATATCCATATGCTTAGTGATATCAAATCTACTTAATCGTTGCTACCTATGCAATGGAATTTAATGTACCATAAAATTTAATTTCTCACATTTTGTAAATATTAAGCTTATTTGTACACTATTCGAGCATTTTAGTCATAATTTTTGTGGATAATAAAGCATTTTTATTATTTTTGACATAAAAATCTGAGATATAACATTGGGGGTCGTTCACAAATGACGTCTATCAAATATGTGATTTTTAGGCTCCTTCTCACTCTTTTGTCACAGGAAGATGGTGACTATGAAGAGTACCACAGGTTTCGATCCCCTCCATCCCTTAATATTTGACGTCATTAGTGAACGAATCTATGGGGTCGTTCACTTATTACGTTTGCTTTTTAGGGGGGAGGGGGTCTAGAATTTCGTAACAGGCTAAAGTAAAAAAACATTTTTTGTTCAAAATTTGTAATAAGTGGGGGGGGGGGGTCTAAAAAGTCACTGTTCTGTGTAACGTAAAAAATGAACGACCCCATGTCTATCCAAATACGAACGAAGTTTTGTTTACAGTAAAAGCACGTGGCATCAAAGACGAAAGTTTTCCAGTCCAGCATTGCGCATATTCACATCATTCGCCAAGCTTTCCATTACATAAACTTTCATTCAGATTTTCATGAAAAAATATTTTAGTTAGCTCGAACATTTCGCCAAGTCTAGACTGAAAGTCTCTCGAGTTGCTTCCTTATCGTGTTTTTTACTCATTAGCGCATTTTCCTTAGAAAGTAATGCGCTTAAAGGTCCACTTTGGCTGGCCCGCTGGCTGGCTGGCTGGCTGGCTGGCTGGCCTGCTGCCTCAAAAACTCGGCAGGGGAAGCACGTAGAGACTTCGGGTTTTTTGCATTAAATAGCTGCTATTTCGTAGGGGTGCGCAACGTATTTAGTTTTTTGAAAATCCTCACCTAAACTTAATTAAATTAACTTTTCTGTTTTTGGTGTAAAAAATCACTGACGTTGGATTAGTCAAAGTTTAACGTGACGCTTAAAAAGAATACTTATATTAAAAAACCCTTCAAGTCGTGGGTTCGATCCTCTCCGCGGGCAACTTTTTTTTACACTTTTTTGATTCTTTTTTACACTTTTTTGATGTTTTATGATATTTTATGATTTATTAATGCATAATTAAATTTTTTTGAGTCATAAAACAGCAAAAAAGTACATTTTTTCATAAATTTTATTTTCTCGAAATGTAAATGTATGTAGAACCATACAAATGTTGCTGTCATTACTTGTGAAGTATAAGTGACAGATTTAATTTGTACTAAAACCATACAAATGTTTTGAAATAGCTTCCGGAATTTTTTTCAGCTACAACTATATATTTAAAGCATTTATGCTATGTTTTCAATTCATTTGGGGAAATAAATTAAGTGGGTACTTATTTTTACATTCTGAATTATGGATTTATTTACTGATCTGTGCGGGAAAATGCGCTTAATTCCCTCGATGTATAACACGAGGACTTTCTACATCTTTTTTTATTGATGTAGAAATTTAATGCAGTGAAAATAGGGAGAGGAAAGAAAAGAAAAACATATACAAAGTTCTTTGTCGATAAGTAAATTTACATAAAAACTAGTGATGCATTGCCGCTAAAGAGCTTTAGAAAAGTTTCACATGAGTGGATGTGTTTGATCGATTTTACACAAAAAAAGAGAGAGACTTGCTTACTCCTTTCTGAATGTGCAATTTTTGTGTCATTATGTGGAGGAAATGAAAAGTACATAAAATTCATTTTTAATTGAAAATTCAAGCACATATAGGACTGTGTGCAGCATAAAGAAAAAATTAATACGAATGTATTTATGCCATAATAGAGGTTTGGTTGTTCATAATAAACTTTTAAAAATCAATGATTCTTCATGTATACATGTAGAACATAAATTTTAGTGCTGGCGAAAGACGATTCCAATGTAAAGTCGTGTACAGGAACAAGAAGTGAATCAATTTATTGATAATTACTTAAATATTGATGAATGAAGCCATACGAAAATAGTTATGAAATGTTGTAATCTAATCTAATCTATTCACAAGCGAAGATTGCTTCAATTTCCGAAAAAAAAAATCTATATAAAGGCGCAATAAGGAGGAAACGTCTCTGATTACCAATTTTCTCACAATAGAGACAATACATAGTAAATGAATTTTCTGTGTTTGGCTACGGGGAATAAATAAAAATTTCACCCGTGGTGAAATATATTGTACATGAAATTAACCATTTTTGTAGCCTCGAGCTTTGATTTTTCCCCTGCGCGCAACTTTTCATTGCGTGCTAGAAAACAATAAACCTAAAAAGGATAGAATTATTTATGTAAATTAGATTTTTTTATATACAAAAAAGGCCGTCTGGTGGTGAAAATCTAAATTTAGAAATGTAAGCATTATAATCTTTAATTCTCATCTACAACCACGCACGAGACAATAAATATTTCCATCATTATAAATTTTCTCGAATTAATTCTTTTTGTCTATTTTAAATGAATATAAATGGCATTCAAGGCTGCTCGCAAATATACCAAATGGAAGTTTCGGTCGATGGTGTTTTGGTCTTATCATTTTAACACATTTAATCGCATACAATGAAAGTGGAAGCTTATGTGTACTTGTTGCTGGGGGAGTTGCGATGCTTAGCTCTTTATTAATGGGTAGGTGCCAGCCATGATTAGTTATTTCGATAATTATAGTGTAGTGCATTAATAACTTGTTCCACAATTGAACGCGTTCTTGTTGTTGATAATATGTAGTCTGGGACATCCCAGCAGATTATAATTTTTGTTGTTCAAGCAACCAACTCCTAGGTACGTTCCTGCACAGATTTGCTCGCAATTTATCGCACGCTCATTCATTTGTAGGCGATAACTAATGACTGGATTGTGCTCAAGTACAACTTGTTATGATACCCAGTAATAACGCCGACACGGAATAACTTCACAACATCAAACCGGAATATTGCCGAAAATTTTTTTTGCTCAGGGCGGTAATAACTTCACCTATAAAATGTAGGTGAAGTTATTCCGGCGCCACGACGGAATAATTTCACCTATGCAATATAAGTGAAATTATTACCGCTCCATACAGGAATAACTTCACCTACATTATATAGGTGAAGTTATTCCGTCGCGGCGACGGAATAATGTCGAAAATATTTGTTCTTCCACATTATTCCGTCACGGTGCAGGAATAACTTCACTTCTAAATACTAATTAATTTAGAAAGTTTATTTACGGCTAACAAAAAAACTGGGAGAAAGAATTTATTTAACAGGCTTCTTGTTGTTTCGATCTCTGATTCTATAACAAAGATTATGAGCAACAAATGTTTTTTCTTTTATTAAATGATGTAATGCTAATGGGCGATTCCACGGATGTGATTTTTCGAAAATTTCGCCTTTAAACTAATTTTTCTCATAATTCAGCTATCTAGACGTTCTAATGACTACATTTACTTATGTAAGACGCTAAAATCTAGCTTTCTGAACTTATTTCTTCCTTCTATATGCATTAATTAAAGAAATATTTCAAAATGTTGAATTCTGATTTTGTACCCAAGAATTTTCCACTTTATAAACATCTAGACAACTTTTTATGGTTGATTTACTGTAAATTCTATATTGTTTTATCATTCTGCATACCTAAATGTATTCATAAACCTTTAATTAAGCAGGAAAATGAATAATTTAAACGAATTAATGAAATTGAGTGACGCTTTTTCCTAATCCATGAGAAAATGTTTTTTGGAAACAGTTTTCCACTTTAACTAACAACAATTCTATTGATTCGAATGTGGATAATGAAATTATTTGGAGTAAGGAAGATTTTTATTTAGTAGTCGTAAATGTTAGCTTAGTTAAATAGCATTTTTTGATAATCAAATTTGTGAATAACATAGATTAAAAAAGCACTTTTTTCGGAATTCCACTTATCCGTGGAATCGCCCTTATACTAATATTATATTTTAGTTATATTATATTATATTATATTTTTATGAACCAATTAACATTCATCAACATTAGGAATAAAAAAGTCTGCCTGGCAATCTACTTGGCACATTACATACAGCACAACGTGTAGTTTGACTTCCCTGAGCATTGAGTCTAACTCCTTCAATGCAATTTTCACAAAGAAATTTCAAGTACAATTTCGGTGCCTTTCAGTTAATTTGAACTTTTTAAAAGGATTTAAAATATCGAACTTTTGTGACTACCCGTTATTACTAATTTCAAAAAGTTAATTTATTCACTGATTTTATTTGAAAAAAATTAATAAAACATACGTCCAGTAAAATATAATATTAGTATTAGCATTACATCATTTAATAAAAGAAAAAACATTTGTTGCTCATAATCTTTGTTATAGAATCAGAGATCGAAACAACAAGAAAGCCAGTTAAATAAATTCTTTCTCCCAGTTTTTTTGTTAGCCGTAAATAAACTTTCTAAATTAATTAGTATTTAGAAGTGAAGTTATTCCTGCACCGTGACGGAATAATGTCGAAGAACAAATATTTTCGACATTATTCCGTCGCCGCGACGGAATAACTTCACCTATATAATGTAGGTGAAGTTATTCCTGTATGGAGCGGTATATGTCGAAGACTGGATTTGCTGCAATTCTGCGAACGTCGAGGATAAATGAATTTTTTAAGGCGTGATGTTTCTAATTCACTAAATTGTACTTTATTTAAATAATTCTGGATATCGGTGAAGTTCACACTGTACAAATAATTGGGAAAAGGTTAATTCAATTAATTGACAATAAATAATTAAAAAGGGCTTACAATATTTGCTATCCTGATCCGTCTTCTACAAGGTGCAAAAGTAAAGTGAACACATGGATCAGAAATTGAGCAAATTATTGCGGGAATTGAAATTGAGCTACAAATTGAGCAATATGTAATGAAATTGAGGAATACGTTACGAAGTCAATTCGTGTCTGTCATTCAGCGTTAATGACATACTCGGGCCAGGGGAAAAGTAATTCAATAGAAGCAAAAGCAAAGTATATTTATTTATTATTAAGGGATTTCATGTTGATGCCGGATATTCATAATCGATGCCAAAAACTTCTTAATTGTGTTCTCCTTAGATTTCGCTTTCCTTTGTCTTGTTAAATTCCTCTTTCTAGACTTAATCTTTCCTTTCTGGATATATTCATCAGTTTTATTCTTTGAAAATGATTGAACTGCATACGGTTGATTTGGATGATACTCTAATGCACCGCCATAAATTGTGTAGCCTAATTTTGTCTTTAGAGCCACGGGGTCGTTAATGCCACCATGCTTTGCAGCTTCCACTGCTTCAATTGCATAAGCATGTCTAGATCCAATTAAAATGCAAGGAGTGGCATTGGAATAGGAATCAAATGGTACATCGTGTAAATAGGCAAATTGTTCCTTCAATTGCTGAACATTCAGTGACCTTGGTGCAATTTGTAAGTCATCAATTGCATAACATTCGTTGAGAACTAGCACTTCACTGTTTGGAAGAATGCCTGAAATTGTCAAGTCAACTTTCAGTGCTGGCATAACTTTAATCTTTGCGTCGGTCCACTGCAATTCGATCTCACATGGCGTTCCAATGATTTCCAGATCATTAACTAATGATTTCTTAATTAAAGTAATTTCTGCTGCTGAGTCACCGACAGCATATCCAACTGCTTTCTTGTCAATACCATAAATGTATGAGCGGAATAATTTGACTGTTCTGTCTGAACTTCCATAGCTATTGCAATTTGACGTAGAACACATCATGTATCCTTTATTGATGTTATGGCTGATTGTATTTTGAGCTACTGGAAAACCACGATACTGACTTATTTCTGGTACATTTTGTTGTTGCTGTTGATTTAAAGCATTGGCGTGTACTTGTGATGCAACTTGCTGCTCTGGAGGTGCACTTGGTTGTGGAGCTGGTGCTGTGTTTTGTTGATTTTGTTCAACAGTCGGTTTAAAATAACCTTTTTGATTTTTGTATGCATTACTGGACTTGGATTTTCCACGATGAAGCGATATGTGATGCTTTAATGCACATTTGCTGAAGTTGTCAACGTTATGTCCACATCCAAGCTTGATGTCGCAGTTATTTGCTTGATGATCAGTTGTAATCAGACAATTTACACATAAGCCATGAGAATTTACCACGTTGTATCGCTGATCAATCGTCATATCACGATACTCACGGCATTCAAGCGAAAAGTGATTTGAGTCATCACAAACGTAGCATTTCCTTTGGATCATATCGACTTTATCCATATCGTAGCCAATATAAGGTGCTTTTTCTCTTGACCTTATCTCAAATTTAAAATCTTCTTTACGGAAATTGGGATGAAACTTCGGAGAAGATGATTCCGAATGCGTTTCATCATCAGTCGATGCAACTGATGTTGAATAAACTTGATAATTTCCACTTTTATTTGTTGATTCCTTTTTGTCACTGGATTTTGTTACTCCCATCGGTAATGATTTGGCAATTTCATTGAGGAATTCAAATTGAACATCAAGTCGTTCCATTCTTGTTTGTCCTGGATACTTGGCATAATAGAAACTATAATATTGTTGTTGATGGAGAGGTTCCAATTGATTGTGGATATGTATGGAGATGCTCATGTCCAAAACGGGTAGATTTGCATATTTACAGGCTGCCATATAAGATGCAATTTTTGTTGTCACTTCCATAGCTGATGAATGAGTTAAAGGTCTGGCTAATTTTACTGCCATTAATTTCATTCGAGAATTTGCAACGATATTATTCGAGCATCCGTAGCATTCCTTTAAAAAGTTCATTAATTCATCAGCTGTTGAATGATTGTATAAGTCATCGATTCTCTCTAATGCCTGTCCTGTAAGTGCCTCTCGAATTAAATTCTTGGATAGACTATCTGGATACTGACCTTCACGCCTGTTTCTATCAACAGCGCGTTCAAACGTAAGCCATTTATTGACGTCACCATCAAACTTCTCAATTTTTGGTAGAGTTTTGCGAATATCCTTCAAGCTAATTAATTGATTATCGTTGGCATATGAACTTGATGAGGAATTCTTACATTGTGTTGCATTAATTGGTGGATTTGGTGATTGCGTGTTCAGTTCTCTGGCGATTTGTTGCATTATGTCGTGAGCCTTGAGAACTTTTATGCTGTACGAGAGTTCATTGATTTTGGCTGCCTTTTGGCTTTCATTATTTGCAAGAGTATGACTCATTGCATTTGAATTAATAGAAACTGAAGCATTGTCACTATTTTGGTGAGACGGATGATTCATCACCATAGTGGAGGATAAGCAAGGAGGATTTAATCTCACTCCTGCGTTAGTTTGGATCATTTGCAATTTTGTGTCTTGCAAAAACATTCTTTCATTCATCGTTCGTTCCAATTTCTCCAATCTCGCTGCATACGACTCACTCTCTTTAGCTTTATCAGCCAACTTTCTTGCCAATTCAAGCTTTTCCTTCTCAGATGAAATTAAATGATCCTTGAGTAATGCAAATTCCTCTTGCTGATTTACTAATTTTGTTCCGAGTATTCTTGAAACGCTGGTTGGATCCAAGTCTTGAAAGCTTGCATGTAGAGACTCTTCAATAGCAGAAAGTTCCAAATATGAATCCAGTTCAATAATTTGAGGATTGGCAGTTTTTTGCTTTGGCGATGGAATTTCAACTTGGGTTGTGAATCTCTCAAGACGTTCCTTTAATGTCAAATTATATCGACCAGACTTGAAAAAATCAGTTGCATGGGAATTTAGTGGATCTTTTGTACATACAGGACATATCCATGGAGTCTTTTCATTCTCCAAGTCCTCTTCGGATGTTTGCGAGCAACGTTGATGGAAAATTCTGTCACAAGAGAAGCATAAGAGGAATAAACGAAGATCTTCATTGTCTGGATCTTTACAATCTTTCTTGAATTTCTCACAACTCTTGCCTGTTGCACACAAAAAACCTTCCTTTAGTGCATTTACTGAAATAATGTAGTTGTCGATTTGATTAGCGCCTGGATTATTGGACATGAAGTTTATCAACCATTGATTATCCTCAGTAAGCAGGTGTTTTAAGGATTTGAAGGATTTTGGAGGCATTGAGGAAATACTATGCTGGACGCGTGATTCTGGAAATGTTTTTGCGCCTTTTGATGACTTGAAGATCTCTTGAATGATCCGATTTGCGTATGGAAGTGTTAAACGTCTCTTGTATGACTGTTGGGATCTTTTGTATGATCCAGGAAATTGGAATTAAGTGAAAAGTAAAGTTGTGAATGGGAAAAACCTTGGATTAATTACCATGCGTAAGAAATACCAAGTTGTGCATGAATCTACGACCGGGTGATGATGCGTAGTTGTCCACGACTTAAATAAATGTAAATAAAGCACTGCTACTAACAAAAATGATTAATTTCACTGCCTTTTCTAGGCTATTCTATTTTTATTTTCTTTCACTCGAATTTTTCACTGTATGTCACTCAATTACGCACCACAGCGTTTATGGTGATTCCGCAAGGTTCTAGTACGGTGAATTAACAATATGTAGAGGATTAGAGGCCGTAAATATCGCGTAAACTACTCTCACATGGGCGAAAATTAAACCACGTGTCGCGAAATTTTGGATCACTATTTTTGACCGTTTATTTTGAATTTAGAGCTGTTTAATTAAGCTTAAATGTTTCTTTTTCACTTCTCGATTACTTTAAGTATAATTTCAACGCACAATCAATCATTAAATGCGGATTATTTGCTTAAATCACTCGCGGAAATTTAGGTCACGAAAATTTATGTGACAGTCCGTGTATTACTGGAATTTACAACAGTGCGGTTCCGCTGGATTCACTTAAATTAATTCACTCAAATATTTGTGAAAATGTCGAAGACTGGATTTGCTGCAATTCTGCGAACGTCGAGGATAAATGAATTTTTTAAGGCGTGATGTTTCTAATTCACTAAATTGTACTTTATTTAAATAATTCTGGATATCGGTGAAGTTCACACTGTACAAATAATTGGGAAAAGGTTAATTCAATTAATTGACAATAAATAATTAAAAAGGGCTTACAATATTTGCTATCCTGATCCGTCTTCTACAAGGTGCAAAAGTAAAGTGAACACATGGATCAGAAATTGAGCAAATTATTGCGGGAATTGAAATTGAGCTACAAATTGAGCAATATGTAATGAAATTGAGGAATACGTTACGAAGTCAATTCGTGTCTGTCATTCAGCGTTAATGACAGTCGTGGCGCCGGAATAACTTCACCTACATTTTATAGGTGAAGTTATTACCGCCCTGAGCAAAAAAAATTTCGGCAATATTCCGACCCTGCGATTTTCTCAATAGGTGAAGTTATTCCGTGTCGGCGTTATTACCGGGTACCCTTGTTATCAATTTGTTTTATAAAAAAACCACTTGAGAATTGTTGAATGGCAATAAAGCTTTTGTTGAATACCCGGACGGCTATTTACTGTAAACAATGAAATGTTTTGATAGAATTGTTTTATAAACATTGCTGTCATAAATGTCAAAATTGAGGATATCCAAAAAAAAAAATTTCAAGTCAGATATTTGATCCGGGTTCAAAAAGCAATTTGAGCAGCAAAAAAAGATAACCCTTTAAAGACATCAACAAAGCCCCAAGAATTCCGAAAAATAAAACATAAATATTTGTTCATACTGAAAAAGATACAAAAACACTCAACTGTTTATTTTCAGCATAATGTTAAAGTCTAAACAGTTTAAATTTTCATTATTCAATTGGTTCCCAAGGCAAACATGTGCCATGATTCTTAATGCTTTCCATTACAAAGCACAATTAAGTGAAAATTTTAAGAATTTCTTAATTGAAAGAAATGTCCTTAATAAGGGTTCTTGTTCTTTTCTCTCACAATTAAATTGTGCTGTTTCATAGCTAATGAATAATGTAGCACTTATTATCGTACAATGGAGAGCTTTCGAAAAGCTTTTAAAGTGCTTCAAAAACATTTTATTTTGTCAGCTCTGAAATGTAAATACCTTTTATTGTCAGAAACATATGTCTCATATTGCATAGTAACCATAGATATTTTCATATCATATCCCATTATTTTGCAAAGACGATACTTGGAAGATACTCTTTTAGAAATATTGGGGGTCCTTGATTTGAATATACCCAAATTTTTATATAAAAATATACATTTTTTTTATGTAACGGAAATTATGCTTGCAATTTGTTTAAAAACAGGATTTTCCAGGAACAGAATAATTGTTCAAATAAAGGACCCCCATTCCTGCGGAGGAGAACTTGTTTACCATTATTTTGACTGCTTTTGCGTATCTCGATTTGATGTAAAACAACAATTTCATTCGTTCAACAAGTCAGTGATTGATATTTTGATTGATTGCATTAAATTGAGGTTAGCAGAAAGCAACAGAATAATAAAAAAAAGGTTGTAATGTTGAGGTTCACATTGTTTTTTCATTCAATCGCACAAATTAAATAAGAAAATTGCTGAATACCGAACAATCATTTTCAGCATGATATTTTTTATTCATTCACCGAACCCTTATCAAGTGGATGGAAAAGGCTTCTAAGTATTTTTTCTCGTTCAATTACTTTTCATGCATACCTGTTTCACATTCATCCATCCAGTTTACAGCAAGAATGGACTAAATCAAATTCAAATTCCATATTTAAGAGCAAGTCATCGGTTGGATTTCATATGTCTGTTTATGGCATTATGGATGGAACTGTTGGTTATGGTGGCAACAGATGCGGCTATAATAAGAACAATATCACATTGTCTCGACGCGATGTCTGGAGGTTTAATAAGAATTTATATTTTAGGTAAGTTTAACACGAGCCTTACGCTCTGTGATTGTATGCTGAAAATATTTATTCTAAAACTTTTATCAAGGACGCAACTCTAGTCAGAGTGAAGCATGGCCGGATGTTTGTGGAGTTGTTGTTGTATTCATCGTTTCATTTATGTTTGTAAGATATATATAACCTTGAAAACTTTCTGACAATTTATTAATCCTCGTACCTATCTTTTAAAAATGGATAGATCATGGGATTAGAGAACTCTAAAATCTTTACAATTTTGATGATAACGGGCGTCTTGAGTATATCCGCATTAATTGCTGTCATAACATATGTCCGAGGAAGTACAGACTCTTGGAATCATGAAGGACTCTTTCCACATGATATGTCTGGTGTAAGATTAATTAATTTATATTAATACCCAACAATGCTCCCCTCTTTTGTCACTAAAATGACTAATAATGACCATTTCTCGTTTCTATTCTCTCTTTTATTTCCATTTGTCGTTCCGTTTATATTTGCACATTCAGATTTTATCTGCTTCTGCGTTACTTATTATGTCATTTCCGAAACATCTACCAACAGGCGAACGACATCCAAAAAGTAAAGCTGCTTTATTATCCTTTGCGATTTTATTGTCCATTTTATTAATAGCTGGCTGCCTATCGACATTGATAACAATTAGGTGTGTAATTTCGAAATTTCCATTATTTTCCTCTGTAAACAATTTTATTGTCCTTGTTTCCATGTCCGCTTTCAATTCATTTGCTGGGGGGGTCTTCGGTTTGAATAACGCAATCTCTTTTATTTAACTCGAGGACTCCTGAATTTTTCACAAAATCAATTCAGTTACATTCTTTAATAATACATTTTATCTTCCTTTCAATAGCAAGTCACATGACTATGAAACGGTGCCAATATTAAGAATATTGGAGATAAAAAACCTCCACAAATTGATTCCAGCGATAAGTTGTTTGTACATCATTTCATGTTCTGGAATTCTCCTTGAATTGTTTCCTGAAACCTTTAATATTGTCGTACGACTTGCCACATCTGAATGGAAAATTTTATTGAAACAAATTGGCTATGAGAATCGCGAAACTGGCAATCCATCATTAGCTATTTTTGTTGCTGGCAGTTTAATTGCAATTTTAACTTTCGTATGTCCTCTACAAAATTTAACATTCATCATTGCCGGTGCGCAATTATGTCATGGAATCTTAGTTGCGATATTTTTCTTATACTCTCCATACCGACTTAAAGTTACAGAAACAAAACGTGAGTTCCGTAGATTTCTCATTTTCATCCACAATAAAAACCAACATAAATTTTCGTTAAAATTCCCAGAAGACTCAACATTAGCATACAGTCGTCTCGACACCGGAACTTCGAAGACTACGAAGCCAACAGCACCGAAAAGATCTGCAACATGGTTTCTTAATAAAGCTGTTCCATCCCTTAGCAGTCAAAGCTTATCAAAGTCAATAAACAAGTTGAATAAGAAGCATTCAAAAAAGGAAGAACGTGAATGGCTTTTACTGGCTGAGCCATCATCACCTGTTGTTAGAAATGCACAATATGACGAAGAATGTAATGCGGAATCGTCAATATTAAGTGATACGACAACATCGGATATAGATTGTATTATGAAGGCTGAACAGCTAGATACAGAGTCCTCTGAGGAAGAAGAGGATATTGATAGTATTGTAGAGGAATTCCAACAGAAAATAAAGATTTCTACTACAGGCTTAAAGGATACGGTGTTGAAACTTCCATCCATAAATTCATGGAGATTTAGTATACTGTGTTTGGCCATAGTATTCACCGCATGTATCTGTGGAAGCTATGGAGCAAATAATGAAAATTTAATTTATATTCTAATTTCTTTCATAGGTAAAATTCATGAGAATATATTAATCATGCCTTGAAACTCTAATTCTATCTTTTTCATCTTCCAGTAATTTTAATCATAAGTTTCATAATGATATGGATACCTAAATATTCTTCTTCACATGCAACACCAACATCATTTACATGCATAATTTTCATATACATCAGTTCTGTTCTACTTTCTTCCATTATGTTTGATAGCTGGCTAGCTATTATATTTTGGTTTATATCTGGCATAATTCTTGTACTGCAGTCACTAATAAAATGCGACATATTTTGTTGCTTATGCTTAGACTATCCACATAGTTCAGCACAGACAACAATCGTCATGGAAGAACACATCATTCCAAATGGTTCAACGAATAGCTTGGCTGCGACATCAATTAGAATCAAAAACCCACCGAAAGGATTATCAGTGGTTAATCACGTCCAAAAGTACAGATGACATCACATCGATAGTGAATCAGAATCAGATAGTGAGTACTATGAAGAAGACACGGTTGAAGAATGGACTGACTAAAACTTTTTTTATTATAACATTGTGATGTAAAATCAATAATGCGTATAGCTTATAGTTTCACGTTGTTGAGAAGATGAAGATTATTTTTTTGGAAAGGAAATTGGGACAGTATTAGATAGATAAAGATTTATGAAACGAAAATGTCTTATAAGAGAAAATCTCAATTATTTTTCAATACTTTATCGATTTTATTGTGACAGTATATATACCATAATGGGACAATGGATACTCATGAGTGTTCATGATGTAATTAATGTTAAACAATGTCAATTTTTCTAAATGTTATTTTAAAAAAGTTTTTACATTTAAGAAGCAATGAAATTTTAATTTCTGTTCCTTTAAGCAATTCATGTAATGTAAAGAACTCTGAATAAAAACTTTAAATTCCAAAAAATATTTTGAAACAGATATGTATGACCAGCGGTGCTTTTACTTTAACTTTATTAGAAACATGGAAACATGCTTGGTGGATTTGTCTTCGATCTTTCTTGGATATGAGAGAAAGATTTGAATTTTATGGATGCGCGACCAATACATTATCCCTAGCAGGGGGGTCCAAAATATTAACTTCCACGCATATGTTCTCCTCCTTATGCTCAAAGTTTCATACTAATTGCAAATTCTAATAGTACATGAATGACTAGATCTGTCATTCATCATCTGTAATATGGAAAATTATTTTTCTATTTAAAAATTTTCCGTACCCCATCGAACCCTCCATTAGGTACATCCATGATCCCTAGTAAAAAGTTGTTGACGTGACGTTGTGCAACATATCAGTTACCCATCTTTTCTAAGGTCGAAAGTTCGATTCCCACCAGAAATTTACATAGACATCTACAAAATATTCAAAGTTTGCCTAAGATTCACGAATCCGCAACCTATAATTTTTGTTTGTTACTCAATAGCCACTACTATTGACCTTAAGAAATAGCAACTAAACCAAACAGAACTAGCATTAAAGCTCATTTAATGAGCCAAAATAAAAGTCAATTTAAGTGGGCAATTGCTTTAAGTGCTTCCACAAACTAAATAAAAGTTACCCAATCTATGTAAATAAGATAGAAAGAACAGGTAAGAACTTGACATGGAAACAAGCTTGTCGAAATGTTATGAAATTAAAATCATTGAGCACGAACTTTTCGGAACCAGACTAGAATGAAGAAATAAATTTCCCCATCAAATTATTAAATCATCGCTACGCTGTAGGCAAACATCTTAATTTCTTCATGAATCAATTAACTGTTGGATCTATAGGCAGGTAAGAAATTTTCCTCTCTAATGCTTTTTGCTTATTGAAAGAAAGTAAAAGTTATAATAATTGATTTGCATATTTCAGCACCATTACAACGTGTAAATTAAAATACACAACACGTTTAGTATGAAAAATCGATGGACCTTAGATAATGCACAAGTATAAAACTCCTTATTATAATTTTACTACTTTATAATTTATTAATTATTTGTGCGTTATCATTTGAGGTGAGGTAAGTGGCAAGGGAGTCGTTCACATATGACGTCCAGCAATAAGGTAGGTGGAGGGTCTGCAGCTATATAACGTGCCACTGTAAAAAAAATTGGTACAAAAAGGAGCTAGATCTTAAATTGTGTGCCCTTATTTTTTAATCGACGTCATTTGTGAACAACCCAAGACACAGCAAGCTTTGATGAATAAATTAGATCTAAAATGATTTTAATTTCATTTTTCATCCGAAATGAGACCAGGAAAAGTTTCATTTATGAAAATTAAGGTATTCAGAGCAGTCACATGTTTAGCTAATTAGCAATTTGATGGAAGTAAGTCTCATTTTTGTTGGAAATTTTCATTTCTAATCGTCTTGTGTCTTAAATATTCATTCAACATTTTAATCTCATTAATGCCCACAATTATGATATTTCCTCAGATGAAGCGTGATAATTTCTAATCTGCTGACTCTTCTCAATCCGAATGGAAAGAACAAATATGATTGCGAAAAGTGAAAGGCATGTGAGGAAATGTTTTACATGCAATTTGACATGTGACAACAATCCATTCCTTTCTATGTGTTATCTCTTTTTATTATTAATAAAAAAATGAAATTATTCCAAATATTCATAATATGTATCTGTGTCTACACACTGCAGCCACTCTACTTCTAAAAGCAAACAAATGGAAGTATGCTACGATCGCTTACAGTTTTGATAGAAGCGCATCTTTATTTGTGCACAGTCAGGGGAACGGTAGAGGCAGGGACTTATCCAGGATGTTTTTTTGGAGATCGCTTCCAATCATGACCTTTTTGTTTTAAGCTAGTAGGAGGTTGACCCCAAACCCCCCTGGATACGCCCCTGGGTAGAGGGTTCTCAAATTGAAATTAAGGACACTTGGCCTGGTAGGCTATTGTCTCTAGAGTTGGGGAGCACTCATTTACTACGTCAAACATTTAGTTAGAAGTGGGTTGGTGGTCGTCAGGAACTTTGTTTTTCTTGATTGGAAACAAGAACCAGTAAAAACCCAAACTGCTGAACATTACCTTCCTAAAAGTATGTACGCAAAATGTGTTAATCAATTGTCGAAACAGAAAAAAAAGCAGTGAAAGAATGTCGTCGTAGAAAAAATTTTCTTTCCTTCTATACGAGAGCTTGCTTAATTCATAACATTTTCTCACTCAATTATCCCAGAAAGAAACTCTCGTATTGCTGTTAATTTGAAGTAAATTCATAGATAATAATGCTCAAACTGGTAGTTGTTAAATTTTCTTTCAATTTCTTTCGGTTTTTTATCGAATAATTCTCGCTTTTCATCGCTCGCTCATGTTCGGCATGAAGAGAATGCCAGCCATACTTAATCTCATTTATGCAGATTGAAAAACGCAGAATATTGGAATCATTCATTTTTTAGATTTTGACGAAGAAAGTGCTCAAGCTCATGAAATATTGAGAGAGACGAAATTTAAAAGACTTATTGTTAGGTGTGCCTTACCTCAAAAATTGTGGTTGTAAGTGATTTAATTAAATTTTACAAGTGTTAATAGCATTAATTTCTCCTCCTGTTTATCAGTTTAACAACAGACAAATTATGTTGAAGACAGAACATTTTCTAGCGTTATTGGTTTTGTGCTTTGTGAGCTGTGGTGAGAGTTCAATATTCGATTTACATTATTTTCTATTGATAAGAAAGTGTTTCAAGTAAATATTAATTTTTTTTCTGTGTATATCTTCAGATGCTCGCGAAATCAACTGTCCCGATTCAACGCGACCGCATAAAACTGAATGCAATAAATATTTTAAGTGTATTAAACTTCCTTCCAACTCATTAACGTGGATAACATTAACGTGTCAGGAAGGATTAGTTTATGATAAAAATTTAAGATCGTGTGCCATTCCTCCTGAAAATTGGGACTGTAATTTGAGTAGTGAAGTGGATGATGATGATACACAAAGTGGTGATTCTGAGAAACCCAGCAATAATAATGAAAATTCAGATTTAGTACAAACTGAAAGAATTGTGGATGATGAAGAAGATGGATATGTGAGAAAAGAAAGTGACGAGTTCCTAGAAGTTATAGATGGTGACAAAGATTTTGGAAATTTGGATGTGACATCAAGAAGTGATGACGATGATAAAAGTGCAGAAGATAATTCAGAATCCAGTGGAGATGATGGATTAGAAAAATTTGTGACCCCAGCAAGTGCACACATGATTACTACTCAAGTGCAGAGATTATCGCAATTAGTTCAGAATATTCCTAAAACCAAAGGGGATATTACACCTGATGATATTAATTCATACTTAGACACTCAAAAAATTCAATCAAGTTCACCTGATTACAGATATAATTCCAATGGAAAAACAACCGTGCCTGCAGATGGAAGAGTTCATCCAGAAATTGAATCGGAAATAATAAATATTCAAAATACTCTGAATGCAAGATTGACGACGTTGCCAATGGAATTCACGACACCCCCAACATCCATTAAGCCAATGTTTTACATAAATAAAGAACCAATCACTGAAATTAAATTAAAGCATGGAATGGGACTTGAAGGCATCGGAACACATCAAATTGTTGTAAATCGTCCTGAAGGTTCCGTCATGTTCAATGTTCCAGCCACAAGTGATAACACTAACAAACAAAATCAACCTTATTTATCTCAAGACATCCTTAAAACTATCTTAGAGCTTTCAAAGCAAATGGTCTCACAGAAGACTTCAAGCAACCAAGAAAATCATCAACAGACACATCCAATCTACTATGCAGTTCCAGTACCAATTGTTCCACCACAAAATAACGTCCAAAATTATTATGGACAATTTCCCAATCAAACTATTAATACATCCGAACGTCCACAAGTTACGAACGACATATACCCAACGACCCCTCAATATAAGCAACCGTCTATTTATGACAATCCATACAAAGCTGCCTACAATACAGATGAATCAAATATTCATGCTAATCCCGATATATCCAACAATTTGGGTCCTTTTCAAGCCCCTCCTGTAAGAAATAACCATAATCATCATCATCATGTTAGGCACTACCTCAAAAATTCTCAACAAATTAATAATCAATATGCCGAACAACCTTATAATGTGAAAAGTCAACAAGGAAATTATCAAAACTACAATCAACAACAATATACACAGCAATACCCTTCAAATTATTACTCGCCCTATAACAGCAATTATCCTCAAAATTATCAACAATACTACAATCCACAGTCTTACTATCAACCTTCTGAAAATCCAAATCCACAGAGCAATGTCAATCAGTTTTCAAATTATAATGGTGCATATTACGGAAATAGACCATTCGTGAGTGATTCATCAGCACCTTTTGTAGATCAACACACATACAATGGACAGAAGTATCCATATCGAAAAGAAAGTTTTTCATCACCATCAGTGTCGTATGAAAATGATGATTATGATGTATTCCATGAAGAAAGTGATGACGAGGCCGAGAAGTTTGATGACGATTTATTAGAGGATGATAGTGAGGAACAGAAGGAAAAATCTCCAACTGATGGACTTATATGCACATTTGCTGTTGCAAGACAAGTCAACAAGACAGATTGCTTTAAATATTATGTCTGTAATGCAAAAACTAAGGAAGTTCTATCCTATTCATGCCCAGAATTTACAGCATTTAATGATCAAACTAAATATTGCGATTCAGGTATGTATAAGGAGTGTAAGAAATCACAGGATCGTTCATCAGGAAGTTTCAAAAATAAAAAGTATTATGCTGAAGCACAAAAAGCTTTACAACAAGCTAAACGTGAATCACAGAAAGTCGAGCGTATTGCAAATATGGTTAAAAAGCAGTCACAGCAAATTATGTTTAATAGAAGGAATCAAATTCAAAATAATTATGATCAAGTACAAGATGTACCAAACTATTATCAACCGCCACAAATCCAACAAGCACCAATCATTCAGAGACCTAAGCAAACTAAGAGAACTCGTCCAAAAAGTACCAAAAGAGTGACTTTATCGAAATCAAGTAATAAAAGGAGAAGCAAGCCAAAGAAGGTGAAATGCATTAGCGATGGGAACATCCCAGATCCTGACGATTCTTTCTCATACTGGCATTGTTTTAAAAGCAGGTAATTAAAGTGACCCCCTGACGCTGTGTGAAAATTTTGTGACTTTTTGCGAGACGTCATTTATGAACAGCCCCTGGGGTTAGTTATTAAAATTAATAATATATTTAAATTTATTTGTAGCGATGGACGTATGAAGAGAATTCACAAGAAATGCAGCGCAAATCTTAGATTTTGTGCCGACTCCCGATACTGCTCACCATCATGTTGATAATTTAAATTATTTATTTATTTATCTATTTATTTATTTGTTTGTTTGAGTTATTGCATCAATAAACCATTAATCGAAAAATTAACTACTTGCTGACTACCTAAGCTCTCCTTTCTTTCAGTACATGTACAATCCAACACGTGGCCGAATTTCCGTTAATTTGAAAATTTTAAAAGTTAACGGCAATTTCGGTTTTGAAGCATGCCATCCACGTGTTTGCAAGTTTTTCTGCTAAAATTTTCCTGTTTTACCGAGTTTTTCCTTAATTACAGCACATTACACTTACTTAAATAACAGCTAAGCATACTAATATTAACGGTGAAAATATTTTTAAAGCTCAGTTTGTTGACAAGACAAATATATCAAAAACAAGAAATCGTAAAAATTATGGAATTGTGCATTTAATTAATTAATAAGACACGAAATAAGTATAAAAATGTTTCTTTTAGGACTGCTACTTACATTAATTAACTATGGATTAGTGTGTTTCGTATTAGCTTTCATTATTGTAAGTATTTGTGCATAAATCATTGAAAATTTCCACGTAATTTTTACTGAAATCTTCAAATCATTAATTAAATAACTATTTTAGCTATGTATAGTACTAAAAATCTCATCAACACCATTCCCAATTATTCACCGGCATAAAGAAGAAGAGTATTTCATAGATCCCAATGATTCGGATAAGAAGTGTCCATTTCCATCCATTAATGATGATCCATCAGTCGATCTTAGCGTTATAATTCCTGCATTTGATGAGGAAAAACGATTGCCCGTGATGTTAGAAGAATGTATGGAGTTCCTTGAAGAAAAAGTAAAACAAGAGCCGAATTTCAAGTATGAAGTCATCGTTGTGTCTGATGGCAGTAAAGATAAGACTGTAGAGTGTGCATTGAAGTATAGCAAAAAGTATACGTGTGAGAAATTCCGCGTATTGGAACTAGTTGAGAATCGTGGTAAAGGAGGAGCTGTCAGATATGGCATGATGAGCAGCAGAGGAAAATATTTACTGTTTGCCGATGCCGGTAAGCTCATTTACTCAATTTATTATCGATTATATTCATAATATGTATCTATGTCTACACATTTCACTTACCCTTTTTGAGAATTTCAAGAGGATATTAACGGAAATTCTAAATTTGAAAAGCATAAGCTCATAATTTGAATGAACTGAACGAAAATGAACTTGGATTACTGAACTACAACAATTTGAATTTTGACGGTTTTACAAAAATTAAATTTCAAAGCATACTATAACTTAATGTTTCTTAATTGACTTTTTCTCGATATCATTTCGTGATATTTTTGTGTTGCTTACATGCTAATTTGTCATTGCTTACATTTCAGATGGTGCTACAAAGTTCCCTGACTATAATTTACTTGAGAAAAGTATTTATAAATTAGCAAAGAGCTGGAAGGATGATGTTATAGTCATCGGTTCCAGAGCACATCTCGAAGAAGAATCAATGGCTAAGAGGAGCATATTCCGTACTTTCTTAATGCATGGATTTCACTTTCTTGTATGGATTTTTGCTGTTAGAGGAATCAGAGATACACAGTGTGGCTTTAAATTATTAACAAGAAGTGCAGCACGAAAAGTATTCAATATAATGCATGTCGAACGATGGGCTTTTGACGTCGAGCTTCTGTTCATAGCACAGTCCTATAAAATGCTTATCGATGAAATTGGTGTACGATGGGAAGAAATTGATGGATCTAAAATCACGCCATTTTTTAGTTGGATACAAATGGGCCGAGATCTCATTTTCATTTGGCTACGTTACCAAATTGGTGCTTGGAAACTCAAGCCAGTCAAATCTGATTAAATTTATATAATATTCTTCACTTGCTATAATTTTATGATCAACGTTTAACCGTCTTTTGTAATTCAAACGTTTTGTTTCAAACGTACACAAGTTACGTCGCATTTTTAAATCGATACAATAAAGTGGGTGATTCCATGCACTAATTTTTTATCAAGCAAACTTATGTCTTTTATTAATTTTTTAATTTCAATTTTTTTAAATTTAAAAAACTTAGTTTGCTATAAAAATGCAACGGAAATCTAAAATTTGAATTTTCAGTTAACAGAAATTTTCAGATTTAAATGGGGTGCAACTTCATGTCATTAGCTGATATTTGAAAATTGGCTCAAATTGGTCAAAAAGTAATTTAACTAAGTGATCATAGCTTTTTAAATACTAAACAGTATATAAAGTGGTGACGCGCCTGTGGAATTATCCAACAAGAAAAACATTACTTATAAAAAGCTGTCGGGAACGCGGTTGAAGTGAAAAATTTGTCTCATCTTCTTTTAGTCTTTTAGAGTTAATTCACGTTTCATATCGATCACACGAGTTGAATAATTGCTGAGTGAATAATGGCTTTATTTAGAGTAACATCGTCGAGATACATAACCGAAGCACATCAGGTAAAAAAAGCATCTTATTACATCAAGCATTTTCCCTTCAGATTTTTTTCTTGCATAAATTTAATCAAATCTGGTGAATGTTACACGCATTCAGTTTTTCGGGACATAAGTTTTGAATTATCATCTTTAATTGAGTGTGTGCTGTGTGAATATTATATTTGTTTAATTCATGCTGAAAAAATGTGAAAATCAACTTTCCATAGCACCCGACGACTCTTACATAATTTTTTCTACACAATATATCACATTCATAAACTACTCGCGAAATTTACGATAAAAACTGATCTCTTGGCTTATTGATGATCTAACAATGGAAAAGAACCAACATACACAAAGTATTCAATGTCAAAAATATTTTGATAAAAACAAATTTCACTGCCAATAATTAAATAATATCCAATTTCCTCAAAATGTAATACTTACGATACTATGATATTTATAAATATTCATCGTTAAGGAAGTCAAATGTGAATAACACTTGCTTATTAAAATAATTAATATATCGTAACTGTAAGTGCAATAAAATAAATTCTCGGGAACTTATCAACTCGTGATGAATATCGATATTTAATTAAGTTCCTCGTAATATTTTTTTTTATTGGATTGTGCCAATTTTTTGGCCTTTTGGTAATAAGCTCTATTGGATATATGTTTTGCAAAAATTTTCCCATATAAATATTTGCTGATAATAATCTGTGAAAAACAAAATATATATCTTAAAAGCTAGTATCGATGTCAATTAGCAATTCTAGTAGGCAGGCCAGAATAACTGTATTTGAGATAACATTGTAATACTGTTCAGCATTTTTTTTCGCGTTGCGTCACTCATCTTACAATGCGGTATATACATTTTTCTCCAAGCATGTTCCATAACCAGTTTTGGGTTTTTAAATGAGCCGATCGTCAAGGAAAAGAAGCCGTAAAGAGGTCTAGATCAATGTTACAAACTGATTTCAAGGTCAGACCATTCGTAATTATTATGATTACGTAAGAGAAATTATCGAACAAAAACTGAGTTAGTTATAAATAACTCTTTGAATTTGTATTGCTGCAGTTTTTTGTACACTTGTAGAATAATTTATGCAAGACCTTATATCCGAAACGATATTATGAGAAAATATTTTTGAAAAAACATCTTAAAAATATCTTTCTATTATTTTTTCATTTTCATTAACTCCGCCGCGCCGAAAACCAGAGATTGTTGCCAGCGATCATAACATGCGTACGAAACATTTCAGCCGATAGTACCGACTTGAGGGCTATTCTGCAAGACAAAGTTCCAAAGGAGCAGGAACGCGTCAAGAATTTCCGTAAAGCACATGGAGCCACAAAAGTTGGTGAAGTTAATGTCGATATGGTGAGTAACAGCATTCAAGGCTATATATATACATTTATTCCTTTCTATCTCATGATCGCTATCGTTCAAAAAAAGTGCATTTAAAGTGAATGTAGTGATTTAATCAGCAAAACGGAACGACAATTTGCAAGAAAAGAGACATCATGTGACTATACAGAGACGTAATCAATTATTCGATCATAAAAATTTCCTCAAATTAAAACAATAAATTCTCCAACTTGTGCACTTTTCTCATTGACACGATTTATAATGCTATTCTAAGGCTATTACATAGAGAGACTACATAGATTCGAGAACTCCTAATTTGCTTCTGTAAACATGATCGCTTTATCTCTTTTTTTATTTTTGTCATTATAAACACACAAAAAATGAAATGACAAGTAAACGGACAAAGTTTCAACTTGCTGACTTACTGATTACCGATATTGAGATTAAATTTTATTTTTATAGCAAGATAATAAGTCCCTTTTAATTCTCTTTCGTCGAAAAAAAAACAAAACATGTAGATGTATGGTGGTATGCGTGGCATCAAAGGTCTCGTATGTGAAACCTCCGTATTAGATGCTGATGAAGGTATCCGTTTCCGTGGACTTTCAATCCCAGAATGTCAGCAAGTCTTGCCAAAAGCACCAGGCGGAGCTGAACCATTGCCCGAAGGTCTTTTCTGGCTCTTGATCACCGGCGAAGTTCCAACAAAGGCACAAGTTGATTGGCTTTCAAAGGAATGGGCTAATCGTGCAGATTTGCCTGGACATGTTGTCACCATGCTCAACAACTTCCCATCAACACTTCATCCAATGTCACAATTCTCTGCCGCCATCACAGCATTGAATCATGAAAGCAAATTTGCTAAAGCCTATTCAGAGGTAAAGTACTTTTTTTTGTTCATTTAAAACGTGCTGATGTGCAGTAATTGTATAAAACTTATGTATGACTATTGAACTTTTACAGGGTGTTCATAAATCTAAATATTGGGAATATACTTATGAGGACAGTATGGATTTGATCGCTAAACTGCCAGTCGTTGCTGCAACCATTTATCGTAATACATACCGTGACGGTAAGGGAATCGGAGCAATTGACCCAAAACTTGATTGGTCAGCAAACTTCTGTCGCATGTTAGGATATGACAATAAAGAATTCATTGAATTGATGCGTCTGTACTTGACAATTCACAGGTAATTATCGACAAAACAACAACTGATTTATTATTAATTAATCGAACTGATTTTTTGGAAACCATTGTGTGGCAACTTGATCCTTGGATTAGCTTTAATCCATGGATTTATTTCTTAATCTGTCAATTTTAATCCATCGATTTAATGATCTCACGTAGAGTGAAAGAGAAGTTAATTGATAATGAGCTATAAATCATGACGTCTAGTGATAGCAATGTTATTATTTTATTAATCTTTTATTTTTTACGACATTGTAGTGATCACGAGGGTGGCAATGTCAGCGCACATACAGTCCATCTTGTTGGATCAGCTCTTAGCGATCCATACTTGTCATTCGCTGCCGGTATGAACGGTTTGGCTGGACCACTCCACGGATTAGCTAATCAAGAAGTATTGGTATGGATCCAAAAATTACGCTCAGAACTCGGTGATAATGCTAATGAGGATAAGGTCAAGGACTTCATCTGGAAGACACTTAAATCTGGACAAGTCGTTCCTGGCTACGGACATGCTGTTTTAAGAAAGACTGACCCTCGTTACACATGCCAACGTGAATTTGCTCTTAAGCATTTACCTGACGATCCCTTGTTCAAGCTTGTCAGCAACATCTACAAGGTCGTTCCTCCAATCCTCACTGAATTGGGCAAGGTTAAGAACCCATGGCCAAATGTTGATGCTCACTCTGGTGTCTTATTGCAATATTATGGATTGAAGGAAATGAACTATTACACTGTCTTATTCGGTGTCTCACGTGCTCTTGGTGTTCTCGCCTCACTTGTGTGGGATCGTGCTCTTGGCTTGCCTATCGAACGCCCCAAATCTATGTCTACAGATGGATTAATGAAGGCTGTTGGACATAAGTAAACTCTAAATTTATTTCATAACACGTAACATAAAATCAAAATAAAGCATTATTTTGAGTTCAATGAACTCAATTGTTAACATTTATAATCAGCTAGAAATAATGACCTTCGGCTGCAATAGTAAAAAAGAAATGAAATAACGAAATGCAAAGTTACTTTACCAAAAATAATTCCTCAAGCAAGCAGCAGCAGTAACGCTAAATTTACATTTATTCAACTATTTATTTGTTCATGTATTTCAATTTTACTATCACTACACGCAACATTATTGTAATGTATTGATCAAGATTCCGAATGATGCAAAAAAAATCTTAAAATAGATGAAAAACTTGATTTTTCTGTCCTCTAGCATCATTCGTTCCTGCTTTTCTTTTATTATTTGTTCTTCTTCTTATTTTGTTGTTGATTATAAAATCATCGAATTGGAGACTTAAGTGGGCATTGACTTTAAAAACTAAAAAAGAAATAAACAAAATATTAATAAATATTAAATCTTGTCTGCTAAAACCAAAAGAACGAACGGATTGGCTTATAATTTTTATTGTTATTATCATTATTATTTCCTACCTCAGTGAATTATCTCGTCATTATGGTTTTTGATGTAATTGGTTAATTAAACTGTTAATTTATTCCTAATTGTTAAAAAAGAGAAGAAAATGAGAGAAACTGCCTGTGGAAATATGCATGTTAGAAAAAAATGGTCTTAGTTGGAACTTAATGGCAAGAATTTAATTAATATAGAGTGTAGATACTAGCAACCCAAAAAACATACACATAACAATAAACGTAGTGAAACGGACACAACTTACTCGTGAATATTTAAAAAAAAATAGTGATTAATTCGTGGTAAAGGCAAAGAAGATAATAATAATTTAAAGAAATTTGTAAAAATCTAGCTTCACGTTTGCGAAACACATTTTGATTTGAAAATTTCCAATAAAACGCATTAAACGAAAAAAGAGTCTCTTGTTACTTCCATTCATCCGCACCATTAATCCTTCATCAATCTCATATTTCAGATCACTTTGCTAAATTGAAAAATATTTGACTGCAAATATTAACGGAATTTTGAGATTTGAAATGGTTTTTAAGTGTAACGGCTTTCAAAAATTTGAAATATGGGGTCGTTCACAAATGATGTCTATCATGAACTTGGGGGTTCTTAGACCCCCATACCCTACCCTCTATAGGGCAATTCCATGAGTGAAGGGAACTGGCGAAAATCAAGTTGTAATATTTTTTTACTTGTTTCAGTTCAAATTTCTGAAAACCGTTAAAAAATTTCTTCAATTAATGAATAAATAATTTTCCTAAATAATTAGTGGAGTTACAGCAACATTAATCAATGAAGTTTTAATCTATCAATATTTTAAAATTAATTCAGCATCTTAATAAGCCTTAATAATATTAATGTGTCGAATCAATGCTGTAAGATTTAACGGATTTCAAAAATTTGAAAGTTTTTGTGTTTTGCAATAATCGGTTGGTTGTTAACATAGTGACACATTTTTTGCGATTTTACGCTTAATTACAGTATGAAAGTAGTAATAAACTACTTAATGTAATGTAATTTATACTTTTAAACATATATCATGTGTTTTTTGGCAATTAAATAGCGTATTTAGTGAAATTTTTGGAAAATTTGAAAAGGATTTTTTGTAGTGTTAACATAGTGACAACACATTTATTAAAATATCTTGGAACAGGCATGTTTAAATCAGATAGCTAATATCTAGGAATATAGATATTTTAATTTTACATAAGCTAAATGTGTGAGATTAAGCTTATCTATATGATTTTAGAAGATATTAACTAAAGTTCAATTTTCGAAGCGTTTTTTCACTCATGGAATTACCCTATAATAAAATGTTCATTCATTAATTGCATTTTCCAGTACATATTTTTAAAAATAGTGTCACAAAAAATAAATTTGACGTCATTTGAGGACGGTCCCTAAAGCAGTACAATCTTGAAACCTTGCAAAAAACAATAAAAGAGATATTGAATAAAAAAATATTTAAAAGCATAATCTGCACACATAAATCATCGGAGATGTAAACTACTGGAATAAATAATCAGGTAAGCATGAAGTGAGACTGAGGATATCAAGAATTGGATCAATTTAGATAAATTGTTTATTTCGTTGCGAAAAGTTTACGATCGAAGAGAAAATTTTGTGTAATTTCCATTTAATTTTCATTAATAATGTGGAAATATTCGTATGATTGAGGTGTATTGTGTATTTCATAACTTTATTCTAAATCCAGTGAGCTTGTCGTGTGCCAAAAATAATATTTTGTCATTGAGAAATTTTGTGGAGAATTTTTACAGTTGCTCGTACCTTTTAATCACATTTGTAAGATTGCCTTCTTTCTTCTGTCTGTCTGTTGTGTACAGCTTCAACATTAAAGACTTTTAAGCCTCCTCGAAAAAAAAAGAATATTCAATTGAAAAAACAAAATTATATATATTCAAAGGAAATGACAAAAGTCACGTCGCGCAAAATTATATTTATTAATAATACTACATTTTGCAAGTTCTATGTAATTCTGTGAAATTTCAAGCTACAAGGACAATAAAATCTCGTTAAGCATAATCTTTTGAATCTCTATAAATAGAGATAATGTTACAATTTACTCTCAACAAACTGCTTATTGCCCAACTCATCGCACTCTACTGTGTGTACATCCAATTTAAATAATGCACAATAAAACTTTATTTTTATCCCACTTTCATCCAACACACATATGTGTGTTACTGCCGTTCATATGTACACCCAAAGTGCAAATATTAATATTATTAAATGTTATCACTTATATTCGTAAACATTACAGAACCAGTACTTGCTGTTTTTTTTCGTGTACGACTATGTGGGAGTCTGGCTGGTTTTTTTAGACTGCGATAATGATAAGGAATTTCATAAAGAATAATAATAATAATAATGACAATAGTCAGAAAGGAGGCAGGCATTATACAGCATTACGTAAAGCATAATGTCTATGCACTGAACTAATCAAGTGTTATCTTAGCAATCGGGAGAGAAAAACAGTATTTTAAGATAAGATTAGTCAATTTAGTATCTGAGAGAGCTGACATAAGAATTATCAGTGATATGAGTGTTTTTAATTATATACACAATTTGATAGCACAACCTCCTATATGCTCTAAAAATTATTATTTCTTCAGTCGTGTGGGAAATTTCGGTTAGTTTGTTTTATTCCCGTTTTGATTCTTTTGTATTTCTCATTATTTTATAACTTCTCTGACCATGTGACTTGAAGTATTTGCGAAAACATGCATTAAAAATCAATTCATGGGCATTGAATGAAGTTGTTTACTGTAGATTACATTATCTTTGAGCATAAACTATTGTTTATTTTGCTTATTTTTTTATTAATTGAATAATAGCAATTGTTATTAAGTAATAATTGACAAATAAGTGCTTTGTTTTAAAATATTCCTTAGCTGTAAACACCTTATCGAGCAGCTACATTTCTTTAAGTAATGAGACACGTTGGATTAACCGTTAAGTTTAAAATTTTCAAATTTGTGTTCAAAAACCGTTCAGTAAATCATTGTTCATTCCAGTTCAGTTCATTTGAAATTTTAAAATCCGTTATAATTTGAAAGTCAGATAACCGTTAAAAACTTCAATGCCAACAAAATGCGCCTCAATCATCCACGAAGCTTTGTCCATGAAAAATTTCCATGCAAAATACCCACATCGTATAAATAATAGTGACTTATGAGCTCTTCTTTCCATTTTCTCATTACAGTTAATATAATGGCATCAATGAAATTGAATGTGAGCCGGAAAGTTCTAAGAAAAAAGTGAATAAAGAATAATCAAATTACGATCAAATTATTGGGAAAGTTTTACAGTGCTTACAGTAATTAATTAAATAATAGTATATCAAAGCAAGAAAAAAAGTTGAGTGTATTTTTTGTGTGTTCTAACAAGTGAAAAACAAGAAAAATTTCTAGTCAATCGAAATAAAAAAGCTGAAAATAAAAAAGCACTTGCCTGGGAAGATTGCCAATAAACCTCAGCTCATTATTTGATAACTAATACAATATTAAGGTCTTGTCTGTGTACGATTTGCAGAACAAGAAGAAATATTAATCTTCAGTTACACCCTATGTACGCCATAGATCCATAGAACTGTCTAATCCTGTAAAGAAAGTGAAAAATTTGAGAAAAATTAAAAAAGTAACAAAAAGAAAGGCACGAAATTGTACAATGCCTGGAGGCGGTGCAATTCAAGCTGACATGCTGAGCGGAATCGAAGAGGAAAGTGATATGTATGAAGGCTTTGCGCCGCATGTAGACTACGGAAACATTCCCATTTCAAACGAAAGCTCTCCAGGTAAGTCATCCGTTACACTTTATACACATCCTACATGTTCTGAATAATTTAATCTAAACCAGACATAACATTAACAATGCATATGACTTATGAAAAAGAAGTTAAATTTGTTTACAGTCGTGACGTTTAAATATTCTTAAATTATATCTCGAGTACATATTGACGCTTTATTATACATAAAAATATCATCAAACAATTAGTATCTCGTGTAGATCATTAATTCCTGCCTCCTGTTTGCTTCTCCACGATACTGTTCCCTTCAATATATCAATGACTTGAATAAGTATTTACAGTATTTAGATGTGTCTGCGCACTTATTAATTTTCATTTTACGTGTTCTGTCATGAATAGATTAGTTTCGATTCCATTTGATGTAGAGCAATGGCAAGCTCTAATTTATTTGCTATCGAGAACTCAAATTCCAGATTACCATTATTTTCAAATAACAATTCAATCGATTATTCTAAAGAGGAATTATGCTAATGACAAATTATATTCGATAATAAAGATTACCATTTGAATTTAATTTCATATCAATTCTCAATTCACGTACAGCTGCTACACGTGAAATTAAAATTTTTTATTGTGACTCTCTTATTTCCTTGATAAGAAATCAATTATGTACGTCTAGTGATTCATCATACTCTAATCTTTTACTTTTTTTTTGCTCAAATCAAAAGCTTAGTCTGACTTAATTAGATAGATGTGTATTACATTATGCTTATGTAATAATCCGTGAATCACTGATTTAACTCTTTTTAGAATTAGCAAAAAATTCATGAATGAAAGAATTTTAAGACAGACTTTATAATTTTTGCGACAAAGAATTAACTTCCTATTAAATAATAGCAGATAAGCATGAGAAAATTATTAATCAAGATTTGATAAATAACGGATAATTTAAATTCAAAATAAAAATCGTCGTTAAATTTTTTAACGAAGAAATTTTGAATTGAAAAAGTTCGTTAAAAATTAAAATCAGTTAAGTCAATAAATACAAGCAGAAGATGAATGAGTTGACAAAATGTAGCAAGAAGCATCTCTTGATAAATATTTGCGAGAAAGACCCGGTAACGAAATCAAATAAATAAAAAAAATACTAAAATAAAATAAAATATGAAAAATCACACATTCGTCGATGTGTGTATAGCAATGAATCTGAACTATGATAGTAAGTGAGCGAGGAAACACATTGTTACTTAAAAGTCTACTTGTAGATTGCTCGAAAAAAGAAGAATACACAGTAAAGAAATTTACAGTGGTACACAAATAGTAATAAAATATTTGAGAACAGTTTTGGGTTGCAATTCAATTGTAATGAAAATTTTATCAATTAGGGTAAACGATCTGTTTTTTGCGGTAATCTATTTTTTGCGGTATTCACACTTGTTAGAAAAAACCACTTTAAGATGCTTGA
The DNA here is from genome assembly GCA_963573255.1 of Chironomus tentans. Lineage (NCBI taxonomy): Eukaryota > Metazoa > Arthropoda > Insecta > Diptera > Chironomidae > Chironomus > Chironomus tentans. Next base: position 24,586,980 of record OY754302.1, read on the forward strand.
CATATCCTTATTATTTAGCAAACCTCTTTAGAATGTGAAATGTTAAAGGAATGCTTAATTTTGAGTGTCTAGGTACTTGCTTTAATTAAATATTTATGATTTAAATTTTACTGCAGAATAGCAAGTTTTTGCTGTGTTTTTAATGTCAATTTTTCAACACTTTTTTACATATGACTCATGAATTAAGATGAACTGTATTGTAAATTAAGCACCAAATTTACATATTTTTAATTACTTAAGTTCAAAACTTAATTAGATTAACTAGAAAAACGTGATTTAATTTTTGTAAACATTGAATGTATTTTTTGCGGTATAAAAATCTATTTTTTGCGCTATTTGTGCGGGAAAATTCTAAGAGAAATTATGGTTGATTTACCCTAAAGGTTGATATTCCCCTGCTCCATTTGAAACAGAGAAAGTCGTTACAATTTGTTAGAAATTAATTTAATTAAATTTAAGGTTTCTGATTATTTTGATGACTTTATTTAACTTTTTATCAATTAAATGTAAACTAAAGATCATATTTAAAGTATCTACCCAATTAATTAAACAAGAAATTTCGATTTTTTGATTACCGCAAAAAATACATTTTTTTACCGCAAAAAATACATTTTATACCGCAAAAAATAGATTTGTTAATTAACTTCGTTTTTTAACAAGATCATAATAGGACATGAAAAATTGAATAAGTATATGAAAAATATTTAGTTTCCTGGATATTTTAGTGCATGTTTCATTAAAAAAGAAGATTCCTGTAAAAAGTTATGAGTATTTAAAGTTCTCAAGAACAAGAATACCGCAAAAAACAGATTGTTTACCCTAAATAGCGGTTTTATCAGCAAGTTGATTATGCAATAAAGTACTGTAAAAATGTTGTTTTATCAAATTAATGAGTGACTTTATTCCTACTGATATATCAAGTTCATTTTGTAACGTTGACTTGTAATTATGATAATTAATTGAACTGAATCAATTAATATGTATAAAATATATCTTGATACTTATGACATAAAGACAACGATGAGAGCCTCATGTCTGTGTGTACAAATAAATACTATTGTACATAAGTGTGCAATACATTTTGTGTCAACAAAAACAGAGAAAAAGACTGAGCGGGAGAGAAATCAGTAGGCAAATGAAGTCAAGTAGAATAAATCGCTCAGTTAAGTGAAGCTAGTGAAACTATTAAGTTCAATCTGAAAATTAATTGATTTTTGTAAAAAGAAATTAAGTTCGGAAGCTGCAAAACGCTAATAAAAAAAAGTCAGATATAAATAATTTACGGATTAAAGATTTCAATTTCTCAGATTCTTAATTAATGAGGAAATTGAAGCTTGATGTCGCAATAATTGTAGTAGGCAAATTAATCGAAATTGAATCAAAACAATCCACTTGTAACGGTTTCTCCGATCATCCTTGAACAGCCATTAATTATATCAAGGTCGATAATCACTGATAGTGTGAATGTGCAATTTCACCTCTACAAGTGTCTTTCTAATTAATTTAAATATAAAAAGAGTTTAAATCACAAAATGTGAGTTACTAAAGCGCATCTTTGAAGGAATTGATCAGTTACTCCGCACGTGAATGTTTGTTTATTTAAGAGTAAAGGAAATGTTTATAAAAATAAAGGCTCGTTTTCTTATAGAAGGGACGAGGCAGTGACTAAAGCTCCATATCATTTTAAACTATGGCAAATTCCCACTTTTTTATCGTCGTCATTTGTGACCAACTACTTAAATGACATAGATGTTTACAATGTGTATCAGGTTCCAATAAACGTAGTTTTAGTTCACTAGAAAATGATGCAGCGGTAATATGAAGCTAAAGAAGGAATTTTAGCCTTGAAAAGGGTTGAATCATTCATTTAAAGACAGATCATTATGATATTTGAAACTTGAGGTATTTTTTAAATGTAGAAATTTAATTCCATGTATTTCCGTTGCCGCTCATTAAGTATTTATTTATTATGGAAGAAGATGTTGCGGATGTGGAGATGAGGTAAAAGCACTTTAATGTGGTGTAGAGGAGAATATTCTTCATGGGATGCTTTGAGTCATTAGTATTTCAATTTACCTCGGCTTTTGAGATTAGAAATTCTCCGAGGTTATGGCTTAATGCTTCATTTTGTTGCTAAAGGAATGTCAATTAAGGATTTTAAGCTTCTTTGCTTGGGTCGATGGTTGAAAAAGTTCATACTTGGATTATAATTCTATTTTAATAGTAAAAGAAGCTAATATAGGCTGCATTCACTTGAAAAAAGGTATCAACGGCTATAGTTGTGTGCTCTTGGACCTACACATTACTGATTATATCAAGCAGAAACAGGAAGCTTCTTATTACCTCCAAAAAGTTATCATCCCTTGCAATATTTTGAGGAACTTTTAATTTTGACGCCAATACTCTCGTCGATTGCTGTTTACACCCCAAAAACGTTTCATTCACAGATTCAGACAAGATGTTTTTTTTCTGTGCATTTTTTCTTTTGTTATGCTGGCTATGAATTTATATCTGAGACACTTTTAGACAATAAATCTTAATAAATAAGAAAGAATTATTAGCTTGGGTGACAATTTCAAATTGACCAACATATTTCTTGACTGTAGGATAGTCAGGATGATTGCTCATCCTTTTAATTTTAAATGCATTATTCAGGATAGTGTTCTTAGTATTTCAGTTGTCGATGAAATATCAAAGAAAACTTTCAAGTTTGATCTATTTTCAAACAAATTTCTACGAATTTGATTCCTCTGTCTTTTGAATGATTTCTGCTAGGGAACTAAATTTCCTTTTAAGCAGCTTGAATTAATTGGAGTGACTCCAATAAAAGTGAATGTCTTGAAAAAAATATTTTTAAGGAACAATTTTCTCCAAGCTTTAAATTGCAATTTTCTCAATTAGCAACTGGCGGTCTGTGAGGATGAATAATTGCATTTAATGAAATATTATGATACATTGCAATTATCCTCGCATTCCTTAATAATAAGTCATTCTGCTTGTGCCTTAAATTATTTAATTTTAAGAGTCTCAGCCAGTTCACTTCCAAGTTTAGACTGAATATTTAGTTGAAATTATTTTTAACTTTTTTTGGCAAAAACACAGCCTTTTAAGCTATTTTGACAGAGTCGTAGAAAGTTCTCACAAATTCTACAGTCTCGAATGAACAAACAGACACAATGAATCCACAAATTAACTGATAACTCCTTTAAAAATGTGCAAAAGTTATTAAAAATGATGCATATTTAATATAGAATCAATAAAGTCACGAGGATTGAAAGAGAAATTCAAGATTAAAGTTGAAACATCCAGTTGGGAAAGCTATACACACGCTAAGCAAATGACAATCGATTTGTAAACATTGTTATCATCGTGTAACTTAGTGTACTTTACTGATTAATATTTACATACGAATACACACAGTAAGCAGCAGCAATAAAGTAGAATGAAAACATGATTGTGACTTGACACTCTCTCGAAAGTCCAAGTAAACAATCAAGGAGCATCATTTACCGAAAGAATTTGATAATATTTATTATTTATTGACACTGATAAACGGAATTGATTGATTCCATTGACAATGGTCGCTAGAAAATTATCATCATTTGATGTTGGAATGTCTTCCGATCTTTGTAAACGACCGAGTGTCTATATCGATCCTGACAGCGATATATTTGAGGGATTACAATATTTACAAAATATCGACAAAGATAATTGTGTAAATTGTATGCAGTTATGGAAATCATCATCAATGACGGAAGGTAACAAGACTCAACATATAAAGTTTATATTTTATGAGCCTAATCGATAAATAAGATGTCGAATTAGCAATTTTAATTTGTGCATATACATGAAAATTTTCCGCTTTAAATTATGAAGATTATTATTATAATTAACCGTACATTGTTGACTCATCATGTAAAGTTTAACGAAAAACTGAATTCATCAGCCAATAAATTATACAAGCATATTTTTTTGTTCAAAAAAAATATTTGTTTGTTGAAAAGTTTCGCATAAATTAGCATAAATACGTTGCAGTCACCTGACAGAACTCGTGCTTTTTCAGTATTTTCATTTGACGTGAGCTGTGACAAAATGCGAAAACTACTTGTTGGCTGATAATTTATTCTCTATTTTCTCTTCTTTTTTTGTCAATCTGGAAGCTTGGAATGCCTTTTTATTGGAAGCTACCTGCATTTTTATGTGATACTACTGGATCTTCAGTGATTCAACTGGATCTTTTCATTTTATTCATTCAAAACATTCTGTGATATTCAATGTAATTAATTCTTAGCCAGTTCTATTAAATTGACTAAAATCTCATGTTTGTATCAGAGTTTTATTGACAAATTTTTGTAATAATCGTAGTAATCTCTGAATTTCAAATTGTTAGACAATTCGTCTACTTTTTGAGTTTACTCCATGCTGCTTCTATTTGACAAACTTTACTGATGAATTTTTCAGGCTTTAATGGCTTGTTCATGCATTAATATAGTCAAAATTTTAGAAAAATGAAATATTAACTTTTGAATCTATTGTTTACATTTTTTTCATACAATTCCAAATTTAAATTTTCAAAAACCGTTATAATTTTCAAATTTACCTATTAATAACTAGGTTTCTGATGATTTCACGAAGTTTCCAATAAATCCTTTGTATATTTACCACTTCATGTGACTGAAAATGGAGCTTATTTTTATTGTTTGTTAATATAGTTATGAAACATGTTTTAAAGTGTAAATTGACTTACTAATTCCGAACGTAAACAGATAAACTTAATGAAATGCGTTGTTATATTATTATTCTGTGTGATCAGAGAGAATATTCAGACATAAATCACTTTGAGTCGATTGATATAATTGAAATGTAACGAAAATTATTTCTCATTTTTCTATTAATAGCCAAAAAGCAACAATTGAAAACATTCAATGATATAAAAGGTCTGATTCAGCAAGGTAAAAAACGTGAAGTAAAACTCATCATTCGTGAAAATGCATGGCCGGTAAATGCTACAATCAGAAGTCAATTATGGCCGGCATTGTGTGCGCAACATCAGCACAGTAAAAACATGTTGGACGGCTTTTATTGGGATATGGTCAATCAGGTAATCAATCAATGAATAGAATCATTGATGAAGTCTATTCATCCGATTAACTTTTGATTTTTGTTTTGTTTTATCATAGGTATTTGGCACAACGGAGCTGCCAGAAAAGCCAATCATGCTTCCTCCGTTTGTCGACTCATCTCACTGCTTACCATATCATCTTACGAAAAAAGGCAGAGCTGTAGCTGACCGAGTTGTCAGTGTATTGGGATTTGCCTGTCCTGATATCACCTATAGTCCTTCTCTCTATCCAATTGCGGCTGTTCTTCTGCACTACATGTCAGGTGAGCTTAATTTTCGATTTATTTTCTATGGAATTTATTATTGAGGTGTTGATAATTAATCGGAATTTAATGTTTTTAAAAGTGTCATATTAGAAAATTTGCTGATGGGGATCGTTTATCAGTTACGTCCGATATTTTAAGGGGAATAGAATTTTTGAATGACAATAGAATTTATTTTCTACAGTCGTCATTTGTGAGGGACTCCAAAGGCTAGCTAGAAATATTCGAATTAGGTGTAAATTTAAGCGCATATTTTTAATTTACTTGGTGTCAACAATAAATTTCTGCGATCTATAAATATGCTACGGCAAATAATATAAAAATATATCCACTGACATCAGCGAATATTTTAAAAACTGAATTTGACAAGGAACAATAAGTTGACGGAAATTCCACTTCTTTTTCATTTTGCTTTAACATTACTTCCGTTTTGGATTGTTGGAGAATTTTATATGCTGATTGTAAGGAATTCACGCTTCAACAAGGCACACTCGAAAGTACTCATAGAATTCTCTCTATTATTAACTCTATTGAATTCAGGTACTTGGGTTGCCTGTAGAAATTAAGTATTTGTGGGTTGCTTATCGATTTTTTCTTTTCTGTCTTCAATGAAAAAGTTTTTAAGCAACAATTTGATTTGTTCCTTATTAAAAATAGAACAGGGGTAAAAAAATGAAATTTAATAGCTTGAGCCTATTTGATATGAGATGTCTATCTGTGGTTTTATCTGGAGACTGACATTTAATGCCATATTACAACAGTCTCCTTGTTAAACTTGCCCTAGATTTCTTTAATCTGGAATATGTTGAAATTGGGATTTTTTAAAAAAGTATAAAGGTATAAATGCTTTCTGCTGCAAGGGAAATCCTTAATGGGTGTCATTATGGAATGGGAAGTATTATCAGCTTTATCGCATAATCGTCGTGATTATGAAGTCATAAAAATTTCAGTTTGTTATTTAGATGTTTAACATAATCCACAGTAAGCCTATAAAAAGACCGTTCACAAGCCTTAATTTATTGTGATTCATGCTTATTATTTTGTTGATAGCCAGTCAGACGTCGAATCATGGGTGTTATTTGGAATTAATTTATCACATATGGATCATTCAAATGATTTATCTATAAGGCAGCAATATGATGGAGCTTAGACGGATTCTTGGGTCTCCTCTGTCTGACGTCCTCTGTTCAAATGAAAACTTTGCAGCCTCGTTGCTGATTTTAAGCACGTAATGCACTCAAAATAAATTGAATGTTTCAAACAAAAAGTCCAAGAAAACATTGAGCTCGAATCTGTTGATGCCTGATTAATTTGTTGTGTACTTCCCCCACAAAATTGCCATAACAATTTTGTTTACTTTCCAAGTTATCATAAGTAAATTGGGAAAACAAAAGAATTAAGGCATATCGATTTATTTCTGTCAGTTCTTCTTAGCATCATCTATCCAATCACTTATCAACAATTCTCCAATGTGCTTTAGCCAATTAACATGTTTTCTTGATCTCTCTCTCTCTGCTTCGGCTCTAATTTAACGATTTATAGTTCAGACTCGAGGCAAATGAGATGTTATTTAAATATTCTGTTTGTATGCAAATGATATCGGCAATTGTGTAATAATTAAATTATAGCTGCGTTAAGGCACTTCAAGCGAATGAAATTTCATCTCAGATTATTATCGTTTTAAGAAGAAAATAGAAAAAACACAGCAAGCACAGTAAGGCACTGTGATTTTCATGCTTGAATTACGAGATGTTTATATTTCGTCTTGATTAATCGGCAACAAGACAAAGTGATCATACGAGTGCAACTTATGGTGCCAAAAATATTAAAATATCTTGTTTCATATATGTAGCTATCATGTGTCAATATTAATTGATATTTTATGACGTAAAAATTTTTTGATGGAATGAAGGCATAAGTAGATGAAAAACGTGTCGATAGTCGAGTAATTAATCACTGTATTTTTCCTTCTCTAAATCCATAATTGAATTCGTTCGCATGTGAATATACAACAATAGTGTACATGAACGTTTTTATTTTTAGAATAAGAAAATAAAGGCTTTTTGCTAATTATTTACGTGACAGTATCTGAGTTAGATTTACGATCTATAATAAAGATGTAAATGTAAATTATTAATTTGGTTTCCTGAGAGTTATGGTTATAGGCAAATTATTGCACGATTAAAAGGTCTCGTGCGATTTATCATTATCGCGCAATTTTTATTGTTTGCTGCACTTAGAAATCGATAAATTTTGAGTCAATTAATTTGACATTTTAACGACTTTTCACGTTTTGAATTTTTAATGGACTGTAAAATTTTTATGTCGTTCAGTAATCCACGAGTTCACTCCATTTCAGTTTATTTACATTCGAAGAAAATTATTAATTTCGTAAATTTGTTATCAAAAATGAGTTTAATTGACCTGGAATCTACCGCAATAAAGTTTCTGGGTTATGTTTGATAAGGTTGTTGGCCTAATAAATGTGATTTTGGCATTTGAAGGCTGAATTTAAAATTGATAATTTTTGACGAAAGATTCTAAATTTGAATTCCAAAAATCCGTTAAAATATTTGAATTCCAAAAGTCCGTTGAAATTTAACGAAATGAATGTTAATTAGTGATCGAGCCATTATGACACAATATGACAACAGCACTCAAATTTGCGAATAAATTGCATTTAAATTAATGCCTCTTTAATACACATATTATTAAAAAGTTATTTTTTGCAAATAAATAATTGTTATGAGGCAATTAGTAATATTTTTCCATAACAATACGATGTGCAAATATCCATTTTTGTGTTGCTGTTGTATAGATAATATGTTATTATTTAATTAATTAATTATCTAATTTTCATTTTTTCATATTTGTCTCTATTTATAGAGGAGGAATGCTATCATTGTATGGCCAGTTTGGTAGCAGCAAAAGACAAAGTGTTCATAACACAGACAAAATTGTTATATGAAGTCACATGGAAGACTGTGATGCAAATTGCAAAGAAATATGCGAAGAATTCTGTACTGTATCTTCAGCGACTGTGTCAGGGTCAAAAAGCTGAGAGATTATTTACAGATTGGTGCTGGTGGATTCTCGGTGGACTTCCATTTCCGCACTTGGGTAAGTGATGAGCAATTAAAAGTTTAATTAACTTAAAATAGCAATAAAATATTTATTTTATTTATTTCCATTCATCTCCTCCTGCTGTTTAATTACGACATCAAGTTCGTGTGATGGATTGCTATTTTCATGAAGGAATTAAAGTATTATATCGTGTGGCATTAGCAATATTGATTCTATTTCATAAACATACACAAAACTCATCTGAATGGGACTCAGATTCACTAAAAAATGACATCGACAATGCAATTCCAAAGTTTTGCAAACAAATACCTGTAACTCCATTAAAATTAATGCGAACTGCATTCAGTATTCGTGCATTGAGGTAATTCAATTTTTATTATTATGCTATTTTTTTATTATTGTATTCAATTAAAATTAAACTTTTATCGCATTTTTCCGGAGTTGTCGCGATTGAAAAAAAGAAGCAATTGTTTATCTAACTAACTATCGCTTTAAAGTAGCTTTATATGGAGAAAATAAGTGCATTGACTTGATTTATAATTTTATTAGCACAGAAAAGCATCACAGATATATGTCAGACTTTGCTGCTTCTTGAAAAAATACTCTTTTTAACTCAATTTATTATATTATTATTGTTGTGCTGGTGTGAGATGATTGAAGGATAATCAACTTTCCTTGTGGGTTGATGCTTTTATGGCTTTAGTAACTTGATTCCTTGAAGTTTTATTTACAAAGTAGCAGACTAACGTTTACTTATCTCGCCTTTTGTTTGGTTTAGATTCTAGAATGAATTAAAAGATAAATAGTAGGATTATAAAGCTGGATTAATTTAAATCCTAGGATTAAAAACAAGATTAATTTAAATCCACGGATTAATCAGTAGGATCAAGATAAATCCTAAGATTAAACACGTTTGCTTTAACACGTTTTATGAAGCCAAAGAAAATAATGATGTCAATCGTGACTGAGAATACCTTTTATGCTATACTTTCAATAGCAAGCTTCCTCGGAAAATTGCCAATTCCAACTTCCTTTTTATGAAAAGCTTTTGTTAACTCTGAACTCATAACACAATTTTCTCTCTTCCTTTCAAATAAAAATTAAGTTCATCATACATAACACGAGTATTCATAAAGACTGAGATGCTAATAAAGAGTATGTCAGTTAGAAGTGGAAATACGCAACTGATACGATCACGATCAACAGACAATCTACCAACAAGCCAGTCACAAATTAATATTCAAATGATGTCACACACGCTGACAATAAGAGAAGTAAGTGTTTATAAATCCTGTTGCTGATTCCATTAAAATCTCATCATTAAATTTCCATTTTTACAATCGACTTAAGGATATTCTTAAATTTACTAAGCACATTTTTCCGTTAATTTTTCAAAAAATTTTGACCGTTATTTTTTTAATTTTGAAAATTCAAATATTTTTTGACCGTTATTTTATAATTTTATTTCGTCATAATATGCGTGAAAAATGTGCTTTCATCGGTCATTAGTGATCACGTCTATAATAGTTTAATCTTCCTTTAACATCTTATTTTTTCTTTTTATTTCTTGGCCCTTTTTTCGTTCAATTTTGCTCTACACAAAAAAAATTAGATTCCACCGCCAAAATTACCAACCCTTGATATTGGTTCATGTCGTCAAATGGTAAAGTTTTCTTGCCATTTGTAATTTGATGTACTTTTTATGTTTAATTAGTTTGCACATTGACTAACTTCCGTTTTGTAGTAAAACACACCTAATTAATGAAATAATCTTTTTTTTTTGTGAAAACTTAACATGACTTTTTCTATTTTTCTCTCTTTTAACGCTGCTTGCCATTTCTATGTCTAAATTAATATCTAAAATTACCTTAAAAAATAAATAAATTACTAATCTTAAGGGTGCCCGCTCGCCCGATGTTCGTGGCGTGTCGACGGGCGTTTTCCCAATTCAATCGTTAAAAAGTAAAGCAATAGAGAGTGACGATGTAAGTTTTGGATGTCTAACAACTAATTTTTTTTATCATTACATAAATTTTTTGTTATGTTTGCTATTGTAAAAATTTCTTATCGCTCTTTGCCTTAACTGAATATAATGGAAGTAATGTTTAAATATATATAATAAAAATTTTAGCTTTTCACATTGTGGTCATGGCTGCCTGTAAGAATAACAATGTATCAACCTGTATTACTGTACACTACGGAAGAGCATGGATGTTCCTTGACGACATTCTACATAAGAGTTGAACAATATGAACCGACATTACTCATGATAAAGACGTGCAATAATGAAGTAAGTAAACCTTAACAGACTATCTTGTTTCTTGTGGATCAAAATGAGGAAATAATAAATTTTCATTTCTCTTGCTCAGGTATTTGGAGCTTATTGCTCATCACGGTGGTATGAAAGAAACTTGAAAGATGACAAAGGAAACAGACAAGGTAAGGTTGAATTTATTGCCTATTAAAAAAATGTGTTGTTTATGCATGACTTAAGTGGATTTTCTGCTTAAGCATCAAATTCGATACTTTTGACCTGAATTTATCGCACAAACACTTGATACGATATTCTACGTTTGTTTATAAACAATTGAAACATCACGAGAATGTCTTGTTTACGTGTCTTTGAGATATTTTTTTTTTCATCCCACTTTATGCCAATTATTTTTGGCACCAAATCTTTCTTCCTTAGTTTTGTAACCGAGCATATTTGATATCCTAATTAATTCGAAGTCTTTAGTGCTTATTTACATAAAAGTCTTAAAAAATCATCCAAAAACAGATTGAATGTGCAGACTATCATCTCTTAGGAACTAGCTTTATTTGTGGATTTAAAACTAATCCACGGATTAAAAATTAATAAAAAAAAATGTCTCAAAACTATCAAAAATTAAAGAATACACAACTTCCTTTACCAACATTAAAGCCATCACAAAATCATTTACCCAAGACTAAATACCGTCAAACCTCGTATCAAATACTTCAAGTAATCCAAAAAGTTTCTCGATACGCACGAGTATTTCCACAACAATTTGAGTTTTAATTACTCCAAGTCTCGTCTCGTCTCGTCTCGTTTCATCCAATAAGTGACATTGGCAAGTTTTAGTAACAAAATTAATTTTTTTTCTTCTTTTCTTCCTTCCACAGCATATTTCGGTACTGGTGAAAGTTTTCTGTTTTCATTATATCCAGAACGTGCTAAATATCCTTGGGTGGGAATAGACAGCGACAAAAATGTTGACCATTCCGCAGAACTTTTCATGGCTGCTGACAATAAAATGTTGACAATTGGTGGAGGGTGAGTAGACTGAATGCCTTGTGGCAAGTTCCAATTTAGTGCTCATTAATTTATACTTACAGTGATGGACAAGCTATTTGGATGGATGAAAATATAAGATTTGGCAAGAGTGATAAATGCAAAACATTCAATAATCCACCGTTGTGTCCGTCAGGTGACTTTGAGATTAGAGTGCTAGAGGTCTATGGTTTCGTTGGCGTTTAAAGCTTAAAAGCATGGAATATCTTTAGAGTAACTACATTAAATATTATTCAGTTGTCGTCATTGCATTATACTGTGTAATTGGATTCATGTTCTTCACACAACAAACATTACATTTATTCGTGAGCTTTTTAAAGACGAAAGGAACCGCTTTTTCTGTCCGGAGATATTTTACATCTATGTTCACAGCAACGAACAAGATGAAGGAATTGACAAAAAAAACATTGCTTATGTCCGTAAGAAAAATCCTATAAATTGGATTCTTTCGTACAAATTATACGAAGTTATCGAGAAGTTATCAAAAATTCAACGAATTCAACGAATTTTTTGAGGGAGAAAATTTAATTTTTGTTAATTTTGTTATCGCATTCCTGAAAAAAATGCATTGCAATAGACTACGTATATATGTAACAATTATTTTTGTGAGGTTGACAAAAAAGGATTTTTTGTAATTTTTATTATGTTTTTTTGAGAGAAAAGGATAAGAAAAAAACAACTGTTGGAAATTAATTAATTTTAACTATGATGGAACTAACACAAACGAGAGAGAAAATATATTTATTAGAAAGTTGATTTTTGGTTGACAATTATCTCATAGTTTATTTTCATTCCATTCTTGAAGCTAAATTTAGCTCCTTTGCGAAATTTCGGAAGTAATTTGAGATACATTTCGATCAATTTATTGATTTTGCGCTTATCATTCCAATGAACTCTAAATTTCTATGTATTCTTGGATTTTTGGGGGTTTTCTGGGGTTGAAATTGTGCAAATTGACTATTTTTACACGCTTAAAATAACGGTATTCAAACATTCAAAAAATAACGGTTTTTCTAAATTTGAATAAACTGAACGAAAATGAACTTGAATTATTGAACGACTAAATTTTGAATTTTGACGGTTTTAAATTTTTTAAATGAAACAAAATTAAATTTCAAAACATAATTTGTGTTTCCTTATTGACCTTTTTGATCGCATATTTCCATAAATTATTAAATTCAATGTTGGAAAGAGAAAATCTGCACAATTTTGACCTCAGCAACCTTCAAAGTCACTTTAACTTTTCCTATATCTTAAGATGCTTAAAATTGAAATTATAGTCATTTGCATTAATTGAAAGCTAAGATAAAGAAATCTGTACACCTATATTTTGTTTTGAGAATGTAAAATGATATAAGAAAAAAAAATGATACCAAAAATGTAGATTTAATTAAATAATTTGTGTGTTTTAATGATTCATTCTCATCAAATATATAGAGAGCAATATAAATGTGAAGGAAGAAGGAGGAAGGCTTAGATGAAAAAAATATATATATGCATAAATTTCATTCTTACATTGTTCGTTCATAAGTTGACACTTGAGAAGCTAGAAAGTAGTAAAGTTCCAATGTATTTAACATGCTATATATTTAAACATAAATGCGTATTGACGTGAGATTCAATTTCTAAGAAGTTAAAGCTAGTAGAAAAAAATAGTTCATAACAAGTCAGATAATAAATGCTAAACAAGTACTTGATTTAAACATTTACAACACGAATCAATGAAAAAAAACTACGTAATCAACCATGAGGAACCAATAACGAACAATACAGAAACCAATAATAATAATAAACTTGCTGAAACATATGATCAAAAATATGAAAAAAATTTAAAAGTCCTCAGGATCGAATCATTTAAAAATATATCAAAACAATGAAGAAATTAAAATAATTAAATATTTTATCTGCTTTCGCTCATTATTGAAGGAAATTGTTAATTATTTTAAGTTAAACAAAGGAATGAATTCCCTATTGTGATTATTTGTTAAGTTATTATTGATTGATGTCAAAAATAGGAGAAAAGAAAAGATTTTTGTTTTCTTTTAAATAATTTAATGATTGCTAGCTTGCAATTCATCTTAGATTCTAATGGAAATATTTAAAAATAAAATATGACAACATTTAAAAGTGATGAAATCGAAATCAATCATGTCTAAATCTATTTGATTGCTTTTTTTTCAGGCACAATTCAATTGAAGTTTATGCCAAAATGTGAATTGATTTATGGAAAATTATAAACAGATCTATCGCTACTGCTTTAGAAAATAAAAAGTTCAAGGAAATACACAGATCAGTTCAGTTTTTAGTTGAAAAGTGTGACAAGCTGTAAATTATTGCATAAAAATACTAAAAAAAACTAGAAATATGCAATAGATTTATTCATTTCACACTTTTGAATATTCAGAACTTAATTAAAAATCTGGTCATTCACGCGATCGATTTGAAAATTTTCCATTGCACGATCATCAATTAGGATTTTTGTCATAGTGATTGGATTATAAATTGGTGGATTAAGGGATTTGTGCATTTGTTGAGTGATCAAACAGTCGATTTGAATACTTTCTGGTATTTTAAAATTTATGGATTAATATTCTGAACTAAAGCAACCAACACTTTTAAAATCAATTTTTTAAAAGAAAAAAACCGTTAATTTAACTGTCATTTTTTGAAAATATTTCCGAGATGACTTATTTCTTGAATTCTATCATCTCGGTATGCAACAAAAATTTATTTCAAATTTCAAAAATACGTTACTTTCAAAAAATCAAAATAACGTAATTCCCAGATCACTTTTCGTGATATTAATGCGCAATTAAATTTAAATTAGATTAACAAGCTAACAAATGATGAATTACGATAATTCATTATTTAAAGTAATAATTATGAACATTTCTATAAATTTATTCAAGCATATAAATGATTTCTGAAGTGATTGTTGACATACCTAGACAAAGGCAATACATTGTTGTAAGCAGTGAATTTGCGATAATGATTGATTTTCTACGTAGGAAATCTCATCTCTGACGAAAATGCTTGTCAATTGTCGATTCCAGCCAGTTACGCTAACTTATTGGATAATCACAATTCAATGTAAATTTTGACGTGAGATTCTAAAACGTGTCAATCGAGCTTCAATAATCAGCACATCCTCATCTTGATGTAAATTATTTTATTACTGAAAAAATTTATATTTATCTCTTCGATTATATCACACAACTCAGGCAGGCTTTATATCTCATTTGTCTAAAGTTTTATATAAATTTATTTCTTATCACAATAAGACTTTATGCCTTCTTTTTTTACAAAACAATAATAAATCATCAGCTAGGCCATCTACCTCTGCATACCCGTAATAAATGTCACGAAAAAAATGCCAAAAAAATATCCATCACTCATTCTTAAAGTTCCAAGGTATGCAAACTGTTCCGTCCGATAAAATGGAATAATAATTAGTTACATTAATATTTAAATTATTGAGTTTTAGTTTCGAGTTGCCAAAGTTAAGAAGTCGCTGGATGCAGTCAATCATCATGTCCGGTGAGATGCTGTCATCTTTTATTAACGTGTTGAGTCTCAGCTTCTCTATACAGCCTTTGTGTAAATCTTTTTCGATGTATTTATTTCTAAAATTAGAGTTAATTTATTTTTATTTTGTATTTTTAGGTAAAAAATGGTCGTGTGGATGAATTACTTAGCATACGCCACTTGCTTTATTTTTGCTTCCTCCAAATTCTTTGTGATAAAGTCCACGAGTAAGAATCCAGGACATGTTGATGGAGTTATTAGCTGACCTGTGAGGAAAGTTGAGGAAAGGAAAGAAGTTTAGTGACAGGTTCTTAATAAAGTTGACCCAAGCAACACAAAATACTCGGTTTAGAAGTCAACAGAGTTCAAAACCTTAATGTAAACTGTGTGGAATCTATTTGGCTGCCTGTTTTGTGTCTGGGTGATTAAACAGAGTTGGAATCCTATTAGCGAATGTAATGTCCAAAAAGTCTAGTTTTGACCTTCCCAATCTATGTACGGAGTGTCAACCAGCTTCAAATCCTCTTCCTTAATTGTTAGATTACGTTACGCAGAATAGTGACTATTTATACCCCCCCCCCCCCCTACCTCCTACCCACTCATTAAAATTTTTGAAAACTAAGACCCCAACTGCATGTAAAATAGTCGTTACCATGCCTTTCGAAAGGGTTTACTTATACAAAAGATTTAATAAAAACTTTTTAAATTTGTATGAAGAGATTTAAAAACATTTTTTAAACTGGAATCTTAAAATTTTTTTTAAAATTTTTAAGAATATTTTTTAAACTGGAATCTTAAAAACTTTTTTAAATTTTTAAAAATATTTTTTAAATTTTCAAATTATTTTGAATTCAATACTTTGAAGAAAATTGCTCAGAGTGAGGATCGAACCATTGACCACTTGATTGGTAGCCCAGTACTCTAACCACTAAGCCACCGAAGCATGTAAATATATATGACAATTTGTCAATATATATTGAAAAAATTTAAAAATCAGCTTTTTAAATTTTAAAAACCAAATTTTAAACTTTAAAAATATTTTTAAAGTGACTTCTAAAAATTTTTTAAAAAACGGTTTTTCAATACTTTTGACACTTTTTAATTTCTGACATTTTGCCACTAATTCGTTAACGTAACAATGCTTTAAGCGACTATGTTATTCAAACTCTGTGTCTTAATTCAATATCTAGCAACAATAAGTCAGTTCCTACCTGTTGGACTAATCATTAAAGGACCACTTTCACTCTCAACGACCTAAAAATAAAGTCACACTCAAGATTACTGCAATCATTTGATAATTTTTTTCATGTCACATACGTTTGAGATACGCAACTTAACAAGGATCAATGTCCAATCTTACCAATTCAAAATCAGCTAATGACTCTGGCCATGTCTCAGGGTATCGATTCTTACTCAAATAATCCAAAACATTCGTGATTACTCGACTTAGATGACTAGAGTAATTTTTTGCCAATGTACTTGGCATGAACTTTCTACGTGCTATTTTAATGTTCAGCAACACTTGTGACAATGTATTTTCGTACATTGGGATTGTTGATAGATAAACTTCCTGCTTCGGTATGTTTTTAATAAGCTAAAATAGACACAAGTAAGTACACAGTAAGAGTCACAAGGATGTGAGGCTACTCACATCAAGCCAATTATTCTGGACATCTCCTGTATATAAATGAATCTGTCCATCGATTCCAACGCCAGTAAATTGTGAAAAGATGAGAGTTTTGTTGAGTAAGTACGTCATATCATCGCCATACAAGTCATACAGCTTCTCCAAACTCTTCAGGCATCCTCGAAAATGTTCATAGTTCCATCCACAATCGTAAATTATTTGCTGTAGTCCTAGCTTATTCTCAAGTTCAATCTTTAATTTTTCCACTTCCTCACGTAAATCATCTAAGGCTTTTGTGCGGATATGCGCTAGATCCAAGTTAGTCCTTACAAACTTCTCCAAATTCTCATTCTCTTTGGCTTTACGCACTCGAATCTGAAAAATATCAAATTCCTCACTAAATTGTCCTTCATTATTGTCAACTGTATATTTAATTCCGGTATTTGCTCGTTGACTATAGTCCGAGTAAGCTGAGCGTTTTGGAGATTGTGGTTCCGAGTAGATTTTCTCAACATATGTTGTCTCAAGGTCACATGTCTTTAAAATCTTTGTGACAAAGGATTTTGTCGTTTTCTCGTTATGTAATGGCACTTTAACCAGTTTAAATGGATTTGATGTATCCTTACTACGAAGATAAAATGGAAGTGATGGTGGACTAGATTGTGGATAATATTGTCGTTGGAGAGCTTCGAGATGTGCTGATAAGACTTTGAGGGAGTTCTCGTTAATCGCACGCTGCTCAGGAAACCTGCCAAATAGGTCAGGATGACATAGGAAGAAGAATGGACGAAGTGCAGTCTGTAGTTGTGATGAAGTGAAGTTCCTTTGGATTACAAGACGTCCAAAATTTCCGCGATTCTCATGAAGGCTACAAAGAATGATTTTCAGCCTGAATTACTAAGATTTAGGATTAAACAACTACTTGCCATGATTTTAAACAGTATTGCATTGTTCCTTACTATGTTAATATATAAAATAAAGTATTTAATGCGATTTAAAAATATTATTGCGACGAATACATTTGTGAAGGAAGTTTTTATGTAAACACTACTGCTGTGGCAATACTCGTCTCATAGTCTCACCTCCTATACATCGCTCATGAAGCTTTTAGTCACGTACACATCTATATTGATCATATGGTCGGCAAATTTTGTTTTGTTTTGTTAGTTTTGTGTAAACAAAATTTTTTTCCTGAGCGTTTTTATGAATGAAATTTTGAAGGAATTTTAAATTGATTTTTGGATGAAGTACGGTGAAATATTGGGTTACTAAGATTGAAATGATAAAAATGCATAAAATGGAGATGAAATTGATAGATTTTAGCTTTGGAAGGGAACGTTTTGGATTGTAGAATTATCAATTTTATCACTAGAATCAGTGATATCTCTTAGTGGGATTCAAATAATGAAAAAATTGACAGAAATTAAGAATTATTCAATAGTTTATTTGTTTATAGAAGGGGGTCGTTCATAAAACTAGCTCATAGCTTCTTAGGTCTTTATGGCTTGTTTTGTAAGCCTCAGATCTTCTTTGATTTATTTCATTAAATTTAATGAAATTAAATAATTTGAATGTCGGGAAATTTCAGCACTTTGTGCTGATTTTATTTTTTCTTAATATTTTTTAATGAGAGGAACTTAGTTCCGTGTTTTATTACTCACCGTACTTTTTTAAAATGAACCTTTAGTGCTGACGATAATGCTGGGATCAATTAAAGTTGGATTTATCAAACGCAGCTGCAGACTAATTCTCAAAAATCCTCTAATTTATTCCGTGCTCGTTTCAAGGTTCAAAGTCTTCATTAAGTTATAAAATACAATCAATAATCGCTCGTAATCTATAATACTGATCTAAAACAGGACTGAAATGATCCCTTAGACAAAAAGTACATAAATACTGATCTAAAAGAGGTAAAAATCAGTTTTATTGAGATTTTACAAATTTGAAAAAGCTTTTTGAATATTGAATAAAATGAAAATTTGAGAAAAAACTTAAAAAAATAAAAATTTTGCAAAAAAATTTTTGGCTAGAATTTACTTAAAATCACTCAAATTTACTATTTTAGCATTTTTAGTTGAAAAAAATAATATTAGAAATTTCATATATTGACCCCCCCCCCTCCCCTAAAGTAGACTTTTACCAAATTTTGTGACAAAAAAAAAATCGTGACTAAAAAATTTTTGATTAAAAAATTCGATAAAAATCAGGACTCAACAAATCTGCACATAAAAAAGTTTTGAAGCTGAAAAAAACTGGAATAAAAAAATCCGTAAATAAAAGTTGAAACATAAAACAAATAGATGAGAAATGATTTTTATTGCATATAAAATTTTAACTTCCACGCATAGCGTGTAAGTTATTGGTTTTGGTTTTAGGTCGATTTTCATGTTTTTTCAATTTTTTGAGAAAACTAAGCATTATTAGCCCCAATAACCAAGGTAATAAATGTTGGCCTTGGAATTGCCTATCGACTGGTATATATACTTTTTTGGTCAGTTCCGCTGTGCAGGCACTAGGTCCAAAAAACACGTGTCCAAAAACACATCAAATTTTGTGACCATACTTTTCTCGTCAGGAACCATATTTTTTGATGCGGTTTTCGATGCCAATCTATCAGGCAACTAGTGAACCGTTCGGCAAACTGTGGCGCTTCGCGTGATTTTGAGGTTAAGTGTGGTTTTAACCTCAATATCTGAGAGTGACTAAAAACCACGTGGTTTTTTAATTTTTTTGGGAACAGTAAGCATTATTAGCCCAATTATTCTAGTTTTTATTATTGACATTAAAATTACCTATCGACTGGTATATATACTTTTTTGGTCAGTTCCGCTGTGCCTGCTCTAGGTCCAAAACCACGTGTCATTTTTCATGTTTTTCATTTTTTTGAAAAAACTAAGCATTATTAGCCCCAATAACCAAGGCAATAAATGTAGGTATTGAAATTATCTATCGACTGGTATATATACTTTTTTGGTCAGTTCCGCTGTGCCTGCTCTAGGTCCAAAACCACGAGTCATTTTTCACGTTTTTCATTTTTTTGAGAAAACTAAGCATTATTAGCCCCAATAACCAAGGTAATAAATGTAGGTATTAAAATTATCTATCGACTGGTATATATACTTTTTTGGTCAGTTCCGCTGTGCCTGCTCTAGGTCCAAAACCACGTGTCATTTTTCACGTTTTTCATTTTTTTGAGAAAACTAAGCATTATTAGCCCCAATAACCAAGGTAATAAATGTAGATATTAAAATTATCTATCGACTGGTATATATACTTTTTTGGTCAGTTCCGCTGTGCCTAATCTAGGTCCAAAACCACGTGTCATATTTCATGTTTTTCATTTTTTTGAGAAAATTAAGCATTATTAGCCCCAATAACCAAGGTAATAAATGTAGGTATTGAAATTATCTATCGACTGGTATATATACTTTTTTGGTCAGTTCCGCTGTGCCTGCTCTAGGTCCAAAACCACGAGTCATTTTTCACGTTTTTCATTTTTTTGAGAAAACTAAGCATTATTAGCCCCAATAACCAAGGTAATAAATGTAGGTATTGAAATTATCTATCGACTGGTATATATACTTTTTTGGTCAGTTCCGCTGTGCCTGCTCTAGGTCCAAAACCACGTGTCATTTTTCACGTTTTTCATTTTTTTGAGAAAACTAAGCATTATTAGCCCCAACAACCAAGGTAATAAATGTAGGTATTAAAATTTCCTATTGACTGGTATATATACTTTTTTGGTCAGTTCCGCTGTGCAGGCACTAGGTCCAAAAAACACGTGTCCAAAAACACATCAAATTTTGTGACCATACTTTTCTCGTCAGGAACCATATTTTTTGATGCGGTTTTCGATGCCAATCTATCAGGCAACTAGTGAACCGTTCGGCAAATTGTGGCGCTTCGCGTGATTTTAAGGTTAAGTGTGGTTTTAACCTCAATATCTGAGAGTGACTAAAAACCACGTGGTTTTTTAATTTTTTTGGGAACAGTAAGCATTATTAGCCCAATTATTCTAGTTTTTATTATTGACATTAAAATTACCTATCGACTGGTATATATACTTTTTTGGTCAGTTCCGCTGTGTCTGCTCTAGGTCCAAAACCACGTGTCATTTTTCATGTTTTTCATTTTTTTGAAAAAACTAAGCATTATTAGCCCCAATAACCAAGGTAATAAATGTAGGTATTGAAATTATCTATCGACTGGTATATATACTTTTTTGGTCAGTTCCGCTGTGCCTGCTCTAGGTCCAAAACCACGAGTCATTTTTCACGTTTTTCATTTTTTTGAGAAAACTAAGCATTATTAGCCCCAATAACCAAGGTAATAAATGTAGGTATTAAAATTATCTATCGACTGGTATATATACTTTTTTGGTCAGTTCCGCTGTGCCTGCTCTAGGTCCAAAACCACGTGTCATATTTTAAGTTTTTCATTTTTTTGAGAAAACTAAGCATTATTAGCCCCAATAACCAAGGTAATAAATGTAGGTATTAAAATTATCTATCGACTGGTATATATACTTTTTTGGTCAGTTCCGCTGTGCCTGCTCTAGGTCCAAAACCACGTGTCATTTTTCACGTTTTTCATTTTTTTGAGAAAACTAAGCATTATTAGCCCCAATAACCAAGGCAATAAATGTAGGTATTGAAATTATCTATCGACTGGTATATATACTTTTTTGGTCAGTTCCGCTGTGCCTGCTCTAGGTCCAAAACCACGAGTCATTTTTCACGTTTTTCATTTTTTTGAGAAAACTAAGCATTATTAGCCCCAATAACCAAGGTAATAAATGTAGGTATTAAAATTATCTATCGACTGGTATATATACTTTTTTGGTCAGTTCCGCTGTGCCTGCTCTAGGTCCAAAACCACGTGTCATATTTCATGTTTTTCATTTTTTTGAGAAAACTAAGCATTATTAGCCCCAATAACCAAGGTAATAAATGTAGGTATTGCAATTATCTATCGACTGGTATATATACTTTTTTGGTCAGTTCCGCTGTGCCTGCTCTAGGTCCAAAACCACGAGTCATTTTTCACGTTTTTCATTTTTTTGAGAAAACTAAGCATTATTAGCCCCAATAACCAAGGTAATAAATGTAGGTATTGAAATTATCTATCGACTGGTATATATACTTTTTTGGTCAGTTCCGCTGTGCCTGCTCTAGGTCCAAAACCACGAGTCATTTTTCACGTTTTTCATTTTTTTGAGAAAACTAAGCATTATTGGCCCCAACAACCAAGGTAATAAATGTAGGTATTAAAATTTCCTATTGACTGGTATATATACTTTTTTGGTCAGTTCCGCTGTGCCTGCTTTAGGTCCAAGACACGAGTCATTTTATATGGTTTTCAATTTTTTGAGAAAACTAAGCATTATTAGCCCCAATAACCAAGGTAATAAATGTTGATATTAAAATTTCCTATTGACTGGTATATATACTTTTTTGGTCAGTTCCGCTGTGCCTGCTTGGGTCCAAAACACGTGCCATTTTAACTTCCTTCTTTTTTGAGTCAACGAAAGCATTAATCAATACGTTTTTGCTCTCATATGACAGATACTGGAAATGGCTATTACCTGAGATATGTTTGGTTTCAGCCAGTTCCGTTGTGTTGGAACTAGACACAAAAAAACCGTTAAAAACCAAAAATTTGTATGAAAAATTTCTATGCGATGACTTTTATACAGTTTCTTCTATTTGATACGATAAATCATGCCCGATCGTACCTAAAAACTAAAAGTTGCTACATAACATACGAACTTTACGGTCGTTTAGTGACCGAAAAATGCAAAAAACATGATTTTTTATGACAGTTACGTCATTTTTGATTACTCACTGTAATTAACATTTCAAGCATTAGAATAGGATTTTAATGAAAGATCAACATCTACATTTAATATCCGCTATGTTGGTCCTTTTAGAGCCTTCTGTAAATAGTTATAGCATGAAGAAGATTGTTATAAAAGTTATAACGTAAAATTAAGTAACGTGAATTTTACTTAAAAATATTGTTTGAATGAATATAGACCAACTAGATCTCATTTTATTGGAAATAGAGGCTCTAAAAGATTGCTGGATCTTATTTTTATTAGGCATAGAGGATTTAGATTTTCTTGATAGTTACTGGATCTCATTTTTATTGGAGACAGGATCTGGATCTAATTTTTATTGGACACGCAGACTGTAGATGTTTACTGGATCTCATTTTTACTGGACATAGAGACTGTAGATGACTAACTGGATCTCATTTTATTAGAGATAGAGTATCTGGATCTTATTTTTATTGGGCATAGACATTTAATTCACACACCTTTTGGAGGGAAAATTTCAAACATATATTGACCGTTATAAGGTTTGAATTCTAAAGAGAGCGAGAATAGCTCAAGCTCGACTCTACTGTGATCTATGTAAAAACTGTGATTCTAAGCAAGTCGAGCGAGCGTAGCTCAAGCTCGACTCTACTCTGATCCATGTAAAAACTGTAATTCTAAACAAGTCGAGCGAGCGTAGCTCAAGCTCGACTCTACTCTGATCCATGTAAAAACTGTAATTCTAAACAAGTCGAGCGAGCGTAGCTCAAGCTCGACTCTACTGTGATCCATGTAAAACTGTGATTCTAAACAAGTCGAGCGAGCGTAGCTCAAGCTCGACTCTACTGTGATCCATGTAAAACTGTGATTCTAAACAAGTCGAGCGAGCGTAGCTCAAGCTCGACTCTACTGTGATCCATGTAAAAACTGTAATTCTAAACAAGTCGAGTGAGCGTAGCTCAAGCTCGACTCTACTCTGATCCATGTAAAAACTGTAATTCTAAACAAGTCGAGCGAGCGTAGCTCAAGCTCGACTCTACTGTGATCCATGTAAAACTGTGATTCTAAACAAGTCGAGCGAGCGTAGCTCAAGCTCGACTCTACTGTGATCCATGTAAAAACTGTAATTCTAAACAAGTCGAGCGAGCGTAGCTCAAGCTCGACTCTACTGTGATCCATGTAAAACTGTGATTCTAAACAAGTCGAGCGAGCGTAGCTCAAGCTCGACTCTACTGTGATCCATGTAAAAACTGTAATTCTAAACAAGTCGAGTGAGCGTAGCTCAAGCTCGACTCTACTGTGATCTATTTAAAAACTGTAATTCTAAACAAGTCGAGCGAGCGTAGCTCAAGCTCGACTCTACTGTGATCCATGTAAAACTGTGATTCTAAACAAGTCGAGCGAGCGTAGCTCAAGCTCGACTCTACTGTGATCCATGTAAAAACTGTGATTCTAAGCAAGTCGAGCGAGCGTAGCTCAAGCTCGACTCTACTGTGATCCATGTAAAACTGTAATTCTAAACAAGTCGAGCGAGCGTAGCTCAAGCTCGACTCTACTGTGATCTATTTAAAAACTGTAATTCTAAACAAGTCGAGCGAGCGTAGCTCAAGCTCGACTCTACTGTGATTCTAAACAAGTCGAGCGAGCGTAGCTCAAGCTCGACTCTACTGTGATCCATGTAAAAACTGTGATTCTAAGCAAGTCGAGCGAGCGTAGCTCAAGCTCGACTCTACTGTGATCCATGTAAAACTGTAATTCTAAACAAGTCGAGCGAGCGTAGCTCAAGCTCGACTCTACTGTGATCCATGTAAAAACTGTAATTCTAAACAAGTCGAGCGAGCGTAGCTCAAGCTCGACTCTACTGTGATCTATTTAAAAACTGTAATTCCAAACAAGTCGAGCGAGCGTAGCTCAAGCTCGACTCTACTGTGATCCATGTAAAAACTGTGATTCTAAGCAAGTCGAGCGAGCGTAGCTCAAGCTCGACTCTACTGTGATCCATGTAAAACTGTAATTCTAAACAAGTCGAGCGAGCGTAGCTCAAGCTCGACTCTACTGTGATCCATGTAAAAACTGTAATTCTAAACAAGTCGAGCGAGCGTAGCTCAAGCTCGACTCTACTGTGATCCATGTAAAAACTGTAATTCTAAACAAGTCGAGCGAGCGTAGCTCAAGCTCGACTCTACTGTGATCTATTTAAAAACTGTAATTCTAAACAAGTCGAGCGAGCGTAGCTCAAGCTCGACTCTACTGTGATCCATGTAAAACTGTGATTCTAAACAAGTCGAGCGAGCGTAGCTCAAGCTCGACTCTACTGTGATCCATGTAAAAACTGTGATTCTAAGCAAGTCGAGCGAGCGTAGCTCAAGCTCGACTCTACTGTGATCTATTTAAAAACTGTAATTCTAAACAAGTCGAGCGAGCGTAGCTCAAGCTCGACTCTACTGTGATCCATGTAAAACTGTAATTCTAAACAAGTCGAGCGAGCGTAGCTCAAGCTCGACTCTACTGTGATCCATGTAAAAACTGTAATTCTAAACAAGTCGAGCGAGCGTAGCTCAAGCTCGACTCTACTGTGATCCATGTAAAACTGTAATTCTAAACAAGTCGAGCGAGCGTAGCTCAAGCTCGACTCTACTGTGATCCATGTAAAAACTGTAATTCTAAACAAGTCGAACGAGCGTAGCTCAAGCTCGACTCTACTGTGATCCATGTAAAACTGTAATTCTAAACAAGTCGAGCGAGCGTAGCTCAAGCTCGACTCTACTGTGATCCATGTAAAAACTGTAATTCTAAACAAGTCGAGCGAGCGTAGCTCAAGCTCGACTCTACTGTGATCCATGTAAAACTGTAATTCTAAACAAGTCGAGCGAGCGTAGCTCAAGCTCGACTCTACTGTGATCCATGTAAAACTGTGATTCTAAACAAGTCGAGCGAGCGTAGCTCAAGCTCGACTCTACTGTGATCCATGTAAAAACTGTAATTCTAAACAAGTCGAGCGAGCGTAGCTCAAGCTCGACTCTACTGTGATCTATTTAAAAACTGTAATTCTAAACAAGTCGAGCGAGCGTAGCTCAAGCTCGACTCTACTGTGATCCATGTAAAACTGTGATTCTAAACAAGTCGAGCGAGCGTAGCTCAAGCTCGACTCTACTGTGATCCATGTAAAACTGTGATTCTAAACAAGTCGAGCGAGCGTAGCTCAAGCTCGACTCTACTGTGATCTATTTAAAAACTGTAATTCTAAACAAGTCGAGCGAGCGTAGCTCAAGCTCGACTCTACTGTGATCCATGTAAGTAATAAATAGTTCGGACGCAGTCCGAACTAGGTTGAGCGAAGCTCACAAATTTTTACGTCCTGAACGTAGCGAAGCGGAGTGAAGGCGTGAAAATTTTCCCAAGCCGTACGTACTGTATTGATATACGAGAAAAAACACGCTGTACATAGAAAGTCACGAACTTCCATGTTTTTTACACGCTTTATATTGACTCACTCTGTTTGTTTGTTTGTTTGTCATGATCAAATCTTGCAATTGATTTTTTGAACACTTCTACTGCTCCAATCGATTAATTTTTTGATTCTTTTTTACACTTTTATGATGTTTCATGATTTAAATATGCTTAATTATATTTTTTTATGTCATAAAACAGCAAAAAAGTATAAAAAAGAGTATATTCTGATTTTTGTATGAAATATCGATATACTTCACAAGAGCAATAATCTTTTTCTATACATATATATACGTATATATGCAATATTTTATTTATAAGAAAATAGATCAATATTAATGATGTGATTTTCTTATGGAAATTCTTGAAAATTTGAATTTTCTAAAATATTATGGGTTCAAAACTCATCAATGACAAAAAAACTTTTTTGAACTTTCTTAATTCTTTTTTACACTTTTTTGATGCTTTACGATATAAAAGCTCGAATATAAAAGTTCGAACGTAGTTCGAACTAAGTTGAGCGTAGCTCACAAATTTTTACGTCCTGAACGTAGCGTAGCGAGTGAAGGCGTGAAAATTTTCCAAAGTTGTTAGAAGACTGCGGATATGTGAGAAAGTATTGGTGATTTGAGTAATAATAATTCGAGCGGAGCTCGAATATAAAAGTTCGAACGTAGTAGAAAAAATTTGGGTTAATCCCTGTGATCTATGACAGTTGGACGAACAAAGCGTAGCGAAGTGGAGTCCGACACTATTGTGATCTATAAACAGTCGGACGAGTGGAGCGAGAGAAACAGTCGAACGAGCGGAGCGAGATTCGACAACCCCTGTAATCTATAAACAGTCGAACGAGCGGAGCGAGATTCGACAACCCCTGTAATCTGTAAACAGTCGAACGAGCGGAGCGAGATTCGACAACCCCTGTAATCTGTAAACAGTCGAACGAGCGGAGCGAGATTCGACAACCCCTGTAATCTATAAACAGTCGAACGAGCGGAGCGAGATTCGACAACCCCTGTAATCTGTAAACAGTCGAACGAGCGGAGCGAGATTCGACAACCCCTGTGATCTATAAACAGTCGAACGAGCGGAGCGAGATTCGACAACCCCTGTGATCTATAAACAGTCGAACGAGCGGAGCGAGATTCGACAACCCCTGTGATCTATAAACAGTCGAACGAGCGGAGCGAGATCCCTATGTACTAAACCCTATGTACTAAATGGATATACGAGAAAAAACACGCTGTACATAGAAAGCCACGAACTTCCACGCTTTACTTATGTTAGATTACAGAACTTACTAAACACGCTGTACATAGAAAGCCTCGAACTTCCATGTTTTACTTATGTTAGATTACAGAATTTACTAATATCAGACTACCGATTACGAAAAATGAACGTTAAAGAAAATTTCAATTTTTTTTAATTTTTTTGTCGTTAAATACCAAAACCTTATTTTATATTTTAGCTTTATTCAAAAAATTAATGACTATAAAAGCGTGGAGCGTTTGAAAGCAATTCGCAATTTAACTTTACTTGCGCTCCACGCTTTTATAGTCATTAATTATTTGAAGAAAGCTAAAATATAAAATAAGGTTTTGGTATTAACGACAAAAAAATTAAAAAAAATTTAAATTTTCTTTAACGTTCATTTTTTGTAATCGGTAGTCTGATATTAGTAAATTCTGTAATCTAACATAAGTAAAACATGGAAGTTCGAGGCTTTCTATGTACAGCGTGTTTAGTAAGTTCTGTAATCTAACATAAGTAAAGCGTGGAAGTTCGTGGCTTTCTATGTACAGCGTGTTTTTTACAATTAAAAACAACAACAATCAAAATTTGAAAATAACTGTCAAAAAGTATTTGAAAAATAAATGTTTAAAAAAATTACCACCTTCTTAACCCTCCACCCTTCAAGAATATACACCGAATAAGGCACACATAACATAAAGTTACATGTTACGTAGGTATTTCTACGTAACTTAAGTTTTACGTAAGTCACTTTTGGAAGCGTTTTAGCTGGTTTCACTGCATAGTATGTGACGAAAAAGCTTAAACTGGAAGAGGAGATAGCGCGACGGACTACGACAGACGGAGTTCAAAAAATAAAATTTAAAATTTCCAACTCCAAAAAATCGGAATCGAAAAAATAAAAAAAAAAAAATTGATGCATAGTGCATTTTAATTTTTCTTCAAAAAATTGAAATCGAAAATTTCTAACTCCAAAAAATTAAAATCAAAAATTTCCAACTCCAAAAAATTCAACTCCAAAAAATTCAACTCCAAAAAATCGGAATCGAAAAAACAAAAAAAAAAACAAAAATTGATGCATAGTGCATTTTAATTTTTCTTCAAAAAATCGGAATCGAAAATCCAAAAAAATTGAAATCAAAAATTTTCAACTCCAAAAAATTGAAATCAAAAATTTCCAACTCCAAAAAATTGAAATCAAAAATTTCCAACTCCAAAAAATTGAAATCAAAAATTTCCAACTCCAAAAAATTGAAATCAAAAATTTCCAACTCCAAAAATTTTGGATTTTATTTTGTCTAAATTTTTCTGCTCCCTTGGTCTCTTTTCCATCGTACGTACCATGGAAAAGATTACAGGCCTCACCACGTGAAGGTGGAGCAGACGGAGGCCCTCCTAACATTACGTTAAATGAGACTTGGACATACAAATTTACAAAAAGTCATTTCCTTTAAAATTCTCATCATTACTAACAAAAAAATCCGATCAAAGTCATAAAATCCGATAAAAGTGAGTACAACCGTTCTCTGGCTTGAATCGCTCCTTCTCAAGTCGGAAACGCACTACCGGGATTACATACATGCCGCAGTGCGAAGCCTATTAAGGGTGTACGAAAGGCCAGAGGCAGCTATTTGAAACACTACCCGCAGGATATTGCAACCTTTCATTGTCTCGGTCCATTGGCGTTCTCGTATGAAACCCGTCATTATGCTGTAATCCCGTAAACGGCATGTGACATAACTTCGTGGATTCAGAGCTCTCGCTACTTCTGGAGACTCTTACTTAATATAAACAACTCCTGAACAGTCCAGATTTTAAGACTATGATATAA
This sequence comes from Chironomus tentans, assembly GCA_963573255.1. Taxonomy (NCBI): domain Eukaryota; kingdom Metazoa; phylum Arthropoda; class Insecta; order Diptera; family Chironomidae; genus Chironomus; species Chironomus tentans. The sequence continues at coordinate 24,616,264 of OY754302.1, forward strand.
TGGATTTATTGGAAGCTCCGAAAATTTTAAAAGAATTGAATTTGAGAAAATTTGTACTTGCTGCGGGTTTAAGCTACGTTAGTAATGAGTAAATGAAAAACAATTGGAGACAAAAAAGAAACTTACTCATATTTTTACGTTAATAGATTTTTTAAGAAAAAAAAGGCAAAAGAATTTTACTTTAAAATAAAATTTCTCCATTTTTACCCCGCAGCGGTACCTTGCTCATACTTACGACTTAAAAAATTAAAAAGCTAAACAAACTCTGTTGAACATGGCAAAAAAAGTAGATCGCTCGTAAGTGCCATAAAAAATGAATTTAATAAAAATGTCGTCGTAAGATTTTTTTATGATGTTAATTGAAAAAAATTAAAGAAAAATATACGAGCGATCAAAAACTAACTACCCAAATAACTACGTGACATGCGGAATTCCACATGTAACTAACTACAAATAAATATGACTTATTACTAAAATAAAACACAAGATGATTTTTGGTCAATTAACACGACCAAATCATCAAATAAAAAACGAATTTACACGAAACAGACACCCTCTTCCGCCCTTGATCTTAAAATAATTTGTTTTTATTAAGACTGATTAAAGATGACATTGTTCGAGGGGTGTCTGTGAAGGAGAAAGTAAGAAAAAGATGTGTTTTTAAAACACATTAAGAAAAAGCGAAAAGAAAATAAATTAAGACTTCTGATTTTCGGTCACTTAACACGACCAAAAACTAACAGACCCTCCCACTCACTTCCTCTCTTGATCAAAAAATATTATATTTTTATTATGACTGATTAAATTTTTGATCGAGAGTTGTCTTTAAAAAAGAAAATATTAAATAAAAAAATAAGTATTGACAACACATTCAGAAGGAACTAGAAGAATAGAAACTAACGACTAAAATTGAATGGAGGATGGACTGAAGACATTCGACGGAGTGACGAAAATGTATGAAAACTAATCAAATATAACTCTAATTATAAAGAATTACAAACGGACGAAACACTATGGACAAAGCGACTTCTACATACTACTTCAATCAAATCTAATTACGAAAAACTACTAATTCTAAACTAAAGAACTAATTACAAAAATATTAAGGATGAATGTACAAAATAGTCTATGGAAAAACGTAATCAAAATACCACTTCAATCAACATTAATTATGAAAAACAACTAATTGCTAAAATTTAAAGACGAAAGTTCAAAATACTATAGACATAACGTCATCAAAATACTACTTTAATCAAATCTAATTAAGAAAAACTACTAATTTTAAACTAAAAGACTAAGTACTAAGACAAAATACTAAGGACAAAGCGGCTTTTACATACTACTTCAATCAAATCTAATTACGAAAAACTACTAATTTTAAAGTAAAAGAACTAATTACAAAAATATTCAGGATGAATGTACAAAATAGTCTATGGAAAAACGTAATCAAAATACCACTTCAATCAACATTAATTATGAAAAACAACTAATTGCTAAAATTTAAGGACGAAAGCTCAAAATACTATAGACATAACGTCATCAAAATACTACTTTAATTACATTTTATTATGAAAAACTACTAATTCTAAACTAAAATAACTAATAGCAAAAATTTTCTAATTGCTAAAATATCATGACGAACTGACAAAAACGCTAAGGATTAAGCTACTTCTAAATACTACTTAAATCAACTTTAATTATAAAGAATTACTAAATCTAAACTTATTGGTAATTGAAATACTAATTGAAAGAAAGAAATAAACGTGTATTGATAACACATTCAAACTGAACAAGAAGAATAGAAAAATATTAAATAAATTATTTAAAACTAACTACTAAAATTGCATGACGGACAAATGGAATACATCAGACGAAATGACTTAAAAAACTACTTAAAATGACTTTTATATCTGAAACGTAGTAGATTTTTGATCAATTTAAACGACCACGTCATCCTCCAAAAAAATTGATAATTAAGAACTAACAAACAGACACCCTCCCACCCACTTCCTCCCTCGATCTAAGAAAATATCAAATGACTGATTATAAATATGATCGAGGGATGTGTCTGTGAAAGAGAACATAGAGCGAGAAGAGTAGAGAAAAAAAAACAAATGATTTTGAACTAATCCTGATTGCATGACGAACAGACGGAAAACTTCGGATGGAGCGACTTATTAAAAGTACTTTAATATGACTCAATACTAAAATTTAGATTCCAATAGATTTTTGGTCAATAACTCGACCAAGTCTGCCTCTAAATAAATGATGAATTTAGAATGATATTATAGAACAAACGAAACAGACACCCTCCCACCCACTCCACCCTCGATCTTCAAAAACTTTATTTTTAATAATAAGACTGACTAAAATTCTGATCGAGGGGTGTCTTTAGAATATAAATAAAAAGAATGTGTATGAAAACACATTCAAGTTGTGCGCGAAGAGAAGAGAAAATGAAAAAAAGTAATTCTTAAACTACTAAGATTTTAGGATGAACGGACGGAAGACTGCCTCTAAATAAATGATGAATTTAGAATGATATTATAGAACAAACGAAATAGACACCCTCCCACCCACTCCACCCTCGATCTTCAAAAACTTTATTTTTAATAATAAGACTGACTAAAATTCTGATCGAGGGGTGTCTTTAGAATATAAATAAAAAAAATGTGCACACATTCAAGTTGTGCGCGAAGAGAAGAGAAAATGAAAAAAAAAGTAATTCTTAAACTACTAAGATTTTAACACGAACGGACGGAAGACTGCCTCTAAATAAATGATGAATTTAGAATGATATTATAGAACAAACGAAATAGACACCCTCCCACCCACTCCACCCTCGATCTTCAAATACTTTATTTTTAATAATAAGACTGACTAAAATTCTGATCGAGGGGTGTCTTTAGAATATAAATAAAAAGAATGTGTATGAAAACACATTCAAGTTGTGCGCGAAGAGAAGAGAAAATGAAAAAAAAAGTAATTCTTAAACTACTAAGATTTTAGGACGAACGGACGGAAGACTGCCTCTTAATAAACGATGAATTTAGAATGATATTATAGAACAAATGAAACAGACACCCTACCACCCACTCCACCCTCGATCTTCAAATACTTTATTTTTAATAATAAGACTGACTAAAATTCTGATCGAGGGGTGTCTTTAGAATATAAATAAAAAGAATGTGTATGAAAACACATTCAAGTTGTGCGCGAAGAGAAGAGAAAATGAAAAAAAAAGTAATTCTTAAACTACTAAGATTTTAGGACGAACGGACAGAAGACTCCTTCTAAATAAATGATGAATTTAGAATGATATTATAGAACAAACGAAATAGACACCCTCCCACCCACTCCACCCTCGATCTTCAAAAACTTTATTTTTAATAATAAGACTGACTAAAATTCTGATCGAGGGGTGTCTTTAGAATATAAATAAAAAGAATGTGTATGAAAACACATTCAAGTTGTGCGTGAAGAGAAGAGAAAATGAAAAAAAAAGTAATTCTTAAACTACTAAGATTTTAGGACGAACGGACGGAAGACTGCCTCTAAATAAATGATGAATTTAGAATGATATTATAGAACAAATGAAACAGACACCCTCCCACCCACTCTACCCTCGATCTTCAAATACTTTATTTTTAATAATAAGACTGACTAAAATTCTGATCGAATGGTGTCTTTAGAATATAAATAAAAAGAATGTGTATGAAAACACATTCAAGTTGTGCGCGAAGAGAAGAGAAAATGAAAAAAAAGTAATTCTTAAACTACTAAGATTTTAACACGGAAGACTGCTTCTAAATAAATGATGAATTTAGAATGATATTATAGAACAAATGAAACAGACACCCTCCCACCCACTCCACCCTCGATCTTCAAATACTTTATTTTTAATAATAAGACTGACTAAAATTCTGATCGAGGGGTGTCTTTAGAATATAAATAAAAAGAATGTGTATGAAAACACATTCAAGTTGTGCGCGAAGAGAAGAGAAAATGAAAAAAAAGTAATTCTTAAAATACTAAGATTTTAGGACGAACGGACGGAAGACTGCCTCTAAATAAATGATGAATTTAGAATGATATTATAGAACAAATGAAACAGACACCCTCCCACCCACTCCACCCTCGATCTTCAAAAACTTTATTTTTAATAATAAGACTGACTAAAATTCTGATCGAGGGGTGTCTTTAGAATATAAATAAAAAGAATGTGTATGAAAACACATTCAAGTTGTGCGCGAAGAGAAGAGAAAATGAAAAAAAGTAATTCTTAAACTACTAAGATTTTAGGATGAACGGACGGAAGACTGCCTCTAAATAAATGATGAATTTAGAATGATATTATAGAACAAACGAAATAGACACCCTCCCACCCACTCCACCCTCGATCTTCAAAAACTTTATTTTTAATAATAAGACTGACTAAAATTCTGATCGAGGGGTGTCTTTAGAATATAAATAAAAAAAATGTGCACACATTCAAGTTGTGCGCGAAGAGAAGAGAAAATGAAAAAAAAGTAATTCTTAAACTACTAAGATTTTAACACGAACGGACGGAAGACTGCCTCTAAATAAATGATGAATTTAGAATGATATTATAGAACAAACGAAACAGACACCCTCCCACCCACTCCACCCTCGATCTTCAAAAACTTTATTTTTAATAATAAGACTGACTAAAATTCTGATCGAGGGGTGTCTTTAGAATATAAATAAAAAGAATGTGTATGAAAACACATTCAAGTTGTGCGCGAAGAGAAGAGAAAATGAAAAAAAAAAGTAATTCTTAAACTACTAAGATTTTAGGACGAACGGACGGAAGACTGCCTCTTAATAAACGATGAATTTAGAATGATATTATAGAACAAATGAAACAGACACCCTACCACCCACTCCACCCTCGATCTTCAAATACTTTATTTTTAATAATAAGACTGACTAAAATTCTGATCGAGGGGTGTCTTTAGAATATAAATAAAAAGAATGTGTATGAAAACACATTCAAGTTGTGCGCGAAGAGAAGAGAAAATGAAAAAAAAAGTAATTCTTAAACTACTAAGATTTTAGGACGAACGGACAGAAGACTCCTTCTAAATAAATGATGAATTTAGAATGATATTATAGAACAAACGAAATAGACACCCTCCCACCCACTCCACCCTCGATCTTCAAATACTTTATTTTTAATAATAAGACTGACTACAATTCTGATCGAGGGGTGTCTTTAGAATATAAATAAAAAGAATGTGTATGACAACACATTCAAGATGTGCGCGAAGAGAAGAGAAAATGAAAAAAAAAAGTAATTCTTAAACTACTAAGATTTTAGGACGAACGGACGGAAGACTGCCTCTAAATAAATGATGAATTTAGAATGATATTAAAGAACAAACGAAATAGACACCCTCCCACCCACTCCACCCTCGATCTTCAAAAACTTTATTTTTAATAATAAGACTGGCTACAATTCTGATCGAGGGGTGTCTTTAGAATATAAATAAAAAGAATGTGTATGACAACACATTCAAGATGTGCGCGAAGAGAAGAGAAAATGAAAAAAAAGTAATTCTTAAACTACTAAGATTTTAACACGAACGGACGGAAGACTGCTTCTAAATAAATGATGAATTTAGAATGATATTATAGAACAAATGAAACAGACACCCTCCCACCCACTCTACCCTCGATCTTCAAATACTTTATTTTTAATAATAAGACTGACTAAAATTCTGATCGAGGGGTGTCTTTAGAATAAAAATAAAAAGAATGTGTATGAAAACACATTCAAGTTGTGCGTGAAGAGAAGAGAAAATGAAAAAAAAAAGTAATTCTTAAACTACTAAGATTTTAGGACGAACGGACGGAAGACTGCCTCTAAATAAATGATGAATTTAGAATGATATTATAGAACAAACGAAATAGACACCCTCCCACCCACTCCACCCTCGATCTTCAAATACTTTATTTTTAATAATAAGACTGACTAAAATTCTGATCGAGGGGTGTCTTTAGAATATAAATAAAAAGAATGTGTATGAAAACACATTCAAGTTGTGCGCGAAGAGAAGAGAAAATGAAAAAAAAGTAATTCTTAAACTACTAAGATTTTAGGACGAACGGACGGAAGACTGCCTCTAAATAAATGATGAATTTAGAATGATATTATAGAACAAATGAAACAGACACCCTCCCACCCACTCCACCCTCGAAAACTTTATTTTTAATAATAAGACTGACTAAAATTCTGATCGAGGGGTGTCTTTAGAATATAAATAAAAAGAATGTGTATGAAAACACATTCAAGTTGTGCGCGAAGAGAAGAGAAAATGAAAAAAAGTAATTCTTAAACTACTAAGATTTTAGGACGAACGGACGGAAGACTGCCTCTAAATAAATGATGAATTTAGAATGATATTATAGAACAAACGAAATAGACACCCTCCCACCCACTCCACCCTCGATCTTCAAATACTTTATTTTTAATAATAAGACTGACTAAAATTCTGATCGAGGGGTGTCTTTAGAATATAAATAAAAAGAATGTGTATGAAAACACATTCAAGTTGTGCGCGAAGAGAAGAGAAAATGAAAAAAAAGTAATTCTTAAACTACTAAGATTTTAGGACGAACGGACGGAAGACTGCTTCTAAATAAATGATGAATTTAGAATGATATTATAGAACAAACGAAATAGACACCCTCCCACCCACTCTACCCTCGATCTTCAAATACTTTATTTTTAATAATAAGACTGACTAAAATTCTGATCGAATGGTGTCTTTAGAATATAAATAAAAAGAATGTGTATGAAAACACATTCAAGTTGTGCGCGAAGAGAAGAGAAAATGAAAAAAAAGTAATTCTTAAACTACTAAGATTTTAACACGGAAGACTGCTTCTAAATAAATGATGAATTTAGAATGATATTATAGAACAAATGAAACAGACACCCTACCACCCACTCCACCCTCGATCTTCAAAAACTTTATTTTTAATAATAAGACTGACTAAAATTCTGATCGAGGGGTGTCTTTAGAATATAAATAAAAAGAATGTGTATGACAACACATTCAAGTTGTGCGCGAAGAGAAGAGAAAATGAAAAAAAGTAATTCTTAAACTACTAAGATTTTAGGATGAACGGACGGAAGACTGCCTCTTAATAAACGATGAATTTAGAATGATATTATAGAACAAATGAAACAGACACCCTCCCACCCACTCCACCCTCGATCTTCAAATATTTTATTTTTAATAATAAGACTGACTACAATTCTGATCGAGGGGTGTCTTTAGAATATAAATACAAAGAATGTGTATGACAACACATTCAAGATGTGCGAGAAGAGAAGAGAAAATGAAAAAAAAAGTAATTCTTAAACTACTAAGATTTTAGGACGAACGGACGGAAGACTGCCTCTAAATAAATGATGAATTTAGAATGATATTATAGAACAAATGAAACAGACACCCTCCCACCCACTCCACCCTCGATCTTCAAAAACTTTATTTTTAATAATAAGACTGACTAAAATTCTGATCGAGGGGTGTCTTTAGAATATAAATAAAAAAGAATGTGTATGAAAACACATTCAAGTTGTGCGCGAAGAGAAGAGAAAATGAAAAAAAAAGTAATTCTTAAACTACTAAGATTTTAGGACGAACGGACGGAAGACTGCCTCTAAATAAATGATGAATTTAGAATGATATTATAGAACAAATGAAACAGACACCCTACCACCCACTCCACCCTCGATCTTCAAAAACTTTATTTTTAATAATAAGACTGACTAAAATTCTGATCGAGGGGTGTCTTTAGAATATAAATTAAAAGAATGTGTATGAAAACACATTCAAGTTGTGCGCGAAGAGAAGAGAAAATGAAAAAAAGTAATTCTTAAACTACTAAGATTTTAGGATGAACGGACGGAAGACTGCCTCTTAATAAACGATGAATTTAGAATGATATTATAGAACAAATGAAACAGACACACTCCCACCCACTCCACCCTCGATCTTCAAAAACTTTATTTTTAATAATAAGACTGACTAAAATTCTGATCGAGGGGTGTCTTTAGAATATAAATAAAAAGAATGTGTATGACAACACATTCAAGTTGTGCGCGAAGAGAAAAGAAAATGAAAAAAAGTAATTCTTAAACTACTAAGATTTTAGGACGAACGGACGGAAGACTGCCTCTAAATAAATGATGAATTTAGAATGATATTGTAGAACAAACGAAACAGACACCCTCCAACTCACTTCCTCTCTTGATCAAAAAATATTATATTTTTATTATGACTGATTAAATTTTTGATCGAGAGGTGTCTTTAAAAAAGAAAATATTAAAGTAAAAAATAAGTATTGACAACACATTCAGAAGGAACTAGAAGAATAGAAACTAACGACTAAAATTGAATGGAGGATGGACTGAAGACATTCGACGGAGTGACGAAAATGTATGAAAACTAATTAAATATAACTCTAATTATAAAGAATTACAAACGGACGAAACACTATGGACAAAGCGACTTCTACATACTACTTCAATCAAATGTAATTACGAAAAACTACTAATTTTAAACTAAAAGAACTAATTACAACATTAATCAACATTAATTATGAAAAACAACTAATTGCTAAATTTTAACGACGAAAGCTCAAAATACTATAGACATAACGTCATCAAAATACTACTTTAATTAAATTTTATTATGAAAAACTACTAATTCTAAACCAAAATAACTAATAGCAAAAATTTTCTAATTGCTAAAATATCATGACGAACTGACAAAAACGCTAAGGATTAAGCTACTTCTAAGTACTACTTAAATTAACTTTAATTATAAAGAATTTCTAAATCTAAACTTATTGGTAATTGAAATACTAATTGAAAGAAATAAATAAACGTGTATTGATAACACATTCAAACTGAACAAGAAGAATAGAAAAATATTAAATAAATTATTTAAAACTAATTACTAAAATTGCATGACGGACAAATGGAATACATCAGATGAAATGACTTAAAAAACTACTTAAAATGACTTTTATATCTGAAACGTAGTAGATTTTTGATCAATTTAAAAGACCATGTCATCCTCCAAAAAATTGATAATTAAGAACTGACAAACAGACACCCTCCCACCCACTTCCTCCCTCGATCTAAGAAAATATCAAATGACTGATTATAAATATGATCGAGGGATGTGTCTGTGAAAGAGAACATAGAGCGAGAAGAGTAGAGAAAAAAAAACAAATGATTTTGAACTAATCCTGATTGCATGACGAACAGACGGAAAACTTCGGATGGAGCGACTTATTAAAAGTACTTTAATATGACTCAATACTAAAATTTAGATTCTAATAGATTTTTGGTCAATAACTCGACCAAGTCTGCCTCTAAATAAATGATGAATTTAGAATGATATTATAGAACAAACGAAACAGACACCCTTTAATAATAAGACTGACTAAAATTCTGATCGAGGGGTGTCTTTAGAATATAAATAAAAAGAATGTGTATGAAAACACATTCAAGTTGTGCGCGAAGAGAAGAGAAAATGAAAAAAAAAGTAATTCTTAAACTACTAAGATTTTAGGACGAACGGACGGAAGACTGCCTCTAAATAAATGATGAATTTAGAATGATATTATAGAACAAACGAAATAGACACCCTCCCACCCACTCTACCCTCGATCTTCAAATACTTTATTTTTAATAATAAGACTGACTAAAATTCTGATCGAGGGGTGTCTTTAGAATATAAATAAAAAGAATGTGTATGAAAACACATTCAAGTTGTGCGTGAAGAGAAGAGAAAATGAAAAAAAAAGTAATTCTTAAACTACTAAGATTTTAGGACGAACGGACGGAAGACTGCTTCTAAATAAATGATGAATTTAGAATGATATTATAGAACAAACGAAATAGACACCCTCCCACCCACTCTACCCTCGATCTTCAAATACTTTATTTTTAATAATAAGACTGACTAAAATTCTGATCGAGTGGTGTCTTTAGAATAAAAATAAAAAGAATGTGTATGAAAACACATTCAAGTTGTGCGTGAAGAGAAGAGAAAATGAAAAAAAAAGTAATTCTTAAACTACTAAGATTTTAGGACGAACGGACGGAAGACTGCCTCTAAATAAATGATGAATTTAGAATGATATTATAGAACAAATGAAACAGACACCCTCCCACCCACTCCACCCTCGATCTTCAAAAACTTTATTTTTAATAATAAGACTGACTAAAATTCTGATCGAGGGGTGTCTTTAGAATATAAATAAAAAGAATGTGTATGACAACACATTCAAGTTGTGCGCGAAGAGAAGAGAAAATGAAAAAAGTAATTCTTAAACTACTAAGATTTTAGGATGAACGGACGGAAGACTGCCTCTTAATAAACGATGAATTTAGAATGATATTATAGAACAAATGAAACAGACACCCTCCCACCCACTCCACCCTCGATCTTCAAATATTTTATTTTTAATAATAAGACTGACTACAATTCTGATCGAGGGGTGTCTTTAGAATATAAATAAAAAGAATGTGTATGAAAACACATTCAAGTTGTGCGCGAAGAGAAGAGAAAATGAAAAAAAAGTAATTCTTAAACTACTAAGATTTTAGGACGAACGGACGGAAGACTGCCTCTAAATAAATGATGAATTTAGAATGATATTATAGAACAAATGAAACAGACACCCTCCCACCCACTCCACCCTCGATCTTCAAAAACTTTATTTTTAATAATAAGACTGACTAAAATTCTGATCGAGGGGTGTCTTTAGAATATAAATAAAAAGAATGTGTATGACAACACATTCAAGTTGTGCGCGAAGAGAAGAGAAAATGAAAAAAGTAATTCTTAAACTACTAAGATTTTAGGATGAACGGACGGAAGACTGCCTCTTAATAAACGATGAATTTAGAATGATATTATAGAACAAATGAAACAGACACCCTCCCACCCACTCCACCCTCGATCTTCAAAAACTTTATTTTTAATAATAAGACTGACTAAAATTCTGATCGAGGGGTGTCTTTAGAATATAAATAAAAAGAATGTGTACGACAACACATTCAAGTTGTGCGCGAAGAGAAGAGAAAATGAAAAAAAAGTAATTCTTAAACTACTAAGATTTTAGGACGAACGGACGGAAGACTGCCTCTTTATAAACGATGAATTTAGAATGATATTATAGAACAAATGAAACAGACACCCTCCCACCCACTCCACCCTCGATCTTCAAAAACTTTATTTTTAATAATAAGACTGACTAAAATTCTGATCGAGGGGTGTCTTTAGAATATAAATAAAAAGAATGTGTATGACAACACATTCAAGATGTGCGAGAAGAGAAAATGAAAAAGAAAGACTGCCTCTAAATAAATGATGAATTTAGAATGATATTATAGAACAAACGAAATAGACACCCTCCCACCCACTCCACCCTCGATCTTCAAATATTTTATTTTTAATAATAAGACTGACTAAAATTCTGATCGAGGGGTGTCTTTAGAATATAAATAAAAAGAATGTGTATGAAAACACATTCAAGTTGTGCGCGAAGAGAAGAGAAAATGAAAAAAAGTAATTCTTAAACTACTAAGATTTTAGGATGAACGGACGGAAGACTGCTTCTAAATAAATGATGAATTTAGAATGATATTATAGAACAAACGAAATAGACACCCTCCCACCCACTCCTCCCTCGATCTTCAAAAACTTTATTTTTAATAATAAGACTGACTAAAATTCTGATCGAGGGGTGTCTTTAGAATATAAATAAAAAGAATGTGTATGACAACACATTCAAGTTGTGCGCGAAGAGAAGAGAAAATGAAAAAAAAAGTAATTCTTAAACCACTAAGATTTTAGGACGAACGGACGGAAGACTGCCTCTAAATAAATGATGAATTTAGAATGATATTAAAGAACAAACGAAATAGACACCCTCCCACCCTCTCCACCCTCGATCTTCAAAAACTTTATTTTTAATAATAAGACTGACTAAAATTCTGATCGAGGGGTGTCTTTAGAATATAAATAAAAAGAATGTGTATGAAAACACATTCAAGTTGTGCGCGAAGAGAAGAGAAAATGAAAAAAAGTAATTCTTAAACTACTAAGATTTTAGGATGAACGGACGGAAGACTGCTTCTAAATAAATGATGAATTTAGAATGATATTATAGAACAAATGAAACAGACACCCTCCCACCCACTCCACCCTCGATCTTCAAAAACTTTATTTTAAATAATAAGACTGACTAAAATTCTGATCGAGGGGTGTCTTTAGAATATAAATAAAAAGAATGTGTATGAAAACACATTCAAGTTGTGCGCGAAGAGAAGAGAAAATGAAAAAAAGTAATTCTTAAACTACTAAGATTTTAGGATGAACGGACGGAAGACTGCCTCTAAATAAATGATGAATTGAGAATGATATTATAGAACAAACGAAATAGACACCCTCCCACCCACTCCACCCTCGATCTTCAAATATTTTATTTTTAATAATAAGACTGACTACAATTCTGATCGAGGGGTGTCTTTAGAATATAAATAAAAAGAATGTGTATGACAACACATTCAAGATGTGCGTGAAGAGAAGAGAAAATGAAAAAGAAAGACTGCCTCTAAATAAATGATGAATTGAGAATGATATTATAGAACAAACGAAATAGACACCCTCCCACCCACTCCACCCTCGATCTTCAAATATTTTATTTTTAATAATAAGACTGACTAAAATTCTGATCGAGGGGTGTCTTTAGAATAAAAATAAAAAGAATGTGTATGAAAACACATTCAAGTTGTGCGCGAAGAGAAGAGAAAATGAAAAAAAAAAGTAATTCTTAAACTACTAAGATTTTAGGACGAACGGACGGAAGACTGCCTCTAAATAAATAATGAATTTAGAATGATACTATAGAACAAACGGAACAGAAATAAAAGAAAAAGAAGAAGAAGAAGTAAATAAAGGGCGAATATCTAAATGCTTATAGGTAACTAACTACATCTGCAAACCACAACTACAATTACTCCCAATGAATGCGAACAGGCAAAATGGTAGCTGGATTCAAAAAAATTAAATTTTCCAACACTTTTATTAGAAAGACTATGTTTTAAAGATGGAAAAGAAGAAGAGAGAAATATACAAATTGAAGTCGTTGCAAGACTGAAAATTTAATTAGAAAGACTGAAAAAGGGAAATTAAATTTATATGGAATAAGAGCTTTAATTTTGTAATTTAAGGAATGAAATTTATTGTTCGCACGCATTGGGGAAATAATTATAGGACCGAAATTTAGGGATCTAAAGCTTAATGGCTCAATAAATATCGAAAAATGGTTGAATGGTGATTAAGAAAACCGATTGCCGAGAGAAAGAAATACAGGAAATTATAATGGGACATAAAAGTGTGACTTCGAAACCCCAGATGAACGCGATGTATGAAGACCCCCTCCAAAACAACAAGAAAACGACAAACTCACCGACCTCTTTATTTTATTAAAGAACGATAACTTGTTTGATGATGCTGAAATGTTTGATGATGCTGACGACTTGGACGATGCTGAAATGTTTGATGATGCTGAAATGTTTGATGATGCTGACGACTTGGACGATGCTGACGACTTGGACGATGCTGAAATGTTTGATGATGCTGACGACTTGGACGATGCTGAAATGTTTGATGATGCTGACGACTTGGACGATGCTGACGACTTGGACGATGCTGAAATGTTTGATGATGCTGACGACTTGGACGATGCTGACGACTTGGACGATGCTGAAATGTTTGATGATGCTGACGACTTGGACGATGCTGACGCCTTTGATGCGGAATCGGCTCGTGACTTGTCTCCACTTGCAAGAGAGATTGAGAAAGTTCGATTTGACATCATCGAATACGACATAAAAGGTTCGACATTATCTTCATGAGATTCTTCGGAATCTTCTGGCCAATCGGATTCGATCACTATTAATTTGGATTTGTCGAACCAGTTCCAGTTTGCTATATTGGCGCTTATGACTTCATCAGAATCCGGAATTTCATTGTCTATCTCCTTAAGCATCGGAACCATATCCATCCAGTTAATTTCACGTAGCGGTAAGAGTTCATCCTCTTGCAGTACTAATTTTCCTCGACCATACTAAAATAAAATGGAAAAAGATTTACATTTGTAATTGAATTAATTTACTGTGAGAAGTCAGCAATCTCAAAATTTTCAGAGGAATTTTAAGTTCTTAGCAGTTTCAAATGGTCGCAAGTCTCGTGTGAGAAAGTGTAAACAATGATTTTTGTGAACGTAGCCAGGGGAGTGGAGCAAATGATGGAATATTAATGTTTAAGGAATATTATGTTTGGTAAGAAAGATAAATTATATACGGTTCGAAAATATGATGTTAAGAAAGCTTGATTTTCATCATCATCATTATGAAATGATAATAAAAAGTTAAGAGACAAGGAATTTTTTCTATTTATGTCAAAATATTCTAAATGTTAAAAGTGGTTAAACGGTTTAGGTAGAGTAAAAGGAACCCAAACATTAAGGAAAACAATTTTAAGGAATAAATAGGTTGGAGATGAAAGAGATCACATATTAAAAATAAAAACAGTTACTTACTATTCTTGAAAACATATTGATCCAAACTGTAAACTCATCGTAGTCTGTATCAAAGAATGGATGATCATTTCTGATGTCGGCGATAGTTTGTTGAAAATCAATGTCCTCATAATGCTCGACCCAGACTCTGCAATACTCCAATGCTCCACGCTTAAGCAGTAAAGGGGCATCCAAAAAGAACATCATTATGTTTATCGCGCAGTCGTAAAATTCAGGAATAGTTCGCTGAAAAACAAAAACGGTTAATTAAAATATATTTGTAAAATGAGAATATATAGGGATATAAAGCTGCGATGAGGAGATAAATAACAGATACTTTTTGAATATATAATTGGGAGCGTAGAAGATGGAATGGAGACAACAAAAGGAACGAATAAGGAATTGACAGATCAGCCATAAATTTACATTAAAGAAGAAGATAAAAAAGGAACTAATTGAAAACGGGCGAGTAGAAAATAGTCTGAAAAGGTTTTTCAGTTTTTCAATCATTAGAGCACGAGAGACCGTCTAGATCTCATCAAACAATGATTTCCGTAACGATTGATTATTCTTTTGCTGCTTTAGAAGACAAACGGAAAATATTGAAGGAATCTGTTTGAAACAGAAAATGACAGAATTAAAATTATATACTCAGTTAACAAAGACAAAATGAATGAGGTTAAAATGAAATTGGCAGTAATAAATGATAAACCAATAAGGGGCCGTTTATTTATTACATAACGCAAAAAACTGACTTCCCCTTTCCCTTTGTCACAAATTTTCCATACAGAAAAATTTCCTTTGTTTGAATTGTCACAAAATCTCAGATCCCCACCACTCCCCCCTAAACTGTTACGCAATAAGTGAACGGCCCCTAACTAATATTGAGAAAAGAGAAGAGAAAGAATTCGAGGATGGTGAGAATAATAATGGTCACATTCAGAATCATAATGATACCATCTGAAGACAATCGAAGACCAGCTTAAAAAAAGGAACCTTTAGAATTAATCTAAGAAAAATCGAAATTGATCGATGAGCACAAGAAAGTAATGAGTTGAATTCAGATAATAATGAAGAGGAGGTCAGGGAACCAGTTGTGGACTTTTTCTCTAAAGACTCATTACAGTCCTGTTTTAGAGCAGCATTTAAACATTATGAACATTCAAATACTTGAAGAATAAAAATTTTCAAAAAAAATTCTGTTTAGAAAGGACTGATTGAATTGAGTTTAGGCAATGATTGAACAGCGATTTTTTAGACTCCCCTTCTCTCTTGTTACAAATTTTTAAAGAAAAAAAAATCTTTTTTTAGCCTATTACATCTTTACGAAATTACATCAAAAAATGACGTCACAATTGGGTCACAAGCTTTTCCATGAGAAAAATTTAAATCCATGAGATTTGAAACCCGAAATTACGTCTCATTATGCCCCCGATACGCTTTGTATGTTTTTTTCATGAAATTTTTAAAACAATATTCTTACCGATAATGCCATGATTTCTTTATAAGGATTTGACGTCATTATCATTTCATTTAGATCCTTTTCCTCTTGTTTCGTGTTTAAATAATTATCTTTGAAATCCATAAACTCGTATTCCTTAGCGAACGATGGATAAAGATTCTTGAAATCGGCGATTTTTTGTATAAATTTGATGTCACCAAAATGCTTTACCCAAACTCGAGAATATTCTAATAGTCCTTGCTTAACCAGTAAGGGGGAATCACTAAAGAACGTCATAAGGTTTTGAAAGTGATGGTGATCTTCAGGAATTCTTCTCTGAAATACAAAAACGGAAAAAATGATTATTTTATTTTTTGAAGTCACCACCGAAAACCGTAACAAAGAAAAAAAATTCTTGCAAATTTTTTGATTTCGGATCCCTGTTAAAAAAATATACTTACCGAGAGTTCAACGATCTCGCGCCAAACTTTGTCCTCCTCAATGACATATTTCAATTCAAGATGACGGTTTAAGAATGTTGAGCTGATGATTTCACAATCCTCTTTGCCATAAGACATGTCCATCATTTGAAGGTATTCTTGAAGTTCACTCTCGAGATTGGGATATTCAGAAATCCAGGATGATAAGTTCTTCTGGATCAAATTTAATTCAGGACGAGAGAACTGTTAAAAGAATTAAAATTTTTTTTTTTTAATTATTCCAATCACGTCAGACAATTTTCGTTTTAAGCAATCATTGAAATTTTTTTCTTTCCTACCTTCATCGGGATGTTCCGTTGTTCCAGATCCGTTGTGATTTCATTGATACAAGTTTCAGATGCTGACGCAAACATGTTGAAAGTTCCAGTAGACAGTTCCAGTAGACAGTTGACAAATCCAGTTGACAGATGACAAATCCAGTACAGTTGAAAATTCCTCGTAGTTCTTGACAGTTCCTCGCAGTTTTTGACAGTTGAAAAATCTTGATATTTGACAAAACTTGATAATATTTGACACTTTCTAATAGTTCCTGATTTCTTGAGACTATATAGCACTTCCTTATTAGTGTTTGGCAGTTGAAATTGACTTGATGAAAATTAACTTGAATCTCGTTCGATTGAAATTTTTATACTGAAAGAAAATTTTTTTCAATGGTTACTTGATCATTTTTTTTGTAAATTTTCCTTGCTATTAAGGAAAACAAATAAAAAATGGAAATAATACATCATATTGGATGTTTGCTAATCAAAATTTGTTGAATTTCAAATGTATGAACGGGAATGAACTTAATTATTATAACATTACATCCATATATGTTGGCAGATTGAAATTTATTCAATTTTTTTGCCATTTTTGTGAAGGAAAATTAACGAAAATTCTTTAGTAAGAAAGATTTTCATGTTCCTGTTGTTTCTGTTTTGTATTTTTTGATATCAATTAACTCAATTGATACATCCATTTTAACGAAGCTCCAACTTTAAATTTATTTTGTCCATGTTAGCTGAAAAGTGATGTGGATCAAGAGCAGGTTCTTTGTCTGTTAGGGTTACTTAAATAAATGTACAACATTTCAATTCGGATTAAATAATTTTGTCAAACGTTTATTATAATAACAATTATCCTAATGATATCAGTTCCTAATTTTATTAACATATTAAAAACGAATATTGCACTAGAGAGAAAAGATACAAAAAGAAAAAATTTAAGTGAAAACCGTTACAATAAAATTTTAAATCAGTTGCTCTTTTTTGCACATTTTTCCGTTATGTTTTGAATTTTTTAGTGTGAGTGCGGCTGAATGTAAACAAAGAAATAATATTGTGATAATTTTTAATAATTTGATTCCGGGATGAAATTTGTTGTTTGGAGCATAAGGACGCATTCTTTCCGAGCAGGAACTTCTTAAGACGTACTTTGAAGGTGACAGATGATTTGATTACGCGGATCTCATTTGGAAGACAATTGAATAAGGAAGGTCCAATCGTTTCAATGTCATTTTTCTTTGTTGTTAATTTGTAACATTTTCGTTTTAGGATTAGTTGTCTTGCAGATTGCAGCTTCTCAACATTAAATAGTGTACCATCGTTCTTATTAAGTGATTTATGAACCATAGTACAGACGACATAAAATACTGTTCCCATTAAAGGAAGGATATTTGGTGCATGGATCGTAAAAATTTCCTCTGTTGGCGTTGTGAATGGTAAGCCGTAAATCATTTTGAGAATTTTGTTTTGTTGGATCTGGAGTTGGTTCAAATCAGCTATCGACAGTCTAAGCAATAAGAATGTTCCATACATCAGATGTGACTGAAAGTGGCTGAAGTAAAACTTCAGTAAAGATCCAGTTAATATTTTCTTCCGTAAAACACTAATCGCCCCAATTGCCTGATTTAATTTACTACGTATTGTGCTGCCAAAGTTCTCAAAGCTCAACTTGTTATCAATCTGAATTCCTAAGTATTTGATCTCATCCAACAAAACGATTCCATTTGATTGCAGTATATTTTTAATATGATCGGATGCTCCATTTCCAAAAATCACAGCCTGTGATTTATTCATATTTATAGTTAGTCGGTTTGTCTCAAAATAATTAGTCAGCATTCTAAGATCATTTATCATTTCAGATGGATTCCAACGATCTGATTCATCAATCTCCAGAAGCAATAAAATATCGTCAGCAAATTTAAAGATTTTAGAATGAGTTGATAAGTGCTTAATGTCTGCAATGTATATCGAGAAGAATTTCGGGCCCAGAATTGATCCTTGAGTAATACCCCTATTAATTTCATCAGGCTGACTTAAAGAACTTCCAACCTTCACGAGCTGTTGTCTGTTTGCTAAGTAGCTTCGGGTAAGTTGAATGGCTTTATTTCCTATCCCCATTTTTCTCATCTTCATTAGTATTCATTAGCATTTCATGATCGATTGAATCAAAAGCTTTTGACAAATCTATTGATATGAGAAATGAAGTTTTTCTGTTATCCATAGAGCTTGATATAATAGATATCACTTTAGCTAAAACATCTTGACATCCCTTTCCTTTTACAAATTCATATTGATACTTGTCCATTAAGTCATTGTTACTTAAGTAGTTATCCATTTGATCATACATTTCTCTCTCAATAATTTTGTTCAATGAATTTTGGACTGTCACTGGTCTGTAATTTGATGTTAACATCTTCGAGCCTGATTTATGAATTGGATGAACAACACTTTTCTTTAATGCTTGAGGATAAATACATTTGTCGATAATTGAGTTAAATAAGATTTCTAAAGGCTTTGCACCTTCATTTCGCAGTTGATTCCATATGAATGGTGAAATGTTGTCCAATCCTGTTGCCTTTCCTATGTCAATCGAACTCATTATCATTTTTATTCGCTCCTCACTTACATCCGAAAACTCAAATTGATTGCTTTTTGAAAGGTCTGCACATTCATATGCACACTGTTCATATTTAGAATTAGATTTAGTTCCAACTATTGACATAAAATAATTTTGAAGGAACTTTTGTTTGGTCAGTAATTCGCATATCATCAATTTCAAGAACAATTGTCTTTTGTTTTTTGTCTTTGCCAGATAGTTCATTTAACACATTCCATGTCTCTTTAAAGTTAAGTAATGATCTATCGTTGTAATACCATAATATTCTTTTAGCTGCATATTCATCCTTCTCGGCATTCTTTTTTTGGAGCTTTGATTCCAATTTATATGTTGGTTTATTACTTGATTTAAGTTTCTTAATTCTATCTAGAATATTGAAGGTTTCATTGGAGAGATTAATGTAGTGCACGTTTGCCCATGCTGGCACAATATCCCTTTCCTCATTAGTTTTCAGTGTGAATGTCTTTGTGTTTGATTCAATTGAATGCTTGACAGTCTCTATAATTGAATTACAGAATATTTCTGGATTTATGTTGACTGGAATGCTCATGATTTTTTGTTTAATATCCTGCACAGCTTTCATCTTATTTGTCTTATTCACTGTCAATTTTTTTTATCATGTCTTTACGATTTAAGTTGCCTGGTTGTATTTCCTCCACCTTTTCTGTCATCTCTTGAGATTGAATATAATTCATATCCTTTTAAGTTAAATGTCTTGAATTTAATTTGTCTCTTTCCATATTCCACCAGTACTATTATATCAATAACTACAGAATTTGATTCTTTTTTATCTTTTACGTCCTTTCTCACCTCATTGTATCCCATGTAATTAATGATCTCGGTCATTTTCCTTTGTTTTATTTCGTTCATAGTTCTTATATTCCATAGCATATATATTAAAGGAGATTTGGTTTCAGATTCCTTGTTGTATGATCTTGGTATAACCATGTCTTTTATTTCCTTCAAATTTAGATTTTTATTGTCATTAATCTTTATATTATTTCCACTTTTAGGTTTTTCTACGGATTTATGTGATTTATTATATATTCCATGCTTTGGTGTTGAGGTATGCTGAGTTGAGAGTACGAAACTTCAATCAAAATGTTCGTGCTGGGATGAGTACATTGACTCATTTTCTGATACAGTAACTTCCAATTCCATTTGACTTTCCGTAGATGCTTTTTCTTTATTTTCATTTCTTTTTTCCAGTCTTTGATCGTATGACATCTCAAAGTACTCCTTACTGTATACTGTTGCTGCTGAGATTTTGAAGTTGTAGTCATTGAGTTGTCGTCTCAATGCATCCAGTTGAGCCATGGAATTTATTATTGATGAGCTGACTTTTATTATCGGTTGCTTAGACGTTGTTGGGCCTTTCCTTTCGATTTCGTTGTGCAATACTTTTATTCCATCATTCGTAACCAGAACTTTGCTTACCACTTCACATCTTTTCATCTCATTACAAACTTTAAGAATTCGTCGGACCGGAAATGACCAATCTGTTGCTACTCGGTATCTGATCAGGTGAGTTTTTCCATCTGCTTCGGAAGTCGGCTATTGCTTCCAGTCGGCATCACGCGATTAGCAATAGTGGAGTTGACAAATACGCATTCCAATGCAGTTTCCGGTAATTGTTGGTTGTAAGAGAATGTTTTTAGCCATTGAATATTGCTAAGATCAATTTTTAGTTGAGAAAAAGGCGGATTTTGAATTTCTTTTAATTCCTTTATATCATCTGTATATGTAAATCTAATCCAAATTCTTGTAAGATCCCTTTTACATGCCATTACAGTATTTATTTTTTCAACTTCGTCATTTGCTTTTATTTCATCAATTTCCTGTCGAATCTCATTTATTTCCTTTGTGACAAAGTCTGTACATTCGGCTGCTCTCTTTGATATTTGAGTCATTAATTCAGTATCTCGATTAATCATGGCCGCAGTTAAATACTCTTGAGATTCGTGCATTTTCATTATCATTTGCGTATTTTTGACTATCAGACTTTTCACATTATATTTTCACATTATATTATATTCATCATATTTTTTCTTTATCAGCAAGAAGTTCATTAATTTCCTCTGCAAGTATCTTTGCTTCTGACGACGCCTTTTGGGCGCTTTCAAAATGATTTTCCTGACTGATAGATTTTAATTGCTTTGTTGGCTGTTGAATATTGTTTGGTCGATTAGCATTGAAGGCTGATTTCCTTTCATCCCCATTTTTTTTAAAAAAGTTGTCGATCCTATCACTTCCTTTACCATCTAATTTCCTTAATTTTAAGGCTTTTCGCGTAATTCCTGGTGATCTGCCATATAGTTCTTTTACTTCTTTTGGAATTGCTCCATTGGTTTGTTTGATTGCTGATATGAGAGAAGACGAAGAAGATTGCGAAGACATAATGTTAGTGGCCTTTATTTGCTGGAATGGATGATTCCTGACCCGAAGTCAGATTTTGCAATAGTTTATGACAGTTAAGTCACTTATTTAAAATAGTTGACAATTAAGTCAACCTTTTCGTATCACTTGACAATTAAGTCAAATATTGATGATGCTGTGATAATTAAATCACTGATGTTAAGTTGATAATTAAATCAACGTTATTATAATTAGACTTCTGCTAAACGTATTTTGACTCGTGAACACGTGGTGGTTAATGACCGTTATTTTCAAATTTGAATTTGTAAATATTATTGATGGATGTTTTGTGGTTAATTTTATGATCATAGTAAAGTTTTGAGAAATTGTTTGCCTGATAACAGAATCGCATGTACTCATAGAATAAGCATAATTTTGTTCAGTCGCAGATAATCTCAAGTAACTTTAAATAAGACTACCTTCCAATGAAGAAGTGACATTGTCTCTAGTCTTATCGATGCGATAATTTTTCCAGTCTTTAATTCTTAAGTTTATAGTATTAAACCCAAGTTAAAATAACTTATGGACAATTAGAGTCACTTAACGCTATTAACTTTATTAATTCTATTATAAATTAAGCACAATTACAGTACGAAAACTAATTAAAATACGAAAATTTGTGAGAGCGTGTTGTTGAATCCTTTCGTCGTCTTTGAAAGCGTTCGTGACAAAAATTTATGTAAACCCTTATCAAAAGTATCAACTATTCCATATGTCGTGATTATACTAAACTCTGAACATGTTGATGATTTTGTGTTGACGCAACAGCTATGAATCCAGCAACTATCTGCAGGGGCGTAACAAGGGTGGGTAAAGTCAACAATCTAATGTCGAAGAATTCGGATTTGAGACGGCCACACTCTGAATTAATTAATTAAAAAAATTGTTGTAATGAAGAAGGAACAAAAAATTTAAAAAATAAAGCATAAATAAAAATTAGAGATAGTTAATTTTATTTGTTTTCAAATTTCAGTTTAATCAAAAAAAAAAAATATTAGCACTTAAATTCCTTAAAAACTAAGAAATGCATCTAAATGGCTTAATAATGAATTTTATTTTAAAAATTTTAATTTAAAATTTTCAGTTAAATTAATTGAAAGCTGGCTTTAAAAATCAACAACCGGCAACAACCTACTTTTTTGGAAGCATTCAGTATTTGATTAGCAAATTAGTATGTAAGAAATCGGCAAAGAAATTGATGTTTCGTATTATTAATTCAATATTAATTAATATTGAATTTTCGTATATTTAAATTGTTTGGTATTTAACGGGTTTTTGAAATTTAATTTTATAACGGCTAAAAAATATTTGAAAATTTAGCCAAAAGTTGTTTGAATTGTACTAAAACGTTCGTCAACGATCGTTTCAAGATTTTTAATTCTCCAGGGGGGATAACTCAATGGCACGCAGCTAATGCAAAAAATTATGGTAAAAAATCGATAGCATGGAGATAATGCAAAACCTACCTAATCGAAACAAGTTTCAAAAATGTGCTAAAAAGTAAAAATTGTGTGCATCATACTTCAAACCAAAAAAATTTGTATAATTGTTTGGCTTAAAATCTAAGATGGCAACGGTTAGCGGAACTGACCAAAAAAGTTCGTACATCAGTTGATGGATTATTCCATCTCCAATAATAAAATACACGCTATGCGTGAAATTTAATAGATTATTGGGGCTAATAATGCTTAGTTTTCACAAAAAATTGAAAAAACATGAAAAATGACACGTGTTTTGGACCTAAAGCAGGCACAGCGGAACTGACCAAAAAAGTATATATGTCAGTCGATAAATAATTTCCACACCTACATTTGACATGCTGATTGTTGGTGCTAATAATGATTAGTTTTCTCAAAAAAATGAAAAACATGAAAAATGACACGTGGTTTTGGACCTAGAGCAGGCACAGCGGAACTGACCAAAAAAGTATATATGTCAGTTGATAGATAATTCCAATACCTACATTTGGTATGCTAGTTGTTGGGGCTAATAATGCTTAGTTTTCTCAAAAAATTGAAAAAACGTGAAAATCGGGCCATTCGTGAAACCAATAACTTACACGCTATAGCGTGGAAGTTAATATAACCTCAAATAATCGAACTTTGACATGGCTGAATCAATCCTGAAATTCAACAAATGTGAACCGAGTAAAACCTGAAAGAATCAAAAGCTCAAAAAGTAAATAAAATAAAAACAGTAAACTTTGTTCGTATCATTAATAATTTTTATTCGTAAAAAAATATTAGTTACTACTACTTGCAAATATAATTTTTTTTCTTTTCAATTTCTCATTTCCGTGGTACAATCGCAAAATTCTTAAGTAAAAATTTTCTTTCACTGTTCAACATTATTTTTTCATGGGTTTTTTTTTCATCTTAATAATTCATTTTCATTTCTATCAATCAATTCATAGATAAAGTAAAGTAGATATAATATTAATTAAATCGATAAAGTAATTAAGCAAAAAAGTAGAGAAAACTGGTACAATTTAGCACATTCTTGTGCACTTCCTTAATATGTAATTAATGTAATTAATCGATTACAATCGAAAAAAAGAATAAACTTTTTAACATCTAAAAAAATTGTTGGTTTTTTCTTATTTTTTTTCTTCTCTTCTTTTTGATTTCATTAAAATTAAACAAATTCGATTTATCACTTTTTTTCTTTTCTTATCAAATGAATCTTTAAAGTATTTTACTGAACATAAATTGAGGGGGGAGGAAATAAAATGAGAAAAATGATGAAATGGGGGTGATTGGGGTGTCAGATCAAATTTGAGATTCACAAAAAATTACACATAGCAGGAAAATTTTCATTTTAACTTAAAAAAATCTATAACAACAAAAAATATATTCATATATAAAAAATTAATTAAAAAACTATTGGTAAAATTTTTCCATTTTGGTGTTACTTGATTCCTTAATAAAATTTCTTTTTCACTTTTTTATGCATCTTTTTGATTTCAACGGACTTTTGAGATTTGAATTTTTGCATCACTTATCGCGTCAAAAATTTTGAATTTTAAAAATTCGTTATTTTAACGGATTTTTAAAATTCAAAATTATCGCATCAAAAATTCAAATCTCAAATGTTCGTTATTTAAAGATTTTTTTTCTACAAAGCAAATCTAGCATCAAAAAATATTTAATTTCCTTCTTTTCTCTTCATCATCATACACAATATAAATCTTTTTTTTATCAAATATTAAAATATGTATAATTCTTCTCCATTCTTACACGTTTCCTTACTTTCTTCCACACAACTTTCTATTTTTGTTTTCTTGAAAACTTTCTTATTTACATAAAAAAATCAGAGATTTCACATCTCCTGCTAATAAATTTCCATTCTCGTTCATATACCTATATATAAATTTATTGATCACTCAATAAGGATCATTGGGAACTTAATAGTATTACTTGTCACATGTCAATCTATAGTTACTTTATAAAAACATGTGTCAAAGTCAGCTAAAATAGTTAATTATCATCATTTTCATCTCTTCTTAATTTTTTTTGTTCATTTTTAAGGCAATCGTGCGTCGTGTATTTAAAAAAGCAGAAATATTTATTTTATTTTTGTGTTGCTTGCGCATCGGGGGATAATATTTATTAATTGTTACAATCTTCTTCAAGATTCTCTAAGTAGAAACTTCTTTTTTTAATTGATTAATGCTTTTCTTTTCTTTCTGTCTCTTAAAATTACTACAAAATATTTTTTTTATTTTTGCAAATTTCTAAAAATTCTACAAACTTTTTAAATTAAATTGCGACAGCAAAACGTCTTATCTAAATTTTTTAATGCTTTAATTAATTCATTTTTTCTTCGTATAAAGTTAAAATATTTTATTTTTTCATATTATTTAGCAAATCACATTTTTAAAATCTTCTTTATTAGGATTTGATATTCTACTTTCTAGACGGAAGGAATGAGGCAATTCGTGCTGTATTTTCAGTTCCTGAATTAATTTTAATGAAGATTCTTGATTTTAAAGCTTTGATTTCTAAATTGCATATTAGATTCTGACTAAACTAGTCAAGATATCAATGATTTGCAGTATTTTGATGGTATTTCCCAGAATTATGAGATTTCCAAAATGTAAACACAATGACATTGAATATTTAAAAGCCTCGGGAATATCCCCGAGTAGATAACAAATATTCAGTAGTGAAAATACAACCTTGAAAGCTACTCAATCCTCCTAATAATGCTGATCTCATTGAACAATAATGATAAAAAACTCAGAATTTGTTGGAACTTTCCAAAGAAAATGAAATGAATGAAAAGTTTGAGTATTTAAATTGTAAAAAAAGGTTAATTGTTAAAATTGTGTGTGTGTGGGTGAGAATTTCTAATGATAAACCTTACAAGCAAATCGTATATTGGTGGTGGACGTGCAGTTTACTTAATAAAAAGTAATTAAAACTCAAATTTTTTATTGTTAACATTACTAAAATATTCTAAATTAAGCTTATGAATTAATAGCTGAAGAACTTAACATTCTTGTGTCTAAAAACTAATGTCGATAGAGAAGCCCTGTCATTTCGTACTGGTACACGGTCAAATTATAAAAACAAATTTCTCATAAACATAAGCTAATAATTAAAATTAAAATATACAAATATTCATTATCATAAAAATTACGTTCGAATTAATCTCAATTTTTTTTCATGTTCCTCATTTTTTAAAAAATAAAAGAAGCTAAAACTTAAGTATTTCGTAGGCATTGAGAATTTTTTTTAATTTGTTCAGATCCGATATTTTTTTGTTCGTGTGAGATTCTCAGGGGATATACTTTTGAGAAATCTGCAGTCGGAATGAGAAATTCCTCCTCTTCATCATGTCTGCTCTTTTGTCTTTTATTAGATTGAATTTTTTAGTATCTGGTTGGTAGATTTGTCAATTAGGTGCCTGGGTCGAGTAATTTTTAATTGAACTAGACAATTCTTTAAGTCTGGTCCATTGCATAGAGTTTAGACACTTTCATCTTCAAATTTCTGCCTGGATCTTGCCATTTCTAGATAATAATTGAGTTCCAGGCAGAAAATAATCTAAAATCTAACTTAGGGTACACCCAGCAATAGTATATATGCAATATCTTTTAAGAATTTATTATCCTCAGTAGTCTAGTGGTGAGTATCACATATGTGACTTTGGTAACACCTCTGCTGCATACATTTCAGTACCGTGCTCAAGAGCGAATCCAGGATGTTTTTTGGGAGGGGTTTTTTCCAATCATGATCTTTTTTGGATATCTTATTTGATATAATACCTTTTTGTTTTTAAAAAAATAGGGGGGATTAAACCCCAAACCCCCTCTACTTGGATACGCCCCTGACTGTACTGAAAAACCCTATAATATGACTCTTGTTTAGTCTTAGGATTTAGATCCATATCATCCAGTGTCTATCAATCTAATCATGATCTTAGTTACAGAGCGCTGCAGAAGTGATAAAGAGGAAGACCTTCCCATCCCTAACATTTGTTCCTAATCGTTTCAAAATCTCAAAAAATAAATTTCATTCCTTAATTGTTAAAAATATAATTATAGGACGCAAAAATTAACGAAACTTAAAAAAAACTTGGTGCACAATACTGACGGTAATGACATTTTTCGTAAAGGATACAAAAAGAACTTGTAACTTTCTTTAAATTCAATTAATAAAATAAAATTAAGGATCAAAAAAATATATATGTAAAATTAAATTGTTCTAAGTATGTATAGCTGCATTATTCAAATTTACAAAATGTTTTACATTAAGTTGTAAATATTTAATTATAATAATGAAGATGGTGAATATAAATTAGGAGTAGATGATAAGAGTGAATTGATGAGTTCAGTAATTGCATGTTATCGGAAGTGCTTAATCACATTACACGAGAATAACGATACACGCACTTTTCAGAAACTGACTAGAACTGAAAGTAATACAGAATAATTATATTTATATTTAAAAAAATCAGGACGGCAATATTTTTTAATTAATTAAGTACTGATACTTCTTCATGTATACTTGAAAATGTTATTCATATCTTTTTTTAATGCCCGGTTTGTGAGATTTTCGATTTTTACATGTATAAATGAACATCATTCATCCTCGTGTAATTTATTAAGCCTTTCCTCATGCAATAAACATTTATTCTGTAGAGAGCAGCAATGCGAAGAGTATTTTTCATCGCACAACAACTGAAAAAGTTCTCGTTTTTCATTATTACAATTTTTTTTTCTGTATCACAAATATTTTATCATCTCTATATGTATTATTATTAATAATTGTTTGTTTGTTGTTGTTTAAGTAGATGCAAATAGGCAAGAGATATCTCAAATGTCTCAAAAAAAACTTTTTACAAAATACGCGATAACTAAATATTAATATCTTACGTGTTTACATATAATAAGTAATATAAAATATGAATTAATAGTAAAAATGGGGGAAAACGTGTCACTTAACAACTAAGTTCCTTCATTAAAAGCCAAAAATAAAAATAAAAATTCACCGCAACTTCCTCGCACCTTATTTTTTCATTCTTAATAACAAAAAAAAAAGAGAAAAAAGATTCAAAATCAAGAAGATAAAAATGAGTTCAGTGCGGCTTCTTTTGTCTCTTAAAATTCTACGAGTTGACGTTCCTTTTGCTCAAATGTGAATTGAAATTCGAAAACACTTAAAATATTGCTCTTCGAGTTTCTTAATACTTCAATGTTAAAGTTTAATGTGTATGAGTTGTGAATTTTGCAGGCCCCAATATTGTCATTCAATTTTTTGTTTTGTTTCTTATTGATCGATGGTTCCGCTGCTTAAAATAGTGTTTATGAATCACCAAGTTGTGTTGCCACGAGATTCAAAGGCAAATTACATGAGTCAAGGTCATTCTCGGCCTCGCTTTCATCACCTGAACCTGTCACGTCCTCATTATTGCCTCCATCATTCTGTACTGGCATGTGTGTACGTAGGAATTGCTGATAGTGATGCTAATTGGAGATGAAAATTTAGTGTCGAACATAAAATTTCATAATTAAATACTTACAGGCATTGCGAATGGACTTCCACCTGTAGCACCGCCATGTTGTGCTAATGCAATTAATAAATTATGATTTTGGAGAGCTGTTAAATCTGTTTTAGCACCACCGTTTGCTTCTTGTTCTGGAACTTCTTGATTTTTTGATTCTGTACAGAAAAATTATATAAAAAAATAAGTTATTAATCAGCACGCTACACGCAGTCGTATTAATTAAATTATCTCACTTCGTCTGTTTGATTTGTCGCCTTTTGGACGTCGTCGACGTGTATGAATTGTATCACGACGCATCGTGTGTGGACGATTCACGCCATGCAATTTATAGTACAAGCCGCACGCATTGCAGACCATTTCACCACGTAAATTACGACGCCAGATTGTTGTTGTTGTCGTTCCACAATTGGTACATGATAAATCTTTCTGCTGTTGATTAGCTTGATTATTATTGGCATTCTTCGGACTGTTATTATTATTATTGGACTTTGCAATCTCATCATTTCCTGTCCAAATATTATTTACAGATGATTCTGCCATATCTCCTGACGTCGTTGCTGCTAACGGTGATGAACTTCCAAGATTTATCTTCTTGATTACTGGCTCTTGAAGACCTGAACGACTCGGGCATGATTGTTTTCGTCTTCCAGCTTGCTTTTGTGCATTCTATAGGATGGGATTATAAATTAAGGAACAAGAGAATGAGTTGATTTTCTAAGAAATTCTTCTTATT
Source organism: Chironomus tentans (assembly GCA_963573255.1). Taxonomy (NCBI): domain Eukaryota; kingdom Metazoa; phylum Arthropoda; class Insecta; order Diptera; family Chironomidae; genus Chironomus; species Chironomus tentans. Next base: position 24,645,881 of record OY754302.1, read on the forward strand.
TGCTGTATGTATTTACCTTCAACAATGCCATTGGCTGATCCATCGACATATGATGTAATTGTGGAGAAAAGGGAATCCCGAGTGACCGGCAGTTTATCATTTTTCGGAGAAGTTGTGTTGCTTCATTTCCACCATTTACTGTAATAACATCAGACATGTATAATTAATGCTAATGGAAAAGGAATTAATTAAGACTTACATTGAGTATGCTGAGCTAATGCTTGTAAAAATTGATCGGCTTGATCGAAAGCATGTTCGTCGGAGAAATTGCTTTCAGGCGTATCGCGTCCAATAGGCTTTAATGTCGGAAGATTTCTATATTCCTCATTATCCTCTTGCGATGAAATATCCATTTGAAGACGTCCAGAATCTGAGCTATCGTCTGACTTTTCACTCATGTGATCATTATCTGTCACATCCATAATCTCCTTCTTTATAATATCTGATTTCATTATTTGTGGCATCATGTTGTTCACGATGGATATTGGTGACATGGTAACTCTTTGATTTCCACTATTCCTTAGCGATTCTAGTGCTCTCATACGTTTCAAACTCAAATCCATTTCTTCTTCACAACTTGGTGTCCTCTTTAAATTATTAATTGAGTAATCTTGAGCCTGTTTGATTAAAGAATGTTTGTTAGCTACGCGTTCAAAAATATATAATATGTGTGAATGTGTACTTACTTTTATCACAGTTGATGACGATGTAATACTTTTATGATTATTCTTATTGTTGCTATTGCTATTATTATTTTGTTCGTTTAAATTTGGTGATTGTGGTTTAGATGAGGGCGGTGAAATAATGACCTTTTTGCCCATATCCATCAGCACGGCGGCTGTTTCGAGATGCTGTTGCAATTGACTGAGATTCTTAACACTTATTTGAGGCGGTGCTAGTGATGGTGATGTGCGAGATGATGATGAAGATGATTGCTGTTGTTTTACGACTGTTGTATCTAATGGAATCACAGATACGGAATTGGCTTCCAAATTTTGTAAATGAAATCTACTGATAAGAGAGGTAACTGATGATTTTGTGACAGGCGGCGACGATGTCTCGCTATTTCTGCTACTACTGTTATTGTTATTATTACAATTGCTAATTTGTTGATGATGATGATGAAAATTCATATGATGATTATTATTGCGCAATGCGGTCAATGCTGCAATGGCTGTCTCTTCGTCTGACGGTACTGACGACAATTTATCCTCATTCGATGATGCTGACAACAGGTCATCTAATCTTGTCGACGATTGTCGCATAATTTCCTGCAAGGAAATAAAATAAAAAAATAAAATTAGTAACAAATTACTCATTGTCTGTTTTGTGTCTATAGTTAGTGCTGGTCACGAATCAATTTTAGGTGGGGTAGAGAGGGACGCATAATACGATAATAATAATAAATGTCGGGGCGAGATTAATCGAAATATTTCATGCCATATTTACGGCGTCAACTTTTGCTTCCTTCTCATACCAAAAGAATTTCTATTAATTCGCTACGTCACAATTTTTATTGATTAGAAACTTGATTCATAAAAATAGACTGGAAATAGCCTTCTTATTATTAGCTTATTGCTTCGTTTTTTAGTCCCCCTCCCCCAAAAATTAACATTATCATCATCATGAATGAATGAAGTGAATGAAAAAAGGATTATTTACACGTTTATCCTTTTATAAAATACGAACATGATATTGCGTGCCTGATACTTTCGATTTCTGTTCCATTCTCAACAGTTCTCCGTTGTCCTCTTCTTGACGTGTCTGAACTGGAGAATTTTATGGATACAAGAAAGGTTCGAAAATACTTATAAATTTATCGATTTCAAGACGCCAATGTGTGCAAAATTACTTTCTTCATTCATCCAATGGATATACGATGAGGTACGGTAATATAATAAAAAACGAAGGAACTTTATTGGCAGTCAGAACTTGTATCTCATTTCGAGAAGAAATAATATCCGATTTATGGATTTATCATTGTAAAATATGATGAGTTTCCTTGTAGGTATTAAAATTATATTTGCATCCTTATAATCCCACACGAATATCTGATTTGAGGATTTAATTCCAATTTAACGATTTTTAATATTTTAAATTTTTTTTAAGTACAACAAAACGATAATCAACTTGTTTATAATTTATGAATGGATAAATTCACGGTTTATGACTTTCTAAAGGCTGATTTGAAGATATATATGATTGATTTATACCTTAAATGATGTATACAGTCAGTTTATTTGTAATTTATTGGGCTTTAAACTGTTTTAAATTAATATTTTCACTTTTAATGATTTTTTTGGATAATATTTTACCGCGCAAATTTTTCAAACTTTGACTGCTACACTTTTTCAAAATTTGACCGTTACACTTTTTCAAAATTTGACCGTTAATTTTTTCACAACTAATTCAACTATCATAAAACAATTTTCATTTTAATTATTCACAATTTCTTTCACACAAATGCTTTACATTATGCTCTTACAGCGCTGAACATGACGAGCTAAGCGCAAGAAATGATTGCTTATCGATGCCTTCCATATGATGAACATTTTTCATCATTAGTCATCACAAAATGTTTATTTTAATTTCAAGATATTGCTTCGAACGATTTATTATTTTGCTGACATTAATTTTTCGTCGAAATTTGAGAAGAGAGGGAGAAGAAAAAAAAACTGTTTATGTAAGTGATTGTAACAATGCCAGCATTCATTTGAAATCATGATTGAAAGTATAATAATGCTTATAATAATGTGATCTCATTTGTGTGATATATACGAAATGCTCCATTGTGATTGTTCTGAGAATTTTTTTATTCGCGGGAGGAGAGAGAGAGCTTTCCACTTGATATTGTAAGCACTTTTTTCTTTATTCATCTTTCATTGGAAGTAACTAATAGTGCATTTTTAAGTGCATTAAATTGAGATATTTTTCTCGAGAAATCTCATTTTTATGATTATTTTTTGCTAATATCAACAACAGTCACTCGGAATCGATTTACAATTTATGCAATGAATTGTTAAGATAAATGTTAAATTAACATTAAATAGCAATGCTTTATGATGACATCATTTGTCGTAATGATATCAGAGTAATCCGCTTCCACAAATCACTCTACATTCATATCCAATAAAAATAAATTCCTTATTTTGGCATTTTAGTGTTACATGAGTAGCTCAACATATGTTGCTTACTATACTGTTTGTACATTGTTTATGATTGGAATTGTATAAATAAATACGGAAAAGATCCAGGGATTGCTACTGGGTTGGAAATTAAGTTTTAAATTATTTTGTTTTGAAATTTCTTGCATCATTTTTTACTGAAGTCGCTTTGGATGCAAATTTTTTTTGCATCTTTTTCACTGAATACACTTGGGATGCGAAAAATTCTGATTCAATATTATTGATGTTCTGTTTACATCTAAATATTTTATTTCATTCTAGCATAATTTAGTTGAAATCAAAATAAGGTCAACTCCAGGAGAATATCATCAAAACAACATCCAACTGTGAACCCTGACTCAAAATATGTTGGTTTATGGAAGTAAAAAATGAAGTATATAAATAGATAGAGAGATACATTGATACAAAATTCAACATACAGCAATAAAGAAATAAGAGAAACGATGTTGATGCCAGCAAAAAAAATCGTAGTAAATCCATTTAGTTGAAGAATGGATCACGAAATTTTAATTTTTCATTATATCATTTTTTAACCCATTGGCAGATATGGATTAATGTATTAATGTATTGCCCGTACACACAACATAATGGAAACGAGATTTATCTAATTTTCAACCTCCTAACTACGTACATGCCATAAAGTCATAACTGTTATTTTTTTTCTTCAACTGCCGCAATGATTGTACGATACATAATGCAATTAACTTTCAATTTTCATTGAAAAATTCAAATGTGATAGCTATTTTTTTTGCCTTTCGCACATAACACACGAGAAGCATTAAGTTTTAAATAGACTAAGATTGGCAGTGAGTAACGAACACACAAAAAGCATATTATGAAAGGCCAAAAATCAGTGTAGTAAATTTTTTTTCTTCTTTCCAATATTACACTCAATTGGAGCTTGTCAGACGCTTTTTTCTTTGCCATTTATTTCATAATTAAACAAAATGCATGAAGATGATGAGAGACTTTCTAAAAAAAATATTTCATTATCAGTTTAGATCACAACAAGATGATCGTGATTGTGCTGCGTTCCATTTTTTCTCTTTGATTATTTTTGATGGGTTAAGTTTATTTGGCAAAAAAGGTTGTAAGCACTTGCGTTTTGTCTAGATTTATATAAAATAATATTAAAAAAATATATGAAGAATTATAAAAATATCCTTTGTACTGACAGTGATTTTAAGATTCGAACTCACAACTTATCTTGGTTTAATTACTAATTTATTTATAAGCATACAATCTTTTTCTTGCAATTTACTAATATAAAGTATAAATTTTTACAGTACTGATCAATAGCATCAAACAGGGCGGTTCCTGATGGGGAAAAGGGTATTCTGGACCCCTCGTAAGCAGCCACCAGAAATAAAGTCAATTAAACAAAATTATTGTCAAGAAATTTTTCTGGACCAACCATCTCTGGCTACATCCATACCATCAAATGCGCGCAATCCAGCACCAAATCATGACTATTTCCATAATCGATGTCTATATTTTAGTTCAAGGCATTTGCGTCGTTTAGAAAAAACTTATTTTGGAATTAATTATTATTTTATGAAGACCGTGTGCTGTAGCAATTTAAAACCATTACCATATGGCCCATAAGAGTAATGAAGCTCCCGATTTGATCTTCATTTTTCTTCCTCCATCTCTATGGCTTATTTTTTTGGAAATGCTCACTTGTGCTTCTCGGAGCATTGTTCAAATGATCATAAATCTAAGCGTGTCAAAGAAGCATAGCACATTAACATGTCGTAGTCTTTTGAAAAGTCCATAAATTTTATGTCACTATGTACTCTATTACTTTTGCTCTCCATTGCCGCCTTTGTTGTGTCTTTTCAAAATAAAAAAAAAAATATTTCTGAGATTCTAATGAAGTCAAAGAGACATTAGCTAATGTGAGGAATTTATGCATATCTTTAAAAAAATCTTTTAAGCGATATTTTTTTTTGTTTTGGTTTTGAAATTTCCATATAATGATCCGTTCATAATTGGACAACAACATATTTTGCAACCTACCATGAAATTTCATGTTCATTCAAATTAATTTCAAATCTCGATTGCGAGAGAAACAAAAAAAAAAGATATTAAATGAAGAAGAAGAAAATTATGGAAACAAATGGACACACGAGCACTTTTCCGAAAGCTGTAATTAACAAAGAGAGCTGATGAGGAAAAGAAAAATGTGAATATAGAAGAAAATGAGTAGCATGAAGATGAATCACTAATGAGATGACATGCAAAAAAAAGTGAAACATTTCATAATCACTTCGAAGTAATGAAAGTGGTTTTTCATAATGAAAGCAAAAAGAGGCATGAGGTAATTGACAGTAATTGATTAGATGCCAGGGAAGAGATTTGGATTCCATATGTTTCACTTAGATTTCAATTAAATATTACTTTGGAAATTGGAGCATAAATTAATTAAATTAAGCTTCTTTTCAATTGTTGTTGGTGGAATTTTGTGTTTTTGGGTTATGATGCTGTTGCTGAAATCTTTTGAGTGCTTTATCTTGAAAGCTTCTATTGTCCTTCGTAGATTTTGTGTTTCTAAGGCTGCAAACTCTTTGAATTCGATCTGGTCAACCAGTTTTACTTGAAATTGCTTAATTTATCAGAGGATTGTGTTTGTTGACGAAATTTGTCAAAATAATCACTGGATCTTGTTGATTGATAAGTTTGAGCAACAAAAACTATCAAATTAGCCAACAAATGAGATCCAGTAACTTAATCAAGTGAAAATCTGTACAAAAATAGCACAAAGATCCAACAATATTCCTTAATTTCAAGATCCAGTAAACCATTAACCTACTGCAGTAAAAATCCTCAACACGACAAGGAACAACAACATTTCCATAATAATTAGCAAGTCCAATGTTAAACTAGCATCATCAAACGCTACTTTTTTTCAATTGCTACTTCAGTTGTTGATAAAAAGCACAGGCAATAACAAAGCTATTGAAAAAATATTCCGTTAAGATTAATTAATTCTGCTTTGAATATGAATATTATATTTGCATATTCACCTTGCTCACATTGTGCCTGCGATAATATAATGACACAAAAAAAGTAAAGCAAATAAATTCACACTGAGAAGTCAAACAAAAAACACATAAGAAAAGAAAAATGAAGACAAAAAATTTTCCCACGCGCCACTCTTGGTGTTATTTCTTCTTTAAAAAGAAATAATAATAAAAAAATCTTTTCATGTCTCATATCATAATCAAATATAGTGAAGAAGTGAAAAAATTGAATTTATTTTTTTTGGTATGTTTGAATAATGATAAGATTGTTTCGCATTTGTATGCATGAAGCAAATACACACATCTATTCATAAGAAATCCCTTTAAATTATATTTGTATTTGCTGTATAAAAAGATAAATATTGAAAAGGCAGAAAAGAAAATAATTGACATACACAAATAATGAGACGTGTGAAGTGCTTTTTGCCAGCTGGCTGACTCTTCTTTGCGTTACTTTTATTTTATTTGTTATTACACGTACAATGATCATCAGCTGTCCTTGGACTGCATTTAGCAAGTCAGAATGGAATAGAGAACTTATCGACAGGGGCAGGTGGCTTAGGCATTATAATCCTATTAAGGAGATTATATTGATTCTTATTTATTTCTCAAAAACATTTTAACTGCCATTTTATATTTGAAATTTTATAAAAAATTTGCAAAATTTTCAAAAAGTTCTTCTCAATTTCTCATCGTTAAATCAACAAATTTCTATGCTGAGTGCATGCACATTTGATCTTCAAGACGGCAAGAGTAATTTTACCATCCATTAAAAGTGTTGAGGAGTTGTAAATTATTCATAAATTAACAAAACATCGAGCAAGCCAAGCAACCATGAAAAGTGAATGCTCAAAATTCATTTGTTTTGCACAAAATTATGTTATAACGTCTTCCAGTTGTCTTCCTTTATCAATATGCCGTAAATGAAACAAGAGAAAATTCGAGTTCGTTTACCTTCTCATTCGCAATTATATGGGAAGTATGTACATAAAAGAGCTTATTGGGTGACAAACTGCTTAAATTGATTTAATATTACTGACGGAAAAGAGTCTATCGCTCTTCAAAGCAGCTTTTGATGTTGTCAAGTAACAGAACACAAAAAAGTACGAAGCAAAAGAAGGAGGAAAAAAATAAACATCAAATGTGCGGAACCCTTTAATGCTCCGTCATTGCCTTTCTTCTTGCTCCGTTCTTTTTATCTATTTATTTTTTTTACAATTTTCATAACAATGCTGTTCTCTGTTTATTGCTCCTAAGAACAAAAAGAACTATATAGCTTAAAGAGGAAGTATTAAGCAACAAAGTGCTTTTCTTCATACATTCGTCGACGTTTTCGATATAATTATAAAGTGCCAACGAAAAGATGCTCGAAAATTATAATGCATAATAATTATAACTGCTGCTGCTGTTGCTGACGGAATAAAGAACGGAGCGAGAATCCCTCCTTTATCAATAAATTCACTTCTTACGGAATTCCCATACACATGAAAACCTGTTTCAATTTGCAGGCATTCTGTTGTGTATTTTTAATCAACATTTTGGCGCCCTTTTTGTTTGCTCACACTGACCACCTGACTCATAAACAGACACAACATAAGTCTATAATTTTCAATATGTGGAACACAAAAATGAAATAAAAAACTTCTCGTCCGCAGGTAAAAACGGATTTGTGTGTAGCATTAATCAACCGATTGATAATCCACGGCCATTACAAAACATTTATGCAGCTGCAAATGGACATAATTCATGACAATAATGCAAAAAACCAATTAATGATGTTTATAGGAAAATTACGGGCATTATGAAGAATCTAATTAAGAAATTACAAACGCCTAAAGCAGTCACATGGAAGTGAATGGCGCTCACATGAGACAGCTCTGAAATTCTATGGTAAGTAAAGTGACACATAAAATGAAATGTTTGTTTTATTAGTTGAAGCCATTAAAGGGAATCGAGTTAATATCTCTTTTGCACCACAGTCTATCTCTCCACTATCTATCTCAATGTGAAACGTCACATTTTAAATTCCCAATTGCAAATAATGCGAGGCATTTATTACTCATAATTTGTTCATTAGTTTGCACATTAAACTGGTAATGTGTTTGCAAAATGTGAGACTAACATGTGAAGAGATGAAGAGAAAGAGTCTCAATAGTAAGGGAGCTCAGGGATGTCAATTGGATTCTCGGTATGATATTGATAAATGACCATGCTGAACTCCTTTCCTCCCGTGTTAAATAAAATGCTGCAATTACGTTTTCCATCTGTGTCTCTCTTTTTTATGCTCGGTACTTTTTCATTTGGGAGTTGTTCTTGGTTAGAATTTACACTTTGTCTGGTTCCTTAGATTGCTTTCTAGGTTAGGTTACCATTTTTTATTTCTGGTGAATTTTTGGTGTGTATTTGAGTTTCTTTTGCCACTTTTTTGCTCCCAAATAAGCTTTAAGAATCTAATTTCATCAAGGATTCACTGAATTATTCAAGAAAAACTTTTCGAGGTGGAGTGAAAATTTTCAAATTTTTCAAAAAAGTTAAAAGTTTTTGAATTTTTTTGTTCCCTTCAAATCTTTCATTCCCACTACCTTGTTCTGATAAACACCATGTGGTGACTTCAATGCTTGAACTCTTATCACATACGCTACGTAGTGTACAGTCGTTGATAGAATTCAAGTTCTGTCCATTAATAAAAAAATTTCAGAAACGAGGACGAGAAAGAAGAATTTTTCACACTTAACAGCTGCTCAATATACGTTGTATGTGCATGTCCGTGTTTGTATCAGTATTTCAATCCATTTCCTTAATCTATTCTTCACTCCAATTCTTGACGTTAAAGTATAAATTTTCCATATACACGTAAGTTGCAATTCCTTTTACTTCTCACACTTCTTTTTTTATCAAATCGTTAATTCTCTCAAATTGCATGAAAATAGTGCAAACAATGTAACGGGCTTTGAGACGAGACAATACAAACAATGTGCGCTGAGCAGAATTGTAAACAGTGTTTTCAATATGAGAATACAAAAAAATAACAGAAATGAAATGAAAAGAAGATAAATTAATTTGCGCTGCTTTTATGGCTTTTTCGTGAATAAACACTACATTAAATGTATAAAAAAATGTTTGTAGCAACAAAACGGAAGAATTTCTGGTGATTGATCTTTATGCGAAGACATTTCCATGATTACAAAGTGCTTAGGATTGGTGTCAGCATCTAGTAAAATGGAAAATTATTGTTCTCATCTACACTATTACATTGTTCAGCTAATGGAAGTCACTATCCTACTATGCGCATCAACAGCATGAACATCATCATCATCAGTTGCAAACAAGATGCTCTTTTTAAAATGAAGTAAAAGATCAAAAGGTTTTTTTTCCTTCTTCATTGCTGGCAATTTTTATTTCATTCTCATTTCATTTTCTCATCTTTTTCCAGTTAACTTCTATTGCACTCGCATATCACTCGGCTTTACCTATTTTCCATGTGCAATATTTTATGGTAAACATATGAAATGTGAGATTTTCGTCGGTGTGTCTTTACATTATTGATTTTTCGTGATTTCCATGTGCTTTAAATTTCTAATGTATTTTATTGCTCAACAAGCAGCTTAGCGGATCTCATTTCTTTATTTCTGGATGTGCTCAGTTCTGTAGAATGTTATTCTATCTCATTATTTACATATTAATGTCTAGTTAATGTAATTCTAATTAAATAAATCATGAAGTGGGAAGTCCATCAAAAAATTGGAACAATCCAACGTCAGTGATTTGAAATTTTCAAAATTTATGCGCCTTTAAATTCTCAAATCACTTTCCTTCTCGTTTTTCTCGCGAAATGTGCAAATTAAAAATTGAAATAATTTTCTTCTTATTTTCATTACATTTTTTTTCTCCTCTTTCCATGTTTTCTTCACGCTCTTTGTGCCTTTTTAATTGAATAAACAAATTGTGTGCGATCCAGCACACACAGTGTATAAGAAATTGTAAAAGGGAAAATAGCTATCACATTCAAATGGCGTTGATATGGCGAGTAAATGCAATTTGCAATTGCCAGAGCTGGTCAATTGATGATGAGTAAATTGCAATGTGTACATAGATCCTATAATTTTGTGTATACATTTTAATTCATTTGTAAAGATTGGTCTTGAAGGAAAAGTAGAGAGCTAATGTTTTTATATACAATTGATTATTTTTGCAGCAGCATGTTTGTTGTTTCAATGAGTATTTAAACATAAACAATAATGCATAATCTAAAATGCATCTGTAGCTGGCAAATGTTTCTGCTTGAATTATCTTCAATTTTCTGATATAGAAATGTCAATTTATTTATTTACACAATTCAAATGAGCTTATTATTTAATAGATTGATCCTAATTGCATCCATTTGTCCATTATGACACAATAATTGCTTCTCTGCTACTCAATGCCTAGTTTTTTGCAACCTCATCCTAAGATGCCTGATTATTTATTCAAAATAAAAAAATTAATAGATATGCAAATCGGATACGGTGGGAAAAGAAATAAAATAAAATATTAAAATGTGACTCTGATGTGTCATCAAGTATTCAAATCCGACAGACGAAATGATGACGATGATGGAACATAAGAAGAAGATGAGGCAAATTTCCAATATGATCAGTTGGGTAAGAAAAAAGTCGTTTGATCATATAAATTCGCAGGTCATAAACATCATCATCATTATTCAGAATTAAATTTAGGGCGATCGAATGAAATTAATTAATCAAAGTCAAATAAAACATATTTTTCCACATTTTCCACATGATAAATGTGAAAAAATAAGAAAAAATTTATCTCATTTGGTTGAGGCGACGAAGAAAAAAAAATTATTTTTTTGCCATATCGTCGACGACATTATAAATAGTTACATGTTCAAGCTAGATTTTCATTTACTTTTCAAACGAAAAATGTGAGTTGTTTTTTTCGTCAGATTATAATCAATTTTATTAAAGCGCAAGTCAAAGATGCACATTTGCTGATTGCACAAGCTAAGAAGATGAACGAATAATGCCATTGATTGTGCAAGCTATTTTTGCAAGCGGTGGCATTTGCGGTATTTAAATTTTAAGTCATAAGAGTGAAAAAAAATATTCATTAAATTTTATCGTCACCCCGTCTTCATTGCAAAATTATTAAAAATTACAGGAAGTGGCATGCTCGTAAATTGCCTTTTTGCAAATTCTCAATGGCATCGAGCAACTGCGTACTTGCAAGCGTCTACGAAGTCAACTTTTTTTGTGACTGATGATGACTAATTTGATGCATTAAAGCACCAGCCTGCTTTTTTTGTATGAACGAGAAATTCCTTCATACTTTTTGTGCTTATGAATTATTTTTACACACGTTCCCGAGCAGCACATGATGACAACTCTATGGCTGTCTCGAGATTTAGTGTTATTTGTTAGAAGAAACCGATGTCTCGTGAAAATCCAATCCTTGAAGTGGACGACGAGAAACCGAAAGAGGTCAAAAATTGGAAGCTGTACTTAAAAATTTTATATTGTTTACCGCAATATCCTCATGTCAGCAAAGTGGAGAACGACATATCCCACATATACTGACACGTCAGACACACGGGCGATTGTAATAAAAACAAAATCATCCACAGTTATGATGATGAATTATTTATATAGAGTGAGAAGCTCCACTGCTGCAGTTTATTGCACCTTCATTCCATTTCCACGTAGTGGGGTCGTTAAGAAAGAATTATTGAGGTGCTTAATTCATATGACCTTACATAGTAGAAATACATAAAGAGTTGTGAGAGTAGTAGATGAAGATTTTCGTGTCATTGCACAAAAAAGCAATACGTCACAAGGTTGTGAATGTACTTTTTTTATTCCCTTTGTCGTTCTTATCGTTCGCTTTACGGAAATCACAGCAATTGCAGCAGTGGTTTATAATTTCAATCTTTTATTATTACTTTTATTCCCTTGCTTGCTTTGTTGTCGTCGTTTATTGTCTTTTATTCTTCTTCATAATAATTCCATTTGCAGAGTGCAATCAGTGACATCAACGCCTTGCATTTAACATTCAATTTGCTCAGAATGATAATTCTCATTGCGCGGTTTGAGCTTCTTTTGTGTATATGTCTCTCTCTTTTTTTTAGTGAATATATATGCGTGATGTTAATTCATCCATAATATTTTGCATGTTAGCATAAATGTATAATATTTCGCCCTCGTCGGCATTTTGCATGGAGCTTCGCACACACAAATGAGCTGAATATATTGGCGAAGACAAATTGAAGAGAATCTCCTTAAATAAATATTTAAACGTATGATGTCATTGACACGGAATCATCGCTTTGTAATATCTCATCGTGTCTTCTTCTTCGCACTTGATTACATTATTTCATGTCTTTTACACATACCCGAACATGCTACATGTCTGAGCAATATTGGTCGATGATTGAATTCTTGATAAAAAAAATTGTGTGAAATATTTCAAAAATTTGTGCAACTTCCGTCTTGGACATAACAAGTTAGCAGCTGTGAATCACTCTCAGAGGCGTAGACAGAGTACCAGACCCCCTCCTGCCTACACCCCTGACTCACTCTAAACTATAAATTTACATACAGTCAAGTCGTGTGTGCGATATGCATTTGAAAAGAAATCCCGAAATAAGTCACTCATTTTTTTGATGGATTTTTCTTTATGCCACACACAACCGAGAGTGACTTCTTCTTACTACCCTCTCCGTACCTCATACGAAATTATTATGTGGAATGTGTAAATAAAATAAATCAGAATATTTTTTATTTTCTGCCAAGCAAATCATTCTTTCTCTCATTTTTTTTGACGGCATGCTACGAATGTAATAAATAAAGTAGAATTTCTAATTCCATTGATGTTGACTTAAGTGGCTTTTGAGGTTCAATTGAGAATTCCTCGCCTCTTTCCTTCTCGAATTCATTAAGAAATCGTAAAAACGATTTAATGAAATCGTAATTGTGTGTACGCAATTTTCATAAAAAAAAATAAAGGAAGCGGTAGAATATGATTAAACAATATGACATCGAGAAAAAAATTATTACACTAGCCAAGTATGAGTGGCATTGGAAGTTAATTGGTTTAAGGCAATTTTTCAAAAAAAAATTAATTAAGTTTGTTTATGAAATAGTCACATATTGGATTATTTACATTCGTTATTCTTTAATCCGATAATGAGCATTTTTCATGGGTGGCGTGAATTTTTTTATCCAAGTCAATCTCAAGGATGAGGGTCTGGGTAGCTGAATTACACAAAATTAGATTAGTCAACTAGCTGATTAGGCTGAAAACTGTTTTAACATGCATGATTTTCTAAGAAATTTGATTGCTCATATCGACAGCTGTATCAAGCTATGACAAACTGCTTGAACTTCTAGATATCTAATAAGTTGGGAATTTATCTAGTAGATTCTACAAAATATGATTCAATCTTCTTGAAAAATTCAAAATTTCATCACTAAGCATCTCAGACATCATCAAAATGTCCCTAGTTTCTCACGTTTCTCTCAAGTATCATCCATGTGACTAGCAACAGCTGCAGTTAAGTCTCTTTTTACCCCACATTTCCAATTTTAATAGCTAATTTGCATTTCTAATCGAGTAATCAAGCTCAAAGCTTCAGCCATCAAGTCAGCACGTTTCTGAATCATACAGACTGTCAACATATGGTCTAATGACATTAACCAGGAAAAATAAATATTATTGACAATTGCTCAAAAGCCGTATAAAAATAGTTTTACGATTCATCGACTGGTTTTCTCAATCTTTCTTTTTCTTCTCCTGATTTCCAGTCAGTATAGCCAACAATTCTCTACATGCTACTTATGTGACATGTCCATGTTATAAGTAATTAACCGAAAATCCTAATCTCAGCCGTTTGCATTATGCACGCCACTATAATTTTTTTTATAATGTTATTTTCGAAATCGTTAAATAGATAAAGATTATGGCATTTCATGTTTGCGTTTTATGGTGCTTTAAGCAATTTTCTCTTATTCTCTTAAATGCCGCGATTCCGTCACGTTGTTGGATGTATGTTTAAGAGGTATTAACTGCAGCAGTAACAGCAGTACATATTGTTGAGGCCTGATGTAGATGAAGCTCTCGATTATAACTAATCTGGATTTTAAATTTAATATTTCTTCTCTGTCTATGTCTATACAGTCTCTCTACATCTACTCTACTCGTCATGACGGAGAATTATGAATTTAAGTTTCCGACATGTTTTCTTTTTCCTCCTCTTCGACTACTTTTCCTTTCGAAAATGTAATTGAAAATAAATTATTAAATAAATTATGAAACAAAATACATCAATCGTAACATATTTGTTGTGCTTCAATGAGCTAAGCGCATATAAGGCTTGTGAGAACCTTTTTTAATGGACTCTTGTATTGCGTTAATTATGTTTCCTACGGTTAAACGGTTTGACTGTCTTGATGAATTGATGTTTGGGCTGTTAATTGTAGTTTGGGATGTTTTTGTTTGATGATTTGTTGAAAGATCCAGGTTGAGTTACTGGATCATGAAAATTTTAAGCAATTTGTAAAAAATCAGCAGATGCGCTTCAATTTACGCTTAATTCTAACTTCCCAAAGTATTTCTCTTCCTCCTTCCATCTATCTTCAACCGTTTATGCTTCGGTATGTTCGTTATCATAAAAGTAGCAAGCTACATTCGTGTAAATAAATTACTTAATTTAATCTTCGTAAGTTATTGCAAATGGATGAAGATTATTGCACATTTAAGAATGCTATTAAGACATTCACATTAATGTGAATCCAAATTATCTGACAATTTAACAGTGTCATTTCAAATGCCCACAAAATAAATAAATAAATGTTTAAGTCGATGTTATTTGTTGAAGACGAAAGGCAAATAATAAAATAAGGAGAAATGAGCGTAAGAACTTGGTGTGGAGGAAGTGATTAATTTTTCTGTTCATACTCTCTTTTTTGAGATCGATCGAAATATTTACAGTTCTTTTCGTTTTCTTGTTGGCTGTCTTGTAAGGATCGTTACAGATCATTGCACCCTTCAAGCAACATTTGTGCTGTATTTTGTTTTTAATTCAAATGAATGGTCAATTTAAATACAGATATATTCGCATATGGGCAACTGCATCTGACTAATTGCACAGCAATTCAGCCTACAGACTTTTTTTTTATTCTTATTTAAGGCCAACTTCGTGTGATTAAATGCGGTTCATTATCAGCGCTTAATAATGAATAAATATAACATACGACACACCAATTGCACCAACAGTAGTCAAACCGCAATGACACATACTCGAATTTATTTTCGTATTATGAATTATTTACACAGCGTTGGACACACGAAGGAAAGTTGGAGCCGTGTCTTAACATTTAAACTTTTAATCAGTAAGTTTGATATTTTTCGTTCTGTTCTGTTCTGTCTCAATGAGACTGTACATGGATAACGAAAAGAATTCTGAATAATGTTGTGGGTGTGTTAACGAATAAATGTTTTGGCATTATTGTCTCCAGTTCTGTCTTTCGACTTTACCATTCCATCTCACTTCCACTAATTTTTCATGTGCCGTGATCTCTCGCTAGCAGGCAAGCAAATCTTGTGTATGTGTGTTTTTTTTTTGGAAATTATACATTTTTTTATTTGTGCCTTAAGCAAATCATTTATCAATTACCGTGAGCTCTCCACGACACGCCATATGCTGTTGTATGTCATTTATCACTGGCATTGGATTCAATTAATGACATTCAACTTTACAAATAAAGAAGGAAGAAAATTTGTTTTTTTTCAGGTACGCGAGGCAATAATGTCTTTTATTATAAACAAATTTCGTAATATTCACAATAGATTATGCAGCACTAATACACGCGCTGGTTATGTCATTAAATATTTATTTTTTTTTTATTACAAATTAATAATTGATCACACTCAGCTTAAAAATGCTGTATGAATGGTACAGAGGAAGACTGCGTAACGACTAAGCACATTAAGTGAGAAAATGAAATCAGACTGTTTATTTGGGAAATTTCCTACAGTGATTTGCTCATTTTTTTCTAGTTCCTCTCCTGGTTTGATTTTTTTCGGAGATAATATCGAGTTGACTAACACAATCACAATACTATTGGACAATGAGAATATTTTCTGCTGTGATATCAACAATATATTTTTTTTCTTCTTCGTTTCTTTCTGTCGGATTCCTCGAATGACGAAATAAGCAAGTGAAGCAATAGAAATGATGTGTAAGCAAGTGAAAAAAGCTTATTTCTCACGAAAAATAACAAATATTTTTTTGATTCATTTGAAAAAGTTTTTTTTCTTAGTCGTGACCAATTTTTAGCGCATTCTGACAAGAGATTTGAGTAAATCGAGTTGATATCTTTAGTTTGGCTGCGTATCTCAAGTTTTGACAAATGTAACGGATTTTTGGAATTTGAAAATTTCGCGCACTTTTAAACTCTTTGTTTTGTAAACAGGAATATTAGTTAAAATTTGAAAATTATTAAATTTTGTTGGAAATAGGACATTAAAGTAAAAGAATTTAAGTGAAACTCTAGAAATAGACGACATAAAATCTAAACCACATGGAGTAATCAAGGGGAGATTTAAATTAAAGCAGAAAATCGTAAAAACAGAAATTCTACGTCTAATAACTTTCAACACGATAACTCTTCAACTTTTCATCTTCTTTTCCTTCATAGCTGCGCGTCTTACACATTTATATGGCTGGTGATAAGAGACGAGAAGAAAAAACAAAGCAATAAATCTATGAACGTGCTAGTCGTCTTCCTCTCTTTATATCATATTTGAATAAACAAAAAATCTGTTGTTTTCGGTCGCTATTTTATGATTTGAGATTTTCCAAGTGAGAAAACCTCCAAAAGATTTACTAATAAACATCAAAAATTTATCTTTATCATAACAGATTTACCAGAAATTTATCTAAATTATTTTGAATCAGAATTTCGCAAGAGAAAAAAATTAGAAACACATGTGAGTATTAAAAAGATTCATGAATGTGTTTGTAATTTGTTATTTTTTCTCGATTTTTGTGTATAGAAAAAGACCGAATGAGTCATTGGATTTCTCATCAACAAACTGATTACGCGATGATGATTGGAGACAAACTCATAAACTATTTCGAGCGTGGTTCAGTGTGCTTTTATGTATATTTTTTTTCATTGTCATCAAAAACCTTTTTTTTTGTGTGATTCTCTCGCTGTTAAGTGGAAATGTCGTTGATTTCAATCTATACACACAGCTGAATGCGATCATATGTAGACTCATATTATTATTATTTTTTATTTTACTCTTTTTCTTCTTCTTCCGGGCGATTGTGAAAAGAAGAATGTGTTAAAATGTGATGACAACGCGAGAAAATCTCATGAAAAAGAAAGAAATATACAATTTACATGTGAGATCGGTTCAGCATGCGTGGAATAAATAAACTTTATAATTTTTTTTCTTCTCCTCATTCGTCCATAACATCTCTTCGGTTTGTTGCTATTGAATAAAGCCGGGCATTGATAATGAATTTCGGCTGTCGATTTTAGCAGTGAAAGAGAAACACGAGAGAAACAAGAAAATAAGAAGTATATATGTATATTCATACAATGTCAAGGAACTCATTGTGAAAGCCATAAGGAAAATATCATGACCAGAAAGACATATGAGAGACATTGCGTTAAGTAAAGACTGTGTACGATAAAAATGGTTGCATTGCTGAATTTTGAGTGTAAGATCACTCGCTGATTAATACATGTCGGGTCTGATTCTACGAAATCTTTATATCTTTATCGTCCACTAGCTTCTCATGAGATCTCTGTGTCATATACATGAAATGTTGATGATTTCTGCCTGAAATTTCTCGAGAATTCTTTTTATGGGTATGAGCAGATATAAGAAAAAATTGCTAATGACGGTTGAGTGAGCTTGAATATTTTTATGTGTTCTGGGGATTGCAACTTTGTTTGGGGAAATCTAGCAAGTTTATCAGGGATTTCTGTGAAATTTGGTTGATTTTTTCTAGAATATTGATGATCGGATACTAAACTCGGTCAAGTTGTGCAGGATTTGATCTGCTACGTATAATAATTATCTTATCAAGAGCATCACTAGATAGAGGGAACTCCCAGGTTGGTTAGATGACCTAGGGGTTCATTAGGGGCCCTAGGGTTATATTATTAAGTTTTTTAGGGGTATCCAAAAAGTATAACTCCAGATTTCTAGTTAATAACACGAAACAGCAGAAAATTCAGACCAACTTCACAAAAGTATTTTTGGGTCTCCCCAATTAATTCTTAACATTTAAAATCTTAATAGCCAGTTTTATATCCAAATCATTCTTTTGTCAGTGAACATCTCTTTCCAGAAGATGATAAGACCTTTGAAGGATACCCAACAAAAAAGATCATCAAATCATAAACAAACAGTCTGTATTGAATATCCACAACTTTTTTGTATTTAAATTAAGAAAGAAAAATAAAATTCATGCCATGAGAGATCGAGGCATCTAATTTTGGAGGTAACAAGGTATTTTGTAAGATATTTCTGAGCAGCTAGCTAATGATAGAGCAACGGAGGTCATTAGAGAGCCACCAAAAAAAATTATGATTGATTACAACTGCGTTTGATTGATGCCCTTTTAAAACGGCGATGGCGGTGGTGCGAGAAACGCAATCCATAGACACACTCTGCATTCATATTTCACCTCCAAGATATCGAGATGCGAGATGAATGATAGAGGAGGAAAAATAATAATAAGCAATTGAACTTTTATGCGGTTCAAAATATAGATAATTTTTTTTTCATATCGACAATCCGCATACGTAAAACTATTCATTTCCCCAAATGATGTAATCCAAACGAAAACGAAAATGGGTAGGAAAAAAAATTTAGGTTAATCATTGGGTCGTTTGCTCACAGCTGATGCGAATATGCGCGTGATTAATAATGACTTCTTGGAAATTACTAGCTTTTTTTCAATTCTCTTTTCTTCTCTCACCGTATGTCTATCACTCGATATACATAAAGTTTTTAGGAGAAAAAATTAATACAGCAACAGCAGCAGCCACACACATATTATCATTTTGATAATTTACATATTCTGTTGCGGTTTGTGTATATTTTCATATTTTCTTGTTAATTGCAATTTATGAAGCATATTTAGAGTTGATTATAAGTTTATAACTTAGTATCAATGAGGCAATAGAAGTCTTACAGTCATTTCTTTTCCTTTTCTTTCACTATGACTTGTGTGTAGGTTTTCCTAATGACTCACCCAATGTCGTGATATGAAAACAACATTTGCAATGCGGCTGATAATTATAGAACTAACTTAAGTTAGTCAAGCAGGCGGGCGGATAGCATTTCATTTCATTTAAATTTAGCAATATCTGTTCGATTATTTTTTCTTCCATACATCCGCGAATGTGTGAGTTAAAGAGAAATGATAATTCATATTTCTTGTAATTCATTAAAAACTATAAATTTCGAATATTTCCGCAATGAAAATGAAATGTAGCATCAATAAAATATTGTGGAGCTAATGAACTTAACACATTTAGTATCATTGAAAAATCATTGAAGATGAGAGCACATTGACGTCAAAATAAAAAGTATTTAATTTACACACATCTCGAGTGGTTATCATCATCGTCATCTTCTGCCGCAACAAGCGATTAGATTAGCAGCAAAATAGCAAATAAAGTCGTTTTTGACATCTCAGTAATTAGTTTTTCAGCTTTTTCCTTCATCGAAATATTTTCTTTTCATTATCTTTCACAAAAATCCCTCAAAAAAAAAGATGAAAAATCGAATTTCATCATTGACTTAATAAAAACAAAATTGTTATAGAACATTTTCTTCTCGGAACGCATGCATGCTGAAGGGTAATATTGGGTTATTGATAAGTTTTGGGCATATTTTTGACCTAGCTGTGAGATTCTGAATTGAAATTGTGCAGCTGAGCTGAATTAAAGTTGTTCAGCTGAGCTGAATTAAATTTTTTTAGTTGAGTTGAATTAAAGTTGCTCAGCTGAGCTGAATTGAAGTTATTCAGCTGAGCTGTACTACTGATGTTATTCAGCTGAGACGTTGAATTGATCACCATGCGGTCTCAATCAGTTTCCTCAAAACTACATCTTTTACTACTCATTTTCCGATAGGCACTTTATGAATTGTTGCGAAATATCTCTCTGCTGCCATTTAGTGCTTGAAAATGATTTTCATATTTCCCTCTTTTCATCTTCATGTCATACCGTTCTTCATGTTACAAGAAACTTCTCTCGATTCTTTTTAATTTCATGATTTTTTTAATTTTTTCAAAGCGAAAGAAAAATGAAAATGATGAAAAATCTACAAAATACATCATATGTATGATGTGATTTATTTTTGGCATGTTAAAAGCCTGATAGGTATTTTTCATTCATCCGCTAAGGAGAAAACAGCAAGAGTGAGATAAAAATATATCATAAGATTATCGGAAACAGCACAGCAACAGAAGTACAGCTGAGATGAGACACAAGAGAAAAAAGCTAATTAAAATTTATCGTGTTGAAAAGCTAATAAGCAGCGTGACAATTTTTGGCTAATATGGACAACAATGAAGTGATGAAAAAAATTATTTTTATTTTCCAATAATTTTCGGCACACCTGAAAGTTTATTTTTGCATTCAGAGGGACTTAAGGTTTCGTATTTTATGCAATTTGGATTCAAATTGAAGTTTAATGTTGTATATTTGCCACCTTATTAACCAATGATATCAAATTATTGATGCATAAAAATTTAAATAAGGTCCATGAAGAAATTTTCTGCAAACCTTATTTTCACATTGAAGCTTAAACAATTTAATTAATTATTCTTAATCTTACTTTATGCTTAAATACAAAACGTTTGTCACTTAATACTTTTGTGGCATGCTTTCATTTTCCTCAGATCAGCTGCAGAGGTGTGGATCAGTTTGACAAAGTGCTCCCTGTCGCGCAATAGAAGTGATTTATGGAGCAGCAAATTATAAATTTATACGTTAAAAATTTTTTAAACCGTTAGAATTTTGAATTTTCTAAAAATTTGAATTTTAAAAAACCGTTAAAATTTTGAATTCTATAAAAATTTGAATTTTATAAAAGCGTTAAAAAATTTGAATTTTACAAAACCGTTAAAAATTCAAATTCTAAAAATCCGTTATAAAATTTTTTCTTTAAACTGAAATGCACTCTATCTATCCGTTTCAATAGGAACGAAATAAAAAGTCCTACTTTCTAAATAAATGACTCGAATTGCGACAAAACAAGTTAAAATCGCAGTAATGATAAAAATCAGGATTAGTGGCGTTCGAAAATAACAAAATTAATTGATCACATTTGGTGGAATGGCAGACAAACATGAATAAAACAATTAATGATCGTAAATTAATCAATTTGCCGCCCACTCCAATTTAACTGTCACCACATTATACTTTAGTAATCGAGTACAAATATTATTATATATAGTTTTCATTGCACTTTTATTAGACGAGAGAGATATTGAGTGAGTAAGATAGAGGATATAGGAGAAATATGTGTGCACAGCATTTTACTTTAGTGCCGATTGTAAGTGCATGATAAAGTCTAAAAATAAAACGCAAAATTATCTACAAATGTGCATCTTCAAACTGTGTACTGTAAATACAGAGAAAGACTGCACACAATTCCTTCTCATTCACATCCCCGCCTTGTTATAATCACAAAATTTATGATGCTTTGCAGTGCAATAATTTTCCACAAGTTGCAACTGCAATTTTCTTCTGTGGATATATTTTTAGTTGCATCTTGACGTTCATTGATTTTTTTAATATAGTTTTTTAGGTTGTGTATATATCTGCTGTGGATTGCGGAGCTTAAATGTGTATTTGTGTAAATGTTTATAAATGTTGAAAGGAAGTGGCAGAAGGAAATTTATCAGCGATACTGGCAGGCAGAAATAAAATAAAATGAAATTAAAAACAGCAAAAAAGTAATGTAAAAGTGCATCAATAACAGCAGCAGCAAAATAACAAGAAGAAAAATTAAGATAAACTTTTTGTTTATATTAAGAGAAAATTTTTCTTGGTTGTTGACTGCACTCCAGATGTTTTTTTATAATGGCTATTAATAAATATTAAGATGAGGATCGACACACTATAATACATATAGTGTGCTAAGAACGCGTGTAAAGTGAGTCAAATAGAAAAAGATATTGCCAAATGGTGATGAGTTCCATTCCATTCACGAATACACATAGAACAGCTTATTAAAATAATATATATCACTATTTGACTATGTTCTTAAGTGGAAATTTTCCATTTTCCTCATTAATAAACTTGAGATTGTATGAGAAATTTCCATGCATCTATTTTAAAGCGCATTCTGTGATTTATGATTTTAAAGAATTTTTCAAATTTGAATTTTAACGACTTTTTAAAATTTGAAATTTAACGACTTTTTCAAATTTGAATTTTAGTGACTTTTTAGTGCATTTTCCCATAGGGAAAAGACACTATTGTCCGCGTTTTGTCTGTCTGTCTGTCTGTCCGTCTGTCTGTCGCCCTATCTCCTCCTCCAGTTTAAGCTTTTTCGATGCGGTTTTTTGCTTAAAATGTGTGGACTAGGTCAGGCAAAAGGTTGACCAAAGATTTTTTTGATCGGTGCAGTAGAAGGTTAATTAAATTAACTTTTTTTGAAAAAATTGCTTACGTTTTACGTACGTATTTTTTACGTAGCCCTTAAAAACATGACTTTTCTTACAATCTTCCGGCCAGGGTTCGAGCCCCACTCCGAGCAACTTTTTTTTTGCACTTTTTTACACTTTTTTGATATTTCATGATGTGTTATGATAAAATTTTCCATTTTCATATTTTTTCCTCACATTTTCCGAACTTTTCACGAAGTTAAATTAATTAAAGCTTACGTTATGTAAAAATACGTACGTAAAAATACGTGTTATGTAAATTTACATTACGTAAACCTTTCTTGGTGTGAATTGAAAGGGGAGGAGGGGGAGTTAAACGAGCGGGTGTATATGAAGGTGGGGGGGAAGTAAAACGGGGGGTATTATTTTTATTTTTCAAATACTTTTTGACCGTTATTTTCTCAAATATTTTTTGACCGTTATTTTTCCAAATATTTTTTGACCGCTATTTTTTCAAATATTTTTTGACCGTTATTTTTTCAAATATTTTTGACCGTTACTGTTCAAATATTTTTGACCGATATTATTCAAATAGTTTTTGACCGTTATTTTTCCAAAAAAAAAGAAATTACCGTTATTCTTTTTAAAAACTTATATTTATTATTCGAATATTTTTGACTTATTTTTTGCGTCAGTGTTTCGTGCATTAGTTTTCTTTATCATTACTAATTTTTTATACGTTTAAATTTCTGGGCACAGTAGTTTAAGAAAATGCACTTCCGTCCGCAGCCCGTGGACGCATTACTAGTTTAAATTTGAATTTCAACTGTTTTTTCAAATTCAAAATTTTAATGAAACTTTCAGATTCAGCTACCTACTTTCAAATCTAATCCATCCCATCTCATCAATTGACCACCCATAAAACCATCAAACAACTGCCACTGATGATCAAAAAATATGCTAGCAAAAATTTCTCCACATCAACAAAGAAAGCAAGAAGCACTTATGATGTGTAATGGTGGTAGCCTCTGATCAATATATGCCACCCATCGATTCCTTTCACACAACCATCAACATCATCTTGAATAATAAATTGAGTTGATGTGAAAGAATGAAAATGAAAAATATGATAAAAATAAATGAATGTGGTCCGTTGAGTGCTTTATGGAACTTGCGGCATCCTCAGCATGGAAATGTTGCGAGCAGCAAAAAATTGCGTTAAAAACATTTAATTTCTCTATTAAAATTGATGATTATGGAGAAATAGAAGCAATCGCTCAAGATGGATAGTGTTTGTATGTTAATCACCACATTTAACATACTGGCTGACTGGCAAAGGCTATTTTTGCTGGTATTAAAAATACATTTTTATTCGATATGGGAACAAAAGTTATTTCTTGAAATGATACATACGCAAAAACACAGACTCTTATTCTGATTTCTTACTGGTACAAAGCAATTAATGAAATGAGCCATTCAAAGTGCTAATCATAAATGGCGAGTTACTCATATAAAAATAAGAATATGTTAGCAATAATAAATCTATATAAATTAGAATGTGGTAAGCACAAAATGGATAGATATGTGAGCACATTTTATGATCGCATTTATTTTCTGTCGTTTGTTTGAGTCGTGGCTGCGACAAGTACCTATTTTTACTATCTTCTATAATAAATGATATTTGATGCTAGACATCATCATATCTCAAGGGAAGTGTGTAAGAAAATAACACATTTGAAGATATTTTTGGCTGGAAGTGAGGATGTATTTTAATATTTCTGAAGTTTTTGGATGTATGGAGCGCATTTTGAATAAAAATTCGATTATCTTGTTGATAAACACGTGTTTCTTAATATTTTTCTAATTTAATAACTTTAAAGGTCGATTTTGAAGTTTAAACGTTTGTTGATTCCTTTTTGCTACTTTTTACTATCACAAAAAATACAAATATTAGCCATTAAAGGTCAAATTAAGCTATAAAATGCAAAAAACTTTTCGAAGTGAAAACAAAATTTCCGCCATTTTGCTTTACAAAATTAAAAAATATTCAAATTCAAAAAAGCCGTTAATCTTCTAAATGAAATTAATTCATCATAAATTAATTCTTTTAATGATATTTTGATACCCATTTCGTCACGGTTCTTTCAAAATGTTGGCACTAAATATGTGAAACATTTCAAAATTTCAAGGAAATTAACAATAAAATAATAATTATGGGGAAAATAACAATTTATCACTGAGAAAATTAATTTTAATTTCTAATAATTAATGAAGAAGATATTTCAATTCTAAATGACACAGCAAGCACGCTATTTTTCATAGCAAATTTTGCTTAATCGTTTAGCTTGCTCGTTTCCTTCTTTCTTCTTTGTCACTTTGTGTATTCTTTCCTTATTCGGAGAACAATAATTTTCTTTGAAACAAAAAAATCTTTTTTAATGAGACAACAATCAAGGCTTAAAGTTATTGCCATTTATTCGCTGATTAGATATGTAAATTTTTGTTGGTGTGACCGACTCTATTTTATCTCCGATGATTGTTTATTTTAAATGTTTCTTGTTTGTATCTGTGACTTTTAGAGACAGACTCGAGTGATAAAAACACACGCTGATTTCATGCACGTCAAAAAAGAGTATGTGATATGATATCATTTAAAGTTGTTATGGCGATGCGCACATCATGAATGTGCGAGAAGAAAAAAACAAGCAAAATCCATTAATCATAAACGTTCATTTATAAATATTTCTTTTTTCAAATATAAGAAATGGAAATAGAAAATTGAGTATCGAAAAAAAACAGCCCTGACAATCTACACACTGTTTATGTGTCATTCAGAGGTCTCTTAATCGTTATCGATTTCAGTAGCATTCGGTCTACTCACATGATGTTTGTTGCCACTTCAGCATATAACTATCAAGTGCGAAATGATATTTTTATCTCTTTCTCAACGACGACGAGCAAACGTAATGGGACACTAACTGGAAAAAAGGCGAGTGTGCGATAAAAATATCCAGTTTCGGGTAGCTGTTTGTTAACTTCTAGTGCTTATCGTTCAACTCACTTCGACTCGAATGGCTTGAAAGCGAGTATAAATTGAATTTGAATATTGAGAAAAAAATCACGATTATTTTTAGTGTCTCTGAGTCTTGATACAAACGAAATGAAACATGTCGCAGTGGGAAATTGAATATGCAAAAAATGAGAAATAATAAATATGGAATGCGATATTGATAAGAGCTGTTGTGTGTCATTTGACAATGAATAGCCGTATTTGTACTTTACAACAAGCCAAACACACTGATAGATTGTGAGATTGATGGCAGCAGAATAAGTTTTACATTTTTAAATAAAGCCACATTCTTGCCAAAAGCATTTCTGCTTTGTCCTTCTGATTGAATTTGTTTTGTTTTTAATTCGATAATGGAGCAAGTTGTGTAATTTTGGTTTATTGGATTTGATTTGTGCCACTTTATAGATAAAATATCATTGAGGTTATTTGGTAATTGATTGATTATCTCGACTTAATTTCATAAAAACTTTTTGAGGTGGGAAAATTAATTGATTTCAGAGGAAAGTCAACTATTCTTTCTAAAAATTCAAATTTCAAAAACCGTTAAATTTTAACAAAAAATTCAAATTTCAAATTCTAAAAAATTTCAAATGTAAAAAACCATTAAATTCCAAAAGAAATTCAAATTTCAAAAAACCGTTAAATTTTAAAAAAGTATATAGCGCCATAAAACTAAAAACAAGGGGCTGGCACTCCCGTGAACTTGTGGTCTGACAAGTTTTCCCATACAAACTTGTGGTTTTAAAAGTTTCACAAGTTTTTTCATACAAACTTGCAGAACTTGCAAGTTTTCAAAATATTTTTAATTTTTGAATTTTAAATTTGTGTTAAAAAATGGAGCCTTAAGTCAATGTTAGTGGATTTTTCTATGATTTTTAAGATTTTAAGTAAAGTTTTAGAATATTTTCAGTAAAAAATAAGAAAATTTCTTGTAATAAAATAAATTATAGTTGAGAAAATTATAAGCTAGATTGTTTAAACCTATAAATAACATAATTTGTAAGAAAAATTCACTAAGAGGAGTCAAAACCTTCCCAGTTTATCTTTAGAAATTTTTAATAAGTTTTTCCGCTTAAAACTTTTTGGATCTTCTTTGATGAGCCCATGCATAAAAATACATAAAATCATGTTTTTCATGGAAACATGTAGTAGTTTACAAATATGTTATTTAAGTTTTAAACCTATTTTTAAAGTATACATGTTTTGAAATTTAACGGTTTTTTAACGTATTAGTTTAAGATACGAAGATTAGCCCCAGGTTATAAAAATTTTGTTTTAAGCATGCTTACAAAAATTCAGCTGGTTAAAAACTTTCTTAGAACGAATTGAGGCTATGAAATTCAGAAAAAATCCAGATTGATTAATTTGTGAAAATTTTATGGAAAATTTCAATATTGTGAATATTTTGCAACCTATCTCCAAGCACAGCTCAAAAATCACTATTTAAAAAAATTTGGAATAGGCTTTCAAGGTTCAATACTTCTTTCCGAAAATATTTATACTCAATATTTTTGTCTAAAATGATTATCTTATCAAAATCTTTATAATTTCACTTACAAAAATTCCATAATCTCCAATAGAAGATACTACTTGAGATACTATTTGTTTGATTGAGGTACTACTGAGAAACTACTATTAAATATTGAAATCTGACTTTTTAGTATTTTAGTATGGCTTTTGAGTCACTGTTAAATATGGTCATGGAATCTGAATTTTTATTGAAACTAAAATAACTGAAAAATGAAAAATTTACAGTTAAAAAATCCATCAGATAATCAAAAATGAATTGTTTGATGAAGCTTAGTGCTCAAATTTCAAACTAAAGTTTTAATAATATTAAGAAAAAATAAAAATTTCTTTAAAATTTATATTTTAAATTTTCGAAAACTTGTGGTTTCACAAGTTTTTGTAATCAAACTTGCGAAACCACAAGTTTCACACGAAAACTTGTGAGTTTATATGAAACTTGCTAAAACTTGCAAGTTTCTTGGGAGTGCCAGCCCCTTGACTAAAAATTTATTATCACTCCTTAATTGCCTTTTCATGCAAGTTTTGCCGCAGTATCAGGAAATGTTACCAGTTATTTTATGACACCCAACATTGATATAAATAAACACTATAGCATATGTAACAGCAACGAATAGTTCTACTTCTAGGAACTTTAATGTTTTGGCTGTGTCTTTTAAATCGATTAATCAATCAAGGCACAGCTTAGCAATTTGCTTTTTAATACACACACAAAAAAAGTTTTGTATCTTTTTATATTCTCGTGTTAACAAAAGACATGAAAAAAATGAACGTGGGTGTTAAAGACCATAAAGAATATCAGAATTTTTTTATCATTTTTTATGGAATTTTTTTTCTATAATTCTTTCCATCCAAAATGTGCTGCGTGTGTAGATTCTTTATCGGGCGATTGCAGTCATCTCCACCATACCGGTCTTTTTATAATTGGAAATCCGATTTATAAATATCCACACCAATATACGTGTATTGATTGTTATAAGGAATTTATTATCGCTAATGAGATTACAATTTTTTTTTGCACTATTGATTGCTTAATTCTTGAGACTCATTATCTAGAATCGTTACCATACCCATAATACTGTATATACAATACATATTGTATATTAATTAAACATTATTCTATGCTATTATTGATTTCAGCTCTATAGTAGCACAGGCAGCAGATTAATGAGTAATTTAAAAAATATTCCACATTCACTAATATACTTATTATTAAATACATACAGAAATTCACGTGGCTGCCAAGTAACAACATTGTAATTTGATAAGCATTCTCGGCTAATGGAAAATTGTAATTTGAAAGGTTTGGTTGCAGAGTTGGTTGAAACTGTGGTTTGAGCTAGATAAGCGCTGAATTCAACAGAACTTTAAAAATAGAATTTAGATAAATTCTCTAAATATTCAGAATGCAGTTCAGCTGAATATGCTGAATTCAGTCTAATTAAATATCCTAAATTCAGCTAAGCTGAATAGACTTAAGTGCTGTTTTTCCTGAAATCAACTGTGCTGAATAAACTTAAACTGGTAAATTTAGTCAAGCTGAATGTGCTGAATTTAGCATAGCTGAATACGCTGAATTCAGCAGTGAAAAGTAAACTAAGTCCTGAATTCAACTGAGCTGAACAGATTTAAAGTGCTGAATTCAGCTAAACTGAATATGCTGGATTCAATTGTGCTGAATTTCCTGAATTCAGCTGAGCTGAATAAACTATAAGTACTGAATTCAGCCAAGCTGAATGCGCTGAATTTAAAATGATCACTTCTCAATCTTAATCAATTGAATTTAATCAACAAATCAAGCACTCAGCTCTGCATGATACTAGAAAATATGAAATTTATGCAAAGAAAGGCGAGAAATTTTTTTTTGTAAGTCGATAAGACAGGAAGAGAAAATAAGAAGTTAAAGGCCTTTCCAGTGAAATTCACATGAGGTAAATGCAAAAAGTGAGAATTTTTTCATCCATAACTTTTTTGGACAACAAAAGATATTTAAATTGATAAACCAAGCCATTTTACATGACTCGAAAAAAAACTCTACAGCTCTCATCTGGTCTTTATTATATTTTCTTGTGTATTTTTCTGAGACCCAAGGCACGACAATATTAAATTTCTCTCGGGGATCGTGTCGTGTGTGTTCTAGATTTCTTGTTATTATCATATGCCACAAAAAATTGTATTTCATACGAGGCAGTTATTTTTAGATATCATGCACTCACACTATCAAGCATGTGATTGGGTGCAGCACGGCTGTGCTTTTCATTCATTTTTCTCTTGTCATTTTCTGCACGTTGAAAATACACTTGCAAAAAATATTCTTTTTTTTCGTATATAAAAATCGCTGCATTGAATGCAATTGCCTAAAAAAATTCTATTTTCGTCATCTGCTTTATGCCTGCCTCATAATAAATGTCTTGTTTACTCATACAAATGCGCGGATAGAGAGGATGAGGAAAAAATGCATTCACATGTGATTAATATCAACAGAAACTTTTCTTTCATATCTTCATACTCAAGGGGACTCTATCTCAAATCGTCTGTAATTAATTAAAATATTGCAAAATGGGGCCGAGAGTAAGTGAGATGGAGACAAGCGAGAGACATCAGAGACGAATTAGTGTCGACAGTGTTGAAAGATAAAAGAGATATTGCAAACTGCATACGACTCAGTCAGCAGCAGCAGTAATAATAATAATGTAGTAGCTAAAAGATATAAAATAATTAAGAGAGTGAGATGGAGTGCTGTAGCATGAAAATAAACCTTTTGCTGATATCATGCAATCATACCAAATTAGGAGTGACATATATAAGCGGCAGCTGCTGCAATTGTATTAGTTATAAGCAGTAGAAGCAATTTGATATTATCAGAAGATATATTTTAGTCAGAAAGAAATACACACACTGATCAATTTATGAAGCGAATTAAGTGGAAAAATAAACGAGCTCAGTTCAAAGTTCTCGTATTAATAATACTGACGTCATTTTTTACTTCTTATTTCTCTCTTTCTTTTTTCATTTTCATTCAAAATGACCTCGATATTACCAATTTTGTCATTGTCAGTGATAATTTTTTATTAATTATTGATATAAATTGTTTAATCGATATCTGCTTTTGTGCTATATTCGTATGGCTTCCGTTCATGTGCTCAAGTGGTCGAAACTTGATTTATGGGTTCTTTTTTCGCTCATGACAGTGATGGCTTAATTTTTATTTTCTGTGACGTATAATTAGATCACACTATGGAATATTCCAGAATATTCCAGGAAGGTTTGAGGTTAGAATTTCAAATCCAGGAAAGTTTGAGGTTAGAATGTCAAAAGGTTGAGGTTACAAGCTTAATTCACGAGTTTTTGAGGTTATAATATCAATTTTCGTCAAACCAACAATAATATCACCCACAAAAAAGTCATAAAGCGCTCATTGAATCACACTGTAAATCAAATTAAGCAGAACCAGAAAATACTAATGAAATATAATCGAATATAAGAAGAGGGTTGTGTCTGCCACATGATGTTATGATAAATAGGAATACAATATCAAAAATTATATCGAAAACGAGGCAATAGTCTGCATTGTATTAGGAATAATTAGAAATGATATTTATGGACATTCGAATATGTAATTATAAGCGCAATTGTAATCTCTATTTCTATTTTGCCGC
Source organism: Chironomus tentans (assembly GCA_963573255.1). Classification (NCBI taxonomy): domain Eukaryota; kingdom Metazoa; phylum Arthropoda; class Insecta; order Diptera; family Chironomidae; genus Chironomus; species Chironomus tentans. Next base: position 24,676,987 of record OY754302.1, read on the forward strand.
CGTCATTCATATAAATCTCAATATAAATTGAACAATCATCGTTTAAATCTAGAGATGCCCACGTACATGCGACTTAACAGTCAAAGACACAGCACAACACACAAGACGATATGGAAAATTGACGTTAGAGATAAAATTAGTGGAGGTGAGCGCGAGAGTTAACGACTTAGGCAAGATCAGAACCTGCATTATATACAGTATAGCAAGCTATTCATAAAATGATTAATCACTTCGTTTTCGTCAATCTTTTTTTGATTATTAATCGGTAATTTATATAAATGGCTCTATTTGGTATTTGCGTGACTTCGATTTTCGACAGTTGCTTAAGAACGAATTGTTGAGTGCCAAAAAAATAGTTTTTAATGAATCCTTGTCATTAAATTGCAAATTGTACAGTACCAAACATAGTAAGTAAATGCGCGCCGCACCTTCTGACATTTTCATATTCAAAATGACGGAATTACGTGACGTTCCCTAACGAATTCTTAAAAATTGTTTATTTATTTCTAATATTATATATTTTTTCTCTCTATGAGCAATAACACACAATGTATTACATGTAATTGTTCAATTTTTTTTCCTTCTCTATTTTTGGCGCAACTGTTGCTACAAATTGATGTTGATGACTTAATCATTTTGGACGTCTGAGGGACTGTTTTTGTGTAGCTGATTTGAAATGGTCGATTGTGATTCTAAATTATTAGATTTTGATTTATTTGAAGTAAAATAAGTAACACGAGGTTTGATGTAAGGAAAGATTTACAGCATGATTAACAACGGATTATTTTTTAAATTTTGAATTTTAAAAAACCGTTAAATTTTGTTCGATTTCTGAATTTGAATTTTGAAAGTACGTTAAATTTTGATTGATTTTTGAATTTGAATTTTTAATGCTAAATGACAGTTTAATGGACTTAATAATCAAAACTGCACTCTAGTCTCTAATCCCTTGAGTTTAGTTCTCACTACCACATCTCTCGCGCTATCTATTTATGGAATAATTCAATGTTTCAATGGATAAAAAAAAATAACATCATAAATTGACTATTCGCGTTTAGTAATCATCTCCAAGTAAATGAATGATTCAATATATAAATCCATCACATCTCGCGTCTTAGTTCCCCAATTTAATGTCGATTCTCTTCAATATCGTCTTACGTTGTGTGCCTTGCTTCCATACCAAATTCACACACAATCATAATAATCAATTTCAATCCACATTAATCCGTCAAAATGGTCTTATAGAATTTCTTAATCAGAAAAAAGAAGGTTCCATTATTTTGTGGCTTTTTTGGAATGGATGATGGAAGAATGAATATAAAAAAAGTCTCACACACATGAGAAGAAGATAATGGAAACATTGTCTTCGTCATGGCACTGATCGTGGTGTTGTCGGGGAAGGGAACTTTTCAAAGTCATCTTCATATCCGCTTCTATGTCTACCGACAAAAAGTCTCTTCTTGTGGCTTCTTTTACATTAGATTTTTTTTGTCACCCATTTAAAATCCCCAAATGAAAATGACATCGTGATTACAATGGACAAAGGTTTCTATTTTTTCATGGATGACCATATACTCGTTTCTATGAGCAGCTAGCACCAGCAACAGCAGCAATTCAATTCGATTCGACAATTTGTCACACCTTTTTGATGATGATTGAGGGGATTTCTGCCATTTTCAATATTATTTTTTGTCTTTGTCATTTTATACACAAAAATGTGTGCGCGGGAAACAAATTGATAAAAAAAAGTCTTTTTTCGTGGATGTGAATTTTTACTTTAAAAAATACAATAATAATTATCTTGACACCAAGGCAGAGAGGAAAAAAATTATAAATGGATGTCGATTAAAATAATTTTTTCTTTAAGTTTCTGAATGGTCATCGTCATAAACAATTTCAGGTCTCGTTATCATCATCAGCAAATCATATTTTTATGTCTGTATATATTTTGTCAAAGACCTTTTTTTATTGCACGTCTTTGATGGATCTCTTCTTCTTCAATCGCCCATCATTGCCTTCAGATTACTTGTCCAAAAACAGCACAAAAACTGATCGCTGCTTAAATGCGAATGAATTAACGAAAGGAATGGATGGAAGGCAAGAAATATATTCATTTAAGTGCTTTTATTTCTCCCCTCATTAAAAACGGCAGTGCTCGATCGACGATTTCATTATCTAAAGTGACACCTCCATATTTTCACATACTCATTGTGTCTTATCTTCTTTCATTTTTTTAAATGTACAGCTTCATCGCATTTAAAAAATATTATATGGAAATGTTGGATATTACTTTATTTATGATATTTGATCAGAGACGAGATTAATCTGAATGGGGAATGTTGCTTGCTACGTTTTGCAGTAATTAAGATTTTTCAATTAGTATTCTAGCTTAGATTTTGCTCTTGTAGACTGACTTGATCTTGTTAGCCTTATTTTAATTATGGGAGGAGTTTAGCTTGTTGTGAGAAATTTACATAAATTTTGAAAATTTAACGGTTTTCAAAATTTCAAAAAATTGTTTTTAACGTTTTTTTTTTAATTTCAAAAAATTTTTTTTAACGTTTTTCAAAAAACTTATTTTTAACGGTTTTCAAAATTTCAAAATCTAAAATCATGCAAATAGGAAGCTTTATCAGCAACAACCAGCTCAGCTCCAAGTCAAGTTTAAATCAACATCATAAAAAAACAATCATTAGTGATTAATTTCCAATTGTCATTTCCACCTTTAAAAATTAATAAGCTAAACAATCAGCTGACTATCAGAACTACGTCGGTTCTAATTTTATCGATTCGAGGTCCGACGTCACAAAATACACATGAAACGTGCGTTATAATTAAACGCCTACTGTGACTCATTTACTTATGGCTTCTTAAAATAGAGTCTATTTCTATTTTGTGGTGGCATTCGATTGAGATATTAATGGACTACTCAAAGTAATGTCGTTTCGTGTCTTATCTCTTATTCATTACACTCAAGCTTAATTGTGTGACTTTTTTGTACTAAAGTTGTTGTTGTTGTGTTTTTCTAAGCACGTCAATTGATCTCGATTTTTCGTACTTAAAGCTTAAACAGAACTGCTTGTAACATGTTAAATTGTTATGCGCGCGCATTTATTTGATAGTTTTCAATGGGTCTCTCGCACTATGTTGTTGTGTGTCACTTCAAACGCCAAATTTACCGCAAATTGACGCCTTTTCAATTTGCAAGAAAACTTTATGATCAATGTAGACATAATTTCAAAATATTTATGCACGCCCCCGAGAGTTTAAGTGCAGAGCATTTGCTCTGATTTAATGATTTCAGAAAATAAAAATGAAAATGTTGAAAAAACCTGCCATTTATGGACATTCAGTAAACACCTTTGACCTCAAGCTGTTATGAGCTGAATTGAAATCTGCGAAAAGTGATTTTTTAAAATTCAAGTTTCATTCAGTTTTATTTTCGGGTTGTGGACTCGCATGCCAAATAGCTTTTTATAAATGAATTTACTGAAGATAATTAGAAAGTGCTTGAATGGTATGGTCATTCATTAATTGAAAAAAAAAATCTGATTTGGCTATTGACTGCGGTCAGACAGAGATCGCGGATTGTAAGAGACAAACACGTTAATGGGCATTTAAGGTTCTGGTCATGCCAAGCAACGGCAGCAATAAACAATTGTGTACAACCCACACACAAATTGATTCCTGTTTGATCTTGCTCAGCTTTTATTTTTCTTCTCTCCTCACTATTGCCATACGCGAGTGTCAGTAGCACTCTGGGTAAGGAAAAACCTCCACAACTGATTGTACTAATCTAATTGTCTTGATATTATGGATTTATATTATAAATATAATGGAGGGCGCGCGAGAGTGAGCAATACTCGTTCAAGCAATTACGAGCTTGCTGAGCTTTGTTGTTATGGTCATGAATTGATAAAGAACACGAAAAACATTAAAGACACAGAAACTACTTAGTTTTTACAATAAACTGAACGCTTAAATAAGCGGAACTGTCAATAGGGATAATGGCAGCTGCGGCATAAGTTCCAATATGTATTCAAAATGTATATAAAGCAGTTCTCAGCTTGAAAAGAACGAAAAAAAATTGTCCATATGTAAATTATAGCATATCATTAAAATTCCACTCGTAAAAAATTAAGAAGTTGGCAATTAATGTCGTACGTCGCTGAAAAAACATCTTTCTTTCAAAGAAATTGGCAACGATTGAAATTGAAGAAGATAAAATTTGTTTTATTTTTTTTCATTCTTCTCTTTACTTCATATTTTCATCTTTCTTTCTTTCCTGCAATTTCGCGATGTAAACAAAAATACAAAAAAGTGATCAGACAAAAAAGCATAAAAATATTTATTTTCAGCTGTTTAGTCTTTTTTTTGCGGTAGCAGAAGACGAGAAAAAAATTTTACGTGAATCTACGAATGAAAAAAATTTCATTCAATCTTAAACTTTACTTTTTGGAACTGAATATTTGATGAAGAAAGGTGATCATGAGTTCATTTTGCACAGCTGACTTAAGAGTTCAAATGGAATAAAATTAGCAAATTAAAAATGTTAAATTCATTGTTTTCAGGCTAAACCACTGGAAAATTGTCACACATATGTACTTGCTCACACAATTTTTATCATTCTCAATAGCTTAAGTGACATTTAAGTGTCTTGTTAACTCAAAAAATGATGAATTAAAATGTCATGTGGATAATTCTTTAAATAAAAACATTCAAATCTAAAATGACCGTTAAAAATATTTAATTCAAATCTTAAACGACCGGTTAAACTACTTCATTCAAATTTAAAACGACCGTTAAAAAGTATTTAATTTTCAAATCTGAAACGACCGTTAAAATAATTTAATCTTCAAAAATCAATTCAGTTCAAGTTCCTCGAAATCTAGAGCAAATGCGTTTCATTTCCACACCTCCCACAGCAATCTTTTAACTGCCTATTTCTTCCTTCTCACATGGTCACGTTGGAATTGAGAGAGGAAAGGTAAAGCATGTGAGATTAATATGAATCATGCCTCAATGTTTCATGTTGCGCCGATATCAAAACAATCACTTTTCTCCTTTGCATTTCTTTAGGTTTAAAATGTAAGTACATTGTCGCGTCTTATCGTGAGCTTAATATTTCATTTTAACTTTGCATAAATTTCTCAATACGTTTTCTTATTGTGAAGAAACAGAGATTTCGTAATAACATCAGGGGTACTAGAGACTGCTTGTTGTTTACAAAACTCTTTAATTCCATTGAATACATAATAAAAAATATTGAAACTTGAAATATTTGAAATCGAGAAGAATTTTATTTCTTAGAATTCTCTTCACATTTCATTAATTAAAAAAATATTTAGCAGAAACAAAATATGAAGCATATATAATTATAGTTACCATTCCCCCTCCGTCCTTAGTGTAACATTTGGCATAACATTTTATACAATTAAGTCAAAATGTATTGAATTTCGCACAAGAAACGTGATTGTTGGATAAGCTTTATTGTGAAACGGACCAAAAAAAAAGTATTTCGAACATGAAAAGAAAAAGGCAACAAGACAAGAAAATAACAGACGAGATAAAAGTTATCTATACTTCCGTGCGCACACCGCGATCTTGTGTAATTTAAACATTCACATATTCTGATCTTTTTATTTCTTTGCTCCACATTTCCTTTCTCTCTTACTCTCATCATCATCATCTTTTGTATTGTGTTTCGTAAAGTACCTTAACTATGGGAAGATGGAACCGGAAATTGCTTAAAAATATCCATTTTTCGGTATTTTTCTCTCCATTTTATGTTTCCAACCAAATGCGAAATATTTTGTTGGTGTGCTGAACATCTGATGTTGTATTTAGAATTCGTTAATGAATTGGCTTTAATGCATACCTTCCTGCTTTAAGTTGCTGTTATTTTTGTGTGTATTTATTTCTAAAGCCAGTAAATTTTAAGCTTAATGATTATTTTTAGATGATTTTTTATCAGAATTGATTTTTTTGGGATGTTTTGATCGGTTTTGGATGAAATGGAATTGCGTGTGTAAATTTGTGGATCGGTTCTTCGAGATTTGAACCAAAACTTTCTCAAAAAATTCAAAATTTGAAAATCCGTTAGATTCTTGAAAAATTTGTTAAATTTTTTGAAATTTTTTTTAATTTTTTTGAAAAGTTTTTAAATCTGTTAAAAATAGTAAAAACCTGAGAAATCGCTATAAGCATTCAATCCACAAATCAGAGATAATCCTCTTGCTTACCTCATTCACAATCATTTGCTTTTTATTAAGCTACTGAATTTTAAAATTTATTTTTCCTTCATTTTTTCTGAACAAATGAGATTAAAATGGATTTTTGATAGTTTTGGATATCTAGCATTAATTTATCGACTATCCATAGACTCACAATATGTAATAAATAAATCATGTAGCATTTGGAAAACAAATTGGCATACATTTATCGATTCAAGCTCAAATTTTTTTCATTTATTGATCTAACCTCAAAAAGTGTCGTCCCTAATCATGATTATCAACTCAATTTGAGTTCGACAAGAGATTCTACTCGAAAAAAAAACAAACGACAGAGAATGAATTTAGTTCAATGACAAAAAGGAGAGCATGGCAGAAGAAAAGCAATGAGGAGAAGAATCTTTTTTCCATTTTTTGTGCTGCTTTCGTTCGTCATCAAAGATCTCACGATAATAAAATGTCACGTTTTCATTCAATTTGAAACCTTATTTTTTTCGTCATGTTATATTATATTCGATTTCTAATTTCAGTCCCATTTGTGATCTATTCAGGGCTTAATTTGGCATTTTCAAGTGATGCTGACCAGACCTTCGCCATTTCATTTCGAAAAAATTCGACATTCACTTCGAAAAATTCGACATTATTTACGAAAATTTAAAATTTATTTGACCGTTAAAACTTTAGAAATTTCATTACCAAATTTTATCAATTTACACAATATAATGTAATGTAGCTTAAGTTTAGAACTATAATTTATTTCTATTTTAACATTCTAATAGATTTTAGGAACAGAAATTTACCATATTCAGAGAGATTTTGTCAAAAATATATTTCAGAAAATTCTTTTGTTGACATTTTGTAAATTTTCAGTTTTCATTAAAAATTTTCATAAATATCAACTAAAACTCATTTTAAAAAAGTCAGCAGTAAATAAAATTGATTCTTTAACAAGAATTTGGCCAGTTCAATGTCCTTCACAGTTTAATTAAGCAAAATTTTATTTGATTTTTTAACGGATAAATAATTTTTAAATTATTTGAATTTTTCTGTAACGGTCAATTTATGAAATGGCGATGGTCTGATGCTGACAATAAGAGGAAGATGACTGGGTAGAATTGAAATGTGAGCCCACCGAAAACGATATGAACTTCACTGTGGATTTGCTTGAAATGTAGTTATAAATGAGGTTTTTGATGAAGTAATACTGGATGATATTTAATGAAGGCAGATGAGCTAAGGTTCAAAATTTAACGTATTTTTGTGATTCAAGTTTTAACGTATTTTTGTGATTCAAGTTTTAACGGATTTTTGAAATTTAAAATTTAACGGTTTTCAACTTCAAAATTTTTTGGTTTAAAAATTCAAATTTAAACGGTTATTAATTTAAAAAAAAATCTAAATTAACTTCCAAAACTTCCAAAACGACCAACATAGCACTTAAAGTCCCTCAAAAAGAGCTAAAAATCAACATTTTACTTATTTTACATTGCATAAATAATGAGAATTGTTCATTTCCATTTGATATTCATGTTCCATTTTAGTACATGAGTTTTGATGATGGAAAAGGTCTAATCTAATGGTCTCTTTAACTCACATCTTCATTCCATCTGATCTGTATAAGAGAAGACATAAATAGCAATAACTCATCTCGTCAAACATTCCATCAGAAATTCATTCACGACTTATTTTGCGCGCTGCCAAAGACGAGTATGATGGGAAAACCTTTAAATCACTTTAAATAATCATTTTACAGACTCTTCTAACAAAACAGCTCGATCTACAACTTTCAATTTCAAAAAATATGGCTCTCCACTCATTTTTCGTTTTTGTTGTTGCTGTTATGTTTTGTTTAATATCAACGTCCATTACACAATTACCAGTCGCCATTGAGTCATTATCTAGGCACGAAAATAGAGATAATGGAGGTCTCCAACACACCGCGCCAAATTATCTATTACATTTAAAGCATTAAAGGCCTCGGACACACAAAAAAATGAGTGGATACATATCCAACATCAGTTCCAAGTCGTCAAGTGAGTCGAGATTTTGATCTAAATTTTCGCAAAGAGCTTTGAGGGCCAAACTCAAATATATATGTATCCAAAAAGTGCCAAATTATATGATTTGTTGATGGCGGGAAATATGTTTTTTTAGTCAATGCCTTTAATGTGACTGGACGAACACCTCAAATAAGGTAAGAAGTAAATTAATAATGGCAACAAATCTCAAAGTAATTTCATGTTCTATGGCATGAAAAAATAAAAACTATGTATTAAGAAAAAAAAGACAAAAGAGAATGGCAATCTATTATTTTTTGTCATTTGGCGGCTCAAATTAAGTCAGTTTTAAGCATGAAATTAATGGATGGAGTGAAAAAATTGTTAAATTGAAAGCTTCAGCTTGTTCTAATCACTAATTAAACGAAAAGTCTTTCAAGTTGAAGTTAATTCTTTATGACTATATCAAATCGAAATAAATTCAATGTGGAAGCGAGTGAAACTTCAAATTGTTCATGATAACGTTCCATCCTCAATTCAATTCATTAATGCAAAACATGTGTTAACCCATAAACTTTATGAGATCTCTTGCAAGATGTAATTTCACCTAACGGATGTTGATTCTTGATAATGATCTAAAGTAAATTTTTTGTTTTCTTATTTCTTCCTCCTCATTCTGATAAGTCTGAGATTATAAGCACGAATAAAGTGAACGTGAGAAACTAACAGTAGCTACAAACTATTCAGAAGTTCAATATTGGTAAACAGCGAATCGATTTGTTTGCCTGTTTTGTTGTAAATATTGAGTATGATAGACGTTTTTATGAGAGAATGTAGTGCATTTTTGTCGTGACCAAGAAATAATTCTGTTTGTGTTCTTAGAACTGTATTATGCTCGTTAAAATTACTGAAATTCCTGATATTTCTGCATTTTGACAAGTAAGGAATTTTAACGGATTTTTGGAATTTAAAAAATTTTATTTGATTTTTTCCCTCTCATATTTAATTTAATTTTTCAAATAATATGAAATCTAGCCATCGATAAGCAACATTAAGGCTAGCAATCACTCCAAAAAAGTGGCAAAATTTACAATCCATCAATTTTACCAATCAATCTCTTCACTATTTCATCATTTTGACTCAAAAAATCTCCCATACCTACAAAAACATGCTCATAAAAAATCCACAATCTAACTACCTATCATGCCAATTACCCATGTCCATCGTGAGGCAAATGGTGAATCACTTTTCAATAAAAATTATTGTTATTATTATTAATTATTTTATATTGCATATGATGATTTTCAAGATTGTCATAATCGAATGTAACAAATCGCTCAAAGGTCAAATAGTCCATTATGTCGGTTAGATATAACATTTGCCCATACTACATATTCGGAGAATAGCAAGCTAACAAAAAAAATTTTTTTGATGGACGTTTGAGAGAGGAAAAAAAGTAAAAGGGTGCAGATGTGTATATTTAGATTCCAGATTTATGAAATCCATTCACTACTAATAGTAGTATCTACATAAGTGACGTAGATAGGAGGAAAGAAGAGGCATGGAAAATAATCGATTGTGATCACTGCGCTGTGTGTATACAGACGAAATAGAATTGAAATATATATATTTTTTCCCATTCACTTCACTCCAATTTGCGCGCGACATTTAATCTTAATTGCCAATCTGTATACTATTTTTTTAACAACACACAATTGCGAATAAGGCAACACAGCATGGTAGCCCTAAAGGAACAAGGCTCTCATTTTCTCTATTTATTTTACATACATAATTTACATGAGCTGCTTCATTTGTAATGTAGTAAAAGCCATTTTCACCTTCAACTAAATCGTCATTAGCTACTAGTTTATTAGGCACGGATATAGGAAAAAAACTACTAAATGAAGAGTGAAGCAAAAAAAATGTTGGCAATATCATAAATTTATGTGCGCCATAATTCTCATTAATATTCATTAAACTTCACACCGCCCGTACCGTTGGTTCGGTGTTTGTTCGAGGGACGGTGAGAGAGACGGAGCTCTATTGTGACTGAAAGGAGGAGCAGTCTATGGAGAGAGGGTTGCACATATGATGCAAAAAGTTTATATATACTTTTCGGAATAGACATAAATGATCTATAAATATTTTTTATTAATTGCTTTTTGCAGTTGTTTAATCGTAATTTGCATAAAGAGGAATATCTAAGGCATATAATTGACTGTGCATACATACAAACTCTCTTTTGACTAAAAAATTGCATTTTAGTGTCTATTTATTTTGTCGTAGATCATGAGAACTGGCAACGGTAAGGAAAATAAAAATCGTAGAATTTGAGACAATAAATTTTAACTTAATTTGCTAGCTCGGATGGAGATTGCATTTCGTAGTCAAGGATGTTGCCTGCGAAAATATTGAGTGCATTGGAGGAAAAAGCGAAAGGCGTATAAAACAGCAGCAGTTACAGCGAAATAGTAGCAGCTCAGCTTCTATGTGCTATGAATTCTAATTTTCTGCAACATTACACCCTGTTGGAGTTGACATTACTTTAATTTAAAATTATAGAAAATAAAACAACTGCCAACTTACTCGGCGCATAAATGGTAAAAAAATGTATATTGAGAGCATGTTGCTTAATTGCTGATATCAGCAAGAATTGAAGCCTTCAATCGGCTATAAACATAATATTACACACACAGAAGGTGCAGAAAGAATTTCATTTAAATAAATTTACCATAAAATGTGAGAGAGCTCATTCACATGCTTACGTACTTACTTTATGCCATTTACACAATTTCCATAAACAAATCATTTGAAATTTATCTGCCTTTTTCTTTATTTTAATAACTCTCTTTTCCCTCTATGTCTCTCGCGCGCACATTTGCTTACTTTTGCATTGAATGATGCACTGATGTATGCGCAATTTGGGTGGTTAAGTACAGGAAGTTGATGTGGAGAATAGATAGAGCTTGAGAACTTAGGCTTAGCCTTCTTGTGATCTTTTTGATGGAAATTACATAGTTGGCAGAGTGATTTTGTAGAATTAAATGCCATAAATTGACTTAATCTCACGATTGTGATTGCCATTCTATTATTCCTTTGTCTTGGATGTTGATCAAAATTATTTCAAGCTCCAAGTGTCAAATTCGTGCTAAAAATCCTTTCGGTTTAGGATTAGAACCTAGGAATGGGCGGATATATTTCATTTCAGATTTAAAGCCCTAGTCAGTCGAGCTACTAAGGTCGTTTTGTCAAAATCCACGAAACCCCCATAAAACCAAGATCCAGCACCCAATAAATGCGCTCTGCCTCCTCTGATCAACTCTCCCATCCAATTTTTTCAATAATACAAACAAAAAATTATTATTCAGGTGTCTTTAGAGCTTATTTGCTATTTCATATTATTGCAAATGTTTATAATAATTGCCTGCCTTCTTCTATATTGATTGCGTAGTAATTTTTGTCACAATTCAATTGCATAATAAACAAACAAATTGTTTGCATTGGAAACTCTTAAATGCTCTTCTCGTGAATTAATTTGAATGCAAGTACCAAGTCGTATTTACATTGTTTTAGCATTGTACGACTGTTCATGTCGAACCTATATTTCTCGCGCGCAAAGCGAGTCCCCGAGTGTTAAGACTTTTCCGCGTTTAAGAGTAAGTGTAAATGAAAGAGAAAACTCACCTGTGGCGTGCCATTTAGCTTTGAGGTAAATTGCAGATAATCGTGGAGTGCTTGATGTGTTTGATGTGCGACGCGTCGAAATCGATGACAAGAGTCTAACTGCTCGCGACACTTAATACATACGATTGGCGGTAGTCCATCATTAGGTGATGCCTGTAATCAGAATAAACAATATTAATAAAGAATTGAGTAATGTAGCATTTAACGATTTAATAATGATGTCATCAATAAATTAAATTATGTAAATTATATGCTTTATATGTGTGATTCTTTTGCTTGTTCCATCGATGTAAGTGATTATCAATTATGATTAATTAAGTATGAGTATTCTGTATCTCGTAGCCTGTATCTCGTTATGGTCAATTTGATCACCTCCCTTTTTTGCATCACTTAACTGATGCACATCTTCATCAATTTACAGAACATAATTTTCTTCGATTTCTTATGCCTTAATATCAACCTTTCTTATCTTATCTTTTGTTGTCATACATTTATAAGAAAAATATGAATGCATGCTGTACAAAATCAATGAGAATGTCATAAAATTTAATAGCATCCTATAGCGAGGAGCACAGAGTCAAAAAAAGGCGAATATAAACAGAAGATACAGTGTTCATCAATGATCAGAGGCTCTGATGCAACATAAATAATTGCATTGTTATTGCAGTTTATGTTGGTTTTTCTTTTGTGTGTTATTTATTGCCTTCCGTCGTCGTCGTACCGCCGCGCTGTGAGAAGATACAACAACATTTCGATGTGCTTACATGTGCAAATATCGCGAGCACAAAAAAATGAAAATAAAAAGAATTATAATGCTATTATCATCAATTATTGACTATTTAATTAGTGGCACAATGCAAAATAATTATGCCGTAATTGAGTTATACCAGAAGAGCTTGCAAATGTCTCACATAATTCACTTTAAACGAAACTGTGTGCGGCAAATTTTCCTTTGATTTTTCCCTTTTACATACTAATCTTATTTGATGGGTGTTATGATCTCACTATTTATGAAAATGCATGCATCTATACCTAGTCGCTTATTTCACATAATAAATTACAATGTTGTCGAGGAGATTATTAGGTTTCAGATTGAAAATTTTCGATTTTCTCGCTCGTTTCCATTTCATTATCGAGCATCAAATTCATTCATTTAGTAGGACAAGCCAATGCGATTAATTCTACATAAATAAATAAATGACTCGAGTAGATGTAATTTTTGTTTTTCACAACACTCTGCAAACGAGCATCAGACATGGTGAAATTCAAATGAAATCTTTACTGAAACTAAATACTTATTGAGATAAAACATGTCGTTAGATTGCAGTTTTTACAGTATTCACCTTGACCAAGTATGAGCAGCGTATCAAATTTGGCTTTTCTTGCATTTTTTTGCTCAAGAGCTTTTAAATTCATTTGAATCTTTGTTCAGTTGACCTTTAATGGCGTAATTTGATTTTATTTTGGTAATTTTCACTAATTTCTTGACTTTAATTTGTGAAATGAACATTTTGTATTTTTTTGTGGTTAGTTTGTAAACAAGGGGCTAACAACTTGCAAGATTTTTATATAGAAAAATTTAAATTTACAGATTTTCACTTTTCCTGGCCAACTAGATTACTACAAAATTGTCTATCGATATGTTTGCTATGATCATTAATTAATTAATAACTGCAGTTGATGTATTTAAACTGTATTTTTTCCTCGAATTGCTCCCTTCGCAGTTGCTTTCCCCTCCTTGAGTAAATGAAATTCAAAACTTCAACTTCCGTTAAAATAATCAATATTGACTTAATAAAATGTAGCGATGTAAATACCGAAAATTGAAACAAAAACATCCAATTCATTATCATGACTCAGTGCTTAAATACACAGTGAGAGTCAGGAATAAGAAAAAATACAAATGAAAAGGTTTAAAAGTTTCTTTTTATTTCATTCAATTATAATTGACTGTCAAGTAGTCACGTTTTGAATTTTTTTACTCGAAAAGTTGATTCAATGAATTCTAAATTGTTGCAGCATAAGTGGAGAGGGGGATAAAAAGTTATTTAAATCAATCTATTAACAATTTCAATGTAATCGTCTTCAAGCTGATCTTACATTAATTAAATTTCATAGTAATTGAAAAGTTGTTAAAAATGTTTTAACATTTTAATGCCCTTTGTATGTCAATAAGTAGATATGTATGAATAAATGCATGTGCCAACTCTCTCGAGCTGCATTTTAATGCGTGTCGTGCGAGAAACATGTCAAATGACACTGTGAAATTGTAACAAGACATGTTTGTCAATATTCATAATTGTATTCTAATCCTTTTCAAATTTAATTCTCCCTCTCGTTACTCATACGTACATATATGTTGCTTTTATTTCTTAATCGTCAGACATTTCAATGCTCAATTCATTTCCAGTCAATATAATTTTCATGATTGGTTTAATGAGTATGCCATTTTACAGTCGAGATTGTATTCAATTTTTTTTACAATTTCTAAAGTCATGCAATCATCAATAAATCGATGAGAATATGTCAGCGCCATCTGATGATGACACGAAAAAAAGATCGTAAAACGCACGATTGGATTTACACGCAATTGTTCTTAAAGAAACAAATAATACAAATACCATTTTAAATTGAAAAAAAAATGTTGATGATTTGATGTCTTAGGATTGATTGTTGGTTTAAATAGATTTCAATGAATGTACGATTGTTAGAACAATGGAAGTGTACTTCCACCTTCTGTGCTCAACATGCATCACCATATACATTTATTCTATTTCTATTTTTAATTTTCAACTTCCATCGGAAAGGTGATTAAAACATTTTTGAGCTGGTTTTTTGAGGTTAATTGTGTCTAGTTCGTCTTGGTGTCTTTTGAACTGCGGAATAGCTATGAACTTACAGTAAATATTGTAAAAACACTGAGTAATTTCTATTTATGCACGTTCTTCGTAAAATTTGTTGTTTACATTTCTCATATCGAGACTTTGTTATCAAAATTCGAGCTAAATTGTTGTTTATGTGACGTTTAAGTAATCAAACTTGATAAAATCTTTGTGAGCAAGCAAAAATTTATTATTATTCAATGCTTATTCTGTTTAAAAACAATATTTTTCGCATTTTTAATAACTTTGTTTTCAATCAAAATATTTTTACAAAGTGCGGGGAATTTTCAAAATATTTGAATTTTGAACTGCCGTTAATTTTTTTAAAAACAATTTCTTCTACCAGAAATGCGTTCTGACCATTTAGTTTTCAGTCTTCTTCACACAAAAATTTTAATTGAATTTCTATTCATTCAGCAATTAACAATTGAGTAAATAATTTCGATACAGTTGTGAGACCAGAAAGTCATGTCCCCATGAAATTAAGTAAGAGCCATCTGAAGATAAAAAAAATGTTGATTGTAGATTACGCATACAGCGGTATATCTGCCTACAATTAAAATCTCATTAAAGTTTCTCTACATGAAACGTCATCAACATCATTCACAATTTTATCGACAGCATTTTTTTTATTTGAATACTTATATTCATTTTCATTCTCCACTCTTTATTTTTAATGTCCAACTTTTTCTCATTCTCTTGTCTCGATCGTTTTGGCTTGTTAACCAAAAAAGCATGTAAAAGCATGTTGAATTATAAAATGTAACATCAACAGTCATTTAAATATAAAAAATGTAATGTTATAAATATAAACAGATAATGGCAGGCAATATCAATTGCAATATCAGCAACATTTGACCAGGCGAAAAAATGAAATAAAATTATAAGTAGTCGTATTTTAATTCTCAATGTTTTATATTGATATTGCAATGGATATTTATTTAAATGACTGGGTTATTAGCCTCGATTTTAGTTAGAAATGTGAATCTTGTTATTGCTCGTTTTTAGTGCATTTTCCCAAAGGGAAAAGACACTATTGTCCGCGTTTTGTCCGTCCGTCAGTCCGTCCGTCCGTCCGTCCGTCCGTCCGTCCGTCCGTCTGCCGCTCCACACCGCCTCCAGTTTAAGCTTTTTCGATGGGGTTTTTTGCTTAAAATGTGTGGACTAGGTCAGAGGCAAGAATGACGAGAGATTTTTTTGATCAGTGCAGTAGAAGGTTAATTAAATTAACTTTTTTGAAAAAATTACTTACGTTTTACGTACGTATTTTTTACGTAGCCCTTAAAAACGTGACTTTTCTTACAATCTTCCGGCCAGGGTTCGAGCCCCACTCCGAGCAACTTTTTTTTTGTACTTTTTTACACTTTTTTGACATTTCATGATGTGTTATGAAAAAATTTTCCATTTTCAGATTTTTCCTGACATTTTCCGAATTTTTCACGAAGCTAAATTAATTAAAGCTTACATTACGTAAAAATACGTGTCATGTAAATTTACATTACGTAAACCTTGCTTGGCGTGAATTAAAGGGGGAAAAGGGAAGTTGAACAAGGGGGTACGAGGGGGGGGGGTAAAACTGGGAGGGGGGGTATTATTTTTATTTTTCAAATATTTTTTTACCGTTATTTTTTCAAATATTTTTTGACCGTTATTTTTTCAAATATTTTTTGACTGTTACTTTTTCAAATACTTTTTGACCGTTATTTTTCAAATACTTTTTGACCGTTATTTTTTCAAATATTTTTTGACCGTTATTTTTCAAATAATTTTTGACCGTTAATTT
Organism: Chironomus tentans; assembly: GCA_963573255.1. Taxonomy (NCBI): domain Eukaryota; kingdom Metazoa; phylum Arthropoda; class Insecta; order Diptera; family Chironomidae; genus Chironomus; species Chironomus tentans. Next base: position 24,693,563 of record OY754302.1, read on the forward strand.
TTAAATATTTTTTGGCCTTTATTTTTCAAATATTTTTTGACCGTTATTCTTTTTAAAAACTTGTATTTATTATTCTGGGCGTTAGTGTTTTATGCGTTAGTTTTCTTTTTCATTACTAGTTTTTTATACGTTTAGATTTCTGTGCACAGTAGTTTTAAGAAAATGCACTTCCGTCCGCAGCCCGTGGACGCATTACTAGTTTACTTTGTTTTGAACTTGTGGGCATGACTTTTAAAGTGAGTAAATCAACACATAAAAAATTTATTTATGTTGATCGTTTTGAATTTTTATGAAAAGTAGTCGATGGAAAATATTTAGGTACCTAAATTAGGCATTTAAGTGAGTTATTCAAAAAGTTCAAAATCTCGTTCAAAATAAATTTGATTAAAAATTTAAACTACAAAAAACCGCTAAAATTCAAAACTTCAAAATCCGTTAAATCAGAATCACTATTTCAAACGCAAATACTCAATAAATTGTGATTTAATCTTTTCAATTTGCTTACCCGTGATATACCTCGAGCAAAAATTAATTCAATACTTGATATCACGATGCAACAGAAATCTTCAAAGTGCAACCAGTTAACGATAATTTTTCTATATTTATGATCCTTGACATTTCTATCATCAACATCAACGAGCGTATTGTACTATTTGGGGCAAGTACATCTTAACTTTATTTTTATTTCCACCATATTTGCTTATTATGGGAAATTTGTGATATTAAAATGTTTCTATTTCTCTTCATTGCTGATTTCTGCATGCCAATAAATGCCGATCATAATTCAAACCGATTGAAATCTCATCTCTTGCCACCCGTATCAAATGATTGCAAGTTTTCTCTTTTTTCCTTACATTTTTGCGATATATCGCAAATGCAGTCACATATGAATAACATTCCATTGCAATTTTTACGGCACCATGTCTATCATATGCTTATTTTTTTTACACAAAGTGCATATTTTTGTTTTTATTTAACTTTTTCGTTGCGCCACAGAATGTGTGTGTGCATATAGTAAACCGCAAAGTGGAATCTTGTCATCAAACAACATCATTCCGGACATTTAAACTCACCAAACCGGGTTGCATATAAAATTTATCAAAACTGATATCTTTTTATATTTTTATAGTAATGAAAAGAGTTTCTAAACGCCTTCAACATTGTCATTGTAACACATTTTTTGCACAATTTTTATAGAACAAACTTGTTTATGGTTTTATTTGTTTATTTTTATTCATATTGTATGAATGAAATTGATATTTTTATGATTCACGATGAATTTTTAATTTGTTTTGATTTGGGGTTTATTGTTACACGTTCTTGCTATCTTGTAGATTTATAATTTGCCATAAAAATGCCAAACTTCATTGAATTGATCAAAATTAAGCAGAAAAACTTTTTGAAGTGAGAAAATATTTTAAAATAGTCGAGTGAAAATTTTGAATTTTAAAAATCCGTTAAAAATTGTATTTTAATAGCTTTCTTCTTAAACCAGAAATTTTACGAATTTAGAGCTAAAAATGATTGAATTTTGACGCTAATCCCACTAAACTCAGCTCATTTCCCTTGCTACGCCATTGGAACCGTAAAGTTTTTCAATTAAAATACCAGATTCACATGCTAAACCGCCAAAGTCAGTAAATAGCATTGACAAGTGTCATAAACTTTGAACTTTCTCAATACAACGGATGTGTCTACAGATATCATTAATAAGTTTCATTGACATCTCGACATTAAAATTCCCAAGCGATAAAAAAGCTCCAGCAGTTCAGCAAAAGAAAAAAAGGCAGATGTAATGAAGGAAAAAAAGCAGACATGCATCAAATCATTGTTATCTTTCATTAAGAAAAATAATCATAAAAAAATGCTGCTGTAAAAATTACATAAAATTGACTGTGTGCAATATTTACTAGCTCAAATTACAAGCAGTGATTACTCACTTGAGGTAGGCAATAACAAGAAACACATTAGTATGATGTTTTTTTGTGCACATACGAATGATAAAGAGCGGCTCTCATGTGTGAGGAAAAACATACACCACTAGCACATAAAAACAGAATTATGCAAACTCTATAAAGCATTATCAGCTGGTTTTTCAGCTGAAAAACACAAAATAATAATAATAATAATTTTTTTCTACTCTCTTCAACTCTGCCGTGAGCAACACGAATTATGATGTTTTGCAACATGTTTTTTTTGTTCCCAAAAGGTTTTCTTCTGTTCGTTCATTCTCTGTTTTACTACAAAATAAAATTAAAAAAATATAGTAAGTAGAAAAGTGAGACAACAGCAGCAATAGCAATATAGGGAGGAAAGAAGAAAACGACAGTGAGATAGAGAGATATGAAAAGAAGCATTTTCTTATGTGAGAAAAATAACCTCTGGAAAGGCCCCCATATAATATATAAACATTTTTTTTTTGTTGCTGACTTGCCATTATCTCTCCATGAGATTTTATTTAAAAGCTTTTTTGCAAAGGTTAAAGTAGAAATAATGTATATACAGCTGAAGATCTTTAAATCGAAATAAGAATAGCAATAAGAAGAAGGAAATGGAAGAAATAAATATGAATCGAGTAGAAAAACAAATGGCACAAAATGTAATAATGATCCGCGAAAGAGCAAATAGATGATCGTGGGTAAAAGAGGAAAATAGCGTATAGAAGGTTTCTCTTCTCAATTCAGCTTCATTATCATCATTGAAACATGATTTTATTTGAGCTTCATACAAGAACATTAAGAGATCATATGGTCACATTTGGCCGAGCTGTAAAGCAGTGCTGTTATTGGATGGAAGCTGATTATTGAATTATTCACTTATTGCTGCTTATTGCACTTATTGGGAATGTTCTTCTTTTTCGAAATTCGAACTTTTCGAAATAAAGTTATGAAATTGTAAATTTTGCAGCAAATAGAAGCTTAGTAAGTTCCTTTTTCTTATTGGGAGATCATTTGTGATCATTTCAATACCTTGCATGCTTATAATATGTACATCATTGTTTGTTTACAAACAATCCCCTTATGGTTTTGGAGGGGAGTGAAACTACACAAATTCTCAATAATCTCAATGCAAAACAAATAAATCCAAATACGACAACAACTTCCAGTGAATAATCAAGTCAAATTTCATCTCCAACACAACAGCTTTCGTTTCCCTGTGTCACTCGGATTACAGTATGAGAAAATAAAAACAATTTTTCATGATCATATGGTACAATCATATGATGGATCTAATTCAAACATGCCCATATTGTCAGTGACATTTTATGTAATTATTTTCGATTTTCAAAGCTAATTTTTTTACTTGACCACGAAAATGTTCAACTCACGATTATTATCATTATATTGTTACAAAACAGATTCTTGTGAGCAACACCAATCGGTATATAAATACACACATGAAGTGTAGTGGAGCCTTAGGAATGGTAAGAAGAAATTGCGCAATCTACATAGCTGCTGCTGTTGTCGTCATCGTCAACAACTATTTATTGTTTGTCGTTATGGGCCATCAAACATATTTTCATTAATCATTAATTTAAATGACTTTCGGGTGTCACACGCTAATTATCTACGGCCACAATGTATTCATTTCGTTCACTTCCAAAAATGATATTTTTGTCGGTTACTTTAGTCTATTTTTTGCTGCTCCTTGACTATCATTAGAAGCATGTGAGCTTGAGATATATTTACTCTAATGCTCAATCCATATCGTGTGTATATTTATCAAGAAGAAAAAAATAAGAAGCAGGCAAGCACATACAATCAGTGCATGTTCAGTGTAATAAAAATAGCAGCAAAATAATAATAAAATGTTACATGAAACACGCAGTTACGTAAAATTTCTCAAATAATTAATGTTTTTATGTTGTTCATTTTCATGTTTCGTTGTCGATGTAATTGTAATTGTACGTACATCCATACATGCATATCGCTTAGTGTATTGAGAAGATCAAGTGAGAAAGTCATGGGGAAATGTTGATGATTAGGAAGAGATTAAGCAGGGACTCTAGTCTTGACTTGTTGGGGTTTATGTACGAAAATCAAGGCAAAATTGTGAAATTTTAGTCATTTTTGCGAGAATTTTTCATTTTAAAGATTAACGGATTTTTGAAATTTAAATTTTGCGCCATTTTGAGTTCAAATTTTGTTCTCATTTCGAAAACTTTTTCTTCAATTAAACTCATTCATAATCTTCAATTCATCATTAAATAGAGTGTATTTCATAGAAAAAAGTGGCAAGAGTCGATTAGAAACAATTGCAAGCATCAATATTACGTATTTGACTTAATATTCACAAAACTGTTCAATATGAGCCCAAAACTACACAATTTACATAAAATTCAGTAACAAAGACAGCTCTCCGAATAGAGTAAAGTGCGGAAAGCGAAGTGTGTACGAGATCACTTTCGATGATAGTTCCAAATAGCTGAACCATTTTTCTTTATGTATAAATGATGAAGCTCTAATTCTCCCATTCACTTAATTTCAATATCATATCAACGCGTTGTGGTTGCATAGAGGTGAAGGAAGAAAAAGAGAGAGATATGTTACGGATAAAGAAAAAGAAAAGCAGGAAGAGATGAAACAATTGAAATTGTGTGTATATTTGTGTGTGCATGTATGCCACAAACAAAAAAAGAAGATAATACGATTCCAAAAAGCTATAGCGAAAAGTCAGAAGCCGAAAATGGGCATCGAAAAAGGCAGAGAGATGGAAAATGATTCGTTTGTACAATAATACGAGCGATAGCATAAAAGCATTATAATAATTAGATTAAGAACATGTGATAAAGATGAAACAATTGCAATTATTTTATTTTTATTTTTTTTTCGTTTTTTTTTTCAAATTTAATTAACGAGTTTTTTATGATGCTTTTTGTACATTCTTTTCCATCGCTGTTTTCCTATTGTTATTATTTTGAGTGTTGAGTATTGTTGGTGCTATTTTGAGGTCTCTTTGCTCTCTTTTGCGATCGATAGACACACATCGTTGCACGTCATGAAAAGCGAGTAGTGAGTCGCTGACACCATCAAAGTGGATGGAAGTTCTATTGTTTCGACAGACAAAAAAAATAAATATATATATATATCGACACTGCTTTTACAGGTCGATGGCGGAGCCACATATAGACAACTCTACCACACAATAGAACTATTAGCAACACCTGCTTGACGTTTTTAATGAATTTTCAGTATCGATGTTGATTTTTAATTTTCTCTTTTGCTGCCAGTTTTGAAGACAGAAGGAAAACAAAAATAAGTAATATCCACTTATGGACTTGAATTTTTTATTTTTCCTCATGTTAATCTCTAATGGCTTCGGAATGAATATACATATCGGAATAATAAAATGAAAATATTCATTGGTGACCAATAAACAATTTGTTTTCAATTGTCACAACTATTGTCCACTTATTAGAGCAACAGCAATGGGCAGCAGCCACACACAACACCGAGAGATAGAAAGATGCCGATCAACCAATTTACAGTCACATGCCGCTGCATATAATAGCGGTAAAAATGCAACATAACAAACATAAAATATTTTTTCGCCTTGCATAATTTATGAGGCACAATATTCAGTCAGTGTGGTGCTTTCAGCCACTCGAATGCTATGGTCAAAGGAGGGAAAGAAAAATGCTTCACTAACAAGTGCAAAGAGAGATTGTTAGATTATAAATTTTAATTTAAATGTAATAACTACAAATCTTATTTTAATTTCTCAACCGTCTAAACTTTAACCAAGCCAATAAATTTATTTGTTAGCTGCTTGCTGCTGTTACTATAAACGGCGTGCAAAACTTCACTTCTTGTACTTTATTTTTGCACCACGAAAAGAAGGAATCATTATAGGGAAGTTGACCGTTAATGTTGTTTTAAGTGATTCAGCGCATTTCACATGCTTAGAATCTTTTTGAATTTTAACGGTTTTTTAGAATTTGAATTATTTTTAAAGGTTTAAAATTTAGCGGGAACTAAAGTTTTAGAATATTATAGTAAATTTGACATAAAACTGCTGAAAATAGACAATTAAATCACAGAAGCTCAGACTTTCCGTCGACAACACACTCGCCTACTCAAAATGATGTCCAAAGTAAATAGGAAAATGCTCTCACAGACAAATGGGAAATAAATTGAGAAAAATTTTAGACACTGAATAGTGGAAATGTTTAACATTCTGTATATTATAGCTGTAGCATATCAAAAAAAAAAGTTGTAATATTCGTTAATGGCTACGAGGTTGCAAATCTATTGGAACGAAGAAAGAAGCAATTGTGGAGATGAAAATTTTTTACTTAATTTGAATAAATGTTTACGGCATGAAAACAACATGTTGTTTTGCACACAGACACCGCTGTAAGATCAATGGAAGCAAAATAATCTCAAATTAATGTGTAACATGTTTAACGCTAACGAAAATGAAATAAAATAAATTTATGTACATGCACTGACTCTTTTATTTTCCTTTCTAAAACATCTCTTCAGCTAATGTTCAATTGAAATCGTAATGATCGAAGCTTGTTGGATTAAAAATATATGAATTAAATAAGGGGAGACCTCTAGTACATAAATATATATGTTTACCCGACAGATAGTGCGACACATTCCTTCGATGTCACTTGCAGTTTGTACAATGTCAGATTTAATAAATAAAAAAAAGCAATAATAAGAATTGAAAGAAAATAAAAATATAAACTGAACTGAAATGTCTATAAATGTGACACGAGTGAGAAAAAAACTCCCACAAATTTCTATAAGTGCTGTTATTAACTTGCATAATCCACTTTAAACTCTACCAAAATTGATAAATGAGATCAGATAGTGTCTAATTGTTACAGTCAAATGACACCAAATAACATTTAGTTTTATTACTTTTTTTTCGAATCCAGTTCCATTCCTAATGTAATACATGTATAATTTACAAAACACAAAAAAAATATGGAGATCGAAGTGAAAAAAAATGGTTGAAACTAATTCTACAATTGCGGAAAGGATTAAGTTGCCAACAAACGCGACATTAATGAGATGCAAATCGAAAAAATGAATAATATATTGCATATTTAAACAATATTGCTCGATACTTAAAAGTAAGTAACAAAGTCTAGGCATAAGCCTTAAATATGGAATATGAGAAAATGAGCGAGCAAAATCAGAAAAATCAGCAAGTCAATTAATAATGTTGGCAAATGTAAAAATGTGGAAGGAAAAGTATGTTGGCAAAAAAAATGAAATAAAAGTTGAAAAGAAGTTTGAAGTTATTTTGAATTGTTCTAATTAAATATAAAATATATTGTGGAGATTTACAACATAATTTACATTTTTCTAGCTTTATTATTTATGTTGACATGCGAATGAATATAAATTAGCAACTCTTTGACGTTTTGTGCTTGATTGGAGTGCAAATTCCTGATTTTGTGCTCATAATATTGACATTTGGAATTTACCGGCTGTTTTAAATTCAAATTTTTTTTGTGTGCTCCACCTCGAAAAGTTTTTGTGTAACTTTTTCACGAAATATTCATTTATTCAAGCAGGTTTTGAATTATTTAGCAAGAAAAAAGTGGCAAGGATACAGCCCATAACAACTTTACGTATCTTCCATACAGAAAACTCCATAAGATCATATAAGCACATGTGACAGTGATGAAAAATTTTCCAATTGATTGATTGCACTTGTTTTTATAGTCTACAGAATTCAACGATACGATAAAATTAAGCACATACATGCATACGACTAATTAAATAATATTATTGTCGCCATCACGTGGTGGCAATCTAACCTTAATCGCACTACTTTTCTCATTTTGTCACATTTAACCTTAAAATTTTTCTTGCTGTTATCATTCACAGCAATTGACCTCCACATCAATTAAATTTTATAATATTTTTCAGTCGAACGTACAAACAAACAGACACACACATGTCATGTATGAGGAAAATCGTCATTAATGTGATTCAAGTTATTTTAATTAAAATTATTTCTTAACGCAAGAGTGAGAAATCATAAAAGAGTTTCTTTAATGATATCATGGTTGGGTCAGTTTTATGATAACATATTATACATCTACATTTGTAGTTCAACCAACCTAAGCTACTTCCTCTTCAATTGTGTACATAAAAGGTGTTTAATTAAATGCGGCAAGTTCGTAATGATATGAAAATTTAATACAATTTTTTGTGAGGTAGAAAATGCGTGAAACTTAAATTGACATCATTGATGCTAACATCCCTTAAATTGTTAGGTATTCTTTTCACATAGTGATTTGCTGAATGAAAATACTTTTTAATTTACGTATGAGCTGTGCGAACAATGAGAATAATCCAGTTCTTGTGTATTGAATATTTTTCCGTTAAATATTTGAATTTTTGACAATCCAATGTCAACTATGTTTTGGTAATTTTCTTGTGGATATTTTGTTTACAATTTAAATTTGGTAAAATATTCCAAAAATTAGAATAAATTAGACAACAAAAAGTACATCCAAAGCAGTCGGATCATCACAAAACAAAAGCATGGTAATTTACCAGCTTGAAAGAGGTGAAAATCCTCAAAGTCACTCATGCAATTGAAATGGAAATTTATGCTTTTAATCATGATTAAAGAATCAACTATTCTTTATCATCATCGTATTATATTAATTCACACGATGAAGTACATTGAATTAGTAATGACTTTTTTTTGAGTTCATTATATCGTCTGATGACATATCAGTGATGTGAGATGCTTTCAAGATCGACTTGAGCAATGAAGATTTTATTCACTTATCCATAAAACAAAGCCCTAATTGGTGACTAAGTGGTGTTGATGATCAATGATCATTTTGTAGCATATATTTCACGCTAAATAGCGACGGTTAACCAGTGTTAAATATCATAAGATAATCTCACATTAAAATGGACACAAAAAAAGAGCCAGCCAGAGTTAAGCGAATGAGTGGAGAGGAATCTCAAGAGACATGAATGCACGACAATGATGGCAATAGCGAAGTGAAAGAAAAACGAGAGGAAAAAAAGCGTTTTAAAGCTCACACCTCGCGTGTACGATACAGGAAATGTAATTTTTTAATTCGCTTGCTAATTAATAATTAATAGGATTCCTGTTTTTCTTTCTCTCGACATTTCTTCTTACTTTTTTTTATTTTTTGTGTCGCTTTTCTTGTGCACTTATATATTCTTTACTTCTCTGCTTTTTGCTGCTGCCGCCGCCGTGCTTTACAATGATTTTCGCCACAGAACTTCTTAACACATTTTTACTTTCTGTTGTTATAGTTTGCCGTGAATCCCAAAGATTTTGTCACGGCGATAACTCTCTTTTTTTATAAGGGAACACTGAACCGCGAACTGTTTTTCACGCCAATTAAGTTTAAATGCGACGCAGTCTTTAAGAATTCTCGCCATATTATTGGAATTGGCAATAGAGTTGAGGTGAAACATGAGTTTTTCATTTGCCAGTGAACTCCAAGACGAATTCAATGATATTGTTGGAGGCTTTGTATGTTGATTTATGCTCACCACTTTTATGTTAACTCGATTTGCACTCTTGAATGAATGAATAGAGGAAAAAGTAAGTAAGAGAAAAAAAAGCTGTGATTTGATTGTTAACAAATAACATTCATGCCATTTAAATCATGAACAACGATCACCAAGTTGTTTGTACTGCTCGTTCTACCTTATTTTTATTTTTTTGTCGCTATGGGAATTAGGAAGGAATAGATTTATGTATTCAATTTATTCTTGCCATTTTTATTATGTTATGCACTTGTTATAATCACTGATATTCACTCGAGATAAGGGAGTATGCCACCGATAATTGTATAAATTTACACAATGTTTTCATTTGTATCGATTAAGTTTTCTTTCTACAATGTTGATGCGATGCGAGATTGAAAGTGAATTGATTTTATTCATAGCTAAATTGGCTCGTGTAGCCGCAAAGTAATTGGTTTGAAAATCAGCTCTAATAAGATCTACACTTTTTTTAACGACTTTCTCAAATTTGAAATTTCAACGGCTTTTTAATATTTGAATTTTGACTGAATTCCAGGATTTCAAATTTTAACGGCTTTTAAATTAAAGATTTATTCAAATTTATTTTAAATCCGTTAATTGAAATCGATTTCCGTGGTATTAAGTATCTCCATATTAACCATTCAATTGGCTATACTCAGATACACAATAACCAACCGTGAAAAAGCAAAGAAACCTTTTTAAATTCGCAAATCTTTGCTGCAATTCATAATTTCCTAGTAATTTACAAAATCCTCATCTCATTTATTTAATTCAATTTACCATATTATCTCGAAAATGCCAAAGCATTAAAAATCTCACGTTTTTATGCGCATCTAACGATCTAACAATCAAATGATAATAAATAATGCATACATATCCATACATTTTTCAATCATTTTCTTTTATTGCAAACAAATTATAAGTTTTTTCCTCACAATTTTGCAATATCTCGTAACGCGCGCGCCAAAGATTTTTTTCTACATTAAAAAGAAAATTGCAATTGCTAGCACAACGAGAGAGGAATATACAAAATTGGAATAAGTGAAGGAAAAAAACTGGAAATCATAAGAGATGCTCAATAAATCATAACTTTTTTCATACCTTCCATTCTGCTACGTGTGTGCAATTCATTTCACAATTAATATTAATAAGAACAATTATATAGCTGAGACTGAACGGCGGAAAGTGTGTGTATAAATATTGCCAGCTTATCGCCTCTCTTTTACCCATTTATTTTCCTTATTCCTATGCTATATGAGACTCATTCATTCCTTCTAGTCATTATGTGGATTTCATCATAAATTAAATGTCCATGATTCTATATGAAATTTATTATCGCTTAATGGAATGGAAAAATTGTGTTAGATAATGCTCAGGCTTGGAAGTTGTGTGCTTTTGTTTACTGGATGCACTTTTGAAGCAGAAATTTTTTCGCATCTTTTTTACTGAACGCACTTTTGAAGCAGAAATTTTTGGCATCAATTTAATATTTTTTCCCATCAACATCTTTAACCCAATTATGAACACAAAGCAACTATTATCACATCCTTGAACAATAGCACAGTGGTATAATAAATGTTGTTAATTAACGGCATTTACCTTTCCTTAATTAGTTTACATTTCAAGACGTTTCATAAAAATTGATAGATTTTTGATTTATTCGAGGCTGATCGACGAGGAAAATCATCACATCACAAAAAAAATTTGATCGCAACAATGTCGATTACGCAAGAGCGAGAAAAAGAAGAAAGAAAAATTACTTTGTTAAGATTCCCATTTACCATCAACATCATCATCATTGTATCGTTTTCCTAATCCTATCATTAAATTTAACATTTAATGGTATTGATCTTTTCCATTAAAAAAAGCAAACGTCAAACGATATTGAAGAATCAGCCGTGCTGTGCTGTACATCTGCATCTAAAGTGAAAAATCTCTAATCATAGAAATTATGGCAATAACAAAAATTCTCGGTAGCGCTCATCTTATGTCGATTATGTCGCGATCATTGAGACAATCGAATTACAGATCTACGTTCCGAGTCATCCAATTGAAGATATGATGACCCTTGGGTGGATTTTGGGAGGGTTCTTGTCCTGGAATCAAATGATCATTCAGTGAAAAATTTGAAGTTTCTTTAGTAAATTTTGAGCTCGTTCATTGAAAAAAGTCATCCACAAGGACAGGACAGCAAGAAATACGATAGAGAACGTCATTAACGTTTAAATTAATCAATACAATTAACTGTAATAGACTTTATGATCGTCATTTTTTAATTTTTTTACGATTATTATTCTTTCATGTTTTTAGTTGTAAATATAGCATTAACTAGTGTAGCGTTTTGGATCTTGTATCATAAAGAAACGAAACGAAAATAAGATAAAAGAGCAAGATTTCTCTTTTTTCATCAATTATTTTATAGCCGTTTTATTAGATGACAGAGGGGTGACACTTATTAACTGCCATAATGAAATTGCAGTTTAGATAATGATGTGGACGCCTCCATATAAACTAAATGTTCAAGTTGCTGGAACCACAAGATGATTGCATTTTATGGAATAGAAAATTGTATGCGAATAGCGGTCAATTTAAATTGCATAAAATCGTTTTATTTTTATTTTTATTCTTTTACTTAAACAATGATCATAAAGACGTCATAACTCTTTGCAAAAAATAAGGCACAAAGAGTATAAAAATTAATTTAGAATCTTACAACCGTACATCCCAATAGGAGAGAAAATAGTTATGACCATTTAATTTTTATGTAACATTCATTAGAGTCGATTTAATGTTATTTATTTTAACTGTTTGTAACAATGCAGTTTAAGAAAAACCAGTAGGAAATAGTTCAATCTAGATCACGTTAGGCACGTGGTTAGCTAAATCATAAGGATAATTATTTGTGTTTGTTTTATGAATTTTAAACTGTCATAATTCCTCGTCAATGATGTCTTTAAAAATTTACTCCACTTCGAGAAGTTTTTTTTGCATTTTTATTAAAAATTTAATGTGGATTCATAAAACTTTTTATTGAAGCTCATTTAGTTAAATGGCAGGAGTTGAATGCATACACAAATCAGCCACAAATGACTGTGGATTTCATTTTATTTTGCCTTTTTAATTTTTTTGTTCAGTATAAATTTTTGGTGGGAAAATTTGTTTACATTTTCAGTTTAAATACATTTAGACTAGTTTTCAGTAGATTCATTAGTTAAGAGCATTTAAAATGCTTGTTTAGATTGATTCTATGTTAAGTAAATGGTTAATGACACAATTGAATGAAAATTTGATTAAGAAGTGCAAAATTTCAATAATTTTAATGAAAAATATGAAAAAAACACGTCAGAAAATTTCAATTAACGAAAAAACAGTTCAGCATCATATTAACACTTATTAAAGAAACAAATCTGATAATTATTAGTCCGAACTGCATAAGCTGCTACTCATTATCTCAAAGAGAATGTGTTTTCGCCCGAAGATTTACAAACGGCTCATCCAGCCAGCAAGGAAATTGAATAAGCAATTGTAATTAATAGAAATGAGCTAAAAAATGTATTGTTATTAATTCCAGCACATGTGCAAAATATATTTATGCCTATCTGCATACATTTAGACATCTTTTTATTGCACCTTAAAGATAATAAAATTGAAAATATTATAATTAATATTGCATATATACATCTCCAGTGCTGAGACGAGTGCATTTGCTCTGGGAAAAATAACATGAGCAGTTTGTAGTAATTTAATGCATGAAGAAATTAAACGTCGATTACGAGGAGCTCAAGAGTTGTGAAGAGATCTAATCAAACATACATACGGTAGTGAAAGAGAGAGAGAAAGACTTCGATTGGATGGATAATCTAAACAAAAGCATTTCTTCTTCAATGCAATACATTCGGTAGTGTAAAAATGAAATTAAAAAAAGGCAACAACAACAATCGAGTACATATATCTACATCGAGGAGGTAGAGAAGGAGAGATAAACGAAGGCAATAAACAATGTAGGAAAGAAGACAACAAAGAAATGCAAGAAGTTGGCGAAAAAGAATTACAAAAAGCTTTTTTATGTTCGACTTTAATGAAAAGTTATGCTTTTGTTATTATGCTACTTCCTTCTTGTGCCTTTTGTTATTGGAAGTTGAAATTTATGAGAAAAGATGCATTTTAAAGTGAATTTTTGTACTGCTGATTTCTGCATCGTCTCGCGCGCGCTCAGAAACCGCTAGAATGCTATTAATTAGGTGATAAATGACGTCACTTTTTCTTCCTCCTCATTATGGATTTGTTTTGGCAGCACATACCGAGAAAAGTATGTACGAAGTGTCGGTTCAAAGAGCTATTTCTACTTCACATCCATTACGGTGATTAAATGTGATTACCTTAAGTCTCTCATTTTTACTCTTTTTCACTTATTTCTTCTTGTTATTATTGCTTTTTTCATTTTTAGTCATTGCGCACATAGCTCATTTCACATCAAGCATTGAGAGGAAAATTGAATGTGAATTATTAACTGTCTTGAAGGTATTTCGAGCAATGATTTCTTAATAAATTGCTTTCGATTCCCCGCACAATTGTAAATATAAATGAGTAAATAAGTCTCTGTAGATTGGATTTATCTGGGAGTGCTTTTTTTTGTTGTTGTGATTTGATTTTATCACTTGGAATGCTTATTATTTAACGGTTGTCAGCTGTGTTTCATTTCTGCTCCAAGTTTTTCTCCACTTCGGGAAGTTTTTCTTTTTCTTTGATAATTTGCTTTACATTGTATGTTATTAACTATTTCTTGTGCTGTTTTATGGCAGAAATATGCTATGGGGTCGTTCGCAAATTACGTCACGCAAAAAAAACGACTTTTTCGACCCCCCCTCCCCCCCTTGTCACAAATTTTCCAAAGAAAGAAAAATTTTGTATTTGGACTGTCACAAATTCTCCTACCCCCCCTCCCCCCCTAAAGCGTGACGTAATATGCGAACGACCCCTATAAATTGTTAAATTCTTGTCAATAGATTGATTTTTTACAGATCAATCCAATGTCAATGATTGATAATTTTTTCACGGAAATTTTCTCCACCTCAAAAAGTTTTTCTTAATTTTATCGCTTAAATTAAAGTAATCTTAACTTTACTTAACGTAAATGCATAGAAAAAAGTGGCAAGACTTCAAGTATAAACATCCTTAAAAGGAATTTTCCATAAATTCTAGTAAAATTAAGTTTTTAACCTCAAAAAGTTCCCATTTCTAATCTCATTACAGTCAATATGACTGCAATAAATGCAAAAATATGTATATCAACAGCTAAAACTGAGTAGATGTGCACATGTGTGTGGGAATAAACGTTCATTCATGTATTTAATAATATTTCAAAAAGATTTAGTATATGCGCGGATAAGTGTCTTATTAGAAAAAATATAATAATCATATACACGTAATTATCATTTAACAGCACTACAAAATTCGCTTTTAAAAAACTTATTTCCATTTTCAATCGAATATCAATAAATATGTGTGTATGATTCATTCGACAATTACTTTATTCTTGTCTTACTTATTTTAGAGGCTCACGAATGAGAAAAGAAAAGAGCTTCAAATCGTTACTTAAGATCTCTTTTTTTATTATGATCATGACGAAATCAAGATCATATTTATCGTGTCTTCGAGGCACTTAAAAATATATGAATAACAAAATCGAGTTTTTCATGACAATGAAGTAAGTTGAAATTTATTTTTCTTCTCATTTATTTATTTTTTTGTGGCTCGAGTTGCTGAAATTTCTTGTTACAGAAAGAAAATTACCTTCCATGCCTTCGTTAACCTAACAATAATGATCATAAAGAAATATTTATTGAATACATGAAACAAAATCCTTTCTTTATGTCCGCTTATATATATATACAGATTTGATTAGGTATGGCAAAAGTTCAAGGACCAATTTTTTATGTGTGCTCATTATAACTAGATAAATAATTCTTATTATTCTCCGCCACTGACAATTGATCAAAATTGCTTCATATACATAAATAAATATCTATTTTACTATAAAGACGTTGATTTATTTTATATTTTTTTCTTGAAGAAATAAAGGTTGAGTATAAAAAATTGTCGAGATGTTAAGAGATTTGAAGACAACTAAGATTATTGAATGGGAATCGATTTGAAAAGCTACAGCGCATTTGTCCTACTAATTTGAAGATTTTTACAGTTTATGAAAATTTAACGGTCATTTTTAATTTAAAATTTTTACTGCAATTCTAAAATTTCAAATTTTTAAAAACCGTTAAAATTTATAAAACAACAAAGAATAATCTCTGAAGAATTAGAATAAAAAACCACAAAATAAGCTTCACATCCTAAAGACGTATTTTTTGAATTGCAAGATTAATGGACACATGAGTTTTAATTGACATTTCTGACATACTACAATCAAGCCTTTTAAATTTTAGCATACCGGATTCTAAGCTAACAATATCTATGAATCACAATCTAATGATTGAAAGATATTCAGTAGTTCCAAGAACAACAGCACTATCTCATCCAGCAGAGACATTTCAGCAAAGTTAAGACAAGAAAAAAGGTTTTCATTATGTAAATTTGCTCCAAAAAGAGTATTACAAATCAACATTTGAGATAATATCATAAGGGAGTTGTAACTTATTTCAATTTCATATTCATAATCTCTATTTGGTAATGTTGGTACTGCCATTCCCAATTCAATGGATTATAATGGAAGGCAGCGAAAAAAAAAATGTTTAAGTGAAGACAAAAGCGCTTTATCATGTCAGTTGAAATAACGAAAAAAATAACAAAAATAAAAATTCTTTCTCGCTCTGACTCATGATATCGCGTAATCAGACGTTCCCACAAAAACCTCCACACAGACACATACAATTGTAAGTGGAGAATATAATATATCTAGGCAATGCTAATATACTTGATATCGACAAGATTGAAATGATTTTTTTTTCTCATGAAACGTAATCAGACAATAATCTTATTTCTTCATTCCACTTATTCTCTTCGTAATAATAATAATAACAATAATTGAGCTCAGCACTGATATTTAAGCAAATCATTGGAATTTTATGAAGGAGAAGATTAATATTGACAAGTAAAGTTTTCATGTGATCTCATCGGAAAAAATAAAGTAAAGAATTAGTACGAGTGTCTTGATAAAAGGCTATTGAGGCCAGGAAACGCATTTATCCTCAATATTTGGGTTAACGGCTTTTAAAAATTCAAATTTCAACGGTTTTTAAACATTCGAATTTGTTTCCCGCACTTTTTTATAAATATTTTGATTCTTATCGACAAATTTACAGCATTTCGTGTTATTCCTTAATAATTAATTAAATTAACGGAATTAAATGCTGAGCTCAATCACAAATTATTAAACCACAAAAGATAACAATCCAGTCAACCCAAAGTAAGCAATCAAGTGCATGATTCAACTGAAAATTTTGTGATAAAAATAATAAAGAGAGTCGTATCACATATGTGTGTGCGTGCAATGAATGTGCGCTGGCAGCGAACCAACACAAAGCGAGTGATAAGATTTCCAACGAGGTAAACTGATTATTATATTCTTTTCACGTCAACGAAGCGTTTTTTTTGTTTTGTTAAGCTGTCTCAAGCTAAAAACGTTATAACGATCGAGAATGTTCACATAGTGGTATGTATATATGGGGATTGTAGGAGATAAATAGAGACTTTAATCACGTTTGCGATGTGGAAATATTGAAATCTATTTATCATATTTCAAGTCATTGATATACCGGAAATTCGTGTGTAATCGTACAGAGATCTTTATGTCGATGCAATTTCACAATGTTATTTAATAACAACGTCATGGAGAGAGATGGAAGTATTGAAAATAAGACTTAACCATATGTTCAAAATGATGCAGTAATATACAAGAATTATCACTTATACATCACATTGACCCGTCGGCTATAATGTACAACTGATACATGAGATAAATAATCATAAAATATCAATTTATATTCACAAACGATATATGCACATTCTTTTGTATGTGATTCCTCTTTCTGCTCTTTACATTTCCACGTAATCTCATTTCTGTTCTGCAGTGACTAGGTCTTTATTTCTTAGTAATTTATCACACACGTATTATGACAGTAAAAAATAAACTTTTAATTAGCTAAACTATCACGAAAAAAATTATTATTCGTATTATTCTCTCACTCACTTAATTATTAATTGCAATCAAAAGGAGTAAGAGTGAGATTGCATTAATACTTTCAAGGCTTGCAAGATATCGCATGCTGTTGTCGTCTTTCTCGCTCACTCTCTCTCTATTTATCTCCACGAGTAGCGCGTGTTGTGCTGATTACTGATAAAGAAAAATAATATGAGTTGTGGAGACAAAAAGACATTGAACGTGCACAAATGAGAGATTTACATTGATTGCAGTTTGTCGTTAATTTTTATTAATAGCTAATTGGTCCGTCCATAATGACGGGATCCTTTAAATTAATAACAGACTTATGGCATGAACTATAAAAATATGAGAATTTTTATAACTAGATAGCGAGAAAGAGTGAAACAGTAATGATAGTTGTGACAAGTAATGGGGGAGGTCACAAGGTTACGATTGTCATTAATTAACCCCATTGCATTGAGGAAATCTTGCTGTGCATGGGATCACAGCAGTTGGTATTTACAATATTACCGCTTTTGATTTAATAATCACTGATTGATTATCCTCGAAACATGAATAAATCCACAAATAAACAGACATATTGACTACATGTGAGAGACAATAAATGAAATTCCCCAAAACATATACACAAAAAATACAAATGAACAAGAGAGAAAGAGGAAAGAGTTGTGAAAGAAAGTTTATTGATGAGATTAAGGAAGAGACAGAACAGAAACGAGATTGAACATTGCTACATATGGTCACAATATGATTCTGATGATCTCTCGTCATTCTTGGAAAAAAAGAAATTGGTAACTTTGATTTTAGTTTTGATTATTGTGCAATCAAAATTTTATTTATAACGGTTTTTTAAAAATTAAAAATTTAACGGTTTTCAAAAATTTGAATTTTTATTTAGTTGAGTTTATGAAAATTCAAATGTCAAAAATACGTTAAATTAACCATCAAAATTAATGCATGCCTTTAAGTTTTCAACAGCTCATGTCGATTAATTTGAAGGATGTGCTCCACAATTCTTTAAATATCACTTCAATAACCCAAGTTCATTAAAATATTAATCAGATAAACCAAATGTACAGACACACACAAGTCATCCCATATCAAATATAGACACGTATTCCGACCACATTCAAAAAAGGTCGGTGCTTGATTTCACAGCAATAATAAAAGCTTATAAAAGAAAAAAATATTAAGCGTAGGACGTATAGTTTATTCTTGAATGAATCAAGCGGCGCATAAAGGTTGTTGTTTGTTTCATTTGTAAGAAAACACGACGTGATGGAACAGCAACAAACAGAAAAAAAATATCATCCTTCTTCTTCTCCCACTTTGGATGTATATTTTTGTATTCGTGAATTCGTAATGAATTCAATGGATTTAGATTCGTGATAAAAGATTAATAATAATTCGATTCTATTTTTGAAATTGAAATTTTTTTGATTGATAATAATCAGAAAAGAATTTATTTTCTTGGTCTCAACTGTGCATGTGCTTGGATAATAAATTTATGCAAAGCAATTTTGAGAATGATATGAATTCCATTTGCGGAAAAGAATTTTGTTTTTTGACTTAATTAATTTTAGGGCATGTGATGTTGGACGGTGATTGAAGTTAGGAAGTTTGAAAAATTAACGGTTTTCAAAAATTTGAAAAATAACGGTTTCCAAAAATTCAAATTAAGAGCTCAAAAGTTCAAATTTCAAAAATTAACCGTCACTCTTAAAATCAACCAAGCAATAAAATCTCGGATTCAGTCTCAATTTAGAACAGCTAATTAATTGAATTCAATGATAAAATAAAGGTTATTAATATTAATGGCTTGTAGAATAAGTGAAATCAATTGATAGAGAGATACATTAGACAGAGAAATTTATTTGAAAAAAATTAGAAATTCATTTGTCTCAAGGCATTATGCCAATTAAATGTAAACTTAAGCCGTTTTATGAGAGTGCATCAGTGAGAAAGAAAATAACCAGGAAAGTTGATTTGGGATTATTTTACATTTACGATATCTGGTAACACCACATCAAATGCAAACTGTGTAAATTATTGCGGCAATAAAAGCTACAAACACCATCAGCCAGCTAAACAGTCGTGTGTGCAGTAAATCGCAGAAGGAAGGAATGACTAGTGATGCAAAAAATAGCATCAAAAGCAAATAGCACAAAACGCAATGTGTCACATTTAATTTTGACTATTTTTCATATTAACGGCAACTGTAGTCGTACATGTGCTCAACATGCTTGACACAAGACGTCGGGAGACAAAATAGATAATTCAAATTGCACACACATGCCTTTAAATGAGGCAAATGGAATTTTCTTTGGCATTTTTCGAGTCCTTCAGACTAGTTTTAAAATCATCTGCGATAAATTTTGTGAAAATTTCGAGAAAAATTTAAATTTATCACCGAAGTTAGTGTCAAAATACTTTTCAGACTAAATCTCTCTTCGAAAAGTGTGCAAGTACTTCCTATGAGAAAAGCCATATACGCTCTAAAACAGAAACTGAAGGATAAATCACAATGACTATGAATAAAATGAATGTATGAAGTGAAATTTGCATTTCCAATTTCCTGGAAATTATCTTTCGACATTCTATCTTTCACTTACATGTTTTACTTAGAATACATTTACAATATGTTAAAAAAATTGATACTAGAGCTAAAATGTATTTTATTATAGATTAACAATAACAAAGTTTATTATCTTGAGGCTTTCATGATTATTGTGCTTATTCACATAGTGCATAGTGAGAGAACATGAAGTTCATCTCGATGAATGAACGAACACAAAAAAAATATATGAAAACTTTCCACATCTCAATATCTTAAAGGCATTTGAATGTGGCGTGCTTCAATTAATATCCAATTCTAACGCGATCTTTTCTCTTCATGATGAAACTTTATCTCTGTTGAAGGACCCAATTTGCAATTTATGGCTTCAACTGTCAAGCGATTCATGCAAATGCTAATCTTTTAGCAAAAATTGATGGTAAATTGAATGTCGTTTTGGGTCATCGAGTGTTAACGGTTAAATTAATTTTAAATTTTTTCAGTCTGTGAACATTGATTTAAAGTTTTCAATGAAAAGACAGCTGAAAAGTCTCAATGAACAGTTAATTATAGTAGTAAACTCATTCATTCATCAGTTAATTAAATATTAAGTATTTTAATTGATGAAATCTTGCTGAAAATGAACATTTACTATTTATTTATAATTTTGCCGCCAAAAGGTCATGACAAAAAATTCAAACTTCAGAAAGTTGTTAAAAATTTTAAATTTTGAAAATTCGTTAGAAGCGTTTTAATTCTAGCTCAATATTTTAACTAATTTTCTCCTAACATTTCAATGCAAAAATATTTTTTTCGCACACATTTCAACAAGCTCTTTTTTTGCGAGACATTTTATCATATCTCATATTTAATATGCACATTGAAATGAAAATTGTTACATGCATTCATTGTAATATATTTTTTACTTTACTCTTCTAAAAAAAGGCGATTAAGTTATATACTACACAGACTTACATACTCACTTTTTTATGAGTAAGTAAGTGAATGAATTTATTCATTGCATTTTGAGTACAAAGAGGAATTGAAATGTGCAATTTTTGACATTATGAGAACGCGATGTGGCGGCGGCACGGGCCTGGCTTTTTTTGCGGAATGTATCTCTTATTTCCTTACAACTTAGTTATCTTATTAGGCCTGTTTATTTGTTTGTTGCGTTCATTTATTCTTTTTAGCGCTTTGTCTGCTCATGTGTGCTCAGTGTGCTGCATAAATTATAAACCACATTGCATATTATGGATGTTGAGAGGGAATTGCAATTATTTTTTTCGTTTTAATAATAATATTATGTGTATTTTGTTTTAAAATGCGAACAACTTAATATTATAACAATTTCATTAATTTCACAAATGCACATGATTGGATTTGACGGGTCTTATATCTCTTCAAGCGTTTCTCGGCGGAAAGGATCAGGTTTCTTTAAGCTGAATGATTATTGCTCAAAACACCCACTCTCAATATTTTATTTTTTTAACGATTTTTTATTCATCTTAATATGCAATAATGCAACGAAAATATATTTAATTATGTACAGTGAAGCGAATATTAAAGATTCGCAGAAATATTTATTTTTACTGTATTTGTGACAACTTGTCATCGTCATTTGTGAATGAATGGAATGAAAAGAGGAAAAATATCATTCCAAAGAATTTCTTAAATGAATTGCATGAGAGGAATTGTTCATATTTTAAAATAACAGCTTAGATCGTGACTGATATGGACGTTGCCCCCAATGAATGGAAAGAAATTATCATTTGTCACTTAATTAAATTTACTGTCCCCAAGAAGAGAGCTCTCATGCAACACACATATGTATAGATACTGTGGAATTTCTCGTATGATATAAAAAACAGAAATTTGCCGCATTTGGAATATTAATTAACCACAAATGACAGCGTACTTGTGTTGCTTATCAATCACATTAAGAAAGTCATTACTTATATTCGCCAATATCTGCCCAGCGGCAAAGTTAAGCGGTCATCAATGTGTGCACTGTGTAAAAGCTTCTTAAATTTATTAGTTTTCGTATAAATAAGATTTGTGATTTTCGTCGACGTAGGTAATATCTGCACATTATTGTTGGTTAGACTTAATGTTGCCTGTCTCTCTTTTCCCTTCTTTTTTTCTCCTCGTAACATTCAAATGAACATTATTCTGATTCGGTTGTTGAAGGTAATTGACCTTGTTCCCGAAGTAAATTGTCGAATAATACTCTTTTATTCTCTGATTTTCATGCCACCAACACACACATATATGCATATATATAGACATATCAATTGATTATATGAGAATATAAAACAATTGAGTTATCTCTGGAGCATCTATCATTAAGTCTATCCAACTCGTTCACCCATCTGCTAAGATAATATTGACTTGCCACATTAATTCTTCTGTTTCATAGTCTTATGAGCTAGTTTGAGTTGAAGAAATTGTGATTGAGCCTGGATTGAGCATTCATTTTGACTGTACTTTTCAAATAATTTGGAAATTAAGTAAGTTTAACTTTTTAATTGAATGTCAAACAACCTTTGCCATCTTTTTCTACAAATTAGTGACATTTTTGAGCATAATAGAGCTTTTCCTGACGAGAAAAATACGAAAAACTTTTTGAAGTGAGGAAAATTAAACACGTGGAATTTAAATTTCAGAAAACCGTTAAAATTTTTGAAATATTTTCTGAATTCTACAAATGGTTCCTAAATACAATCTTACTATCCCATCCTACTTACCATTTGTTTGTTACCTACGCTCAACAGTTCTTCTATTTAGCGATCGATTGATTCGTGTGACAAGAGAATTCAATTATGATAATTATTATAGCAAATATCAATCAACCCGTAGAAGAAATTTTATCTTCTTCTTGCTCATAAAATATTCCAGTAGTTGGAAGTGTAAATAGTGGATCTCTATTTATAGACATGAAAATTCTTGGAGAATAGAACGTTCTCTATTAAACTATGCGCGATGCAATCGTTTCAAATGTGTGCGCGCGTGATTTCTCTTATCATTAAATAAATAATTCAACGGCCAATGAAATCATCTGTAATGTGGGGTTGGCTACATTCTTATCAGCTTGCTTGCCTATAATGGCATATTACGGAGAGAATTCAATTGTTATTATTTGATAAGATCTCATATTCTTTTTAATATCACATTGAATGTTGTGTTCGAACACAAAAAAGCAATTTTTTATTCATTCATTTACTTCACAAAACACTCCTTAGTTCGACAATCTCTATTTTTTTTATCTTATATCTTTCTAGTACATATATTTTGTTATCCACTTAGTACCTTTGTACTTTGTGTGTGCTTTACGATATCGCATCACAACCAACACACAAATCTTTCCTATTATTCTTAAAACGAAGCTCTATACTTATGTGAATGATATGGCGAAATCACTTCTTTTATATAAAAAAGGCAGTTCCCATCAAATGAATGTTTCTGCTCTTTCACATTTGCATAAAAAGCAACAAGCTAAAAAGTTCATGTCATAAAAAAACTACAGAGATATAACAATGAAGAAGAAGTATGTAACTCTGAGATAGATATTGAGATGATAAAGAGTACGAGTTGATAATTTATTACATTTGTGTGGCAATTAGCGCAGTTTTCTTTGTAATTGTTTAGTGAATGTCTGAGAATCAGTTAACGAACTTTAAAAATTTAAATTTAAATTGAGGACAATTTTTGCCGCAATTTTTTTGTGTTGACATTTTTTTCTCACTTCAAAAAGTTTTTTGCATATTTTTCGAGTTCAAAACAGGAAGTTAAGAATATATTAGTGAATATTTAATCTAGAGAATGGCAAAAGTATGAATGAATTTTTAAATAAAACCAAATGATTCATATTTACAATAAAAATTTAAAGAAAGTCCTCGTGTTATATATCGAGGGACTTCAGCGCATTTTTGTGTTAGCGATCAGTATTTGATTAGCAAAGTACTGCGTATTAAATAAGTCAATCATGAATATTTTGTGACTTAAATAAATTCGACGGCTCGATAACGGTTTTTTGGCATTCAAATTTTCTAACGATCAAAATATATTTGAAAATTTCCCGCGTAAATGCACTTGAAAATCATTAATTATAGTATAATTAACAATTTTGAGGTGAATTTTCATATTTTAAAATGGTTTGTCATTTAACGGTTTTTTGAAATTCAAATTTTCTAACGGTCAAAATATATTTGAAAATTTCCCGCGTAAATGCACTTGAAAATCATTAATTATAGTATAATTAATAATTTGCACGGTGAATTTTCATATAATAAAATGTTTTGTCATTTAACGGTTTTTTGAAATTCAAATTTTCTAACGGTCAAAATATATTTGAAATTATCCCACTTGAAGTTGGCTCTATTGTATTGAAATCAAAAATTCATTAATTATAGTATTTAGAGATGGTTTTGAGCTTTCAAACTAATCGATACGCCAATAACTCGATGGCACTGAGCTAATGCAAAAAACTAGAGCTCTCTACGATGTCTGGTTGCTTCTATCTCGATTAACAGCCGAACAGCCGAACAGCCGAACAGCCGAACAAAGTGCATTATTAAGCTACCTTTTTAAAACAAGTTTCAAAAATGCGCTAAAAATCCATAAAACATTTTTCAGTGCAAAACGCATTCGAAATAATTCTACTCTAATGGAATTTAATGTTAAATTTTGCATACGGAGAAGAAGAAAACCCCATAAATATAAAGACGGGATGGTTCCAATCGTAGGGCAGAGAGTAAGAGAGAGGAAAATAAATGAATGAGTCACAGCCAGGTGCTCTGACCTTTCCTCACACACATTTACTGTTTCAATCGCCCCGGATGAAAATAAAGAAATAAATTTTTTTTTATACTCCGCTGATTTCTTGATAGCTTTTCTTCGTCTTATTATTGTTAAAATGTTAAGAAAATGAATTCTTAATTCTCTTATATACACATACTTTTTCCTCTGTACATTCGTTATCGGTCGTATCGTTTGCGAACATGCTAAAGTGCTCTCTACACTTATTTTTTTTTCTCTTTCATTGAAATTATATTGCGAATGTATTTGTAAGTGAACAACATTTCGTTGGAAAAGAGCACTATTCACAGCAGTTTTATGTCTTATCAAAATAACCCCATCTTCTCTTTATTATTATTTTTTTCGTTTATTCCGCACAATTCTTAATGTAATTTACACAACATCACAAGCTCTTATATTCACTTTTTTCAGCTGCACGCATACACCTTCACATTTTGAGTGCGCGCACGATCGACGACTTACGATTTGTTTATCTTACATAGAGTTATCATTAAAGCAATAAAAAAATATACTAAAAATATAAAATGAGAAGTATTACGATAACTAATTCCATGGCATGCACGATTATATTTTTTTCCTCCAATGTTCGAGTTTATTGTGATGCTATAAATTATAAAGTCACCAATTAAAAATGCCCGATGATGGATTTGCGTAAGAATTTTTATAATTATTCTTGTGACGTTTAATTATTTTTTAAAGAGCTGATTATGAAGGAAGTGTTTGTGGGAATGTCAGTTGGAGTTAGTGTTGCTTGGTAAAGATTGGAGGTAAAAAAATTGCAAAAAAGTGATTGAATACGTTAAACTAATAATTACTTGATTTTTGAGAATCGAACTCATGACATTTGAATGAAATTTACCAGGAGACTTATCCCTATGCTCTATAGAGACATTTCTTTCTGTAAGTTCGATATGAATAAATCACATTTTTTACTTTTTTAAACATCCGTTAAATGTTTTAAAGCTCACTAAATAAGGTAGGTTCGCTTACTTATGTGTTATGGTCATTAAATTTTCGTTTGTTTAAAGATTTTGTGTTTAATAATTAAATTTATTAGCATCATTTGTGAACGACCTAATAATAATAATGTGAGAGGGTGTCAACGAATTGGTGAATCCTGCTGAGGGCATTGTGATTCCAATCTAATCGGAATCTACTGTACGACCCCAATATAAATTATGATTAATCCAATAGAATTTCATTACTATATTCTGTAATTTAATACCAGACCTCAAAATCCCCATACAAATGTCCTGAAAAAAATTCTTTTATAAGCCTACCTTTGAAGGAAAAGATCATCAGTTACACAAATGGAAGCGATTAAAAGAATCCCACAATAAAAGCTTTGTGATATATCGATTGAATTACGTCTCTTACCTAGAAATAGAGGAAAGAATAATAGAATCATTAGTGATAATGTATTAAAAATATCTTGATAAATTTTTTGTCATGACATTTTATTGATTTAGGGTAGAATGGATGAAATTATTCTCCACAAGCTTTTAAGTCTATGTTCTAGAATCTTTATGACCTGATCGAAAAAACCGAACGAATTCCAACGATATGTGTGATTCCACAATAATTATCAAAAGCATATTCAGCATAATCAATCCACAAACCAACAAATCGTATTTAAAACATGACGAATTCATTCCTAAGAGAATGTATACAATGTAAACGAAAAAAAATGTTAAAATGATTGACAGACATACAGCATACAGACTGATAAGTTATTATCATACAATGACTAACAGCGCGTATTTTTTTCAACATTTTTTTATATTTCTCATTCGCTCTCAGTGCTTGAAAAATTATAAAAATATTTATTTTTATTGCATTTTGCATGTGTGCGTGTGGCTTGTTATTATTCTTTGTAGCACATTATAGCTATATTCATTATAACTATTATCGTTGTTGCTGTTGCGGGGGGATTTTATTTCATTTGCTTTATCCACTGCTATTATCATTAAATCGCTTTTATTTATTTACTTAGTTTCTACCTTCCTTATGTGTTTGCTGCCTTATAATAAGCACATCAAAACAGAGAAAACTACTACAAATGTAATATTACGTCGCCTCAGATTTGGATAATGAAGAGTGGAATTTTCTTTTTCACCGTACATACACAATATTATTATTCTTACAGTACTCATTTCGGGTTGATTGTGCCATGAGAGGTGAGAGAAACGTAATTAAACTCCAGAGTTTTATCATTCCTTAATGCATGTGATACATAAAAATTTTCTAGCTGAAGAAGAAACGTGATGACTTTTTAAATAAATATAAAAAAAATCCCTACGGACGTCTGTCAAATATTGATTTTTTTCCTCGTTCTCTCCTTTTTATCGTCGTCTGATGTTACTTTTTTTGGATGAACTTTTTATGGATATTGAATGAGTTGAGTGAATTTCTCTAGAATTTTAACACCTCTTGCTCTTAACATGTACGCAATGATACATTGTTGCTGCTTCTTATTCTCATGTGTTTATCACACAGAGGTAAGACGCACGTAAGCATGACTTAATATAATTTGCTTAATTGTTCTGTCTCTCAACTTTGTTATTTTTTCAACAGATAATTATTATAAAAATGAACATTTTATTCACTTTGGATGTTTGGATGACTGAGTTTGTGAGTGATCTAATCATAGATATGTAAAATAAGGGGTTATGTGGCTATGATACATGCTGCATTACTCATGCCACATTTTTGTATGTGATACGACCAAGATTTATCAATCTTTGTAGATTAAAAGTATTAAATTTCATGAATAACTTTTTGAAGTGGGATTTTTTTTTGTTGATTTTTTAAGGTTTTCGAAATTTGAATTTTAAAAGTTCGTTAATTTTTTAATTGATGAAAAATTTAAAATTCAAAAGTTCGTTAAAATTTAGGCAAACAAAATTTAATTTTTGAAGCTTAATTGGCTAAAATCTACAATAATTGACTTCCTAAATCACTTTTGAATCATTTCTTAATATTTAGTCATGAATGATAGAATCGCACGGTGTAAGATCGATCGAAGATGGAAGAAAAATGTTTTAATTTTATCATCTATTGAACAACCCTCTCGAGTCTCATTTAATAAATGAGCTTATTCCTTTTTTTTCTACACACGACAAGACAAGAGAAAAAAGCAACGACAAGGCATGAGTGAGTGAAGAGGGCATAGCCATAAAAGGCTCAACACGCAAAAGCTCAAAATAAAGTATGAAAGAGGAATGAAAATTTTTACAGATTTGATAAGTGTTATTACTACACGCCGTGAGTCTTCGACATTACAGTCACAAAAGATATATATTATTTTTCATGAAGGAAAAAAAAAGATTGTTATTAATATTAATTTTAGGCGTATAAACTTATTGTATGACTGATGGAAGATGGAACTATTGGCTTCTTTTGGGAATCAGAAAAAAATGAAAAAATTTATGAAGATGATTATGATGTTGATGATGATGGTGAGTCAACGACAGGAAATTATTTGTGTGTGAGTTGATTGTGGAAGGTTCAAGGTTTTTTATCAACTCATTTATCTTCATCCACAGTCTGACAAAAATGAAAAAAAAAACCGCAAAAATTTACATTGCGCATTAAAATTAAAATGATAATTAAATAACACTAATTTAAATTATAACAATGATTTTTCAGTGTGCATGAGAGACACACAAAGAGAATTAACATTTTTATTTGACCATGGAAAGTACACAAATTAAATGTAATGCTACAGCTGCTGTTGACTCGATAATTTGTTATTCGTAACCTGACCTTATTCTTTTAGCACTCCAGTGTACTATATCACTCGAATATTTGGCTCATATACATACACCCCAAAAACATGGCAATTTTTCTTTTCCTTTTCACTGACTAACTAAAACTTGAGGTTAAGTCAGGTCTAGTTATCAAAACGACAAGAACATAATTTACACAACAATGTAGTATACATTTTTAGTTCAGAGTTGCCGTGTAATAATACAATATAACAATCTACATAGAGCATTATAAATGACTTAAGCATGCAATTGAATTAAATTATTATCAGTCGCCATAGAGTACTACATTGTGCACATACAGAGATGTAATTGATTAATTTTCATAGATTATTCTATTTTATTTATGCACTCCAGCACTGTAATTGAGTTTATAAAAAAAATTAATTTAGTGGGACTTGCAAAGTAACAAAAATTCTTAATTCTTTTAAAGCAAATAAGCAGAAAGGCTCATTTTTCATTAATGAATTCAATAATTTCAATAGATTTCTTTATTTATTACAGACTAAATTGTTATTAGTTTACAAAGCGATCTACACTCTACACGAGATGTGGGTAAACCTTGAATTATGCTGCTTTTTTACTCTATCTCCATCTCAACTGAGCATTGCGCGCACAATTTCAAAAGGAGAAATAAGAAACAAGTCAGTAATTCATCGCATTTTGAGATCTTAAGCGTATATTTAGAATTTGAAAATTTAACGACTTTCAAAAATTCAAATTTTTTCGAGGTTAAATTTTTCCTCACTTCATAAAGTTTTTTCGATTTTAATTAACAAATACAGCAAGTCATGATAATTTAATAAAGTAAACTTCATTAATTTAATGGCAAAAGTTCGAGGATAATCATTAAATCCATTAAAATCAGTCCATTTTCAAGATATTCATCAATCAGCCATCCAAACTGGAAACAAAAGCACGTGTTTTTGCTGAAAATCGACAGAAAAATATTAAACGATATGAGATATACCCGTTTTTCTCCTTCTAATGTGCCGTCATTCAGCGAAGTTTAAAAAGTAACGCAATGTGAAGTAAATTACTGAAACACTTTTACTTAATCAACTGTCAATACAAATTATAAGTTCTTTTTTGACTGCTTTTATGAATTCACAACCAATGAGCAATTCTCTTTTTTCTTGCTTTATGCTTGATGTTAAGGTTAAACAGCCAAAAGTCAGGGAGAGGATTGTGAGTAGCCAAAATATTTGGAAGAAAAAGTTCAGTCTCATGATTTATGATTTTGATTTGTTCATTTGCGCTTTTGAAAGAAGTTGGCGGCTACATGAACAGCGAAAACAACAAACCAGCAGCATGTATAATAGAGTGGAACAAGATTCCTTGAATTATTATTCCTGTGGAAGTGCAAACAATGGACAGAGAAATAAATAGAGGTAGGCAGTTGTGAGCATATCTTACATTCTTTGAAATTAAATACTAATCGAATTATAACACCATTTGTTACATTTGTTTACTCTATTTGCTTCCATTTTTCTCTCGACATGTCGCATTGACAAAATAAAAAATTTATATATTTATTTTTTTTCGCTAAGCATATATTTCCAGTAAACTACTACAAGTGTCATTATTGGGTAAATAAAAGTTGGATTTATTTGTGAATATCGACCCAATTTGTCATTAAGGACATTGTCGATGTGAATGACATGAGGTCTATTTGAATGATCATAAATTCTACGATTAGATAAAAAATAATTAAAATTGACATAAATCTTTTCAACGACTCATTCTTGTCAGGGATTAAATATGTAACAGATTGCAATTTTTTTTGTTATTGCATATGACTTGACAATCATTATTCATGGATGGTTGATTGAATTATGTTCTTAGTCATGATTTAATTAAAATTTCAAATTTAACGGACAAATTTTATTTGAATTTTTTGCGTCAATTGAAGCTGAAAATTTTTTTTATGTGTTTTACAAAATTAATTAATTTTATGTAAAATTAATTAAAATTAGAGGTTGTTTCGAGCTTTTTGAGATTGCAATCGTAAATTTACAAGACAAACTAGACTACAAACATGAAGTTAACAAGAAATAATGCAGTTTATAGGAGAAAAAACTTGAAATTATAATTTTGACAATAAAAACTCGCATTTCATTTAGTTTAAATCGTTTCTTAGAGTTAACAATAAATGCCGATCCACAAAAGAATGCGTTTTCTTAATTTTAGTGCCGACTCCAACGATTCTGCAGAGAGTTTTGGAATAAATTATTGCAATTATGCAATTCCGTATAACATAAAATCTTTCCATATATATGCGCACATACATCAACCCAACATTAGTTACAATCCATCATATTTAAACGTCCTATAATTCATTTTTAAAATACTGTCTATGATCTCTTAAAATGTACTTTTGCATTGGAATTGCATATAGGTATGAATGAGAGTTGAGTAATTAATAATAACAATAATAATGGAAAAATATTACCTGTAACAAGGATGTTTAATTTATCACTACGACCGTCGTCGTAACAAAAGCGTTTGCTTAATTGCACAATTTGAGTGCCACTTAGCAGTGAGAAAAGGTATGAAAAAGGCTTGTAACTTGAGTACTAAATTAATAGGCACTAGATCACTATTGTGACTAATATTTCACTTAAACTTTTCTGCTATTTTTTTCGGTTAATTATTGGGCATACACTTAATGGATATAAATTGATTGACTCAAAGATCGTCCATTTAATAAAGCAAACTGTCCAGCATCCTATAATTATTTACTAAAATGCGCGAAAAAAAATAATAATAATATTCGACTTGTGCTCTTGAGCCACAGATGTTTCTGGTTCAGATGCAAAATTGAACTGTAAATTGTGCACTTTTTTTCGCTGTGTCGATTGTGGGGATTCAATGTTAGAGGACGCTTCAAAATATAAAATAAAAAAAATGTATAAAGTCAGAGGTGGGGAATGGATGTATGGAAAGAAAGCTTTATACTCAAATATTGAATCTCCAATCGGAGTTATTGGATGAATATAAAAAAAAACTTCTGACTTGTAGAAATTCTGCTCAATTATTGTTATTATTTTGTGAAAAAATATACGTGTGCATTTACTAATGAGCTATAAGGAACAACAACAGAAGAAAAAAATCCCGTAGGAGGACGTTAAGCATTTGTGGAAGGTATATGAGTAAATTGCCGATAAAAATAGCAAGTTCATTACAAATTCAATTCCAGTTAATGTTAATTAAAAAAATATTTTTTTTTGCTCCTGTCTCTCTCACTCATGTTTATTAAATACCTTCGAAAATAATTTTTTTATATTTTATAAATTTATATCTATACACAAAAATGTTTAAATTAATTACCGCACTAAATTTCAATGTTGCCTGCATTGCATGCAAAACTATTTGGGTTTATTACATTCAGATTTTGCCTTTTTGCTTTTGTTTTTTTTTATTTCCTATAAGAAAATTTTTTTGTTTGCCTTTTTACTTTACAAAGAAGCAAAAAACAAAAGAGTAAGGAAAGACGGGGCAGAAAAAAATGATTTTTTAAAGAGTACGAGAACTTCAATCATCACAAATATTTTGATGGATGTGCACGCGCGATAGAAACAAGCTCAAAATGCCATAAAACAACATTTTAAGAAAGTTATTTTATAATAGAAGACCTTAGAAAAATTCACGGTTAAATAAGTATTGATGGATGAGTAAGACGCAATTTGGAGATCAAGAGTTGTGGATTAGTTTGAGAGTTGCATCGTTATTTGATGAGTGTGTGTTTTGCTCGATTTAGTAGGTTTTAGTAGTTTGTTCTCAATGTAGCAAGAAACAAACTCAATTCAGTAATATTCAGTTTAATTCAGCAATATTCAGCAATATTCAGCACTTTTCTAACTCAATTCAGCAATCTGATGCTCAATTCAGCAGTATTAAGCTCAATTCAGCACTTTTCAACTCAATTCAGCAATATTCAGCTTAATTCAGCCATTTCAACTCAATTCAGCAGTTTTTAACTCAATTCAACAGAATTAAGCTTAATTCAGCATCATTCTTCAATATCCAGCTAACAATAATGATAAAATCACAAACAAAACTGATTTATGTCATGGAAGAAATTGAATAAGCCAATTAAACACTCAAACTGCACGCATCAACACACAACAACGTTTGCAGAAAGCACGTCAAAGAAGTTAAATTGATGAGATCTCAAGACGAAAAATACACACAATTGAGTGTTCAATTCAAGTAGCAAAAAAAAATAGAGAAGAAAAAGTATCGCCGCTAGGAAACTTCATTAATTTTACAGAATGCGAGTGAGAGATTCCGAGAGTTAAAGCCAGAAGGAATAGGCTTTTTTATGAAAAATTTCCTCATAAAGCTGCCATTTTAATTAATTACGAAATCAATTTATTGGCTCTAATGAAAATTGCTACACACATTTATTCAACATTAATGAGTGATTTGCACTGGAATTAATAGTCAATAAATCTCCTTAGTAATTTATTATATTCATTTTGACGGTGTGTGGATTTTCTCTGCATCCATACAATATGCATGAGCTGCTGTTGGTTACCTTACGAAATCATTACAAATTTTTTTTTGTTTGTTAAATAGTTATAGGAGATCAAGTACTAAAGACTTGACACAATTTATGTTCCGCTGTCATTATGATGGAGTCCTCAAAATAAATAATAAATAAAATTTGCTTGTGGGGTATTCGCGTGCTCTAAATAATTTCACGGCAGTCAAAAAAAATAGCATAAGGAGTAGTAAGGAAAAAAATTGGAACGAAAAACACGCCAATTGCTTCAATTCACTAATAATGTCATCGACAAATATTGCAAAATTATGCAGAAAAATTCCATAATTAAATTTAACATACACTGTATATAATAGAAATCGAGTAGATTTTTTTCGATTATTTTATATTATTTTTTTGTCGATTGGCATTAAAAATGGCATGTAATTACATTTTAGTTAGCAAACAACTCCAAGCGGTAGGCAAAAAAAGTCGTCGAGTTTGTTTAATAAGAAAAAAATAACAAAATCATGTGAAAACGAAAAAGACGAAAAAAGAGATTTTTTTCATTAAAATATCGTTTGGATAAAAATGCACAGCCAAAGAGAGGTAGATCTCTATTTATCGATTTGTAATGAAACATTTTTCATAAACTTCATTCCATGCTGATTTGTATTTTTTTCCTTACTCAGCTTCTCACACATTAAACAAACCTCGGAATTGTGAACGAGATGCCATTGCTATGATAATTTTGTCAAATGCCGTGATATTAAAAACATACAGTTAGTAATAAACATTCGCATTTACAACTCGCACATATTTTATGATAAATGTCTTTATGAATTAAAATGAGTTGATATCTGGAATTACTCAGAAAAAAAGCTGTGTTTTTTCGTTGTTCTACGAATGACATAAATCTATTTTAATTGATCTAACTAATGTTTTGTGTTTGATTTATTGTAAATTGTTTGTGAAATGGGTGAAGGAGAACTTCTAGGAAATTTCAATATTTATGGAGCATTTTATTTTTGCATTCAAATTTAACGGAACTTTTGTTTTTGAATTTTCTAGCTTTGTTGGTGTTTGAAAGTTAACGGACGATTTGAAGTTTTTTAAAATTTAACGGTTTTTTAAAATTTGAACTTAACGAAGATTCAAAATTTAACGAAAAATTCAAATTTGTAACGGACATTTTCAAAATTTACCGGGAATTTTGAAGTTGTAACGGAAATTCAACAAAATTCGAGATTTTAAATCCTTTAATTCAATTACAACAAACTTGGATAGCATTTTTAATGAAGTTTATGGAATTTGTGTAAAATTAAAATTTTTCATAGCAACAAAATAGTTATGTTTTCTGCTACAACGTATTTTAAATTCTTCTACGGCATTTTTAATGAACTTTGCCGATAGATACAAAGCTAACAAAATCCTCCAGAAAACCCAAGACATTTAAATAACGAAAAAAAAAACGTTTTAATCAGTTGATTGATCGCCAAATATAGAAACAGCAACAACTACGGCAAGTCATGAGAACTTGCCTTACAACTTAAATAGAGAGATCTATTAAAATACATATCATTGCTCATTTTTCATAATATTCACAAAATGTAAAATATATTTCCATAAATATTTTTTTTCTATAGATTTCAATTATTTTTTATTCATATTTTATGCAATGTCCTACATCGGGCATATTCACACATTTACTCACAACCTTAACACTTTTTATCTCTCAATTTGTTTTAAAAAATAAATAAAGTTTTCATAATTTTCATAATTTCAATTTTCGAGTGAAAAATGCTGGAAATCTAATATTACTTTGCTATTTTCCCTACGGCCACAAAAATTGATACATTATCGGCATATGGCTTTCC
Organism: Chironomus tentans; assembly: GCA_963573255.1. Taxonomy (NCBI): domain Eukaryota; kingdom Metazoa; phylum Arthropoda; class Insecta; order Diptera; family Chironomidae; genus Chironomus; species Chironomus tentans. The sequence goes on from OY754302.1 coordinate 24,728,750, forward strand.
GTGCTACAACACTAAATCAAAGCTGTTGTATTTCAATTTTCCAATAAATTACAATTAATCAATATTTTAATTAACCCATTCCCTCTCTTTTTAGCGATTATTTACGTCATATGTGTGTGTTTACCTTACTAACAGTTCTGATTCTAATATATATCATGACATGGGGCAACTTTAATGTCCACATTTACACCCCGAGCTCATCGTTAGCTCCAACCCCTCGTTATGACAGTAATGATAATAACAATGACTTTTTTGCCTATTAAATCCACCATCGTCCGTATTGTAATCTCGTTTAATTAAAAATGCAACACAAGCGCAAGATAATGAGCGCTCTTTGAATGCAAAAAAAAGATTTATGAACGAATCGTTTTAATTAAATTTTTTCTTCTTCCTCCTATTCATTATAACTCTTTTATTATTATTATTATCGTGCTGCTGCTTATGCCTCAAAAAACGCTCACCTATCTGTTATGATCTTTGCTTGTTATTAAAGAAGTAATATCATGAAGGAGGATATAGTAAACAATTTTAACATCATCTGACTGTGCTTGCTTTGCTTTGTAAAAGACATGAAATTTTTGTTGTTGCTGGAAATGAGAATCTTAAAAATCAGTTCCATTTAATTTTATTTCTGTTCTCTATCAACATAGAATAGACTGTGTTTGTGTAGTCATTTGGTATTAGAAGTAAGTACATCATTTGGATAATGGCGAGGTTCTGTGTTTTCTATTTATTTTTGAGGCTAGATGGATGGAGAAATGAGGATGAAGTTGGGAAGATGGAGGAACGAGTAAGAATGTTGAGGATTTATTGAGTTTTGAAAGCATTTTCAGAAAGTTTTCGCATCCAAAGTGTATTCAGTGAAAAAATTCTGCATCAAAAGTGTATTCAGTGATAAAATTCTAAGTACAAAGCAAGTCCAAAGTGTATTCAGTAAAAAAATATAAATCCAAACTGTATTCAGTGAAAAAATTCTCGTCTAAAGTGTATTCAGTGAAATTTTCGCTTCTAAAATGTATTCAATGGAAAAACAGAAGCAAAATTTTTGCATCTAGAGCTCGCAATTCAGAGAAGCCAATCAGAACAAACCGATCTCAGCCAGCAACGCACGTTATTGCATAAAAGTGATCATTTAGAAGAAAACTTTCACATAAAAAAATAAACTATGAATAATGATGTCGCGGAGTCTCCTTTCGGATGAGTGCAATCTATTTTAAGGCATCATACGAAGATGTTCTTCAATGTGCCGCAAGCTTCATACAAAATACTCATATGCTTTTTATTTTATTGCCATTTCACAAAATAATAATAATAATAAAAAAGTGATGTTATAAATGCATCTCGCTTATATTATATTTTGCTGTTTTCCTCTCTAACGTGTATGTTTAGATGACTTTAGGGTATATGATTTAAAAATGTTTACAAAATTGATTTAAATTTGCCGAGAAATCTTCTAAAGATTTTTTTTATTATCGTTTTTTTCCAGCAGATTGCTATAAAATATCAAATTATCATAATTCATAAAATGATTTTCCTATTCGTTTACGTTTCGTGACATTGTGCAATAAATGTATAAGTATCTATGAAAAAATAATCAATAATTCATTCATTAGCCCTAACAGAATGACAAAAAAAGAAAAGATTTCAATTCTCATGTAAAACCACAATTTTTATTTACATTTTCTGCAACAACACAAAATAATAATTTTAGACATGAAAAATTGTAATAGTGAGAAAATGTGCAAAACAAAAAAATCTTCCTTTCGAGTTTAATTTTAGAAAACAAGATCATTTCGGGTTTAAGCTGTGACTAAACAATGGCAATAGATGCACATCATACGCTGCACAAATAGATTATTAGTCGTGGGAGTACATCTCTAGTTGAGAGAAATGAGAAAAAAATGTTTGTTTCCATTTATCCATACACGGTACTATCTCCAATATGCATCCGTATATCTATAAATTGCGGTAAGGTTTTACATCCATTTTACACACGTTCAATACATTAAATCATTGACAAAAGGAAAACTACACACTGTACAGGCGAAAAATAATAAATAATGATCAGGAGGGATTGGATTAGGTTTGTCATTAGAGCGCATTTGAAGTTGCTGGCGAGATTTTTTAAAATTAAATATTATTAACGGATTATTAAAATTTAAAATCTAACGGACTTTTGAAATTTAAGTTTTCGAGAATAATTTAAATATTAATTTAACGGTTTTTTTATATTCAAATTCTTAAAAGATCCTTAATTCCATCCAAGGACTTGACCCTTAAGTCCGTCCAATACTTAACAGGACTCTTTTCAGCCACCCAAAATGTCAGCAGAATTAAATCAAAGCATCAATAGATCATGCTATAAATCGCAAATCCATTAATGCGACAATACAAATTGATAAAGGTGCATATAAACATGCTGAATTTAATGTTTGACTATATGGTGAGAGAGAGAAGATTGTGTGGAATATGGCGAGAAAGGAATGAGAAAAGCGAAACGTTTGTTGTTATTTTTTTAAAAGGTTTATTAGCCCAGAAGATATGGAAATTGTTTTGTGACAGTAAATTTATTGTTTTCTTACTCCAACACGGCAGTTGTATGAAATAGTAAGTTACACAGGATTTTTTTTGTGCTTGGTTCTCATAGTGAAACAAAAGAAAAGAGCAGAGAAAAATTTTTGTGTGCACTTCCAGCATGTTTTTCAATTTAATGCACTTCTTATGGAGCGTGAGAAATTATTTCACTCCCTTAGCAAAATGAGACACAGCAGCACCACATTAATAATGTAATAATATCATAAAGAATATTTTTATAGCATTAACTAGGTCAGAAAAGTGAATAGCTTCGCGCTAGCATTTTTAATGGATGCAATTTTGTGTGAAAAAAAGGAACGAAAGCTGTCAGTTCCTTACAACAACTTGTGCAATGACGACACAAAAGTATGTATACAGTTAATTTGGCTCCAAGAGATGCTCAATTAAAGGCTGCACAGCATCATTACGACACTCTTTATAGCTACGATGGTGACACTAAGATACAATTATGTTGTAGCTTGCATTTAGGATGCACATAGCGAGTGAGTAAAATTGTATGAAGAATACATAAAAAAACATAGTTTATGTTGAGTTTTGTAATGCCCCAAAGAGGAGAGATTTTATTTGTTTATGACTTTACAAGCACACTGCACTATGTAGTAATTTTGCTATACTTAATAAACTCTCTTCGGTCTCATGGAAATGCAATGAAATAGAACTGGTAGAGAATGTCGTCATTAAAATGGCACAAAAGTGCTTTTTTTGAATGCAAAATGAGATTGTCAGATTCAACGTATTTTACAGATTTGAAAATAATTGCGCTATTTTTAAATTATTTTGAGATTGAAAATTTTAATTTTAAGAACTTTGTGTGCAGTTTTAAGTACAGAAAGTGTCATTGTACTTTTTGCTCACTCGACTTTGTCCATTATAACCAGGTTAATAAACAATAAAGTCCTTAGTTTCTTCAATTTTCGATTGCAAACATTCCAAGTGGAACCACGTGTTTTTCAAAAAAATTCAAACTTCAGCCAAACTGATCAATTTTAATTATCAAGTGACAAACTGCGCAAGAAACCGAGTGAAGAACATAACGATGCAAAAATGTTGCATGAAATAGTACAGAAAGATAGAAAACATGGAACCCGCTTCCTTATTGGATTGAAAAGTACTTGTTATTGAGTCTCAGTGAGTCTGCCCATTTCGCAACTCATATAGATATATGTAGAGTGAATCAAATAATAAAATAAGAAGTAAAATGAGCAATGAAGTTGGAAACAAACATATGTTAAATGCACCATCGTATACAGAAATATAAAATAAACAAAACAAAAAGTTTTTTCTTTAACAAAAAAAAAATATTGCGAGTGTCGCAATGTTAAGACAGAGAGTACATGTTAAATAAGAATGGTGGTACAATTTAATAACGTTATAACTTCGTTATAGAGGTTCCAAGTCAATTAGTCAGAATGTTATGAACAATTTCTTGGGAAATGGTTGAAGTGTCTTGTGACAATAAAATTTACAACTTTAGGATCTTGATGAACATTTTCTGGGAATTTTGAGAAACGCGTGGTTCCACTTAGGCAGTTTGTCATCAAATTTTAAGTAAATTAGGAGCCTATTTGCTGATGGAAATTGATCAGTTTAGGTGAGCAAATAAAAGATCATAGTCAGGCAAGCTGGAACCCCCATTAAAGCCTTCTTTTCGAAATATAGCAGTAGACATAAGTAAAAGGAAGAAAAAAATATGAGTACGATTATAATTAATACACAATTCTGTGTTGATGTTGTAAACATTCATTTAGTCTATATCTAAATGCATTTGATTTCTGAGCTTTTCATACTTTTTTAATAAGCATTAGAAATTGGATGAGCTTTTCATACATCCAGTCCGTACATTATATTATTAAAATGTTATGTTACTTCACATTATATTGTAACATGTACTTTTATTTATTTCATGCTTTAACAAGCCATTGATGTTTAATTTCAGATTCATTGTTGATATTTCATATAGATTTTCTCTATGTTACTTATTAAAAACATAAATTCATTTATAGAAATTAATGAAAACTAGATTCCCACAGCTTTAATTTCATTTACTTTTCCACTGATCGTATGGATTCGAAGCCTTTGATAATGATGATGATCATCATCATCTCCCTCAATATTTTTTTTTTTTGCATCTCTCGTCGATGATGAATTGAAGTGAAAAGCATACGGTAAGTGGTAAAAAATTAAGGTTATGCGCATATTAGATGTAATTAAATTTCTTAAAAAGAGCAATCATATTGAATTGGGCATCAATTATTATGAATTTTCTATTTATTAATTTTATATGCAATTATGCAATCTCTGAAGAAATGTTTCAATTCAATGGTCTCTATACATGTTGAATTGATGTGATCTCTTTCACATTATTTTTTTTTTTTATATTCAAGTCAGTCGTCAATTTTTTTTCCTCCTTTCTTATGTGAACTAAATTTAATTGCAAATTGAATGAGTCGTGATTTGAGGATGAGTTTGCGTTTAATTGGATGGAGCCTAGCGTGCTGTTTTGAGGTTTAGAACTTCTAGGTTAGGATTTTATGAAGTAGAATCTGTCAGATTTACTCTAAAAGAGTTAATTTTGCTAAATTTCTAGTCAAAAAATGAATTTTTAATAATTTTGCCACAAATAAAAAAAATTCCAAATATTTGCCTGAAGAAATGTCAATAGACTTTAAATCCTTCAAACAAAGACAAACAGAAACTCAAATAAGCAATTCTTCATTCAAAAACAGCTATTAAAGCCTAAAACAATTGATTCCAATTGTCATTTCTGTTCTTTTCACAGAAACACACAAGACCTAGGCATTAAAACTTTACCGACAATCGGAGCATGCATGTCATGTGCCTTTAATTTTATTTCAATTGCTCTATGTCAATTACAAATAGTGCCTTTTCAATAAACACAAAACATTGCGCCTTCTCCACTCAACATCATTACTATTTGTATAGATAGCACACACTAGACTATTCCTCAATCACGATCACCAAAATCCGTGCTAGTATGCACATTAAATTGTGTACTCACACGACATGCCGACTTGCATTTTAAATATAAAGCAGAATGGAAATATGTATCGAATGAGAAAAATTATGATTATGTGAATGAAAAAGAAAATGATTAATTGAAATCAAACGTCTTTACTGCTCAAAGGCGATGGTATGAAAAAAGAGTTTTCCCTCCGATTATAGTCCGATTTGTAGAGTAAAGAGACTTTTTGTTAACGACAGAAATGAAAGTTTTTTTTTATTTTATTTTTTCAATTCAATTCCAATCCAATTGATAAATCTTTGACTCTTTTTATGCTTTTATGATTGCTCAACATTATTTTGTGTGTCGTTTTTTTTTCTTTCTGCTGGCGCTTTTAATAAGACTCTAATTTTATGACTTTCCGAGCATTACACAATCCAGTGAGAGAGACTCGCAATTGTCAAGTTCCTCATGAGACTTTTTACATTCGATATTTTTATTATTTTTTATTTTGCAATTCAAAGAAATGAGAATGCACTAAGTGAACTGCAGAGTAGCGGTTCTTATACTTATGATCTTAACTTTGATCCTTAACAGTTTTTTAGAATTGAAATTTTCAAATTTTTAACGGGTTTCAAAAATTTGAACTTTAACGGTTTTAAAATTTTTTGAATTTTAACGGCTTTCAAAAATTTGAACTTTATTTTAAAATATTTTGAGCTAATTTTTATAAATTTAAAATGAAGAGAAACGGGATTTCCCATGAATATTCACAATTTTCCCGCATAACCCCTATCTGCAGCATTGTAGACAGACGAACAGCTCAGAAGGAAAACTGCACAGAATACATAGAATCATAAAATCTTACATGATTTCATTTTAAAGAGGAAAAAATGTATGTTTCATGTCAAAATTGTTTAAAATGCACTTTATTCCAGCGCGTTTCACGTTTGGCACTCTCAGCAGTGACGTTTGTGTTACTGTTGTGCTGTGCCTCTACAAAATGTACATGCGACGAAATCAATTGGCCACACATTTTGCATGTTTTTCATACTGCCGTTGGATGCTGCTGATTCATGTATATCGTCTCTCGTTCTCTACCGTACACGTGAAATGAGCCCCTGGGACAAGTCACTAGAAGTCAAGTAATGTGATTGGTGATGATGGTAAACAATTACAGTAGTTATGAACAGAGAAATAATTAGGAATAACATGACTGTTCAGTATGCGAGTGAGAGTTTTTATTTTCATAAATTATGAAGGAGAATATGAGAAAAAAAGTTTAATTTTCATAGCAATTAGAAGTCGATTGTCATTGCTATTGGATGTACATCAAAATAGCGAATAGACTCCCCTCGGTGACACGCTTTAAGTCACACGAAAGACTTTTTTGCCTCGTAAGTATATTTTTTAATTAACAATTAAATCCGTTAATCTCATATAGATGCATCTATATACGCTGTAACATATTTTTTCTTTTATTATGGCAGAATCAGATTAGCTTCAATAAATAATCAAGAGATCCTATAAATGCAATTGTTGGTTTTATCGTTTTCAGATCATAAATCCTAATCTTTTTAGATCGCTTTCATTTTAATTCCTCCATAGTCGCCTCTTTTTTAAGGCATCGCAATTGTAGCTTGCTTTTCTGTAGGAGGAGATTGCATACTTTGTGGTTTACTGGTAGAAAAATCTAATTAATTGTTGAAGTTGTCTATTTAAACTGTTTTTTGGAATTCAAAATTAAACGCTTTTCAAAAATTCAAATTTTAACAGTTTTCAAAAAATTCAAACTTGAAGTGACAAAAAATTTAAATTCTCAAAAACAGTTAAAATTTGAATTTTTGAAAACCGTTAAATTTTTAATTTTTTAAAGGATTAAATAAATGTGCGCATTAGACACCAATTAACCTAGTCTAGCACATCTCAACAAATAATTCTTCTTTTCTAGCCATAGTAATAATAACACTCATTGCGAGAAGAAGCCACAAGAAGAAACTCTCATTGAAATGGGAAGTGAAAAAGAAAGTAAATAACAAACGTTACTCAATGTGGAAAGATGTTGCGATTATGCTTTTTTAATATTATTATATATAGATGGTACATACATATTTTTGTTTGTAAGCTGTAATACGCCATAAAAATTGAAAATGATTAAGAAAAGTTGATGTCATGGGGAGTTTAGTGAGAGGGGAACTTCTTTTTTTGAGATTTTACTTTCAAACTAAGTGCACGAAAAATAAATGATGAAAGAAAGACAAGAAAAATTGAAGAAGCTTATGACGAGTTTATCGCATAGAGAAAATCATGTTTGAGCTGTCGAGATGCTTCTGCATTACTTACATAAATTAAAAAATTTATTCATTGATAAATTTTTCTTCTTTTTTTCACTACTTTTACTATTTGTACGTAGATTAATGGAAATTATGTTCAAATTAAATTGAGAAATATTTTTTTTGTAAGGCTAATCATAAATCCATTAAAATATCAAGTGATGATAAATAACTGTAAGAAGATTTTCTATCTTTTTCTTAATATAACGAAGCTCTTTTAAAAAGTGATAAAATTGTGCGCATAAATTATGAGGAAAACATCAGCGCAATGGAAGAGAAGTGCTGGTGGGATTTGTATGCAATTTACATGAAATTTATTAAGTACTTAAGCGCCATTTTCTGCTGTGCTTTATGGTTTAATATTACAAAATTTATTGCAAACGCTCATTTTTATGATGTCATAATCTTCTTTCTTTTTTTCTGTTCTTCGCCTCAACAATGAATTTGTACTGCTGCGCTTTAGCTTCAAGGATGAGACCATAAAAAATTGTGCACTCATCCCACTATGTCGAGTTTTTAAAACTTTTATGGATCTCTTTTTTTAGAGGAAAAAAAAGTTTTGTGTACAAAGATGGAGGGAAGGAACAGTCTTTATGGCTATATATTCACTTTTATGCATGCAAATGACTTCTCAAAAGATGCTCAGTGTCGGATATTAGCGTGCATATCTATAGCTTTTCGTGGAAAATTAAAGTTTAATGTTAAAGATAAAAAAGTTTCAAGGAACTCGTTTGGATGCAAATTTTGCTGAATTCACTAAAGATGCAATCATTTTCGCATCAATTTTACTGAATAGACTAAAGATGGAATCATTTTTGCGTCAATTTTACTGAATACCCTAAAAATGCAAACATTTTTGCATCAATATTTAAAAGACGTCCTGTAAACCTGCAAATAATATTAAACACAGTCTAAACTATGAATATTCATGAGTTCAGGAAGCTATAATTTCTGATATTCAGCACAAAAAATGTCTGAAGATGAGAACCGAACAGCTGCGACTCTTTAAATATATTTCCTATTAACCATTACTGAGATAATCATAAAACCAGGATGATATTAAACATTTAGTGCAGTTTTTTCTTCTCTTCTACAGAAAATCTTCTATTAAAAACATTATCAATTCATAAGCCAAAGTCGAAAGAATGTTGTCATCTCGAGTGTGCCATTTGCATCATTTCAGCACAGTAATGTCATTTTGTGTTTCAGTTACACCCACACAATTACATCATAATAATTTTCCTTTTTGCATATTACATTTTCCGATATGTCGTCTTCGTCGTCGGTTACGATGAAGTTCGTCCGATGAGTCATAGATGAAAATTTTCCCTTCAGATGCTCCAATTGCAGAAATAGAACAAAACCATAAATTTTATAAAAACATTTTTTTTCCTCTGAACTTTTTCATTTTTCTTAGAAGAGAAGCGACGATAAAAAAAACCGACGATATAAATTTTTTTGTGACTTGTGATTATGAGTCGCACACATGCAGATCAGTGCATTTTCTTAGTTTATTTTTAGCATTTAATTTTTTTTTGCAGAGGAATATGCACACAATATACATCAAGTGGAGCCTCACTTGAGTAGATTTAATCAGTCTGCAATTAAAAAGTGAATTTTTTTCTGTATTTACAAAAAAAGTCCACATTTTGAATGAAAGACTGTCGAGAGAGTACTTGGCGATGCTAATTTTCCAAGTAAAGCACAAAAAACCATTTCATGTGAAGCATAAACAGATAGAGGAGGAGAGAAAGAGAAAAAATCAGCAAACTTAATCGCGAACAAGTCAGTTTATGACCATATATGTTTATTAGCTCATTTACATAAATCAGCTTAATTAATGCTACATGTTTTGAGCTTTTTTTCCTGCCATTTAGTTTATTGTGGAGTTGCCAATAGCTATGAGACTCTTAAAAGAGCTTTTTCGTTTTGCTTTGGACTAAAAAAAAGTCTTCAACAATTGCACAAATGGTGTACTAATTTAGTTCCTCATTAAATTTATTTTTATGTCTCTAACTAATACTAATATCAAGCACTTGCAGGCATGCATTAGGCTCTCTATGCTCATTAAAAATTGAATTGATTTTTCTTCTTTTTCTGCTCTTTTTTCCCATCGATGATTATATTGGAATATAACAAAAAAAAAGACTATTGCATAGAGATATAAAGAGAGCATAATCAGAGTTATGTTACAGAATAAAATCATAATAAATTTTCCCCCTTGCCATGATGCTACACAGTGTCGAATTCACATGGTAAAGATCTTGATGCATCTTTACAGCATGCGAGAAGAAAAGAGAGGCTCATTAGCAACACCAAACCTACCAACTACAACCTGCAGCCATCAACATACATTGTACAATGCGATGATGACGATTTGAATCTATAACATGTGTGTTAAGCCTTTTAATCTCTTACTCGTAATCTCATTTACCTTCTTTTTTCCTCATCTCTCCCAATGTATTCATAACAAGAGCAAAACAATATTTTTGTGCTGTTAAAAATCAAGCAAATATAACAATTTCTTGTTTTCATGTGATTATCATCCACATCTAATCTCTCATCCCCGTTCAGGGAATTGTTAGGAGGCGAATAACTTTTGTAGCTTATTTTTGCGGGAGGAAGATTGAACTTTGGCTCAGTTTGAGAGGTTAAACAGCTTCTATATTGAGTAGTGGGCAATTTGGAAGGTTCTTGCCACTTTTTATTGTAACTTTTCATTGGAATATTGCTAATCTAATCAGGATTTAATGTTAAAATTACAAAATAATATTCGAAGTGACAAAAATTTTCAAAATGGCAAACTTCAAAATTTTAAATTTAAAAAATCCGTTAAAATTTTTGTAAGAGTAAAATTGTAAAAGACGCTGTAAATTGCCACCAGAGTAAGCCATAATTTTATTATTTGAAGAAACTTTTATTTTATTTTTCTAACGGCGAAAAGTCACATCATAATAGCGACCGAGAGAAGAAAAGAAAAAAGATGTAATCAAATTGAATAAAAAATAGCGAAAAAAAGCAGTAGCAACAACAGAAGCAGCAACAAAGAGTCATAAACTTTCGTTTTCAATATAAAAGAAATATCTACTTCCAGTTTACGGAAAAATCTCTGTGCTAGAGTAAACCGCATGCTATTATACATTATTAAGCGTACAATTCAGTGAAAATGAAAAACTTATGTTTCTGATGACTTTTCCTGCTTCATATGCTACTTTTATTTATGTATATGCTTCACTCACGCGCATATATGTGCAAAAAACAAAATTATTGCATATTACAAAATTAAATTCAGATCACTCGACTTTGATATTATACATATGATTGCAAATTTCGGTCGGTTAACTTTTAATTTTGTTGCTGTTTTAGCTTGCATTTTTAATACACATTGCAGTGAATTGTGAGGAAACCATCCATGATTACATTACTTATCATATATACTTGAGTTGTTGCACAAATACATTGCAAATATTTAACAATATGCTGTGTGTTTAAATAAGCTTTTTTTTGCGATTACAGACACAAACGACAAGACAGTACAATTGTATAATTAAAAATCGATTAAAATTGTGTGATAACGAAAGAAAAAGAGAATTCGCATGTTTGCGCTACTGTCTGACTGTTTGTTCGTTAGTTTTAAATTCGTTTCCATTTCGTTGCATTTTCCAAATGGTATGACTCGGTTCCTCAAACCTCCGTTGACTGGCACAAGCACGCCATTCACGAAAAAAATATACAAAAATTTTTTTTTATTATTTTCCTCTCTTTCTTCTTTGTTTAATTTTTGCTGCTTCGTTACAAAATGCGATGTGCAAATACAATTAAATTTTTTTCCAACTGTTTTCAGTCACTGTTAACTGATAATGAAAAGGGACGGTCAGACTGGAAAAATTAACATTGATTTTAATAATTCTGACAATGAATTTAGGGATTTTTTAGCTGGTGCTGTCGTTTTGATTTACAGACTGAGTGATACTGATCGTTGCTGTCTTTAAGTTTGAGAATTTGAAAGAATATTCAATGTTTGGATGGTTTAAACTGCTTAAATTCCCAAAAAACTTTTCGAAGTGAGGAAATATTTCAAAATGGTGGACTCCCAAAATTTGAATTTAAAATGACCGTTATTCACATAAATGCGCATTAAGCATCAAATTTCAAGGATGTCAGCAATAATTGGAAAAGGATGTGAATCTAATTTGTAAATTTACAGAAAAATTATTCCAATCTAGAAATTTTTGAAAGTTAATTACGTATCCGTCCATGTTCAGTCTCCCCTTTTTGTTGCTGATTCGTCATGGGAGACACAATTTAATGATTCCATTCTATTCGGCAATAATTCAATGAAAAATGTATAAATATACATCAAATAAAAATTTATCGATTGCAGCAAATTGCAGTTGGCTATCAGCACAAGGAATGTTGTTTATGTTGAAAAATTTATGATGCAATATTTCCCTTTTTGTAAAAAACAAAAGTCACAGTGTATGCACATATTGCACTCGAGACTCATATGTACATATAGGAAAATATCATACATGACTCAATGATTGCTGTATGAGTGTGTTGTTATCACAAACTAGCGAACATATAAGTAATAATAATAACAAAGCAGCATAGATTTTATGCTGATCAAACATATAAACGTGATTACCATTTATGTTTGCAATATGTTCGCCTTCCTTTTCAAGCACCGTTGATTTGAAAAGTGAAAAATAAGTGTGAGTATGTTATATGAAATAATCATATCTCTCACTCGCTCCATCTACACTTCCATGTCATCCATCTCACTCACTTTATCGCAACATACAGCTTTATGATGATTTAATGCACTTTCGTTGCACGAGTGAATTATGAAATTGAAATGGGTAACAATGAAGTTGAAAATTAGATTCTTAAATGATTTCTTGGCACGTAAAAAGAGCACTCGGAAATGTTTTTTTAAATGTACATCTATGAGTTCCATTTTTTTGATAAATGGATTTTAGCCAATGGCAAAATGTATGCCATACAACTAGTGCTCCATCTTCAAAACTTCAAGGCGCCTTAATTCCTCTACAATCAAGATATGTACAATAATAAAAATGAGCATCCAACATGAAACAGAAAGACCAAAAATGGAAGGAAATAGCACGAAAAAATAAGATCTTTTAGTTCACACGTTTAATACTGATTTTGAATAGAAAAAAAAGCTTGGCTCAACACGGAAAAAATGCGAAGACGCTCTATAACCATTATCATGTTCCGCGAATAGATCAATCGGGCGAGTACAAAAGGTGGCATGGAACAAAAACGACTATGAGCAGTTGTTTCGCAATAACGTGATCTCAGCAACTTCAACTTTTGCTTTTTTTGTTTATACTTTTCTCATGTTTAAGTCCATATTAAGAATATTTTGCGCTTGTTACTTCAAAAACTTTACTTTTTTATGAGGTAAGTATTAAAGGCAAAAAAGTCTATCCGAAAAGACAATAATGAAGCTTTAACAATCTGCATCAGCAAGCGGTTTGAGTCGCATAGTAGAGCACCACAACTTTTTTTCGTCTTATTTTATGACAGGGTTGGGGATTTGATGGATTTATTTAGATGAAATATAGTTGTGCCTTAGTTCTGGATACAATTTTGAGAAATAGATTGAAACATAAGTTCTAGGTTCATAGCTGAGTATACATATTAGGTACACTCTGTATACCTTGGTTTGAGGATTATTATACCCAATAAAGTTAAGGTATGGATGGGGGTATAGCCTGATGTGTCATATCAAGGTACATCCAAGTATATCCCGATGTCCCATCAAATCATCATCTATACAACTTAGGTAGAGGCAAGCTAGTTATTTCCCAACCCTGCCTCTTAAACTCCATGTTCCTTGTGCAATTGTAAAGCCATCAAAGATATTAGATAGACATTGAAGGCATTCGATTATTTATAATAATAAATTATATTACATTGCAAATATCTTTCAAGCTCTTGATGTTTCTGTTATTTTTTTGAAATTGCTATTTAAAAGCTAAATTGTGCAATGTACACAAAAAAATGTATAAAATAGAAAATATAAATGAGACACTAAAACTTCACGAGCTTGCGAAAAAAAGAAGTAAAATAAAAACGTTTTTAAGTCGACACATAAAAAAGGAAAAAGAATTAAAAGGTGCGAGGTGGAAAAATGTTAATTACAATTTATGGACTTTGTATGTTTTGACAGTCTATAGTACTTATGTATGTTATGGTCTCGAATGCACAGAGGTCAGTTGTGGGGTCGTCTTGTCAAAAATTGCACTTCTCTTACATGCTCAAGACAGTTTCCATTCACAAAATCATGTTATGTCTGAAATGGTCTTAAACTCAATCAAGGTAGCACTGATCAGACTTTTTTGGGTGGTCTCATTCATAACCTCCTACTTCAATTTATGTTGTTTAATCCACTCTCATTAATGTTTGAATTTATTGATACATTAAAAGCATAAATGAAACGATTAGCATAAAGCCATCAAATTTATGACATTTCAAATGTTACTTGGCTGTTGTCTTTAGCAATAACACAAAAATCCATTTGCAATTGATAGTTTGGTGATCAATCAGCAAGACTAGTATTATTCGAGTTTACATTTTACATTCATAATCTTCAATTTGTGCGGTATAATGGCAATAAGTGGCGAGCAAATTTAATTCATCTGTTGTTTCGATTTTTAGATTGAGTTTGGGATTTGAAGTTGAAATTGATGGAATTGACGCATTTATGAATATCTAAATTAACGAAGTTTTCATTCATAAATTATAACGTACTTTTAAAATTTGAATTTTTGAAGAATAAATTTTGAAAAATTTTCTGACCTCGAAAAGCTTTTATTGAAATAATCGCGTAAATCTCTTGATTTAATCACAATTTTATATATTAAACTGACCAAAAAAGTGGCAAGAAGTTAGCTCAATCCATTTAAATCTTGTAGACCTTACAAATCTCCTATTTCAAGAAACAAAAATAAATAGGACATTTTGACAAATTTCCCGCCCTCAAAATCACACATCAAATGAAATAAATCTTTCAACTAAGTGAGAAATCGAGAAATAAAAGTTGAAAAGTTGCCCAAGAGTCAACTAAACCTTCTTTCTTAAGCTTGATTATTATTTTTTGTTAACAAAAGAAGAAAAAATAATTAGCTTAAAGATTAATTAAAGCAATTCATTTTAATAAATTAAAAGTTTCGGCAGCAATAGGCACTTGATGGAGTTGAAGAAATCGTAAATTTAAATCATAAATTCCCGAAGTGATTTGGCCTCGACTGCTAGCCGTCATGACGTTGTCAAAATTATGTATATAATTTTTTTTACTGAAGATAAATTTGTATTTTTTTCCTTCAAGAACTCACATCATTAATTGAGCTATTTCCATAGCCTCTGAATGTGCAAGAAGTGGGCAGGTCAATTTTTTGTGTGCAAAAAAAAGTCATTGGTATCTTTACACCCAAAATTACTACTTAAAATTTTATTTCTGACAACTCATAGCTTAGTTGCTACACATGTTTTGTTCGTGTTCATGTATGTACATATGTTGTGATCATGATAATTGCTCTGTGCGATCATTATGTAATAATGTATATACTTTAATCGTCAAAAGTGTCAAAATCATGGAAATGATGGGAGGAAATCAATCTCTTGTACAATATAAAAGGATATGAGCTCGCATTAGGCTGATTATCTGAATTAGTTAAAAACACAAGAGATTCTGCAAGAAATCCATTAGTGCAAAAATTAAATTAATTAATTCCGAGAAGTTGAAAAATAATAAAATTATAATGTAGAAGAAAATAAGCCAGCAGTGGCTCAGTACACACACACGCGGTAGCTGGAACTACTAATATTATAATGAAATATAACATCATATTACATTGTTCGGTAATTAATTATTTAATTGAGAACCGAAACAGCGTAGCGAGCTGAAAACTTAATTTCCATGGCGATTAAGAGGCTTGTATTTTGCTTGTGAAATCTACATAGAGTTGTTGATGGCTGATTAGATAAGACCTTCATGCTTCAGATGCTTTCAGTTACTCACACTGTACATAAGTCCATTTTTCTTTGAATATACT
Source organism: Chironomus tentans (assembly GCA_963573255.1). NCBI lineage: Eukaryota > Metazoa > Arthropoda > Insecta > Diptera > Chironomidae > Chironomus > Chironomus tentans. The sequence goes on from OY754302.1 coordinate 24,744,724, forward strand.
CTCTGACGACGGTCGGTCGACTTGTGACAGCTGTACTTCAGATCTAATTTTTGCGGAATGGAAAAATCTATCATTGAGCTGCACAGCATGGAACGAATTGGACTGATATGTACGCAATATCTATCGTTTTATATCTATCTTCAAATACCACTGAAATAGTAACTTATTGCTTATTGCCTCGCTTCATATCATGTCATAATTTAATTTCGACTTATTGAATTGTAACAGTAGACTTGTGTGGATTGACTTATTTTTGTTTCAGAATTTTTTTTTAGATTTTCCCACCAAAATTAAATAGATGTCAAATAGGTAAGATCCATATTCAAGGATGTCAAATATGTATGATCCATATTCAGGTAGGTCGAATATGTATGCACAGTCTCAAATTTTTAGAAAGTAACTGAAAGCATCAATCAGAGCTAGCTGGTGCAGTGAATTACGCATTAGATTTGATCACATGTATAAATTTATGTGTGCTTAAGGCTTAAGTACAATCTTGACCCTCCCGCATCATAATCATAATCATCGCTGTGTTTGCAATTTATTGCGAACTTTGAAATCGAATTAAGTATGAAATGAAAAACTAGGGAAAGATTGAAGGAATATTGAAGTAAATTGTAGATCTCAAATAAATTATGGCATATTCGTGATGTGAAAAAAGCTCTTGAAATAGTCATTTGCAATGTTGTTAAATCGTACTACGGTTGATGTTATAAATGTATGCAATTGCTCTCCATCAAAGCCACAAGACAAGACAAGCGACACATCACACATCATAGTTAAGAAAATGTAAATGTATTTAAAATTCTCGAATGCTCATTTTTCCATATGTATAGCGTTAAAAATAATAAAGTTATTTAGCATATAATAGAGCAAGGCAAAATACAAGAGCTCTTTGTAACTCATTTCAATTGAAATCTGAACAAAAGACGTTGAAGGAATAATATTAAAATAATAATAAAAATAAAATGTAAATAAAGTTGAAAGAAGGCAAACGAAAAAAAACTGCCATTTAAGAAAAGAAAGAGAAAAATTTTATGTAAAAATCGTTTGTTGAGGTTATGTTACACAAATTTCGTGTAGAGTACATTTTGATTGATTTCTCCTGATAATGAATTTCTTGTTTCTCTTCATTTTCATTCACTTAACTTTTTTAAGTACTTCTTTGGTAAAAGCGGATATATTATAATATTTCTTTCTTTCTTACTCCCCTGACTGACTGACTGACTCAGTGTTGTCTGATGTACTATAGCGTGGGAAGATCTTTTCAACTGCTGGGCGCATAATGACACAATGTAATCAAACACACGAAAACAACTGAATTGGAATTGGATGTGCGACTCATCCCAAAAAAATGGATTTGAACATTTTTTAACGGATTTTTAATTTTCAAAATTTAACGGTTTTTTGAAATTTGAATCAAATTTAACGACTTTTTAGTTTTCAAAAATTCAACGGTTTTTTGAAATGTGAATCAAAATTTGTCAAGTCTCTTAAATTTCACAACTTCTCGTCGTAATCCTCAATTAAAAATAATCATTGGCAATCCAAAAGAAAGGCACATGCAACTCTAATAATTGTTATAATGTGCAGTGCATGTAACTAGAACAGTTTTATGATCATTTTTCTTCGTCTTATTTGAAAATATAATCATAAAATATTGAAATTTATTTTCGCAGTTAAAAGAAATGCAAAAAAGAAAGAGTATCATTTCATTTCTAGTCTTAACTGCACTGTGTGTGAGTCATTTCCTAGTTTCTGCCATGTAGTTTTATATTCATTCAATTTCTCGACTTTATTTTTTTTTTTTCGTTTCATTTTCTTTTTGTACAGCTCAACTCAACTCGTCTTCGCCTTTAACTACCTTTCTATCCATTTCTTTCGCTGATATCATTTTTGTGTACTTTTTTTTCGTTCGTTTCTACAAAAGTGCACACATGCACTCACAAAAAAATATATATCTACAGTGTTGCATTGCAGATTCATTCAAAGCACGCTCGCCTTCAAGCATTATCTCTCTAATTTCACGAAGAAAAAAAGGCTACATAAGATGAAGATGAAGAAAACAGGCAAAAAGAAACGAATTAGAACTTCTTCCTGGCATCGCATCAGGCTTAAAAGAAAGACGATTATGAGAATGAAAATGAAAAGTGAGATTTGTGAGAATTTTTTCTGCTTGTGCTTGTTTTTATTGGTACTTTCGAGGCATGCAATGAATAATATTAAAATTTTGAATGAATTTTTGCGCGATTTATTGGTGCTGATGTGAATATTTTTATGAGATATAATTTACAGGAGACATTAGTGATGTATTGATTTTGTTGTCCAATAAAAGTTTATGGATTTTCTGTTGATAAGACGGATATTTTTCGGATTTATTGCAGGTATTTTAAAGAAGATCAATTGGAAAAGGAGATTTGGATAATTTGTAGCATCTTTCTGTGGAATTTTAATATCCAGATAAGGTTTATAGGATGTATTTCAGCACAAAATTGATTGAAAATATTTCTGGCTCAAAAGTGCATTCAGTAAAATATTTCTGGCTCAAAAGTGTATTCAGTAAACAAAATTTTCCATCAAAAGTGACTTCAGTAAAAAAAAATCTGAACCAAAAGTGACTTCAGTGAAAAAAAAATCCTCAAAATAACAGAATTGCTCTATAAAACATTTAGTTCCACTAAAAAATTGGTTAAATATAGTTCAATAAATAATCCGTAACCACAGCTGTCAATATTTAGAAATGTTCCCACAATCAGGCAGGCTTAACAGTTCCAATATAAAATATTGAATTAGTTTTTATTGTTTACAAAAATAAATTAATAACATGATTGAAAACGAAGAGTTCTCAATTGGCATTTAAAGGAAGAGTACTGTTAATTATTTCATACCCACAACTCTCACTTCTTTACACTCTCACTGTACATGAACAGTTTTAATTTCAATTTAATGTAGCTTACAGAAAATGATCCACAAAGAGCTTTTTTTCTTTAATTTAATTTTTCTCTCTCCTTCCTTTTCGATGTTCCATTGCCGCATTGAGCACAGAAGAAAGGCATGTTCCCCAACCGGAGATATTCTAATCATAATAGCAGATCATGGCTGCGACACATGAAGCACTCAAATGAGAAATAAAAAGGGAAAAAATATTTAAATTTCCAAGCTCAATTTCGTGTGACAGCAAAATCGTGAACTAATGATTTTTTTTATTTCACATTTTCGCCAACAAAACTATTTAATTATCATGAGACGCGATTTTGATATTTATTTCGAAATCAAATGAGCACTGGTATAATTGAAAAAGCAGTCGTCGTCACACTTTGAAGAAATAAGAAAGAAAAAAATAAATTTAAATACAAAAAGAGCCTCTCATGGTTTGGCTTTAACGCGAAACGATCATGATGGATAACGTTGAATGAAGCTCAGACAAGACAACAAGAATAAAGAATTTCTTTTAGGATGGAGATAAAAATAATAAAAAGAACTTATCATCTTCGTGTGCGCTTTTATTTTTAGCAGATAATTCCGAGAACTTTGTACTTAATCTGCTGGCTGCTGCATGACCGACAAGATGATAAAATGAAAGATTTATAGATCATTAAGAATTTTCCAGAATTTTATAAGATAATGTCAGGAAAACCTTTAAAAATTCAAATTTTAAAAAATCGTTATAATTTTGAAAGAGTCTCAAAAATTCAATTTATGCGCCTCAGTCTTACTAATTCAATTGTCAACAATCAAAATACTAGTTTGAAAATTAAAGGAGACAGAGTGAGATGGACAAAGAGCGAGAGATAATGATATATATTTTTAAGGTGAGGTTCGACGGAATACGATACGGGCGATGATGACGAGTGTTTTCAAATTTTTTATATTTTATTATTTTTTTGTTCTTCATATCTCAATACTTTATTGGATGATTTTGAACGAACTAGGTTAAAGAGCAGCAAAAAACATATTTTGAGGAACAAATACAAACATAAATTTCCATATGATCATAAAAAATTCCAAGAAAGCTGGCTGTGAATTGATATAAGGGATGACCGAAATTTTCTCCGATCAGCATATGCTGTTGCTCATTTCGTACACGAACTAACGAAGAATTGATACAAGTGAAGAACGTAGAGGTTAAGGCACAAAACCATAAATGTATTCAAATCTTTAAAACATTCTTTTGTTCTGCTCATTTGAAATTAAATAAGTATATACAGCAAGTAACAATTCACCTACACCCTTGCTTGTGTGCCAAGCTCAAAATGATTGATATATTCTGTCTTGAAATTGTTATCTATCTGCCTTCTCTACCTACCTGAAAATTGACTTTTATTCTTCATCTTATACATCGTCATCGTTCATAAACTCTTTTTTTAAATAAGATGAATTTTAAGATTTTTTTTTGAAGACTTATAAGAATGAAATGATAAATAATGATGTGACTGTGTGGATTTCTTTCTTCATTGAGATACATAAGGCAACAAAATCGTGAACTTAAATTTTTCTCTTTATGTACATCTACTTTTGGAACCGTATAAATGAAAAAAAATGAGAAATAAGAAAAATGTCTTATCATTGAAGTGTCTTGAGGGATTTGTGTCTTTGTCGCTGGCTTCCTTCAATGTAAAAAGCATTTTTTGATGAAATCCTTGGAAATATTTTGTCAGAGTTGTAAGACTCGTGGGATTTCGATATGATATTCAAGTTATTGATTGACCTAGTGGCCTAGACTAGCTCATAATTGAATTATTGTATTTTATTATGTCAGTTACAGGGTTTTATGGATAAATTCTCATTTTGCATCTCTTTTCTTATGCATTTTCTGAATTTGCGTCTCTTTTTTGCATCTTTTTTGCTTATCTATAATTTTTGCATCTTTTGGATTCAGCGCAAGTTAAATTTCGCATCATTGGATCAAAAGATGCAAACCAAAGGAAAAACAAATACGTTTTAAAATTCTCAAAACAAGAATCACTTCCAAGGGAGCCAATTTAAGCTACCGACACAAATACATACGCTTAAAAAGATAAAAGATATCGAAGCAATGAGAGACAGATTTTTGCTTAACGAACGATCAACCCTCAAAACCAAAAAAAAATCATAAAAAGTGATTAATTAGTTTCGTTTTTTTATGGCTTGAAGAATTAACAACATACACAAGAGAAGAAAAAAAAGGTATTCAGAGGAGCTTGAGATATTTCTTTTCATGTGTCTCTTTGTTTTCGTTTCATTCGTATATTTTTGTTTTTTCTTCTTACCAATCATCCGTCTCGCTTCCTCTTGGCGCGTACATAATCAACAAAATATAAAAGAAATCGATTTCAAACAGATATCGTGAGTTAATCTCACAAGAATGTATCGAATCCATCTTATTTTCTTTTATCATTCTCTTCAACTTCTCTTCAATTCTCTTAGCTGTTCTGTTTATGGATATTTTTATGACCAGTCGCATTTTGTCTGATCAGACAGGAAGTTGATGATATAATCCATCATTAGTTTGTAATTTAGATGATTTTACATGTGATCTATAACTCTAATCGTTTGGATTTAGTTCCTATTGTTTTGAATTGATTGAAAGCCACTGGATTACTATTTATATATTTTGTTTATTTGTGCTTGCTTCTTCATGCATCAAGGGATTTGATGTTTTGTGAATGATCATTGAGGTTTGTTATCAAACTTTACAATTTTGAAGCTAATAATGTTACTGAATACAGTCTAGAGATGCAAACATTTCTGCATCTATATTAGAATTTAATTCAACGAACCGCGATCATTTTATGAAGTGACAACTTCTGCATCACTAACTTACTGAATGAATTTAAGAAGCAGAACATTTTTCGCATCAAATTAAGTCATTATCCTTATCAAATGCGCCAATCTACCCACATTTCCGACCATATACCAAACTCATTGAGTTTTCATTTCGAAATAAACAACAAAAACAAAAAAAAGGCAATAAAAGTGAAGCAGAAATGATAAAATCCCAAAAATCAATTTAATTTCCGTTTTCTTGATCTCCTCTTTAATGAGAACATTCTTCACCGAAAAATAAGAGTATGTATGAAAGAGAATAAAATAATAAAAAAGCAAGCAAAAGGTGGAATGCTACGTTTTCGAATTATCGGACCGATAGAGGAGAAATAATCACCAGAAGAAAGAAGGAAGAGAGGAGTAAGCGAGATGGAAATGTGCTGAATGTATGAAAATTGCTTTTTGATATGGAAATTATTATGGTACGAAGAGCGTTTTCTTTTTTTTAATCAATAAGTGGAATCAGATAATCGTATTTCGAGGAATCGATGCCGAAGACAGAAATGGAATGGAATTCTTTAAGATACCCGTATATATCGTGCTTAATCTTATATCGGACGTCGGTGATAACGTTTATTAGTCTTGGATCGTGTGTATAGCTAATAGTCTATTCATAATATAGCGGAAGTTTCACATTAAATAAATTTTTTACAGCCCCAGTGTCGCTGTAAGGCAAATCTTGTCTCTTGCTAGTAAGAAATGCCGCAACGATGTCATTTTTTACGATTTATTTTCCCCAATCTTTATGTCTTCTTTCCCTACTTCCCATCCTCCATCTGACTCTCTCTCTCTCTTACTCGCACACATTTTATTCTTGATTAAATTGAGTCGCTTAAAGCGCACTCATAAACATACAAATTTATGATAATTTATTAATTTAAAGTCCACTTCTCCTCGCTGTGTGTTGGCTTGCTATTGAGATGATGATGATCTGTTGACAAAACATTTTAATTTAAGACGTGTGGCACATTGATGCTTACTCTCCGGCACAAAAGAGACAGGGAAATAGGAGGTCTGCAATTTCATTCAACTTTTTTATGCTTTCATGACGTAATTTTTTTTTTGTGAATTAATTTAATGATGCAAAAACAACGCAGCACACGGTGAAGAGAAAAGGAAACACAAAATAGTGATGAATGGATTTCATAGATTGCGGCAATATACGGAAAGAAAAGATTAATCATTTCCAAAAAAATATTTTTCCATCGCCAATCAATTGATCAAAAAAAAAGCATCAAGAGGAAAAACTTTTTATTTCCACAAAATTGCTGTTTAATTACAGTAGACGTGAAGTAAAAATCCATTTAATTACGATTGACTTCTTAATTTGGCTTAGCGCAATTTTAATATCAGAAAAATTATTTCATTAATGAAAAGTGAACTGAATTGAAAGAAAAAGTGAAAAAATGCTGCGTAAATTGATTTCAATCTTTACATTATAAAATCTGTCCGTACATGTGTATAGACTTCTATTTTTGCAGGCACACGTTGCTAATTTACAATCACTTACTATGGGGCTATTATAACAGTGTTTTAGGTAATGTTCATCTTGTTTTTCGAGGTTATGTTTGCATTAAGCTCGATAAATTTTCATTAAAATGTTGCTTTTTATGTACATATAAGCAGCACACAAAAAAAGAAGTGAGTGAGATGGAGGAAAATAAAATCAATATTAATTATGTTGGCAACAATCAAAACTGATTATTAAAGAAATTGAAAGAAAAAATTACATAAAGAAATCCATATAGCGCATTAAATTTTTTAGAAATTTAATTATTCGTAAAATACATTTTTCCGCAATACTCCAAAAATCGGGCAATTTTCCATCAACAAAAATTCAATTTTTAATGGATTAGAAAATACAACAAAAGCTCAAAATATTTTTGAGGAAAAATATCAATCTTTAAATAGTGTAAATAATAATGAGCGGAATGCAGAATAGCTTAGCAGTAGAGGCGATTACGAGGTCTACTGTAAGTGCAAATGAAAGAAGAAAAAAAAAATCTCAATTAATATCGTCTTGTGCAAACTAATCATTAAGCGAGTTTCTCAACGGACCACTCATTGTGTGGCTCGACTGCAAATTAATTGGATTATGATGCTAAAAATACATTTAAGTGAAAACTATTTCTCAGTTTATATTGATTACCTATTTTATGCGAGAAATATTTTTCCTCATTCGATTCATTTATGTCATCATCATTAATTTAATTTTACTCAAATTATGTTCTTTTTCTTAATATGAAAGTTTTTATTTTCGGGTGAAAATGATAATTATGGTGAATTTGGAATGATAAAGTAATTATGGAGGTTTTTATCTTAATTTATCAATCTCATTTGATTCAGAGATGAAAAAATTGTACTGATAGAAATAAAATGATCCAGAATTTTGTCTCAAAGAAGCAAAAAAGATTTTTAAAAATGAGACAAAGAAGTAAAATGAAGCAGAAAAAGAAGCAAAGATAATTTTGACATAAAAATGAAGCAAATTAGATGCAAAATCTACAATCAAAAAGAAGCAGAGCAGCTGATGCAAAAATTCTGTTGCATTAAAAAAAATTTTCCATATTAAAAGTCCATCTCATCAATCTCAATCTACTCGTCACGCCCAACGAAGCAACCATTCCAGCAAAATTACAAATTTTATCAATCGAAATCTTGAAAAAGAAGAAAAAGAAGAAAAAAATAGTAATTGACCAATAAAATTTGTAAATTACTGCTAACATGAAATTACATGCTTTTTATATGTTTTTAATAAACATTCATAAAGTCGCAGAATTCACTTAGCTTATAATGATCCCATAGATTTAAGAGATGAAAAAAAAAGTCGACTTGTTGTCGAATATAATAACGTCTCGGGACAAGAGAAATTCAATTTTAATTGCATTTTGATTTGCAATCGAGATTTTGCAAAAAAAAGAGCTGGCTGGCGTTTGATGCCTTTGAAGTCGAGTGAAATAAAGGAAAGAAAAAAAAACGATTGAAAATGAGTGAGTCAAGGAGAGCAAAAATGAAAAAAAGAGCGACCAGTAAGCAACAAAATCTAATTATAATTTTTTTTCCATCTCCATTGCAGTGCTCACCATTAACCAAGTCTCTTTAATTTAATTTAAATTTTTTTCATTCCTTTTAATAAATGTATAACGATGTCTTCTGGAATTACACACAAAATAACTTCACAATATCGTGTTGAGATTGAGATTGAGGAGGCAAAAATTGAAAAGGCAGGCATATTCAGCACATGTTTTGCACATAATTTATGCTTTATAAAGGCAACATTACTTCATTCTTTTTTTTCTTCACTCTTTTGCTGCTACTGCACTCAGCCTCTTTGAGAGATGAGGATTGTGTCGAGAAGTTGAACAAAAAGGCACACGGTGCTGGGTTGTATGTATAAAAATATATTTAATTTAAATATAAAATTGGATTTATGTTGAATGGCAGCATAAATTACTGCTGATTTAATGTTGATGCAAAGGTGCTACAATGCGACACAAAAAATGCTATTAATTTCTTTCGCCTTCCCATTTCAGCTAACAGTAGCTCCGTTGTCTGGTAGTCGTCGCTCGTCCAGGTGATGAAATTTTCGCTTTTATGCATTTTAAGAGCATTCAATTATAACTTTTTTGCTTCTTTCACTTGCACATACAACAAATGAGAAGCATGCATGCTACTAGCTGCTACTTAGTGCTCAATGAGAAGGCATTAAAAATGAGGGAAAAAAATTTAAATGGAAAATCCATCAATCAACAATTAATGTTGTTTATTTTCTGTGTATGGTGCACCGAAAGTCGAAAAAATCTCAGCGGTAGCACAGCACAGCTTAATCTGTGGAATTTTTTCCTCCTCCTCCTCCTCCTCCTTCAATTCTAGTTACATTAGCAACTTGCCACATGAATATTATTATTATTATTATTAGTTTCATGTATGCAGATTATTTTGCAAAACTTCGTGCCTGACAATCAAAATTGAGAGCAACGAATAGAACTGCACATTGTCATCGCGATGGTGCGTCAATCTTCAATATATTCGTTACTCCAATTTTGTCTCTTAAACTTCATTATATTCCTATGCTCGCCTGCTACCTACTGCACGAAAAATGTAAATTTTTCAGTTTTATTATTAATGCTTCATTTCTTGTGTGACATGACACATGAGTTTTGTGTAAATGTGTCTCTTTGCATGTGATCATCGCACTATAAGTTCGTTCACTTAAATATAGTTACATCCTATCTCTCGCACTCAAAACGAAATATTTATTTATCTTTGTGCCGCACTGCGCGCATTTCATCAAAAAAAATTTCAATAATAATTTTACAATTTTTCTTCTCTTCCTTCGTCGCTGCTCCCTCAACTTTAATGAGTGCGATAAAGAAGTGCATATGTGAGATATCACAGCATCTTTACAGCACATACGGTACATACAGTAAAAAGAGCGAGAAATCATTTTTTTCATTCTAAAAATATCAAGGCCCCCGTAATATTCTTCTCTATTCATGTCTATGTACAATATCTCACATACACACACAGACGCACTTTTAAAACGAGACCATTTAGTCGATCATTCAGTAGAAGTTGAAGGAGGAACATGAACAGATGAAGAAGAAGAAGAATGAATATAAAAGATGAATAATGAAAAACCATAATATCTACATATGAAGTGGTAAGAAGAATTTTGTTGTTAAAAATAAAAATGCATTCGTAAAGTGATTTATATAATAGAGAAGAAAAGTATGAAGAAAATTTCCTACAGACGATCGGAAGGACTCGTACTTTTTGAAGAATATCGTCAGATTTTACTGATCCTTGAGTTTTGGTCACTTTTTTTTGAATTTAGTTCATTATAAGCTTGATTTAGCAGTGAAAGATGCAAAAAATGATCCAAAAGGTTTTGCATCTCAAGTGTATTCAGTAACATTTAAGTCAATTTTCAGTGAAACATTTTCTCATCATAATGTGTAGTTCATCGTAATTAGAACGAAATTCATCAAAGGATCTCCAAAAAAATTCTTGTCTTCTTCTCAATTCTTCTTCGCTTTTTGTCTTAAATGATGTGATAATAAATCATATTGCACAGCATAACGCAACCTAGCATGAGACTTCTTCTTCCCTCACCCCGCATTCTAAGAAGACACTGATTAAATTTCCATACATTCAGCGGGATGAAGTGTCATCTTACACATACACAGCCCAACAATATAGGGAAGTCTGTCTACAAAATGCTTATAATATAAATAACAAATTGTATAAAGGAAGCAAGAATGGAGAATAATGAGCACATAAAAAATTTTTTTTTTCTTCATCGTGAATATATTTCGACAGATAGATATAGAAAGGATTTGCATGTAGTCATACGTGAAAATTTGTTGAAATAATGGATGCATATGGTGTATACAATTTGTAGTACACAATGCGAAATGATCAGACTAGCAAATCTCTTGGCTCATTTCTTTGCCAAATGCACTTTTACTGTATTTACATAGTGCGATATGTGCACGATCTCACTGCAATGGGGAGAGAAGAATGAAGTGTGGAAGTAAGTGAGGATTGTGGATTTAAGCGCATGTTTTTGATAAGGAAAAGTCTGCTCTAAAGTTCATTCAGTAAAAAAAGATGCGAAAATTTTGAATCAAAAGTGCGTTCAGTAATAAAAGATGCAGAAATTTTTTTCATTGGAACCAGAACTTTTCAACTAAGTTAATGAGCAATATGACAAAATATTGACATCAAACGTTCTGCTTCCGCGAATTACTTGCTATAAAGCACATTGCAAACGCAAACAAATCTCGTGAACTAAATTCCTTGAGATGATTTCCATATGTGCTTTTTGTGCAATGATGTTTTTTTTGTTTATTTATGCAATTCGGGTTAAAGAGAATGCCTTTTTTCGCTGAATATGTGTAGCGAATGATAAACGAGTGCACTCCAAAAAAAGAACACACATTTCTCATCTCCTTTAAATATGTGAATAAATGATCATTGACTGACTTATTCTAACCATTGGCATTAACGATAATCAGATGCTTTTTGAATGTAAACGAAGGAAATGAGAACAAAAGAGGTACGAACGCGTAATCAATTGATTTCTGAATCATTTACATTCCTAGACTCTATTCATCATATTTTTAAGTATCGTCATCATCATCAGTATGATTATTAAAAAATTCTATCACGGCTCCCACACTATCACCATTTCATTCTCATTTTCATCATGGATACAAATTTATCTACATAAACATTTTTGTTTTGTAAAAAAAATTTCTTTCTGCCTTCTCTTTTTGAGGCCTCTTCTGAACGAAGACAATTTTGAGAAATGAGCGATGAGTCTCTGGATTTTAGTTCAGGGTATCTAAACAAAAAGAGGAAATTACATACAAAATAATAATAATAATGGAAGAGAAAAGAAATGAAAAATTTCGACGGCACATTAAGCAACAACCATTTCCCATTCCATCACATTCACCTTTAATCAAAATCACTCTGTAATGTTTTTTGAAGAATAATCAACTCATCTACATCCACACTCATCATCTCTTTTTTTCTACACACACGTAATGAAATAAACATGATGTACATGACGATGGTAAGTAAGCACGATTATAAATTTTTTTTCGAGTGATAATGATTCTCAGAAAATATGAAAAGAAATCTTTGAGAAGATTCTTATATGGAAGTAATATTAAATATCTAACACATACAATCATGCGGACGATATTATAAGAGATACAAGTATTGAGTACTGTGAAGATCAATTGAAGATCACAGAACACTTGAAGTATGCTTTCGGGATGATTGAATTAATTAAAAGAATTTTTAATCTATCTCCATACGAAGTCACAAATACTATTTCATGCTCTTTATTTTCTATTACTTACTTTTAAGAACATATGGGCGTAAAAATCATCAAAAGATAATTTCTGATAAATCGTTTAAGACATTTTTTTCTTTACTTTACTTCCTTCATCGAATCTCCTCATATGTTGCTTGTTTTCCACTTTGCTGTTCCTACTTGACGGAGTTTTGAAGGTTGAAATGATTATTTTGGAAGTTTGACTGACTGGATTAGTGGAATATTAACTTTTTGACTGGATTTTAATGATTTTGATCACAAAAAATAAAGTTTTTTTTGTGTCATTGCTAACTTGATAAAATGTTTTCGCGTCTTTTGAATGTTCAAAAAATATTGAAGAAAATGCTTTCTGCATCATTTTGAATATTTTTGCATCTTTTTGACAATTGTTAAATTCTAAATGACCGTTAAATATTGAAAAATTTATTTTCATGCTTTCAAACTACATTATTGATTATTTTTGAATGTAAAAATGCGCCTCGATCAACATTATGGCTGTAATTTTCACCCTCCGTTCATAAAACTATTTCATAAAAGTTTATGTATATTCTAAAGAAATTTCTGATACTAAAAATATGTAACATATTGTCGATGTATGAACGCAGCTATAACAATGTATAAAATGGAGTAGAAAGTGGGCCGAGCAATTCTTATCAAGCATATATTCCACTGATAACGACCTTATCTGACAAATAAAATAATCCAATAAAAAGTTCTCATGAAACAAATAAGCAAGAGCACGAAGGAACTTAAAATATGGAGTAATCAGAGAAATAAATGATCATTCAAGAGAGAAACGTGAAGAAGAAAAATGAATGTTTGGAATGTTGGTATAATCAAAAGCAAATCAGATTGAATGAAAATATCTCTTTATTTTTTAATATTCCTTTAATTCATATGAATTTGTTAAGGTCGAAAAATTTTGTGTGGAGTTTATTGATTTCGGTAATGAAACTTCAAGGTTTCGTGCTTACGGATAATTTTTATTTTTTTATATTTTTCGCAAGTTCATTCAAATCGTAGCAAAAAAGGAGGAGATTAGATTTTCGACGGAGGGGTTAATGTGCGGCTTACGTCATTGATGGTATGTGTTGTGTGCACAATAAAGCAAAGCATTCTTCCAATAACTTCTTATACATTGATTTTATAATTTTGGTGGTGGGAAGCCTTCGCATGGCAATAAAGTTTAACTGAGATTTTAATCTTTTTTACAGTGCCAGTCATCAAAATTAAATTACTTATCATTAGACCAGCGGATCTCTCCAGAGAGGAGAATATTTTTAACACACATATACACACACACATAATGTGAGTCTCTCCTCGTGCACTGTTCTTATTTTTAGAATTTCTTAAGAAAACATTCCGTAAGCGCTTCATGAAATACAAGCCGTAAAGAAGAAATCGATTAATCTTAAGTCCCGGAGAATGAAAACACATTTTCATCTTCTTCTCATGTACGGTGAGTTTAAAGTTAATACAAAAATTTTGTTTCTGGTTCCATCCGATAACCAAAATTATGCATGTGTATGGGAACTGTATAGAACGGCAGATTATGATGATAATGCAAAGACTGAAATCAGAATGCGAACAATGCACAAAATGCTTTATAGTAAGTAATTTTTTCTTTATATTATAATATATATATTTTTCTCTTTACTTGCACATATATTTTTAGCTTGTTTACTTTAGAGGAAACGACATGAAATGTGTCATTTTGACTGACAAGTCTTTGAATTTAATCCTTTAAGTTGCTGTTTTTCTTGGTTCTGTTTTTGTTAAAGAAATATATTGAAAATTGTAGTTAGCAACAGTAATGGAAATTTTTTAATTTTTGAAAATTGTCGTTATAAATTTTTTTGAATTTTGAACATTTTTGAATTTGAATTCAAAAAATCCGTTATGAAAATGTTCAAAATTGTTTGACTGTTGTGGGGTTTTGATCACAATTTAAAGCTGTTGTAAGGTTTAAAATTCAAAAAACAACCGTTAATTGATTAAAATCAGAAATAACATTTAAAAGCCTGCGTCGGTGCCATCAGCAAACAACAATGGTCAACTCGATCCTTCCATTCATTGTATTTCTGCTCTCGTTTTTGTTATTTTTATATCTTTCAATTCCCTTCGCCCATTCTCTGTGATAATACAGAATACAATGCCTGAAAAAACTCTATAATCATGAAAGAAAATTAATAAAATTATAAAAAACCATAGAATGTGAATTTTTTATATCTATAGACACATATTATTATTATTATCGTTATTGTGGAGGAGAAATGAATTTGAGGAATGAGAGAGAGCGAGAGACTTTTAACAAACAACTTCTTAACACAAGAAAAAAATTTCTTTTCATTCTTTCCTTCTTCTTATTCCTCAATGTTTGATTAAGATCGTTTATATTTCTGTATATCTATTCTCATTTCCACGATGCCGTTCATCATCATCATCATCTAGAAAAATATTTGGTGATTGATGATTAAATCACTACTATGTGTATCTATTTTTGATAGGGTGAAGAAACCCACCGACAAAAAAAATATCAGTCGTGATTGCGTAGAATATGATTGAAGATGGAAATTAGAAAAATTTTAGGTTTGTAGGAAATTACCATCAATTTCCCTCTGCGTACAAAAGTGAGATGGAGAGAGACTTCATAATGGGCATAATTTCTAATCATTTTTAAAATTTACTACGAGATTATTTTTTTCTTTCACGAGATTAAGAAAATGCAAAGAAATCAAAATGGCATTACGCAATTTTTTACTAAGTCTTAAGGGGTCGTTCGTGAATGACGTCTATCGAAAAATTGGGGTCTCTCAAAGGGGGTCTCAAAAAATTTCATAAAAATAATTGTTCAGCTTAAGATCCCGTTTTCCCCAAAAAAAATGACGACACTGGTGAACGACCCCTTATTGTTATTATTTCTCAGCTAAGGCCTTACTGCTCTCACAAGGCAGTCTCTATTGCCGAAAAAAGCCAACTTTAATTTCACAAGAGCGATAGATTTTAAGTGCGCGATAATTTTTGTTTCTCGTGTATTTATCCAAATTTTTTTCTCTTCTTTTGGACCTCGAAAAAAGTGAAATAATATGTAAAGATAATGATGGAAACAAACTTTCAAAAAAGATCATTTTTTCTTATTATTTATATGGATATATATGTATATCGAACTACTACATTCAATTTTTATTCCATTCATTGTTAAAAAATTGTTTCTTTTCGGTGATTTTGAAACGATTTTTTTTCCTTCTGTGCTTTTCTTCAAAACTTTGATTACTTTCAGTTGATTATTCAATACATGTGAGTTATATGTACATAAAATTTTATGTATGATTGAGAGCACTTCTGGTTCGATAAAAAATATTTTTTAGTTCATTACTGCGAAAAAAAATGTGTATTAATGTGATCAGTCTCTGCGATAAGTTGTTATTCATTCATAAATTTGACACTCTATGTTGTCAATTTATTTTGTATGGCTTTGGGGATTCTTATCAATTTGGGAGTTTCTGATCGAAATGTCTTAATTGGAATTTGACACAATTTAAGTGAAGATCTTTTATTAATCGATTGATAAAGAGGATAGTAAATGGATGTTTATTTAATTGATGTGTTACTTTATGGACTTTTTGTGTTGTATTTCTTTTTTGGGTTGCTATAGCTTGTTAAGCTTTAGAAAATGATTTGTAAATGGCTTTATGGAATGAATCATTCAAGGACTAACTCAATCAATAGCTTTAAACTGCTTAATATTCTCACAATTTTGTGTTTTTTGTTAATTTTCTACTCTAATTTATCTTCGATTTAACTTTTAATTTCAAAAATGTCAACAAAGAATTTTTTGCAAAATTTGCCATTTGTGGCTTTGAATACATGAATTTGATTGTAATTGATGTTTGTGTGCCGCATTTTTCTATCGATTAGAGTTGTTTAATTAATATTTTCATACAAATTGAGCTTAAAATTTGCAAATAAAATTTTGAAGTGGAAATTAAAAATGGCGGGAAATTTTTTTAGTTTGAATTCAATCGATTAAGAATCCGTTTTCTGGCAAAAGACCCAAGCATTAATCACAATTTCAACAGCAAAGCTCAATTCCTTTCCAAAAATCTGTCTGAAAAGTTGAACAAAACCCAAATCAAACATCAATTTCAATTTAAATTTCCTCATGCAGCGCCTTATGCAGTGACTTATGTTACTCAACCATTTATTTTTGCATTCGCTACCCTCCACATAACCAAAGATCACTTTAATTACATTCATCAATCTTATCATTCAAGCAAACTTCAATTTCAATTTTTGTCTGTTTACCTCTTCCTCTTCTTCTTCATCATTTCCATCGTCTTTTTGTCTTCTTCGTCATTGTGACGACTCTCCAAAAAATATATAAATATAAATGTATATTTGTAAAAGAAGAGAAGAAAAAATTACAACATTTGATTGAAAATTGGATTTTGTTCATTGCTTGATTGATTTTAAAATGATAAATCAAAAAATCTCTTCAAGTATTTTTTTTATCCATCTTTTCCTTATTTCTTCGTGATTATACGCCATGAATAATCCAAGTGCGCAACAATTGAATACAGAGAGAGAGAAGTAAATGATGAATAATAAGGAAAAGAAGAGGTAAAGAAATCCAAATCAGACCTTTAAGGAGAATTATGAGTTGGAAATGGTTGATGTGATGGAACGGCAGACATGGGTAGATAATATATGTAAAGGTGTTCGCGATGAAATAAATAAAAGAAGAAATGAACAAAAAAAATCCATGAACCGAAAGTTATCGGACGGAAACCAATCCGCTGCTTCTAATTTATCATTTCCCTTCGTACCTTAACATTTATCATCATCAGCTTTACGTCTCTCACTCTTTCTTGATATCATTTAACATATTAAAATTATTTCAATGTTGAGTATTGAGCGAAGAAATTCAATTTTTAGGGTTGTACACCTTTACCTTAATCGAGCTATTACGAGCAGACAATGGGTAATTTCAAAAAAGTTTTTTCTTCATTACCCTAAAAATTGAAAAAAGCAAATTGAATTTTGTTATTTTTTGGGTAGAAAAATGCTGTGAATATATATCATATTCAGATTGGACTATAATTCGTGGACCATGCATGAATAATATAAAAATGAGAAATTCATCGAACCGTGATGCGTTGCTATTGAAGTGATGGCTTTTCGATATCATGAGTATTTTTTGTTGTTTTCTCTGTGTATGATACGTAAAATTTATTATGGGCTTGTCTGGTAATGTGTCTATCAAGCACTCTTCCAGCCGATCCCTTTCCCCCCAATCACACTTTATTTCTCTCCAATATTTTATTTTTGCGTCACCGCTCATTTACAATCAGCTGAATTTGCTTCATAATAATTTTTTTTGGCATTATATCATTTGTTGTTCATTAGTTTCTATGCTGAATGATAATAACATAAAAAATCGTTTCTGTGGTCAAGTTTAAAAAAAAAATGAAATTGAAATGAGTAAATGAGTCATTAAAATTGCATGGTCTAGGCGCTTTGCTACTTCAAAGGAATGGTAAGTTAATTGACTATTTTATGGTTCGTCGAGCATGCTATTAAAAATTTAACGGATTTTTTGAATTTAAATTGAGTGGACTTTTAATCCAGAGTAAATTATGTTTTTATTTTTTGAGGATTCATACTGTTTTCGAGATTTAGTCCTTAATTTTGACAAGTAAGTGAGTAAAATGGAGTTAGAAGTTGATTCTGAATTATAATAAGACAGTTGAAGCTGACAAACACAGATTCAAAATTTTAATTTTTTCACGGACATGACTTCTCACTTCAATTTTTAATTTTGATTTCTTTCTTGTTTAATAAATAATTTGAAGAACTTTCTTGGATATCCAGAAAGAAAAAAGTGGCAAAGATCAAGCACACAACTTCAAAGTTATCAAAACTAAGCAAAATCGATGTTTAAGTATATTTTGAAGAACATGAATATTTAATAGGTTAAACATTCCAGTCCACAAAGCAATACTCGACCATCAAAATGCCACAATACCCTCATTCATACCTTTATCCATGGTTTAATTCAAAATTTTCATAAAAAATGATTCTAAATTAAAATAGTACAGAACATTGAGCATTGAAGTTCACCAGAAAAGTATATTCAAGACATATGATTTATTCGGTATAGTATGTCATTCTCAACAAAAAAATATAAAGTATTAAATAAAACGACGCATGATTTATTTCATTCTACTTCATCACTAATGCTTCTTATACCATTTTTTGAGCATCTCAAATACTACGAAAAGTAATTCTTAGAAGTATTATCAATCTTTTGAATAGAATACTTCCATCTCACTCTCAATTTTTAGTGCATTTTCCCATAGGGAAAAGACACTATTGTCCGCGTTTTGTCCGTCTGTCCGTCTGTCCGTCTGTCTGTCTGTATCGTATCTCCTCCTCCAGTTTAAGCTTTTTCGATGCGGTTTTTTGCTTAAAATGTGTGGACTAGGTCAGAGACCAGAACGACAAAAGATTTTTTGGATCGGTGCAGTAGAAGGTTAAATAAATTAACTTTTTTTTGAAAAAATTGCTTACGTTTTACGTACGTATTTTTTACGTAGCCCTTAAAAACGTAACTTTTCTTACAATCTTCCGGCCAGGGTTCGAGCCCCACTCCGAGCAACTTTTTTTTTGTACTTTTTTACACTTTTTTGATATTTCATGATGTGTAATGATAAAATTTTTCATTTTCATAATTTTCCTCACATTTTCCGAACTTTTCACGTAGTTAAATTAACTAAATCTTACTTTACGTAAAAATACGTACTTAAAATTACGTAACATGTAAATTTACGTTACGTAAATCTTTCTTGGTGTGAATTGAAAGGGGAAGAGGGGGAGTTGAACGAGGGGGTGTATATGAAGGTGGGGGGAGTAAAACGTGGGGGGGGGGTTTATTTTTCAAATACTTTTTGACCGTTATTTTTTCAAATATTTTTTGACCGTTATTTTCTCAAATATTTTCTTCACTCCGAACAACTTTTTTTTGTACTTTTTTACACTTTTTTGATATTTCATGATGTGTTATGATAAAATTTTCAATTTTCAAATTTTTCCGAACTTTTCACGAAGTTAAATTACTTAAAGCTTAAGTTACTTAAAAATACGTACTTAAAATTACGTAACATGTAAATTTACGTTACGTAAATCTTTCTTGGTGTGAATTGAAAGGGGAAGAGGGGGAGTTGAACGAGGGGGTGTATATGAAGGTGGGGGGAGTAAAACGTGGGGGGGGGTTTATTTTTCAAATACTTTTTGACCGTTATTTTTTCAAATATTTTTTGACCGTTATTTTCTCAAATATTTTCTTCACTCCGAGCAACTTTTTTTTTGTACTTTTTTACACTTTTTTTGATATTTCATGATGTGTTATGATAAAATTTTCAATTTTCAAATTTTTCCTCACATTTTCCGAACTTTTCACGAAGTTAAATTACTTAAAGCTTAAGTTACTTAAAAATACGTACGTAAAATTACGTAACATGATAATTTACGTTACGTAAATCTTGCTTGGTGTAAATTGAAGGGGAACGAGGGGGAGTTGATCAAGGGGGTACGAGGGGACTGATAGAAGGTGGGGGGGTAAACGAGGGGGGGTACAAATTTTTTTGTTTTCTTTTACAAATATTTTTTCAACCGTTGTTTTTTCAAATATTTTTTGACCGTTATTTTTCAAATATTTTTTGACCGTTATTTTTTCAAATATTTTTTGATCGTTAGTTTTAAGAAAAAATTTATCAATACGAATCTAATCCATGATAAAAAGTTCATTCATCATTTACAAGGATTAGTTGACAAATTTTTTGCGTCAGTTATTTTTGCGTTAGTTTTTTTTACGTTAGTGGTCTGTGCGCAGTAGTTCAGGAAAATGCACTTCCGTCCCGCGAGCCCGTGGACGTATCTCTAGTTTTTGTTTTGTTCTTTTTTATATCTTTTTTCCTTTCCGTTTTCGAATTTTTTTTTCTCTTTTAAAAGAAGTTTCTTAACAGCACCTTATGTATATAGATATAAAGATATATACATATATAGTGAATGGGGAAGAGAGAAATAAGAACCAGCAAAATAATGACAAAAGCGATTTTTTTTTCTTCTTTGCTGTTCATTGTGTGATGCTTTGGAAAATCCATATTGAGAATTTTTTGTGGTACCCACACGAGTACATATATAGGTCTGTTCTTATAAGCCAGCAAAGAGAGAATTCATTTGTGTGATCATCAGGAGAGAATTGATATTTTCTACCTGCACAATGTTATTCTTTCTGCTACAGATTTTTGCTGCTCCTTGTTTGCTTAAAGATGAAATTTTTATGCATCTTGTTTTTGATCTCGCTTTTGCAGATTGATGAGGTTGCTGTTTTTTTTCTCTTCCAAATTTCAATGAAAGAAAGGAGAGAAGTAAGTGAAATGGAAAGAGCCTTTTGTTATCAAAACTTTAGTATCTGTTAAGGTATCCATTTTGCAACAAAGAGTTCTTTAGGTAGAAATTTTTGCTTCATTCATTTGCGTAAAGCTTAAAAAATTGTATTTTTTGGCTTGCTTTTATCGTTGTTGGCAATAGAAGTGCACGTTGACGACAGCTGATAAATGATTTGATTGTGTACATTCAGCGGTGGATCAAGGGGGTCTAAAATAAAAATTTGCGTATCCACAAGTCCTTCAATTTTTCGACCCTTTTATTCACGGTGCTTGAGATTGAACCCTTGATACGCCACTGAGTACATCATTATATTTTTAAACGCGGTCAGAGATTGTTAATAATTAATTACAATCTTGCTTGTTGCAAAAGTGACGATCATTAATCGGAACAGATTCACCCGTTCTCGAAAGATATAAATAATTTATTTATATCACTTTTTTATCATCTGCATTAGTGAAGTGAGAGAAAAATTTTCTCAGAAAAAAAAATCTTTTAAAGATGATCCAATTTCACAACGTTTATTTATTGTCACTTACGGTGGAATCATCATCATCACATCAATTTTCTATCATGTGGACCTATTTTTAATCGCTTATTATCGCACATCACTATAAAACATACATGCATAAACTTATAATCTCTGATTTCATCTTTTTATATACAGCTATCGAAAACAGAGATAGGAGATGATTTTGAAACCGACGAAAGGAAATTTTTGTTTTTCTTCTCGATTTCCTTGTGGAAGTTTCATCAGAATTATTCTTATTGAAAGGATGCAAAAAGGGATGCGAAAAAAAAAGATTCGAAATTTTAAAGATTCAAATTTCAAAAATGATTCAAAAAATGATGCAGAAAGTGATGCAAAGGAAAATAGTGTTGAAATTAATCAGAATCTCATTCACGATCCTCTTTCCCAATAACACAAGAAATAAGAAGAAATCAGTGTGACGATCGACCGATAAACAACACAGTAAAGTGATATTTTTAAGAGAGGCCACCAAGAAAAAAGAATCATAAAAACGCACTACATTATACACGCGGTGTGTTAACGTTCACAATCGTTGCTATTGCGACACGCAATGTGTGTAGAAAATTCTTAGGAAAGGCACATATATACATGAGCATTCGAGTTTATTTATCACACATTGAGATATATTGAGATTGCGTAAAGCGAGAAATATGTGAAATAAACAAAATTTCCCTGACCACCCTCACTCACTCACTCAGCCCTGCCACTGCTGTTGTTTGCTCTCTCGCGTGTTTTCTCGATAAATATATACTATGTATGATGATGACTAATAAGAAGAAGGAACTTTTTTTGAACAGAGAATGAGAGGAAAACTAAAAAATTTTTAATGATATTTTCATCCGATTTATAATACATCTATCTATCTGTTATTCTCACATGAATATATGAGAAACGGAAAACGATGTATTTAACTACTTTGTATCATATTCACTCGCGCACTAAAATAACTTATTTTCGTTTAGATTTTTCAACGATAATGTAATCAATTGAGAAATCTAATTTAGTATCATTTAAATGATTGTGTGTGTAAATGGTTTTCAAGTGCCTGCATGATAGCCAGTTTGTATATTTTATAAGATGAAAAAATACTTTCTGCTGTATTTTGTGCATTAGAATTTTAAGTAGGTCGTGTTTCTAGCGGAGATTAATAAGAAAAATCAATTAAGTGATCTTGAATTTTTGTTTTTATCGGATCTTTCTCGTAACGGTTGATTGAGATTTGAAATTTGGCAATGCAGAGGTTTTTGCATCAAAAAATCGTTTATTAAAAAAGGATGCAAAATTTTCTGCGTCAAAAAGTCATTCAGTAAAAAAGATGCAAAATATTATTCTTCAAAATGACATTCAATGAAAAGATGTGAAATATTATTTGATGTTCAGTAAAAAAATAAACACAAATATTTAATGAAAGTAAATAGAAATATGAAATCAATCGAAAAACTCTGCCCATTCTCAAACTCCTTATGCCAAAAAAATATTAATTTCAATATACTTTTGGGATATCATAAAAATCCCCACACTTCAAAATGATTCCATATCTTAAAATGATTGAAATTCTATCAATATCCACCACGTATATCCATACATTTTCATGTTTATGGACTAAGAAAAAAATTGTTTTTATTAAATTTCATCATAATTTATTAGCAATTCAGCATAAATGGCCTTCTACGTATTCAAAAGGTTAAGCAGGGAAATTTTTTTTATTTTTTATTTTTCGGCTTGCAAAAATCAATGAAATATCTTGCACTCGTTTTTCACCATACACCACTTCCAATGGTATTATCAAAAAGCAATTTTTAGTTCAAAATATGTATAAGTATAAATTTTATATATACACACATAAAACGAAAAAGGTTTCCTGTCTCAAAATAAAAGAGAAATGCCTTTGTGTGTTTGCAATGAATAAATACACTCCATACAGGACATTTGATGTCGGCACTGACTATTCCAAGTACGACAACAGAGAGAGAGTGAGAGAGAGCCGTAACAAAGCAGAGGGATTCATTTGCAAAAAATATAAAATGTGTGTACGTATGCACAACATAAATCTCTATCCACTGCCACTTTTTTTTTTGTTTTTCTTCTTCGGGGAGTATTCGGCGAAGTTTCGATGAATGAAAAATGGGGGATGAAAGTGAAGCAGAATGAAGACGATGAAGGGCGCCGTTTATATGTAGATGTATGTGCAGCAGTAGATTCAATAAAATTGTAATGTAAACACAATTCTACGCTCTATGTACATTAAAATTTATCTATGTCTATGCATGTGAATGTGAAATGATATCATTCATTAGACAACAAAACTGCCTTGGTGTAAAAAATAATTGGAGAAGTGAACTGAAATTGGAATAATCGTACCTTCACGTGTTCACGAAGGAAGGAAAGGAATAAAATGAAGTTGAAAAATGTGAAGAAGAAGGAAATAATATAAATGGATAATCGCAAAATTGTTGAGATGGTTGTGTGCGTGTAGGACAATAAAAATAAAGTTCCTTCCTTCGTTGTGTGCTGTCGAGACTTATAATAATTTCATCAGAAACGAAAAAATCGATTAATTTAATTCCTTGATCAATAATTTCAATATCACTTTATGTTATTGCATTTACGTAAATGACAGTTTTCTCTCTATTTTTATTATGTATTATATAGAGATACGTAGTCATGTGAATATATATAACAGCCCAGGGTGAGACAAAGGAATTTTAATTTCACAGTTTTTTAAATATTTCGCATCAAATTCAGTAAAATTGACGCAGAAGAAGTTTGCCTCAAAAGTACGTTCAGTAAAATTAACGCAGAAAATTATTGCAGTAAAATAGATGCAAAAAATTCTGCATCATTTATTGATTCAGTTAACTTAACGCAAAATTTTCGCATCAAAATGTAGTTCAGTGAAAAAAGGAAGCAAAAAATTTCGCATCTTTTGCTCATTTAGTAAAAAATTCCAACTAAACCCCCTTTCAAAAAATGAGATCCGAGTATCATACCCTAGCGATAGAGCAATCGATATGAGTATGTGTAAAATGTGTAAAAACCACAAATTTCCTTTTTATGCGAAATATCATCACACACGTATCGTTGTTTCGTTTGGTCGTTCGGTTACTGATATGGAATAATTTTTATTTTGTTTTTCACAATTAAATGTGTATGACTCACCTTAATGGACAAGCATTCCAATATCCTTTCGGTAATATCTTCATCTGAATCATCGTCAATGAATCCATTATTTATAACACTAGTATTTCCACCGCTCAAACTTATAGAAATTTCATTGCTTCGCTTTTTCTTCTTATTTAATTGATCATCGTCACGAAAATTATTATCATTGCTCTTTTTATCAATACTGCTCTTTTGCGATGCTTGTTGGCCATTCGTATTAAAAATTGAGAGGTTCTTAATAATCTCATCACTGTCATTTGTGCTCTTTGGTTCGACCAGTGTCAAACATAAGCGACAAATCTGATTGAACTTTAACGGGACGTTCAACATGATTACAAAATTTTATTTATATCCTCCAAGTTCGTAACACCAAAAAAATTTATTCGAAAAATAATGTCAACCTTCTTTTTTATAGTTAAAGTTTTTTTTATCCTTTAATTACACAATTTTCTTTCTGTGAGGCACTAATTATAACTTTTTTATGGCCTCACACCTGTGTCCTTTTTTTTGCAGTAAAAAAAATTGTTTCACTTTTACTCTCTCTCTGGGCAATATCAACTGTGTATTTTAATTATCACATTAATTCATTCACAACAATTTTATGTTCGCTTTTGTTCACCGTGATAATAATTAAAGCCATCGTCAAGTTGATGGAAATAATACAGAAAAGTAGCACTGAACAATTGAAATTTTTTTCATGAAAGTTTGGTTGTTTGATGAAAATCTTTTGTCTGATATTATAATCACACACAATCAAGACAAAAACGGAAATATACAGATATATGTATGATAGTAATGAACAATGATTGGTGGTCTAAACTTTATCCACAACGAATTTTTTAAAAAATTGTAATCAAGTTACACGTTTTTGCGTAATTAATTTCTTCCACGAATGCTGATGACGACGTTGCGTTATTTTTCATGTAAAAATGTGCCTTTCCGTTTCTATCAAATTCGATGATTAATCGTCTTCTTCTTGTTCTTTGTGCTTAGCATTCAAACGCAAAAAAAGTATGAGGGGAATTCTCTTCGTACACACCAAAAAAAAGAAGAAAGAAATGAAATCTGACGACACTATGCGAAATCTTCTTTTCCTTTCGTCTGCTCCCGTATTACTGATTTTATCATACACGGACGGGCTATGGTACAGCAATAAATGGTAATACCCCTTCCTTATTCTCAAAAAAATTATTTTTTTTACAAGATTTTCTTTCTTTCAGAACGGAAAAGTCGTATATCTAATGCTCCTTCCTTTTTCTTCTTATTATTGCGTCGTCTTCTTTTTCCCTGTTGCTATTTCGTCTCTCTTTCTTGTTTGCAGTCAGAACTACTTCTCTCGCAGCAGTAATGAAGTAATTTTAAGTAGTTTTCCAGCCAAAAGGATATATGTTATGTTTATATCCAGCAAAATTTGATACTCGAAAGACAACAACCAAAAACTTGTTCACTCAAATATTATGTTTATATATAGACTGTCTGTTAGCTTCTTTTTCGCTCCGATGTTATCCCTTATATCCTCTACCATACGATCTATGTATGTATATCATGCATGAAGTGATATTATTCCTTTAATGCCTTCTTATCGTTTTAATTGTATGTGTCTCCAGTTTTTATTTTTATATACTTCTTCTTGTTATTCTTTCTTAACATCTGCTTCTTTATGACTCTCTTTTTGCTGCTTGCTACTTCTTCTGTGTATTTGTCTTTACGATGTTTCTTATGCTCGCCTTTTTTCGGGGGTAAAATTTTATTTTTTTTTTCGAAAAAAAATATACTTTTAAAAATTTAATATTTGCTCAAGCACGACGGTTCAATGGATTTTTGTTTACTTCGTCGTGTATTCTCCGTTCCTTTTGTTTGAAGATTTCCTTTATCATAAACTGTATGTACGGCAAATGAAATCAGTGAGAGAGAAAAATTCTGTCTGGAGCTTCTTCGGGAATTTATTTATTTTTATTAAAGAAAAGCAAATACGAGACCGATGCGCTTCCTTTGAAATTCGGTATGACTTTATTTTTAATATAAGTAGAAGCCAACGCAACGTGATAAGATATTTTTAAATATAATCTTCGAATAGCGTTTTTTATTTTTAGAATCTGGTTTTTATCATTTATCTCACTATTGTCTCTCTATCTCTTTTCAATGCACGAGAAATCACTGTGATATATAAATATATGTAGTAACTCTGTTTCACTTATATACTATCTAGATTGTGTGATCTAATTGTTCTTAATCAATTGTTATTTCTCTCTGTATAATAAATTTAATTATGCACATACTATAGTTTTAAATTGTAATTTAATTCGCTGGCTTTTTTGCTTCTTTTTTGTTCAATTTCTTTTGTTCACAAATTAAATAGTTCACTCATACAATGATAATAATGTTTTTGTGCAATATCCTTTTTTTCTACTTCGAAATCATCGATTTCTTATCGCACACTAGTTTTTTTGATTTAATGAACAGCATAAATCTCATAGCACTAAAAACACCTGGTTATCCAATATCCAATCAAACAAAAGGTCTTTCCAAAAAAAAAACTATAATAATAAACTAATCAACCAACACTGATAAATTCTAATGTTTTTATTTCGAGAGATTATATCCAAATTATGCTTGATTCATTCATTCATTTAATACACCACTAGTAAACATTTAAATTCGGCCAACCAAAATATTCGACTTTAACTTCTTTTTTGTGTTGTTTAATTATGTTTTGCTTTTATGTCAAAGAAAAATGAATGAAAATGAACTGAATGTTGTAAAAGAAGAATTCTAACGAAAACAAATAATAATAACTTAAGAAAATTAATTTTTTACTAGACACTTTTCACGGTTTACAAAACGAATTTCCACGATTATATCTGAAAATCTAAGACGACTGAAGTTGTTCGTTCAACAGACCTATAGTAAATGAAATTTGTTCAAAACAGAAACAGAAAATCCCACGATACTAACACATGCAAGCACCACTTCGTGAGAATAACAATTGAGAAGTGGGAGAATCAGAGAGAGAGAGAGTCTGATTTTGTGATAAGAATTTACTTATGCCGTATATATACTTTCGTTATTATTTTTTCATTATATTGAATAAGTAAGTGAGTGAATTATAAGTATTGGTAGATTAATAATTTAATTTAGCGAGATATTCTAATTCAATTTGCTCACTCGCTGACATATTTTTTTTTGACAATTATGGATATTATTTCGCAATCCAGATTATCATCAATGACTCACAGATATATCACATCCAAGCACGTGGTTCTTAATTCTCACTTTTTCCTTTAAAAATTCAATTTTTGAAACATAACTGTCAAAATATTTTTGAAAATTCACACAATTCAATGAGTATTTATACTATACAATCGATTGTTCCTAATTGACATCCTTAAACTCGACAGGATGTATGCA
Organism: Chironomus tentans; assembly: GCA_963573255.1. Lineage (NCBI taxonomy): Eukaryota > Metazoa > Arthropoda > Insecta > Diptera > Chironomidae > Chironomus > Chironomus tentans. The sequence goes on from OY754302.1 coordinate 24,772,929, forward strand.
GCCAATTTAAAAACTATCTTCCATGTTAAAAATAATAAATTTAACTGATAAAATTCAAATTTCAATGATTGCTGAGATCAATAAAATGATGGCTTTAATGAAGCACTTAAGACTCAAATATAGTAGCTTATTTAATGAAATTAAGGAAAACTGAGGACAGTAAGTCTAATTAAGTATGTAATAAAAATAACGGTCAGTTTGAAAAAACTCGCGTGCGTTCAAAAACGAAAAGTCAGAAAATTGAAGAGTGAAAAAAATTATTAATTTATTTAAATTAAGGCACTTCTAGACATAAATTTAGTAAAATGAGTAGCATAAAGTTCGTCTGGTCTCTGATAATATCAGTTTTCGTGCTGATTTCATCAATTGCTTCAGTAAATAATGAAATATTAGTCATGAGAAGTTTTAATCAATTAATTTTACAATTTTTTTCAGCAAAGTGCTTTTGATTCTCATCTATCTATCCAATTATATCATTCACTTGATGCTCATGATGTCAATGGATTCACATCAAGAGGAAATATCACTATAATTTCTATTAACTCAGCCGATATGGTTGTTAATCAGAAAGAATTAAATGCTAAGGAACGGGATGTCTTGAATTCTCTAGCCAAAAATAAGAAGCTGTATAGATTGAAAGCGGAAGTTGTTGGCAGCGATGGAGTCAAAACGACTTTCTTGAGTTCCATAAAAGCTTGTCATTTACTTCAATCAGCATTGCATGATTTCATTACTATAAATTTTGATCATAATAATGCAGTACTAGGAATCAATATTAAGGCAGTCAGTTTGGACGGAACATCTGATGATTGTGATAGCTTGACTCTAGATAATGTCAATGAATTCAGCACAGTCGTCAATATGAAAAACATTGAGGCTGCACCGATCGCTGATACTGCTGGCTTTATTCAAAAACTCGAACGTGAGAAAGAAATGAGAGAAAAAGGAGGCGAAAGTGACAATAGATCATTCTTACAGAAATACTGGATGTATTTAGTTCCTGCTGTCATTCTGTTGCTCGTGAGTGGAATCACAAATCCAGAAGCACAAGGAGGTGCTGCTCGATAATTTATTTAACTTTAGTGCAACATTGCTTGCTGCTTTGAGAAATAAAAACATTAATGTTTTAGCAAACATTAAGGAACAGTGTATTATAATGAATTATATTGCAGATTCTATCATGGATATCTTCGTATTTTTGATTAATTGGAAGTGCCATTATTTTATATTTTATTACCTAATTTAGTTCCAATAGCCCGGTAGAAATCATCTGTTAGTAGAGTCACTCACAATCTTCAGCAAAAACAATAAGAATAAGTCACAGCATGCTCTATTTTGTTCCATTTTCCACTTATTTCCATCTCTCATGGCTTTTTGCATTCTCTCACGTGGTTCATTTAAAAATGACATTACAGTGAATTATATTTTGTAGAAATAATATGGGCTTGCTAAGATGGTGTATGCGTTCACATCATATTCGAACTATTTGTTAATTGCGTCTTATTTTTCTCATTTTATGCGAATATTTGCTACATTTTTGAAAAATTAATTTTTATTGAGGGAAATTTTGATTATCAACCCAAAAGTGTTGTTGAAGATTATAAGAAAGTCAATAAGGTGAGTGTTTTGCTGATAAGAATGTAGAATTACTGTGAAATAAGTGTAATATGTTGAATTGAAATAAGATCCCGCTAACAAACAAAATTCATTTTCCACTATTCGAATCATGCCGACTTTGTTTTGACAACAATATAACCGGCTAAAAACAAGATAGAGTTTTGGTAATATCTTTAAACTCATAATTGAATGATAAGACTACTGAATTATTGAGTTCCTTGCAGTTTAAAAATAGTTAATAATCGCCATTGGACTGAAAGTACAGTAACATCTTTATCGAACGTGAGCAAATTATGACTAATTTGAATAATAAAGAGTTCTGTTCTTTAGTTTTAAAATTGTATATTTGCTGTAATTAATAATTTCAGGTTTCTAATTTAACGGTTTTCAAAAATTTGAATTTTTAACGGACTTTTTGAATTTGAAATTACCAGTTTTTCTGAGAGGTCCCAATTTCAAATTCAAAATTAACGGTTTTTTCTGAGAGGTCCCATTTTGTCATGAAATTTTCTGAACAGTCTCTAACCTTAAAGTCGATAAATAAAAATATTTAATTAAATTACCTGTTTCGTGATATAATTCACGTTTAAAAAGAAGTATAAAGAATTAAGAAACATACAAATTGTTAAGGTATGTTGAAATATTTCAAAAATATGCTGTAATTGACAATTTAAATAGAATAATTTTATTTAATTCAAAACAATGAGTAGAATCATAGCATTATTACTTAATTACGCTTATTTGTTGAATATTGATCAATTTGTGATCCAGAAAATACATTTATGAAGCACAATTCAATTTTGAAAAATGCTTGAAATTTTTATTCCAAAAGTGGATGTAGGATGTGGGTCTGTAAGTCAACTTTTTGGTCATTCGGTGCTGTTTCCGTGATTCTAGTGCTGTCCAAAGTTTGAAAACGGTAAAATAATCGGATTTTCTTCATACGATGTTCAAACTTTAGACATCCATTGAAGTAGCTAGGAATGACCTGAATTTACGGCCTACAAGTCTCTACATCCACTTCAAGTGAGTTTTGGCTTCTTTTTTAAAACTTTTTCTCTATCCATAGTGCTTCAACTGAAAATCAAAAGTAAAGATCCAGCAAGATGGTTAGAACCAAGCAGACAGCTCGAAAGTCAACTGGTAGGTACCATTTTAACAAATAATCTCCAATCATTATGTCTCTAACAGATAAAAAGCATATTCTGACGATCAGAGCTTACTCATTGTCATCAAACGTCATTCAATATCATGTTTCTTATAGGTGGAGCAACTCCAAAAGTTTACAAGATCCTCGAGACGAAGACAAAGTTTTTGAAGCACAAGGGAAAGTATCTTCCACCATCGAAAATTATTTCATTTAAGAATAAATCCCCGGAAAAGACCAAGAAACGATACCGTCCAGGCGTTGTGGCATTAAAGGAAATCCGTCGTTATCAGAAAACAACAGAGTTGTTACTTCGAACATTGCCTTTCCAGCGATTAGTAAGAGAAATTACACAGCAATTTAAAGCCGATTTTCGCTATCAAGTTGCTGCTTTGCAATGCTTGCAAGAAGCTACTGAGGCATACATCATTGGATTGTTTGAGGATACAAACTTGTGTGCCATTCATGCAAAACGGTAAATTTAGAAACAAAATTATATTAGTACTATAATTAATTATATAATTATTTTTTACAGAGTCACAATCATGCCTAAGGATATACAGTTGGCAATTCGCATACGTGGAGACACACGATTTAAGCGCTAGGCACGCAACGTGCTATTAGATTATAAGCATTGATAATCTACGCAATAATTTTCTTTAATTATTAAACTTTCGAGTGAACAAAATTTATGATACCTAACATTAAGTACCAAAAAAATTAGGAGATATCCTTTTTTATTGAACAGTCCATAACTCTGACATTTTTGATGATATTTTTGTATGACATGAATGATTTAACTGTTTTTAATGCAACGAAGATCAAAAATGTCTTTGTTTTGGAAGAATAACATTTATTTACTATCTTAAAGAATCAGAATATAAAGTTTATTTTACTTATACCTTGTGATCAGCGCAAAATTGTTAAAAATGTATATTTTGTATTTCTATAAATTATACCAATAAAGTTTTTAAGGATTTTGGAAATACATGAGCTTTTGGTTTATTTTATGTGTGATTGTCTAGATTTCACAAGGATATAATTAATCCAGAAGACTAATCCATCGGATTTAATTTTAATCCCTTAAAAACCATACAACTTCAATTACATTTGTCTGGTTCTGGAAAAATAATTTGTTGAAAAACCATACAACAGTTTATCGAAACATTTGTAAGGTTTTGAGATTTGAATTTTCAAAAGCCGTTAAATTTTGAGAACCATACAAATGTTTTTCCTTAAATAAAAGCTGAAAATGAAAGATAAATGACAACAAGAAGCAGTTTTTATCCACTTTGACTTTTCCTTAATTTTATTTCATAGTTTTCTTTTTAAATAAAACTGAAAAAACAAAAGAGTGTGTTTGCATTACATTCTCAAAAGGATAATGGAACAATAATTATTTTGAAAAAATAGAAAAAAACTTTCTTTCAACATTTTTTAATCGAAGAAAAATTTCCATGAAATAAAGAACCGATTTTAGAGTAAATTAATTGTCGGCAATTTTTTGTCCATTCCATCAGAATTGTTTTTTTAGAAAAAATATGCTTTGATTTTTTGTTTGTTAAAACTGTCCAATTACATAATGTTATCGACAATATATCTCTCATCGTGTCTTGACTTACGTTTTACAATTTTTTTTTTCATACTTAGAATTTAAAGTTTCAATGAAAAATTTCCTCTAACGTTGTTACTTGTTTCTCATATGATTCATTTAAGTAAGGAATAACATGAATGAATAAAGAAAGAAATATCTGAGATATATTTGGTGTATATGAGCTGATTCCTTTTTTTTCATCTATACGGATAATGAGAAGCTTTTTTAAGTTTTTTTAATAATGAAGAGATATAAATGATGAGGGATGTGTGTACAGAATTAAACTTTTCTTTCCTTCTTTTTTCATCTTTGTGATACCACAATAACTAATTCTATATTTTTTGTGTGTGGTTAATTACAATTAACAACCACTTACTGACATAAATTTCCATTTTTTCATCATTAATTTAATTATAAAAAAACACACGCATAACTTTTCATTCTAAATAATGCGCACAACTACATTCATCAAAAGTAAATTAATTAATTGAACTGAAGAGGATTTTTCTTCTCCCATTTTCTTCCCTTTTTATCGAAAATTGTTTGAATTTTTGGACAGACTAAGAAAATATTGGAGAAATTTTTCAATTTTTAACGGCTTTTGACATTTCAAAAAAAATTATTAAACATTGACTTTGTATGGTTTTGAATTCTGCTGTTGTAGTGTTTTCAAACACTAAATTCTGACATATTTTGCTGTTGTATGGTTTCATAATATTCAAATCAAAACCATACAATTCCTAGGAATTTTTAACTGTTGTATGGTTCTCAAGAATTAAATCTTCACACTCATTATATTATTAATCTCAATGCATCATGCCATGACGTTAGGTACTGAAAAAGAGAACAATTTAAAAACGCAGAATTCTCCATTTAACAAATTTTTATCGCCATAAATTTTTTACAATTTCTCCTTTCTTTCTACAAACTTTTTTTCAATTTCAAAATTAAAACAAAGATTGACAAGTTTTCGATTTTCGTGATTCAATCGAGTGAGAATGGGAAGGGGGGGAGAAGATGGAAGAAGAAACAAATGTTACACAAAAGAATTATCATTTTTTCACTTAAACATTAATTAATAAAAAAAAATTCATACATTTCAGAGCAGAAAAATATTATGAAACAGATTCGTGCCATAACACACTCACCCACACATCGCTGATGACTCATAAACAATATTTTTTTCACCTTTTTGTGTTGTTTCGCAAAATAAAAACTCTTTTTGTTGACTTAATAATTCTTTTTATCTTGATTTATCTCCTAAAAATTGGTTTTCTGCGTAAAAAAGTTTTTTTTGTCTGTTACTTCCTCCAAAAAATGACTTTATATTTACTTTTTTTTTTAATTTTTTGTGATTTCAATACAGTTCTCGGCTAGTTTTTGAATCGGAATTTAATTAGTTTTTGCTTATTTTTTCTTCTTGATACTGAAACTAAAATTCTTTACGTTTTTTTTTCTTTACTTATTTACGATTCCAAAGGAAGTGCACAGACGCTTTCTATTCATCCTGCATATCCTCAGGTATCTCATGCGGGTTGAGAAGTCCTGGGACAGTCATTTGATGACGACGCTTCTCATCTTGTGCCTGTTTCAACTCTTGTTCACGCTCATCCAAATAGAGATCTGAATCGTCATCACCCGTTACTTCCTGTAATTACAAAACAAAAATATCTCATTAGTTCTATTTAAAATTTTTTAATCCAATCGATCAAGCCCTGGATTTAGGTTAATCAGCATTGACGCTTTGTGTAAACGTAAAGTTATATGTGTAGTAAAAATGACGTCAATCGACTTTTACGAGACTATTAAAAGACAGATGGACAAACAAACAAAACAAGGACATGCGAAGTAAGGGAGAAATTAACGTAATTGAGTGTAGATGGAAACAAGCTAGCAACTTACTCTTATTTGAATGATGAAATCTCTCAAGTGCTCTTTGAATGCAGTTACGTCATGATCCAAATTAAATAGACCAGTAACAAAAACTTTGATTTGATTATCGGTTAGATGTGAAAAGGCCGATTTTAGAAGAGATGCAACGTATTCCTGAATGTACAAGACATTGTTTGGAATTGGTCCTAAAGCGACTGTAATAGCATTTGCCTCAACTAACGAGAACATATGGGCAAGGATTTGAGCATGTGACTGTAACGATGCTGTGTGTGATGTGTCGGTGACAACACTAAAGATCTGCATTAATATATCCGTAAAATACGTCTGATAGAAGTTCTGTGCTGCTTGTGGATGTTGTTCCAGGTTTTGCAAAAGCTGTAGGAAAATATTCATTTAGTAATTAGCATTAATTTGGACATAAAAAAGGTCTTACTTGAAATAGAATTGACAGTCCAGTATCGGCAACGTTTCTCATTGTGTGCTTAAATCCCCAAACGATAGAGTCAAAGACCAACTTAAATTGACCTGGAGGAATATTTAAGAATGCCTTAAAGCAGTGCATGTTGACGGCTTGCAGAAGCTCATAGAAGTAAGTGCGATGCTGCGGGTAATCTTCAAAGTTTTTGTTAATCATGTCCAAAGTACACTCGAAAACGGCATCAAAGATCTTGGGTACTTCCGATGTAATAACTCCCTCCAACTTATTGACAATTGCTGCCATTGTACTTAAAACAGTAGGCTCACGTGCGGCTGGGACGATTGTACGCTAAGGATTGTAAGATTTAAATAAGGAACTCGATGAAGACAACAAAGAAGAGATGTGTTTACCTGATAATCCATAAGAACAGCATCCAACAAGGGAGGTATGAAGCTTTCCATGACCATTTGAGCATCATTAGACCTTACAATCCATTCGCTAATCAAAGTCAATGTCTCCTTCTTAACAACATGCATTGCTTTTATCAGTGGCTGGTTATTAATTGTAATTCCGTTAATGGCAATGGCTTGCGAAATATTTTCAGACATGATTTTGTAGACGTTCAACATGTCAAGGTAAATGCAACCCAATTGAATAACATAATTGTGCCCAAGAGCTTTACATGCACGAACATTTGTTTTTAATATGCTACCAATTTGCTTAACTGCTGCCATATCCTTTAAAATGTCAGCATTTTCAGCTGCATGATTGATGATGCGATCCCAAACCTTTAGAAAATTGAAATCATTTTTAAAATAAATAAATCATTCGGAATATAAAGGATGACGCATGTAACTTACTTCATTGGGTAGACTCATGTACTTTTTGATGAGCGCGTCTTGCTGCACTTGATCAGCCTGCGCACTAATCATGTAACCGACTGCTTCATAGAAAGTATGAACTTGTTGGGGTTGTAAGTCACAAATAATGGTGCTCGTGTTTGTAAGGATTTCTTCAACAAATGTACATCCTTCGTTCGGCTGCATCGTCACAAAATGCCGTTTACATTTCATGGCTATCTTAATGAATGTATCGCAAGCCATGTCTTGGACTCCGTCGTGTGTCTCATGCATAAATTCAAATAATTTATTAACGACAGTTTTAAGGAATTTCCAGTGAGCACGCAAAAATCTCGGATATTGACCAACAACATACATAATATTACTGGCGATAATGGCCTTGTTATCCTTTCCTTTCTTTTGTTCACATAATCCTAAAAGATCCTTAATGACAGCCACCAAAAAACGCTTCTCATCCTCCTCGTAGAAAGCCCCCGAAATGGACCCAATCGCCCAGCACAGTGTGTTCAAGTTCTTCCACGAAAATTCCGTTCCAATTACCTAAAATTAACAATTAAATTAGTTTTAGTTTTAAAATTTAAAAGATCTGCAACAAAAGCAAGTCACAGGAACTACGTACTTGTTTGTTTAATTTTTCAGTCATTATGCGTTCGGTATCAAAATAATCCAAATGAGTCAGATAGACGAGAGTTTCTCTCATATTCTTATACAAATTGATACTGTTTGTGTCCTTCATAAATTCACGTACAACTTCACCGTTCTCGTTCTCGACGACGAGCACTTCCTCAGGTTTGGCCATGCGAGATATCATTATGTTACGTACTTTAGACAAGATGCTCGAATAGAATTGACGTCGCGAACCGGAAGTGTTACCGTAGGGATTCTCTTTGTATAAGTCAGACGCAAGACTATTCCAATATTCGAGACATATCTTGAACAACTCAACGTCCTCGACCTCACTGATCATTACTAAATAAATTAATGCCTTGTTTACTGCCTCAGCTGTTTCACGCTTCTCAACAAGCGTTGCATGTACACGCAAGAATGTGCACAAGAACATTGCTAGATTCTGTACAAAGCATTGTTCCTCGTCGTTTCCATTGGCGTATATCTGATTCATGTTTGTATCGGCCGGTATCATTTGAACGAATTGCTCCATCGTTTGTACAAATAATTGAATAAAGATATGATCATAATTAGGCAATTGAAGTCCAGCAATTTCCGATAGACACTTTAACGTAACATTACGAAACATTGGAATTACAAGAAACTTTTCCACCAACATGTTTATGAGTTTTGTTTCAAAAATATAGCCGAGCGGGATCCAGTTGAGGAATTTCAAAAGTGTTTCGAGTGTCGCACTAATTAAGGGTGCATTTAATGAATTTTCTAATACAAATGAACATAACTGAAATACTTGTGAGAATTCAGAGCACATTGTGTCCTTTAGATGCTTCGCTTTCGTTTGTGTAATTTGTCCACTCGAAAAATCAAACACTTCCTCGCTCAGTAGCTTCAATATTATCATATTATTTTGACATAGAGTCTCGTTCGTTTTCGATGCACCGACAATGTCACTGATGAACGTCTCCCAATTTTTTGGCCATTCACGCTTCAAAATTTGCACGAGAATAATATTTAATTTATTCAGATACACCTTACTCGTCTCCATAACTTTTGCATCGGATGATGTTTTAATAATAAGCCCAACAACATACTTCTTGATGCCCTCACATTGATTTCTTGGCAAAACTTTCCAGCGCGTCTTGATGACTTCCTCGAGAATTTGTAGAGCATAATATTTCGTTTGTTGATTCTCACTAAATTCTAAAATTGTATCGACACGCGTCCAAGCATCTGGATGTTCCTTTAATGTTGTCAATATCTCTTGGGCTAATCGCAATTGTTCACCTTGACTATTGTACAAACATCCGACGATATTCTCTAACAATGAGATGTCCAACTTTTGGGAAAAGTCAAGAAGCTTTGATGCCTCCTCCATTCGTAACATTGCCATCCTCTCTCTATGTATTTTCTTTCTTTTGCTCTTTCTCACTTTATCTCGTTCGTAACTCCTCACACACGATGCTGATTCACACACGCTAGTTCACTAAATTATGCTTTCTTTCTCTCTCTCTCTCTTTCTATATATATGTATACTTTAAATAATCAATATTGTAAAAATGTTGATTGACTCTCTTTTCACTTTCTTTCACTCGCGTTTAATCCTTTCTCCTCCTCAAATTCAACCATTCACCAAAAGAAATAATAATACGAAATATTCTGCAAAGGAATAGATAAATAAGTCAGTCAATTGTTGATGCTACACTACGGCTGTTTGTTGCTGTGCTATGTTATATGGCTATATTACATACAAAGCGCATAAGAAAATTACACAAACAACAAGTATCGCGCGAAAAAGTGAAATAACATTAAATCGTCGCTTGCATTCATCCACTATGACCCTCTTTGACCCAATCTCTTTTTTCCGACCGACTCTTTTGGCTGCTTTTTTCTCTGATCTTTCGCGAAAGATGTGCGTTTGTGTTTGTTATGACGTTAATAGAAAAAAAGAAAAGAAAAACTTTTTTTTGATGCCCATGCAGCTCCTCCTCGCCAATCAATTTTGTGTTTTGTTATTCTCCATAATCTGATTCTCTTACTTTACTTTTTTTTCTATTACTGTATTTTAAGAATGAATTCCATGTATGTTCTCACGAAAATGATTGTCATAGAAACAGAAAAAGTGCGTAGGTGATGAGCATTGCTAAGTGATTATTAGATTTCCAATAAAGAAAAATTAAAACATCCAGTAAAGACGAGAGAATCGCGACTATTGACAAAATTATGAAATTTTTCTTAAAAACAGTAACCTAACCTAAAGAAATAGACGCAAATTATCATTTTCACACTTATCCGCTAAGCTATTCGATGAAACGGCATTAAAATGCGTCGAAATATCCCATTAATACTGATTTAATTGATTCTAATCAAGCTTATTACACAAATAACGCGATTTTTTTCCGAAAATTTCTTCAGTTTTTAACAAGTTTTTTTAGACAATGTTTTTCATGATTTTTTCGCTATCTTAACGCCAAACTTTATGTTATTTCACTTCACCATCACGTTATTGATCCATTTATTGTGTTTAATCGACTCAAATACGTGATTATATTAATTAAATTTAATAAACCGTTTTTATGAAAAAAATTACCAAGTAAAAATGTTTGAATTTTAAACGACCGTTGAACCGTTGCTCGAATTTTTGTTATATTTTTAAATTTCCTTATTTGACCGTTACGTTTTTTAAAATATATTTTATTAATTTAATTTGTAATTGCAATTGTTATAAAACATATATTACTTTATTACTTTATTTTATTTTGTATATAAATTTTTATACTGCGTGAGTAATGAAAATGTGTTTTAAAACATGTGGCTAGAAGGATCGTGAATCATTTTTGCACGAGGTTTAATGTATGTCGCAGTTTTCGGCTCATGACGTCATTTTGGATTATGATTAAATTCGTTTAGGACACATGCACATGGTTACAGATTATCTTTTTCGATAATTTCAGGATAATACTCGAAAAACAGCATAAGGGCATCTTTAATAGATCATGCGATAGTTGAATAATCATACCTAGTTTTCTAGAAATTTCAATTTTTAAAGATATATCGTTATTAAATACAATGTTATGTTAAAATGCCAATTATGTCTGAATATAAACATGCCTTATGCTTAATGCACATCATTGGCCGTTAAGAAAAGGAGGAAAAAATTTAAAATCAATCAATTCAGCTACAGATTCTTGTTTTATTTCATTAGGCCTCAAAGTGCATCCTCAATATAGTAAGGAACAAAAATTCAAGTCAACAATCTCAAAATGCATTATAATTTTAAAGATTGCTGCATCTTCGATGACTAATTCCATCAATACAAGCTTACATCCAAAGACTTCTACACTTTCGGAACCGACTGAATAAGAGAATTTCAAATAATAAGGAAATACGTTATGACTCAGCATAGAATGTCGGTTGTTTTCAAGCAAAACTCTTTACATCTCTTAAATCATTCTTTATTTCATTTTCAAAGAACATTAGTCTCTACATTGAATAAAGTGTTATTGATTGGTTAAATTTGTTGTGTGTAATAGTTCCATGTTGAATCTAATCTTTATCATTATCATTTAATGAATTATGTTTTTTTAAAAAGGAAAATCATCATATTTTAAATATATATCGTAATTCAAATAGTTTTTTTTCTTCTTCAATAGTTTATGCTTATTTAATTCATCTTTTCTGCTGCTGCTTCTGAGACATTGTTTTCTCCGTCCTTCTTGACAATCTTTTGTCCATCACCTGAGGAAATAAGCCAGCAATAAGTCATTAAGATGCTTGAGTAAATTGAATAATTTAGAATTTTACCTTCAGAAGGTTCTGTGCCTGAGCGTCGTCGTTTACGGCTAGTGTTGAACTTCCATGGACGATTTCCTTGGTATTTTTGAACTGGAAGTGGCTCCATGCCGAGAACTTTATGAATCTGTCTAAATGCAATAAAACGCAAGAATTGCTGAGCTTGTTGTGTAATGTCTTCACGTTGTTGCTTGGATAGTCCATTGAGAGCATCTACTGGCTCTTTTTCGCAAGGGTCCATCAGTCCAGGGCCGCAAAGGATGAAGCCACTTGAAAGACACTCCATAATACGACGCAAGCAATCGCCAGGACTTAAAGGAACGCCTGCAGATGCAATAACTTTTTCAGTTAACAATTCCATTGCCTGAAAAACATAAAAATGAGAAGGATTAGCAATAAATTCGAGTAAGATAATTATAAATCGCAGACTTACCCATTGGCTGAGAGGAGTGAATGTAGGGTTTCGCTGGCACAGATCTCGCAAGATTCTCATGATCATGACACAAGATTGTAATCCTGTTGCTCTAGCCTATAGAATGAGTTTGTAAAAGAGATTCGATTAGATTCAGACACAAAGATGACATTTTTCTAACAATCCATACAACAATAGTAGTTTAGGCTTTACAAAAAAAGATAATGTGCTTTAACTGTTAGCTAGGAAATTTAAAACTCTATGACTCTTTTAAACACTATTAAATAAATTTAATTTTTTATAGGAAAAAAAATATTTTCAATTCTATGTGATGATGGTGAGAATGTAGACTTATTGTTTTTACAAGATATAATTTGGTAGATAATTCTGTTGTTTTTGTTTCTTTTTTATAATAAAAATCTTTATACAATAAAGATGCTGGTTACATAATAAAATCAGTTACTCAAAGGCTTAAAGACTATTTATCTATAAAAATTTTCTTCTTCTTCTCAGTTTGGCATATAAAAATTTTCATTTCAATCATCAAAAATTGACCAAAAAAACAAAAACAAACCTGAAACCATTTACTCTGTCGAAGTGCACGTAAAGCTTGTAAGCATGGTTCGCGTGGCAGCAGATCTTCTGAATTTGAAACGGATTCATTGTTTGTGGTGGAATCTGAAGTTCAAATTACGATAGGAGAAATTTTTTTCATTAATTATTAATGCACAGAATGTTTGACCATAAAATGTGATTTTTTTTCTTTCTTTCTTCTTTTGTTTTGATATTGAGGAATTAGGTAAGAGAGATAGAGAGTGTGTGTGAGAGAGAGAGAGAGATTGGCACAATGAAAAGTTTTCCAGAGAAAATGAAAATTTGTCATATATAATTGGAGATTTGCGATCAATAACGAAGGAACAGAAGTTCTCATTGATATAAATATTTGCGTCCTGTCCTCTCCGCTATTAATCATCATTTCATTTGGCATGTTTTGGTCAAAAATCCTGTTTAAACCAAAAAAGTTAAATGTCTATTGGTCTCGCGATTTGTCATATATATCCGAATGAATCATTTCTCTTGATCATATTTTTTTCCTTCCAACACTTTTTTCTTTTGGCTCATCATTTTTTGTTATTTTAATTAATATTATTATTATTTTTTGCTAGAATTTTACCTAGCTAATATTTTAAGCACTTTTTCTTTACTCTTAAATTTATTAATTTTTAAGGCTTCATCCTTTTGTCGTGTGTGTGTGTGTTGCATGCACAATCGACAATTTGAGTCTATATATATTTTTGACTTTTATTCAACACAATTTATCAACCATAGACTTGTCACCATTAAGAAAGAATATGTCGGGTTGTGAGATTGTTGTAAATTAGCATTAATCCAGGCTGCAACATATTCTTTCTCAACATGTTGATTGCTCCATCTTGGTTCATTTATTATTATTTTTATCATTTAAGAACAAATTATCCTTCAGTTCATGTATTTAATTAATTTTTTTATGGACCACTGTTGCACTAAAAAATATGATAAATAAGAAATCTAGTCCAATGCATCAAGTCGTGTAAGATATTTTGTTCCTTGACATTTTTTTTTGTTTGTTAATCACTTTCGTTTCTTGTTAATAACAACTGTCATTTATCGGAAAATTTCTTTTAATGTCTTGCGAATATTTCCGAAAATTCAAGTTCGTTACTAAAAACCTATTTGATTCTTATTGCCTCAACAACAACTGTGTCTAACTTGATTCTTCTTTCTCATTTTTTCTCTCTCTTCTTAAACTTTTTTCATCCATTAACTTCCATCGAATGAAATAGGTTTTTTTTTCGTTCATTTGTGTGTATTTTTTAGGGTTTTAAAAAAAATTATAATCATTTGGAATTGAATGTTGAAGCTCCGATTTGGAGCACCAATTTCAAGATTCATAATCACTGAGCTCCTCAAAATAAATTAATTTTCTTAATTAATAATGTATAATATCCATTTGTTGACTTCATCTTCCAAACTCGTATATTTTTTAAAATATATATATATATATGGAACATGGTTAAGCTATGTGAAAAGATTGTCATTAATTTAAAAGAATGAGTAAATAAGGTTGCTGCAAGAGTATGAAACTGGTTGCTCGAAATCGAAAAACTTTTCATTATTTGTCCACTTGATTTGAAACAAAAGAATTAAGATTCTTTGGTACTGAAACCTTTCCAACTTACCCGCAGTTGGCTCTCGTAACAGTGGAGATGTTAATGACACTTTGACATTTATCGAGCCATCAGAAACTATAACTGCGCCGTCAACTGGTGCCATTGTGACTGTATATTTTGCATCATCTGCTATCTTCTTCAATTGAGCTGGCAACTCGGATACAACGCGTTTCAATACTGCTGAAGTTGGCTTTTCGGCACATAATACAACCAGCTGGACATTATTGTCTCCTTGCAACAATAGTCCTAAAACAAATTAACTCATACTTTGAGTATTGAAAGTTAATTTTATTAAACTTAATTCAATTTACCTTTAGCAAGAAGTCCAACTCTCATTACTCCTTTCAACAAGCGCACAGTTCCTTCGGCATCCTTTTGGAACGTAATCATCTGATTTTGACTGCCATTCTCCTTATTATCATCCTTTTCCTTCTTGTCATTAGATCCATTATTTGTTTTAGATTCAGTGTCAGTTTGAACGTCCATTTTCTCTCCTTTTTCAGATTCTTGAACTTGAACAGTCATAGCATCACTAACCAATTTAAGGGCTCGTTCAGTGTGAGAGACAATCTTTTGGATTGTTTGTAATTCTTCTTCCTTTGGATAAACTTCAGCATGACGAGAGATTACATGACGATCATCTTGTGTTTCAACGCGTCGTCCATTCATCATATTAAACATTGGTGGGAAACCCATAAGTGGACGTCCACGCATTGGGAAGTTTCTATTCCATTCGCCATTTCCAGGACCCATTTCTTCTTCAAAACGTCTTCTTTCCTCCCAATACATACGCTCTTCTTCATCAATCTCAGCCTCACCCATTCGATTACGACGATTCCAAATCTCTTCTTGCATTTGTTGTCTCTGCTTTTCACGCTCTGCTAATTTTCGTTGACGTAATGTCGGCTTAACATCAACAACCAAGTCTGGTTGAACTTTCTTCTTGTATTGAAGTCGATGACGTCGTCCTTTTGTATGCATTTCCTTAGCATTTGGATCATTAAACTTACAATCACACAATTTGCAATTAAATGTTGTAACCTTTCCTTCTTGGTCCTTCATTTCTTCAATATATTCCTCGCCGACAGGCTTTACATCATCGCCAATAACCTCGTCATCACCTTCTTTGTCTTTACTAGTTCCAACTGGCGTTGGTTCTGTCGACGGAATTGGTTTTCCTAATTTTGTATGCAATTTAACGACTTTCTGATGCTTAGATCCACGAACATGAGCCGAATATGCATCATTTCCAGTGCATGTTACATCACATAATTCACATCGAAGATTGGAACCGCGTTGAGTTGTTGTTGGCTGAGTTCCTCCCGTTGTGGTCGTATCCTGTTGTGCTTTTTGCAATGCTTCACGCTTCTTATGCTTTTGTCCTTCCAAATGCTCACGATAAGTTTGTGGACCAGCGCAACTGATCTTGCATACATCACAATAATGAATTTGTTGTGGCTTTGGAGCGACATTCTTTCGAGGCTTAAAATTATTTCCTTTCTTAGGCCATCCAGTTTGCTGCTGATTAGTATTTCCCGTTTTATTATTCTGTTGTGCCATATAGACAGTTGCTGCTGAATATAATGCAGTATCATAACTCGAATAATTTGATGCTGTAGTAGCCGTTTGTTGATTTTGTTGGGCCTGTTGTGGCTGTGCCTGTTGTTTTGCAGATGTTGTTGTAGCAGGACTCGCATAAGTTGCCGAATACTGAGTAGGTTTTTGTTGGATTGTAGTTCTAGCCGGCTGTGCATATGTTGTTACCGGCTTAGCTGCAGCATTAGAATCATATTGTTGTGGATTTACATAGCTTGCACTTGCCTGCTGATAATATGTCTTTGTTGTATCATACGTCTGAGCAGGTCGTCCATAACCGTACTCGTATTGAGCAGGTGCTATAGGAAAACGAGATGCTTATCAATTATAGCATTTACAGTAAATTTCGATTAGTCATCACTTGTTCTTTTTTCGTGTGTTTTACTTACTTGCGTATGTCTGCGAAGCATACTGAGATTGATCATATCCAGTTGCTGCCCGTTGAGTCGTAGTTCCATAAGATGGAGTTGCAACATAGCCACTTTGTGGCGCCGGAGTATAGTTAGCCGTGCCTGGAGTCCTAATGAAATGGAGAATAAAATATTTTATTTTTTTCGTCTGGATTTGTTTAATGGCTGCTTTGATCAATTTTTAGACACCGGAAAATGAAAAATCAATTTTTCCAGAAACTTTTCAACTGGATCTTTTTATTATTGTTATTTATCTTTATTGTTTTGTTTCTATGACTTTAGTTAAGTTAATTAAGTGCGAAATTTACCCATATTGAGTTCCTCCATGCTGAAATTGTAGCCAATTCTGATTATTCATGATGGCGATTTTCGTCTGATTAGAAAATTCTTCACAAACTAACGAAATTGATAAAATGCTATTTTAAATTTTAAGTAATTCTATTCCACACACACCGACGAATCTTTTAATCCGTCTTTCACACTGTTTATCAGCTTATTAACTATATTAAATCACAAATTATTTAAGGTGAAAATTTTCTGAGAATGAGAGAAATAAACTTCTACACTTGACAAAAGGTCATTTCAAAACTGATAAATCCGTTGAAATTATGGCTGATAAATTTAGATGACTACATGACAAGACCTCATAAATTTTCTCAAGCCTTACTTCACCGTATACGTATAATCGTTGTACAATTTCTGCTTGTTGTTGCATAAAAGGAAGAAGAAAATAAATTGTATTTTATTTAATTAAAGCGGGACGTAATTTGCGAAACGATCCCACACATGTCCTACGGTTTGTAGTGTGGAAGTTTAGGAGCTATTAAGAAAATCAAAAAATATTTTTAAAAAAACCATTTGTCACATTAATTCATAAAAATGTATGGAGGACAACAACCAATACTTGTGCTAAGTAATTAAACATGATATTTATCGTGTAAGACTGGTGTTTTCATTGATTGTTCACTATTTCAGGCCAAAACACTAAGCGTGAATCGGGCAGAAAAGTTCAACTGGAAAATATTAATGCTGGAAAGGTAATATTGATGTTACGCAAATAATTCACTCTAATTAACATCATTTCCACTTGACTCTATTCATTTAATGAATATTTAGTCTTGTTAAGCACTTTATGACTCATTAAATGTTCTAGAACATTTTCATATGTTTTGCTTTAAAGGTTAAACTGGATCTCATGACTAATAATTTCATGTTTCCTTTATTACATACTCTTTTAGGCAATTGCAGATTTGATTCGAACATGTCTTGGTCCACAAGCGATGTTGAAAATGTTGATGGATCCAATGGGTGGAATTGTTATGACAAATGATGGAAATGCAATTTTGAGAGAAATCACTGTGCAACATCCAGCTGCTAAAAGTATGATAGAAATTGCCAGAACTCAGGATGAAGAAGTTGGTGATGGAACTACATCCGTTATTGTACTTGCTGGTGAAATGTTGGCTGTTTCTGAACCATTCTTACAGCAACAAATCCATCCAACTGTAATCATTCGAGCATATCGAGAAGCTTTGGAAGACATGATTCAAGTTTTGCAGAATGATGTCAGCATTACATTGGACAAGAATGATCGAGCAAAGATGGCTGATGTCGTTAAAGCTTGCGTAGGAACTAAGTTTATGGCTCGTTGGTCAGATTTGGCTGTTAATATTGCTCTTGATGCAGTCTCGACAGTTGCACTTGAAGAAAATGGACGTACAGAGATTGATATTAAGAAATATGCCAAGATTGAAAAGATTCCTGGCGGTTCCATTGACGATTGTACCGTTTTACGCGGTGTCATGTTAAATAAGGATGTAACTCATCCAAAAATGCGTCGTCGCATTGAGAATCCTCGCATCATCTTACTCGATTGTTCATTAGAATATAAGAAGGGAGAGAGTCAAACAAATGTTGAGATTTCTGGCGACACTGACTTCACCAAGCTCCTTCAGATCGAGGAGGAATATGTTAAGCGCATTTGTGATGACATTATTGCCGTTAAACCAGATTTAGTATTCACTGAAAAGGGTATTTCTGATTTAGCTCAACATTATTTGGTTAATGCTGGAATCACAGCTATTCGTCGTTTGAGAAAAACTGACAATTTACGTGTTGCTAGAGCTTGCGGTGCTACAATTGTTAATCGTACAGAAGAATTGACAGAGAAAGATGTCGGAACTGGAGCTGGATTGTTTGACATTAGAAAAATGGGAGATGAATACTTTACATTCATTACCGAATGCAAAGATCCAAAAGCATGCACAATCTTATTGAGAGGTGCTAGCAAAGACATTCTCAACGAAACGGAAAGAAATCTTCAAGATGCTTTACATGTTGCTCGCAACTTAATGCTTGAACCAAAACTCGTTCCTGGTGGCGGTGCTGTAGAAATGGCCATTTCACAAGCCTTAACTCGAAAGCAAATTCAGGGACCATATCGTGCCGTTGCACAGGCTTTAGAAATTATTCCAAGAACATTAGCACAAAATTGTGGTGCTAATACAATTCGAACCTTGACTGCATTACGCGCAAAACATGCATCACATTCTGGCGATGGGGGCCCATGTACATGGGGAATTAATGGAGTTACTGGTGAAATTGTTGACATGAAAGTCGAAGGTGTTTGGGAACCACTTTCTGTAAAGATGCAAGTCTATAAGACAGCTGTCGAAACTGCAATCTTACTTCTCCGTATTGATGACATCGTTTCTGGATCAAAGAAACGAGGAGACGGTGTGACAGGTCCAGCCCAGGCAGCTGCTGGACAAGAATAAATTTTTGTGGTCTCAAATCGCATTATTATTAATTATTTCTCTTAAATTTTGCATATTCTTAACACATTTTGATTTTCTTTCTTGCTAATAAGTAATATTCATCATAATTCTTATCAATTTGCATCCACACAATTTCTCCCACACGATCAAAAGATTGTATCTTATTTTTAACACACCAGCTTGTAATAAAAAAATGATTAATAATTTAAATAAAAAAATGAATTAATTACTTTTCACACGAATTAGCTATTTTAACGGTCTCTCTTATTTTGAATTATTACCAAACTTCCACGCCTCAAACCTGCAAAACTGAAATTTATCTTTAATAAATGTCTATGACTTGATGTTCCTTCATCGATTTATTAAAGAACGTTGGAACTACAGACAACAGTCAATTAGTAAGATTGCGAAAAACGTCTGAAAGTAAATTTTTAAAATTACAAAAACGCACGCGGAAGTTCAAAGACAGTCCCGATCAATCAGCTGATTATTTGTTTTGAATTCGTTTAAAAACGATGCTGATTTTGTTAAATTGTGAATTTAATTAAAAGTACACATTTAATCATGGAAAATACAACAGCAAAAATATCATTTGGATTTAAGAAGAAGACTGAAAAGCCAAATTTTCTTAAAAGCAAAGCAGAAAGTGCACAGGAGACGAAAAAATTTGAATTAATTGACTCGATTGAAGGATCACAGCTTAAAATTCATGGAAAAGATCCAAAAGATGACGAAATAAAGAAGCTTGTGATTCCGATGACAAATGATCAGAAAACTAGACCAATTTCAAAACTGATGGAATCTAGAAAAATAAAGAAAGAAAAGGAGGAAAATGGTGAAAAATCTAATGGAAATATCGAAACACCGATGGATATAGACGAAACGCTGGAGCAAAAAGCAGCAAGAGAAATCATGGAAGATCTCAAAAATGCTACAATTAAAACAGAAAGTAAGGATTTTGAAGTTCCTTTACATCCAGACGAACTTCCTTTGAATGGTGCTGTAGAATCGACACTTGATGACTATGACAGAGTACAGATATCAGATTTTGGAAAGGCAATGCTGAGAGGAATGGGATGGAAGGATGAACAAGAGAAAGATGATCCTAAGAAATTTGATGTCCCTATGGTTCGTCCAAAAGGTTTAGGACTTGGTGCTGATAAAGCAATAAAAAAGCAAAAATTGCTCGTTCAGCCTGCTGTAAATGAAGTTCTGGAAATTAAGAAACGAGCTTTTATTAAAATTTTGGCTGGAAAGCACAAGAATATGTACGGAACTGTAAGTACAACTTTTATTATAAAATGTCCATATTAATCATATCCAAAACTACATGGCGCATTACATTATTATAATTCTCAACACATTTCATCTCCTCGTCCGTTAAATCCTCAACGTTTCCATTATTAAAAAGTTGCTCTGGATATTTGCATAAAAGTGGAATTGCAAAGTTGGACATTCCAAATGCATACAGCCCAAAAGTTTTTAATTGATCCTTGAGCGTTTTATATGGAATAACTTTTTCAATATCGAGAGAAAATTTGTTCAAAAACTGCCTCATAGAACTGTAATACAGCTCAATTAGTTCCTCTTGTCGGTTTTTTCTTACTTCATAATTAACGCACGTAAAGAGATAATATGTCAATTCTGATCCAAGACTGCCGTTATGTGTTATCTGCCAATCAACAAGTTTAATTTCATTGATGATATCTTTATTAGTATCACGGTAATTGTAAAGAATGTTATTTATCCAAACATCGCCATGACAAATAACACTTAATGGTTGCTGAGCAGCTTTATCTAATCTCTCGGCAATTTGGTTCCATAAATTGTTTTTGTATGGTAACAATTTTTCAACAATTTTATGCTCATTTTCATCTTGAAAGAGTTTCATAATTAATGATAAGTTTCTCGGTGCAATATCCTTCATTAATTCCGTCTGCATCGTAAAACACATCGGATTTCTTAATGACTGGAATTTCTCTAAAGCTTTGGGATCCTTAATGTTTATTGCAAGCGATAAACCGTGTAATTTTGCTAGTTCCTCAAACAATTTAGCAGTATGATTAAAATCGGACGGGATGAACTTGTCTTTGACTATAAAGTTCTCAGTTGTTAGATCTTCCATTATAATGATTGACTTTGATGGACAATTTTCATCATAATTCGCATAGTAGCACTTTGGGAAGGTCCAAAATCCTGCTTTATCATTTCTATCGATTCCATGTTGAAGTTGAAATTCCTCAAAAATTGGAAATATTTCATTATACACAAGCACTTCCCGTTCAAATAGCAAAAATGAATTAAATTTCGAGTTTCGTTCCTCATCGTCTGGCAGAAATTTGCAATATAATGACAATTCCTTATCATCTTCAACTATACGACACTTGTTTAATAAGCCAATGAATCCCAAATCAGATCCTTTCTCAAAAATTAACTTAAAATCCTTAAATCCATTTTGCTCGGCAATTTTGTTTATTTGTGGAATAAAATGATCCATTTCGAATGAAATTTCAATGAATACTGACTAGGTGTTTGTGAAAATTTTCAAGAAAATATGCGTAAACACAAATGTATTTATACAAGTCTGTCTGATCGGCAATTAGCTTTACTAACACATTCATAAATTAAATAAAATACTCGCACATTTACGGTACACATTTGATAAGAGGTCTTTATTATGTCATTTCTACTGTTTACATCAATGACAGTTCTACATATGTAATTAAATAATTTATGGGTCATTCAGAAATGACGTCATAAACATTTTTTAGACTCTCCCATCCCCATTATTTTATAATTTAAGTGTACTACTACAAATATCCATATTTGATTGCATCATGTAAGACTCCACGCATTCTTTCGTTAATTTGGTCGGCATTTTTGGCTATGACATCCGCATATTGTTTCATAATTTCCTCCAAAACTGCTGGATCTTTGTCTTTCAATTGTTCAGCTGCTACGTCCATATCTAGTAAGTCTTCACTTTTTGTTACGAACATAGGAATTGCCATAGCTGCAAAAATTATAGCAACACGTCCAAACCTTTTCATTTGACGTAGTAGAGCAGTGAATGGAAATAGAGTCATGGCATCACAGCCTAAATGGTCGAGCATTTCTTTCAAGGAATGATAATAAATGTTAAGGAACTCGTCATAATGTTTGGCCCTTAAGTGATGATCAGTACACATAAATAGGAAGTAGCATAAATCAATGACTGGTGAAACAAATCGAGCAATTTGCCAATCGAGTAGGACAATGCTGTCTGGAATGTCCTTTCGTTTGTAATGATATAAAAAGTTGTTGAACCAACAATCACCATGCGTAATTATAGCGTATGGTTCTGCATTCTCTGAACTTAATGCTAATTTAAGAGTTGACACTAAATTTTCTGCTAAACTCGTTGCTTTTGCTCTCCTTTTGACGTCATCTTTGTCTAAGCTTTCGACAGCGTTTCGCATTGCATTCGTCATCATTGCAATCATTGTGTCGTCTATTGCATTATTTGTAAAATAGTCGACTAATGATTTGAATTTTTCAAATTCTTCTGGTTTCTGCTCTTTTAAGGCATACGATAGAGCATGTAAGCGACCTAAGGCAATAAGAAGTAACTTGGCATGCTCATAATTTATCGGTTTAGATTTTTCCCACATTCTATGTCCACTGTCACGTAAATCTTCCATGATTATAATAGACTCGTCTTGTTCCTTTCTGTGCTCAGCAAAATAACATTTTGGAAAGTTGAAAAATCCAAGTGATTCCTTGATGTGCCTTTCCTTTTGGAATTGTACTAATTCCGGTAGAAATACATTGTAAATGAAGACTTCCCTTTCAAATAAATGCATTGCACCCATTTGGTCACGTCTTACTTTACTGTCGGGTGGGATTTTAGCAAGAACATTCAGTGATTTATCTGAATCAGCTTCCTTGATTGTAACCTTTATTATTAGTCCAACAAACCCGTCGCCAACTCGTGCTCCGTGATCAAAAATTAATGTGTAATTAGTGAAGCCTTCCGTAACTGCAACCTTCTCCAAGCATTCTCTTACGTAATCTGACACTTTGATCTCATTTAATTTTGCTAATGGAATCGATGAAGTGCCATTAGTTGTGGGTTGAATTTCAGCATGTCCGTTAATTATTGGCTCAATTTCAGCCATTTTATTATTTTTTTTTCTAATGGAAGTAGGTGAACTGCAGTGATAGAAGGCAGAATCTAAACTCGAGCTACAGCTTTTTCCTTTGTTCGATTCCTAATTTTATCAATTATCTTTAAAAGTATTTAACTTTATCTTATCAATTTATGCATTGATAATTGTAATCATTTCACTCCAACCGTAAACCCAAACATAACAAAACGTGGACGAAACACGTGAACAGCTATTATAAATTATTTTTTGACGACACAGATTGGCTAAATAAAAGCTAGAAGTATAGCTAAATTAGTTCAAGGTAATTGTTACATTCAATAGACTATTTTTTTGACTGTGACATACTTCGAATGGAAGTAAAATTGGCACAATTGTAATCACTCGAGATAACCGTAATCAATAGCATCGAATATGACGTCGCGGATTCTTTTCGTAAATGAATCAGTTTCTATCATTTTATCGACTACGTGTTCAGCCATTTCATTCATTTCTTTGGAATTTTGATCCATGACAAAATCTAAGTCGACAATTTCTTCATCTTTCGATAGCAGTGCTGGGAGAATGAAGGTTGACATAATAACTCCAAACTTGCCATACATCTTCATTTGATTCTGTAGCACATCAAATGGATAGAGCTCATTTGCATTGCACTCTAAATTATTGAGCATTTCCTCTAGAGAATTATAGTAGATTTTTAACAGCTCATCGAAATGATTTGCCCTCAATTTGTGATCAGTGCATATGAAAAAGAAATAAATTAAATCAATCGCAGGTGACCCATATCGAGTAATTTGCCAGTCTATTAATTTAATATCATCAGGTGCATCGTTTGTGGAGTAATGGAATAGAAAATTATTAATCCAACAGTCGCCTGTGAATAATTAAAGATATAAGTTATTTTGACTTTTTGGGGGTTGATCATTGAACTCAGACCTGTTCAATATCATAAACACTAAACAACCCCATTGAAGATTAGGAATAAAATCAATAGGAAGCTTACCATGCAGCATAACAGTGTATGGTTCCACATATTTCGGTTTTACTCTCTCAATGCAAATATCCTTCAGATTTTCTATCAAATTTGCTATTTTGTCTCTTGCCACATCCTCTTCTGGTTGAAAAAACTCGATGGTTCTCGTCACCGCACCTTTTAAAAGCACTTCAAACTGTGGCGTCTGCAAAACATCACTAAAATCGTCATTTAAGTGCTGTAAAGTTTGGAAAAGCTCAGGATTTTTCGATCGAATAGCAAATGACATTGCATGATAACGTCCGAGTGCGGTTAGTAAAAGTTTTGCATGCTCAAAGTTTATTGGAGCAGTTTTCTTCCACATTTTATGTCCACTTTCCCTCAAATCGTCCATAATAATTATCGCATCATCCTTATCCTTGTTAAACTCGGCAAAGTAAATTTTTGGGTAGTTATGGAACTTGATTGAATCACTAATATTGCTCAACTTTTGTATTTCCTCAAATTGAGGCAGCATAACTTTGTAGACGAAAATTTCTCTTTCAAATAAGCTCATCATTTTCATTACGTCACGACGAGCTTTATTTTCGAGTGGAATTTTAACAAGAACTGTCAAAGTTTCGTGATTATCCTCGTTGATTGAAATCTTAAGCATGTTTGAGACATAACCATCTCCGATTTTTGATCCATAATTAACTGTTAAATTGTAATCAATAAATCCTTCAGCTTTTGCTACATTATGAATACATTCCTTCAAGTATTCTGTAACAATTATTTCCTCTTGCCTTGCTATTGGAATCTTAATTGAATTTTTAGACGATTTTTCATTCTCTGAAGCCATCAATTCCGCTTTTCGAACTTATTTTATCGCGCTTGAGCCAACAACTAATGAAAAAGCACTCGAGTTGAATTTTATGTCAATGCACCGTTTTCTATAAAAATATTTCTCGTGGCACACTTATCATACATGAGTTCCTATTTGCCCTAAATCCAATAACTGCGTACGATAGCTTACTATTCGATGTCGAAATTTCGAACATATTCATTGCGTTGATCTAATTTTAAGCATCTAGGTATCTGATGCTGTTTGACTCATTCATTTGTTAAAACGACGGAAGCACGCAATTTCGAAAATCATTTGGACCTTAACTCTACATTTTTACGAAAAACAATACACGAAAATTATGTCTACATTCTTAGTCTAAGTATTTTTAAACAAGATAAGATTAGGCTATAAATCGACCGATAAAAAGTACAGCCTTCAAAATTAAAGTAAAATTGTGTAAACAAAATAATTACGTCATGAATTTAGATAAGAGGAGCTGCATGTATAGTATTTTTTTATAAATATGTGGTATCGTATAGGTAATACCTACATGGTGATTTGACTACAGTTTTAGAAGCTTTGGCATATCAGTTTGGACTTGATTCTCAAGTAAGTGGATGACTCAACGGGTTTAGTAAATTTCATAATTTTCCTATGAACTTGAAATAGTTCAGTCAACTTTGTCATTTCCTGCTCCTATACATGAATTATTTTTTATCGCAATCAAGGTCAATCTGTTAAATAATAGTTATCGAAAATAGATTCAGTGTGAAAAATTATTGCTTATTTTTATTGATAATTGATTTTTTTTAGCTACATCATGTCAATTAGTTCCTTAACATTTACAAGTAGCCATATTTAATTGCATCATGTATCATTTCACGCATTCTTATTACGGTTGTCTGGTAGCCACTGCTTTTCTCCATAAATTCCTTCATTAATTTTTCCATCTCAGCTGGGTCAGGATTATTCATTTTCTCTGCCATATAGTCCATATCCATTAGTTCTTCACTTTTGGTTTGTAACATTGGAAGAATCATAACAGCCATGACAACACCAAACTTTCCGAATTTCTTTAAATGTCTTAAGAATGCAGTGAATGGGAATTGTGTCATTGTGTCGCCTCCCAAATGGTCTAATAGTTCCTTTAATGAGTGATGGTAAATGCTTAATAGCTCATCATAATGCTTAGCTCTCAATTGATGATCAGTACATATGAACATAAAGTACACCAAGTCAATGATTGGTGAGCAATATCTCGAAATTTGCCAGTCAATCAACACAATACTTTCGGGCCGGCCACGTTTAGTGTAGTGGAAAAGATAGTTGTTTGTCCAACAGTCACCTTTAATTAAAATAAAATTTTGTGAATTAAGGATTACTGGATTGATATAAAAGCTTAAAGTATTACCGTGATTCACAACTCCATAAGGTTCTATAAATTCGGGAGTCATGCAATCAGAAATGCCATTCTGTAAATAGTCAATAAGTTTTAAAACCTTTGCTCTACTTTTCACATCCTCTGGATCTAATGACTCTGCAGCTTTGGTAATTGTGTTGGTCATGAAAAGCAGGAAATTGGAGTCCGTGAAATTATCTCCAAAATAATCACTAAGATTCTTGTACTTTTCAAACAATTCAGGATTTTTTGCTTTCATGGCAAAGGAAACGGCATGAAGACGTCCGAGTGAAGTCATTAACAGTTTTGCGTGCTCTAAATTTACGGGATTGTATTTGCTCCACATTCTATGTCCACTTTCCCTTAAATCTTCCATAATAATAATAGACTCGTCCTGTTCCTCGCTGTAATCAGCATAGTAGACTTTTGGAAAGTTGAAAAATCCATTTTGTTGACTGATTCTCTTATCTTTTTGAAATTGGACGAATTCAGGAAGCATCACGTTATAGACGAAAACTTCTCGTTCAAATAATTTCATAACTTTCATCTGTTCACGACGAACTTTGCTTGTAGGTGGAATTTTAACAAGAACTGTCAAAGTCTTATCACTGTTTAATTCATTAATAATGGCTTTAAGCATGACTCCAACAAATCCATCGCCAATACTTGATCCATGATCAACATTAATGTCATAATTTTGAAATCCCTCAGCAATAGCAACTTTATCAATAGCTTCTCTTATGTAATCTGTTACAACTATTTCCTGCAACTTTGCCATTGGGATCTCTGACAATAAATCTCCATTTGCAGGCTGAGCATCTTCAATATGTGATATTCCATTAACTTCAACAATCCCTGTTGCCTCAATCTCCATTCTGCTTCCCTTTTAGATTTTTCAACCTGGTCCCGTTCAATACACAAACTGTTATGACATTAATTTGATTTTAGTTCCATTGCTTTAATCGGATTTTTGTTCTAACCAAATGTTATCAATATCTTTTTGTCTTTACTAATGTGATAGTGAGTACGAAACATTGGTAAATTATTTTACCTTTATTTGAGGAAGACTGTTGTTGGATGTTGAACACTTTGTCACAATGTCTTAGTATTTTCAGTGAAATTATTGTGTATTTTTGGTGTCCTATGAACTTGTATATTATTATAGGCACTGAAAGAACTATGATGAGCGAAATTCCCATTCTTGGCTATCCTTCAATTGAACCACATTCCATTCCTTAAATAAATGCGCCAACTTCATTTTATTAATAAATCACAAATGTTCGTACACGCTTTTATTTCTTTATAAAGCTCTTTTGTAAGTGTGCCTAATCAGATAAGATAAGATTAAAAATTCTCTTACCATTTATGGAAGTTATTAAATTCTTGAAGTAACAAGTGTTTTTATTTTTCCTTAATTTATAGATTGAAGGTTTTGATGATGGCGGCGGGCGACTAATCATTAAGCTTGCGATAGGGGGATTGAAAGTATTGATGAACGAGTTTATGGTACAGCCAATTCCGAAGCAAGAATATGTAAAATACTCGAAAATATTGAGTAAGTAAAAATGATGGCAAGATTTGTTTAGACTATAAGCATGTTGATAAAGATTCCTTTATTCAAAATTAGATTCAGAAAAGTATGAAGAGTTTAAGATAGACGAAAATAAAACATCAAGTGCAGGAGAAAAACCGGTGAAAGTAGAAAGAAGAAGTCGCTCAATATCTCCATCAACATCATCTCGAGTAAGGGATGACAACAAAGGATCGAGAAGCAGAGACGAACAAATAGTTTCGAGAGGACGAGATGATAATAGACGAAATAAATCACACGAGCGTGAACTTTCAAAAGAGCACAGCAGAAGAGAAAGAGCATCAAATTATTATAAGAAGGATAAACGACATTATTCTTCAGACTCGGAAGATGATAAGACATACAATAGAAAGTACAATGAAAGACAACGAAGTCGATCACATGACAAGCATAAAAGAAGACATTCATCGTCTGACTCGAGTAGTGAGAGACATAGATCGAAGAAAAAGTCTAGCAAAAAGTCGAGTAAAAGTAAAAGCAAGAAGAATTCATCACCAGAAAGATATCATTCATCAGATGATGAGCGGCATCATAAGAGAAAATACAAGAGAAGTAAGCACCATCGTGATAGGTCTTAAATTATAAATCACTTTATTACCTCTAAATTAATTACAATAAAACCTTTAATTTTTGTATTAAAATTCAGTCTCTTAATCTCATTCTCCTTTGAAAACTTCTTCCTTAAAAATGGCGTTAGTAATTCCGATGATATGGTCGTTAAATACAAAGATAAATATTGAACATAGGAGAGACATCAGCATTGTAAAAAGCGTATAACATATATGGCTTATTTTATACCTTTATCGTTGAATTGGATAAGGACATTGATCAGCTGCCAAATCTTTCCGTGGAAATTCCATTTAGCCTGAAGCATTAAAACTCAACCATGACATGAATATCACGCCAGATATGCCGCCTGTTAATGCACTCTGATGAGAGATATGGAAGAAAATTAATTTAAAATTTTTCATAATGAACTCACTTAATAAACTTTCAGCTGAATTTAACCATGGCAGGAAGATTCCTAAAGTGAAGACCTGAATTGGAAATAAAGATTTAATAATGCAATTAAATCAATAGCTATGGTGCATCCTTACGTCAAATCTGCAACAACAAATAAATAAATAATACAAATTCATTTTTTTTTTAATTACAGTGGATCATTAGTGATGGCCTCCAGTGACATTTTTAGTTGCAGAACTGTCCCAGCTTTTTCTACAATATACACCATACTGTCAGATGATTTTCCTATTATTACTACAGTTGACCTCATAACCCAATTTTTAATCCGTTCTGTTAGTGGCGTGTCTGTAAATAGCTTAACAAAATCCTCTAAAACAACAGCACTAAGACTATTGAGGTACGTTGAAAAAAAACTAAGAGCAGCTGAAAATACATCCCGCGATAAAAAGTCCACTTAATCCAGGAAGTTCACCTAAAGTTTTCATCACAAACAAACAATGGAAGCATTTGATCTTTTGATGTTGCTAATTCTGTGCTTAATGGATCACAATGTTTGTACGTAGCATACATTAATAATCCGTTATATGAGTACAGCATCATTAAAGGTACGACTCTGCATACGAAAAGTCAAACAGACTTTTTTCCAGCACGTAAACTCGGCAGTGAAAGAATACTTCTGTATCATATTTTGTTATACTGCATTTGTCTATTGGTCGACGAGAGAATTAAATTTTGGAGATGAAAAAATATGTTATGGATTATACAACAGTACCTGCACCCAATAAAGCACACCACCTAAAACTTGGCTCCACAGCGTGTGTCAAACGAAAGGATTTATGTCAAGACTAAATAACGTAAAATTTTATTACTGATTCCAACAATGACTGCTTTATTGATATTCTACATACTTTGGCAGTTCCAAACGACTTGTGTTGAGTGCTGAATCAATAATATGTATGTCCAATACCTCCTTTTTTCAGATCAACTGTTCCTTTCACAGCAACTAAAATCAATGCCAAAAACATAGAAAATGTTTGCACCACATCCGTCCAGACAACAGCTTAATCCACCCTACAGGATTATTTTATCATCAATAATATTTCAATTCTATGGATATAAAACATGAATGTACAATACTGACCACACTTGTATAAAAAATACGCATATGATTACGACTGACCAACTCGTATGATGAATATTTATGCCTGTAACTATACAGTAGTTGAATAAGAGAAATGGCATGCATGTCCATAAATAAAGTTCTGATTACATTCGTCTTAGAAAGAATTTGTGTGATTTTTCTTGACCGGAAATTTTCAATTCCAAAAAAAGCTTCGAAAACTCTGACAAATACCTTCTTCATACCTTGATTAAACAATAAGGTCGAAATGTATATCACGATCGGTAAATATCCTAAAATTATGAGAATGAGGAAAATAGAGAAAGAAGAGATAAGTTTTGTTGTTGGCGCTTAAATTTATAGCGTATATGTATGGCGACAAGCATTCTGGCAAGCAGTCATTATATTGTAAATCACTCTTTAAATAGCAGCCTTGAACTTAAATGATTCACAGTAGCCACAACACAACCCAAAAAAAGTTAGCGATAACCAGGAAATTTGCAGGCGATAAAATGCAGCAAATTTGCAGAACATTTGCAGGAAATATGCAGATACTTGAAATGAATTTTTTTTAAAAAACGTGTACAGTAAATTTGCAGATAATTCACAGGAAATTTGCAGGAACTTGTAAGCAATACTTGTACAGTATATTTGCAGGAAATCTGCAGGTGGGGTGCATTCAAAAATTTGCAGGAATTTCACTGGTAATTTGCAGAAAAAAGAGAAACTCAATTATTTTCATAAAAATATTTTCCATTAACATTTGCTGGAAATTTGCAGCAAATTCATATAAAATTTACAAAAGATGAAATTGCAGCAAATTCACAGCAGAATTGCAGCTATTTTGCTGGAAATAACCTTATCATGAACTTTTTTCTAACAGTCTTGCTAGAAATTTGCAGGAATATTACAGGTTAAAGATCAACACGAATAATAATGCGTGAAGGGCCCAGCTAAAAGCTGGAGGCACTGCGATTATAGAAATCTATTGTACCACACCCTTTAGACCTACAGTTTATAGTGGAATCCGAACCACTTGCAAGCTCTGCACATTGCAAGGACACGAGTACGTCATAAGACCTGATGTACCCTGCAATGTACCTAGTTACAATTCGTGTGCGTAAGATGCTGCTAAGAAATCATCCAAATACTAGTATATCCTTGTATACCTAGCAATGGAGACACATTATGTACCAAAGACCTCAAAACTGCACCCAATACACGAACCGAGCTTCATAACTAGAACGGTGAAATGGAAAAAGAGCTTCGAAAATTAGACCTGACCTGGGATTGAACCCAGGACCTTTGGCACGTAAGGCCAATGCTCTACCATTTAGGCCACTGATGCCATTTCACCGCTTTGATCAACACGAAACTCGTAGAAAAATTTTAAGGTTCTTGGAAGTAGGTTCTTTAAAACTGACTGTACTTCTTTATATTAACAAATAGCTGTAAACTACAGATGTAAATACAGGCTTTAAAGCCTTTAAAGGCTTACCATCTTTTTCAGACTTTACAATTTTTCAAAAATTTTAAAAGGAAAATTTAAGTATGTGTCAACATTATTATCCCAGACTTTTTGTTAAAGGGAAAATCATGGTCGAAATCAGCGAAATTTACAAAAAAAAATTGATCTTCTTTAAGTACAGATAAGCGCTTGCTTAAGCAATAAGCATCATCTGTATTTACATCTGTAAGCTGTAACTGTGTTTTAATTCTTACATTCAATAGAGTAATCTCATCTGTATTTTACAGCTATTTGTTAATATAAAGAAGTACCATCAGTTTTAAAGAACCTAGTTGTTTGAACCTTTGTTTGTTTACTAATAATTTTTGTTTTCGAAAATTAACAAAATTAAAAGCTTGTAATTTTTAGCTATTTACTGCTATTTGTTAATGTCAATTGATATTAAGCTTAACTTGAGGAAATAAAATTTCATTTTAAAATGTAAACAAATGATTTTCGAATACAAATTTTCCCACGTTCGAAAATAAATACCGTTGTCCTGTATTGGTCTTTAACCTGTAATATTCCTGCAAATTTGCAGCAAGACTGTTAGAAAAAAGTTTATGATAAGGTTATTTCCAGCAAAATAGTTGCAATTCTGCTGTGAATTTGCTGCAAATTTCCAGCAAATGTTAATGGAAAATATTTTTATGAAAATAATTGAGTTTCTCTTTTTTCTGCAAATTACCAGTGAAATTCCTGCAAATTTTTGCCTGCACCCCACCTGCAGATTTCCTGCAAATATACTGTACAAGTATTGCTTACAAGTTCCTGCAAATTTCCTGTGAATTATCTGCAAATTTACTGTACACGTTTTTTAAAAAAAATTCATTTCAAGTATCTGCATATTTCCTGCAAATGTTCTGCAAATTTGCTGCATTTTATCGCCTGCAAATTTCCTGGTTATCGCTAACTTTTTTTGGGTCACAACACATTGCAATATACAAGAGATTTGTTTATACATTTTTATTCTCTGCAAAAAGCTTTTAATTGCAAGATTTCATGCACGAGAAAAAAAAGAAGCTTTTATTTATGAATGGAGAAGACATTGCGATAAAAAAAACTTACAAATATTCATTACTGGGTAATTCCATGAGTGAAAAAATCACGAAAATTTCTTTTGTGCTAAAAAACTTATAAATGCATCTTCTTTTCGACTCTTTTAAAAACGTAAACTATGGAACAACTTAAGATCTTCACTTGGGAATATATAATTATATGATTTAGAGCCTAATAAATGAAATATTTGATTTTTAAAATGTTAACCGGTTAAATTTACGAAAACACAAAATCTTTGTTTCATTAATATTTCATTAAATGGCCATTTTTCCTTTTTAATTACGCTCATAACTTATACATTATCAAAAATACTAACCATTCAAATACTTTTTTAACTTTAAAATGCCTTATTTAAGAAGAAAATTATCAAAACATTTGTTAATCGGTTAAAATTCAGCTTTTTTTGCAAATCTTGCCAACGACAGAAAATTTGAATTCGAAAAATACGTTAAATCTTAAAACATTGATTCGACTTATTAAGGCTTAAAAAAAGTTTGAACCAATTTTAAACTATTCATAGATTAAAACTTCATTGATTTATGTAGCTGTAACTTCATTAATTATCTAATCAAATTATTAAATAATTAATTTAGGAAAAAATTTAACGGTTTTCAGAAATTTGAATACAAACAAGTAAAAAAATGTTACAACTTGATTTTCATCAGTTCCCTTCACTCATGGAATTACCCTACTGCAAACAGTATTGATCCGAACAGCCTAACCTTCCTAGTGTATCGTATTTCTAAATAATAGAAGAAATATGGAAAATTAATAGATTTAATTATTTATGATTTTAGAGGAATGGTTATAGCCTGGTTGGTTTTCTAGTTCCTTTTTTGAGTAGGAAGTATGAACTGATAAATTAGTGGGAATTAAACCCACCGTTTGAAAAGTTGGAAGTCCTATCACAAAGTATGAAACCCTTAGAGGAAATTAAGGCACTGGCCTGACTTTGGCTGTCTTTTGATAATTAATTTGTTCTTGAGGCATCCCGGGATATCTTGATATTGAAAACCTGTTAAGGACGAGACATCGGGAAAGCTTACCCCACCCTCCATAACAAAAAATTCCTGGACACGTTACTGATAGAAAGTCTCTAGTCTTTTTAAAAAAGATTATTATGATTTTGATGAGATATCTAATTAACTTAGTAGTTAATTCTGTGTTCATTTGGGATAAGCCATTCCAGAAGCGTAGACAAAAATTTTTCGAGGGGGGAGAGAAAGGGTTTGTGTTATGAAATTTTTAAGATTTTTTTCTCGAAAACTTCAACCAAATTTTAAAAAAATCATCGAGGATGTTAAAATCTAAATCACCCCCCTGAGCCATTCTAATTTGAGTATTTAGACAAACAACAATCGAATACCGAGATTCAGAATTTTTCAAAATATCCTAGAAATTTTCCATTGAGTGACACGCAACCCACTCTAGATACGGTATTTGTTGGATTTTTTGCAGTCTAAGAATAAATTTTTTCCACTTTACACTTAAAAATGAATAAAAAAAACTTACTTCTTAGTTTCCTTAGATCTAAGCTTCAAAATTTATTCGAGTTCTTAATCATCAATACATTATGCTTAGCCTTAGTTCCTTTCTGGATCTTAGAATTGGAACTTGAACCATATGCGGACGTTCAAAACCTTTCAAAAATAATATTTTTCTTAAATTATTCTTATTCTTAGCTAACTTATTCTTATATTTACTCTTTTCCTCAATGCTTAGACCTTTCTGCCTTAGCTTTGCTTCCTTAGATTGTATCTCGCACTTAATTTAATTAAATTCACTTAAAAAATGTCTTAAAATGCTTTTCTTAGCTTCTTATACGGATTAAAAAGATCCAATCAACATGAAGTTGGCTCTAAGTTACGAGCAACTTCATCAAATAAAATTTGAATTTAAAATGGCAGTTATAGCATTCTAAGCTTCTTATTTCTTAAAACTTAAATGTAAATTTTTATTGCATGAAGCAACGAAAAAGTGCAATAAAAATTTTAACAGTATTCGTTCATCATTAATCATGAGCAACAAAATTTCCAATGCTTACTTTGTGCAAAAATGTTTTCTCTACTTTTCAAACGATATTCATGAAAACATGCATGTTTTCCATATTTTCTAACGGATTATTAAGGACGATATCAGTTTCCAATCTAAATAACAACCCTGAGAATAATAAATTGTTCTCGAATGAACTTTTTAGTCTAATCGATATTGACTTACATACCCCTACTGCACATTCATTTTAGCGCATTTTTGAAACTTGTTTTAAAAAGGTAGCTTAATAATGCACTTTGTTCGGCTGACTGGCTCCAATGAAAAACTTTTTATCTAGACATCGTAGAGAGTTCTAGTTTTTTGTATTAGCTCCGTGCCATCGAGTTATTGGCCCCCGGATAGTTAAAAATCTCAAAACCATCGCTAAATACTATAATTAATGATTTTTTGTTTTCAATACAATAGAGCCAACTTCAAGTGGGATAATTTCAAATATATTTTGACCGTTAGAAAATTTGAATTTCAAAAAACCGTTAAATGACAAACCATTTTATTATATGAAAATTCACCGCAAAATTGTTAATTATACTATAATTAATGATTTTCAAGTGTATTTACGCGGGAAATTTTCAAATATATTTTGACCGTTAGAAAATTTGAATGCCAAAAAACCGTTATCGAGCCGTCGAATTTATTTGAGTCACAAAATATTCATGATTGACTTATTTAATACGCAGTACTTTGCTAATCAAATACTGATCGCTAACACAAAAATGCGCTGAAGTCCCTCGATCTATAACACGAGGACTTTCTTTAAATTTTTTGGTATGTATGGCAAAAAAGAAAGGAATAATGGATAGAAAAAAATAATGAATTGCAGAACAAACAAGAGAGAGAGGAAGGAAGAATATCTGCATACGAAGATGCAAACGAAATTCTCTTGAATCGTCATCGTAAATCTTTAAACTGAGCAAGCGGGAACAAGCATTGCAATTAACTTTCAATGTAATTTTTATTTGTTGATGACACAGTCAAGATTTTTTAGACAATACCTTGCAATTAATGATAATGAGATGGGAAGAAACGAATGGAAAGGAATGCCACATCCTCCAAATTTCAATCCCCCCATTTTTTGAAAGCTCATGAATCGAAAACATATCCAAAAAATCAGAACCTTCACCTCCAAAAAAACCTGGATACACCCCTGCTGTGAGTTTTTTTTGGCACGAAAATGATTCTTCTGAAATAAAAATAAATTATGACACTAGAATAAGCATGTAGTATTATGATAAGATAAACTTTTATTACAGATTACAGATACTTTCTAAGATACATTAAGGTTTGAAACTAATGATTTTTTTCTCAGCAGAATGATTCAAACTATCGTGTCCCAAACATTAAGTAAGTCTAACGTTAATTTTAGAAGAACTGGAACTAAAAATTTCTTAAAAGAAACTTGAATAAAAAGTTTTGTGAGTTTTCAGACACGAAAATACTCAGATCTAGTAAAACCACACGAGTCGTTGCGGATGATTTAATTTCACAGAGTAGAACATGACAATTATAATATTTCAAGCAGGTACAAGTCATTGACACAAATGACGTCCATTAAAAAAAATTCGTGAAACGACAATTGGACGTCATAAGTGAACTGTTCCTTACGTTTCTATTACTTTAGATTGCTTTTTAACTGCTTTATTCATTTGTGGTCTATAATTGCAATTTTCTGAATCATTCCCCACTGAAATGTGTTAAATTACTTCCCAGTGCTACAAAAATTCGATTTGTCATATGCATCCGATGTCTTTCTATATTTGCTCAGCATTCTCGCAAGCTCTAAATCATCCAGTCGATCGATTTCTAAAGAATCCTCATTTTTTATTTCAACAATGTCACAGCTAGAAATTAATTTTTCATTTTGTTTCTCAAATTGAACTGAAATTCTTCAATATATAGTTGGGAAAATATTTACATACTTATCATTCTGGAACAGTCCTTGATTCAAAAGCTCTCGTTTAGTAAAATAAAACATTCCAGCTTCAATGAATTCTCCATCCCAATCTTGCCTCCTTGGTCGATGTCTATAGTCGAAGTTTATTGGAACTATTTTTATTCGATTGTCATCAGCATATTTCCATCTAAGTTTGAAACTTTTCACTGCACTGAAAACGCAATCACGATTTGTGAATTTATGAAAAGCTTCTCGTAAATATTGATGACTAATGAACGGCGACGTGCATTGAATTAAAGCTAATCTTGAAATATTCGGATGATTCAATAGGAATTCTTGTACAGCATCAATTGATTTGGATTCATCTCGTGCATGCTGAGGGTCTCGTTTGTGAATGTTTGCCTTGTCTTTTTAAAATGAAACGTGTATAAAAAGTAGGAAAAGATCTATTAGATTTTTTTTGTGTGCTTTACCCAGTGAGCGAGGAACTGCTCTATCTTATTAAATTTTGTTTTAATTAGAAAAAGGTCTTAGAGATTATGGATAGATGATATCCATGAAAACTGGGATTTTAAGACCGGAAGAGACAAGACCAGAGGCAAGCGCGTAGTCAGAGAGGGGGGGGGGGGTGGATCTGGTTGGTTAATTTGCTAGGGTTTTTTCCTCCAAAAATTTTTCCATAAAAATGTTTTGAAAATCCCCCCTCAAATTTCTGGCTACACCCTTACCAGTGGTGGCAAACCTGTGTGCCGCGGCACAAAAGTGTTCTATGGACAATACTCAGGTGTGCTGCAAAAAATTTCTAGAGTTGAAATGTGCCGCGACTCGAAAAAGGTTGTCTACCACTGACATATAGTATAAAATTCCTAAAAAGGACTATTTTAAGGATATGCAGGTCGTCATACACGAATGACTCCATTAAGAAACAATCTTGCATTTATTAGCTGAATGAAATTTTGGCGATGCACCAAAAATTTATAAAATTTTGAATGAATGTCTCAAACTAAACGAAGAGTTCTCGTAGATTCATTAGAGCATGCGCCAAAAATGAGGATTATAACTTGGAGATAATGCTATTAAGAATGTAAATAAATTTGGGTTTTAATTTTTTCACAAGAATAATTCACAAAATCCACTTCAAATGTCATAATTTTTTATGTAACATACATTTCAAACCTTCCTTAGCTATCTCATCATCATCTGTAGAAACCCAAATGCTTTCAAAAATTTCCGCCTTTTGAATTTCATTCAATGAGATTCCCAACAATGTTGTTCCATCTATCATTTGTATATTTTTCATTTTAATTCCTTTTGATCCTCCTCTCGCTAAGATGAGCGCAACGACTCCAGCAGATGAATCATCATTTGAAAAATTATTATGACAGTCGACATGACATAATAGTGTTGAGAAAAATGACACAATAATGGGAATTTTCAGCATATTCTTTTTTGATTCTAGAATAATTCTTTTCAACTACGTCGCACGGAAATGCTTAATTTAAGAAATGACGACTTGAATTTATTCAAATTAAAGTAAGATGACACGGAGACCTGTGATGTGCGTAAAATGTGTTTGCATGCTGACTGTAAAAGAGAAACTGACTGTGTGAGAGTAAAAAAAGTGAGCATAAGGATGGATTTATTGTAAGATTTGAAACCCCTTTTTATTTTCTCATTTTTTATTGGATCTCAAATTTCTTTTTTGGTTAAAACAAATCACAATTTTTATTTGGGTTTTTGCCGCTAAATTTTCCTATGATCCTTGGAAAGATTAATTGGGACTTTTGGCTTAATCTTTTTGCATCGTAAAATCGATTGTACAGGTTTTATCACATAAATATATATTTAAGTTTTTCTTTGGATTTAATTTTTGGTTCCTTTATCGTTCTTCATTAATATTAAATAATAAAGATTTTTTGGACTCAATTTTAATGAAACCTTTCCAAGGACCGACTTAATAAAATATCTACATTCTTAATTTTTAATTTTTTCTATAGAAACAAATGTTTGCCAATTTAATTGGAATCGTAAAGCATTTTTCAAAAAAATTTAAAATTTTGTGGTTTTAAAAAATTGCTTAAAGGATGTCCGCACAAATAGAATTGTCCATTAGATTGCTAAAGTTAATACATTTGGACGACTTTAGCCTTGTGCGGGTGATTAGTGATTAATATGATTGACATAATTTATCCCTACTAACATTTCTCAACTAAAACTCTTAAACATATCAATACGTAGCAATATTCTAATGCTAATAACCTATTCAAGGGAATGATTTCTTCAATTATTGATTGACAGATATGCCAAAATGTTTGACTACCTGTCTATATATGTTTTTAAGTATAATAAAAATGCATCATTTCTTCTTTCAATATTGCTATATGATTTTCAATAATTTAGAGATTATTATAATCATTATGACCTATTCCTTCATACTTTGGGGTTTTCTTTCGAGAGTTTACGTAAGTACTATACTTATTTTTATAAATTTCTTACCATCTCAAAATTCTATGATTACATTTTCTTTAATTATAATTATTTTTTTAAGGTAATGACTGTATATTATGCATAATGTATGTAATTGTATGTATGGCAATAATAATTTTATATTTTTCTCATTTCATTCATATCACAGAAAAATTTACATTTTAATGGATGCGCATATAAAGTATGTGAAACTTTTTATTTAAGAGCTGATTTCATTAGTGAACATATGAATGAAATTTATTAGTTTCTGCTGGGGTTTAAGAGCGAGAGGGTCTTCAATTTTTTAGAATTTTAATCCGGAAACAT
Organism: Chironomus tentans; assembly: GCA_963573255.1. NCBI lineage: Eukaryota > Metazoa > Arthropoda > Insecta > Diptera > Chironomidae > Chironomus > Chironomus tentans. The sequence goes on from OY754302.1 coordinate 24,812,598, forward strand.
CCCTAAGTATTTGGATGAGTCAATTCTATGTACCTCATGGGCGTACTCAAGGGGGTCAATTTTCTTATAAAATCTTTTTCCGAAGTTTTTCCATAGATCTAATTTAATAGCTAATCATTCATGAACCGTTAGAATTAACAACAAGTTCAGAATCATGAGAATAAGAAAGAAATTTTTTTTGGATAATCCTAATTTTTTTCTGGGTACCCCCTTGATGTACCTGCAGTGGCGTAACCAGGAGGGTCTTGTCCCCCTACGAAAAAATTTGAATCGCAGCGAGAGCACGGCTCAAAATTTTTTGGAAGGGGGCAAGACCCTCATGGCTACGCGCCTGTGTACCTGATTGTAATATCTTCAGTTGAGTCAGATTTCTTTGAATTTTCCAAAAGATTTGTTGTCAACAATTTCTCTGAAAATTTTCATTTAATGACTAGCTTTTGAAAATTGAGAGTTATATAGCCTAGACTGAAAACTAGTATGATGACATCAACACCATTTAAGTGCGCTATCGACTAGCTTAAGGTCAGGGGTATACACTAAGGATAAGGTCTCGACCTCCTTAAAATGTTTCTGGAGCTCTAACTCCTAGTAGAATTAGTTCCGTTTCTTGAAAAAATTAATATTCTTTCTGACTATGCCATAGTATGGATGACAAACCATCATTTTTCAAACTAGGCATCATAAACTCCAAAATATTACTTGAAGATAATCTAGCTCCTCTAAGACTCTAATCCCAAAGTTATATCTGAGAAGTTTTAGTCGAAAGCAACAACTTTAACATAAATTAGTTTACTAGAGTGAAATCAGCTCCAATGTTTCCTAAATTGTGTGAACTTTTATGTATTTTATGAGACTAATGATAAGTTTAACTTACAAGGAAACTTAGTTCTATTTTAAAAGTTGCCTTGCCTTAAATTTACCACACGTATTTAGCGATGACTGTATTTTCTTTTTTATGTTTTGTAAAATTATTTTCATGTAAGGCATTTTAAATGATTTCTCTATTTTACTCGCCCACTTTGTGCTATTCTTGTTACTTGAATTAATTATTTTTTTATTCATTGTTGAGGCAGTTTTCATCCATTAAAATTTTCCACCTTTCTTTTTGAATTGTTTTCATTGTTGAATCAAGGTGTTTTATGCTTGATTTAGTTTATGTACTTGCAGGGGCGATTTTGAATGAATTAAGCTTTTCTGCGGAGGTTTAAGTTTAATGTGAAATCGCAAATTACTTAATAGAAGTTTTGACATAATTTAAAGACTCAACCAACAAGAGTCAAGCTTTTGGGTGTAAAGCTTCTCATGAGACTCATGGTAGTTGGCATAAATAATAAGTGCTAACCACCTTAACCACAAAGCTATTCCAACACTCAATTATAAAATTGCAAAAATATCAAAATTCATTCAAAATTCCACGAAGCCCATAAACTTGTTTCTTTTGGTTATGTAAATTAATGAAAAACTTTTCATTTTACTTTCTAATTCACTTTAAAATACCTAGCACTTAATTTTACAACCTTGTCATAAAAAGTACGGAATTTATTGTGTTCTTTGAGAACTTTAAAAATATGGCCATTGATAATCATATGAAAGGTACAATTACACTACACATGTGGGGGTTGGTGGAAACAAGGAAATCTTTTTTTGTTGTTCTTGGCCTTCACTTTTAGAAGTTAAAAGTTTCCTTTATTCCACATTTAATACTTTTTCCTTAACATTTCCGCGAAAAAGGTGAAGTTTTGAAATTTATTGCGATGTAAATCCATTTCTTAACTCATTCCGAAGCCTTCGTTTCCTTCGCTTATGGCAATTAAAAGAGCTCGTTCAAATTGCTCGTAACTTTCGTAATCTGGTAAGCATAATTGATTAAAACTGTCGATAAAGAAAAAGTTTTGAGGAAGGAGGAAAAAATAAATAAATTAAAATTAAAGTTCCAATGTAATTTTTTTATAATTATGTACCAAGTATGCGCTGTTGGCAAATTAGCAAATGTTGGTGCAGATGTTATTTGAAACTTGGGATTCAGCTCCTATGAATGGAAATTTGTAGAAGATTGAAAGAACAAACAGAAGTGAGGGTAAAAACGGCAAAAATAAATATTTGATTGAGTATTATTTAACATTATTTGATTTTGCTGTGTAAACTGACCTGAAAACCTCCGTGCGGTAGCTGACTGCAACCAGTGGTGAATTGCAATAATCGTGCCATTTCCGTTTGTGAGAAATTACTAACAGCTGCCCAGAACCAATCCAACACTCGACGGAATTCCTGATTAGATCCATTGACGATATGATGTGCTTTAAAATCCGCAATTGAATATTCTCCAGTACCGCAAAGTAACAACTATACAGTTTGTGATGGTATAAAGTAAACGAAATAGACATTGTTCCATTGGATGGAAAAGATAGAATGGATGAAAATGTAAATTATATTTTTGTGTATACACACTGAAAAGTACAAGTACCTCGAGTTCATTCTCATCAAATATACTCAAGAGATTATCCGGTATAATAAGGTTTAATCCCTTCAAAAAGCTGTCAATTTCGTCTTTTACATTGTTGGATAGTCGATGAGTTGCAAGAGCATCTAAATATTGGCTCTTATTCTCATTCCGCACTCTTACTTTTGAGCCATTTGGGATGAGATCCACTGTGCGTATAAGTTGACCCATTTTGTCGTAAACTTCTTCAACGAAATATATTTCAACATTCTCATTCTTATCAAGATCCGTGTCGAGGATGTACTTTATTTTTTGGATATACAATTCTATGGAAATGGAAATGGTGAACACAGTAAGGAAAATGAGATTAAAGACAATTTAAAGTGAAAAATAAATTCATACCTGGATCGTCCTGTTCAAAGTGTTTGTAATGCACACGAAGTCCAATTAATTGTGCCAAAAACGACCTTGTGAAACGAGCTCGAACAAGCTGCCTATAAGATGAGCCCAAAGCGCTCTCTGTTTTAAAATATAAATCATAGACAGGATATAAAATTAATAAATTTATTGTATGCATGCTGCAAGCAAGCCAAACATGGTAGAGGAGATAAAACTAGCAATTTTTAATAATATCCTTCTCTCTATCAGTGAAAATATTTCATTAAATGAATATCTGTTTTATATACAATGTTATAGCTAGGTGACATACCATACAAGCATTTTCCAACAATTTTCCCAGCAAACTCGTAATATTTTAATTTCAGATGACTTGATCGACTTGGATTTGGGTGAACTAATGCCTGCCGTTTCTCATGAAATGTGCAAAATAATCCACCTTCCACGGGTTCAAATAGACCAGCACAAATAATTTCAATAAACTCTCGTCGTACACCGCCCCAATCGATAGCTGTTGGAAGTAATAAATGTTTATATGCAAAAAGTTTGTAATTATTGAAAAGGTTGTTAAGAGTTATCAGACACAAACCAACCTTGTTCGCCTTGAAATGTGATTTCAAAGTTTCCACACCAATCCGAAACTGCATGTTCGTGTAGCATTCATGATTGTAAGAGGATGAGCGATGAGCGATGTACATGGCAATTGAATGAAAATGTAAAATGTGAAAAGTTTCTTTAGAAAAAAAAGACGAGGAATAAAAAAAGCTGTCACAATTGTTACCCGAAAAGTTCTTCGTTGCCTTCATACTCGACTCTAAAATCTTTTCACGCTGAACTTTTAATGCAATTTTCTCGTGAAAACAGTTGGATCCATGAAATTTCCTCACTTCATGATAAAAGAAATCTTGTTTATCTTTAAACGATTCCGACCCACCGATATTTTTTATGAGGAAATGTGTAAACGTTGCTGCTATTAAATTACGGTCCTTACTTGATAATTCAATTTTCGGCTGTGAGCCGTCATCAATTATGAAAATTGTTCCACCACTACTGCTACTACTAGAATTATTATTGCCATTTGATGATGATATATTTGTGGATGCTACAGTTGTCAATGACGATGATGATGATGATTGTGGTGTTGTTGGTAGGAAATGAATCTGTGAGGAAATTGATTATTGGAAACTTTGTTACAATCAAAACAAAAATATTTTGTGGGTAACTGGATGTGAAATATTCAGCTTGGATTTAAATTTTGTGAACTTATTTCATGCATCAGACTTAAAGTTGTTGAATTTTTCATCATAGAATAACAAAAGATTTATCAATCAGGATATGCTTGAGTAGCTATCAATAGATGAAAAATTTATGCAACAAGAAATCGTGTTTTTCTTTTGTTCGGCTTAATTTCTTCTACCTACAAGAGATTATGCTTTTTTTCCTACAGATGATTATAGGAAGAAGAACATAATAACACTGCATGAGTAGAAAAAAATAAGACTAAGAGAAAAACAGCTCGATTGCATTCTATGAAAAACAAGTTTCATGATATGGAAGAGCAATAAAAAAGTTCTAAAGAAAAACATGAAAACAAAAATAAACTTTCTCTACCTTTGTGGACGGGCATAGACGAAATGTTGCAATCCGCTTAGGGATTATTTTTAGTATCATTTCTTTGATTGTAAATTGCTTCGGTCCAATGTAACAAATCACTTTACGTGGCTTGGATTTTGGTAAACCAGCAACGCTCATAATCTTTGCGTCATAAGAGATATTGTGCTTCCTTGACGCAATATTCTTATGTACCAAAGTTGTATCACACGAACTTAGAACAACCATGTCGAAATATGCATTCGGTATTTGTTGGCCTTCATAACTAATTCGAGCACGTAAACAAATTGGCTCAGGAAATAATGCGATAACATTTATACGTGAATTCACCTTATCATAATTTAGCGTTATTGCATTACTATATTTTTCAGAAATTTGATCATTAAGGTCGTATATCTCAACATTATATCCTTTAATTGGATCGGAATCATTGTCAAAATTGCATATATTGCCGTATTCATCTCTAGGTTCAATATGTAAAACATTTGGCAAACCAGCTTGGCAAACGACTATACTCGTTGAACGTACGAGACGTGATCGATTGGCGCACATTGGACCTGGTATGAATTGCTTAAAAAATGGACTTCCAGCAATGTGTGTTGAACCAATCATAATTGAAATTTTATATTGTCCTGCAGTACGAACACTAAACTTGACTTTGGCTTCATTTGCATTATTGGGATCTGTCGATGAGCCCAATTCACTTATTACGACAACTTTCTTTGTACCTTCTGCTGTCACTTCTACAGCTACTTCGTCTCTATCACAAATTGGATATGAATTACCATTACGTTGAAAAAATCTGACTATAAAACTAAAGGTATTTCCAACTGGCGATGGATCATTAAAATTCCATTCCACTCGGCAATTCGATGGCATTAAATATTTTCCCGTAACATATTGTAATAATGAATGTCGTGCTTCGGGTGCTAGTGATTGATCTGTCATAGCAGCTAAGGTTATCTATTTTTAAATGGTTTTTGATTAGTCATGCAATTACAATTTTAAAATGGATATGTATGTAGATATTTACCAAACCAGCTACAGATACGGATACGACCAGCATCCCTCCATACGTCCATGCATCCTGATGATTTGATGTTTTTACAACCGTCGACCATAGTTCCGCTTTCAAAGCTTCTAATTGTGATTTTGATGTGGGTAGTTTCTGTCGGACTTGATTCCATATCGTAAAATCTTTTCCTAATATTTGCATAGCTCGTGAATCTTCTAGCCAATAAACATCCTCCAATGATGTTACTTCAGTCGCAATCAATCTAAATTTACATCAGAAATAAATGGATCAGTATACATAATGGGATATGAATTACATCACAACTCAAGCACTATACCTAGAATAATAGCTTTGAAGACGATTTTCCTTAAGCCATTCACGTAAAATAAGCTTCTGTTGAAGATTTAAGGCGGCTCTCTGTAGTCGATGCTCATCGCCAGGTGGCAATTCAGGTAACGCTTCCGGATTTCCACAACTCGATAATGTTGAAATACCTTTTTTTGCCATTATTTGAGGGTAAAAATAAAGAAAGAAAATATAAAATAAGAAAAGAATTGAAAGCCGAGCATATGTAGAAATATTTCCGACTGCGATAAATTTTAATGTCAATGTCAATTCAAGGCATAGAGAAATCCTTCTTATTTTTCTTTCATTTTCTATGTCTGTATTTTTAAAAGTCAGTCGACGACAAAAGAAAGAAAGGAAGAGAGAAAATTGGTATGAATATCGTCACTGGAGTATATATTCTCATTGCTTGATGTAGACGCATTACCTTGCGTCATAAGTTAAGATCCCAAATATGCGATTGAATTAGAAATTTATTTAGATCCAGTAAATTGACTTCGATAATTTCGAGATTCAACTGATAATGCTGAAAAGCTTTTCTGTTTTTTGGGAAAAGCGATAGAAATCAAATTATCTGAGATTATCAAACAATCATGTTAAGGATGCCAAGTATTGACAAGATACTCAGAATTTTTTAAATTTTATTAGTAAACACACTTAACATAAAAAGTTACATATCCCCGGTCCTATTTAACCACTTGTTTAAAGTAACCAGATTTCATGTTTCAGCACATTAACAAAAGGCATCAGGACATAGCCAAAGGGAGTCAGGAATTTTCAAGAGGGGGTTCAAGCCTCTCCCCTATCATGCAACATTTAAACATACAAAAACACAAATTCACAGGAAAATCCAGCCACCCAAAATGACAATAAAGGAAAGCAGATTTAAGCATGATTCATGGAACATAATAAAAGAGAACGAACATTCCATCGTATTCTGTTAAATTGCGACAATTTATTCAACTTTTCGTGCAAAGTTTATTTTTCATTTCTTTTTAGCTTTCTCATAATTTTTTTCCCTCTGGATGTCTATGTGTGCAGTTGGAAAAATGCCCACTCTAAGACAATATATCAAATGAGCTTTTCGAGTAAGAGAGAGGAACAAAAAAGAAGGATTCATAGTGATAATATTATTTCATTATTTAAATGAAAAATCTTTCAGTATAAAAGGAAGGAGTGAATAGATGATGGAAAGATCGAGCCTCTTAAGTGACAACAACATTTTTTTAGTATTTTTTGAATGTGCAATTTGTTCTGCTGTTGGCAAACATTCAATATGCAACTGCATGAATGTTATATAATGAAACATCAAGAGACTACTCAACAGCCTTTTCATTTCTTTCTCTATTCAGCCTGTTCTGTCATAATCTCACTTTGTGTGTGCTAATGCATGTTTATGTAAACTTTTGATCTCTACATCCTTGCCATTTTTATTTCTATCCAACGACTCTACATAGCTTTTAATTAAGTGGGAATTTACAGCAATTTTTTCGCTGCTTACTAGACAGAGAGTTCATCTATGCGATAATGTCTGACAGAAATTCATGAGAACGTTCATTACATCCACAAATGATGATAAAAAAAATAAAGCTTGGCAAAAATTATGCAAATTCATTACACAGAAAAATTACAAAAATGAGAAATGAAGGAAATTAAATTTCAAGTAGATTAAAAATTCATCAAATAATGGGAAATGAAAATTGTAAAAATCGATATTTTACTTCCATTGCAGTACTAACAACCTCGTTTGTGCTTTTTTAATGAAACATTTTTTTTCATCTATGGCTGTAGAAAGTGATTCAGAGATTGATTAAAAAAGATGAAAATCTATTGAAATGTTGCTTTGTCATTGTTGGGTGAAAAGCAACTGTTTAGTCAATTTACAGTAAGAATGACTTAATTGCTGTAGTGCTAAAAGAGAACTGACAATGGTAATAGATTAGAAAATTAATTGGAGTGTAACATCTCTGAGGGAATCCTATACTTCCTAGGTACTGGTGTAGCCAAGTTATACCCGAGAGTGCCAGAACTGTGGGCTTATTAATCTTTAGTTTCTCAAACACTCATGTTACAGAACTTGTCTGTTTTCAGCATTAAGTAATATGCTCCAAAAGATAGGACTGTGACCCACCAACATTGCTATCCAGACGACCCCAATTATAGAACTTTTCAATATAAAATTTTAATTTTATTTATTATTTACAACAACTACGTTCTGTGTCTGCTAAAGATTTGTACTACTGATAATTACATTTTGAGTAGAAAAACACGCGTAGATATTGATAGCACAGTTGTAAATCATCATGTAGTTCAAAACACTCACAATTTTAAGATTCGAAAAATGATATTTTGTTTTAAATTTCCTGGGAATTTTTTTGAGGGTGTCTACTTAGAATTTGACACGAAATTGATGTTAAGAATGGCTCGCTTTCGATAACCTTATTATTGTCAAATACCCAAATAAGGGATCGTTCGCAAATTAAGTCACGCTTTAGGGGGAGGGGTGGTTGAAGAATTTGTGACAGTCAAAATACATGAAAATTTTCTATTTAGAAAATTTGTGACAGGGTGGGTTGAAAAATCGATTTTTTGTGTTACGTAATTTAGGAATGACCCCTAATCCTATAGATTATTTTTTATTTGTATATAAATTATTACAAGGGATCGTTACGTGGTCAAAATTGACAATTTGATAGTTATGTAATATACGAACAACCCCTAAGTAGAATCTAGAAAACAAGTAGTAAGGCATAATAAAATCAATAAATGTTCAACGAATAATAAGAACCAGTAAAGATGAAACAAGGAAATGAAAAGAAGATAAGCAAATTATAAGAATTAAAGGCAATCAAACTCATTAAAAGTTGTTATAATTAGAGCTTCCACGTGTACAAACGATTCTTTCCCCTAACTTCGTAATTAAATTTATAAACAAAATAAACAAACTCTAATTGATAATTTTTATTATTCAAGTGTAAATTTGAATAATTTGTGGAATTTTAAATGAAATGCCAACACAAGATTATGAGAAATTTATAGAAGCAAGTAGCGTAAAAAATGCAATGAAGTAATAAAACTGGTGAATAAATTTCCCACATGCTAAACAGCAAGTGCATGCTGATGCATTATTACATTTTAAAGGTTAAGTGTAATACAATACACTTTCTACGACCTTCCTGCTTTGATCTTCCGCATTTGAGTTAAAACTTGTTCTTGTGAGATTTTTATGGCATTTTGTGTGGATATCCTGAGGAAATTTGTGAGTTTTCATTTTCAGCAAGAGCAATAAGTTATTGAAAAGTTATCGTACATATCAATCGAAAAAGTCAAGTTCTAATTTTCCTTTAAGCACCAAACTCAATTCTAGCCTATAATTTGGACGTTATTTACTGTGTTGTTTATTTATAGAAGGAAAATAGTAATTTCGAAAGATTATAGACATGCAATTGTCTGAAGGATTAGTCAAATAATGAGAGATTGCTTTATACAATACTTGATGTCTTTCTGGATCTTATAAATCATCCAAGAAAAACAACATTTTTTAGAATAATGAGTAAATTTGCATAATTATGTCAAGCTTTTCTTCGCTGTTGTAATTATAGAATTCCTGTAATGGCCTGTCAACAATAAATAACGTCAGTTCAAAGGAAACAGCATAGTGTGTAACTTATATACGGTATTTTGTCATATATTCAAATAACCCTCGATAGCTCAGTGGTAGGAATATGCGAACCGAAAATCATAAGACATGGGTTCGACTAGGAATCCGTTATTCTGAGTTATCTGTACTTCTAGATGTTTCAACCTTCACCACTAATACCATTTCACACTTTTTCCGGAGGATTGTCACTTGAAAATTCACACAAGAAAGTTTGCAGTAAGCTACATAATCTCGAGAACTCTCAAGAGAATCGAGTCTAATATAGAAATTTAATTAAAGTCTGAAAGTATTGATTACTTCAAGTCCAACATGTAATGGTCATGAAATGGCACAAAAATAAACATTATGTAATGATTCTTCATCCATGAGTGTATGTGATAGATTTTGTACAAAAGATAAGACCATTCTTCTTTCTTCTTACAAAATATTGAAAATGTAATGCTAGCGGCATGAAATTCTTTCGTAGTTCCATGAAGGAATCTACTTAATACCTCGACAAAAAAACGTAATTTGAGCATTTATTTATTCATTACATTGCCATCCAACATGAAAGTTAAAGGTTGGAAAAATAGAGAGAGAGAATGAGAGAAAAAACTCACCCGATGAGGCCGAAATAGAATGTCGCATAGTAGTCATTCCAATTGAATTAATTTCTGACTCTGGGGACCACATTGTGTTGCGCTGTATATTAATTTGTATATTTATTTTTTAAGTATAAACTTTTATTTTATTTATCTCTAGTTTAAATTGTAAACACACGGTTAGTTGCTTTATCTTATCACATTTATTAAATAAATAAGATTCACTTTTAGTGATGGCAAACAATCTAGTTCCTGTTATTCTTCTGTTTTTATTTTTATTTCTGCACGACTTCTGAATTTATTCCATTGAGTTTCAATACCAAAAGCACACTAAATTTCACACGCTAAAGATTCTATTTTATTCCTTTTGCCTCTTTTCATCCACAACAGCTCAATGCTCACACACGAAACGCGAGAATGATTGATAAATTACAAAAAGAGCTTTCGCTTCACTTCGTATTGTTCAATCTTCGTCGTTCGACTGTTTCCAAACACGAAAGCATAGATTGTGTATATATACATTATTTTTGCTGCGTTCGATGAATGTTTTATAAACTTTCTTCAAGTTCTTGCTTCTTCCTTTATTTTCTTCATCGAAAGAATATTATAGAATGGGACGGAAAAATGAGAAGAAAGATATGCTTTGTGCTTTTATGTCTCTAAATATTATTATTGTTAGTTTATATAAGAAATTGTAAGTATTGCTTTTTAGTAGAATATCAAATAGAGCATAAGGATTCCTTTAGCCTTGCTATGCTGATTTTTTTGCTTTTGTTTTTATTTACTCGTTAGAAATAGAAAATGTCAAAAAAATATAGGCAGCACAAAAATGTCGTAATATGAATTCAATATTATTATTATCGTTATTGCATATTGAATAGATTTCTCTTGTTAATGTCTGATTTGCCTACCACAACTTCTCTTCTGTGCTTATTTTTTTTTTTGAGAATCAATAACTTTTATCGTCTTGTATGTGTACACATGGCTCCTTATTCATGCTTTTATCCTTTATTCCTTTAATATATTCACAACATCTATATGCAACAAAAAAAATTGGTGAGAAAGTGCTGCAGGTAGATATACTTAAACGCAAATTCATGTGGTAACTGATCAGTAAATTGAATTTAAATTTTATGGTCGGAAATCTTAAAAGTTGTGGGAAAATTGATTCATTTTAAGATTAAACTTTCTGATGCAGATATTATATTATCAAATTCAGACTAAGTTCTTGACAAAGTTAGGTGGTCTATATGCTGGATAGGAAATTTCACCGATTTAGTCAGTCAATCTTTCGAGCAGATAACCAATAAATCATGTAAGATTCCGAGAAAAGGAGGTTCAATGGATTCTGATCTTTATTCCTTTGTATTCTTAGAATTTATTGAGTGCGGTGGCTAGAAAAATATAATAGGAATTTGTAAAAGTCTCAGAACATAATTTATATAAGATTCTAGTTTTCGGATAGACTTAAGATTTTGAAAAATGGTACAGTAGATTTAGATTGGAGTCTCAGCAAGATTAACAGAGTCACTGACACCATTTTGTATTAATATTAAGATCTTGAAAATACCTCCATATTTTAAGCCGTTTAAGTATAAAAGACTCAATAAAGATCATGGAAGCATGACAATTTTTAAATAAGTTAGCTATTTTCCATGAAGTCATTCGCAAATGACGTCTAATTCTCAGAATGAGGAGGGTCTAGAGATCTGTGACACCCCACTAAAAGTAAGTCCTTGTATAGATATTTTGTGACAGTGGATCTTATTTTTATGGACGTCAATTATTAACAAATCCTATCCAAATCACCGTCATTTCCGACCACATTCAAATCGATTAATCGAAATCCCATCCAAAGTGAATAAAATAAAAATCGCATTTGTTCCTTAATGATTTGCGTTCGAAAAATATCTACCCAAGACTGTGCGTTTCAAGTTCATTTAATAGTTAAAATAATTCTCCGTTTTGTGCCTTTTTTCCATCACAATATTAAATGTCTGTGTTTGAACAATGATATCTGCTTCTAAATGGCGCTGTTGACTCGCTCGCTATATATTTTTGGGGTTCATTTTTATAGCTGTAATAATACCGCTTTTATCATACAATACACTTGCCAAAGAAGGAACTCTTTTCCTACTTTTGACTAAATAAATATTTATCATCTCTAATTAAGTTCATTTCAACAGAAATGGAGACGAGGAGGGAGAGACTTATTAGATAAAAATTCATTTGTTATTCTCCTTCTAGTTGCTATGGAATTTAACACGGAAAATAATAAAAATTCTCTCAAATTGTATTTCCACATCCATTTTATAGCACTTATCACAATAACTTGATTAAGATGAAATAATTTAATTGTTTTTTTTTTGTTTATGTTGTGTTGTTGCTGTATAGAGGAATCACAGAAATGAGCTTTTTATTCACATAAATTTTTTTAATATCCCTGAACTCGACTTCAATGACTTTACTGTGCATTTATAATATATTTTTTTAAAATACATATCACAATAATAAAAATTCCAACAAATTATCCGACTATGTCTTTTTTTTCAATTTATTTTCACTACTTGCCGTGTTCGTGACATCGTCTAATTAAATTTCCTTTCTCTTTTTCTTCTGATAATTTTTTCTTGTTCCTTTAATTTAAATTATTTTATCAAACATTTATATCCATTTCACCTTCATTTGACTATAGTCTAGTGTGTTTATTTAACTTATAAAAAAAAATCCTGTCACATCACACTCTCTAGAGAGGGAGAGACAAGAAGAGGTTTTTTTACACAAAATATTCAGATTTCAACATAACATCCAACCTCGTCCTGAAATTTTCTGCTCGTTTTCATATATACGGAGCAAAAAAATGCTATTCTTTTTCACTTGGCATAAAATCACAATTTTCGGTAATCGAATTTTCCAAATTACCCATCAATTTCTTTCCACACACATGTGATTATCAAATTTAATTAGAGTTAAGTCTGATTTCATTGTAAATGTTCGGGTTTGAAATGAAAGAAAAAAAGGAAAAACTTTTTTTCAATAATTTTTAGGGCGTCAGAAAAAGGAAAAAGTGAACAAAATGAAGCTTAAATAATTTTCACGTCCGAATGGGTCGACTAGCTTTAAGAGACTGACGAAAGCTCAGCTTTTTTCTCGTATAGGAAAAGCACATTGCATGATATGAAAGCTCCGGAGAATGTGAGCATAACGTCTATGTTTTGTGAGAGATAAGAGCATTCGAGATACTCTAAACTTCATGTTTACTTAATGAAAAGCGCAAAAAAGCACATGGTATTTACAAACACATCTGATGATTGTCACATGTGCTCACATTGAGAATCAATTTTATTTTTTGTTGTTGTCTTTTTCTTTCTACAAACAGCTTTCAACAAAATACGATGATGGAAATAAATTGTTATTGATTTAAAAATTAGACTGAATTGAAAATCAATAGACTTTGAATTATTTTCGACACTGCCATGTGTCACAAAATTCCTTGTCCCTATGCTCTTATTATTGTTGTTTAAGGACAATCTTTTGGGGTCTCAGCAGGCGCATAGATGGGGTGAACTGGGTGACAAATCCCCCCTTCGACGAAAATTTTTTTAATTTGCTAGGGTTTTTAAAAAAAATGCTTTAAATCCTCCTTGAAAAATTTCTGGATACGCCGCTGGGTCTCAGAAATATTAAATTTTTCGTACCATCGACTAATGACTACTATGTTGCAGTAAATTACAAATGTCATAAATAATTCCATTTCCAACAGAGTCATATGAGGACTCTAGAACAGATACACATGCACTGCGGTCAAATATTCCCCCGATAAATCCAATCATTGAACCAAAATGACCTTAAAAATCGCAGCAAATGTTGGATATTTGCATAAATCGCTCATAAAAAAATTAAAATCCGCAGCCACTGATTTTTTTTCTCTTCCACATTTTTCTCTTTCATTCGTGACGAAAACATGCGCAGATATAGTAACACAAAGTAAAAGCTTTCGTTAAAAATGTGCTAATGTATACAAAAACATTTTGCTAAACACTTTCTTATTATGGATCTATTTAATATCATTTAATGATTAAGTGAGCGTGCCAAGAAGGCAATTTACATTGAAGACACAGAAATATCATTTACAATAGTTTTGTATTTGTTTACGGCATGAATGTAAGAAAAGAGCCTTGATAATGATTACATGCAAAGAACTTTGTAAATGATTAATGCACTGTTCAACATAATGAGGAACATTAAATAAAAATTTTATGCATGATATTCAGAAAATGACAGCATTATATTCACACAAGTTTGGCTGAATGGATGTTTTAAAAAGAACAAACATTAAATTTTTATAACCTGTTGGATTTAGTCTGTTCAACAATTAATATATAGAGCCTTCCACAAAACTTTATTTTGATTTGCATGAGAATTCTCAATGATATAACAAGCAAATGCCTCTGATTCCGAAAGTTAGTGTATGGGGACTGAAAATTGCATTAAATTTTTTCACGGCAAATTACCCTATTAAGATATTAGATTTGATAAGCACAATTTCGAAAAAAATATTTTATTCTACTATAATTGAATTGGGGTTTCTATTCGGTTGCACGAAGCATGCTTATTGTTTAAAGTACGAAACAATACATAGATAGTGGAAAAAGCCGTTTGTTAAAAAGTTACCAAGGAAATGCGACTATAACGCATTAAAACTTTAATTTTCCTTACTGAGTCACGATTTGTGTACAGCACTTTATTTATTTATTTACTGTCTGTTTGGACGTTTCCGTCAGAATGGCTGTGAACATTTTGATTTTCCTTATTTCACCCTTGTTGGTACTTAAAAGTACATTATTATTGATTTAGCATTTAATTTTTTAAAGAACTTTACTGTTTGATTCCTCAAAGTCGAAATGATCTGCGAAAAAATCCTCCTTTTATACCAAAAACTTGCCGCTAAAAATTTCAAGTTCATATTTGGAATCATCAATCTCAAATTTCAATCTCAAAATGTCCACAAGTTTCTATTAAAAATTCATTGAATTGACTTGTTATGGCTATTGAATATTCATGAGTACATGAGTATAGCATTCTGTAGCAATGAGAAAGTTTACAGACGTGATAAATTCATGGTCTATAGAATCCTTTGCTTTAAATCAAGACAAAACGTATTAAATAATATAATCAGCCCACATAAAAACATTGCAATAGACCCGATCGGCACACAGTGAATGTTGCCGAGGCGGTGCCCTGATGGTGACGTGGTGGCAGTATACTTAGAACCAAGCGGCCGCCACACCCGCCATTGGCAGCCATGTGGCAGCCATATGGCTGCCATTGCTCTGTGGCGGCCGCTTGGTTCTAAGTATACTGCCACCACGTCACCATCAGGGTGCCGCCTCGGCAACATTTCGATGTGTGCCGATCGGGAGAATATAATCGAGTGACGAGACAGCGCGATATTATTGATATTTGTATCAAGGATAGAAATGTGTAAAAAAATTATAGTTCTTTAAATAAGTTTCTGGTTGAGGAAGACTATTAAAATTTCACAATAATTTACTCACCTAAATCACGAAATAATTTCTTATATGCTCCCAACTCATTCTCTTCCAGCCAATTATCGACTGTGTGTGAATTGAAGTCATCAAAATACTTGGTATGAATACAAATGATAAGTTTCCACAATGAAAATGTAAACGTGAAACTTAGAACTATCGCTAATACTATTTTTCCGATTTTTATTAACATTCTTTTAACAACAATCGTTACAAACTGTCGCCAAGGAATTGGCAGAACAACTAGCACCTGTTCATTAAGAACATTTCGTTTAATTAACGCGAAAATATTGAAATACTAAAGAAATTCTCTCGATTTATGTGTTTATTGCAATTTGCGATTTTTTTTAACGAAACGATTTTTCCAGTGTTGGATTCGTTAAAAAGAAAATTTGTGCAAAGCAATGAAAGTTTTCCACAAAACAGCCCTGTAAAACTTAACGAAAGAATAAAGCTCAAATGAAAGCTTTTAAAAAAGCTTTTTCAAAAATAAAAGCTTACTTTTCTGCTGAACGTTCAATTTTATTTTTTCAATAATTAAAATGGAAAATTCTGATTTAAATCTGACATTTAAGCGACGTAAGCATAAGAATTATATGGATAGGAGTTGTAATATGGATATCCGAGACGTGCATAGGTGCATAGTGAAGAACGAACCACATTTGCATAGGAATAAGCAGCAGGGTAGCCATAGTTTGATGTATAAACGTATTGTGGATTTGGTTCAGGAGCTGGTGAGGCCAAGACGCAAGCGATGGCAGCAAGAACAATAATTGCCTATTTAAATTAAATTTGTTAATTTTATAAACTTTTTTACACTTTTATAATTCACTTACAGCTTTAAACATTTTGAAATAAGTATTTGGATATGCCGACTGTGACTGGAGAAGTTGATGCTTTGAGATGCTCAAATTTACTGATACAAAAAGGTGATTAGAATGCACTATTTATAGTAAAGTGCTTCGAGTTTAACACATTCAAAATATTCCAATATAGTGACTGCCTCAAAGATTCTTGTTTCCACTAAATTGTATCGCATTGCATCTTTATGAACACAAATTTATTCACGCCTGTAATTATCATTGTAATTTGTATATTGTTCTACCTAGAATTAAGAGAACAGATGTTGAATGAATGCTCAGTGAATTAGATTAATTACTTATCACATTACAACCGACATCATTGTTAAGCCACAAAGTGAAGTAATGAGATGCTAAGCAATGCTTACGTCCAAGGGGTCGGTCACTAATGACGCTCAATATTTATGGGGGAGGGGTATATGCAAATGGCGTACCCAGAAAATTTTTAGGGGAAGGTCCAAAAAATATTTTAAATGGACGTCATTCATGAACGACCCTGAAAAAAAATTTCTTGGAAATTCATCTTTGTTCTACACGCGGAAGCAAATGATCTTTTTAAGGTGAATTTTAGAGTAAATTGTTTATCATTCGGAATGTTTGTTTAAAAATGGAATCGATTATAAGAACATCTTTTCTTTGAACATGCTGTAATTGAGATTCAAGATGAGTTGTTCAAATAGAAGCTAGTTAAAAAATTATTTAGTTCTAACTGGGAATTGTGGTTGATCAAAGCTACTCTTCATATTCTGAAATTTAATTCTTTACACCAAATGTGGAGATTTTTAAAGCTTACAAGTCAGTAACTCAATATTGCTGGCTTATGGATGATTAACTATTTAAGGTATAGTTTTTAATCTCATAAAAAATTATTTATTTTGTTCTAATAAAAATTTTAATTCGACAAGCTTAAGGGCAAATCTACAGATAAAGTGAACTGAAATTTTTTGAGTCCAAAATTTTTAACAGTGTATTCAAATTTTAAAATCACTTTTATGCTTAAACTGTTCCTTTAAATTCTATTGTAAACACTAATTTAGTTCTATCCTACACTACTTTACATGTTATAATCAATATGTAATGATTAAAGAAGCTGGTTCTTGTTAAAAACGTAATTTAATTTTGTAAACAAATGAAATGTGTTATGCAATAATGAGTTATAATTTTAGCCGTGAAACGCTATTTTTGACAAATATTTCATTAATTAGACATCTTTTATCATCGCAAAAGACATTATACTATAGCCTGAACGAGCGAAAATCGATTAAATGTGTTTTATACCTTTAAACATACATATTTAGTTAGAAAATTGAAAAAGTAGAAAACAGAATTTTTACAAAATTAGCCGTGAAACACTTTACAAACTGCAATAATTCTTTAATTAAAGCTTTAACATAGTTAAATTAATTGCAGAATGATAGCTACTAACTTTCTTTATACAGCAAGTGTCTAACATAGTATGAATATTAAGAAGTTTTGGAAAAAAATTAGAAAATTGTAAATTTCCTGCAAAAATTTATCTGTAGATTTGCCCTTAAGCTTATTCTAAATTTAAACTGCTCATAGATAATCATCCATTTAACAAATCATTAGAACTATAAATAATTTAGCTTGATGATGTAAATTGATTTGAGATGCTTGCTGAAAAAAATCATATGGGAACAACAATAAACACAGAAAAAGTTTAAGTTTGAAAAATATTTATTGGATTTATGACATGTCCGGAAAGAAATGATCAGAGTCGAAATTTATAAAAAGCAAAAGAAAAGAGATGTCGCATTTTAGACATATCTGACAGCTGGTGCTCCATAGTAGCCACCATAGACATATGGCGAGTATGCTGAGTATGCAGTTGGGTATGAGCCGTATGATGAGTAAGCTGCTGGATATGCTGAGTATGGAAGAGCACTGTATGTTGAATATACGGCAGCACGTTCTTGACGTTCAGCTGGAACAGCAAAGGCAACAGCGAAGATGGCGAAAACGAGAATCAACTGTGAAAATGTAATAGATGATTAGTTAGTTTCGCATGATCTACAAAAAAAATCAATTTTATTCTTAACTTACTGCCTTGAACATTTTGATTTTGAGTTTTTTTGAGCTTTTTTAGATGATTGCTTGAAGACTTTTGAAAAGTTACTGATGATTTCGACTGAAACTCAGGATCCTTTTATACTGTCGCAAAATAATACTTACGCGTATTCAAATCAAATACAGAATGAAAGCAAAGACCATTTTTGCAAGTTCAAGGGCAAAGAATCAAAAAACAAGTTTAGGTGATTATTTAATTTTCAGATCTGATCCATTTTTTCTTATTCTCATTTTCTATTGTTCTATATTCGTATCGCTTTAATCACACTTACATGTACGCTTAAAAATTAATAACGATATTTATCGTTCAATAAGGAAGTTTTGAGATCTTGATATGACATAATATTGCTTCATTCAGAGTTGGTTCCAAGTGATCGTATTGTGATGATTTTCTTGACTATTTGGATACTGCATGGTCTTGACGTGCATGACACTAAATTGACCTTACAACGAGGTTTCAGTGATTAATTTCATGTATAGAATAAGGGGTCATTCGCAAAGAGGGGTCATTTTTTAGAATGATCAATCTTGATCAAAGTAATCATTGATATTCTTTGAAGTTATTGTTGAATAATTGGTTGAAATTGTTAATTAAAATTGTCAGTTCTCTTCTGCTATATTAACTTTCAAATTTATTAATAACTCAGCCAAAATTAACCATCCGTTAACATATGTCAATCAAACTCACAGACACATAACAAGAAATAGTAACAATTTAGTAATTAAAAGAGTAAATCCACAACTTGGTGCTCAGAATTTTTTCATTAGAGCATTTTCATTGTTTAATGATATTCCAACTAAAATTAAGAAGTTCGTTAGCTTAAATCTCTTTAAAACACATTTAGGAGAGCATTTATGCTTAAAACATTTGTGGTGTGATATGTGAACATTTAATTAGTTAATTAAGCTTTTCGTATGCCTATATATTTGTATACTCTAGGCTATACACCTGGGGTAATCCTAGGATATACCGAGTAACTGGATCCAGATTCCACTCTGCACACCATACCTCCAAATGACTTAATGACTATTTAAGCATAAGTCCAGCAGGCATGGACTGTTCACAACAGATCCCCAACTCTGAAATGTTATTCTTTCTCATTTATTATTCTTACTGGGGATACATTCATGAATGACAGATTAAAAGCTAATAATTCATTTAATAACCGTCGATTGAGGTGCTTGATATACTTCAATGAACAATAAGAACGACAAAGATTTAACTATTACAAAAATCAATTGTCAAATGCCCAAAAAGGTGACACTTTGAGTGAGAGAGAAAAACATGTCCGGAATCTCGAATAATAATATGTAATAATTCTTATTGTTTCTAGCACTTGAGGGCGTATTGTGTAACCGAGTTATTTTTTATTTGTGACTTATTTCTGCAACCTTGAGGATCTACTGAAAAATAAAGTAAATTTTCAAAGAACTTTCTCTTTTAATTATTGTCATCATATGATTGGTTTATTGCTCAGCATAAAGTTCCTACAGAAAACAAGTTTTTAGTTTCATTATCAAGGTCATGCGGTAAGCAGCATATAAAGTGTAATGAAGATTGATTTATATTCATTACAAACTTTACAGCCGCTACTTTGCTTATAACAATGTAATTGATTTAAAGTCGGTAAATTTATTATTATTGTTGGGCTCATGTGCAACTGAGTAAATAACATCAGAACGAGAATATTGTTAAACAGACATCTGACTAGTTGAAATATTTGCATTACATGATCAAATTATTCATATCCACTTTAAATTGTATTAATAAATTGATCTAAATTTATAGTCTATGTAAATGCTCTTTAATGCAGGTAGTTAAACAAAATTCCAAACATCATAAGTCCAAATCCAGAAAAGTTCTTGACAGCAGAATCTGGTTCATTCTTTTTCATTTTCGGTTCCTCAGCAAGTGTTGTGAATTCTTTAATTTCTGTTCTTTCGCTTAGTCCAACAGAATTAATGGATGCGACTCTGACTATGTAAGTAGTATTTGGTGCTAAGTGTTGGATGAAATAATCGGCATTACTTCGTGCCTCAACATCAGATATATTGTAATTCTTCCAAGCACCTTCAATTTCATAATCATCCTTACTCATCACTTCAAATCTGTATTTAGTGATTGCAAATGGATCTGCAGTTAAATTTGGCTGTTCAGCTCCTATATTGATGTGTAGGACATGATTGTTAGATCCCATTAATTTTAAAAATTTTGGCGGATTAGGTCTAGCTGCTTCTTTTACAATAAATAACGATTCATCTTCTCCTAAATCATTCTTAGCTACACACTTGTAGTCATCAAAGCTTTTGTTGGAATGGATATGAATCTATGGGGAATTAATTGGAAGGTCATTAGAGTTCTTAGGTATACAATAGATATTAACCAAGAACATTAGATAACCCATAACATACCCAAAAAACCTGGAAAATTCTGGAGGTCTGAACGACCCCATTAAGGAAGACTTACTTTCAAAGTTGATAAGTTATTTTCATTCACAATATTGTGATGCGATATCCTCTTGCCTCGATGATACCAAATAATCCGTGGCTGTGGATATCCATTAAATTCACATGTCAGATGTATTGAAGCATTCATAAATGTATATCGTGTTGTGATTCCCGAGGATGAATTATAAAATCCATTTGAAAGTTTTCGCTCTGCCTTCAATATTTCTGGTTTAACTGAAATCATACAAAGAGCTATGATTAATATTCGAAACTGAATCCTGTTTAAGAGACATAAAAATATCTTTCTAATTACACTCAACATCAAGTTGAATTGTCAGATCTTTAAAATCAGACAGCTTTGCGGACATTTGGAATGCTCTGCAAATATAATATCCCGCATCTTTTCTAGTTACGTTCTTAATATAGAGTCCGTCTGAAAGCTGTATGTGACGACTTTCTGGAGTTGTTTCGTCTGTGTCTGTAAAATGGAATAAATCATTGGATATTAAGGAATAAATGGCAGTGGAATACAAGTTTAAAAATAAATTTATCGTCTCTATTCATCCAGATTTTATAAGTATAAGAAGAAGCCAAACGGCAATATATTCAATCGCTAGGCATTTATAGTCATGCTAATAATTCATATCCCATTCCAAAAACATATTTTCCTTAAATATTTACCAATTTAAATAAACAATAAATTACCAGCTATTCGAGTTCCATTAAACATCCAACTGATCTCTGGAGTCGGTCTCCCAAGAGCTTCACAACTTAATTTTACATTTTGAAGTTCAGTGACCGTCATCGATTGCTGGACTGGGACAAATTCAACGGGAACTGTGCAATGAAACTCATATAAATTTGGGTGGTCCACATTAATAATTAATCCACAAACTTACCATATACGAATAATGTGAATGACTTTTCCTCATATATCCCCACACATGTCCATTCCCCATGATCCATTTCATAAATTTCCCTAAACACTAATCTCAATTGTTGATTTTCGCTTGACGACGAACTGAAATCCTCAACATGTATCCGTTCTCTTTGATCATAGCTATCAACATACGTCAAATTAGGACTTCTCCATTTTACATCATTTCCAACGCATGTTATCATTAATGAATCCAGTACGGAATGTGTGATTAATTTTTCGTGGGGTATGATAGATAAATCCTCGACTTTTCTTTGCAATTCTTCACTCTCCGCGTCTTCATCAGCATTCGACATGCCTGTCATGTAAAAAAAATTTAAATGGGACGTCATAAATGAGCAATAAAATTATGTTCATCAAAAAATTGCGATAGTTTTGATGAGAAAAATTCAATTATGGTGAAATTTTTATCTATCTGTATACAGCATTCTCATAGAATAGAATGAAACGACGCCAGTCTGTCCGGCGCCACACAGAAAGCACAAAAGAAAATCATCGTTTTTTTCTATGCAGTTTTGGCACTTAATAATATTTAATTTTAGTTTTTTCATAGTTACCTATTATTGCATAGATGAATATCACAAATATGTTAATTATGTGCTTTTTTGAGTGCATTTCTGATTCCGTTTTAATTTATCACTTTTTTTTAAATATTTGTCCTTAATTAAACTAGACCTTATGATTTATTCATAATCACAAAATTTAATTAATCTATTGAGTTTTATGTACTGTATTTAATTAAATTTTTGAATTTCTTATGTCTATGTCCTTATATCTTGAATAATGCTTTCTAACTGAATCCTTTTCCTATCGACGATCTACTGATGAAGAAATGAAAATCTGAAAATGAGAGAGTTTCGGGAAAAAGGAAGTATTTCGAATCGTCTCTCAATATTTCTGTGAGAGTGACATTTTGGAGTTGTGAAAGGTCAATATAGCAAGCTGATAATAAAGAATTTGAGTCGTGAATGGTAAATAATACTATTCAAACTCATATATACGCTCAAGCAATTAAAGTAATTAAATATGACATCATGATAGTCTAACCAGCTATTTTATATCTGCAACATAGGGGTTATTCACAAATGATGTCAAACATTGATTGAGAGTCTGGTGCTGTGGGCTACCCCGGGTACTACCCATACCCTCCACCTAGGTTATCTTAGGGTAGGGTAGGTGGGGTACCCTAGTAGGAGAGGTAGGGCCCCTGTTGTGACATACAAAAATTTTATTTTTTATAGACATCTAATTGTTGAGAGGAATA
Organism: Chironomus tentans; assembly: GCA_963573255.1. Classification (NCBI taxonomy): domain Eukaryota; kingdom Metazoa; phylum Arthropoda; class Insecta; order Diptera; family Chironomidae; genus Chironomus; species Chironomus tentans. Next base: position 24,835,793 of record OY754302.1, read on the forward strand.
GATGGCAATCCCCAAAAAGTCCTCGAGACTATAAACAGCAGTCTATATGCGATGCTATTGCCAAGCTTTCTCTCAACTCTCTTTTCTTGAATTTTCTCTCTGAATTGAAGAATGTAGGAAAAAATTTATGAATGAAACACGTGCTGTGTGGTTTTACGCATGCCTACGTATATTTACAATTAAATATAGAACTTAAATGAACACATGTGAGATTCCTATACAGTTGTAGGGAGTGGAAAAATAAATAAAGAAGATGAGGAGAAGAATTCACATCAAAATAAACATTTTTCTTGTCTATTGACCTGAAAGCTAATAAATTATAAATGTGCTGATGATCAATGCAAGTGTATACAAAATAACTCCAGCTGTTTTTGATGATGTTTTGCTTGGGAAATCTTCTAATTCAACCTTTTCTTTTAAAACAAATGTTTGCTTGGATTGCCCATGAATATTTGATGCAAGACAAGTGTACGTTTGAAGATCTTCAGCTGAATCAACATGAACTTTTAGATTAGACGTGTAGTCACGGGTAGCAATGTTCTCAAATGTCTCATATCCATTAATTAGCCAGGTAAAAACAGGTGATGGCTCGCTTTTAGCTTCACAAGTTAGGTGTTGAGTATCGCCAATTTTGATGAATACATCACTTGATTCTGTTGCTAGTTGATGAGGTCCATCTGTATTGAATTAGAAAATAAAATATTAAGGGACATTCACTTAGGGGTTGTTCGCATTTTAGGGGATAGGGGATAGGATCGTTCGTTAAGATTTTTTTATGAGAGATTATTCTCTAAAGAATTTGTCATTGAAATTCAGTCTACTTTAAAGTTATTGTTATTGCATTTTTCAGTTCGTATTTTAGGGTATATGGGGGTCTGTTTTTATAACAGAAAAATATTTTATTATGGAAACTTTGTAGCAAGGGGGATGTGGGTCTAAAAATTTGTTTACTGCGAGTCGGTCGCAAATTACGTCACGTTTTAGGGGGGAGGGGGTAGAAGAATTTGGGACAGTCGCAGAATTTTTCTTATTTTTTGAAAAAGTCATTTTTGTCGACGATCCCTCATAAAATAACCAAAAAAGTGACTTTTTAGACCCTTTCACCATCTTGTCCTAGACTTTCCAAGAAAAAAATTATTTTAATTATTATAAGGGTAATTCCATGAGTGAAAAAGCGTTTCAAAAATTAATATTTTCTTAATATCTCTTAAAATCATAAAGTTAAGCTTAATCTCACTAATTCAACTTATGTAGAATTAAAATATCTATCATCCTGGATACTAGCTATCTAATTTAAACATGTCTGTTTCAAGATATTTTAATTAATGTGTTGTCAATTTGTTAACACTACAAAAAATCATTTTCAAATTTTTGCAAAAATTTCACTAAATACACTATTTAACTGCCAAAAAACACATGACATATGTTTAAAAGTATAAATTACATTACATTAAGTAGTTTATTACTTCTTTCATACTGTAATTAAGCGTAAAATCACAAAAAATGTGTCAATTTGTTAACAACCAGCCGATTATTGCAAAACACAAACACTTTCAAATTTTGAAAAAACCGTTAAATCTTAAAGCATTGATTCGACAAATTAATATTATTAAGGCTTATTAAGATGATGAATTAATTTTAAAATATTGATATATTAAAATTACATTGCTTTATGTTACTGTAACTTCACTAATTATTGACACAAGTTATCAAATCATTAAATAAAGAAAAAATTTAACGGTTTTCAGAAATTTGAACTGAAACAAGTAAAAAAATATTACAACTTGATTTTCATCAGTTCCCTTCACTCGTGGAATTACCAATAAATTCTTTTAAGTCCTCCTAGAGCATGACGTAATTTGTGAACGAACCCTTAGGCAATTAAAAAATTCTTAATGTCATGAAATTTGATAGTAAGTAAGCAATAAAAATCAGGAAATATAAGAATTTATTGCTATTTGATAATACTGTGCCTAGTTTCTGTCATTGTAAATTAGAGTTTCTCAAATCTTTTTGGCTCTAAAATTGATTTTTTGCCTTTATGACATTTGAACAAGAAGAAAACCTCAGGATTACGAACTTACATTCCACAATCAATTCCATATCTCTTTGCTGAATATTTTTCAATGTGGCAAGCTCTTGAACTGCTAGACAAGAATATTCACCGGCATGTTCTGGCTTGACATTTTCTAAAAATATCCCATCCGCAACTGCTTTATAGTCAACATCAGGAACTGAGGATAATAAAATGTTTAGAATATAATTTGTAATTGATGAATTGATGCTTACTAAGCTCTTTATCTCCATGATACCAAATGATTTTACTAACTCTAGGAATGCTAATTGTCTTGCATTTTAAAGTGGCATTGTCATTTTCCCTGACAGTTTGAAGACGATTAAAATAATTAATTGCAAGCGGGTCTACAAATAAAAGATTAATTAATTATGTACCAAATGATGATAAATGAAGCGTACAGTAAAGCTTTAACTCAAAATCTTCCTCAACACCGTCAATAATTGAAAGACATTTGTAAGGTCCGATTGACATAGCATTAATTTTCTTTACGGTCAGAACTGACTCATTCGCTGTGGGATTTTCAATCTGAAAATTTTCAGACGATTGAGATATTCTTGAGTTATTGGGAAAATACCACTCGATATTCCTTCCGTTACAACTGAATTGTTTGTCGTCATTATTAAAGCTAACAATTTCGGTCAGAGACTTTTTGGCAGCATGTGTCGACCCTGAAATTTGAAACATTATTAATAGCCTTTACAGTGAACTATAAATTTCTTCTTTGTCTATTAATAGGACAACTTCACATGTGTGATGATTATTGCAGTTACTCAATTTATTTGTTATTTTTAGTGATATGGCTTTTTAATTATAATTGGTTTTTAATTACTAACTAAGTAATCGGAATTTTTAAAATTTAGTTACATCATTTACTTCCAAAAATGCTTACCAATTAGTGCCAATGCAGCTAGTAGCAAAAACTTCATTGCAATTTTGTACTTTAATTTACAAGACGCACGACAGACGTTACTAATTAATGCTTACAGATCCCGAGTAAAAAGAAGACTAAGGCAGCAGCTCTAAAATCTCTCAAAACAACTTTTAATTGGAATTTCTAAAATATTCTCAAAAAAAATTTTTTTGTGCCAATCACGTCACATTTTATGCTGAAAATGAATCGAATACATAAGCAGCACACGATGGGGGAGTTTCATGTTTGTAGAACGAATCCCAAAAAAGAGAGTCTGAAATATTTTTTGAACTAAATGAACAGATCTATATTTAACATCGTGAAACAAACAGTTTCAAATTTTAGTTTGTGTTTTAATATAAAAAAATCCTACATATCATCAATTTATAGTCTTGAAGCATAAAATTTTCTGTGCACATTTTCTCGACAGCGATGCATCACATTTCATTCACTTTGGGTGCTATCGAGTGGTTTCTTCGATTTATGTCTAGCAGCTTGTAATTGATCTTAGAGCAAATATATTCTGAGATTAAAAATAATCCTGAAGGATTAAAAAAGTAAGTACTCATAAAAAAGCGCTAAATCCATCCATGCTGCACAAACTACAAGTAATAAGCTAGTTTTTGATCATGTATTACATTTCGTTCAAGACTTTTAATCCTAAGATATCTAAACCATCTCTTAATACTTTTCGTGTCGTATTGAAAAGCAGTAATCGTTGTGATGCTGTGGCTTTACATTCACAGTTTTTTACAGATAATGTTTTGAAAGCACGACTAGCTGAATTACACAAGTCAAATAGATATTTCACGAGAACACATGACTCTAATTCACTATGCGAATGATAAATTATCTCCGGGTATTTAAGTATTAAATGAACAAGATCTTGTGCTTCTGGTTCTTTTAGCAGATCAAGATTTAGTTCCTGTCCTTCATTTATATTGCTATTTTCTCGCTGTAAGCTGTATAATCGGCAATGTGTATATTGGAATTTAACACCTGAGTCACCACTAAGTTGTAAAATTTTATTCCAATTAAATTCATAGTCACGTTGTCTCCTTTGCCTTAAATCATTGACTACAATTGCTGATGTCCCTAAAATATCAGCAATTCCTTCGCCATCTGATAAATCTACTTTCGTCGTTTTTGATTCCTTTTGCTTCTTAAACATCAAATCTCTAGCTTCATCAAGAATATCTTTAAGGAACACGACATTTCCCTTTCTCGTACTCATGCCTCGAATTCGTCCAAACTTTACATGCTGAATTAATTCATTGCCTTCAAACCCCATTTGATTCACCACATCTTTTAATGATGTGAAATGATCGTACTGTCCATTATCGACTACATAAAAAGTTTTATCTATGCTGTATTTTTTTCTTCTACTCAAAAAAGCAGCAACATCTCGAGTCAAGTACAGTGTCGTACTATCACTTTTTATAAATGGAACACATCGCTCTCCAATTCTTACAATCATTTTTCCCTCTTCGTCTTTCTCAAGAATATTATTTTCAGTCAGTAACTTAATAACGTCTTCAATGTCTTTACGTCTATACATCGATTCAAACTCATACACATCATATTTTACATTTAATCGTTCATATATAGCTTTTAATTCGACTAATGTATATTGCTTAATTTTTCTCCACTGTTCCATGATTTCCTCATCATTCTTAAGTTCCATTATCTCAAAAATTCTTCTTGCTTTTTCAGCTACTTCTGGATCTTTTGAGGTATTTGCTGCAACATAGACTCTTAGTAGATTCTGAAGTGGATTTTTCTTAATTTCATCATCAGTCAAGTTCTCCATATCAATTCCTACTTTTAGAAAGCCAAACTGTGTTCCATAATCGCCTAGATAGTTCATTTGTATGACTTTATGGTCGATTCTCTTTAAAAGATTCGATAGAAAATTGCCAATTATTGTACTTCTAAGATGACCCATATGAAATGGCTTTGCAATATTTGGTGAACTATGCTCTACTATGTATTTCTTTGGATCATCACTTAATAGCACTTCCGTTGGATTCTTAAATACACTTTTTATGGATGAATTATTTAGAAGAAATATTATGTCTGAGGAATCAACTTTAACGTCCTGGATCTCGTCATTTCTTAAGTTTTTCAATTGCTCTATCGATTGCGCTGCTTTGATTGGTAATTTAAGCTCAAAATTATCTTTATTTCGTCTAATTTGTAATAATCCATTGACATTTTTGTAACTTCCAGGTTTAAGCTCATTTATCTATGAGATTAAGAATATTTGTGATCATGCATGGCATTATTAATGTTTAATAACTTACTCTAGCGCTTATAAACTTCCTCAAATGAACTGACATTACTGTAATTAATCAAAATCTGTTTTTTGAAAAAATCTTTTGTTTGTAAACAAACAATCATTGAGGTTAATCGGCCCAGTTCAACGGAAAAAATTTATTTGAATATGGGGCCTTTCCTAAGTTACGTCATGCTAGACCTTTTCGACCCCCTCCCCCCTTATCACAAATTTTCCATGGAAAAAGTTCTTTATTTTAGGACAAATACTTTAACTTCCCCCTTGCCCCCTGAAAAGCATGCCGCAATTTGCGAAAGACCCCTATTTTGTCGGCGTTTGGATTTTCTAGAGCTTTGTACTACAAAGAATTAATTAAACGAAAAAGTGGTCAAAATGAACTTTGCAGGTGAGCTTACTATTTAGGTTCTGTTAATAACAGTATTAGCTATCAAGTGAACATAAAGTTTGTGCTGAAAATCATGAATTAAGAGCTTAATTAAAGAAAAAATAATATATTTTTTAATTTCACGTTTTATATCTTGCTGTATCTTTTATTTCTCATAGTTCGAAGTAGTTCCGGAATTGACATTTGGGAAGTGAATAATAAAGATTCCCAAAATGCATCTGGACGGGTCTTTAAGCCATTCTTTAAAGAAGCTAAAGCAGCAAGATCTGTAGCTTATAGCTCGACAAAATTTGCGTATGGCAGTAATACAGAAGTCAAGGTATTCAATCTAAACTATGAATTGCAATACACAATTCCTAGGTCTCGGTCTCATGTCATCAAGTTTTCACCAAAAGGAACATTCCTGATCGTTTATGAGATTTTTGTAAGTACAAAGGAAAGTCCAAATAATCCAAATTTGTTAATCTACGACGCGGACACTGGAAAGGAACTCATAAGTTTTGTGATGAAAAAGCATTCCGAATGGGAACCATATATTTCCAACGATGAAAATATTCTTGCATTAATGCTTGCCGGTGACGTACATTTCTATGAAATTGCTAATGGAACTTTCACAAAATCACCTCAAAAGTTGAGTGGTAAAATTGGAAGCTTCTCATTATCACCGGGACACAGCACACATGTTGCATTATATGTGCAAGGTGCTAAAGGAAGTCCAAGCATGGCAAAATTATTTAAATATCCGAATCTCGATATTAGTCCGATCGCATCGAAAAGTTTCTCCCAAGCTGACAAAGTTGAAATGATTTGGAATAAAAAGGGAAATGGATGCTTAATTTTGACATCAACCGACGTGGACAGTACTGGCGCATCTTACTATGGAAAACAGGCACTTCATTTCTTATCCACAAACGGAGATTCCTACAGTGTGGCACTAAGTAAATGACTTTATTCATACTTTTGCTATCAATTTACATACTCAATACCTTTAATATTGTTATTATTGCAGAAGGAGAAGGTCCAATTCATAACGTAGGATGGAGTCCAAAATCGAACCAGTTTATTGTTGTCTATGGTTATCAACCAGCAAACGCTACTTTGTTTAATATGAAATGTGATGTTGTTTTTGATTTTGCCACTGGAATTCGAAACTGCGTCTACTGGAATGATTTTGCAAACTTGGTCCTATTTGGAGCTTTCGGAAACTTGCGTGGAAACGTTGAAGTCTGGGATTTAAATAAGAAGGTTCAAGTATCAACAAGTTTAGCCACAGACACTACTTTGCTAGAATGGGCTCCATCAGGTGATCTATACTTGACAGCAACAACAACGCCACGATTGAGACAAGGAAATGGATTTAAGGTCTGGCATTACACTGGATCTTTACTGTATGAGCTAATGTGGCCAGATAAGCAGGAACTGTACGAGCTTACATGGCAGAAATACAAAGAGGGCTTTTGGAAAGAACCAGAAGTTAGTGCTAAGAAAGTTGAAGGAATTCAATCAGTTCAACCGCAGGCAAGTGCTAAAAAGTACGTTCCACCAAACATACGACTTCTTGGAGAAGAGGCTGCCAACAGTTCCGTTGCGCCACCTGCACAAGGACCAATTCCAGGTAAACGTTGATTACTTTAATCTGACTTGAGATTTTATTAGTAAATTGAGAATGACTAAATTGATCAATACTTTTTTAGGGCTGCCTCCTGGCTATACAAGTTCAGCAAAACAGACTAAGAAGCCTTCCAATAAATCGAGAAATAAGCCACCTCAAACATCACAACAAGTAAGTGAAGATGGCACTCCACAAAAGCCTTCATCACAGCCAAAACAGCAACAGAAACCGAAGCCATCAAATCAAGCTCAAGCCGCAGGTGATAAGCCTCAACTTAATGACGAAGACAAGAAGAAAGTCTCAGCTATTCGAAAGAAATTGAAGGACATTAAAGTTTTAAAAGAGAAGCAGGAAAAGGGCGAAAAATTGGACAGGAATCAGCTGAAGAAGATTGAATTGGAAGGTGAATTGAATAATGAGTTGGCAGCCTTGAAATTATCCTAAAAAGGAGAATCCTTAATAACAATGCGCGTTTTTTTATACACAAGAAAGTTGAGAACATCATACCTATATATATAAAAAAAATTATAAAGTGTAAAAAACTGTGATTTTATTTATCAGTACATCCACATCCATCATTTTAATTCCAAGCATTAGTTAATCATTTAGGAGATATTCATATATGAACTTAATGTTTCTTGTTTCTATTTTACATGATTTTAATGTGTCGAGATCCCTCTTAGTCAAGCTTTTTAAATTCTCCATGAGACAATAATCAATCTTGTTACGTTTAAGCACTGAGATACTAAATTCAGGCTTTTCGTCAATTATAGTTCCACCTCCAGACTCAATAACATGGACGAATTGAGGAAGCCTTTCATTACTCGCGATTACAATAAAGTTCATTCCTGTAAACAGACCATTGGCATATTTCTCTGGATTATTTTCCTTCAGCTTTCGACAACGGTATGGTCCATTAATAAGTTGTGGGTCGCTAGCAGTTGGAACCTCGCATTTAAATTGTGGATTTCCGAATTCATAGCAATCTGTTTCAATGAATTGTGCTTGTTGTAGACATTCATCGATGTAGTCCGAATGAAGGATAAATTTGCCACTTGATAATGCTGAGAAGAATTTTGAGCTTTTTGACAATTTAGCCATAATCAGATGCGTAAAATCATCTTCAGTTACTGTCCCACCTAGATGCTCGATTTTCTCTCTCATAACTTGCTTATCCTAAATTAGAAATGGAAGTAAATTAATAACATTAAAGTTAAGAAATATTTAGGGATGTTTAATCTTCTTACTTTTGCATTCATGCCACTGCTTATGGCAAAAATGAATTGTTTTTCGCTATCATCATCCGTTTGTAAGTCATCAACAGGACTTTCGACATTTTGAATCTCCTCCATTTCATCGTCATTTTCTAATTCTATTGTTTCGTTGCCTTTTGATACGTTCTTGAATGGACTATCTGGCCTTTGCGAATTTGACCAACGCACGAGACGATCTGGTGATTTTGGATCAAAGTCCACCATATTCTTTGGTTTTGAATCTCCCAATTGTTGTACATTGGAAATTCTTCTCAGATTATTTCCCTCACGACTAAGGGCTTCCTTCAAAAGTTCATCAAGCTTCAAGATGTCACTATTTACTGAATCACTTGTCGCTCCATCTGCTTCTGTATCTTCGAAATTCAAAAACTTGGAAGCTTCATTTGACATATTTGCAGTAATTCTTGCCATAAATAAATGTTCTGTATCTTCGCTTTTGGTTCGAGGATCAGGACTGTCATAATCAACAAGTCTCTTTTTGAAAAAGTCATGTTTAGTGTGTGAAATTGGCGGAGTTACTGGAATATTTTTCAATTCCTTCTTTTTACTTTTTGACACTTGAACATATCTGTCGTCTAGGGCTTCGAGTCTTCTTTTATACCACCATTGAGATGCTGGCGAAGAATCTGGATTTAATGCATAATTTCCTTCTTTTGGAGCTAATAGAGATGCAGGCAATTCAGGACCAGGTGATGGAACATAATCAGTCAGATTTTTTTGTGCATTTCCAGGTGTTTGCATTAAATCTTTTAAAAGCTTCGTTCGAGGTGACACAACATTCTTTTTTTGTTGTTCGACGAGCACTCTCCTGGTTACTTCTCTTTGAGGCGTTGGCATATCCTCTAAAAGCCATGAAATGTTTCCAATTCTATCATCAACATTTGCCAATGGGGTTTTTGGTGATGCTGGTACGTTTGATCTTTTTTCAGGACTTTTACATAGATCTACTTCCTCAATATTGTCTATAGACATGTCTTGCGAGCTAGGAATAACTGAGTCACGTTTCTTGGTGTTCCTTCGTGAAGCTTTTGTATCGCCAACAAGATATTCAGTTTCATCGACTCTAATTTTTCTTATGTAGCAATCCATTAGAAATTCTGCCTTAATCACAGTTAATCCCCAATTCCTGGCTCCTTCGTATTTTTTTCCTTCTGCGGATTGACATATCAAAATTGGACCTTCGGAGCGACTTAAAGCTTCATTACAAACTCCACCCAAAAGCTTGACTAAAATTCGAATGAATGGACGTTGTCTATTCGAATCATAATTTGAGCATACAAAAATTTCATCTTTCAGCACTTGATGCTTCTCTGGAATCTTAAACAACGAACGATGATAAAATTTAATTGGCTCAATGCAACGTCCAATCTCAACAGACTCTTCAAGCCAAATATCTGACACTAAATTTTTATACTTTAATTTTGGAATGTCTAGATCCATAACATCAGTAGTAGTAATGACGTAATCCACAGTTTTTGTGTATGATGAATCCACTAATTTAGCTCCCAACTTTTCACATTCCTTAATAACTTGCATGCTATCTATATCATTATTATAGCCATAAACACAGACAGTCTTGTCAATTAAAATTTGTATGAAGCTTTCATCAGATGCATCTTCTGAGTATTCAAATCGTGGTGGCGACGGTACGGCAATGCTTTCCTTTTTCTTGGATGGTGCAGTGGTTGGTTTCTTAAATGTTGATTCTTTGGATCGTGCAGAAATGTTTGATTTCGATGGATTTAGACGGCTCGTTGAAGGTTTCGCAGAACTTCCTGGTTGGAAATTACTTGAGGCACGAGTAGCTGACTTTTGAGTTTCGTCTATTGCTATGCTTCTTGCTGTAAAGTCACAGATGTCAGAAATTACTGTATTATCAAAGTTGAATTTGCCTAAAGCAGAAGTATTCTTTGTCGGTGTTGATGACTTTAATTTCCCTTGTTTCGAAATTAAATAATCTTCAGTATTTAAAGCATAACTAGCTGCCACAGAATCAATTACCCAACTTGGATCTACACAAAGGATTGAATGTTTTGTGGACGCTTTATATTTCACGCAACCAATATCTTTTTGTTTCATAAGCAGAACTTTGACTGTTGCTGTCCTGAACATGTGACTATATTCACCTCCATTATCCTCAATAATTTGAATAATGTCCTTCTTTTCCTCACTACCCAATCCAGTTGATGAAAAAACGAGATTATTAAATATCTTTAGTCTGAATTTATCAATAATTTCCGGTGTCACGACAAAATCAAATTCCTGACTCAGTTTCCAAATCTCCTCGATAAATGATGTATGCATAATTTTTATTTTATGTGATCCAGCATGTTGATATTTTTTTGAGAATAAATCTTCAGTCACAAGATGTGTTATGTCTTCAGTCAATGAGTTACTGTATAATCCACCCATATATCCAATAACCCGTTTCATCATACATTTCTTTTCTGGATCTCCAATGGACGAAAAGCATAAAATCATATCCTTCATACATAAGTTGTTGATTTGAAATAGTGTACCAGGAATCTCCAAACTGTCGTGAATGACTGACAAGAGACATTTTAATCCGAGGATATACACACTTGGAGTTATCTTGGATATGTGATTAAATGCTGGCGTATCAAACTTTTCAAAAACAAAAATATATCTCTTATTCGCTGTATTATCAATTTCAAAGCATTCGTCTGGACTGATAACATCAATAACGCCTGGTTGAGAATGCATTCCTCTTATTTCCTAACAAGTTTTGTCAATTCAGTTAGTTAATTTCATTTAGTTTTGTAGTTTGTATATTAATTAAACTTACAGCCATGACTTTTTCCATATTACTCTGAGATGAATCATCGGGCTCTTGTACAAAGATAAATTTGATTTCTCCATTGTCACAGAATGTTGTTAAATTGATTGTATCCATCGTTTAATGGTTTAAAATAATTAATAATAGTTTTTTTTAAAAAATTAGAAACAAAGTTTTAGACAGGCACTTTTTTGAACGTTTTATCAGTTTAACGGTTATTTTTTGAATTTTCCTACGCCTTTTGCGCCATAACAAAATTTATTCGACGAAGTTTTCTTTTGACAATTCAAATAAAAGCCCATAATTAATTAATTACAGCATAAATAAAGATGGACTCGCCAAAGAAAGACGACGTAATTACGATGGTTGATGTCCTCAACGAGGAAAAGGGTAAGTTGTTACTTAATTTTAGTGCAAAATCGTTTATAAGCTTGACTGAAAAGTTTCTGAAGACAAAGTCAACAAAAAACCATTAATTATTTAATTTAACAATTATAGAAATGGATGAGGCAGCTGAAGCTGTATTGTCAGGATCTGACGAGAAGATATGTACTTATTCCAGTGGATATATAAAACGGCAAGCATTGTATTCATGCTTAACATGTTGTCCCGAAGCTAAAGAAGATTACAGTAAAGCTATTGGATTATGTTTCGGCTGTTCATTACATTGCCATGATCAGCACCAATTGGTTGAGTTATATACCAAAAGATCATTCCGCTGTGATTGTGCGATTAAAGGAAATTCTGTTGCTTGTCGATTAGATACATCCAAAAAGGCTAATTTGGAGACATCAGCAAGTTCATCGACAAGTTCACAAGTGAATGAACTAAATAAATACAATCAAAATTTTGGCGGAACTTACTGTACATGCAAGAGACCATATCCTGACGAAGAAGATCAAATTGAAGATATTATGATCCAGTGTGCTGTCTGTGAAGGTATTTAGCCCTAATAATATTATATCTAGTAACTACTAACGGCTTTTACTGCCTATCTTTAGATTGGTACCATACTCGACATCTCAATACAAAAGCTCCAGATTCCTCTACATATTCCGAAATGATTTGTGAAAGCTGCGTTTCAAAGAACGATTTTCTACTTGACTATATTGGACTGGCTGTTGAAGTTGTGGATTTATCAGTAAGTGCAGCAGATACGACCTTAAATGTCACACAATCGAATGACTCGATCCTTGAAGAAAGCTCACCGAAGAGAATTAAATTAAGTGATGAAGCTTGTACTCGACCGAATAATCCATTAAATGATAATACAGCTAAGGCACTATTCTTTAAGGATTCTTGGAGAAAGAGCTTGTGCCAATGTGAGAAATGTTTGAAGCTCTATGAGGACAAGAATGTTCAGTATTTGACTGATCAAGAAGACACAGTTTTATTCTACGAAGAAAAGGGAAGGAACAAGCCGAAAACGAGCAGTTATGATGCATCTTTGGCTGCATTATCCAGCCTTGATAGAATAAATCAAATTGATGCCATTTCTTCATATAATCATATGAAGGACAAGTTATTTGAGTTTCTGCAGACATTCGTTGTCAATAATCAGATTGTAACTGAAGAGGACGTCAAGCGATTCTTCCGAACAATGAAGGAAGGAACTGAAAATCAAAATGTTCATCAACCTCATTTCTGTCGCTAAATCTTTGTATTCCATACTACCTACTGACCATCACATTTTTTTTATTAAACATTTTTTTCTATAATTAACATTAACATGGATAAAAGAACGATTAAATAAAGAATTTAAGTCCCTTTCACTGACGGCATATCCAAAGCATTCGAATTTTTATAATTATTCAAAAATTGGTGTATTTAAAACAATTTAATTAGCGGATCAAAACGTGCCCTCGTCACGATTTTAACGGTTTTGAGGGATTTGAAAAAATTTATTTTGACGAAGAAGGGAGACGAAGATAGAGCGATTGGTTTTCAAAAAAAGCAAAAATTTCACAAAATATCTAAAAAGTTTAATTAATCAAGTTTAAACAGGTTTAATAATAGTTAAAGTATATTAAAAGTATTCATAAGTCCCTTCTAAACAATAATATCAATGGTAAGGAATCAATTATCATGGATTAAGGTGAAAAATTGCAAATTGAAAATCGTCACAAAAAACGCGAAGAGAAAAAAAATGGCTAGACATAAAAAATCTTTGTCATTATCATCGTCTTTAAAATAATACGAGGAAATAGCACGAAAATGTGATTATTCTCGAAGTTATTTCTTGTGAAAAGTCATTTGTCATAAATTTGTGCCTTAATAGTACTCGAAAAATGAGTTTAAGTACCTTCATTCAGTCTTTTGTATGCTAAATAAATATAATTAAAATTTTAAGCGCATTTCATCATCCACAAGTCAAACATCCAGTGAACTGATAAAAAAAATGTTTAAATAATCACTTTTCTTTCTGGAAAGTTGCAGCAACTTTTCAAACGACTTTATTTTCTTTCGTTTCTCATATCAAAGTGACATAAGCTTTGATTATCGATTTTATTATTTCTATGCACGAAGCGAGAGAGAGAGCAACTCATTCTGTGTAAAAAAAAGGCATAAAGAATATAATATGAAATAGCATTAATGTTACCTTGGATTTACAAATATTTTTTTAGTTCAATTAAATTTTCATAATAGAGACTACATATAGCAGATACACGTGTTGAAATGTGCAATATGCACAAAGAAAAAATATACTTTTATGCTTGATCTCAATTTTCCCATCGTTCTTTGTTGGGTATAATTAACATATATCTAGTGGAAAATGATGTGTGATGTGGAGTTAAGCAAATGATACATAAATAAATGGATATTTAATTAAACAATTTCAAGTATTATGCAATTTATTGTGAGTAATAATTGAATAAGATTACTTGATTAAGCAGCACGAGCTAGCTAAAGCTTGCTAGCTGCTATTTTGTAAATGCGCAACAAAAATTTGATTTCAAGTTCATTGAAATGAAAAATATATAATAGTTGGGATGAAAAATCTTTTCTGTCTAAGAGACACGGCTCTCGTGTGTGTTTTACATAAAAGCTGCTCATTTATATTATTCTCGTCTATTCTCTACCATTAAAAATAAGTTTACTAACAAAAGATGACGTTTAAAATTGAAACAAACTTGAAGCCAATAACTTAAAACATATAAACTTCACGAAAACAGTCTCTCATTCACTCTGCCATAATCTCAGCCTGCTGTATTCATACAGAAACAAAAAAAATTTGGATTCAGGCCAACGAGAAAGAAAAAAAAAACAAAAAAAAAAACCATGACAGTAATTCTTTGTGATTTCAAGAAGAGAGCGAATAAAAAGAGACCAAAGAGCACACAGACTGAATATTTTACGCAAAATTAATTTAATGAAGCTTGCGTCGATGATGATGAAAAGCAAAACAACAAGACGAGATTTCAGTGAAAAGGTTAATAAATTTGAGTGTTGTGTGTGATGAGAGGCAATAATAATAACATTTCCAAACCACCCAAAAAATAATATTAAAGTTAAATAAGCCGGAAGTAAAAGAAGTGATTTTCAACAACTTTTTATTCATCTTGCGTTTAGTATCGATTTGTATTTATGGCTATGAGGTATACAAAAAAATGAATAATTTATCTCCGTTCATAGTGCACGTTATTGTATTACTCACAAAAAACCAACAACAATAGCAAAAGCATATAATGAATGTGGCATTTCCATTTATATAAGTAGTGTAGAAGAAGAAGAAATATAACTAAAAAAATATTAGGAGCATACAGTTGTGATTATCAAATTCTCAACGAAAAATATTGTAAGGTGTCTGGTATTTCGTAACAAACCACAAAAAAGCAGTCTTGCACGTTGTTGGAAACATGAATCACAAAAAAATGTATATATAAAATAAAATAAAGCATAGATAGAGGAAAGAAGAAAGTGTAGGAAACAGATTAAACTTCCTATAAATCGCGTACAAGAAAATATGAAGAAGAAAAATGTTAGTGTTTTATATACACACAAGGTATTTTCACATCTGAGTGCTCAGCTGTGTGTCAGTCAGTAAACAACGCATGTTCACAAGTTATAAAAAATACTTATATGTGTACACAATTTTTCGCTGAACTGTACATGAAGATCGGAAAGAGAAAAATCTTCACACTAACTGTAAAAGCTTTGTTTTTACTAGCTAGCTTGCTTCATGAAGCAATCAGATGATCAAAGATACTTGAATTTTATCCGCGTTTTTACTCGTGACTATTTTCACTTTCTCTTCGAACAAGCATCAATTTACAGACCCAACTTAATGTGCGCATTTTTCTTCTCATTTACAGTAGTTTTAGTAGCCACATCAAGATTCAAGATAAGTTGCTTCCTAAAAATTAAAGTAACACATTGCCCGGGTTTATAAAGAACATTCAAAGTAAGTTAAACACATTATATTTTATGATTTATTAATTCACCCAGTTTTTTCTTCCTGTAACAAAATTCTATCATGTCAGTTCCATCACTAGCTATCTAAGCACATTTTTCCGGAATTAACCAAGTCTAATTTACTCTCATCCTGGAAAAGTGTGCTTGACTAACGAATAACCAGATTCATATTAATTTGCTTCAATCTGTTGGCACTTCCTGTCAAAATTTATCACACACATGTCTTAATTTCACAACAATTTCATACATTCTTTAACATTTCATTATTTTTAGTCAGGATAGATAAGATTAGGATATATATTGAAAAAAATGGTTTTATCGAAATTGTTAAAATATTGCGGAATTGGTGTTGGTGTTGTCGTGTTTGGAGAAATTTATTACGAGTTTGTCAAAGTATTGAGAGATAAATTTCAAATGCAAGATGAGATGGAAGAAGTTAATGAAGTCTTTCGTACGCGAAAACCGATAGATGACAATAAGTCGATTATAGTTCGTCAAATAAAGTTTCGTCGTGAGCCAACGCTATTCATTACGGAAATATTGGAAAATCTAGTATTGTCGGCACGTAAAACAATTCATGTTGCGATGTATATTTTTACAAGCAAAATACTCGCCGATGCATTGAAATCAGTTTATGAGAAAGGCGTTAAGATTTATGTAATTGTTGATCATACAATGGAAGCTGCTTCGGGCACTCAAATACAAAATTTGAAGGAGAAAGGAATTGCTGTGAAAATTTGTTATAGCAATACATTGCATCATAAATTTTGTTTAATCGATGTACCATACAACAATAATATATTCGCGACAGAAGGAAGTTCTAAAACAGTCATGAATTGCGATAAACCATGTCAAGTTAATATTCCCAAAAATGGCTTATTGATCAATGGAAGTTTAAATTGGACACGAGAAGCATTGACGAGCAATTATGAGAATTTCATTGTTACATCCAACCGAAACGTCATAAACGAGTACTATGACGAGTTTGTTGAGCGTTGGAAAGACTCGCAAAATTTATAAGCTACATAAATTAGTTTACTATGCAATCAGCATTTTCGGAAAAATTAAGCAATCATTAAAATAATTAAAAAAAAAAATTGATACACTCAAAGTGGAACATTTGGCATGAAAGAATTTCATTCATTTCCCATTAATATTTTTCACAATAAAAAAAGTCGATTTAAAGCACATTAATACTTATTGCTTTTCTTTTGAATCCTCTTTCTTTTCTTTTAGATGAGTGATGTAGATCCAGAGACTCTTTTAGAATGGCTTTCTATGGGCCAAGGTGATGAACGTGAGATGCAATTAATTGCTCTCGAACAATTATGTATGCTTCTATTGATGAGCGACAATGTCGATCGATGCTTTGAAAGCTGTCCTCCGCGGACTTTCTTACCAGCATTATGTAAAATATTTTTAGATGAATTAGCACCAGAAAATGTACGTACCTAATTATTTTATTTACCTTATTATTAACACACTAACAAACTTATTTCTGACCATCATCCACAGATATTAGAAGTTACGGCAAGAGCAATCACTTATTATTTAGATGTGTCAGCAGAGTGCACTCGTCGGATAGTCGCAATTGACGGTGCAATTAAAGCTATTTGCAATCGTTTGGTAATTGTGGATCTTTCAAATCGTACGAGTCGTGACTTGGCTGAACAGTGTATTAAGGTTCTTGAACTGGTTTGTTCGCGTGAAGCAGGAGCTGTTTTTGAAGGCGGTGGATTAAATTGCGTTTTAACGTATATCCGTGATAATGGATCACAAATTCATAAGGATACGCTTCATTCAGCCATGATTGTTGTTTCGCGTTTGTGCAGCAAAGTGGAACCGCAAGGAGCTAATATACAAATTTGTGTCGAAAGCTTAAGTACATTATTGCAACATGAAGACGCTATGGTTGCTGACGGAGCTTTAAAATGCTTTGCATCTGTTGCTGACCGTTATACGAGAAAATCTGTTGATCCAGCACCTTTAGCCGAATATGGATTAGTAGATCACTTAATTATTAGATTAAGTAATGCTGGTGGACATCACTTATTGCCATCAACATCAACTGGATCGACACAGAATCAAAAACTTACTGTTGCCTCATCATCCACAACACAAAAGACACCAAATGCAGATGCAAATAAATCATCCCAATCAATCGCAACGACAATATCCTTATTATCGACCTTATGTAGAGGTTCACCTACTATTTCCTACAATTTATTACGATCAAAATTACCAGAAGCTATGGAACGAGCTTTAAAGTCAGAAGATGAACGCTGCATCTTAGATTGTATGCGATTAGCTGATTTAATTCTATTGTTAATATTTGAGGGTCGTCAGGCTTTAGGCAGAATTGGCGGATCAACAGGTCTCGTTCCAAGAATACGACGTGCAGATTCAAGTACCGAGCGTATTCATCGACAATTGATTGATTGCATTCGAAGTAAAGATACAGAAGCTCTCATTGAAGCTATTGAAACAGGCGGAGTTGATGTCAATTGTATGGATGATGTAGGACAGACGTTATTAAATTGGGCGTCTGCTTTCGGAACACTTGAAATGGTTGAATTCCTCTGCGAAAAGGGTGCTGATGTTAATAAAGGTCAACGTAGTTCATCGCTTCATTATGCCTCATGCTTTGGTCGGCCAGGAATCGCAAAAGTTTTGCTTAAACACGGCGCTAATCCAGGCAAGTCATTAACTTACTTTTTTTGCTATCAAAAACCGTTATAATTTGAATTTTCGTTAAGTTTTTAACTAATTTTAAAATTCAAAAATCCGTTAAATTTCGTTAAGTTCTAATTTATTTGAATTTCAATTGACTGTTAAATTTTTAAACCCAGATTTGAGAGACGAAGATGGTAAGACAGCTTTAGACAAGGCCAGAGAACGTCCAGAAGAAGGGCATCGTGAAGTTGCTGCAATTTTGCAATCACCAGCAGAATGGATGACTTCATCAATCAGAAATGATCCATCAGACACGAGTGAAAATAGCGAACCAAGAGGTGATCCTGAAATGGCACCGATTTATCTGAAATTCTTCTTACCAGTTTTCTGCAAGACGTTCCAAAGTACAATGCTGTCAAGTGTGAGAAGATCTAGTCTTGGTATGTATCATACAATAAACCCATTAAGTGCGTGATTCATTAATTTGATTATTAATTTCATCATATTCCGAAAAAAAACAGGTTTAATCAAGAAGATGATTCAATATGTTCACAAAGACGTACTCGCAACTTTATGTGCTGAACAACAATCCGATCCGAATTCAGGATCACTTCCATTTAAGATTGTTGAAGTAGTCGCCAGTGTCCTTGATAATGAAGTAAGTAGCAATTTCCTCATTTTTATTTTTCTTTTATTCAATTGCTCGAACTTATGAATCATGACATTTGATCTTATTACATATTTTTATATGATGAATCATGTTATTAAAAGCATAAACATATTTTAATGTGAGGTCCAAATTAAATGATTTATTAAATGTGATATGGAAACTAGGTAGAAATTCATTATTCTAATCACTCGTAAAAGACATGAAAAAAAATAGTAATACAAGTAATAATGAAGTACGTTTTTACAGATTGACTACAGTTGGCCTCCTTCACTTTCTAAAAGTAGTTCTATATGTAGTAAAAAAGTTATTGGTTGTCTTGGGCCAAAAGATGCTATAATTCAAACTTTAAAGCAACGCCAATGGCGTTACATAATTCCTCCTTCTCCCTCCATTAACAATTGGTCGTTGAAATTTAGCGGTTCGGTAAATTTAAAGTTATTACTTATTACTTATTTGCGATTTCTATGATTTTTAAGTGTTTTTCTTTTCTCCTTTCTTTTTATTATTATCATTATTATTTCCTATTACCTTTTTATAATCGTTAACATTTTTCGTTACTTAATAAAACATGATTGTGATTGGTGCATGCAAATGTCATTTTGCTAACAAGACAATAAAATTACTTTTGGATAGTCGATTCTTTCGCACAATAATAATAATAAATAAATACAGTCATGGATTAACAAATTCATAAAGATTTTAGACTTGTCATCCAAGTCACAAAACAATCTCTCATAATAATGACCAATTGTTAATTTACAAAATTCTATCGTTTCCATCTCATTCGTTTTTCGTTCCTTACCAGTGCATTTTCCACAATAGTTTAAAAATTAAATTAAATCCGTTATTATTTAAATTTTCAAAAAATTTTTTTTGACCGTTATAATATTAATCTGTGAGTGGGAAATGCGAGTGACCGATATAATTATCATCTTTCTTGGGTGTGTTTTGGCTTTGTTTTGAGTATCTACTAAAACACTTGATGGATAAAGCTTTTTGCATTTAGTTTACTAAAAAATATCTTTTGACTTTTGTTCTCTGAAAATTATTAGGATGACGAAGACGGACATTTGGTCGTATTGACAATAATTGAAGAGCTGATGAATAAGCGTCAAGAAGAGTTTTTAGATCATTTTGCAAGACTCGGTGTATTTTCCAAAGTTCAAGCTCTGATGGGATCTAACGGTGAAAATGATAGCGATGTTATTAAGTCACAAGATGAGCCATCAAGCAGCAAAGCTTGTAAAGGTATGACTTAATTCAAAAATGTGCAGTAGAGGAGAAAGTAATCTTTGATATTTTAACAGATTCGACATCGACAAACGATCCACAAGAAGATGCAAAGGAGATTCTCCCAGGAAAAGGTAAATAGATCGACACTTCACTTCGCCAGCCTAGAACTTTTTTTCTTAACTCATATCTATGTGTTAAAATTTACTGTAGCTTATTTCTGGCATGATTGGAGCATTTGTCGTGGTAGAGATTGCTTATATGTTTGGTCAGATTCAGCAGCATTGGAGCTCTCAAATGGCTCCAACGGATGGTTCCGATTCATTCTTGACGGTAAACTTGCAACAATGTATTCGAGTGGAAGTCCGGAAAACGGCAATGACAGTTCAGGTTTGCACTTTTATCCACTTGACTACTTTTATTATTATTTATTCTTGTCTTGTACTCCTCCTTCCTACTTCTTTTAACAACTCTCTGAGTGTCATTTCACTTCATTTTCTTTTTGTTTATTTTAATTTTTTAATAACACAAACGTGCTCACATTTCTTATTCAAATCAATGCCATTGATTCTAATTTTAGGAAAAGGTCGAACGTCATCTGATGCTCTTTCGAGCGAAGGTAAGAATTGTTCACACACTCATGTAAATAATAAAATAAACCAATGAATAACCTGTCATCCCTTTCTTGCTAAAATCAATATCCTACTTTAATTAATAGTCCTTCACTTTTTTAACGGTCACCAAAATTTTGAATTTTAACGGACATCAAAAATTTAAATTTGAAATGACCGTTAAAATTGACCTAAATTCGAATAGAAGTTGACTCGGAATTTTATAAATTTTCCACATCAGATTATGACAAATATGCGCTTAGATAATCAAACGCAGTGATCTTTACACGAGCTTATTATTTATTTATTTGTCAGAGAATGATAGTTTTTATTTGATTCCAATCAATCATGACTTGCATTCATGTATGCTAATTTTTATTCTGCTTTATTGTTTTTGTAGAAAATCGCGGGGAGTTTTTGGAGAAATTACAACGAGCTCGTGCTGCCGTACGTCAAGGAACACCATGTCCTATTTTGTCGTCACCAGGACCATTGAGAATTGTTGTTGGTAACTGGGTATTGAATAGTCAGAAAGAAAATCATTTGCATATCAATAATTCCGAAGGTCATCAGGTATGAATATTAAAAAATATAATAATAAGATAGAATAGCAACAGAAGATAATCTTGTTTTGTCCTTATTAGGTTACAATATTACAAGACGACCTTCCTGGATTTATTTTCGAGAGTAATCGTGGAACAAAGCACACATTTACGGCTGAGACAACACTTGGACCAGACTTTGCGTCCGGCTGGACTAATGTTCGTAAGAAGAAGTTGCGATCAAAAACAGAAGCTCAAAAATGTCAAGTTAAGAATCTTGCACGCGATTTGTATAATCGATATTTCAAGGCCGCACAAGCAATTCCGAGAGGGGCTGTTGCAAAGCTTTCAAATATTGTCCGTAAAATTGAGTCAGCACTTGAGGATCAATGTCTGCCACACAATAACGCCAATATTTTGGGTGGAACTGTTGAAATCACAAAACATACATGGCAAGAAAAATTGCGCTCAGCATTAAATGATTTAGCACAACTTTTACATAGTGATGGTGTGATTAGTGCATATGAAATGTATAGTTCCGGCTTAGTGCAAGCATTAGTTGCTGTTTTGTCAAAGAGTTGCTGGGAACTTGGAATGAATCGAAATAAGGCGAGTAAATATCAAAAACAACGCATTGCAATTTTCAAGGATTGCATTTTTAAGCATAAGATGTCGGATAAACATACAGCCAGTATATTAGTTCAAAAATTAGTGTCTGTACTTGAGAGCATCGAAAAATTGCCTGTTCACTTGTACGATTCCCAAATTGGTGGCTATGGAATACAAATTTTAACAAAACGCCTAAGATTTAGACTCGAACGTTCTGGTGATACCTTATTTGATCGTAGCGGAAGAAATCTCAAAATGGAACCGCTCACCACAATCGGTCAACTAAATAAATTTCTATTGAAAATGGTTGCAAAGCAATGGCACGATATGGATCGTTCAACGTTCTTGTACTTGAAGAAGCTTAAAGATACTAACACTAAGAATAATGTATTTAAGCATCAACATGACTTTGATGAAAATGGATTAATTTATTTTATTGGAAGTAATGGAAAGTCAACCGATTGGGTCAATCCAGGTCAATATGGATTAGTTACAATATCAAGCTCAGAAGGTCGTCAATTGCCTTATGGTAAACTAGAAGACATTTTATCACGCGAAAGTATCAGCGTTAATTGTCACACAAAAGATAATAAGAAGGCATGGTTTGCTATCGATTTGGGAATGTTTATTGTTCCTACTGCTTACACATTGAGACATGCTCGCGGTTATGGACGTTCTGCATTACGAAATTGGCTATTCCAAATGAGTAAGGACGGTGTTAATTGGACAACTCTTGTTACACACAATGATGATAAAAGTTTAGTTGAGCCCGGCTCAACATGTACATGGCCTATCGATTGTTCCAGTGATGAGGGCTTTAGACACGTACGAATCCAACAAAATGGACGAAATGCATCTGGTCAAACACATTATTTAAGTTTATCAGGATTTGAAATTTATGGGAAAGTCTTATCCGTTTGTGATGATATGCAGCGTACGGTTGCGAAGGAGAATGAAGCAAAAATGAGACGAGAACGACGACAAATTAGGTCACAATTAAAACATTTTATTCCTGGCGCACGAGTTATTCGTGGCGTTGATTGGCGATGGGATGATCAAGATGGTGCAACGGAAGGAACAGTTACAGGGGAAATACATAATGGCTGGATAGATGTTAAATGGGATCATGGATTGAGAAATTCATACCGAATGGGTGCTGAAGGAAAATATGACTTAAAGTTGTCGAATAGTGATAATTTACCTAATTTTGACATTTCATCCTCAACGTCAACGACAAGCATCAAAAAGTCTAGCGAAAGGGGAAATTCATTGAATAGCCGTAAGTCGAGCTCAACACCAAGTTTGCCGGAAGCAACAGAGTGCAAAAATTCCGTTGCCTCAACAGATCAAGCTGCTTCAGCTGATAATTTATTCTGTCGTAATCAAGTTGAAGTTATAGCTGAAAATGTCTTGTCGATTACACGCTCTGATTTAGTTGCTAACAATAGTTGTGAGAATCAAGGAAATCCCGACGTGTCTGTTTCACATTCACTCCATTTACCCGATTTGTCAACAATCAATTCGTCAAGCTTCTCTCTTTCCGATTTGGCAACAATCACCGAAAATCTAGCATTGAGTGAAAGTTGTGATAAAAGTGATATGGAAGGTGCAATGGGATCAAATGTTCTACAGGAAGCCTGTACAAGTCGAGAATCGATGTCACGTCAAACAAGCTGTGAAGATAAAGCTCTGAATTTGAATGAAGCAAACAACAAGTTGAATCTTAGTCAATCAGCAGGTAGCAGTATCAGTAAGACATTACACAATACTAAATTGGAAATGTTGGACAAAATCGACATGTTGCGAAACAATACAAACAGTCTTTTGTCATCTGGAATTTTATCTCAAAGTAACTTACTTTCATCTGTTAAGCTTTCATTACCTAAGAACCAAGATCCATCCTCATCATCTACATCAACTACTAATAATAATAAAAATAACATTAATCCAGAAGACCGCGACTCGAGAATTAAAAAAGCTTTTAGTGAATTTGAGAAATATCTTCAAATTCAGTCGTCGGGCGATGAAGGAACCTCCTCATCTGCTTTAAGTAAGCTTAATTCACTCAGTTTCACTCTAACACACATTTTCAGTTCAGTAACTCACTTCCAATTCATCTCACTTTAGTTCACATCTTAATTTTTCAACGTGAACATAGGGGTCATTCACTTATAACGTCCATCGAAAAATGAGATTTTTAGACCCCCCTCCCCACTTGTCACAAAATTTTAATTCAAAAAAATTTCTTTAATATAAAGTGTCACAAAATCTCATTCCCTCCACCCCCCTAAATCAATGACGTCATAAGTGAATGACCCCATACAAGTGTTGAACATTGTTATAAAGGTCTTTTGAAGTCCTTTCATAATATGTTAGTTAGGTTAATTTGCTATAACTCGATCAATTCTCAGTCAATTTCAATAATTCCTTTTCTGGGTGTTAGCTAATATGTTTGCAGTTAGCTTTTGATACATTAAATTTTTTTTAAAGTGTTTGTAACATTATTTTTGGAGACCCTCTTGTCAAAGACATGTATAGCTGTAATTTGAAAACGATATTACATATTGACTTCAAACTTTTTGCAATTACAAGCGCTTTCTAATAACATATAAGGGGTGATTCCATGGAACGATTTTTCTATAAATTTGTCTCCAAATTAATTCTTTTCATCTTTAGACTTAATAATAGTTAATAAGCTTTTAACAGAGCATTAGAAAAAGCATTTACTATTTAATTAAATATAAAAACCTTCCTTAAAAGTTGTTAATTTGTGAAATGTTTTAATTTCTTTGCTATTACTTGGTAACGCTGAATGGGAAAAAATCATCTCTCCCAATTTTGATTTTCATTTTTTTCAAGTTTTTAGCTACTTTACAAAAAAATAAGTAGCTATACAAAATTATAGATTGCGAAACCATCTATCTAATTTGAGCCTTAATTTATCTCAAATATGTATAGTTAAGTCAAAATTTGAATTCTACGGAAGTTACCAAGATATTATTCTTTTAAATTGCTTATTTCTCTCGAAACAATTAATTAAGTTTAGTAAAACTTCTTAAAATCATCTGCAAAACAAAATATAGAAAATTTGTTTTTCTTTGGCGAAGAACATGGATTAAAAAAATGTAGTAAACATTGATTGGTGGGGTTTATTCACAAATTTTGTCAAATTTTTCAAAAAATAATTTTTGAAAATTTAAAGTCAAATATTTTTGCTCATATTTCTTTTTTAATACACTTTTCCTATTTAGAACATTAACTATTGTATTTGTGCTTCAAAAACCTTCAAATTAATATATAACAACATAAGATTTATGTGAATGTTTTGACAATGCTTAAAATGACATCATCAAACATAATTGACATTCTGATCTCCAAAAATAATGTTCCAAACATTTTATAAAAATTTGATGTATCAAAAGCTAACAGCCAAAAAAGGAATTATTGAAATTGGCTGAGAATTGATCGAGTTATAGCAATTTACTTTTTTGCACTGACTACCAATGTTTGAACCAGAACTTAACTAACATATAATGAAAGGACTTCTAAACACCTTTCCAACAATATACAACACTTGTATGTTCACGTTGAAGATTAAGAGATTTTAAGCTTTGAATTTAACACATTCTCATTTCCAATTCATCTCACTTTAAAATTTAAGTTTTTTTAACATCCATTATTAATTGCTATGTTTTATTCGATTTTTTAGGTCATGAGCCAGCTACGTCCACTAGTCCACCGCCAGTTTCAGTCCAATCGTCTGAAACGCCAAGCTTATTGGAGAGTATTGCAGTAATGGCACGTTCAAGGAACAACAACAATAACAATAATAACATGTCTGAAATTGCTGGCGGAAGTATGAATAATTCAGAAACATCCTCAAACCATCATCAAGGAGGCGTAAGTGCTTATTTCCCGAGAGGAAGTAATTCCGTAACAAGTCTCGTTAAGTTGGCATTGTCGAGCAATTATCCAGGACTTTTGAGTACAGTTCAAGGAAGTAATTCAAGTACTGGATCATCAGCAGTTCAACCATCGTCTGGTGCAAATCCATCATTAACAATGAGCTTAACATCGACATCAAGTGATAGTGAACAAGTGTCATTGGAAGACTTTTTAGAAACCTGCCGTCCACCAACACTTTTGGGCGAATCAGATGAGTTTGATGATATTGAAGATGAGACGGTTGATGATGAGAACGAAGATGAATATCAGGAAGTTGGAAATACTTTATTGCAAGTTATGGTCTCGAGAAATTTGTTATCGTTTATGGACGAAGAGACATTAGAAAATCGTTTAGTTGCTGCTGGAAAGCGAAAATCTTGGGACGATGAGTTTGTTCTTAAACGATCATTTTCAGCTTTAATTCCTGCATTTGATCCACGTCCAGGCCGTACAAATGTCAATCAAACAAGCGACATTGAAGTTCCAGCACCAAATTCAGGAACAAATACGGAAACAACGATTCAACATGATGCATTGGCAATTCCTCAACCGTCATTGTATTTAGTCTTGCGTGGTCCAAATTTGCCTGGAATTAATGATGTTGAAATTCCTCTAACTAATCCAGAATGGACAATTTTCCGTGCCGTTCAAGAACTGATTCAGATGACAAATTTGTCGAAGCAGGACAAGTTGAAAAAGATTTGGGAACCAACTTATACTATAGTTTATCGTGAAGCTACAAAAGATGATAATTTAAATGTTGATGAGGGACGAAATACACCAATTCTTATTTCTAATACACGTAGCATAGGATCTACAATATTATCACCATGTTCTCCAATGCCAACAACACCAACAAATGTCAACACAACTTTACAATGCTCAGTCGATGACGTTCTTCAGTTACTTGCACAAATTAATTTCATCGATAATTCAATTAAAGCTTATCAGAAGGACGACGAAGAAGTCAAACATTTGGGAACTGATTTGTACATCAGCAAGAAGATAACTAACAAGTTATTACAGCAAATACAAGATCCACTTGTTTTATCAAGCAACAGCTTACCGCCTTGGTGTGAAGATTTCAATCAAAGCTGTCCATTTTTATTCCCATTCGACACTCGTCAAGTTTATTTCAATTGCACTGCTTTTGGTGCATCTCGAAGCATTGTTTGGCTGCAATCGCAAAAAGATGTCACACTTGAAAGACAACGTACGCCTGGCTTATCACCAAGACATGGAGAACAGCACGAATTTAGAGTTGGGCGCTTAAAGCATGAACGCGTCAAGGTTCCTCGCTCAAAAGAACTGCTCGCATGGGCGATGCAAGTAATGAAATTACATTGCAATAGAAAATCAGTATTGGAAATTGAATTCATTGATGAAGAAGGCACGGGTCTTGGTCCAACATTGGAATTTTATGCTCTGGTCGCAAACGAATTGCAGAGATCTGATTTAAAGATGTGGCTATGCGACGATCATGACGTTATTGCTGTTGAGGACGACAAATCAGTCGAGGATGATGTAAAACCAATCGGATACTATGTTCGTCGGGCAAGTGGACTCTTCCCAGCGCCACTTCCTCAAGAAAGCGAAATATGTGATAAAGTTGCTGAACATTTCTGGTTTTTGGGAGTTTTCATCGCAAAAGTAAGTAACTATTTTTTTTCCAAAATATTTGCTGACCGTAACTAATAAATTATTTGTTTGTGCTCTTCTTTAGGTGCTTCAAGATGGACGACTTGTGGACCTACCATTATCAAACAGTTTCCTTCAACTTCTCTGCCACAACAAGTCATTATCGAAGGTCAAGATACCGACCACAACAAGGACAGAAGATCCAATGACTTCGAGCATTATGTCGGAAGAGAGTGATCGTGATTTTGCTGAAACATTCTCGAAATATGCTATGAATGAATATCAGAATGAGCGAGCATGGTATGAAGGAATATTAACCCATGAAAATCTCGCAGAGATTGATCCAATTCGTGCACAATTCATTCACGAATTATCGGAACTCGTCCAACACAAACAGAATATTGAACAAAATGATGATATGAGTGCGGCAGAGAAACTTGAGAAAATCAGTCAGTTACACTTACATACGAAAACGGGTGGCTCAATTTCATTGGAAGATCTTGCATTAACATTTACATATTTACCTAGCTCAAAAGTTTATGGATATTCAGCAGCGGAATTAATTCCAAATGGCGCAAACATTGATGTCACAATAAACAATGTTGAGGAATACTGTGATTTAACAATTAAATATTGCTTACAAGAAGGCATCGCTAAGCAACTCGATGCCTTCCATAAAGGCTTTTGTGAAGTATTTAACCTGAATAAATTGGCCGCTTTTACTCCGAGTGAGGCTCAAAAGATGATATGTGGCGAGCAAAATCCAGAATGGACTCGCGATGAATTGATAAACTACACGGAACCAAAACTTGGTTATTCTAAAGATAGGTATGTAAACTTGCGTTACGTATATCCCTTACGTATTTTTTACATGTAATTTTTTATCTCTTATTTTAGCCCTGGCTTCATACGCTTCATTAATGTCCTGATGAATATGACAGGAGATGAACGAAAGGCATTTTTGCAATTTACCACAGGCTGCTCAAATTTGCCTCCGGGCGGATTTGCAAATCTTCATCCACGCTTGACGGTCGTTCGAAAAGTAGATGCTGGAAGTGGAAGTTTCCCATCAGTCAACACTTGCGTCCATTACTTAAAATTGCCTGATTATCCAACCGAGGAAATACTGAGAGAGCGTTTATTAAGTGCCACAAAAGAGCGTGGTTTTCACTTGAACTAAATGATGATGATGATGATTATATTTAAATGTCTAAATTATTTTTTTTTGCTGTTTGATTGATTCAATAATCGCGTTTAGTCTCCAAATTTAGAGTTTATAACAATTACACACATACTGAGATAATGTTTGAAAAAGTTTAACTAAACTGTTAAAAAACATAGAGAAATTTGAAGGATTAATAAAAGATAATTTTGATCTTAAAAATAAAATAATACACGTCCGTTTCTATAATTCACTCATACTAAAAAAAGTAGTATAATCTTGCGAAACTTTGTTGAGAGTTAACGGCTGAAAAAAATTCAAATCGAGGGGCATCATAAACTTTCCTACGCTCGCTACAACAACACAATCAAGGCATTAAGGAACAAAAAAATATTAATTATTTTCTGGCTTTTGAGTGATATAAAGGCTCTAAAATTAGTGGAAAGTAGTGAAAAGTGACATTTTAATGAAATAAAGTTGGAGTATCGAGGATAGAAGTATTAAAAACAGCTCAAATGTCTACTCCTCAAAATTCGGTAATGGAAAATTTCTAGAAAATTTCTTTATTAAATTTCTACCATAAACTGTCTACATAATATTGTAATAAA
The DNA here is from genome assembly GCA_963573255.1 of Chironomus tentans. Taxonomy (NCBI): domain Eukaryota; kingdom Metazoa; phylum Arthropoda; class Insecta; order Diptera; family Chironomidae; genus Chironomus; species Chironomus tentans. The sequence continues at coordinate 24,865,245 of OY754302.1, forward strand.
TTGTTTAAATCGATTATTCAGTGATTGTGTACGGTAGTAAAAGTGCAAAAACTATTTAAATTTTTTATTTTGTGGATTTTTCAAGTTTTCATAAAACATATCTGGATGAATCAAAATGGAGACTACTTGGCATAAAGTATTTTTCTCTTTTAATCTTCATTATAATCGGCCTCATTAGAAAAATCAACTCTCAAGTCCATAGGAGCTCGTTGAAGTTCTAGGATAACGAATGAGTTTTCGCCTCGTTTAAGAAACTCTTTTGCGATGTATAGTGTCATTTGTGGTCCAATTGACCAATATCGGCCTAAATTAATGCCATTCACAAAGAGACTTCCCTTTCCCCAATTTTTGTAATTCCACCATGTATCTGCTAATTCTTCCTCGTTCGAAATATTTAGTGTCCCTTTGAATATAACTGGACCTTCGTATAGAAATCCGTTCTTTGATTTCGTATATTTGAAAACGGCATCAGATTTCATCAAATCTTCAATCTGATTGTAGTCATCGAAGGAATAGCCGGTAATAGTCCAATCAGAAAGTTCTTCATAGTATGGCTCGAAAAATGTTTGGATTGTAACATTGTTAAGAATTCCTTTAAGGTCGAAATTTTCTTGGAAATTAATTCGTCCTTGATTCTCGACGAAAATCTGAACCTTTTTGCCAGCATTTCCTTTGCTTATTGGAAGTGACTTGATTGCATTTTCTCTTGACAATGCACCAACAAAGCGATTTTCAATGTATACTAATGCTCGATCTCTCAACTTCTCAACGACCAAATCAGCTGGATCTCTTGAAAATACTTTCGGCAACATCGTTTCATAAAGCACAAATCCTGAAAATTGATCGAGCTCCTCAAATGTCAAAAGTTTATTACTTCCCTCTATTGGTTTTGATCCTAAATTTGCTCTTCCTGTGCTCGAAAATAAATTATCAACAGCAGTAACATTTATCGATTCGTATTTTCTCTTTTTAGATGGATCCGGTAGAGGTAACGGAGGCAATTGTAAGTACTGTAAAATAAGTTCACATTGGAAGAATTTTATGGAGATGAGAAAAAAATAAATTTGTATATCTTACATCTCCAATCACTGATCTAAGAATATAGTATTTAGCCGTGAGATCACCTGGTTCACTTAAAGGCGCATCATAGTCGTAGCTTGTTATATCAGCCATGTATTTTCCTATTCCCCAGTCATTTGCACCTTTTAGAAAATGTTTTCAATTAGCACAAAATTAACAAAATTTCTTAACTAATTTACCAGCCCAAAAAGCAAAGTTAGTTCCACCAAAAAACATGTAGAAGTTGACATTAGCTTTATAAGGTTCACTCAACATAATTCGTAGTGTTGCTGCTAATTCTGCAGCTCCACGTCGAGCATTAGGTTCTTGCCAATGTGTTAACCATCCTGTATAAAACTCTGAATTCACTAACGGTCCTTTTGGCTGAACTTCCCTTAATCTGTTGAAATTATATGCAACTTCAGTTTCGTTAGCTATTCCAAAATCAACCGTTGCAAAAACATTTTCAATATATCCACAACGTAGTTCATCATCAATAGGACGATCTGTTGTGAATAAAAGTGCCTTGTCTTCTGTGAATTTATGAGTAAGATTTCGTAGGGTGATTTTATATTCCTCATCGCAAACTTGATATGCTCCATATTCATTTTCAACTTGCACCATAATGATTTTGCCTCTATTTCCATACAAATACTTTGTAAACTTTGGCATTAATTGATTATACCAAATGTCTACTTCCTTAAGATAGTCTGGATCTTTTGTTCGAACTTGAATGTTGGGATATTTTGTCGCTAGCCAGTACGGAAGTCCTCCGTTATCAATTTCAGCACAAATCTATTAAATTGAGATTTAGTTTTTAAAGAAATTTCGGAGATTAACATTACTCACATAAGGTCCAGGTCGAAGAATGACGTAAAGATCCTCTAATGTAGCCAATTGTACGAATTTTTCAACATCTGCTATTCCCGTCCAGTCATAAATTCCATCTTTTGGATTATGGAGTGACCATTGAACATAACTGTACAAAATTCAATCAAATTTTTAATCCAAGATTACTTAAATTTATGAAAATCTTACATATCAACAGCATTCAGTCCTCCTGCCCTCATTTTTCTCAACTTGTCTTGCCAAGTATCTGGATGAGCACGAAAATAGTGAAAAGATCCAGCGACATAATGGAATGGCTCGCCATCTTTCAAAAATACGTTGTTGTCATAGTCAACTTCAAATTTTCCCTAAATTTCGAATCAAATAAATAAGTTTTAGGCTGTTAAGATTAATCTCAATGAAATTTTACCATTTTAAAGTGCGATAAAGTAAAATTGTTATCAATTTATAAAGGTAAAATGATTTTTCGATGATGTTTTGAGCAAATTCAAAACGGTTTACGTAGAAAGCGTCAGTGTGAGACGTGTGAGAGAAAAAAGAGAAAATGCTCGAAAATGGAGAGAAAAAACTTACTTGAGCGTGACATGTGACAAAGAAGATAAATAAAAACAAAACCGGCCTCAACATTTCTGTTGTACAACTTCACAGATCGACTGCTTGAACACGAATGAAAAATGTCAATTGAACAATTAAAAATAAGGTATTGATAATGATGATCATTAAGTGGCTAGAGAAAAAAAGCAGGATCGCATTGGTGGAGTTGTTAGCCTCGTATCATATTTTTAACTGTATTGCTCAGTATCAGATAGACGAAATATGAAGTATATACTTGAGTTTAGCTTATTGTTCGTGATGAGAAATAATTCGAGCCTGGGTTTCTTAATCAAAATTGCTAAGCATTTACGATTTGATTAAGTTAAAAAAAAACAATACTATATAGCACGTATTGTAAATTAACAAGCTTTATTATCTTATCATTTGTCAATTGACAAGCTCCTGCATCAAATTACATAATTTTTTTCACACTGCTTCGTCGTTAATGAAAATCGGCCCGTTAAGGAAATTCATTTTGAAATTTAATGGTGCCTTCTGAAGTTCGACGACATAAATTTCATTTTTTCCATACTTGAGGAGGTCTTTTGGGATGTACATGGTAATTTGAGGACCAACCGACCAATAACGACCTAAATTAAAGCCATTGACAAAAATGAATCCTTTATCCCAATCAGTTGTATCCCAATATGTATCCAATATTTCCTCATCTTTGTCAATAGTAAACTCTGTATAGAAAACTATTGGACCATCAAGTGCAATTCCACTAGAGTCGATTCTATAATCTTCCTTTGAACTCTTCAATAAAGTTTCTAAATCAGCATAATTGTCGAATGGATATCCTGTTATAGTCCAATCATTTAATGTAGTATAAGTTTGCTGTGAATTATGGAAGCTTTGAATTCTGACTCGATCACGAATGCCTTTATAGTCATCCGCGATTTGGAAATTTATACGACCTTGATTTTCAACTAAAATTGATAATCTCGAGCCATAGTTAGCGCTTATTGGGAGTGTACTGATATAATTTTCACGTGACATAGCTCCAACAAATTCTCCATCGACGTAAATTAATGCACGATCTCTTAAATCAGTAATGACTAAATTTGATGGATCTCTTGTGAATTTAGGTAAATCTGTCTCATAAAGCATAAATCCTGAAAATTGTCGCATTTGTTCAAATGTCAAGAGTGTACTTGATTTTGTTTGTCTGGTTCCTAAAGTGCTACGACCTTCACTTGATAAAATTGAATTAATAGGCTCTAGAGTTACAGCTCGAAGTGACATTGTTTTCTTCTTCTCAGGAATATCAGATTCGTCCGAAACTTTCATGTACTGTTAATAATGAGAAAAATTAATTTGTCATAACTCACTATAAGATTATCATTTTATCTCACTTTTTGAATTACTTCACGGAAAATTCTATATTTTTCTGTGGGATTTCCAGCTTCATCCATAGGCGCATCGTAATCGTAACTTGTAATATCGGCCATATACTTTCCAATCCCCCAATCATTTGCTCCTATTTTGAAATATAAATCAGTAAAAAATTCAACAAATAAAAGTACCTGCTCTAACCTGCCCAAAATCCAAAATTAGTTCCTCCAAAATACATGTAAAAATCGACATTGGCTCCTAGCAATAACATATAGTCGAGTGTCTTTGCGAGATCTGCAGCTCCTCTTCTTGCATTTGGTTCTTGCCAATGTGTTAACCAACCAGTGTAAAATTCTGTATTTACAAGTGGACCTGTAGGCTGTACTTCACGAAGTTTATTAAAATGACCTACAACCTCTGTAAAGTTGAATAATCCAAAGTCAGTTGTAACGAAAACATCATCAACTTGACCACATTTCAATTCATCACCAATTGGACGATCTGTTGTAAACAGGATTGCTTTATCATTTGTGTATCTGAATGTTTCATCACGTAAAAATTCTTTATAAACTTCATCGCATGCTCCAAATGCTCCGTATTCATTTTCAATTTGAACCATTATAATATTTCCTCCATTGCCATAGAGATGCTTCTCGAATCTTGGCATCAACATTGAGTACCATTTTCCTACTTCAAATAAGTAGTTTTCATCCTTCGTTCGTACTTTAATGTCTGGATATTTTCTAGCAAGCCAGTATGGTAATCCACCATTATCGATTTCAGCACAGATGTATGGGCCAGGTCTTAAAATTACATAGAGTCCTTCCTCTTCTGCAATCTCTACAAATTGTTCGATATTTGCAATTCCATCCCAATGATAAACTCCATCTTCTGGATTATGAAGTGACCATTGGATATAAATGTCAACAGCGTTTAGTCCACCAGCTTTAAGAGTTTTTAATTTTTGACGCCAAGTCTGAGGCAAAGCTCGAAAATAGTGAAATGATCCAGCAACATATCGAAAAGGCTTTCCGTCCATTTCAAATGTATTTGTTTTATGGTTTATTGTAAAAGCTCTCGTTGCTACATCATTCTCATCATCTGATGGACGCGTGAGAAGAATTCCAAGCACTAGAAATTTTTTTAATGTTTTGCTCATAAATCTTGAAGATAACGAAAATTGTTTTTATTACCAGTTCCTATAATTGCTGCGATTACAATCACTCCAATTATACCGATACAGTATTTCTTATTCATTTTACGTCTTGTCAAATTGACAGCCCATAAGCTACTAATAATGTTTTCAACAATCAGAAAATATATTGTTGTGTGATTGATAATGAATATCTAATCTAGGGTAAAAATTTTATTCTTGATATCTCATTTAAAACACGTTTTGGAAAATTTTACGCTAATAACTTGATTTTAGAGTTGCTCGAAACAAATTTGCTACCCTATCTAGTCATTTTCTCACTTAAATTTCACTGAACAATAGAAAACAATTCGTACTTGAATAATAATAGTTAAATTTCTATTTTAGATTCCACCACAACAAGGCCCTCCTCAACAATCTCAACAATCATCACAAAATTCAGGTTCGCCGATGAATCCAATGATGCAACAAGGACCTCCTATGAATCAGGGTGCTCCTATGAATCAAGGACCCCCTGGAATGCAACAAGGCCCTCCTGGTATGAATCAAGGACCTCCTGGAATGAATCAAGGACCCCCTGGAATGAATCAAGGACCCCCTGGAATGCAACAAGGACCTCCTGGAATGAATCAAGGCCCTCCGATGATGCAAGGTCCACCTGGAATGAATCAAGGCCCTCCTGGTATGAATCAAGGCCCTCCTGGTATGAATCAAGGCCCTCCTGGTATGAATCAAGGTCCTCCTGGGATGCAACAAGGTCCTCCGATGATGCAGGGTCCTCCAGGAATGATGCAACCTCAAAATGGACCAAATATGCCTCCGATGGGACCAGCTCCTCCACCTGGACAAGAAAATTTAAGTGCTCTCCAGAAAGCTATTGACTCAATGGAAGAGAAAGGCTTAGTAGAAGACCCGAGGTATTCTCAATTACTAGCAATTCGTGCAAATTCAAAATCAACTTGCTTATCATCACCTCAATTGGATCAACTTCGAAATCAGATTATGGCTTATCGTCAATTGGCACGAAATCTACCATTGAATAAAAATTTGGTATCTGCTGTAAGAGGACAAAGACCAGAAGATGGCCAACAAAATGGCCCAATACCAACTTCAGTTCAATCAGGAATGCCTGGTCAAGCACAGCAAGGAATGCAAGCTCATCCTCATCAAGCACCTTCTCCACAAAATAATCAACCTTCTTCAGCTCCTCCTCATGGCCCTCATATGTCACAAAATCAACAGCCAATGATGATGCAACAACATGGACCACCAAATCAACAAAATCAAGGTCCAATGCCATCTCAATCACCACAAATGATGCAAATGCAACCAAGTGGTGACTCTATGAAAGCAGTTACTTTATCTCAATCAAATATGCCAGTACAAGGTGCTCCAAGACCCAATTCTCAGCCACAATCTCCTCGTGCAGGAGCTCCAGCTGGTCCACAACAAATGTCCAGTAAAAATCGTATTACATCTATAGCAAAACCATCTGGTTTAGATCCGATTGTTATTCTTAATGAACGCGAAAATCGTATGGGTGCAAGAATTGCACTAAGAATGGAACAATTGAAAAATTTACCGACTAATATGCCCGAAGATATGCGTGTACAAGCTCAAATTGAATTACGTGCATTACGCGTTTTAAACTTTCAACGTCAGTTGAGAAGTGAAATAGTACAGTGTATTCGACGTGATACAACATTAGAAACAGCTGTAAATGTAAAAGCATACAAAAGAACTAAACGTCAAGGCTTGCGTGAAGCGCGAGCAACAGAAAAACTTGAAAAACAACAGAAATTGGAGGCAGAAAGGAAGAGACGTCAGAAACATCAAGAATTTTTGGCACTTGTTCTACAGCATGGCAAAGATTTTCGTGAATATCACCGCAACAATTTGGCTAAATTGGGTAGAGTTAATAAAGCCATCATTAATTATCACGCTAATGCTGAACGTGAACAGAAGAAGGAACAAGAAAGAATTGAAAAGGAACGTATGAGACGTTTGATTGCTGAGGATGAAGAAGGTTACAGAAAACTTATTGATCAAAAGAAAGATAAACGTCTGGCATTGCTTTTGTCACAGACTGATGAATATATTGCCAGTGTTACGGAGATGGTAAAGGCACACAAAATTGATCAACAAAAGAAGAAGGCTGAAATCGAGCAACGCATGAAACAAAAGAAACGTGAAATCTTGAAATCTGGAGAAATTCTAATGCTTGATGAAAACAATGAAGCTATTGATTGTAAAGTTACAGTGAAGGAAACAGCTACAGGCAAAATCATTTCTGGAGATGATGCACCATCATTGCGTCATCTCTACAAATGGTTACAACTTAATCCTGGTTGGGAATATGTTGTTTCTGACAGTGAAGAATCGGATGATGATGATGACGGAAAACACAAGGACAGATCAAGTGATCACGTCAAGACAGAAGAAGAAAAAGCTAAAGAGTTGATCAAAAAAGCTAAAGTTGAAGATGATGAATATAGAGCTGAAGAAAAGAACTATTATAGTATTGCTCACGATATTCGAGAAAAGGTCACTGAACAAGCATCTATATTGGTTAACGGAAAATTAAAGGAATATCAAATTAAAGGTCTTGAATGGCTTGTTTCATTGTTCAATAACAATTTAAACGGTATTTTGGCTGATGAAATGGGTCTCGGTAAAACTATTCAAACAATTGCGCTCGTTACATACTTGATGGAAGTTAAGAAAGTAAATGGACCATTTTTGGTAATTGTTCCACTGTCAACATTATCAAATTGGGTTTTGGAGTTCGAGAAATGGGCACCATCTGTAGGTGTTGTATCCTATAAAGGCTCTCCAGCAGCTCGTCGTTCTATTCAAAGTCAAATGAGAAACACAAAGTTCAATGTTTTGCTTACAACATACGAATACGTTATTAAAGATAAATCAGTTCTGGCTAAAATTCATTGGAAATATATGATTATTGATGAAGGTCATCGTATGAAAAATCATCACTGCAAATTGACACAAGTCTTGAACACTCATTACAATGCACCATTTCGTCTACTTCTTACTGGAACTCCATTGCAAAATAAGGTAAATAATATTATTTGGTCAATATTTGAAGAACTAAAAGTCTTAATAACTTCCTTTTATATTCACAGCTTCCAGAATTGTGGGCTCTATTGAATTTCTTGCTCCCATCAATCTTCAAATCTTGCGTTACATTCGAACAATGGTTCAATGCACCATTCGCAACGACTGGTGAAAAAGTCGAATTGAATCCAGAAGAACAGATGCTTATTATTCGTCGTTTGCACAAAGTTATGCGTCCATTCTTGCTGCGTCGTTTAAAGAAAGAAGTCGAATCTCAATTGCCTGATAAAATTGAGTACATTATTAAATGCGAAATGTCTGGATTACAACGCGTACTTTACAAACACATGCAGAGTAAGGGTGTTTTGCTTACTGATGGATCTGAACGTGGAAATAAAGGAAAAGGTGGTTCTAAGGCATTGATGAACACAATTGTTCAGTTGCGTAAACTTTGCAATCATCCATTCATGTTCCAGCATATTGAAGAAAAATATTGCGATCACATTGGAGTGTCTAATATTGCCAATGGACCTGATCTATTTCGTGTGTCTGGCAAATTTGAATTACTTGATCGTATACTTCCAAAAATGAAGATATCAGGCCATCGTGTTTTGCTGTTTTGTCAAATGACACAATGCATGACTATTATTGAAGATTATTTGAGTTGGAGGAAGTATGGCTACTTGCGTTTGGATGGTACAACAAAATCTGAAGAGCGTGGAGACTTATTGAAAAAGTTCAATAGCAAAGGTTCAGACATTTTCATCTTTTTGCTTTCAACTCGTGCCGGTGGTTTGGGATTGAATCTTCAAACAGCCGATACGGTTGTAATTTTTGATTCTGATTGGAATCCTCATCAAGATTTGCAAGCACAAGATCGTGCTCATCGAATCGGTCAGCGCAACGAAGTACGTGTATTACGTCTAATGACTGTCAATTCAGTTGAAGAACGTATTTTGGCAGCAGCTCGTTATAAGTTGAACATGGACGAAAAAGTTATTCAAGCTGGTATGTTTGATCAGAAATCTACTGGTAGTGAACGTCAACAATTTTTGCAAAGTATTTTGACACAAGATGAAGGAGATGATGAAGAAGAAAATGAGGTTCCTGATGATGAAACGATTAATTTCATGATTGCTCGTAGTGATGAAGAACTTGAGCTATTCAAACAAATGGATATAGAGCGTAAAAAGACCGAAACAAAGAAACGTCTTGTAGAAGAGTGTGAATTGCCAGCTTGGCTTACAAATAATGATGATGATGATCGCTGGGTCGATGATGAAGATGATTCAACAATACTAGGACGTGGTTCTCGTCAACGTAAAGAAGTCGATTATACAGATAGCTTGACTGAGAAAGAATGGCTTAAGGCAATTGATGGTGATGATATTGATTTCGATGAAGAATTAGAAAATGAAGAACGAGAGCGTAAGAGGAAAACAAAGAAACGTAGAAAGGATTCAGATGATGAGAGTGTCACGTCAACTATTGCAAAACGTAAAAAAGGAACAACAGATCCAAAAATTAAGAAACAAATGAAGAAAATTATGAGCATTGTAATGAAATATGAAATTGAAGGAAGAATTTTGAGTGAACCGTTTATGAAATTACCATCACGTCGAGAATTGCCTGATTACTATGAAGTAATCAAGAAACCTTTGGACATAAAGAAAATTTTGGCACGAATCGATGAAGCAAAATATGTCGACTTTGCTGATTTAGAGAAGGACTTTTTCCAATTATGTCAGAATGCGCAGATTTACAATGAAGAAGCATCTTTGATATACGAAGATAGTATTGTGCTGCAGAAAATATTCTCGCAAGCAAAACAAAAAGTTGCTGAATGTGATGAGTCTGAAGAGGAAGAAAAAGATGGTTAGTATTTTTGTCAATTAATATTTCAATTCCTTCAAATATTTAATACTATTAATTTTTTTAATACACAGACAATGACAATGATTCTAGTTCTTCTGATTCCGAAAGTATGAAGATGAAATTGAAACACTTAAGTAAGGCTTCATCGTCAAAAGAAGGTTCTTCATCGTCGTCAAAGAAGACACCAGCAAGACGCCGTAAAAATGCTAAAAAGTATATTAATTCCGATGAGTCTGAAGACGATGATGACTAAAAATTTATTTTCCTTAAAAATAATATTTAAAAACTCTATTATTTAGGCAAGATATTTTTATTTTATTGACTATGCTTATAATTTTAATAAAATACACTTGATGGTATTTCAAACCTTTTATGATAACTTCTCTCTTGTCTGTAAAATTCTGATTGGAAGCATTAATAAAGATTTAATTAGATGGAAAGAAAGATTAAAATGTTTTTTAATTCGATCAAAATATTTTGTCAGCGCAATATCTAACGGATATTCTTATTCCTCTTACAGCAAGGATTCATTGAAATTGGAATCAATATATTTAAATTCCACATACTAAATTCGAGCATCACGTATATGATAAATAAAAATCTTAGTTTGAATGGAAATTCCAAAATTCACTTAATCGTCATAAAAAATTGAACCTTCATTTCGATTTCAAATTCACAAATTTATTCAAATTGAATTTAAATGGGGAATGATGTGTGCATGTTTATGCAGATGAATAACATAATCCTAATCAATTTTTATTATGTCTGATTTTTTATACTCTCTTATGCGAATCTACGTTGCATGCATTTGAAATGCTGGGTATTTTGAATTTTAAAATCAAAGCAGCGTTCGAATGAAATATTAGGATACAAAAAGGATATAAGCACATCTTTTGGTACATGCTTCAAGCCAAGGACGTAGCCAGAAAATTCTCGAGAGGGGTTTAGACCTTCCTGGCTATGCCCCTGATTTAAGCTTTTAATAAATTTTATATCTAATTACTTAATTACAGCATGTCACCCTTAATAGGAAAAATGAAGTCCGTAAATTATTTTGAAGCAGTAAACGTTAATTAAAATCTAAAAACCATTTCCAATTACTCCATGGCTGTACGGAAAGGAAACAACAACAAAAAAGTTCCCCAATGACACACTTAACAAAGTTACAATTAAGTTTGAAACTAAAATGGACCAAGTATCCTCTAAATTGAGTACCGAGTCAAGTGAAGTGTAAAAATAGCAACAGAAAAATTTACAATAAAAACTTTTTGTTGCATTCACTTACGTAATGTATTGTACAGTACATTCATTCAGGAAATAGGAAATGCCAAAACGTAACATGAGAAGCATAAAAACCACATAAAACTTGTATTCTGCAAATAATAGTCAATGACATACGTTTCACATTTTATGGTCAGTTTCATTCCCTCTGCTGCTGTTGATGTTGTCGTTGTTGAATTTTTGTTTAATATGAAAAGATTGGGAGAGGAACCACTCTTCTCCATAGAGCAGATGCTGAATCCAATTAGGGAAAATATGAGCTTGATAAAATTTAATAACTTCTGTTATTATTCCAGCCAGTTCTTGCAGTAGAGACGAAAGAGCAATGCTTTTGATTAAATGAAGAGAAAAATTGGAAAAGTTTTTTATGGAGTTTTATGGCATTAATTGATTTTGTTTGTTCATACAATGCCATAAGCAAGATGAGGCAAGGAACAAAAATTTGTTGCTAAACTTTTATTTTTTCTACTTCCCAAAATCCTTTATAATTCAATTCGGACTCATTCAATAAAAAATTTAAATTATTTTTTGTTATTTTGTGATGGAAAAAAAAGAAATTTGCAGCAAGCGTCGTTCCTTATTAAATGGAAAAATTCCTTTCTGAACGCTCATCAAATTGGATTAAAAAACGTTACATGCATACTTGTGTGGACTTGTGAGAATGTGATGAGCAAAAGAATTCAATAAAAATTTCCAGCGATCACTTTCAGTGTCAACGTGGAAAGCTATAAAGCTTGAATATGCACAAAGTGACACGAGAAAGTTTGCAAAAGAATTTCTGGAACTGAAAATTGAAAGAGAAAATGACATTAAAATAAGTTCACTGCTGTATCCATTGGAACTAACATTGATGTCAATTTAGGATGAATTTATGAATGAATTATTGGAAATATTTATGCTGGAACTGCTGATAATGATGACAGACATAAATTGCTTCTTGCGTGATTTTTTGTCATCAATAAATGAAATTAGCTTGATTCACATTCGAATGAATTGGATTGGATGTAAGTGGTGATAGACATGAAGACATCATGTGATGAGAAGGTGACAAAAGTTTGTTTCGTAAATGAGACGAGGCAAAAAAATCATAAATTAGATTATGGAACCACACAATGAAATCAAATCAAGCTGAAAGCTTCTGAAAATAGAAAAATCACGTCCTCAATCAGGACAGAGAATTAAGAAGAAGGAATTTCCACTCCCAAATATTTTTTCGTCACTTACTTATTTAGTAGCTCGTTTGTTTCATAACAATTCAATATGATTGGCCCCTCAAGGCTCACTTCTGATGGAATTCTCTTGTGCTTTTTCTTGATATTTATTGCTATTAATCCACAACAAGTACAAAAATAAAAACCGAGAAAATATTTCTGCAAAATTAATTATCTCAATAATGCTGGATTTGCAAAAATTAATTCCAAAATATTTTTTAGTCGTCAATGCCTCCTTGCCTCAGGCAAATAATTCGATTAAGAATTTTTCAAGTCGCAATTAAAATCAAATTGAACGAGAAAGGAAAATAAAAATTGTTTCATAATTGAGATCTGAATAATGGGCAACATGTTGTTGTTGTTGCTTGAATGAGCTACTTTTGTTTGGCATCAATGAACAATAAATTGAAATAATCGCAGATGTTGCTTAAACTCAAAAATACTCAATTTTCATAAGGAACTGAGAATAGGAAAAAGTTTTCATTTCATTTGCGAAACAATCGAGAAATGAGCAGCAACAGCAACAGAAGTAAGCAAAATTTGAATGAAATTGAAAGAAAGTTGACAACAAAAGCCATTATCTCAGTCGTTGCACGTTCTCTGGAATGAAAAGCAAGCAAGCTGCAAAAAACAGAGAGAAAATAAGAACAGAAGTAAGCAAAACGAGTTGAAAACTTCAACAAATTTGTTTCACATTTTAAGTGAAATTGTATTAAATAATTTATTGTCTCCTCTGCTGATTTTTCATTCAACTTAATTTAATCATTTTTAAACAATTTTCATTATATTCTTATGTATTTATAGTAATAATCATGCTTTTTACTATTCATAAACTTTTCCTCATCCTCCTTTCTGCTCATTTTAACAATCAAAAATCATCAAAAGTTTCTCATTTCATCTCGCAGATTCTTTCATTAATTTAATACCATTGTGACCAATTTAGGACATAAAAAACTTTTGTCATTCTGCGTCTTCCTTCATTTTTAATTAATTTCTATTTGAATCGTTGAGATACAGGATCAATAAATTGAATTATTTGACTAGTACTTCCAAAACTATCGCAATAGACCATCCTTGTGCCACGACGAACTTACTTCTTACAAATTCCGAGCCAGTCAATCATAAACTAATCAGAATTCATGAATAAAATTAATTCTGAAATGAGGTCAGCAAGCTTTTGTGGTCGATATCTCATCTTTGTATCAATTATGTCTTCATTAATTAATATGACCATCGATGGATGTCTTTAACTTGAGATATTTATGTTCTGTTTATAAATCCTGTCATCATCAAATGTTCATCACAACTCATAACTCAATTAAATTTAACAGATTTCATCTCGTCTTGATTTATTTTCTTATATATACACAACTTCATTACATAACATCAGTTAATCAATTCAGTTCCATGTCATTTCCACATACTGAATTTTTGTCATATTTTCCGCTGTGTCTATGTCCACTCAGTTAATTTAATTAACAATAATGGAATTTAGAGGATCAAAAAATGATAAAATAATAATATTCCATGGACATGCACAGTGGTCAAGTTATGCTCGATATCAGTAAGTAATAACAATAAATTGGCCATCAAATAGCCATGACAGTTCGGAAAGTAACCAAATAGTGTGTTAAATATAGCAAAAGTTTACTTCTTCTTGCCACATGTCTCCTACTTTTATATTATCATCGTCATTATTATTATCATTAGCATTATGTGGATTTATGTCCTTATTTCCTCTGTTAAGTTTTTGCTTTCCTTCTTTTTGACTGTCTGATATTTTATATACGATAATTACAATATATTGTCAATATGTGTAACAACACCCTTTTTACATCCTACGCAACTTCCCATCATGTTGCTCTTATGTAAAAGTTTCTCTGTATGTTTCTGTCTATATCCATACAATCAATAATAGTAAGAATGTTTATAGTCACCATCGTAATTTGTTGATAGCTTATTAATTATCTTATCTAATGGGATATATTGGATTGATCAGTTGAAGCGCTTCTGTGGTTTTGTTGTCAATTATTTAAGTGCTTTTGGATAAGCCACAGATTTTTTAAAGGATGATTTAATCAACTTTTTCAAAGTTCCTTGATTTAACTCCTTTCTGGATGATGATTCCACAAACTTCAACCTGAGCAACAAAGCATGCTATATGAAAAAAATATATTTTTTGTTAATCAAATATTTCCTTCTCAAAATCAATAATTTGAAAACTTAAGGAACTAAAAAAATTAATCGGATTTACCGAAAGAGCACTTCTCGGAGAGGGTAGAAAAAGTTTCATGACAAAGAGCAGACTGAAAAGTTTTTTTACGGAATTTTTAATGTTTATCAAGAAAAGTTTTTTCAACTGCTTTGAATCCACAATCGATTTAAAATGAGATTAAATGTTGCAATTGAGATGAGAAATTTCAATAAAAATTTGCATCAAGTGGAAGTGAAGAAAATTGGATGAAAATTGATAGAAAAAAACTTAAATTAAAAGACTCGTCCTCGTCTGCTTAAAAAGAAGCTTCTTAGTCTGAATTTTAAATTATTCACTCGGGTGCTATTCCATTCTGTACATTATAATTCACTTTAAATCCATTTGTATACGAGTGGATGATAATTAAAAAATTTATATATGTGGCAGTAATTAATTGTAGAGCATTTTTGGCTTTAAAATATTTACACAGAGCACAAGAACTTACCCTGTATTGACCTAAATTATTAACTACACATGTGAATGATACGTCACGTCCTTGTGTGACTGTAAGATTGTCCAAAGGTTGAAGAAATTCTGGTTCTTGATCAGTCATTTGTCCCAGTCCTGAGGATTTTGAGGTTCAATTATTAATTCTGGTAAAACTATAATTCACTGGATGTTGTCCAAGGTGTGACAACTTCAAAATATGTGCTGTCACTTTCATTTGAACTAAGAACTTTTCGGAAGTTTCCGAAGTTGCCACACCTTGGATATCAATAATTCACACAGACACAAAATATTCACCTTTAACTAAAGTAATGACCAGAAGAATATTAAAAAGAGCTTTAATTATTGCATTTTGGATGAGTCCTACAATCTCCATGTCCTCTGCTGTTTAAATTTCTTGATGAGAATTTTTGTTTGTCTTTTTTTATAATCTACAAGAAGTGAAGAAGCACAGCACTTTAATGATAAGTTTATGAATAGAAATTCTTGAGAAAATGTTGTGACTGTAAAATGTAAAGTTAAAAGGCATCCATGACACAAGTTTCTCGTCTCAATCTCCTGTAAAGTTTTTAATCCCATAACCACAGACAGAACATGGATGAAGAAGTGATGTCAAAAGAGACAGAAAGAAAAAGTTGCGAGTTGAGGTGAAAAACTTTTCGTTTCATCACTTCCTTCAACATCTTTAACAACCTTCCACATCTCATGTCATTCGAACATGTTTACAAGATGAAAATTGAGCATTTATGAAGTCATAAAAAACTTTTCATGTTTCGTACCC
Source organism: Chironomus tentans (assembly GCA_963573255.1). Lineage (NCBI taxonomy): Eukaryota > Metazoa > Arthropoda > Insecta > Diptera > Chironomidae > Chironomus > Chironomus tentans. Next base: position 24,881,156 of record OY754302.1, read on the forward strand.
AAAATTCATGGATGTATGTTAAGTAAATTAATAGAAAATGTTCAGTATCAAGCACCTCAATTAGCATCACACTATGTCCCTATTATATTTTCGTTCCTTTCACTCTTTTGTCACTCAAAGTTCAACCCAAAGCATGGGTCATGTCTGCAAACAATGAACTTTCCTCTATCACACAGGAGATTTTCCCGTGTACATAGACAGTGACTTTTTTTGTCATTCCATAAACATTTCATAATCTGTGTGCTGTTCGACCTTGTTTGCTTCAGTTTAATGCCTCGCAAATAAAACAATGAAATGGAACAACTTGTTGAGGATTTCTTTTTATGATTTGAGACACGAAATGGGAGGAGAAGCAAAGCAAAGCAAATTATGCAAAGGAAGCATGAAAAGAAATTTTTAAGAATTTGTTCAGAACAAATAAAGAAGAAAATTTGCCTCGAATGAATGTAAATTTTGTGTAAATTATCATGCGGCAACCGTTTTTCATTCTCAATTGTCTTTACTTTTTCCATGTGAGGTATGAAGATAAAAAATGAAAACTCAGGCACATTTGGTGAATGTCGAGTGGAATGAGAAGTTAATTAAAAATGAAAATAATTAATTTTAAATGCCATTTGAATGGAAAACTATTAATTGATTGTGGTTTTTAATTAATGAATCATAAAATGAAGGCACAGTGCTGTTTGCTGCGGGGAGAAATCTCTCTCTGTAATTTCCAACAATAAATTTCATACGCACGCCTATAATATTTAAATTAAGAGCATCGGAAAATTATTCTGAGCTGATAAAATAGCAATAATAAATGCTCGGTGTGTAAAAAAAGCAGGAGTAAGCACGAGTGTGAGTTTAAAAGGAGTCAAAAGCTTTTTGTTATTTTTTTCATTTTCTTTAAAATGCATGTATTGTGTTGTTAACTGTGATTTGTCTATTTGTCAGGCTATTTGTCTTTTCTGAACAGTTTTGTAGGAAGAAGTCATTTGAGAATGCAAATAATACGTTTTGTCATAATCTTCTCGAGTAGCCTTATCAATAATTTAATTAAGTGACCTTTCTGACACTTTGTTCATATGTGGGAATAACCAACACATACATTTAAATAACAATTTAGTGCTTTCTCTCCTAAAATACACTCAAGTTTTCAAAATTGAAATCATTCTATAGAAAAAATAGAGGACCAAAAATTGTTCTACCAAAATGTTCTCTGTTTGAGTGAATTTTTTGTGGTGGCTTTTTGTTGTTTTGGCTCAGCACTTAGGCCCATCTTATCCACAAATAGAGGACATTTTAACCAAAATAGGGGACAATTTATGAAAATAGAGGACAAATTGATCCTTTCAGAGGGCACAGGACAAATTCAAAACATAGAGCACAGTCCTCTGAAAAACCAAGCAGATGGTCAGCCTATTTATAGGCGTCATTGACACTAAAGTTTAATTATTATGAATGTTTTGAATTAGTCTAGATTTTTTTTAATTGAAAAGTATCCTTTGTTAAATTTCTTGGTAAGTTTTGAACTTAAACTTTATTAAAATTCGTTTCAATAACCAAAAATTTTTGAGATTAATCCACAAAATTTGGATTTTAAAAATGCGCTATTCACTTCCAAAGTCCTACAGACCTTTTCAACCAATTCCATCCGTAAAGAGCAAAAGCGTGAAATTTTCCATGCTTTCAATTATTTGTGTTCCACAATATGCACACCAACAATATGTACATAGTCTTATGGTTGTATGAAATTCGCATCAATGCTATCGGCAACTAAATGCAGGATTCATAGTTTGATCGAACGATAAGAGGCATCTGGTATGGAGATTTTTATTAATCTTCTAAAATTTACCTTTTAATCCAAGCTCTTGATGATATTTCTGTTCGTTCTGATGTGTTGGTTGATGCTGAAGAGTTTAGAATTTTGAAACATTTTATGCTCATTTTTATGGATTGATTTTAAAGCCCTAAAGTGATGCACTTTTTAGAATTAAATTAAAACTTTTATTTTTCAATTGAAAAGACTGAAAAGCTCATTAAAATTTGATAGTTAATTAATGATAATAAGCTTTCAATCCTTTTTTGATTGCAGTCAACTTTCTCACTCAATAAAAATTTTACGTAATTTTATTTTATTGAAATATTTTTTTATAAAAATTCCAACAAATACGGGCTTCTATGATAACAACTCGATTTGAACTGACAGAACAATATGATTCAACTTATCGTTTTCAGTCAACGAAAGGAATTTTGAACTACATTTAGTGCGCAAATGCAATTTAAATTTTCGAAAATCTTTGACTTGTCTGCAATACTGGAGAAATGAATTTGAATAGGGGAATGTTGAGGATGAATTTCACATTTTAATTAGTGAATAAAATTTTATGAATTTTGTTTTTCACTAAAGAATTACGCGATAAATTTTAAAATAAAAATTTTGAGTTACTTATTAGAGATTATTAAATTTCTAAATAATTAAAATAATAATTAACCTTTTAGATCTTAATTTAGGTATTGAATTAAATTTTTTAATAAAATGAAATTCAGAAAAACGTTCTGTATAAAAAATTACAACAAAAATGGGAGCCAACTTCACTTTTAACTTCAATTTTAAAAAAACCGTTAAAATTTGAATTTTAAAAATTCGTTGCTCACAAAAATATATTAATTTATTTCTCATGAGTCATGACGTAAATGTATCCATGAACAACAAATTGAGTAATAATTTAGAAGAAAATTTAATTCCGCAGCCAAGCTACAACTCATAAAATTTTCTAATTTCCCGTTAATTAGTTGTAAAGTCATGAAATTGTTGATCTCAAAAGACTATAAAAATATTCAATTATTTAAAGAAGAAGATGATGATGATGAGGAATGATAAAACACTAAAAAATTTAATTTCCTGTGCGGTTTGTGGGAAAATTTTTCATTTGTGTTTCTAATGGAACACAAAAGGAGATTGCATGCTGTAGATGTTCATTTGAGTAATGAAAATTCCTAATGAATATTCCTTTTCACAAATCATAAAAATCATCATAATTTTTTTGTGTAGGAACACATTTAATTGTTCTTAATGTAGCATAGTAATCAGACAAAAGGTAGTAAAAATCCTTATTGTTTATTTTTAAGAGCTTCTGAGGAATGATTAATCGTTATTTTCTTTCCCCTCTTCTTTGCCATATCCATATAAATATCATGTAAGAAAAAAATCTGCTTCATGAATGCTAACATGACATGTATGATGACAAGGAAAGCTTAGCGACTATTACGAGACTCATAAAGTAAATGATGTATTGTCAATCTCAACAAGTCTCCACTCAATTCATATTGTTTCTATTTTTTGTGAGCATTTTTTTGAGGCATAGATGTTGGAAATCGGTCAATTTGTCTAAATCAGAAGTTTCAAGGGTCTATGGCACCCCGGGAAAAATGTAGGGTTGGGCAGAATCGTATACGTATATATACGTATATAAATATACGTATATTTTATACGTATATATACGTATATTTATACGTATATTCATTTTTCAAATTTTTTCCGTTACATATCGTAGCTTAACAAAATTAAATTTTCTCAATCTTTTAAGACAAAATATGCACTTGTTGTTCATTAACAGTGCTCAATTGTCATTACTAGCTATAAATTATTGTCTAAATGCTTTCATTTTCTCTTTTACAAAATTTTTGTAACGGCCAAAAAAAATTCAAATTTTGCTCATGATTTGTAAACAAAGAAAAATTAATTTTTTTCAAAAAATTCCCATTTTTAAATTAAATCCTTGCTTAAACACTTTTAAAATGCGTAATGGATCCTTAAGTGACTCTATTTAACCTTTTAGAGTCCAAATTTCAGCATTTTAACACATTTTTTCGCAAATTAATAACGTACTTCTTGCGTTTTGAAAAATCTATATACGTATACGTATACGTATATATACGTATATTTTGTTCTTCGATATACGTATATATACGTATATATACGTATATTTGCCCAACCCTAGAAAAATGTTGAAATTGAACATTAACCCCCTCTCTCTGGATACGTCCCTGCTTTCAACAATACTTTCACATCGCAACTATTAACAAATACTGCGCTATATCCAAATATTTATTCAGCATGCTATTAAATAATTTTCTTTCATATTTACTCTTCATCTATGAAAAAGCTACTTCCAATTTTTTCCTTCATCTTTTTATTTATTTTTTTTTGTCTATGCATTGTTTACAGCACAAAAGCCATTCTGTATGAGTGGCTTGTATTGAGCAAATTTACTAGAAAACATTCATGAATCATATTTCATGTAAATAATGTCTCGAGGGTAATAAACAGATCAAAAGAGATTTTCTGATGTGTATCAAGTCTATTGTATTGATTTGTCTCTGTTTGATAAAGTTTTCATGCGTCATTTGTTGACATTATATCCGAAACCAATCAGTGTGGCTAGATATATTGAATTTTAGTCTGGAAGTTCGAACTTTTACCATATCAAATTTTTGGTATTGAAATTTGAAGTAATTTGTAAACAAACTGTAATAAAAATTGATGTAAATGGCAAGGCCCAGGGACTCCCTACACAATGTCTTTTTCAACTAGTTTTTCACTATACTTTACGCATTTTTACTTAAAATCTCCTACACTTAGCTCACTATTGAATACAATTTATCAATCTGCGGCACTAAACTAGTTTCTCGCTCCACTTTTCTACACTTTTCTTAATTTTACTATACATTACTACACTTCACTACAATTTACTACAATTTTCTATATTTTACTACACATTACTATACTTTAGTATTTTTTACTATACTTTCATACATTTTACTAAATTAAAATGCATTTTCTCATATTTTACTATACTTCACTACACTTTATTATATTTTTATGCACTCTTTTGAACTACACTATATCTTTACTATATTATTTTTTCAGCATTTTTGAAAAAATTTCAAATTTTTCATTCTTTTCGTATGGAAGATACAAATTTTTTTAGAAAATAAATTTTTAATTTTTCTTAGTTATAATTTCTTAGTAGCACAATAAATCCAAAAATTATACAATTTCCGTATTAAAGCTTAAATTTATAAACGATTTGGTAAAAATATGTATTTAAAAAGATCAGGTTTTAAAAACTTTTATCATTTTAATTCAAATTTAAGTTCAATATACCAAAAAAAAGACTATTATGTTTTTAGAATAGGATTTATAGAATTAAAAAAATTATGTTTTAAAATTAAAAATTGTAAAAAAGACTTCTGAGTTTTAAAATATTTGGACAAAACTCGGCATATCTACGAGACATAATTATCATTTAATTAAATTATTTAAGAATTTGGAAGAAATTTTTTTAAATCAATATGTACTTTATCACAACCACTGCTTTAAGAAAACGGTCATTTTTCGTATTTTATATGAGTGGTTTCCAAAAACTTTGCAATTTCAAATTTTTTAGATTACAGTTTTTTAATAAACTCATTTAGCATTTAAATTTAGATAAAAAACAAAGTTTTTTCGAAAATTAAAAATTTAATTTTTAAAAATCTCTAAAAAAAAGTTAAAATGACAAATATATCAAAAATTTAAATAACTGAATTTTGGGGTTTAAAATATTCAATTTTTCAACCTTTTAAAAAAAGCAAAATTTAAGTAGGTTACTAAAAAATGTGCTAAAAACATTAGTTTGGTACCATTAAATTTATTTTCCAGAAACTTATTTACATTACGTTTTACCAAAAAAAAACTTCAGTGAAAAAATTAATTTGAAAGTCAATTTAATGCATAAATAATTTTCTGGAATTTTTTTGACATTTTTAAATTGCTACACTTATCTATACAGTTTCTACACTTGCTATACTCTCACTACACTTACTATACTTTACGTCACTTTGCTAAACTTTACTACACTTTACTTATCTTTTCTACACTCTACCATACTTTTCTTAACTTTACCGTATGTTACTATAATTTGCTATACATTACTGCACTTTATTCATAATAGCTGCATTTTACTCATTTTATTGTATACTGTACAGTACATTGCTGACACACAAGTATACTTTTTAGGGAGTCCCGAGGCCTTGGTAAATGGTAGAACTTTTGTGAGCACAAAGGTTTTGATGCCTTATTTTACATTATTAAGCTTAAAAGTTGAAACTTTGGCAATTTTAGTTTTTTCAATTTAAATTGTATACAATGAAAAATGGCGGGAAGATTTTTAAAATTTAATTTAACGATAATTTATTTAACTATATTTGATTTCAAAAGACCAATAAAAACTACAAACAAGCATGAAAATGATTTGCATCATTATCGACGATAAAAGTCTGTTAATTTTAAAACATTTTATTCCCATATCATATTTGATAATCTGAAAATTACCAATTATAATTATCTCGGCATTAATAATTGACTTCATTGACTGAACATCCCACAAAATTGATGTAATTAATAATGTTTTCCACTGCAATTAAAAGCAGATTATTAACAGAATGTGATGATTATTATCTACAAGTAATTATGCCGTTTTCACAATGTTTGCTTTGCATGATATATATTGAGGAGGAAAGGCTGGAAAAAATTTCATTTTTCAAATATCATTCGAATTGTTCTGTTCTATTAGAAATGTTAGAGTTTGTCTTTGTGATTTCTTTGATTTTCTCATTTGGAGAACCAAAGATGATGATATTGATGGGTGAATCTTACAAGGACTGTACTAAAGGTCCTATCAAATTTTTGGACTGGACTGGAGTTGAATTTGTGTATGAAAATGACACGACTTACTTTATGAATGGTAAAGAAAATTTTCAAAATATGTATCTATTAAAACTAGTGGTTCAATCATGGAATTGATGTTATTGTATTATAAATTCTCGTAAATACAGGCAAACTGAAAGTCTACAAAGCAATAAATCCGCCATGGAAAATGCATTACTATATGGAAAAGTATGATCGTGGTAAATGGTTCACAGCACTGGTTGACCGTACAATCCCAGATTTCTGTAAAGTTATTACAGATAAAAATGCTCCTTGGAAAATGATTATAGATCACTTACATCGCCCAGAATGTCCATATGAAGAAAATTCAATAGACACATTTGATATGAAATTAATTGATTCATCTTTACCATCTTATTATACATTTTCAATGACTGGCAAATATCGAGTGACATTTAAATCAACTTTTATTGATACAGATGGACAACCTTATGAAGAATGTCAAAAACTTAGCTTTGAAATTATGCCGTTTTAATCTGTTTGGAGATCATGCACAATACAAGTACAAAGTGATGGAGTTTATTGGACTTCCTCCCCGGGGGAATTATCAGAAAGATTTTATTCTTGGGGTTTTATTCTGTTACAATTTAAAAATATAAAAAGGCATCCAAACCTCCTTGAATCAGGGGCGTATCCAGGCGGGGTGTTTTGGGTGTCAAACCTCCCCTTTAATGGAAATTTTCTTCAATTTGCTAGGGTTTTTCAAGAAAAACTCAAAACACATCAAAAAATTTCTAGCTACTTTTAATTCCCCTTGGCTACCAGTGCCTTTCCACCAAGTCCAATAATTTTAATAATTTTTCAGAAATTGAAATTACCTCGAAATTTCTGAAGCACAGTGGCACAAACCTTGAGCAATATCATCACATTAAAATGTAAATTTCTACAATTTGTATTCTAAATGCCAATGTCAAAATTTCTTCTTAATTATTTCCATCGAATAAAATTTAATTGAATCATGAAAAGTCATCAATTTCCCCTTTTCATTCGTGTTTCTCAACATTTCAACTTCCCCATCATCAAGAATATTTACCAAAATTCGTTTCGAAATTCTTCTCGCATGTGCGCATTAGTTCCAGTTCAAAATGTATAGCATGCACGATAACCGACTGCTTGTATCACAACAGTCTTTCAGTTTAAATCGAGAACTTAGTCATACAACCCGTATTTCGTGACACGTTGATAAAAAAATTTTACGGACGGATTATGTTTCGAGAGGAATGAATAGAAACAGTAATAAAAGAATATTAAGAGGGAAAGTGGAGTGAACAGAAGAGATTAAAAGTTTAATGAGAATCAAGGAAAAATAACATTCAGATAAATAAAAAAATAAAAATAAGGGAAGCATGAGCATCGAGATGGATAAATATATTGATGAATAAAACATGAAACAGAATCGTTATCTGATGACTGTAAAGTGTGCAATGATTTGAAATTTCTTTTTTTCTGAATGCAATAAAAGCGAGAAAATTAGAAGGTGAAAAGTAAATTGTCGGGAAATAAAGGCAGGAGAGGATAATAAAAGGAAGTGCAAAAACGAATAGCAGATATTGGAAAGATTGAATGGATATTGATAAAGTCGGCGTATATACTGAAACAATGAGAGCTATTTAATAACTCAAAGAGGATTATTTGGATAGAAATAAATGAACTGCAAAACATTTTCGATTTTTGTGGATGAATTTATCGGAAACACATGAGAACGGGAATCTAATAGGTGTGTGTCTATCAAGTGCGTTCAATTTTGTATACAAAAAAGGCACAAATTCCTCAAATGGCATTACAATTTTTTTAATGGAATCTGCAACCCTAAAAAACCATCGGCTGATTAAGTTAATAAAAATCTCAGTACCAGATGCCACATTCACTTGCTATGACTATAAATACTGTTGTTAGTTGCCGATAGTATTTATTTGGTGTTGCAAAAAATTTCATACATGCTATTGCTGTGTGTGCATGTTGTGGAACACAAATAATTGAAAGCAGTGAAAATCCTCGCCTCTCCACAGATGGAAAAATAATAAAATGATTTTGACTCCTTTTAAACTCACACTCATGCTTACTCCTGCTTTTTTACACATCGAGCATTTATTATTGCTATTTTATCAGCTCAGAATAATTTTCCGATGCTCTTAATTTAAATATTATAGGCGTGCGTATGAAATTTATTGTTGGAAATTACAGAGAGAGATTTCTCCCCGCAGCAAACAGCACTGTGCCTTCATTTTATGATTCATTAATTAAAAACCACAATCAATTAATAGTTTTCCATTCAAATGGCATTTAAAATTAATTATTTTCATTTTTAATTAACTTCTCATTCCCCCCGACATTCACCAAATGTGCCTGAGTTTTCATTTTTTATCTTCATACCTTACATGGAAAAAGTAAAGACAATTGAGAATGAAAAACGGTTGCCGCATGATAATTTACACAAAATTTACATTCATTCGAGGCAAATTTTCTTCTTTATTTGTTCTGAACAAATTCTTAAAAATTTCTTTTCATGCTTCCTTTGCATAATTTGCTTTGCTTTGCTTCTCCTCCCATTTCGTGTCTCAAATCATAAAAAGAAATCCTCAACAAGTTGTTCCATTTCATTGTTTTATTTTTCGAGGCATTAAACTGAAGCAAACAAGGACGAACAGCACACAGATTATGAAATGTTTATGGAATGACAAAAAAAAGTCACTGTCTATGTACACGGGAGAATCTCCTGTGTGATAGAGGAAAGTTCATTGTTTGCAGACATGACCCATGCTTTGGGTTGAACTTTGAGTGACAAAAGAGTGAAAGGAACAAAAATATAATAGGGACATAATGTGATGCTAATTGAGGTGCTTGATACTGAACATTTTCTATTAATTTACTTAACATACATCCATGAATTTTGGGTACGAAACATGAAAAGTTTTTTATGACTTCATAAATGCTCAATTTTGATGTTGTAAACATGTTCGAATGACATGAGATGTGGAAGGTTGTTGAGGATGTTGAAGGAAGTGATGAAACGAAAAGTTTTTCACCTCAACTCGCAACTTTTTCTTTCTGTCTCTTTTGACATCACTTCTTCATCCATGTTCTGTCTGTGGTTATGGGATTAAAAACTTTACAGGAGATTGAGACGAGAAACTTGTGTCATGGATGCCTTTTAACTTTACATTTTACAGTCACAACATTTTCTCAAGAATTTCTAGTCATAAACTTATCATTAAAGTGCTGTGCTTCTTCACTTCTTGTAGATTATAAAAAAAGACAAACAAAAATTCTCATCAAGAAATTTAAACAGCAGAGGACATGGAGATTGTAGGACTCATCCAAAATGCAATAATTAAAGCTCTTTTTAATATTCTTCTGGTCATTACTTTAGTTAAAGGTGAATACTTTGTGTCTGTGTGAATTATTGATATCCAAGGTGTGGCAACTTCGGAAAAGTTCTTAGTGCAAATGACAGCTGAAAAGTGACTTTTAGAATGAATAGGTGAATTAGTTTGAAGTGATTAAATTTAGATGTTAGCTCAGCACTGTCAATTATTTTGAAGTTGTCACACCTTGGACAACATCCAGTGAATTATATATAATTTTACCAGAATTAATAATTGAACCTCAAAATCCTCAGGACTGGGACAAATGACTGATCAAGAACCAGAATTTCTTCAACCTTTGGACAATCTTACAGTCACACAAGGACGTGACGTATCATTCACATGTGTAGTTAATAATTTAGGTCAATACAGGGTAAGTTCTTGTGCTCTGTGTAAATATTTTAAAGCCAAAAATGCTCTACAATTAATTACTGCCACATATATAAATTGTTTAATTATCATCCACTCGTATACAAATGGATTTAAAGTGAATTATAATGTACAGAATGGAATAGCACCCGAGTGAATAATTTAAAATTCAGACTAAGAAGCTTCTTTTTAAGCAAACGAGGAGGACGAGTCTTTTAATTTAAGTTTTTTCTATCAATTTTCATCCAATTTTCTTCACTTCCACTTGATGCAAATTTTTATTGAAATTTCTCATCTCAATTGCAACATTTAATCTCATTTTAAATCGATTGTGGATCCAAAGCAGTTGAATAAACTTTTCTTGATAAACATTAAAAATTCCATAAAAGAAACTTTTCAGTCTGCTCTTTGTCATGAAACTTTTTCTACCCTCTCCGAGAAGTGCTCTTTCGGTAAATCCGATTAATTTTTTAAATTTTTGATAAAAACTTTCGAAATTATCGATTGTTCGTTGGTCTTAAAATTCAAAGTAGAGCATGAGAAGGCATAGATTTTATATTTTTATTGTCTGAAAAATTCTCTATAAAATTTTCTAGGTAGCATGGATAAAATCAGATTCAAAGGCAATTTTAGCAATTCATACACACATGGTTGCACTTAATCCTCGCTTATCGGTAACACACAATGGACATAATACGTGGAAGTTGCACATTTCACATGTTCAGTTAAACGACAGTGGAAGCTATATGTGTCAAGTGAATACAGATCCTATGCGATCACAGGTAAAATTGTGAATAAATTGGAATTAAAGTGCATTTCTTCATCCACTTTTGGATTTTTATCATTTTTTGTTAAAAATGAAAACTCAACGTTGCTGTTGGAGCTTAAACTTCAAACTCTCAGCTATTGAAATTCTGAGTACGTCTGTAAAATTGTGATGAATAACTTTTTATGCTCTACATTTATGAACTATTCTCGATTTATGAGATTTCATTGCCCTTTCTACATATTTCTGTGCTGAATGAATGCATCGATATAATAAATGCAGGAAGGTAGTCACATAATGCTCATTCATGCAATCTTTTCATCTTAGAATTCCTCGAATTTATATAGAAGAATTTTTAAAGTGGATATTTTTTCGTGCATACGTATGCAGCATAAATCAAAATATGAATTAAATCGCATTACTACATATGAAATATTCATCCATTCCAGTCAGGCAAGTAAAATATTTTTCGGAATGGAGAAATGCACTTTATGTATGAATATGAAGGATTTATGCTTATTTTCTTATGATGACAATGACTCTTATAGTCAGGACACTTGGATGTGGTTGTACCACCAGACATCCTTAATGCAATCGAGTCATCTGGAGATGAAAGTGTGACAAATGAGGGCGGAAATGTACAATTGTTATGTCAAGCGACAGGCGTTCCTGAACCAAGGTTCATACCATAATCATTATTGCTCTAATTCATAGTCTTACAAGTTGTATTTTCTATATCTATAATAGTGTGCAATGGAGACGAGAGGATGGAAAAGACATTGTAGTTCGGAATGAAGGCAGAGACAAGCAATGTAATGGATTTAAAGATTCTCTTCTTAATTCCTCAATTATTATATTTTGTTCCTTCTTATTTACCTAATTAGTTCAAAAAGCTATCGAGGGCGAGAGATTATCATTGAGTGGTGTTCAGAGATCGGACATGGGTGGATATCTGTGTATTGCATCCAATGGAATTCCACCAAGCGTATCTAAGCGTTATGATGTTCAAGTGAACTGTAAGTGACCAATTAATTGAATTTTGTTTCCTATAAATCCACTTGAAAGGGATTTTAGAAATGCGCAAGCAAGCAGTCAAGAACCTTCGATGAAATTTTTAATTTCCAATTCCTGCAAGTCATTACTGTTTGCGAACTAAAGAAGATGTTTATAGATGATTAATTTATTTTTAATCGCTTCTTTTCTCCTTTATAACGCAGTTCCTCCATCAGTGAAAGCCGTTAATCAATTAGTCGCAGCTCCAATTGAAAGTCATGTTTCCTTTGCATGTATTGTCGAAGCATTTCCGAAGCCTCTCAATACATGGTTCAGTCGTGAAGGTGAGCAACAATTTCCATCCTTAAACTCTCATTTATCTTCAACAACATCAATTTCATGTTCCTCAATATCGCCTGGGAGTTTTTCTCTGTTTTGTTTTCAATTTTCCAAAATGACTTGATGCTTTTTTCTTTCTCGTTCCATGTTTGTGTTTCATCTAATTCAATTTTCACCATTCATTGTTATTCTCATGTTACATGCTGCTCTTGCTACTGCTCTGATATATCTCGTACAACTCTCATGCCATTTGTCACGATGTTTATTTGAAAATGAAATGTTACTTAATGTTGCTGTTGAATATCTGCATGCGGAATGTGGTGACAGACTCAAAATTATATCATGGCGAAAAATATCACATAATTGAGTCAATGATTAATTCGTTTACATGGCAAATGAATATAACGGTGAGGAATCTACAGAAGTCTGACTTTGGACAATTCATATGTTCAAGTGAGAATGCACTTGGAAAATCTGATGCACCGATACGATTGCAAGGTAGGTAACAAAGGAGACAGGAAAATTAATTTTCCTCATTTCTACTTTCTTTCACTTCCAACTCATTAATTTATGGTATTACAATTGTTTCTTCTCTTCCTTCTTTTTTAATGCAAAAACTTTTTATTTTATATTGTTATTGCTGCTTGCTCCTGCTGCTCTCATTCATTCATTCATTCATGATGCTAAAAATGGAAATGCAGAACTTCTGTTACCCAAAAAACCAACAACAACACCAACTCCATATATTTTCACAACAGTAAAGCCACCGAGAAACAGGAATAAGCAGCAGCATAATCAGCATCAACATAAGACACAGCATGAAGGTAAAGGAACTAAGGATATAATTGGAGGACCAAATCAAATCCAAACGATTCGTGAAAATGAAGCAAATGCTGCGAGTGAAGGTAAACTTTTTTCTTATCACTTTTCGTGCATTTCCTTGATACTTTCTAAATTATTATTTTTATTATTATGCACAAGTAATCTTTGAAATTTGTTGAAATGAGGAAGAAGCAAATTAAGCAACTTGAACTTATTTTATTTTTTGCTAAACCATAAACGAGGAAATTTTTCATAATCTAAGGAAATTCAAATAATTTCAACTTCCTCGTCTTCCTCTTTGTGTTGAAAACTAACTTAAAACTTTTCCATGATAATTTAAATTAATTTATGGGATGCTATAAACTAACATTCAAGTAGTTTCATGAGATAAAAACTTTTCATATTTCTTTCATTTCAACAGTTATGACACAAGCACCAGTGAAAACGAATGGCGATAAGAGCAGGAATAATCAGCCTTCAAGTATAATTCCATCACGTCCTCCATGGGTCGTTCTCGGCAGTAACAATAGCGCGAAACTTCAAGTGAGCTTCCTCAAGTACTTCTCTGTACTTGTCATCATATCACAAACTTTAATGGCTTGAAGTTGCCATTCCATCGTGTGCATTTGTAGCGGAAAATTCATCTGGTGACACAAAAATGCACATAACATCAACAAGCGGCAACAAATGCACATACATTAAGTGAACAAAACCAGAATAAAAGGAGAAAAAAATAAAAATTTAACAAAAGTGCACTTGAGTGAAATTAAAATGAAATGAAAAAAGTTTTTCTTTGGTGGAATGTGAAAGGAACCAGAACGAGAATGAAATTTAGAAACAAATTTAATCGGAAATGAAAAGTTAAGCAAAAACTTGTGTCACAAGTGAATTTATGAAAGGGATGATGACTTTTTCATTATGATTGAAGTTTTGTGTAATTTAGTTAACAAAGTTGGTTAACTGTGCAGTTGGGTCTAAAGGTTGTGAATTATTGTTAATTTAAATGATTATAATTTCAATTAAAATAAATTATTTATTAAAATGGATTTTTATGATTATTTATTGTTTATGATTTTCTAAAAATAGTGAGAATAATTGAAAACCAAATTAACTCACCTTAAACTTTTGCGCTGACGTTCAAAAATCAGCCTGCTTTGATTTTAAAATGTTATTCAAGAATTATATTGAATTTGGTTACAATAAAACAAATTTCTTAAAAATTTCTATGTTTTTAACATGCAAACTTTGAATTTTTTAAATATTATGCATTAGTGATTATGTTTTGTAGAATAAACAGCTAGAAATAGTTATAATGAGCTGAAATGAACTTTTGGAATCACTTCTAAAGTTATTCAACTTTTCTGGATTGTAAGGGGAGAAAACTGTGTTTTATTTGGTTTTCAAAAATTCACATAGAATTTTCCCTGTAAATTAAATTTGAAATCTAAAAATCCGTTAAAAATCATTGCGCAAATTAAAATTTACACAGCATTCAACTCAATCATTATTAAAAAGACATAATCCCTTAAATTTAAGCATAAAAAATAATATCAATAAAATTATTCGAAATTAATTCGTAAAAGTCTTCCGAAAAAAATATAAAAGAAAAATAAAATACTTATCATTAATGAAAATATGAAAAAATTCAAATAATGAAATAAAACCCAAATATCGAGTGTATAAAGATTTGTGAATATTTAGCCGTGAACGAGAAATAATTAATTAGTGGACCATTTAATATCAATACATCAACACGAAGTGAACTGCTTGAAGGGGGAAAAAATCTCTTCAATTTTCCAACAAGCAGTTTTCAACATAAAAAAATTATAAAAGTCGTTCATTTCAATTATTTTACCATAAAAAATGAAAAAATAAAAAACAAATGTTTATTTATGACGGAAATGTTATAGACACCTGTGTTATATTCTAATGACAAGCATGAAATTTTCTTTCAATTCTATATGAATAACGTAAGCATAAACATAAACACTTATACATATATGATAGAGAAAATTAATGAAATGAAAATATTGTTGAAAGAGATCTTTATCATATTTCATGATTTACCCAAAAACTTACTTAAAAACTAACTAACAAGCTATCAACAAATTACGATGGTGACTATAAACATTCTTACTATTATTGATTGTATGGATATAGACAGAAAACATACAGAGAAACTTTTACATAAGAGCAACATGATGGGAAGTTGTGTAGGATGTAAAAAGGGTGTTGTTACACATATTGACAATATATTGTAATTATCGTATATAAAATATCAGACAGTCAAAAAGAAGGAAAGCAAAAACTTAACAGAGGAAATAAAGACATAAATCCACATAATGCTAATGATAATAATAATGACGATGATAATATAAAAGTAGGAGACATGTGGCAAGAAGAAGTAAACTTTTGCTATATTTAACACATTATTTGGTTACTTTCCAAACTGTCTTTGGCTATTTGATGGCCAATTTATTGTTATTACTTACTGATATCGAGCATAACTTGACCACTGTGCATGTCCATGGAATATTATTATTTTATCATTTTTTGATCCTCTAAATTCCATTATTGTTAATTAAATTAACTGAGTGGACATAGACACAGCGGAAAATATGACAAAAATTCAGTATGTGGAAATGACATGGAACTGAATTGATTAACTGATGTTATGTAATGAAGTTGTGTATATATAAGAAAATAAATCAAGACGAGATGAAATCTGTTAAATTTAATTGAGTTATGAGTTGTGATGAACATTTGATGATGACAGGATTTATAAACAGAACATAAATATCTCAAGTTAAAGACATCCATCGATGGTCGTATTAATTAATGAAGACATAACTGATACAAAGACGAGATATCGACCACAAAAGCTTGCTGACCTCATTTCAGAATTAATTTTATTCATGAATTCTGATTAGTTTATGATTGACTGGCTAGGAATTTATGGGAAGTAAGTTCGTCGAGGTACAAAGATGGTCTATTGCGATAGTTTTGGAAGTGCTAGTCAAATAATTCAATTTATTGATCCTGTATCTCAAAGATTCAAATAGAAATTAATTAAAAATGAAGGAAGACGCAGAATGACAAAAGTTTTTTATGTCCTAAATTGGTCACAATGGTATTAAATTAATGAAAGAATCTGCGAGATGAAATGAGAAACTTTTGATGATTTTTGATTGTTAAAATGAGCAAAAAGGAGGATGAGGAAAAGTTTATGAATAGTAAAAAGCATGATTATTACTATAAATACATAAGAATATAATGAAAATTGTTTAAAAATGATTAAATTAAGTTGAATGAAAAATCAGCAGAGGAGACAATAAATTATTTAATACAATTTCACTTAAAATGTGAAACAAATTTGTTGAAGTTTTCAACTCGTTTTGCTTACTTCTGTTCTTATTTTCTCTCTGTTTTTTGCAGCTTGCTTGCTTTTCATTCCAGAGAACGTGCAACGACTGAGATAATAGCTTTTGTTGTCAACTTTCTTTCAATTTCATTCAAATTTTGCTTACTTCTGTTGCTGTTGCTGCTCATTTCTCGATTGTCTCGCAAATGAAATGAAAACTTTTTCCACTTCTCAGTTCCTTATGAAAATTGAGTATTTTTAAGTTTAAGCAACATCTGCGATTATTTCAATTTATTGTTCATTGATGCCAAACAAAAGTAGCTCATTCAAGCAACAACAACAACATGCTGCCCATTATTCAGATCTCAATTATGAAACAATTTTTATTTTCGTTCAATTTGATTTTAATTGCGACTTGAAAAATTCTTAATCGAATTATTTGCCTGAGGCAAGGAGGCATTGACGACTAAAAAATATTTTGGAATTAATTTTTGCAAATCCAGCATTATTGAGATAATTAATTTTGCAGAAATATTTTCTCGGTTTTTATTTTTGTTCTTGTTGTGGATTAATAGCAATAGAAATATCAAGAAAAAGCACAAGAGAATTCCATCAGAAGTGTGCCTTTAGGGGCCAATCATATTGAATTGTTATGAAACAAACGAGCTACTAAATAAGTAAGTGACGAAAAAATATTTGGGAGTGGAAATTCCTTCTTCTTAATTCTCTGTCCTGATTGAGGACGTGATTTTTCTATTTTCAGAAGCTTTCAGCTTGATTTGATTTCATTGTGTGGTTCCATAATCTAATTTATGATTTTTTTGCCTCGTCTCATTTACGAAACAAACTTTTGTCACCTTCTCATCACATGATGCCTTCATGTCTATCGACACTTACATCCAATTCAATTCATTCGAATGTGAATCAAGCTAATTTCATTTATTGATGACAAAAAATCACGCAAGAAGCAATTTATGTCTGTCATCATTATTAGCAGTTCCAGCATAAATATTTCCAATAATTCATTCATAAATTCATCTTAAATTGACATCAGTGTTAGTTCCAATGGATACAGCAGTGAACTTATTTTAATGTCATTTTCTCTTTCAATTTTCAGTTCCAGAAATTCTTTTGCAAACTTTCTCGTGTCACTTTGTGCATATTCAAGCTTTATAGCTTTCCACGTTGACACTGAAAGTGATCGCTGGAAATTTTTATTGAATTCTTTTGCTCATCACATTCTCACAAGTCCACACAAGTATGCATGTAAAGTTCCCTTAAATGTAACACGAAGAAAAATGTGTGAAAAAATTCCAGCATCATATGGAAATTATTTTCTGCTGATCTCTGTAGTTATGGAAGCATACAGAAGTGAAAGATAAAAAGAGAAATGAAAATAGAAAAGAAGAAAGGACGACTGTTGTCAGTAAGAGAATTTTTCATAGCGTAAAAAATGAAAGAAAGATAAGTGCAAATATTGGTTTGTGTATACAAAGAAGGGAAAATTATGGAAATTGTCAATGATTGGGTGAAGTGAGCGCTTTTTGAAATTAGCTTTTGTGATTGCTGAGCTGATCTAAGGTACCGACCCATATGTAGGAGGTACATATGGCTTGGTACCTTAAATCTACTCAGAAACATACCGAATGCTAAGCAACAGACCATACATCTGAAACTTTCTTCTTTGTGTGGACGTGGGTTCGATTCCTGTGTTCTTTTTCTGTTCATTCACTTAAATCTCGACTACCTTATTAAATTTCAACAATAATTATTCATAAGGCATCAGTACATAAGGCAGGGACCACTTATAGATCCTAACTACTCAAAAAACTAACACAAATCAAGTTAGATCTCTAGAACTAGTAAAAAAGCATCCAGAAATCAAATTCTAGTATTTTTGATTAAATTGTTGACTTCTTTGTGATCAAATTGAATTAGTTTCCACCAGAGAGGTTGAACATTCTAGATCTGAGCTTTTAATGAAACTTCACTGGATGTTCCAAATAATTACCCAAACTGCACATAACCCAATAAATCCAATTCACAAAATATCCGGCAAAATTTGTAAATAAAATGAGAATAGAAAATAAAAGAAGAAAAAGAGCATGAATTAGCAAATATTTGTGTGGCACGATTTGTGTTGAATTTACAAAGAATGATAAGCAAAGCAAATTCTTGTAGAGGAACAAAAAAAACTTTTTTTTTCTTGTTGACTTTGACATTTTTCCTCCACTCTTAAAGTGTCTTGCTCTTTTTATCTCCGAGACAAAATAAATAATAGGACGAGGATGGAAGGCAGGAATAAAAGAGAAAAAAGTTAAAGTCATGAACAAAATCAATTAATATCATTAGTTTTCCAATTTTCCAATCGATTGATTTAACTTGTTTTTACTCATTTATTGCAGCAACACAAGCTCGAGTCCTTTTCGTATGTCGGTAACATAGCTGGTCATTTGACAGAAGTCATTAGTCTTCAGTCCAGTTATTTTTGCTTCAATTTCACTGCAATGGAGCGTTTTAATTGATTTTTGCTCCCATCCGTTCTTTTTTGTTGTTGCTATTTTTAGTATATGCATGCACAGATCCATTAATTTTCCAGTCTATTCTATAGTAACTCCACCACATCAATATTCCATCCTCTTTGGCAAAATGATACACACAATGAAGGAAAGACAATTGTTCTCCAGCATCCTGATTCGTCATCATTTAAAAAAATTAAAAAAAAAATATTGTCGCTGGTGCTGGATGTAAATCTCCTGCCAGAACGGTAGTCATTCTTACCATCATATATATATTTTTGAAATTAAAGAGGAAGAGAGAAAATTCCCATTTGTGTAATGCTTTTTTTTTAATTAAAAGGAATTGTAGAGATGGAAAAGGAAGTAAAGCGACACAACACAAATAAGTGTGAATTTAACTGTTCATTTAGATCCCATCTGCAAATATAAATTATTGGATATGTAAAGCATCAACGTTATATCTTAATGCGCTCCAGCTTGATTGCTATAAAAATGTTTATCTCATCTCCGCACACTTTCTTTCATTTCTGGTTTTGTTTATCTTCTTCTCTGGTGACGCTTTTTAATTTTTTCTCCTCTCTCTCCGCTGTTTGTTTAAAATTCATTTGGTTTTAAATGTTTGTGGCATATCATTTGAATTCCCAATATAATTATTAGCAGAACATACCAACTGCTTCTCTACACAAAAACATTGGAGAATCTGGAATGAGATTTGTAATTAATTAGTTTGAGACTTTTTTCAAATGAGAATGAATTTTTGAATACAGTTAGCATTGAATTGAAAACTTGTTGACAAACTTTCATTTTATTAAGTACTAAATAATACTGTCGATTGATATTAACCCGTGACGTGACTAAAATATCCATTAATACTGTATGTTGCTCCTTAAAGTATCTCTTATAAATTTGAACTCAATTCTATTAATGGCCAAAGGAACTTTCCTAAAATAACAATCTAATCATCACTGAAAGATGATTCCTTGCGGTTCCATTTTATTCGATCCTCCAAAGACAATTTCACCTCTCTGTAGAAACTCATTCCTTGTTTGTCGGATAGACATTTTTGAAGTCTCTGGCAATAACTTGTAAAGGAGATAAGTAATTGCCATTAATATAACTCCAGATGCCATAACATAAATTCCATCAAATGTTGAGGATGCTTCAACTTTATAAGTAGTGAAAATTATAACACCATGCAGCACAAACTCTATGGATGTTACAAAACATAAGGATCGTGCTTTCTTGACTGAATTAAATGCTTCAGAGGAAAAAACATCTGATACAACGCCAATTCCGATTCCACCAGCCACTTCGAGTAAAAATTGAATTGTTACATAACCAAATGTGAAACTTGAGGGTTGGACGAACACGACTACTGCAAATACAATCAACAAAACAGCAGTTGCAGCATGTGAAATAAGAAAATGAATTCGTCTTCCATTAAATTCAATTGAAAACATTGTGAAGGTTAAAACTAGAATTCTGATGGATAAAAATGTCAATGCTGAAAAGTTGTAACCCTCTTGCGTGATGAAGCTGCCTGTGTACTTCAATCTTATGTAATTTAATCCATAATTGAATGAAATCACAAAAGCAATTTTAAGCAGCATAATTAATCCGAGCGGTCTTGTATTTCCATTCTCGAAAATATTTTTGGATGTTTCGTCATCCTCCTCAACCATTTTCTTTAATTCATTGTATTCATTACGGATACTCCACGTTTCACTAGATTCATTTCGTACTTGGATCATTATCGCCATAGCTTCATCAAATTTCTTGTCTCTCATCAATTTGACAGGTGACTCACGTGTAAAAATTAGGGTGAAAATAATGCCAAGTACACAATAGATGAATCCAATAATTCCGACATATTGAAATGCTTCCATAGACTCCTCAATCATTGTAGCAGCAAATGAACTTGTCACAATCATGGATGATAGAATGCATACTTGTAAGGCGGCAATTATCATACCGCGTAATTTTTGGTGCATTATTTCTGAAGCGTGAATGATTATGGTTAGATAAGAATATCCATGAGCGAATCCAATCATAATGCGAGTAAGCAAAACAATGTAGTAATTATTTGGAAGAACGATAAGCAAAGCTGAAGCCATGGTTGCAAACGTAAGTGACGTGAACTATAAATTGATAAGAAATTTATTAAATTGACAAAAAAAAAATCAGGTCATTTGCTACTTACATAAATATTAGTTTTGGTTAACCGATTTACGGTCATTGAAGCTACATAAGCTCCACCAACTGCAGATGCAAAGAAGGCAACAGCTGCTAAATTAACGAACAAATCTGAATGACCTTCTGTCCATGGCAATTTATGAACTCGATTGTCCATTATCCATCCGATTTGCAAACCACTAACAAGCATCAACATTACTCCACCTGACATTGCATTTCCTTGCGGTTTCATCTTCTGAGAAAACTCAAAAAATTCCCAACAACTTCCCATGATGACTTTTTTATTTGACAATATTTGTTGTCACTTGTTTAATATACAATGAGAAACTGACAACAAGTTATGTGAATAAGTTTTTTTTCGATTTTATCGAGATTCTATTTTTGCCACGCTCAGTTGATAATGATTTATATGTGATTGTATGATGCAAATGTATAGGTATGCATGTATATCTCGTCGTGTTTTCAGAGCATTTACGTATTTTGAAGAACACTTAAAACTGATTTTTTGTTGTTTACAAATAACACTACAATGATTCGATGAGTCACACATTTATGATCAACTTTTTGACGTATTTTGATGCGGAATTAGATTTTGCTGCAGATTAAACTCAATTAAACTCTTCAAACTTAATACAGAAAATATCTAAATGACAAAAAACTTGTAAATTTTACGGAAAGTTTTTTAAAATATAAAATTTAGATATATTTCGATATAATTAAAGATATTTCTGCTTTAAGTAGAATATTCAGTAATGTTAATGATGTATTTTGTGCATTTTTCAAGTTTTTAACGCGATAAAAATTCAGCAAGGATTACAAAAAATAATAACATGAAGTTAGCTTCACAAAAACCATATAACTTGAAGTAAGCTTTAGTGACAAAGATTCAAAAAAAAATTGTAACGGACAAAAATATTACAAACAGCACTGACAAATTAAATGCATCAAATGAATACCCCCAAAAAAATCATGCTAAAGACAAAAAGTTAATGGAGAAGAAAATTGGAAACAAAATAGAGAAAAAAAAGAAATTAATTGATTCTCCTCATGACTTTGACTTTTGTTTTTATTTTCATGAAAAACTTCCATTGCTTAATAGCTTTATATTTCTGTCCTTTCTCCCACTCTCAACCATTCAACAAAAAGTTTTGAAAGTCAATAGAATGAGAGATTGTTGCCAAAAAGTCAAATATTGGGAACAAACAAAAAAGATACAATGGGAAATGTTCTCCACCCTCTCAACACAACATATATATTTGCTCTTGTGCTTCTCTTTAAACATTCCTTTGTCTTCTTGCATGCAAACCAATATTTTGTTTGTTCCATTTCATTCCTTTCTTTCCCTTTTTCTATGTGTCATGGTGAATTTTTTTCCACTGACAACATTTGTCCTTTTCTCTAGCTGTTCCATTATTTTCTCACATGCGTTTATATCCACTGAGATCAGCAGAAAATAATTTCCATATGAAATTTTTCACACATTTTTCCTTTCACTTGACACTTTATATGTGAATACATAAATAAAACTAGAACTGTGAATACTTTCATAGATATTTAGGAATGCAATAAAAAAATCTATGGGAACTTTCAATGTCATTTAGAGAATTCACACGAATTTTATTGCTATTTGACACTCAATAGAAATTTAATTAATTTCTGGATAACTCTGCTGATCCACAAGAAACCTCAGATTGTTCCATATACCGCGCTTCTTCATAAATGTCAATCCAATAAAGAACTCGAATATATTCTCACATTCAAATTAAGTTCATGATGAAATCAAATTTGCGAATGAGCAACTGAATTATTTATATCGGTAATGATGACATTGATGAAGACACCGCAAATTGAATTTCCTCGAAAATATTTCTGATTCTTGCGTGATTTTTTGTCATCAATAAATGAAATTAGCTTGATTCACATTCGAATGAATTGAATTGGATGTAAGTGTTGATAGACATGAAGGCATCATGTGATAAGAAGGTGACAAAAGTTTGTATTGAATGAGACGAGGCAAAAAATCATAAATTAGATTATGGAACCACACAATGAAATCAAATCAAGCTGAAAGCTTCTGAAAATAGAAAAATCACGTCCTCAATCAGGACAGAGAATTAAGAAGAAGGAATTTCCACTCCCAAATATTTTTTCGTCACTTACTTATTTAGTAGCTCGTTTGTTTCATAACAATTCAATATGATTGGCCCCTCAAGGCTCACTTCTGATGGAATTCTCTTGTGCTTTTTCTTGATATTTCTATTGCTATTAATCCACAACAAGAACGAAAATAAAAACCGAGAAAATATTTCTGCAAAATTAATTATCTCAATAATGCTGGATTTGCAAAAAATTATTTAGTCGACGACAATTTCAAAAATTCCCATTGCCTTAAGCAAAAAATTCGATAATTTGCTTTCTTATTTAGCTAAATAATTAAATTAAAATAAATAAAAGAATCATTTATAACAACATAAACTCATTAATTGAGTGGAAATGGTAAGTGAAAAATAGCTGAGAGGTTAAGGAACATGCTGTTGAAAGATTATTAAAAATCATAAAACGATAAACACTTTTTAAAGCTCAAGCAGATGTTACTATGAAAAATTTTATGATAAGAATGAAAAGGGAAAATTCCCACAACAGTAAAGTATATATAATTTTCCCTCAATATGCTGTCTGGTTTTTATGTTATGCTTTTTGGAATTGCTTGTCTTCATCATTTGATAAATAAAATTTATGTGCGAAAGTTTAAGTGTGCTTTGCTAACAAATTTTGATGCAACATAACATGAATATTGTCTTTTAAAAGTAAATCTAGTTCAATATCTTCAAAAAAAGGTCTGAAATTACTCTACTGCTAATAGATAAGATGTCAACACTTCAAAGTCTCAATGAATACTAAATAAAACAAAGAAAGGGGAAAATAACTTTAAAAGGGGCAATCAACTAATTGTAGTTGCTCAGACAGAGTTTAAATATTAAATGACCGTTGACTAATCCATTGTAATTCAATTCCTATCAAAAAATCCAATTTGTGCTAAAATTACAAACCCGTACTCTAGTAATTTTAATAAATTCAAGAAATCTACATTCATTACTCCCGAGTTAATTTGAAACAAGGTAAGTAGTATAAGGTAAAATTCATTCCGTCTCAATTCAGAAATAATAATTCGCATAAGACTTTATAACAAGTTGTAATCTCTTTTTTGAGAGTACAGAAAACTTCTCCTATTCATTTTGTTAATACTTTTTGCTGCTTTAGTGCTTCGAAACAATAAAAAAAGCGGAGTAGAAAAGCTAAATGGCATTAAACGCTCCACTTGCAATGTTCGAGAGAAAACTAGCAAAAAAAAGTTTTTAAATTCTTTCATAAGAATGTTGGCTGTACATAAAAAAAGAACATAATACAGCAATTAAGCTGTAGAGGAAACAAAGGAGATAGAAACGAAAGTTTTTTTTGTATCGCTAAAACTTTTTTTCCCCTTTTACTAATAGAACATCCACCAATGACGATGAGATAGAGTAAAAAGAATTTGTCGTCATTCTTGTTATAGTTTTAAAGATGAGCATGAAAAGTTCATTAAATAGTGACACAGCAAGAAGACACATTGTGTTATTATCATGTTAAAGATATCCACCGGATGAATGCCAGCAGTACTGGCAATATCTAATTTAACAATGTCGTCTGTCGCTCATTAAATTACCTTTTTACTCATTTAACATTATTGTACAATATTTTATGGAATGCACAGAATAGACTGATAGTCACTTGTGTGTGCTGTAGCATTTATGCTTACTGGATGTATAGTTTTGGTCATTTGTCTGCTTAGTATCAGAATCCCTTGAGCCACAGTTAAGGCTTATCCCTAATTTCAAACCCTAAACATCCAAAACTTCAAGTCTGAAGCTTCTTACTGTCATACCTAACGGGTCACTTGATTAATTCAATTTATAGTTCATGACATGATACTGTCGTCGACTGAATGAAGAGAAATTCAATTAAACTTCTAAATTGGCTATTTCATGATGACAATCATTGTTCATTTAATTCATTCTGTTGCTGCTTACAGCTTTTCATTTGATTTCATTATTTACTTATAATTTAAATTATATTATGTTGTGTAATGCGAATATCATCACCATAATCATCATGTCTCTAAACTTTTCCAAACACATATTAATGCTTTAAGTAAATCATACTTAATGTAGCTTTCATCTCATAAATTAATTTAAATTATCATGGAAAAGTTTTAAGTTAGTTTTCAACACAAAGAGGAAGACGAGGAAGTTGAAACTATTTGAATTTCCTTAGATTATGAAAAATTTCCTCGTTTATGGTTTAGCAAAAAATAAAATAAGCTCAAGTTGCTTAATTTGCTTCTTCCTCATTTCAACAAATTTCAAAGATTACTTGTGCATAATAATAAAAATAATAATTTAGAAAGTATCAAGGAAATGCACGAAAAGTGATAAGAAAAAAGTTTACCTTCACTCGCAGCATTGATTTGGTCCTCCAATTATATACTTAGTTCCTTTACCTTCATGCTGTGTCTTATGTTGATGCTGATTATGCTGCTGTTTATTCCTGTTTCTCGGTGGCTTTACTGTTGTGAAAATATATGGAGTTGGTGTTGTTGTTGGTTTTTTGGGTAACAGAAGTTCTGCATTTCCATTTTTAGCATCATGAATGAATGAGTGAATGAGAGCAGCAGGAGTAAGCAGCAATAACAATAAAAAATAAAAAGTTTTTGCATTAAAAAAGAAGGAAGAGAAGAAACAATTGTAATGCCATAAATTAATGAGTTGGAAGTGAGAGAAAGTAGAAATGAGGAAAATTAATTTTCCTGTCTCCTTTGTTACCTACCTTGCAATCGTATCGGTGCATCAGATTTTCCAAGTGCATTCTCACTTGAACATATGAATTGTCCAAAGTCAGACTTCTGTAGATTCCTCACCGTTATATTCATTTGCCATGTAAACGAATTAATCATTGACTCAATTATGTGATATTTTTCGCCATGATATAATTTTGAGTCTGTCACCACATTCCGCATGCAGATATTTAGCAGCAACATTAAGTATCATTTCATTTTCAAATAAACATCGTGACAAATGGCATGAGAGTTGTACGAGATATATCAGAACAGTAGTAAGAGCAGCATGTAACACAAGAATAACAATGAATGGTGAAAATTGAATTAGATGAAGCACAAACATGGAACGAGAAAGAAAAAAGCATCAAGTCATTTTGGAAAATTGAAAACAAAACAGAAAAAACTCCCAGGCGATATTGAGGAACATGAAATTGATGTTGTTGAAGATAAATGAGAGTTTAAGGATGGAAATTGTTGCTCACCTTCACGACTGAACCATGTATTGAGAGGCTTCGGAAATGCTTCGACAATACATGCAAAGGAAACATGACTTTCAATTGGAGCTGCGACTAATTGATTAACGGCTTTCACTGATGGAGGAACTGCGTTATAAAGGAGAAAAGAAGCGATTAAAAATAAATTAATCATCTCTAAACATCTTCTTTAGTTCGCAAACAGTAATGACTTGCAGGAATTGGAAATTAAAAATTTCATCGAAGGTTCTTGACTGCTTGCTTGCGCATTTCCAAAATCCCTTGCAAGAGGATCTATAGGAGAAAAAAACAATTAATTGGTCACTTACAGTTCACTTGAACATCATAACGCTTAGATACGCTTGGTGGAATTCCATTGGATGCAATGCACAGATATCCACCCATGTCCGATCTCTGAACACCACTCAATGATAATCTCTCGCCCTCGATAGCTTTTTGAACTAATTAGGTAAATAAGAAGGAACAAAATATAATAATTGAGGAATTAAAACGAGAATCTTTAAATCCATTACATTGCTTGTCTCTGCCTTCATTACGAACTACAATGTCTTTTCCATCCTCTCGTCTCCATTGCACACTATTATGGATATAGAAAAGATACAACTTGTAAGACTATGAATTAGAGCAATAATGATTATGGTATCAACCTTGGTTCAGGAACGCCTGTCGCTTGACATAACAAATGTACATTCATTTGTCACACTTTCATCTCCAGATGACTCGATTGCATTAAGGATGTCTGGTGGTACAACCTCATCCAAGTGTCCTGACTATAAGAGTTATTGTCATCATAAGAAAATAAGCATAAATCCTTCATATTCGTACATAAAGTGCATTTCTCCATTCCGAAAAATATTTAACCTGACTGGAATGGATGAATATCTCATATCTAGTAATGCGATTTAATTCATATTTTGATTTATGCTGCATACGTATGCACGAAAAAATATCCACTTTAAAAATTCTTCTATATAAATTCGAGGAATTCTAAGATGAAGAGATTGGATGAATGAGCATTATGTGACTACCTTCCTGCATTTATTATATCGATGCATTCATTCAGCACAAAAATATGTAGAAAGGGCAATGAAATCTCATAAATCGAGAATAGTTCATAAATGTAGAGCATAAAATAAAATTTTACAGACATTCTCAGAATTTCAATAGCTGTTTTTGAAGTTTGAGCTGTAAAAGTTACAAGATTTGAGTCAGTAGGTTGGCTTCGAACTCAATATTCATCCACTTAAAGTCATAATTCCCATCATCAAGGTCCTCATGTACTATTTGAGAATTTCACGCGATAAAAAATCATTCAATGTTCACATTATGGAGTCTATTGTGGGATGAAAATATTTGCAGTTCATTTATTATCCTTCCAAGTAATCCCACTTGAGTTATTAAATGGATTTCGATGTTATTTGCTGTTGTTGATACTGCCCTTCGAAACATGTAATCCTTCCTATAGATGAGAATTCTCTGTCAAATATCCAATTTCTATTTTTCTATTGTGAATGCTGTCTAGAAAAACTGATGACTTTATTCTTTTTTTCCTATCTCAGTTCTATTACTTATCTATCGATTTTCTGTAGCATAATAATCCCTTTATTGTGCTCCAACTTCCTTACTCATTTCACTTACAAACTGTACAATTCTCTTCATAAATTTTCACATGCATTAAAGGATTTTTTTAAAGGCAAAAGTCGTATGAGTACGAAAAGGATTCGAAATTCTAGGCGTATAGAATAAGAAGTCTTTTGTTCCATATCTGCGCAGACGTTCCGTTCGGATGTAATAAGACAAGACAAGGGGAAATCGTCAGCACCACATCATCGATATCAATTCATTTCTTATTCTATATATAAACTTCTGATACAGGCAATTTTTCCGGCTGATTCACGTATAAAGTGTTTTTTTCTGTCGTCTAGCATTTTTCAACATTGACTGAGAATGCTAATAAAAATCTCAATTGCACCATAAGGTGTCTCAAATTGTTTTTATTCCTCCCTAATACTTGCTGGCATAGATCTTTTTTTTGTGCTGATTCAGATCCTCATTCGATTTTTTTTTGTGCTTGATGTCTCACACTTGCCAACTCTTCTTGTTATTGCTTGCCACTCTTTTTTTGTCCTTGCTGTTGCCTTGATTTAGAGATTCAGAATGTGAATGGGATCTTTCGACATATTTTGGCGGATTTAAAGTTTAGAGACATTTTTGAATTGCTTACTTTTATGAGATATGGTTTCAAAAACGATAGAATAAAAAATAATATTCAACGGTTTTATAAAATTTGAACTAAATTCACATAATTTGATCTTCTTGGTAATTTCATCCCCTCGGATTTTTTTAAAAATAAGTTTTTTCCAACTGCCTTTTTATAAATTTCAAAGACGATTCTTGAATTAGGCTCAAGTTTGGTCAAAAAAAAACCTTCAAAACTCTTATCAATACAACACGAAACATTCGAATCTCTATCAACAAAAAGGCAGTAAAAAGAACGAAAATCGAAAATGAATTTCCTCATTTCGATGTCATAATATACATTGATACACAGAACAAACGAGTGAGAGGGAACTAGAGTGAAATTGATAGCAATTTGTGACAAAATAAATCACGATAAATCAATTTGGCATTGGGAAAATGAATAACATGCTGGGAAGAAAATTGCATGGAAAATGAGTGTCATTTGTTGTTGGGAAAAAATTTCTTGTTAAAATCAGAATAGATTTCCTCATACATTCATTCAAATTGACATAGAAAAGAAAGGCAAAAGAGTGTGAGCTGGTAAATTAAATTGATGATAGAGAATGTTTGAACTAAAATAGATTTAATTTGGGTTTTCATGAGATGATGAGAATTATTCGATTGAGGATTTGGGGCTCGTTCACAAGTGACGTCGTTTTGAGGGATATGTCTTGAATGAACATTTTGTCTTGAAATTGATGGACGTCATTTGTGAAGGATCTCTTTTTATCGATACATATTATAAGCATGCATATCAAATGGAATTAAAATGAATTATGTTTAACAAGCAGCTCATGTCTTTTGAATGAAAATACTTTGAGGAATTGGCAATTTTCTTTTAATGTCTTTTCATTTGTTTAATCTTTAAGATCAATCAATTATGCAATGGAAGAAATAAAGATTTGTGTAGAATTTCATTAAAAAACAGATCCAGAAACTAGAAACTGAGGAACAAACAGATTTATTGTTAATAACATGTTATATAAATTCATTAAAATCTCCCTCGACAAGCATTCCTAAAATTTATTTTTTGTCAGAATCTTTTCCTTTATACTCTTGAAGCAGCATAGAAACAGAATATCAGCACAGAAAAATTCTGCCAGAAATTATTAACGTCTACACTTACTAAATTTAAGTAGATAAACTTCTTTATGATAGTAAAGAACACATTCTGTATGAAGAGAAGAACTGAGTATTCAAATGATATCATCATCATCCTCGCATTGCATCCACATTCTTTTATGTACCATAACTATCATAAATGAAAGCAAAAGCATAACTAGTAAGGAATTTTGCCTTGTGGCGAAAAATTCTTCTTTCTATTTTATTTTATTTTCTTTTTAATGAAGGAATTTTCTCGTTCTATATAAACGAATTTATATAATATTTTTTATAGTTGCGGGAATATGCACGATGATGTTGCTCTTTTGATTTTCAAGAAAAGAAAATTTATATCTTTCAACACAAATTCCACCGCATCTTTTCATAAAGCATTGAATGAGATGGGATGGAGATGGAAAAAAGGAGGGAAATTTCATAAACAGAGTTCTCGAAATAACTTAAATGTTTGTGCATTCTGGATCGCTGAAAGAGTTCACAGACTGTATTGTAAACATTCATCATGAGCATGCAAGGAATTTTAACGTATTAATTTAAATTATTTGAATTTTTGAATCTAAATTTGAATTTTAAAAAACCGTTAAATATGGATTTTAATATTATTTGTGTGAAATTGGCTATACTCATATTCATCGTGAAAAGCCTCAAATTAAAAACTTGCTCATTTAACATGAAAAATGCAACAAAAAATATTTCCAAAGAATTTTCTAGTTTTTTAAATTAATTTAATACAAAAATTTTCTGCAACAAAATTCTCCGGAATGAAAATAATTTTTAATGATATAGAAACAGAATGTGTATGTGTATCTCTCATGCAGCAATAATATTTGCCTGCAAGCTATTTGATATGTGTAATATTCTCCATCATTAAAACAAATACAGATTTAAAAGACACGCTTGAATCAACAGCTAATCTTTTTATCTGTTTCACAACATTCACATAAATACTCATTTTATTTAAATATTTGAGCAGTAAAGGAAGGAGACACTGTGAGTAGTTAAACATATTTAAATTATTCATTCATTTTATGCTTTTTTTGTTCTTACTTAGCTTTTTCATACGTTTTATTAAAGTTCTGGATTATCTTTCGGGAAACAGATGAATGACATTCAATTCCGCTTGCTCATTTTAATGGATTTTAAATTTAATAATTCTAACTGGTATTTTTTCAGTTACTTTAACAATTTATGGATATGGCATTGTAGGACGGGGTCATAGGACTTGACATCCCCTTCAAAATTGAAATTTCTATCGAAAAAAATACTGTCCTCCTTTCGAGAAGTCAGAACCTGGATAGATTTTTCTTGACTATGTCCCTTAGTTCCATGTGAATCCAAATTAGTAAGCAGATCTAGAATTATGGTACCTAGTAAATAAAAAGCTAAGTTCAGAGTATGTATGTCAAAAAAAATTGGAAATAATCAAGGCAAGGAATACAAATTCCCCACAAATAAGGAGTAAACGAGGATGATCAAATGTCATGTATGTATGCTCATCAGCATATTCGATTGCATGTCATATTTATCATAAATACCTTTCACAATATCCACTTAACAATTTCCTGTCAATTTATAAAATATTCAAGATTGAGTGGCATAAATAAGAATTGTAAGGATGAGCTATAAAAAGGAGGAAGCACATCATCCCATCCCTTACAAATAAATCAAAAAATCATGAAAATTGTATCATTTCGTTTCAACAATCAATGAATAACTTAACTAAATCCCTTTTCAAACGTTTACTTCCTCTCTTACCCCACCTACATCTCTGCCTTTATTTTTCAATGGGCATGAATTCCTTCTCATATCTATTTGCCTTTTAGATATTTCTGTTCTCCACAATGATGTAAAGCAGAAATTATGCAGGAAAAGGGATATTTTTCAACAAAAATAAAAAAGAAAAAAAGAGAAAAGAAGCTCTTTAAGGAGCTTAGAATGATTACAGTTATTGTTGTCTGAATGATATTTTCCTCTCTTGATATTTATATTATGTATAATATTCCATACTTATGACTTACTGATTCAAAGTCGTTGTCAGGTATGAATAGGTTCTTTCACTTTTTTTTACATCAAATAAAAAGCTTCTCACACTTTTAAAAATATTTTTACTTTTTCGCTCTACTTCCATCCTTCTCCATCAATTCGACTTTGTTTGCTGGTTAAAGACTTTGACTTATAGAGAGCAAAAAAAATCAAGTTGGGATATTCTTGTAAGCAGGTGTATACCGCTGTCTAGGTATACTGTACAAGGCTTTTGGATTCTTATACTAACTTTTCCCTAGCTAGTATTTCAACGGCATCAATGACCTTTAAGTGAGCTGAAGTGGCTCGGTGGCGTAGTGGTTCAGTTCTTCGAGACTTAATTATTTCCCAACGACATAGTGATCATGGGTTCGATACTCGACCCAATGCTCGAATTATATGCACTGGAAATGAAACTCACAGCCTTCCTTGAAGTAGGCTACAGGCAGAAATCTCATCAAAAAGTGGTTCGGATCCACTATAAACTGTAGGTCTATCTTGAGTGTAGTGGCCTGGCGAACCCTGCCTCTTCTAGATCTGAACAGCTAAAGTTTTTTTTCTCAATGACCTTTCAAACATCACGATTGAGATGAATTCGTCATAAAAACCTATCAAATGTATGCCTAACATCCCCAATCAGACAAAATGTCAAGAATATTTTGCATGGAAAAAAATATCGTGAACCAAAAAAAATGTGGGAAAGAAAAAGTTAAAAGAGGATTTAAGGTAGCAAAAAAGCAGTAAAGTAAATAAAGTTCTTTACCGGTAAATCTTTTTCGTTCGTTGCCACTTCAGTCAGCTTCAAGCATTTTCCTCTGGATTTTCATTTTGATTGATTCGCGCCTTAAACAGTTAAGTTTGCCTGATAGATTTATGTGTATGTATCTATTTGTCTTGTGGATGTGTAAGTTAGAGAAATTTCCTTCCTTCCTTTTAATGCCCTTTATTTCAATCTCTTAAATCCCATCTTTACGCTCCCTGCTGCTTTCTCTTTTCATTTCCCTTTAAATAAAAAAGTTTTTTTAAAAAAACAATTGTCGATAAATCAAATCGATTTTCTTACTCGCCTGCTTGCAAGCTACCAACTGCTACTTTTATTTCCTTCTCCCTTGCAACTTTAATTTTTTTTATTGGATTTCCCTCTCAAGTGCTAATTGTTTGTCGGCTATAAAAACAGTGGAAATTTTTATTGCAAAACTTTTCTTGCTTCGCCTGACATGAAAAATGCTGGGCACAAAATTAAATCGATTGTTTGTTAAAGTTTAAATACTTTATTCATGGATGAATAGACGATACTTAATGAATATTTTATTTTCTCTCTCATTCATCCATTCATTTTAGTCCGCATGGTGCCGTCTCATGAATAAAATATTTTCATGTAATTTTCATTGTGATTTAATTTAATTTTCACAAGATTTAATCGATGCGTAAATGAGTGGAAGGGATCAGGAACTGGAGTAAGATATAAAATATATAGCAATTACGTTCGAACGAGGAGTTAGGATTGTGTAGGAAGGCTAATTGAATGAAAATCAATAGGAAGGAACTGAAGTTTTATGTGTGGCAATAATTGAGTCATCAAATCACATCCAAAGAGAGTCATGAAAATCAATTTTAAGTTATAAAGCCACAGGAAAAATCGGAAATGTGGGTAACAAAATATTTTTATGACTGTTCATGCTTCACTTCAATAAAAATCATTGACTGTGAAAAAGGTGTGAAAAAAGGATTTTTATGTCACAAACTTGAGGAGTTGGAGATTTTTCATTTTCAATTCATGATTCTCATTCCGTCTTGGAATTAAAAATGCCAACCTCAATTTTAATCCAATAATAATTTTATATGTAGTTCCACTGTTCAGTGATGCGTGAAAATTGTGTAAAGTACATTCAAGTTAATTGAAAATTAATTGTCACAGCAGATGATGATTTTATTTAAAATATGCTTGTTATTAGAGACGAAGCCAAAAAAGGGGGGGGGGGGTTGTTTGGCAAGGGGTTCAATACTTTTGAATGGTAGGATTTTTCTCAAAAATCTCTAACAAATAGAAGAAGAATAGGAGAGAGGAAGACCATAATTTCAGGCTATACCCCTGCTTGAACCTATTTATGATTAGCCATGATTAAGACTGTTTTATATTTCTGATTAAAATTGTATTAAATGTTATTTTTGACTAATAAATAGAAAAACCCAAAATGAGATAATCAATTCATAAATAATTGTGAGTCTTAAAAGTCTACACTTTTGGGTTAACGAGTGTCTTTATCTCCAAAAAATATGCATAATCTTTATGGTCATAATCTTTTAATATAAATATGAATTTGAGAGCAAAAATATATAAATTTAAAGGTTTTTGATTTTTTTGTAGCATTTATTCAACTCAAGTTGATTGATAAAGTCATTTGAAAGATCACTTTAAAAACAAAAAGTGGTAAAAAAATGAATAAAAATTCGACGTAAGCACATTTATTTTTTAAAAAATAATGTTTTTTATATCTTATTTCTTATACAGCCTCATCTTTCTTTTGTTATTCTTCTCATCATGTGACTTAATAACGTCATCTCACGTTGACTGCGATTTTAGACTTGCCAACTTCGCGGTTGTAGGGATGAAATATAGTTGTGAAGTCAAGAACAATCCACAAATTTACATACCGGAATCAGCATTAATCGATAATATGACAGGTATACATCAGAATGGTAAATCCAACGACGACGTCACATTCTTTCGAGCTGATAACAAAGGAATTAAATATTTTCCACAAGGATTAGAAATTTTTTTGCCAAACATTAAGGGAATTGTTGTTGGAATCAACAAAATAAAGGAGATTCGATCATCAGAACTCAAATCATATCCAAATATAACATACCTTAATTTTGGTCAGAATTCAATAGAAGTCCTGGAAGATGGTCTCTTTGACCACAACCCTTACTTAGAGTTTTTAGTTTTCCCAACGAATAAAATTGTTCACATTGGATTGGATGTTTTCAGTAGCCTGTCTAAACTGACTTCATTAAGTCTTGAGAACAACATATGCATTAATTTGAGAGCACTGCAAAACTCTACAGCTGTTCAGACTATTCTAGACAAGATAACAACTCAGTGCATGAATTTCGAATATTTAAATCTTAATAGAAAAATTAGGAGCAATGAAGCTAATTTTGAGAATTTCAGTTTTGGAAAAAATCTAGAGTTGGAAAAGATAATTCAAAATTTAGAATGTGAAATTAACAGCTCGAACTTTTCGCATCTGACAAGTTTTAAGGAAAGAATTCAAAAGTTAAAATATCAAACAATTAACAATAAATTGAATTTTGATACAAAACTCGACAAAATCGAAAAAGACTTAATGCTGGTCAACTTGAAGATTGAAACACTTGAAAAACGTTTAATGGAAAAAATTGAAGCAGTTTTGGTTGAAAATGTTGGCACAATTTTGAAAGCCATAAATGATGCAAACTAAAATTAAAAGATTTGTACACGAGATTTGTAAAATTCTCAAATAAAACTTACAATTGCTTGGAAAAGTTAAAAGCAATTTCGAATAACTTTTTATTATTTTTCACTCAATTCTCCCCCGGTTGCGCCTCAGTTCTTAATTCAGTTACTAACAGAAATTTTACAGTTATTAAAGCAAAACTGTTTTTTATTAATTAATTTTTGAGGAGGCATTCACATATGATATCTATCAATTACAAAACAGGTCATTTAAAAATAATGTTCAATTTTTGGAGTAGTGGAGGAAGGTGTGGGACAACTGAAAACTTTGTGATAAACGGGATAGGGTATTTTTGGTGAACATCATTTATAAATTAATATTACACCCTCTAAATAACAATTAAATTTTAATTTTCAAAAGTATTTTTTTATTTTGACATTTTACTAACGGAAGTAGAGCTGAAAAGACTTCTTTTAATAAATTTAATATTAGAGAAAAATATGGAACTAAATTCAGGGTAAGCTGAATATTCATACCTTAATTTAATAGAGCTACTCACTTGCCTCTATCTCAGTCTCGTCTTTACAGTTGTTTTCTTCTCAATCTTCTGTCTTTCATCATCGAAGGATCTTGTGTGTTTGTTTAAAGTGATAAGTCTCTGGCCTACAGAGACAAAATATGGCTGTGAACTTATGAACATGGCAAACATTACTACTCCTGAACTAGTTAATATTACTTCCACAACAGGTCCACATCTAAATGGTAAAGCTAACAAGGATGTGCTTCTTTTTCAAGCTGATGGTAAAGGAATTGAATACATTCCACAAAGACTCGAATATTTCTTCCCAAATATTAATGCAATTGTCATGCGATCAAGTAAATTAAAGGAAATTCGATCTTCTGATCTTAAATCATATCCAAAACTTGCTTATATTAATATAGCTGACAATTTGATACAAGTCTTAGAGGATGGTACCTTTGACTATAATCCAAAACTAGAAATTTTGATTTTTTATGGTAATAAAATAATTCACGTTGGATTGAATGTCTTCAATAACTTGACAAAATTAACATCTTTGAGTTTCTTGAATAATATTTGCATTCAAACAATATCAGTAAAAAATGCAGTAAGCACTCAAGAAATTATCAAAAATTCCAAAATTCAATGCCGAGACTATGATTTCTTGAAACTGGATGGAAAGATAAGCAGCATAGAATCTGATTCTAAACATTTAAATCATGAAAATTTACAGATTTTTGAGCAAAACCTTAACAATTTGGAATTTGAAATACAGAACTCAAAATTCTCATATTTATCAAGTTTTAAGGCAAGGATTCAAGAATTAAGGAACCAAAAATCAAAATCTAAACTTCTGTTGTATGGAAATCTTCAAAATGATACAAGAAGAAATGAGATTCAAATTTTAGACAACGAACTTAAAATTAATGCTTTTGAAAGATTTGAAAAAATTGAAAAAGATCTCGAAGCATCTCACTTGTACATCCTAAAGGCAGTTGACATGAAAATGAAAGAATTTGAAAAGAGTTTGATGGAAAAACTTGAGGAAGTTTTGTTGCAAAATGTTGGAAAAATAATAAAATCCATGGAAAATTCATAAAAAATTGAAAATTTTGCCAATAATATTGTTTTGTTTTATTTTAAACTATTTTTTACTATTACAAGATAAAGTGTGCTTGTTGAGAGGTCAACTTTGTGACAGGTTCCCCTTCCCCGTGCCAAAAATTTTATTTGTTTAGATTGTAAGACATTAGATCTCTCGGACCCCTGGCTACATCCCTGACCTCTTAATGACTTTTGGAAAATATTTATCCATGAATTTTACGGTAATTAATTTAAGCGTTTCTGTTTATTATTGTAAACATGAGAAAAGGTTCACAAATGACATCCAGCAATTGCAAAAGAAGATATGAAGCTATTTGAAAAGCTGCATTTTAAAATAAATCTTTGGGATAGACGTCATTTATGAAAGATTCTAGAATATTAATTATTTTAAATTTAATTTAATTTCGACATTTCAGCAACGAAGGTTGAACGGAAAAGTTTACTTTTAGACAATTTTAGGATTAGTTTTCAAAAATTAATTGATTTCTTCTTTTTTAAATGACAGAATTGTAGTTGCAGTCTAACAATGGAATCAAATTCAATGTAAGATAAATCCTTAAACTATAATTTGAAAAATTTACATTATTCCTTTTAGCCTCATTTTTACAACAGTTTTCATTTCAATCTGCTGTCTCTCAATGTCAACTGAAAATACAGGAAGTGCTATGAAGATGATTAGAATTTTAAACGACAAGCCGAAGCTCAGTCTATATGAGTTGTTTGAAAAAGTCCAAAATGATCTGGAGTACTCACAAATTTATATGTTGAAATCAATTAATATTAAAATTGACGAACTTGAAAAACGTTTGATGAAAAAGTTCGAGGAAGACTTGCTAGAAAATGAGAGCACAATATTGAAAATTATGGAAGATGGAAGTCACCTTCCAACTCATCACAAATAAATTAAAATTTTTTGAAAAGCAAATTAAAAAGTTTGTTCCTTAAAGTCTATTTGGTTGCTTGTTGGAGTGTCTGATTGTACAGTTGCAGTTCTTCTTCCTTCAAATATTGGACGTGACTTGTGAATAACCCCAAAGACATTGAATCTTCCAAAAGACGCAATGATTATGCAATTTTTTAATACTTCAGTCTTTGAAATGACTTAATAGGATAAAAAGTTGTTTCTTGTAGATTTTCAACATCATTCAATGATAATTAACAACCAAGCGAACAGCCATACATGAAGTTTTCAGTTCCTTTTTGTTATCATTTGCGACTTTTTCCACTACAAGCAATTTTCTTTTGATATTAAAAACTTTTATGCTGCTTATTTTTTGCAGACTCTAATTACGGATTTATTTCTATGAATATGCTGAATCTTTCAACATTCAGTTCCAAAAGATGCAAAAAAGTAAGAACTTTGAAAAGTTTTCATCATTTCTGTGATTTATTGTTGCCTCAGACGAACGAATCGAATTTCAGCTTAATTTTATCGACAATCCTCTGTGTGAGAATAGAATGAGGATCAAAAAGGAATCGATGATAAAAACAAAGTTAATAGAAAATTCAAATCTTTGTTTCAGCTCATCTCGTTTGAGTAGCTTCATCACAATAAAAAAATAGAAAGTAATTCCATATTGCTTTCAAATGAAATTGATTTCCATTTATCTTTATCAATTTACCCCCTTTTCCCAGCACTAACTCTATAGCTTCCTTTTTTTATTCTCGCCCTTTTACAGCTCTGTAATCCAGCTGATAATTTTCATTCACTTTATTTTCTTTTTATTGAAATTTGAATCGTTAAAAGCGAGAATAATAGAAATTGAAATTGAGACAAAAAGTAATTGATAAGATTGTCGAAAGATTAGTTGAGGAAAAAATGTCGAACTTTTAAATTGTATTAAATTTGTTCCATAATAATTTCAAATAAAAAAAATATATAATACGCTTCCTTTAAATTGTTTGTTTTTTAAATTTTGGGTCTAATGCTTGATGCAGTAATGATTTTAAAACATAGTTTCTTCAAGCAAGTAAATCACAAAGCATACATTTCTCCGAAAATCTTCCTTTCACTTCAACTTAATACAAATATTAAAATCCTAACTTTCTGCATAAGTTCCAGGAGCAAATAATTTGTAAATCACTTTATTAATGATAAACAAAGACATTTCAGGTAGTAATGCAACCTTTATCTTATAATATTCATTCCATAAATTAGTTCCTTCTAAGAAAGCAATTTGCATAAATCGAAATATTTTAAAGCTGCTTAAAAGATTATTTACTTTGTTCACTAAGACATGCCGAACTTTGATAACAAAATAAACAGAATTTTGACCTTCAACATTGAGAGTAGTCTCACACATTTGAGGGATTTGATGTTGAATTTCGTTAGATCCCAAAATTTCAGAATTTATGAAATCGGTTGAGCAAAGTTTTGAAATTAAGTCTTGAATTTAAATTTTTTTTTTTGAATTTTTGAAATTTAAATCTTAGAAAACCGTTAAAATTTGAACTTTCGAAGACCGGTAAAATTTGAATTTTTGAAACTCGTTAAATTTCGAATTTTTTTTGAAATTTTTAAAATTTGAAATTTTTAAAATTTTAAATTTTTAAAATTTTAAATGTTTAAAAATTTAAAATTTTGAAGTAAAATTTGAATCTTTTAAAGAAGTTAAATTTTTGAAAACCGTTAAATTTTGATTTTTTGAAAATAATTAAAATTTGAATTTTAGAAAAGCATTCAATTTTGAATTTTTCGAAAACCGTTAAATTTTGAATGTTTGAAAACCGTTAAATTTTGAATGTTTGAAAACCGTTAAATTTTTGAAAAATTCTCAAGAACCATAAATGGAACTATACGTTTATGGGCAAAAAATACACAAGCATCAATGATTTACATTGTTTTAATACATGTATTCTCGTATGTCTTTGTGAATTCTCAGCTTATGTCTCATTATTTAGCATTTCATTTAGAGCTAGTTTTTTACTTATTTATGAAAGCAAGACGTTTCGTTCCGTTCAGTTTTGTTTCTCTCTTCACACATTAAACTTCAGAAATATATTAAATTATGTGGTAAGAATTTTTTTAAAAATTGCTCAATTCAATTTTAGTCATTTAATTACAATAATTTTTAGGAAGTATACAGTTCTTGTTATCGTTTTATCTGCAATCGTAGTATGTGCTGACACAGAGGATGAAAATACATTAAAATGTCTTGTGAATCATCTCAAATCCAGAAATGTTCAAGAGAGTTTCTTCGACTCAGTCTCAAATAAATTCTCATCACCTGTTGACTGCCCAAGCTTAATTAATGGACGACTGGAAAAGGCACACAACAAACTCGAAACAAAACTCAAATCAGATGCCAATTTTGCAAAATATGCTGACTGCATTATGACAAACCTGAAGAGAAATGATGCAAATACGGAAATTATGTTGCGTCGAGAGGCAATTAAATTAAATGGAGTTGGAATTCAAATATGGAATTATTTCAATCAGAAGGAATATTTGGATAAATTGAAGAAGGAAGTCGAGAACAACATCAACACCACATTTAGATCTAAATGCGCATAAATATTTCCATAACATCATTGACATTCAAATAAAGGTAATTAGGTAAATAATTTATACACTGTAATAAAGTTTTGATGAATAATCAATAAAATTTCAATCACGTAATGTACAGTGCTGAATGCTGAGCAATTATAAACTATGAAATTGTTTTGGTTTTAAATTTCAAAGCAGTTTGTGTTATAATTTTCGAACTGAATATTTTTGATATGGATATGAGTCATTATTGAGGTATTCTGACTGTCAAGTGATGGTGTTAGTTGAATGGTTGATTGTACATCCAGTAATTGAACTTTTGATCATCGACCTCAAAACTGTCCCACCTTCAAATTATCAGTCATCAGATTATTTATCACAGCAATTCCAATAAAATTGCATTTTCATTCTATTATGCTGCTAGCTTTTTGTGACTTTTTTTCATGCTCTATTCAATGTATATGTGACAAATGATTGGGTTTTAATAATATCAAAATTGATTTTAAATTCATGGCATGAATGCAATTGTGGCTTTTTGTTGTTTTGTGCTGCAGCTTTGTATCTTGTCAAATATTATTGGAAATGCAATCGAGCATGACGCAATTTTGTATATTCCTGAATATTTGCAGATATTTGACGAAAATCGATTTAAATTTCTATTCACAGCTGAAAGCTGAAAAGAATCAAATAGAGGAGACATGACATTAATCATGAAGAGAATCAAGAATGTCCTTCGACAACATTTTCATTTCCTTCTTTAATCCAGTGTCAGATTTTTTATTAAGCACGAGAGATAGAAATGGAAAGCTTCTGTCACTTGTGTGTCTATTCTCCTTTTTACTTACAATATCATGAGGACATTTAATGCTGTTCTATGAGCGCCCTTGCTTGTATGTCAAGATTTGTTTGAACAGCTAATGGACATGTCAATAAAGTATCCAATTTTAAGTCGGATTTTGATGTATTATTGTGTCATTATGAAAGACTTTCTATCCTTCTTATTCTTCCTTCATTCAATAGTTCAATGCTTGCTCTTTAAATGACAAATAATGGAGTGAATGGATCGAGACAATAAAATTAGATACAGCACAGAAGTGAATTTGAGGAATTAACTTTAAAGAGACAACTTTAATTACCATTTTCTGTCGATTAGGGACGTCTTTTTCCATAAAGTCTGACAACCTTCTTTGAAAAATATGTTGGAACCTCTAAATCCAAGCAGAAACAATTTTGCTGTGACTGAAAATTAAAACTTTTGATGCTGAACAAAATAAACATTTTGCATCGCAATAAAAGCAGAAATTCCCTTTAATGACTGAAAGGAGAGACGAGTAAAGGAACATAAAATGAAGTCACAAAACTTAATCCATGCAAATAATTCAGCTTTAGGTTTTATTACATCGTATTTGAGTCCAATGTATGAGTGCATTAGATTTTATGATTTTTAAGTAATTTTGAAAGTCTTCGAATGTGTAAAGTGACTTTTTGTACCATTTCTGCCAATAAGGATCACAAATGATTTCTCGTTCAAAGAGCTGCTGATACCCAAATCGATAAAGAAAGTCAGAAAATCGAGCATAATCTGTGGATTCAAAGCAACTGCGATAAATTGAATAGGACATGCTGTTTTCTTAATATTTCTGCAGTTCCTGATTCTTTAAAATTTCTTGTAATTTTCCTGTATTTTCATTCTTCCTTAATATCACAATTCTCCATGATGGAAACAATCCAAAGCGTACTTCCGACATCAGTTCCATTAAATACTTTTGTCTCTCATTCCAATCATACAACAGCCATCGTGCAGCTGCATAAAAAATCTCCACTTCTGAATTGATTCCAATATTTTCTAATTGCAGCCATTGCTTGACTTCATTCTTGTCCATTTTAACAAAATCGAGAGTTCCAACGACGGTGAGGAAAATTTTCTTGACTTGTTTCATCATCATTGACTGGATTTTATCATATTTCCATGTCTTTGCCTCTTTGTACAATAAATATGCTTGATCTTCCTGAAACCAGTTGATATTTTGTATGAGATTCCAGCATTGTTCGATAAGTTGTGACACCTGAAGATATTCAGCACCAATTAGCAATGAAATCAATCCATCACGTTCAATTTGCTTTGATGTTGAAATCATCCATCGATAAATGCTACAAAATGCATTCGGGGTGATGTCAGTTCCATTCAATTCAATCGCTTTCTCGTCCTTTGATCTCTTTGCAAAATAATCAGAATAGCATTGCAGTATCAGTAACTGACACTCGAATTTCTTTCCATCAATTTGGACTAGAATGTCATAAGATTTTGGCTTCTTATATTCAGCAATGATGAGCTTCTTCAGATCATCTTTATCTGGCAATTTTGGATACTCGTTCCAACGGGATTTACTTCTATCAGGACAAATCTGGTCAATACTGCGTTCAACATCATCACTTTCAGTATTTTTATGATCACCGACTTGATTTTTATTGCATTTTTTTGAAATATCATCAAGCACTGCTGTAAAACCTGCTATCAAGTCGTCTGACATTTTTCTCTTCTTTTTTTTTGATGGAATTTTTATGAAATGTGGATCAATGTGAACTATGATTATTTTCTAGAATTAGGTACAACATTCTATGATTAATCCACTTTAGTGCTAGTTCTGATGATGTTCAAAGGATTAAAGGAATTTATTCATTATTAAACAATGTGCTTCGATTTATCCCTAATCTTCTACATCATGATTATGTCTGTGTCCATAAAAAGGAAAAGGAAAAAGTTTCTTCGTATCCAATAATCAGAAAATAATTTTTTCATTTGCAGTTAAAGGCTTAAATACACAACAAACTTATGCTACAAAATAAGACAATGCATTGAAGATTCTCGTGTAAATGAAGAA
Source organism: Chironomus tentans (assembly GCA_963573255.1). NCBI lineage: Eukaryota > Metazoa > Arthropoda > Insecta > Diptera > Chironomidae > Chironomus > Chironomus tentans. The sequence goes on from OY754302.1 coordinate 24,924,822, forward strand.
GGCTTAATATACAGAACAATGTCAGTGATAAGAACGAAATAAATGTGTAAATGTAACTAACTAAAGCGTATGTGTGTGTATGTTTGAGCATTCATGACTGTTCGAATGTTCAAGTGAGAATGGAACAATAGTAGAAGTAAATAAATTGCTTTTCCACCTCATGAAACACACAAGATAATTCTAATTAAACCGAAATTAACGTTATGGAAATTGTATCATTGAGAAATAAATGTGTGTGCATGTATATATGTTTGGTTAAAGGATATGAGGCGAGACTTAAAGGATTATTTTTCTCGAAGGCTTAAAACTTCGTTGTTCCAATTTTTCTATACTACTATTTGTGATTTGTGTGATGCTTAATGTCATCTAAAGATTTAACAAAAACCGTTAAAATTTAAAATTCAAAAATTAGAATTTTAGAAAACCGTTAAATTTTTAATTTTACAAAACAGTTAATTTTTGAATTTTACAAAACTGTTATTTTTAAACTCCAAATTTCCAAGTTTGTTTAAGTTAAATGCGCTGTAGTGCCTCATTAAACATCCAAATAGAAACAAATTTACCAGTTTTATTGGTGATAATGAAGAGACTTCAAAAAGCTTTAAAAATTTCTTTAAATTTTCATCTTTAATGCCTTTAACAACCAACATCTAATAATTTTCACTTCTACGTGAGATTCCTCGGGGGTGTTTTTAGTAGTGACTTGAATCTCAAAATGATTTCTATGGAAACTGAAAATTAAAGACATAATCACACACAAACATATTAAGAAATTTACTCCAATTAATTATCATACACAACATTGATGCTATAAAAATAATTCACTTAAGCTACTCTCAAAGTCCAATTAAAAGAGGATTAAGGAGAAGAGCTTTCTGATGTTTTCGCAATGCGATGCAAAAGGATAAAGAGGAATGATACAAAATTTATTGCCATGTGATGTTATTATTTATTTAGAATCTACTGCAATTGTATTCAGTCATTCTTTATCGTCTTGTGTCTTAATTATTTAAACTTAGATATTGTACATTGTGTATTCGGATCAGTGATTTATTGATTTGTTTTGATAGGATTAGGTATGCATTTAATTTAATGAATTTTCGGGTCTTTGATCTTGCATGTGAGAGTTTCTGCTTTATTTGTTTAATTGCTTGAATTTTAGTGTAAATTATCGAAAAATGACCGTTAAAGGAAATTTTTGAATTTTTTCCACATTAAAAAATTTCAAATAATTTCTGTAACGTACTTTTCAAATTTTTTCATAACGAATTTTCCAAACCCAATAAAAAGTTTCAAGATTTCTTTTTAATGAAATTTTTCAATCTTTATCTGCTAAATTATCTCGGGAATAAAAGTTTTTTCGCAAACAAAATGAAATTGTACACCGAACGAGGAAAAGAATGAAACAGAAATTGAGCTGTTGATTGCAAATGAATTGAGAAAGGAATCAAATTGAGAAATTTCAGTCACGTTTTGTTATTCAACAAGTTTTTCTTCTCACTCGATGCTTCCGGATGTTTCCAATAAATGGGAAAATTAAATGAAATGGAAACGAAAAACTTCTCCGCATTGAAATGAGAAATTTCTTCACGTTTTTTTCCCGTCTTCTTAATAAAGTTTTAGTTCCATAAGAATTGAAATCAAATATTTGGAAATTTGGGTTTTACGTACAGCACAGCACATATTCATTTAATTTATTCGATATTGAGCTGTAAATTGTATTTTGCTTTCCTTTAATATTTTCATCTTGCACTTGACATGTTAATAAAGCATAAATCTTCTCATGAGAATTATTTACTCGACTAAGCAACGATACTTGCTTCTGTTTCCCTTGTTTTGACATTTTTGTTACTTTTGTTTTAAGTCTTTTGAAATATATTGCATATATCGATGACTAGCCATAGATTGCAGAAGAATGTACTTACTCTGCAGAGAGCTTTTACATTCCATTGTCGATTCGTAGCTAAGTATCAGTTTTATTTCCTCATCCAGTTCTGGTACCGAGAGAAATTTCATTCATTTTTTCGACTTTATTGACCTAAAACATTTCATTTCGTATCTGATAACTTATGCTTTTCTCTGTAATTGAATTTGAGTAGCCAGCACTAGTTTCTTCGTCTTCCTTACTTGCTTGCTATTGTTCAATCAATTTATTTAAGCAAAATTGAATCAAATTAAATTACTTTCAATTCCACAAGTCAATGAGAAATGATTCAAGAGAACCAACTAATGAGCTTTTGATGAATCAAATTTTGAAATTGAATTTTCTAACAAAGCTGGAATGTTCTTCATTTTATGATGCAAGTTTATCTTTAGCATGAAATCGCATACATTCACATTCAATGCAACTCTCACTGTGCATGCTCTGATTTGGAAGGCGACGAAGTGTGGAAAAAGATTCAACACTCGTACTCAATAGTTCAGCTTTTCGTGGATCTTTCGAAGGGAACTGCTGACTTGATAGACAGTTATTCTGTCTGTCTGGATTTTTCTTTTGTTTGTTTGCTTTTTTTTATTTTTCTTCTTCTGGATCTATTGATTTTTGTGATTTCTAGTTTGCAGCCAGTCAAGCTGAGTATAAAGCCAATGAATATTGATCAACGAGTTGGCAGTGAAAGTCATTCAATTTGTTACACTTATTAAAAAATTAAAATTTAAAAAATATTTTTAAAGTTTAAAATTTGGTTTTAAAATTTAAAAAGCTGATTTTTAAATTTTTCAAAATATAAATTGATAGAGTACTGGGCTACCAACCAAGAGGTCATTGGTTCAATCCTCACTCTGAGCAATTTTTTCCAAAATATTATTAATTTTTAAACGGCTCAAAATAATTTGAAAATTTAAAAAATATTCTTAAAAATTTTAAAAAAAATTTTAAGAGCCCAGTTTAAAAAATGTTTTTAAATCTTTCTGTAATTTTTATACTACAGCAGAAAATGCAGAAAAACTGCGCTAAGTCACTTTCATAGAGTCAATAGATCCTTTCCTTACTTCCACATATCAGAAGACTTTACTTCTTCCATCATACTCATCATCATACGATTTGAAATCATACAACTACTGTTTAAATTGTGGAAAAAAGGAAGAAATATCATTTTTATAAGAAGCAAGTTTTTCCGTTCCTTTTTGTAAGTTTCAATAAGCTTTATTGAATTCAACTCGAGTTTTTCTTTTATTTTTCCTGCTTTTTCATACACAATTGTTGCTGCTGTTATTGCAGAGTATGAGAATGAAGATGGATAAGAAGAAATAGTAAGGAACATCATCATTCATTGTGCAGTTTTTATGTTTTTTTATATGACGGGATAATAGTTTCATTTTAAACACAATTTTCTTCTCATTCATTGCAATTTCATCGTCTCTATTGCTGTATCTGTTTCTCCTTTTACTTCTTTACTTAGTAAGCAAGCTAGAGGAAGAAGGAATGAGCGATAAAATTAGATCATGGTAAGAAAATTGAGTCGATGCTGTTGTATCAAGTGGATAGGAAAATAAAATTATTTTACTGCATCCAGCACTGCTAGTTCTGAGATGAAAATTCTCATTTTATTAAGTCGTGGTTAAGATTCATGTTCTCTTGTATATTGTATTAAAGTCACGTGACACATGAATCAGGTAATGAAAAAATAGACACGAATTAATTTTTTTTGTCATCATCGTCGTCGTTGTTGCTATACATATTTCAGTCCGATGGTTCCACGACTATAATTTACATTTGATACGAAAATAATTTCAGCAAATTTGTTGTGTCGGAAACATCCAGAAAGAACTCTTTTTTTTGTTCATTATTGACATTGAAATATAATTTTTGAATTAAACAAAAAAAGAGAAGCTATTCATATGAGAATGTGGCAAGCAGCATCAGGTATTAAATTCCTGCATTATGTAAACATCATTCCAACAAATTCTTTCTTATTTTCAATCTTGACCTAACTTCACATTATACTCGCATACAATGACTTCCTTTTGTTCTTCTCCCAATTAATATTCATCTCGTGACCGCAAAGCAGGCACAAAAAATGTCATTTAAGTCTGAAAAATTGAATTTGAGTGTCACTTCTTGCTCTTTATTAGCGCGTCTAACGAGATTTTTATGCTCATGGTGTGACTTGTTCTTATTCTGGTTTCTTGTCAATAATCCAGTATTCATAAATGCGCATTCAATTCCAAACGACTGAAGGAACTGGAACTTGGTATTTTTATTTCATTATTTTCATTCTGTCTCATTCATTTCAGAATCCTTAATCCTGGGACACTTCTTGCAGAATAATTGAATTTTGAGACAAGAAAAAGAATTTTGAAGTGCCATAAAATATTTTCCTTCTTTTCTTCCTTCTTGTTCTTCTTATATCCGCGACTCTGGCAAAACAATCCCGAAAGTTTTATAAACAAACATTAAGCTGCATTTGGATGGTGTATTAAAGATCTTAAATAAGGATTAAGTTCCTTTAACTGGATAATGGAGTTGAGGAATGTTCATTCTCTCTATCTGAGTGCTGCTGTACATTGTAGACCATGAAGAGGCTCTATGACATTCATCTGATCCAGCATGTAAAGGCATAGAAGTCAATTTCTCAAAAGTGTTCATGCGAAAAAAGGCTTCATCACTGGACAAGACTTAAATAGCAATTTAAGTGCTGTGACTTCTTTCTAGCATCAGATGAAGATGACATAAGAAGAAGAATCCTAAAAATAGTCTTGAATATGCCGGAAATTTCACTTGACCTTCTCAGTTTGTAAGAAAAATGGAAGTAAGTAGCATTAAAAGATGTTCATGGATGCAGAAATTAAATCTGATGTCATTACTGATGCTTCTTTAGTGCTCCAATTAATCCAATTTGTGGTCATTTATTGATGCAGCCTTTCAGTTCTGATTCTATCTAATTATTCAGACTTTATCATGAATATGTCAATGTTATGCAAATATTTATCAATGCCCACACATAATTGGTTTCAATCAAGCTGCAATTAGTTGCATATTTGTGGCTGCTTTATTTCCATTTCGAGAGAAAATTTTAAATTTCAATGGAATTGATTTTTGAGGGAAATTTGTGAAATTAAGTGGCTTTTATGGCCAATATATCATACATCATCGACATTCCACAATAATACTCAATTCAATTTGATGCGGAAACTTTTTCCACATCGGAAAATTCAAAAGCATCAATCAATTCCAATTTTTCATGTCCCGAAAAACTGAGAATATGAAAATGTCGCTCATGTCATGAAAAAAAAATTCATTGAAGCTAATCTTCTTGTGATTTATGTCTTGTTTATTGTTATTTATCAATGGATATCCAACAAGAAATCCTCACAAAAATATTCCAAGTCCATTAATTTACTTTCTTGCCTATCTCATGGCTCATAGCTCTCATTCATGCCTTGGTAAAGCTCACAACATTAATTTAAAGCTCATGGAAGCATATTTAAATTAATTTGAGTCCAGGATTAACCTCAAATTGGAGTTAAATCCTCTACCTGATGCTGCCCCATCCTGAACTAACAAACTTTTCAATTTTTTTCCTGCAATTTTTCTTCTTTCTGCTCATTTGAAAATTAAATTTTAAGAGACCGACAATTTATTTTGTGGAGTGTCTCGTACCAAATGAAAATGTTGGATATAACAATGGATAGAGATAGAAGACGAAACCGCATATGGTTTTTAGCATCAATATCTTAATCTGTAGAAATTTTCTGAGATCATCAAGAGAAAAGTTCTTTTCATGCTCGTACTTAAATTGAAAGCTGCTTCTGTTATTACGAGTGGATCCAGAGTTTGTTTGTGCGAATTCTTTTTGATTTATTAGCAACAATGTGGATTGTTTGACTTGATATTTAGGCTTACAAATTATTACGTTTAATTCCATGGAAACAACTCTGAAATGCACTCAGACAAAACTGTTGGATGTCACATTACCGCACAACAGCAACACCGACGACTTAAAGGAGCACAATCAGTAAACAGCAGCAGAAGCAGCATAAACATAAGCAGTAGAATGAGTATGAGAGAAATGCATTCAACCGAGAACATAATTCATCATTTTAATCCACAATCGTGTGTGGGATTTCAAGTGCAGAACTATCACATTGGTGATTAATGTTGATTCATTTTGTGCACGGAGGATTTCTCTTGATTTTAATTCCAAAAAATTAATTTCTTTGAGTGAAAAAAGCATCTTTTTAATGGAACTGACGAAAGTAATAAATTTATGGATATGAGTGAAATGGAGACAGAACGTGACAATGGCGGCAAATTATTAATGGTGCAAATTATTGCATGTTGAAATTTGAATTTCCAAAACAGCCTACAAGAGCTGCCTGCTTGCTTCTGTCCCCATATTTCAAACAGAAACATGACTGTAACATGGAAAACAAAATTGAACTGCAAGTGGCACTGGACATGGTCATTCTATTGCTATTGAATCAAATGCAAAATAATTAATAATTTACTTTTAATCACCCTCTTGCAATGCTAGCTTGATTGAATAAAAATTCTTGTTTTTCTAAATTAAATTTCAGGAATTGGCTTTTAGCATATTTAATTGTCACATCTGCTCATCTGGTTACTTCCTCACTTGTGTTTGCATTTAAATAGAATCGGATTTTTTTTTGCATTTTGCATAACAAGCAAGTAAGCATACATAAAACACTTTCGCATTATTTAACTTAAAACCTCCAACATAAATCTCTTCTTTTAACAGCATCAACATGCATCAGGAATGAAATGAAACGGGCAGTGGACAAAGCTAAGCTTTGTTGTTTTTTATTCCACACTTTTTTTTGTCTTTCATTCTTCTCTGAATGTTCATTTATCTAGCCACTATAGCTATACAGTTCGTGTGTGTGCTGTGCTCATTGAATGAAATGGCAATGAAAGAAGAGCAAGCAGGCAGGCAGGCAAGCACGAGGGAAAGAGGATTTATGAAAAACAATAAAAAATGTCATTTATTTACTCGCCATCGTAGTTCCGGTGTTAAATTTCAATACGCTATGTGCCATCATCATCGTCATCATCCTCAATGTGATATTTAAATACACACTATGTGATAAATATTATATGTATGTCCATGTATATGTAGAAAGAGCATAAAAAATAAACTTTTTCCTCCCTTTTCTGTTTGTTCATTGTTCATTTAATTGCCATTTATGGTGAGATTTTTTTTCCTCTTGCCTGATCCTGCTGCATTTATTGGCGAGTATTTTAAACCCTCAGCTTTTGCCTTTTACTTCCAATTTCAATTTCTTTAATGAATTCGTCAAGTTCCTCTGTGTAGAAAAAATGAAGCTTGAAAATTTATAAAGTCATATGAATGTTCTTGGTTTCCATAACATATGTGCTTAGAATATGCAAAAAGTAATAACAACAAAACAGCACAGCATAGCACAGAACTACAATTTTTGGGAGAAAGAGAAGGAAAATAAGTGGAAATGCTTTTCCATTAACATTTTTTCACGTTTCACAGCCATAAATTTAAAAATTCTTCATGCTCTATCCATTCATTCCTATTCCATGTACTTCTATTTGGTTTGGCTTCAACTTCCATACTGTTGCTCCACAAATATAATAGCAACGATGATGATGCTGAAGCTTTTGTGATGTTTGACTATTTAATTTATGAAACATACTGAAACAAAAAAAAAGCAGGAATAATGAATTGCTTGCTAAAGACGCGAATTTTTGCAGTTTTTGTTGACATTTCAATTTATTTATGTCAATTTGAATTATCTTGTCATGTCCTCTCGTTCCTCACTTCTTCATCGTCCCATCTCGTCCAAATATCAAATTAACATCATATTTGCCTCCTGACGTTGAGCTCGCTGGTAAATGGTCATCCTCAACTGGCCAATGACGGTCTTCAAATGTCAACATAGAAGCACAGTTTCCATAAATATCCGCAAATTCTTTTATCATTTGCAACCCCTCCACATCCAAAACAGCTTCCATTAATTTCTCATCGGGTGTCCATTCTTCAAGTTCCGATGCGAGATAATATGACTTAAATGCTGTGTCTTCGTCCGCCTCTTCCTCCTTGATTTTCTTGAACAAGTAATACATTTTCTTCAAGAATGATGAAATGTTTCGTTCAGTGTTCTCTGATACGTCTGTAATGTCTGGTAAGTTTGCCAAACGCCACACAATTTTCTCAAAAAATCTCTAAGAGAATTAAATAAATTTAAGGAACATAAAGGAACAAAAAATTGAATTCCCACAAACCTGATTGATGTTGTTGTAGACTAAAACCACACGAGATTTATCAAAAAGTTCGTCCGAAATTTTACTCAACTGTTGAAAATAATTTCCAATTAATTCATCGCTTCCTTCCAGCATATGAACAGAATACATATCGTGTCCAACAAGGAGACCACCAAGTCGACCATCATCCATTGGATATTTATAAATTTCCTTGATTATCTTGTTGAATGGTTCTTTAATCCTATGTGGCTCAATCACTGTCCTATGACGTGCTAAGTAGATTACTCGTTGGAAGTAACTTCGCCGTCCAAATACAAGCAGATTATCTCTTACATGACCAGCCAATGTTCTGCGATTTATAAATGATGGAACTGAATATTGCTCATAAAGCTTATTGAGCTTATAATATGGAACATTTGCTGACGTCTCACGTGTGGATTTCATTTTGGATTTACTTCTTTTTTATCAAAAAAAATAAAGAATTTCGTAGCAATTTATGATTACTTTGATTAATTTCAAGAAAATAGAAAATACATAACAGTTGCTATAGAAATGTTTACAATGGACACGTGGGTTGTTAAGGACATACTTTAAAGGTAGTAAAGCTATTTTCAGGGGTTAATTTTATAAAAGATTGACAACAAGGGTTGGAAATTTCATTTTTACGTTAACTTCAGGTCATTAAAAAAATTATTTTTAATTATTTATGTATACCTAGATTCTCCTTTGTTGACGTGATTGAAAGCAAACAAAAATAGACATTGTGCACTAATGACTAAAATTCACAAAAGTAAGTACACAAACATATCCACCCCTTGAAAAACATTCATTAACAGTGCCAATAATCTGAGTTTTTGCGGTATTTAACCTTTTACTACCAATTTTTATATTTATTTTTTCAATAAATTTTTAACATCGTGTCCTTTGAAATTCAATTAATTTACATTCCATTATTTACCTTGCCGTGAGTTCATAAAATTAAATATTGGTAAATAATGCAGTGGATGGAGCAATGTATTATCAATTTACCTCACATTGCTTATTGGAAAATTGAATTTATGGGTTTTAATTAGTAAATTTATGCACATAATTATCCTAAATCAGACATGAAGTTAAAAATTATTTTTTTGTGTCAATTAACCTTCTGTTGGTGCCAATGAACTTATAGAAAATATCAAATAATATTTTGACTTTTAATTCTTATTTAACAAGCAAAATTTTACCCTCAAAATCACGACATGTCGTACTTGATTCATCTTCTCACATCAACATTAGTGCCACGATGTGTTTTATGCCAAAATTAATAAATATTTTCCTGAATCAAATTTTCAAAATAATAAATTCAACATTTAAACCATATGCTGCACACAAATTTCGACATGAAAACATTATATCGCTCTCTGTCACTGTTGCTCTCGGTATAATCCTTTGCAAATTGATATCAATGTTCATTGGTGTGTTAAAAAAATTTTGGCAATAAAAAAAGTGCTTAATTTGCATGAAATCTATAAAAACAATAAAAAGAGTGCAAATTGGCATTTTATTGCAATAATCAATTCATGGACATTTAACGGAAAATTAAATTGAATATAGGGGGGAACCGAGTTGTTTTTCAGTGAATGGTCTCTGACAAAAAAAAATCAATTACCGTTTGATTGCTGCTGAATGTTCAGCAAAATGTTTATGTGATAAGAGAAAAATTCTCAGGTGGGGTAAATGTTATAAATTTGATATGAAGGAATTGAATTTTTGTGATTTATTGGATGAGATGGTTTATAAAGCTGAATAAAATATTTGAAAAACCGTTACTTTAATTTAAATTTTTGAAAACCGTTAAAATTTGAATTTTTGAAAACCGTTAAGATTTGAATTTTTGAAAACCGTTAAAATTTGAATTTTTGAAACCCGTTAAAAATTGAATTTGAGATTTTATCTTAAAATTTTGAATTGATTTTTACTGATTTGATTTAACATTTTTGAAGTATTTCCCCCAAGAGTTCAGAAATTTTGAAAATTAAAGAAAACATGCTTCATTTCTACAAAATTCTGATAAGATAAATGAAATCTGAAAGGGGGAACAAGTCAGAAAATTATGAAGCATATGGAAGTGTGAAAGGGGGAGAAGCGTATATAAAAAGTGATGATTCGTGTAACATCTGTGTGATTCGATTTATCAAAACTATAAACATGAGTAGATCAGCACATTTTTGTGAATAAAATCTCGTTTATAATTTTTTGCTATATCATATCGCATTTATATGTGCTATTTACTTGCTGATTCTGCCTGTCTTCAATCTTTTTCATCCTCCTACAAATTTCCTTTGACCTCATCGTCTTCTTTTCATTCTTACTCATATGAGTAGACATATGCACACTAATAGACGTCGAAAACTTGAATATAAACAGATGATTTGCAGAAAAAAGAGGGAAAATATGAGAGCAGTCACATAACTCTTGATTTATGACTTCACATTTGCAATATTGAAACATTTTCATTATTTTTGCACTTTTCAACTTCCTTCCTCTTCCGTTATTTTACATTTCTCCTCCTACTAGGACGTACGAAGTAAATGTAGCATAAGCTTTAAATTTAAAGCACTAAAATTAAAACCAAATTTAGATAAATGAGGAAAATTTTAAGTCGACCATAAATTTCAATTAGCCATTTTGAGGATTCAAACTAATTTTTTTTCTCTGCAGTTTCTTGAATGACAACATGAAGAATTGACATCGGGAACTCAATTCGATGAGTGTATAAAGCGCATAATTTTAATGAAAGTTGAACTGTCGTTTGATTTTGAAATTATGAGTTAAATCCAGTTATATCGGTTAAATTTTGAATATTTCAAAACCGTTAAATTTTAAAAATTTTAAACCGTAAAACAATTAATCGATTAAACCTTAAATTAATCCATTTGACAAGCCAAAATGAAGAAATCAGTCCGTTTCTATTTAAAATCAGCCCATCTAAATTTCAATTGTCCATTAAGACAGTAAAAAAAAGCCAAAGAAAAATTGAAAAGAATTTCCATGTCCCATGTATTAATGTGTATTTATTTAGGTTGAATAGTGCGGAAGAATTTGTTATGATCAAAAGAAACAAGCACCAAACAATGGTCCCATTTCCATTTTCTTTCCTTTTCTTTATTCCGACATAAATCTATTTGCTTGTCCTTCCTTTTCTTTTTTATTATGACTGTGTCGAAAGAAAATGAAATGAAAATGTAATTTGATTTCATTTCCTTTATTCAAAGCAGGACCTTTCTCATCTTGAAATGAACCCCGAACGTTCATTTAAATTACACAAATTTGACCCCAAATATAAGCGATAATAATGTCAGATTCATAGATTTTTAAATGCCACAAATTGGGCAATTGAGCAATTTGCATTCGTTTGTATTTAAGAACTGGAACTACCATACTGAGTGCCATTGATACAGTAAAGCAGTAATTTGATATTTGGACGAGATGGAACGATGAAGAAGTGAGGAACGAGAGGACATGACAAGATAATTCAAATTGACATAAATAAATTGAAATGTCAACAAAAACTGCAAAAATTCGCGTCTTTAGCAAGCAATTCATTATTCCTGCTTTTTTTTTGTTTCAGTATGTTTCATAAATTAAATAGTCAAACATCACAAAAGCTTCAGTATCATCATCATCATCGTTGCTATTATATTTGTGGAGCAACAGTATGGAAGTTGAAGCCAAACCAAATAGAAGTACATGAAATAGGAATGAATGGATAGAGCATGCAAGAGGATGAAGAATTTTTAAATTTATGGCTGTGAAACGTGAAAAAATGTTAATGGAAAAGCATTTCCACTTATTTTCCTTCTCTTTCTCCCAAAATGTAGTTCTGTGCTATGCTGTGCTGTTTTGTTGTTATTACTTTTTGCATATTCTAAGCACATATGTTATGGAAACCAAGAACATTCATATGACTTTATAAATTTTCAAGCTTCATTTTTTCTACACAGAGGAACTTGACGAATTCATTAAAGAAATTGCAATTGGAAGTAAAAGGCAAAAGCTGAGGGTTTAAAATACTCGCCAATAAATGCAGCAGGATCAGGCAAGAGGAAAAAAAATCTCACCATAAATGGCAATTAAATGAACAATGAACAAACAGAAAAGGGAGGAAAAAGTTTATTTTTTATGCTCTTTCTGCATATACATGGATATACATATAATATTTATCACATAGTGTGTATTTAAATATCACATTGGGGATGATGACGATGATGATGGCACATAGCGTATTGAAATTTAACACCGGAACTACGATGGCGAGTAAATAAATGACATTTTTTATTGTTTTTCATAAATCCTCTTTCCCTCGTGCTTGCCTGCCTGCCTGCTTGCTCTTCTTTCATTGCCATTTCATTCAATGAGCACAGCACACACACGAACTGTATAGCTATAGTGGCTAGATAAATGAACATTCAGAGAAGAATGAAAGACAAAAAAAAGTGTGGAATAAAAAAACAACAAAGCTTAGCTTTGTCCACTGCCCGTTTCATTTCATTCCTGATGCATGTTGATGCTGTTAAAAGAAGAGATTTATGTTGGAGGTTTTAAGTTAAATAATGCGAAAGTGTTTTATGTATGCTTACTTGCTTGTTATGCAAAATGCAAAAAAATCCGATTCTATTTAAATGCAAACACAAGTGAGGAAGTAACCGGATGAGCAGATGTGACAATTAAATATGCTAAAAGCCAATTCCTGAAATTTAATTTAGAAACACAAGTTTTATTCAATCAAGTTAGGATTGCAAGAGGGTGATTAAAAGTGTCGGAACTGCTCTTTAAAGTTCCATCAATTTTATGTAAATTATTAATTATTTTGCATCTGATTCAATAGAATGACCATGTCCAGTGCCACTTGCAGTTCAATTTTGTTTTCCATGTTACAGTCATGTTTCTGTTTGAAATATGGGGACAGAAGCAAGCAGGCAGCTCTTGTAGGCTGTTTTAGAAATTCAAATTTCAACATGCAATAATTTGCACCATTAATAATTTGCCGCCATTGTCACGTTCTGTCTCCATTTCACTCATATCCATAAATTTATTACTTTCGTCAGTTCCATTAAAAAGATGCTTTTTTCACTCAAAGAAATTAATTTTTTGGAATTAAAATCAAGAGAAATCCTCCGTGCACAAAATGAATCAACATTAATCACCAATGTGATAGTTCTGCACTTGAAATCCCACACACGATTGTGGATTAAAATGATGAATTATGTTCTCGGTTGAATGCATTTCTCTCATACTCATTCTACTGCTTATGTTTATGCTGCTTCTGCTGCTGTTTACTGATTGTGCTCCTTTAAGTCGTCGGTGTTGCTGTTGTGCGGTAATGTGACAACCAACAGCTTTCTCACATAAATGCGAAAATTCTCATATGGATGTGAATTATGCAAGATGAAAATAAATTCTATCATAATTTACTGTAGTGCTGCAGTAGGAGTCAAAAACATTATTTGCCTTGCTTTAAACATTGAATTTATTTCTTAAACTTTATGAAAATGACAATGTGCATAAAACGAAATGGAAAATCATCCATTGATTTGGTTGACTTTGTAATTTGAGCATTTAGGAAAGTCCTTCGGTGGTTTTACCATTTGATCAACTTCTCCGACTTGTAGAATGAGTGACATTCCCTAAAACCAAATATTACCATTACTTTTAATGAAATTAAGCAGAAATTTGACTTACAGTTTCCAAATGCCAATCAAAATGACAGTGGAAGAGCCAAAATCCAGGATTATCAGCACGGAATCGTAGTCGAACATATCCAGGATATGGAAGTATGCATGTGTCTTTATATGGTGGGTTACGATGTGTTACATTTGGGATGCCACCGTTTTTAACCCAACCAGGAATTGGCTTTTTATCGTAGACTCCCATATCAACAATATGAAATTTATGTCCATGCAAATGTATGGGATGAGGTATTTGGTCGTCAACATTTACAACAATAAATTCAACAATTGAATTAAGGTCAACTTTAATTCGATGTATACATCTGCATGCTGTCACATTTCCAAATCCATTATCTGTGCAGAATTTTCCTACTGTACTGTTCTCATCACAAAACATTGTCTCATCAATCATTTCAGGTTGTGTGAGCAAAGGAAATGATGGATAAAGCAGACTGATATTATTAAATGTGCCAATGCTATTGAAATTTGCTTTTGTTGTCTCAACTAAAAGAGATTAATGTGAAGAATTTGGAGTTAGAATTGGATAATTGTATAGATAGTAACACCAACGGTCACTAAGTTAACGTTAACTTTGTTCAATCCATACTTATTGGATTTCCATTTGTATGCACTGTAATTAAATTTTCAACTTACAACTCATCCGATAATTGGTTCCATTCGTGTACAGAACATCATCACTAATTGTTGGCGAGTCGAGGAATAAATAAAATTTATGGTCAGGCTCGGATTTAATTATACTGTCGTCATGTTCAAGTGCTTTAAGGGCTAAAAATGGAATATCCTTGACTTTTGGTTTTGGTGAATTGAATATTTTCTTTGCTGAAAATTCTGTTGATTGTATCGGTGGATCTTTGTCTACAAAGTCAACGCTGCCACCTGACGAGTTTCCATATCTCAATATAGCAAACCCTTCTATTATAGTTCTACATGGAAACATTGTTTGAGCTCTAACCCAATAGTCTCCTGGGGTTTTGTTTGCATTTATAACAAAGTCAAATCTCTCGCCAGTCAGAGAGTATAGTGCATCAATTGTAAATGGCTCAACATAGCTTATTTCTGTTGCAATAATTGACATTTCATGATGCTCAACTTGTAGCAGAAAAGGACAAACATTGAATCCAGAATTGATGAGTCGGAACCGATATTTTTTATTTGGTTCCACATTATAAATTGTAAGTGGAGCAAATTGATATGTTTTTGATGATTGCTGTGGGAAATAATTATTAATTATTGAATAATTTTTTTTAAAAAAATATCTTACGTTGAAGAACCGTCCATGTCCATTAATTAATATACTTTGTGTGAGCAACGAGCGTGAAACCATTCCAGGAAAATCATCTTCAGCTAAATGATGCATCCAATCTGATACGATCACTATATGTTCGGGTAGGTCATAGTCATACAAATGTCTATTTGGATTTGTGTTATCAGGAGCTCGTACAACGAGAGCGCCGAAAATTCCATTTGCTTTTTGATGTCCGCTGTGACTGTGATAAAAATGAGTTCCTTCGTCGTCTGCTGTGAATGCATACCTAAACTTGTTTCCATATGGAATTGGACACTGAAAATAATTAGAATAATCAGAGTTAGTATGTCAAGGTCAAATTTACAGCTGAGTTAACGAACCTGAGTGAGATAAGGAGTTCCATCAAAATATTGAGTGCCCAAAATGTGTCGCATACCATGCCAATGAATGCTTGTTGCTGTTCCCTCTGCATCATTAGTCAAATCTACAACAATCACATCATCTTTACAAACATGAATAGCAGGAGCAGGCAGCTCGTAATTGATGCTTAGAAATCCGCGCGTTGTTCCATCAGCCATGATACATTTTGAATGAAAGCAATGTGATAGGTCACCCGCTGTACAGTTTTGACATGCTCTATCATTCATACGTAATAAATTGATAAGCAATTCATTAAATAAACAAGAAATTAATTTACATACCCGCCCATTATCTGAAATGCCTTGAGAGCAAATTTGAAATAACATATTCGTCGGTCATTTGGAACGCACTTCCGATGACACTTGTATCCTAATGTAAAGTCTTCTAGTTCTATTATTTCATCCGTTTTTATTACATCCAGAAATGATTTTAATAAGTTATCTGTCAGAAATGGATAAGGAATAAATGCTTTGGAATAACTTATTGAAATAATTAATATGATGATTAATTTAATGTTCATGTCTACACGACTTGATGATTATTACTGAAATGATTGAAAATAAGAGTCTAATTAATGGGAGAAGAAGAGAATATTCTTTTTTGATTTGTAATTCTCATTTCTCTTATAATTCATGAGATTGACTCATTTGGATGTGGATCATTTGAAATTTATGAGTACTTTAAGACACAACATTTATTAGTCACGAAACTATAAAATAGCCTACAAAAATAAACACAAAATAAGAAATAAATTCAGCACGCGAGCAAAAGAAATAAACAGAATGTCACGGTTTCATTTGATGATGCACCGCAACCTACTTGTAGAAATACCGAATTAGATATCCCCTTCCTAATGTAAAGTAATGCGGAGGGAAGGAACATTAGGAACTGAAATGTTGATGTTAAGAGAAGTAATTTTGAGAAAAATGAATGTGATTTTTGTTCTACCTTATGTGTCCATCGTACAAGAAAAAGTTCAAGACTTAATGCCATTAGCTGTTGAATTTGATTTTCTGGTTGAAGAATATTGCTCCGGAAAAGGGTCGATTCCACCAACAAAACGTAGAAATAAGAGCTCAATTTATATCTGCACGATGGAAAAAGCAAATATCTTATTACACAATTTAAAAGAATCGAAAAGAATTAAGGAAATTATCCTGGTTGCTGTAGATTAATTACATATGGAAACTGACCCCTGATCATGTACAAAACTACTTGGGGATTTTATTCTCAAAAAACAATAGCAAATAAAACATTTTTCGTCGGTTTACCATCAAACCCCACATCCTTTTGTACTACTCCCTACAGTATTCCCTGCATCTGAGTTTAATAATTCAGATCAAGAACTAGTTTTAGTATTAACAAAGCTAATTTGAATTATCGAAAGTAGCAGATAAAGTTCGTGATGTTTAAAGCCGCTTTTAAATTCCTTTGTTAAGCTTGTGCCTTAAAACATGACACAGACATCAAATTTTTTAAAAGCACTTAAGCAATGAACTTTTATGAGGGTCTTTAATTTTATTTTTCAAAAATTTTGTGAAATTTCTCTATGACGGTTTTGGTATAAAAGCAATGAGAAGTTGTTCGAAACGTATCAGACATCTTCAATTTGTCAAAAGAGAAAGTTTTAAAAATTCAAATGAAGTTTTTAATCAGTCTATTCCTTTTAGGACTATCAGGAAATGCAATTGGTGGCGGAGTATCGAATTGTGGTCCAATTCAATCTAAATACTTGGTATTGCTTCAAGCTTCTGAATATATGTTGGATGAAACATTGAAATTTGTAAACAGTAAGTAGGTTTTTTGGAAATTTCGACCGATTGTAAATAATTTTATTTTTAATAGGCACGGTGCATTCATACCCATACGTTGGAAACAGCTATATTGAAAACTTTATTTGTAATTTGAATCTAACCATTAATACAATGGCCTCAGGAACAAGTCAAATCTCTGGAGTAAATCCTGATATTATTTTGGGTATATTTAACGGAAGTATCCATCCGCCATTTGAACAACCACTTGAATGTATTGAAGCTGAATTGATGTCATTCTACTTATATGTCCAAAATCTTACTGAAATTATTATTCCGGATATGGAATCCCAAGTCATTTCATCTCCTAGTATGTATTAGGAATTAATTATTTTAACCAGAGTCAATTATCTTAATTTTTTCTAGTCAACGAGACAACTCCATGTCCAACTGTCGTGCAAATACAAAGTCAATACTTTGTTAATGCTAATGGAATAAGAAGCAGTGGAGTAGATATAGCAACAAGTATGTAATATGATTTGAAATTGTGACACTATTTCTAATGAACCTTTTTACAGCTGCCTCAGCTGCTTTTAGCAGTATTGGATTGTTGAACTTGTTCATCCACCAAATCTCTTTGTCTCAATTGTGTGGAAAGAAAATCATGATCGATAGCTTAATAGAATTTTATAATATGAACTCGACTATCATAAATGCTTTTTATGAAAATCAATCGATTTCTGTTCCTGCTCCATTGAGTTGTACCAAAGGTTTGGTTACATCACAAATTCAGGATTTAAATTCAACCTATACTAATATTGATAATAACATCAATAATACAAGCGTACCACCAAGTTGTGAACCATTCTACAGTGACTTTAGGGAGTTTAAAAATACTTGGAACACTTATATGAGTCAGCTCCGTTATTATACAATAAGTAAGAAATGAATTTTTAGAAAAACTTAGTGGATATGAATTCTAAACTGCTCCTTCATTTTCAGACTTTTCAATTGAATATCCAGTTTTGACGCCATTCTTTGTGGCTGATCTTCTTTGTGAATTCGATGTTATGGTCATGTTTGCTGCAAATGTAACAAGTTCTCTGTCTGGTATCGAACCTGACATAATTTATAGAATTCTTAATGAAGAAGTCACGACTCCATTCCCATCACCTTTGGATTGTATTGCTAATGATTTAGTTTTCATGAGAAATCAAATTTCTAATTTAGTCAACAACGTGATTCCAGGATTCGAGAATATTGCTGTTAATTCTACAAGTATAGTCTTAAATTTTTGAAATCTACTTATAGCCTTCAATTTTTTTTAATCTTGCAGGTGATACTTCTACATGTAATACCACGTACACAGCTTTAAAGGGCTATGTCGTTCAATTGGTAACGTTACTGAAACAGAAAGGATTACTAGTTGCAAGTAAGTTTCTATATTCAATCTTTCTTGGTCGATTTATTCAAGTTTACTTTACGTTTCTACAGCTGGAGCTGATCTCTTCAAATCAATTGGTCTCGGTGATATGTATTTCGAATCATTTGCTTCAATCCTAGATTGTTTACCAAACCTAGTTGGAAAATACGTTGGTGCTGCACTAAATGCTGATGGAACTTCAGTTACGGCTTACGTCAATGGCAATCGTAATTCACTTCCATATCCATTTAGTTGTGCCAAACTATTGATTGATATTGCTGATAGCTTGTTGAATCAAGCATTGGTTAACTTTGTTACCGATTCTCTTAATAATTTGGTATTACCAAATATTCCAAATTTTAGAGGATAGAGTAGAAATAGAAGAGGAACTTATGAAACCTTATGGATTGAACATTTATTTTTTTTGTAGAAGAATCTTAAATAAAAATAATTTTTTTATAATAAATTTATCCACGAATTTGGTTGACTTTGTAATTAGAGCATTTAGGAAAGTCCTTCGGTGGTTTTACCATTTGATCAACTTCTCCGACTTGCAGAATTAATGACATTCCCTAAAACCAAGTATTAGAATTATTTTTAATGAAATTAAACAGCAATTTAACTTACAGTTTCTAAATGCCAATCAAAATGACAGTGGAAGAGCCAAAATCCAGGATTATCAGCACGGAATCGTAGTCGAACATATCCAGGATATGGAAGTATGCAGGTGTCTTTATATGGTGGGTTACGATGTGTTACATTTGGGATGCCACCGTTTTTAACCCAACCAGGAATTGGCTTTTTATCGTAGACTCCCATATCAACAATATGAAATTTATGGCCATGCAAATGTATGGGATGAGGTATTTGGTCGTCAACATTTACAACAATAAATTCAACAATTGAATTAAGGTCAACTTTAATTCGATGTATACATCTGCATGCTGTCACATTTCCAAATCCATTATCTGTGCAGAATTTTCCTACTGTACTATTCTCATCACAAAACATTGTCTCATCAATCATTTCAGGTTGTGTGAGTAAAGGAAATGATGGATAAAGCAGACTGATATTATTAAATGTGCCAATGTTATTAAAATTAACCTTTGTTGTTTCATCTGGTGTATAATTTAAAGTTTTAATAATTAGCAACTGTTAATGCCTCTGGTCTTTAATTTATCAACTTACAGCTTAATCGATAATGAGTTCCATTGGAATATAAAGCATCATCACTAATTGTTGGTGAATCGAGGAATAAATAAAACTTTTGATCAGGTTCAGCATCAATTATACTGTCGTCATATTCGTATGCATTTAACTCGAGAAATGAAATGTCCTTGACTTTTGGTTTTGGTGAATTGAATATTTTCTTTGCTGAAAATTCTGTTGATTGTATCGGTGGATCTTTGTCTACAAATTCAACGCTGCCACCTGACGAGTTTCCATATCTCAGCACAGCAAATCCTTCTATTATAGTTCTACATGGAAACATAGTTTGTGCTCTAACCCAATAGTCTCCTGGGGTTTTGTTTGCATTTATAACAAAGTCAAATCTCTCGCCAGTCAACGAGAACAGTGCATCAATTGTAAATGGCTCAACGTAGCTTATTTCTGTTGCAATAATTGACATTTCATGATGCTCAACTTGTAGCAGAAAAGGACAAACATTGAATCCAGAATTGATGAGTCGGAACCGATATTTTTTATTTGGTTCCACATTATAAATTGTAAGTGGGGCAAATTGATATGTTTTCGAGGATTGCTATGGGAAATATTATTAATTATTGAATAATTTTTTTAAAAAAATATATCTTACGTTGAAGAACCGTCCATGTCCATTAATCAATATACTTTGTGTGAGCTGTGAGCGTGAAACCATTCCGGGGAAATCATCTTCAGCTAAATGATGCATCCAATCTGATACGATCACTATATGTTCGGGTAGGTCATAGTCATACAAATGTCTATTTGGATTTGTGTTATCAGGAGCTCGTACAACGAGAGCACCGAAAATTCCATTCGCTTTTTGATGTCCACTGTGACTGTGATAAAAATGAGTTCCTTCGTCGTCTGCTGTGAATGCATACCTAAACTTGTTTCCATATGGAATTGGACACTGAAAATAATTAGAATAATCAGAGTTAGTATGTCAAGATCAAATTTACAGCTGAGTTAACGAACCTGAGTGAGATAAGGAGTTCCATCAAAATACTGAGTGCCCAAAATGTGTCGCATACCATGCCAATGAATGCTTGTTGCTGTTCCCTCTGCATCATTAGTCAAATCTACAACAATCACATCATCTTTACAAACATGAATAGCAGGAGCAGGTAGCTCGTAATTGATGCTTAGAAATCCGCGCGTTGTTCCATCAGCCATGATACATTTTGAATGAAAGCAATATGATAGATCACCCTCTGTACAGTTTTGGCATGCTCTATCATAGATATGATTATTTTATAAAAATAAATAAAATTACATGATTCAAAATTTACATACCCGCCCATTATCTGAAATGCCTTGAGAGCAAATTTGAAATAACATATTCGTCGGTCATTTGGAACGCACTTTCGATGACACTCTGATCCTAATGTAAAATTTTCCAAATCAATTTGATCAACTTTGAGATCATCCAGAAAGGATTTTAATAAATTATCTGTTAAGAATGGATACGGAATGAATGCTAACGAATAGTTTGAGAAAATAATTATAAAGAAGCTTAATTTAAGATTCATGTCTACACACTCGAGTCGATAACAGAAACTAAAATAGATGCATCTACAAAATTGTCACCGGAAAAGAAATTCTCTCTTCTGATAATGATGCACATTTCTTTGAGGCTCAATTTTTAAAAGATAATTGCTTTTTATTTGTATTATCAATTGATTCTTAATCGATTCTCTTTTCTTACTATGATTAGGTCATTTGTCGGCTTCTACATAATTTGTGTAAAATAAATCTCAGGATATTAACATTGGATTAAAATAAATTCAAAGATCACTAGTTTCTGATTAAAAATGTTTTTTTCGACCTTTACTTAGCAATAAAAATCAAACCAATCACTCGAAATTAGATTTTATGTTTAAGTCAATAGAATGTTAATTAATCTGAATGAATATTTTTTCTGCAAATTTATCACAAATTTTTGATAATTTATAGGAGTTTGTCACCACATTAATGACAGTGTATGCCTTAATATCCACTAAAATACCACATCCAATAAAAGGAATATCAAGCGTATCTTAGAATTCTGAAACTTAATAAAGACAATAAAAACTAGTAATGCGTCCACGGGCTGCGGACGGAAGTGCATTTTCTTAAAACTACTGTGCACAGAAATCTAAACGTATAAAAAACTAGTAATGAAAAAGAAAACTAACGCATAAAACACTAACGCCCAGAATAATAAATACAAGTTTTTAAAAAGAATAACGGTCAAAAAATATTTTAAAAATAACGGTCAAAACATATTTGAAAAATAAAGGCCAAAAAATATTTAAAAATTAACGGTCAAAAATTATTTGAAAAATAACGGTCAAAAAATATTTGAAAAAATAACGGTCAAAAAGTATTTGAAAAATAACGGTCAAAAAGTATTTGAAAAAGTAACGGTCAAAAAATATTTGAAAAAATAACGGTCAAAAAGTTTTTAAAAAATAACGGTCAAAAAGTATTTGAAAAAATAACAGTCAAAAAATATTTGAAAAAATAACGGTCAAAAAATATTTGAAAAAATAACGGTAAAAAAATATTTGAAAAATAAAAATAATACCCCCCCTCCCAGTTTTACCCCCCCCCCTCGTACCCCCTTGTTCAACTTCCCTTTTCCCCCTTTAATTCACGCCAAGCAAGGTTTACGTAATGTAAATTTACATGACACGTATTTTTACGTAATGTAAGCTTTAATTAATTTAGCTTCGTGAAAAATTCGGAAAATGTCAGGAAAAATCTGAAAATGGAAAATTTTTTCATAACACATCATGAAATGTCAAAAAAGTGTAAAAAAGTACAAAAAAAAAGTTGCTCGGAGTGGGGCTCGAACCCTGGCCGGAAGATTGTAAGAAAAGTCACGTTTTTAAGGGCTACGTAAAAAATACGTACGTAAAACGTAAGTAATTTTTTCAAAAAAGTTAATTTAATTAACCTTCTACTGCACTGATCAAAAAAATCTCTCGTCATTCTTGCCTCTGACCTAGTCCACACATTTTAAGCAAAAAACCCCATCGAAAAAGCTTAAACTGGAGGCGGTGTGGAGCGGCAGACGGACGGACGGACGGACGGACGGACGAACGGACGGACTGACGGACGGACTGACGGACGGACGGACAAAACGCGGACAATAGTGTCTTTTCCCTTTGGGAAAATGCACTAAAAACAATTATTATGAAATAATATATTTTTTAATTTTATATACAAATTCAACTTTTAGATTTAGTCAGTTCCATCATTTCATACATTTTTCCTTTGATGTTATCAAGTTCTTCGACAACAGCATGTTTTGCTGCTCTAACGACCTGTTTCGCCTGCCTCAAATTTATTGTTTTAAGTGATTTTACGAGATCTTCAGGAGTTAATGCTGCAACATCACAAACTGTGCGAATTCCTGCCTTATACATGAGTTTTGCACGTCCAATTTTAATTCCCGGAAGTTCCATTAATGGCAAAAGTTCAGCAGAGCAGCAATAAGACAATCGCTTTGAGAACTTCTCAAGAATTTCCTTAAACACCCAATATTCATCAAAGACCTCACAAAACTTAAATATGCTGTATGCTTGCGAGGCAGCCGACTGCATCAATTTATGGACAATTCCTCGATTTACTTTATACTTTTTTGATACCATAAAAATGTCCAGTCCATTCCACAATTCATTCAAAATTAATGCAATATAAAATCTTTTCAGTATAGCTAGTTGGTTTTCAGTAAAATTTGGATTGATGACCATTTTCATGGCAGTTTTTTCGGATATTCCTATAACGTTTGCTGTGTGCATTAATGACTGAGGAAGTTTCATAAAAATTTCATTATAAACCTTGTAGTCCAAAAAACTAGATTCAACTGCTTCATTTGGTGCTACTATAAATAGTAAATGTAGACATTGCGTCAGCACTAAGCATTCATGGGCTTTCTTAAGATCCAATTCCACTTTTCGAGCATCTTCCAATGACATTCCTGAATTAACGGCTGCCTTTCCAAGTTTACTCACGTGCAACTCATCACTAGGAAATAAATGTACAGTCTCGCTATTTAAAACAAATGTTCTGATTGGTCTTTGATATCCAAGTGACTTAAATTCATGGACAATGGCACCTTCTACAAGAAGTTCTTCCACCGTATTAATGATGATATCGCTCAATTTGTCATCAAATTGTTCTTGCTGAACGTGACATAATAAATATTTTGTAAATTCCATGAGATCTTCATAAGATTTACAAAGTCCAGTTCCAATTAAATCTAGTGCCAATGATCGAAATAAAAATTTGTTGCTAATAAATGCACTTGTCGTGCTGTCCATTTTTGACGTTAATAAATTGACTAGTTTCGGATAGTCTTTTTGGTCACAAATGAGAATACTTTCTCCCGTCTCTGCTTTCCCAGCTCTTCCAGCACGTCCAACCATTTGCTTATATCGACTTAATGTGAGAAATTGTGGACCAATATAAGGAGAACGAATAATGACACGACTTGCTGGCAAATTGACTCCTGCTGCTAACGTTGATGTACAGCATATAACTGTGATGATTTGGAGTCGAAATGCTTCCTCTATGTGCTTCCGTTCGTCATTTGTTAGGCCTGAGAGGAATAAAGTAAATTTCACAATTAAGTATTAAATTAAAATAAATCTCGAGATTAAATATTGGATATACCTGAATGATGATAAGCTATTCCAAATGGAATCGTTTGTAGTAAAAGTGGACAGATAGTTCCATTTGAATCGTTCTTGATTGCCATAATTAAATTTTTCTTTTCGCTCGTCTTAATCCTCCTCATTTCCTTTGGTAAAATTTCTATTAGAAGTTTAGCAACATTTTCACATCCTTTTTTTGTTGAACAAAAGACTAAACATGATGACTTGAGAGCCACTTCAAGAACTAAAATTCCAATACTATCCGGATCCCTATTGGCTAATTGATTAGGACAGTCAGTTCCAATATGAGATCGAGTTGTTGTGAATGTTTCAGCGACTGACGAAGGATTTTGATTTATGTACATTAGGTCACTTCCAACTTTGACATATTCTTTAAGTTCAACAGGACGGAAATTTCTAGTATAAATGTCAGCATTTAAAAAGCTTGCAATTTCATGTAAATTGGCAATTGTTGCGGACATTCCAACAACCTGAATTTGACTGTCATCAACAAAATTTGATTTAGCTAGAAATGACTCTAAGATATGACCGCGTTGAGGATCTCCAACCATATGTAATTCATCTACAACAACCATGCTAATTTCATTAATTCTCTTCGACTCTATTAAACTATCCAGTAAGATATTTGCTTTTTCCATCGTGCAGATATAAATTGAGCTCTTATTTCTACGTTTTGTTGGTGGAATCGACCCTTTTCCGGAGCAATATTCTTCAACCAGAAAATCAAATTCAACAGCTAATGGCATTAAGTCTTGAACTTTTTCTTGTACGATGGACACATAAGGTAGAACAAAAATCACATTCATTTTTCTCAAAATTACTTCTCTTAACATCAATATTTCAGCTACTAATGTCTTCCCTCCGCTCGTGGGCAATGCATAAATTAAATTTCGTCGATCGGTTATTGCCTTAAGATTCAAACATTCTTCCTGCCAATCATAAAGACTCGGAATTCCTTTTAATCTCAATAGAAAGTCTCTTTGTCTCTGAGAAAGTCCGAAAAATGGTCCATAAGAATTAATTTGTTTGATGATCGTTGTATGTGACTTTTTCTTCCTGACAGTACTAGATGTTTGTGAAACGGAAATTCCAGAACTATTGGATGATTTTTCACAAACATACTGAGACCAAGTTGTTGGATTATCTATAATTTCAAAGTTATTACTTCCAATTAGCTCATTAATGCAGGCTGTCGGTTGAGTCAATGTTACTTCCTTATGATCATCCAAAATGCTCATTAATTGTTGTGTCAAGTTTGGAATCTCATCATCTTCATCGAGAAAGTAGTTTTCACCACTGCTGGATTTCTTGATTGATTTTGGAGTGTTTTTGATCCTCTTCTGTCGCTTTGCTGAATTTTCTGGTGTTTTAAAATTGTCATCCAGAGGTCTTTTCCTTATTGAATTCACAATAAATTTCTCGTCATCTGAAATTAATTAACAAGATTCATGAGTATTTCTGAGAAATATTAGTAATATGAATTAAAAATCATACCCAATCCATTGTTTTCAAGCAACGCTTGTGTTGAAATAGCCAGAATCATTGAATTATCATTATTTAAAATTTCTGTGAAACTTTCCATTCTTAATTCAAACAAGTTCTTCACAGTTTGATCACTTTATGCAATCTGTTCGATTATTCCTTAAAGATCACAGTAATATGGGCTTATAAAATAAAACAATCAGGTAAATAAAAGTGTAATTTTGCAATAAAAAAAGTTTCTGCGATCTCAATTTTTATTGTTTTGTTATTGTTCAATGAAACATTCAAAAACACGATCAACAAAATTTAAATTTTGGCGGGAAATTTAAAAAGTAACGGAAATTTTAGTCTTTAACGGAAATTAAGCATTTTATTAATTTTTGTACTATTTAGAAATGATTAATTTCCCAATAAATTATTAAATATAGTTGTTTAGATTTTTATATCCATAATTGTTCAATTCACTCTAATTTGATTAGAAACAGCTGATAATTTAAATCATTTTATTTTTATCTAAAGATCAGTATTAACTGTCTGCAGATTATTGCCAGCTGTGCATTAATATGTAATTTATAAAAGAAATACAATTTGTTGATGTTTATGATATTTTGAAACATTTGTGTTGTTATCAATTAAATCGCTAAAAAGGCAACAAACAAAACTGTAAAAAAATTGTTGACATTTAAAATGTAATGTTAGTATTTACTAGCGATTAGACCAGATTAGACCACAATTATTGCAATATTTTAGATTTTTATTATATCATTAATTTTTTCTTTAAGGAAATAATGAGAGATATTAATGTGTACTTAGAACCTAACTCAAATGGGACGTTCGTATACTATCCCGGTCATTTACTTAAAGGTTTTTATTAATTTGATCATGTTTTCTTAGTGATATTTTAATGTGAATAATTTGTTTAAGGAATGGTGGAGTTTCCGTTGGATCACGTGGAGAATATTCATTGTAAAAGATTTTAGTCTCTTCAGAACTACAAAATATTGTAATGATCTACTTTCTGTTGTAGGTTTTTATGTGACGGTTGTTGGAAAAGCAGAAACACATTGGGATAAAGAAAAATCCCTAAGTTACAGAAGTGGCGACACAAGAACTATTGAATACTATACAGGTACAAGTATTTATCAAACATCCAAGATCTCAAAACTCATTAACTAAGTTTTTTCCAGAATATTATTGGGAAAAAGAATTTTTCGTGGAAGAAGTAACTTACTTTATAGGACTCAAAAAAGGACCACTAATTACACTTCAGCCAGGTGTTTATAAATATAGCTTCTCATGTCAATTACCGCTATCTTTGCCATCTTCATTGAGTTTAAGGCTTGGAGACATTTCTTATTATGTTGAAAGTCAAGTGGATCTTGAAAACCGTTATAAAATATGTTTTGGACATACACCATTCGACATAGTTCGTTATGATGACCTAAACTTATGTCCAGAATTGAGATTGCCTGTTAAACTTGAAAAAGTTAAATCATTTTGCTTCTTATTTTGTACAGGCCCGTTAGTCATAACAGCTACTACGCCGTGTACTGGATTCGCTCTTGGTCAAAGTATCCCAATCAAAATTGATTATGATAATAGAAGTAATGTGGATGTGAAGCAGACAAAAGTGAGTTTGAAGCGTTTAATAAACTACTTATGCATTCATCCCAAACCTGGAACACAAAAGGATGATGACATGATAATATTAGTTGTTGCTGAGGGAGTTAAAGCTAGAGAATCAAAAAACTTTGAAACTTATTTGGAAATTCCAACAAATTTAGTTTGCTCAAATGAAAAATATTGCAGAGTAATTAAGATAAGTTATTTCATTGAAATTGAGGCAGAACTTGGTGGATTTCATTATAATCCTAAAATTCATATCCCTGTTACCATTGGAAATTTACCTGCTCATCCTCTTCCATATTCGGAATTGGAGTAATGACTGGAAAAATCCATTCAAATGTATTAGTCACAGCTCTCGATGCAAGAGATGTAGCAGGGAGGGGTTCCAAATATTTTTAAATGTGTATAAACAGCCCTGATGTCATCAGCTAGACATTGATGGCAACAAATTGTCTAAGAGACAATAAAATTATCATTAAATATTTTTTTATCGTATGACATGTATTTGTACATCATTAATTGATATTTTTGTTTCCAGTCCCAAAATTATTATTTTTATCAAATTCCATTCAAGTTCATGACTGTCTAAGGTAAATATTGAAATATCTTATCATTTAAATTTTTCAGCGGAACATTAGAAACTAACGAAACAATTATTTTTCGATTTTACACAATCATTTTTCAGAGTAATTAAATACTTGATGTTTATGGTATTTTCAAATGCCCGTACTGTTATCAATTAACTCGCGAATTGAAAGATAACAAATGAAACTGTAAATTGTTGACAGTGAGGTGAAATTTCAGTATTTTCTAGTGATTAGAACACAATTGTTGCATTATTTTAAGTCCAGTTGATATTTATAGATATTAAATTAAACTCAAGGTCGTCAAGTAAATAATGACTATCATTAATGTGTATCTAGAGCCCAATTCAAGTGGCAATTTAGTTTATTATCCGGGTCATATACTACGAGGTATTTATTGCTTTTAACTTTTCTGTCGATGTGATAAATTTTCATTGATAAAGCAATGTGATGAAATCTTTTTTTTTTTTTGGTTTATTTTAGGAACTGTGGAGTTGCTGCTTGATCATGTAGAGAACATACAGTGTAATTACAGATAAAAGATTTAGATTCCATTCAAAATACCTTATCTTTTACAGTTCAATAACATAACTAACAAGATGTCCATTCATTTTCTAGGTTTCTATGTCACAGTTGTTGGAAGAGCGGATGTAAACTGGGAAGAGACACAGACCAAAAGCGTTGGAACGACAGATGATAAAAGCGTAGAATTTGTCACAGGTGAAAATCCCTTTCGAATATTCTAGAACTTATTAATCAGTGAATAATCCAAATTTCAGAGAACTCGTGGGGACGGGAAGATTACTTAGATGCGGAAACATACTTTTTAGGTCACAAGAAAGGTCCAACAATCACACTTCAGCCGGGAATTCATAGATACAGTTTTTCATGTCAATTACCTCACAAATTACCATCCTCATTAAGCACAAGGCTTGGAAGTATTACTTATAGTGCAATCGGTTCCTTGGATATTCCTAATCATTACATTAAAGATGGACACGTTCCATTTGACGTGGTTCGTTATGATGACCTAAACTTATGTCCAGAATTGAGATTACCGTTTAAATTTGAAGAAGTTAAGTCATTCCGTTGTATATATTGCGCATCAGGTACACTAGTGATGACAGTTACTACGCCGTGCACTGGATTCGCCCTTGGTCAAAGTGTGCCAATCAAAATTGATTACGTGAATAAAAGTAATGTTGATGTGAAGCAGACAAGAGTGAGTTTAAAACGTGTGATTGTATACACTTATCGCCATCCTGAAAAGAAAACCAAAATTGACAGTGACATCATGTTATCAATTGTTTCTGCGGGAGCTAAATCAAAGGAATCAAATTATTTTGAAAGTATTTTGGAAGTTCCAACGACATTAGTTTGTTCTAATGAAGGATACTGTAAAGTTATTACAATTAGTTATTCCATTGAAATTGAAGGAGAAATTGGCGGCTGTCATGGAAATACAAAAATTTGCTTCCCTGTAACTATTGGATCATTACCAGCTAGAGCAATTCATTAAGTTCATCCTGCTTATCACTCCCTTCAATGTAAGACTTCATTTATTGACGATTGCTGAGTTCACAAATGACGTCTAACTTTTAGCAGGAGGGGGTTGGATATACAGAGGACTTCATTTATGAACGATCTAATTGAAATTTGTTAATTTTGAATTGTAACGGTTTTTTAAAATTTGAACTTAAGATTACGTAAATCTTCCACTTTTATATTAAATCTGAACTGTTAAATAATTTGTAGACACTTATATTATACGTACTCTAAATTTATGGTACTCAAAAACTAGTGAAAAATTGTTAATAAATTGTAAAATTGACTCATGTGTCAGTGGATGTAACATTAACCAGGAAATATCCCATTCAGGTCAATGCAAGCAGAAATAAAGAAATTTTAAAATTTAAGTCGAAAACTAAACAATTTCTCTTATTGCTTACACAGCAAAAATTTTAATTCATAAATATTTTTCATGAGAATCGTAAAAAAGGCTATCCTTTAATTCTAAAAGCATTTCCACTCGTGCATGATCAGGAAGTGAAGTATTTTTCGATTCATCATAATCCAAACGTGATGAAATTTCACAATATTACACATTGAATGAAGCATTTATTTTTTCATATTTAATTTCATCGATTCATAAAATTGGACGTGACTGAAATTTTTCCCATCTACTGAATGTACCACAAAATGAAAAAAAGGCACAAGAAGTAGGTCCATTTTTGATTATTTGGATTAAACATTTCCTTCCTTCCTCACTTGATTTTCTCTACTTAAACGATGACAAAAAGGAAGCATTTCACACATGAATAATGAGCATCCATTCGATGGACACATAGGTCAATTTTTATCAAGTCTTTTCGAACGTGATAAATTAAGACACGATGAAATTCATGAAAATATAATATTTATGCAACCTGTATCACGCAAAAAAAAAATTTTTCACTTAAAAACCTCTCAAATTTTTACAATCTTGAAAAGGGGAAAATGAAAAATTGAATATACAGCTACAAAACGTGATTGGTTTGAGAGAGAAAAGTTTTGTTATTTATTTTTAATGAAAATAAAAATAACAATTTTGTAAACAAAATTTTTGAAATTTTTTATGCAAAAATTTATTTTATGAAATATTTCTGTTTTGGGAAGGCATCTCAGTTGATGCTGAGGTCTGTAAATAATAGAAAACTTTAGACTGTTCTGTGGAAGCTATGGAGTGAGATATTACTGACAAGTTCTTAATGATTTGAGGACCTTTTAAAAATTCAAAATTTTAACGAACTTTTGAAAATTCAAAATTTTAACGAACTTTTCAAATTTAAAATTTTAACGAAATTCGTCAAATTTAAATTCAAATTTCTAACGGCTTTCAACAGAAAAGTTTTCACAATAAAAAACCAATAAAAAATTTGTTTAGTTTCTAAATATTTAAGGAAAATACTGGCAATTTAACAACCTCACACATCATTACTGCTTTGCGAATATCTCATAAAATAATTCAATGTTTATAAAATTAAGCTACAAACAATGTTGATCAAAGAATTTCCCAAAAATATTTTCGCATGCTACATGACTCACAGTTTATTATATAGGAAACAATACTGCTATCAATAAAATTGCTAAAATTTCGTCACTTACTGATATCTTTTTATTGATAAAGATAAGACAAAAAATATGTATTCTCATCGTATAGTTTAGTCAAGTTGTGTATAAAATGTGAGCATGTTGTGGCTTATAGTACTGATTCAATTATTTGTAACATGTAAGTAATTTCCTTATGAATACATAATTCTTGTTCCATAAACTTCTCATGAACATTGTATAAACAGCTCATGGATATGAGAACATTGAAGGAAGAGTTGTGAATGGAATAACAGCTCAAAATTACATTCCTTATCAGGCCTCGATAAGAGTGTCAGTAAGAGATTATTTACGTTTTGGAAGGGGTCATACATGCGGAGGAGTTTTAATAAAATCTCAAACTGTCCTCACAGCTGCCCATTGTTTAATGGATGGTTTGGACTACAGGACACCACTCGATATTCATGTTGTTTTTGGATCACTTAATCGCTTTACATTCACACAAGAAACTGTAATTGGACATGTTGAGAGAATCATTGTTCATCCCGAGTATCTTAGGACTTTCAGTTTTGCTCATGATATCGGTATTGTGATTGTAAGTGCTTATTGAATTTACTTGGGATTGGGTAGAAAAATCTTTTTCGAATATTTCGACAGTTTCGAAAAATTTCTGATTTTTACGGCGAACCTACTTAAAACTGATAAAATTTCATAAACGACTTAAAGAACTTCCCGATTTTTCTGTCGAACCCCAATTAACTCACTTAAGATGTATAGAATTTCCATAACATATTATCCTTACAGCTTAGACGTCCAATAGAGTTCAACAATAACATCAATCCAATTAAATTGATAGATTATCAAGTAGAAACAGGAACAAAATGTCGAGTTAGTGGATGGGGTGCTCTCAACTGGAGAGGCTCAATGCCTGCACAATTACAGAAGGCAAATGTAACAATTTTTAACAGAAATTTATGCAATTCCTCAAATGCCTATGATGGAATCATAACAAATGGAATGG
This sequence comes from Chironomus tentans, assembly GCA_963573255.1. NCBI lineage: Eukaryota > Metazoa > Arthropoda > Insecta > Diptera > Chironomidae > Chironomus > Chironomus tentans. The sequence goes on from OY754302.1 coordinate 24,957,252, forward strand.
TGTGTGCAAATGGTCAAACCGAAACAGGTGAAATCATTGACGTATGTCAAGGGGGTAAGGATAATTTTCAATAATAAAACCACAGAATGATGTTATCATGCAGAGACGACATTCCGTTTTAGATTCCGGTGGACCACTTGTATGCAATAATATGCTTGTGGGACTTGCATCATTTGGTGATCAATGTGGACGAGTTCTTGATCGACCTGGCGTATTTGTTGACATTTATTATTACCGCAATTGGATTACTGAACATTGGAATGGTGTTGCTATGCAAAAAAGTCACAAAATCTCTATTTTCATGTTCACACTTTTTGTAAATTTAATTTGGAAGTTCGAGCTATAAAAAATAACTTGAAACATCTGCCAACACACACTTTTTTGTGCTGCTTTTGCAACACATATAAAAAAATTCCTCAAATCAGCACCGAGAGAGAGTGAGAGCAGGCAAGTAGTAACAGCAGCAATAACAACAATTTTGTGTGCAATTGAAATGTTTGGCACTTTTTTATCAACATTCAAGAGGATTTAATGTTTCTAGTGACATATGGAAATTTTTACTTTTTTTGCTATGCCAATTTAAACACATGAAAAGCGAGAGAATAACGAGATACAATTGGTGTTACAACCAGATTCGTTCAGTAGACGGTGAAAAGTACGATTATTGATTCAGATTCTTCTATTTTTTTATTATTGGGACATGGTTAAGTTTTATGGCGGAAAATGTGGAGTATTTTCGAGGTCTTTTTTGCTCATGGATCATTTTATGAATTAGTAATTTTTAGCTGAAACATTTGGAAGAGCACGACAGTACGGGATTTTGGAATTATTGAAGAAAGAAGTATGACAAAAAGGAATCGAAATATAGCTCTCGTGATTGTATAATTATGATATCGAGGATCATTCTTACATTATACATTAAATGATCAAGTCCTAGGATGTCAGGTATAGATGGTAAGGGTACCCTAGTCCATACTACACTGTATATTGTAGGTAATATATCCAAAAAGCTCCGATTCTTAATGTCCTTAATATCTAAATTGTAATGCGCTCCAATAAGCCATACTTCCATCTCAAACTTGCCATAAATTGCACAAATAAAAACACATCCAACATGCAGTGACGAAACCTCTTCACAAGCTGAATAAAATATTTTTCCAACTCGATGCTCCTTTTATATTAAAATGCGATGCGACTCATGTGCAAATATTTTAATCCCATCTGAAATTTTCCATGCAACGCAAAATGTAAAATTGTTCATGCTAGTAAGTCTGTGTGCTTGACATTTTATGCAATTTTTCATTAGATGAAAAAAGTTCTTATGAATGAAATTGACATCACACACAATTTTACTGGTTTGGGGGAGACAACAATTATCATTGGTGACTTCATATGAGTGATGATGGTTATTTATGAGGATCACGAGTACAAATATGCATCTGCAGTTTTTTGACGTGCAATTGAGATAAAAATTTATTCAAATAAGAATGAGCTGTAAAAAGTATTATAATCAAAATGACAAATAAATCAACAAACGCTTCACAAACAGAAGATAATGCTTAAATTTGAGATTTTGGAACTGACTGACTGACTCATAATTGAATAAGAAAACATTTTTTGTCATTTTCAGATCGTGGTCAATAAGGAGAATAAGTTATTGACATTCTCACTCTAAAATTGAATGTCGTGGTAAATATTTGTATATCCAGTTGGAGATGATGCTGATGAACTTTACTTCTACTTACAATAATTTTTTAAGTGACCTAATTGGATTACATTTTGGAATTACGTGGCGAAAATGACTGATTTCCTATTTGTATTATGATGACTATGCCTTACAATTTATTATCTTTATTACTGCGTACATGAGTAAATAAGTATACTGAATAATAATCCTTAAAACAAAGTATTACTCCTAAGTAGCATCAGGTAGAGGATTTAACTCCAATTTGAGGTTAATCCTGGACTCAAATTAATTTAAATATGCTTCCATGAGTTTTAAATTAATGTTGTGAGCTTTACCAAGGCATGAATGAGAGCTATGAGCCATGAGATAGGCAAGAAAGTAAATTAATGGACTTGGAATATTTTTGTGAGGATTTCTTGCTGGATATCCATTGATAAATAACAATAAACAAGACATAAATCACAAGAAGATTAGCTTCAATGAATTTTTTCTCATGACATGAACGACATTTTCATATTCTCAGTTTTTCGGGACATGAAAAATTGGAATTGATTGATGCTTTTGAATTTTCCGATGTGGAAAAAGTTTCCGCATCAAATTGAATTGAGTATTATTGTGGAATGTCGATGATGTATGATATATTGGCCATAAAAGCCACTTAATTTCACAAATTTCCCTCAAAAATCAATTTCATTGAAATTTAAAATTTTCTCTCGAAATGGAAATAAAGCAGCCACAAATATGCAACTAATTGCAGCTTGATTGAAACCAATTATGTGTGGGCATTGATAAATATTTGCATAACATTGACATATTCATGATAAAGTCTGAATAATTAGACAGAATCAGAACTGAAAGGCTGCATCAATAAATGACCACAAATTGGATTAATTGAAGCTCCTTTAGCTCTTTAGATTGGATGTAATGACATGAGATTTAATTTCTGCATCCATGAACATCTTTTAATGCTATTTACTTCCATTTTTCTTACAAACTGAGAAGGTCAAGTGAAATTTCCGGCATATTCAAGACTATTTTGAGGATTCTTCTTCTTATGTCCATCTTGTCATCTTCATCTGATTTTTGAAAGAAGTCATAGCACTTAAATTGCTATTTAAGTCTTGTCCATTGATGAAGCCTTTTTTCGCATGAACACATTTGAGAAATTGACTTCTATGCCTTTACATGCTGGGTCAGATGAATGTCATAGAGCCTCTTCATGGTCTACATATACAGCAGCACTCAGATAGAGAGAATGAACATTCCTCAACTCCATTATCCAGTTAAAGGAACTAAATCCTTATTTAAGATCTTTAATACACCATCCAAATGCAGCTTAATGTTTGTTTATAAAACTTTCGGGATTGTTTTGCCAGAGTCGCGGATATAAGAAGAACAAGAAGGAAGAAAAGAAGGAAAATATTTTATGGCACTTGAAAATTCTTCTTGTTGCCTCAAAATTCAATTATTCTGCAAGAAGTGTCTCAGGATTAAGGATTCTGAAATGAATGAGACAGAATGAAAATAATGAAATAAAAATACCAAGTTCCAGTTCCTTCAGTCGTTTGGAATTGAATGCGCATTTAAGAATACTGGATTATTGACAAGAAACCAGAATAAGAACAAGTCACACCATCAGCATAAAAATCTCGTTAGACGCGCTAATAAAGAGCAAGAAGTGACACTCAAATTCAATTTTTCAGACTTAAATGACATTTTTTGTGCTTGCTTTGCGGTCACGAGATGAATATTAATTGGGAGAAGAACAAAAGGAAGTCATTGTATGCGAGTATAATGTGGAGTTAGGTCAAGATTGAAAATAAGAAAGAATTTGTTGGAATTATGTTTACATAATGCAGGAATTTGATACCTGATGCTGCTTGCCACATTCTCATATGAATAGCTTCTCTTTTTTTGTTTAATTCAAAAATTATATTTCAATGTCAATAATGAACAAAAAAAGAGTTCTTTCTGGATGTTTCCGACACAACAAATTTGCTGAAATTATTTTCGCATCAAATGTAAATTATAGTCGTGGAACCATCGGACTGAAATATGTATAGCAACAACAACGACGATGATGACAAAAAAAATTAATTCGTGTCTATTTTTTCATTACCTGATTCATGTGTCACGTGACTATGATACAATATACAAGAGAACATGAATCTTAACCACGACTTAATAAAATGAGAATTTTCATCTCAAAACTAGCAGTGCTGGATGCAGTAAAATAATTTTATTTTCCTATCCACTTGATATAACAGCATCGACTCAATTTTCTTACCATGATCTAATTTTATCGCTCATTCCTTCTTCCTCTAGCTTGCTTACTAAGTAAAGAAGTAAAAGGAGAAACAGATACAGCAATAGAGACGATGAAATTGCAATGAATGAGAAGAAAATTGTGTTTAAAATGAAACTATTATCCCGTCATATAAAAAAACATAAAAACTGCACAATGAATGATGATGTTCCTTACTATTTCTTCTTATCCATCTTCATTCTCATGCTCTGTAATAACAACAGCAACAATTGTGTATGAAAAAGCAGGAAAAATAAAAGAAAAACTCGAGTTGAATTCAATAAAGCTTATTGAAACTTACAAAAAGGAACGGAAAAACTTGCTTCTTAGGGGTCGTTCGTAAATTACGTCACGCTAAAAATCGACTTTTTTGACCCCCCCTCCCCCCTTGTCACAAATTTTCCAAAGAATTAAAAAAATTCTGTTTCAACTGTCACAAATTCATTGACCCCCCTCCCCCCTAAAAGTGTGACGTAATTTGCGAACGACCCCTTATAAAAATGATATTTCTTCCTTTTTTCCACAATTTAAACAGTAGTTGTATGATATCAAATCGTATGATGATGAGTATGATGGAAGAAGTAAAGTCTTCTGATACGTAGAAGTAAGGAAATAATACATTGACTCTATGAAAGTGATTTAGCGCAGTTTTTCTGTATTTGCTGACATCCAGGCTGTTACCGGCCTGCAAGATCCGAATTTTATGGCAAATTGAATGACTTCCTTTTACTGCCAACTCGTTAATCAATATTCAATGGCTGTAAACTCAGCTTGACTGGCTGCAAACTAGAAATCACAAAAATCAATAGATCCAGAAGAAGAAAACAGCAAGAAATATATCAGAAAGCAGATAAACTGATGATAAATCCAGACAGACAGAAGAATTGTCTTTCAAGTCAGCAGTTTCCTTCGAAAGATCCACGAAAAGCTGAACTATTGAGTACGAGTGTTGAATCTTTTTCCACACTTCGTCGCCTTCCAAATCAGAGCAAAAATTTCTTTTGAATGGGGAAATAAGAAATTGATACATGCACAGTGAGAGTTGCATTGAATGTGAATGTATGCGATTTCATGTTAAAGATAAACTTGCATCATAAAATGAAGAACATTCCAGCTTTGTTAGAAAATTCAATTTCAAAATTTGATTCATCAAAAGCTCATTAGTTGGTTCTCTTGAATCATTTCTCATTGACTTGTGGAATTGAAAGTAATTTAATTTGATTCAATTTTGCTTAAATAAATTGATTGAACAATAGCAAGCAAGCAAGTAAGACGAAGAAACTAGTGCTGGCTACTCAAATTCAATTACAGAGTAAAGCATAAGTTATCAGATATGAAATGAAATGTTTTAGGTCAATAAAGTCGAAAAAATGAATGAAATTTCTCTCGGTACCAGAACTGGACGAGGAAATAAAACTGATACTTAGCTACGAATCGACAATGGAATGTAAAAGCTCTCTGCAGAGTAAGTACATTCTTCTGCAATCTATGGCTAGTCATCGATATATGCAATATATTTCAAAATACATCTGACCAAGGCACTGAACACAAAATAAGAAATTGTATTAGCAATAACAGCAATAGAAATATCAGAAGAAGCTGGTTATTGTAACGAGAAAATTTTCATGAGAAGATTTATGCTTTATTAACATGTCAAATGCAATATTAAGTACATGTATGGATGGTATTCTTCTATTTTTGTACAGTTAACTAGGATGACCAGCTGAGCGGGTTTTTCGGAAGGTTAGTAAGATCAAGGTTAAGGTTAAGGTCAAATTTTGTGGATAAATAATAATAAAACTCTAAACGTTAGTTTTTAATTCCGATTCCGTCAATTTAAAGACTTTGATTGATCTGGAGTAATTAAAATGCCGAATGCTGTTAGGTGTTGTATAGAAGCGTATTTACGTCACTGGTTATTAAATTTCTGGAAGTATGTCAGGAAGTATAGACGATAAGATCCGTCTTTTAGACACTGGTACTGTACATTACACAACTATCCATGATCATCAATCCACATTTAATCAAAGTCCTCTAATTCTCATGAACTAAAGTATTTATCACTTCTAGTGTACAGTGACGGGTCCAGGGTTGGAAAAGAAGAAACGATGGATGTCAAAGCAATCCCCTGGTCACCCTAAGCACCCATCCAGCTAAAACATCGTTTACAATAACTACGAAAAAGGATATAAAGTCAAGTGAACTGAACAATGTAGAAAAGGTACTTTCATAAATTTCATGCTACTTAATGCAGCACATAAAAATAAATTGAGTAATAAAAAACTAAAAAAAGTTTATTTTTATATTAAAAAAAATTCTTTTGACAAAAACATCTATCAGCGTACTTTATTATATTTTCCTTCTGTAGCCAAGAAATTCCTATTAATAATTTTTCTTTTTTCCGATATTTCCTCATTCAATTTCTCCTATCCATGTGATTATATCACATGTGAAAATATTTTTTATTTTCTTGGCTAGAACGCAAACGTTTCTTTTTTATTTTCTCTCCTCATCGAGCACAAATTTCATTGGAAAGGCGACAAAGGCCGAAATTTCTTCAGTCTGTCTCAATTTTATTCAATTATTGATAATGACCCTAAACGTTAATAAATATGTTTATTATGATGTTTCACATAATGGACAATAAATCACTACGTGAATAGTCACATGATGTCAATTTCTTTCAATCATCATCATCATAAATAAAAAAATTCTATGGTAACGTGTCTCGACTAAGTTTCACCGAAAAGACGTTAAAGTGTTCTGATTGAAATGGACACGCCTCGTGTTACACGTAGTTAATTTCATCGAGCATAAATGAGCATTATGTAATGTAACTTAATACCTCAATGTGCGCCTTTTCAACTTGTTCTAATTATGGACTTGTCTCTTTACAAATCGATGGATATACATCAAATGCGTACAATTTTGTGTAGCGTCTATTTTCTTAGTTTCAAGGTCAAAAATATAAATTCATTAATGATTCCTTAAATTGATGCGAAATACTCGCATATAAAGTAACACAATTTACTTCAATTTTTGTCAATTCCTTCATTCCATTAGATTCTCCTTAAGTAAAGTGAATAAGACCAGACAGGAATTTTTTTTATTTATATATAGTAAGAACTATTCAACAACGAAATAAAAAAGATTAAGTTAATGTATTTGTTCGGTCACGGATGGGCCCTCTTACATGTGTATAAACATATTTTAATTTTTGTTATTCATTTGTAGCGCGACTTGATTTGCTTTCAATGTCATTAATCTTTTAGATAATATATATTTTTTTATGTAAGCGTGATGTATGTAAGCACGTGGTTCAGGTTCTTGAACGATATCCAAACGAGCCCACCACATGATTTAAGAAGTGTGAAGAAAAAAAAGAAATTTTTGTTGTTGCGAATTCTATTTTCACATCGTTTATTACTAATTTTCACTTTCAAGTCTATACGTCAAGCATAGACGCGTCAATAATAATTTTTTACATAAATATTGAATAATAATATTTTTTTCACTTTCAGTCTAATTTAGAAGAAAATCGACAAGAAGGAGATCCCACACGTTTCCTGTCATCGCATGTATACAGTCATAAATTTTATGTAATTTGTTAAACCAATTTTAAGACAATTTTTCAATCAGTACCCGAAACGTCATTGAATTTAAAGTCATTAAGCATCTGGACTAGATCTTACGCAACTATTATACAATGTAGCTTTATAACGCTGAGAAAATTTTCAGAAGAAAAGAAAATTTGGTTCTTATTCTCTCACCTTGTAGCGAATTTATTACCGTGAAAAAGAAGATGTGTTATGTATTTGATTAGATTTTATGGCTGGCTGGATGGAAAATCACTCAACTCATTACTTCTAAAGTTGGACATGAAAACTAGACGGAAAATTGACCAATTCATTAATTAGTCTGACTTGATGGAAAATTTGTCATCTTATTAATCAAAAATAACCAGAAAATTGAATGACTTTGTTTATTTTGAGCATTTGTGAGTGTGTCATAGCAATTTGCAGTCAAAAGTCTGTGACATTGGTTGAAATTTTTCAAGCTACAAGAGTTTTTATGGACTATTTTGACTAATTTCTTGAAAAATTTACATAACTGTCGCTGCATTAACAAATTACTATTCATAGCTTGTTTTTAAAGATTTTTTTGAAATTTAAACTTTTAACGACTTTTTGAAATTCAAATTTTTAACGACTTTTTGAAATTCAAATTTTTAACAACGTTTTGAAATTCAAAATTTTAACGGTTTTTAATAATTTTTAAATTTTTAAATTTTTTAACATAAAGCAATCACTGTGTTCTCACAAACAAATGAGCCAGCGAGTAACTCAAAAGCACCGACGATGTCTATGCGTTATAAAAAATTCAAAGCCCGAAAAAGGTCAACGACCCACACCAGATTCAAAAATTTCATGTCAGTTAAATCCTCCCAAAAAGGAAACTTCAATCAAGAGCAAAAAATGCGTCATGCACATCCACGACGAGCCTTTCCTTCTTCTAGCTTTCTTTTTCAGGGTTGACTTCTTCTTTAGAACTAATTCACTTTTATTCTAGAATAATCATGTGAATAAAGAGACGATAAAATGAAATAATAAAAACCTGTTGAGCTTCGTCGAGCACATTTTCGGCGTGTGCATTTTCATTGTCCAATTTTAGAATTGGCAACAGCAAAATTCCAAATAAGCATAAGCGCTTTATTTTTTTCGTTTATGTCAAAGTCATGAGCGACAAAAAGGCCTGGAATAGGGGGTCAGAAAATAATGGATAATATTGCATCCTCATATTACATAATACATCACTTACATGCACGGCCTTAAATGAAGTCATTCAATCCATTGTTATAATGATGCGACACAAAATTTGTGAGCGAGAGAAAGAGAGAAATTCGAGAATGAAGTATTTCCGTTTGAGATTGATTGCAATGAAATAATTCTTCAATTCGCCACTTCAACGAATTACAAAGCCCTCCATTTGACTCTGATGATATGCCAATTTAACAATGAAGCACATACTTAGTTTTTTTTTGGGATGTGAAACCTATTTACAGCGTGTGCGTTTCAATTTTTTTTCTAACTCTAGTAGAAATTATTCTGAGATTAACATCTAACATGATGGATTAATGGACGGAATGAAATATCATTTGCATGGTACTTGACAGTATATTGACTCGAGTATGGAATATGACTCGAATGCGCAACAATTAGTATCGAATTTTTTTGACTCTGTAAGGCGTGAAGTTCCTTTCTGTGTGAGGAGCATTGGCAATTAACTCATTAAAATTCCCGCCATAAACTCTCTTTCGATCGCGTCCCATTCTTCTTATTCTTTATGCTGGATATTTTTTAATATATGTATCTTTCCATGCTATACATACAGTTCTTCTTCCCTATACATACCCATGTTGAGTTTCTTTTTTTAATAAATTTAAAATAAATTTTTACTAGCAGGGCTTTAGCGAATATATACGAAAGGGCATTTCAAGGTCTTATTTATTGAAACACAAAAAAAATTTTCGTTCATTTTGGTGGGCTCGCTTTTTTACGACTTTGTCTTCAATTAATGATTCATATTTCGACTCATTTGGACTCATTTCATTTGTTTTATATGAAATTGCAAGATGCATTCTGTCAAAATGTCTAAAGCCCCTGAATATTATATTCGTAGCTGTCTAATGTTAATTTGTGATGGTCAGAAAATTGCGTTCTTTCGAGCCTTCTCTTTTCGACTCCTTTCGGCTACCAAAGCATAAGAAGACGAGTTAAGTAACGACGTAATCGCTCATTTATCCTCACTTATAATGAACAACGCATTTTGTTGCTGGCACGGGTGTCAAACAGAACAAAAATATTGGGAAATGAAAAAATCACATGATTTAATAGATAAATAACAGTTTTTATGTTATTGCCGTTGAAACACTTAGTGCTTCCTATACATATTTTCGGTAGCTTATTATTGTCTACATATCTTCATTGTCATGTAAGATTTAGAAATAGGTAGGAGGATTGTGATTGATTGGAGATAACAAAAAAAACTATTCGTGCATATCTAGATTGCTTAACACATTGAGCGACTTAATAACAGAAAAATCTCGAGCTCAAATTGTAATAGGAATTTTTTGATTATATAAATGATCAGTACCTCTTCTTCTTGTACTGCTCGTTTAGCAAATCGTCTCGGTTGGATAAAATGAATAATCAAGTGCAGTACTTTTTTGCATAAATGTGCTAAAAAGAAGGCAAGAAACAGCGAATGGAAAATTTTTGTTGTTTCTTCGTACTGTTCTGTTCTTTTTTTGGTGCGAAGCCGGGAATTTCTTCTCCTTCACTTTCGTACATGTGTAACAAAAGCTTAATTCCTTTATATTGAATATGAATATGAATAGGTGTAGATAGGCTCATTTATTTCTGTGGCTAGAAAAACATCTCTCCAGTATTGCTAGATGATAATTTAATGTTATTAAAAATACTAAATCCCTTATGGCTGAAATTATCATGTGATGGGTTAGAAGGATTTAAAAAACGATACACGTTTTGCATATATTCGATTTAATTTTGGTTGATTGATTTGAATTTTGAATTTTGTGAGACATTCATTTTAAAACGCAAATTTCAGATTTGAATTTCTTAACGGAAATTTCAGATTTGAATTTTTTAACGGAAATTTCAGATTTGAATTTTTTAACGGAAATTTGGTCCATCAAATTGTTCAATTTTTAAACAAAATCGCTGATATTCTGCCTGCAAATGATTAATTGACGAGTATGACTTCAAAAGACACTTGAATATGAACAAAGAATCCAACATTCTCTTACAGAGAATTAAGAAGAAAATTAAAAAATTCCATCAGAATATCATTGAACTTTGAAGCAATTTTTTCCGCATGGAAATTTTGTTAAATTTAGCATCTTACCTGAAAACGCAGCTATAAACTACAGTCTGTACAAAAGATTAGAAAGAGAATTCTAGAATTTATGCATAGCTTCAAGATCGCCTCATTTTATAAGTAAACAGTAAGATGAAATTTGAGTACGAAGAAGTTTAATTTCAACAATCTATACGAACTGTTTTAATTCCTTTCCGCTGAATCTAAATATGAATAGGTGAAGATAAGTTCATTTCTTTTGTATATAAGACTATAATTTAAAGAATCTTTAATGAAATTTAAATATTTGTAATCATCACATTTGCCAATTTTTCAACAAGTTTCGTTGTCTAAATAAATAATTTTGCTTACAATGAACATGCTAGGCTTAAATATTGTAGTACGATAAAACAAACAGTGAAAAAAAATGTTCAATGGAAAAAAAAAGTTTTTCCTTCTCTTACATACATGTATTCACAGATTACACAACAAATACTGAGCTGATTATGCCGGTTGTGGTTCTATTCGATGGAGGTCAATTGTAATGCTCGTGTTAGGCAAGTTAAGAAGAAATTTATCAACATTAGCGAGCACATTCTTTATGATTTTCTGACATACAATGTATATATTTAAATAAGGTGACAAAAGTTCAATCAAGCAAATAATTTCAGCCACGTCAATTGAACACATTATTTCTGAACAAATTTATTTTAAGTAAAAAAATTATAATGTCGTGTATTGCCGAATATTCAGAAAGTGGGAAGAAATTTTCGGCAAAATTATAAAAAATTTGAATGTATCCCCATGTACACAACTACAGCAGCAGCAAAAGAGTTGTTTTCCTCTTCTTACATACACGTGCTTCCTCGGGGACGCTAACTGTTGGATAATATTCCAATAACTACTCTGTAGATTTATCATTAAAATAGAATCGTATCACCTGACTTGTTAACAACGTAGATAAATTTTGCAATGTCGCAATTACCTAATAGAAGAGCTTTTTCAGTTCCTCTTATCAAAACGTATTGTACAACAGTTTTTCAGCACCAAACACATTATCATGTGTATAAATATTTGTTATTACTGAAAATACATTTTATCTCTCGCTCTGTACAATGCAGAGTAATATGAAAAATATTGCTTTTTTTGCCGGTGCTAAATTAATTTTTTCCGTTAAATTTAAAAGATTCCTCATGCTCCAAATGGTTCCTTTAAGAAACTTGTGCATGTTTGTGTGTATGTCGAAGTCGATAATAGGAGAAAAAAGAAAAGAAAGGAAAGAAAGAATAACAACAATAGCGTCACAAATGAATGATACGAAGATGAAAAAAAAATTCACAAAACTCACGTAGCACTTAAGTTGGTAGAGTATCGAGCAAAGAATATTCAAAGTCAGTCTGTTTGCAGCCGGCATCCGAGTCACAAGTGCTCTTAAAACTACAAATTCCAGTAAGTATAGCAGACACTTTGATACTTTAACTTAGAAATTTTTTTAAATTTGGAAGCAACGTGGAACTTTGAAATTTTTTTTTTCAATTTATTTGAAATTTTTCTTAAATTTTATTTGAAATTTTTTTCAATTTATTTGAAATTTGTTAAATTTTTTATTTGAAAAAAATTTCAATTTAAATGAGAATTTTTTTATTTGAAATAATTTTATTTTTCAAAGATTGCTTTGATTTTTTTTCCAAAAATAAAATAAATTTAATTAAATTCAAATAAGTTAAAAGAATTTTCTTAGAAGTGAAAAATAAAATAAAAAGTTTGAGAAAAGTGAAAAAAACAGCATGTGTTAAGTCTGTGATGCATATTCCGAGGATATCGCATTGCAGAAGCGTGGTCGCAATAAAATGCATGGCAAATGATCGTGTCGTGCAATTAATCTAAATTATTCTTTCATGTCTCATGATAAATTTATTTTCGGGCATGTCATGAAAAAAAAATTCTTGTTTAAATTGAGTGAAAATTCCACAAATATGTATCTATTCTAATAATGTTAAATTGAAATTAATTGGAAATGATTGAATATGCATACATACATCTACATACATATATATCAGTGCCGGCTTTCGATTAACGACTTTTCTTTTTCTTGTTATGCTGTTATGCATCATTGAACTGTTGAATGTATTTGTGAAGGCGTCGTTTTCATCCAAAATGCCACAATTATCACGTAGGTCCATGTAAATTGGAAACTTTTTGGTTTGCGATTCTTTTCTTAGATTTCATTTTAATGCCTTTTCGTTAACATGCTTGCTAAAAATAAACGAAAGAAAATAAGGCTTCCAGACATGGCTTTATGATTCATAACGCGAATTCTCTTTTATTTCGCGAAAGAAACGAAAAAGAAAGAATGAAAAAAGAGCCATGTGAAGCCGGCAAATTTAAGAATTCGTGGCAATTCAAAAGCCGGTAATAATATTCGTTGTTCCGTAGATGCGCAAAAAAAGAAGAGAATCAGTCACTCAATAGAGGGCTTGTCGCTCGTATACATTTAGATTGCTCAGCAGAGCACATCAAAAATGTGATCGAACGACAGAAAATAAAAGTATTAAGAGCGAGTGGGAAAGGGCGAGAGAACAAACATATTGCGCGTGTTATATAATTTATGGAAATTTTTTCACAGTTGCCAAAAAAAAATATGTATCACAACTCTAAATTAATAGAAACAAACGATGTTAATTTAATTTATTTCAATTGAGTCTAATCTAAGCAGAATAATATTTTTTCGGTGCTGTTGTATAGCATATAGCACATAAGTTTGCAAGATAATTAAACAGTTGATTTATCTAATGTTTAAATTCCCATTTTCATGCATGAATAAACAATTAAACTTTATAATTTGAGATCAGCGATGAATTTTTTGTATATTTGGATTAATAAGAGCCCCCTGCGTTTGCACTCTCAAACCGTATTGTTTATTCAATTGGTAACGCAAGGCTTCTTATTTTCTCTCAATTAAAGTAGCAAGACGAGATCGAGGGAGAACTTAAATTTTAATATACGATTGCAAAACTTATGGCCATAAAAGACGCTAAAAAGTCGATGAGAAACTCAACTCTTGCTTCTTATTTCCATCTCCACATTCTATTCTTAACATTATTCATTCAATCTTGAATAAGAAATTCGTGTGCAGGAAATAAATGGATTAAAGATTTCTTATTCCATTCTTCTTCGTTCCCTTTTGATGACTTTTCGCTTGCCATTTTCTCTTTTTCTGGAGAGCTCTGTAACGTTGGGACGCGATTCTCATGGGTATTTCGTTTTTTGCGCAGCAAAACAATAAAAATATGGAGAATTTTATGATCATGAAGAAGAGGAACTTGGCTTTTTTTCTCCTTCTTTTCTATCGTCTTCTGGAAAAAATGTGGTTTCTTTTTTTAATTTATTAATATAAGAAGATCAACAAGAAGAATAAGACGAAAAACCACGCGAATTTTACAACCCAAGCTTTCCATGCCAAATGTTTCTGTTACACAATTCGTTTGGCGCAATTGTTGATGTGGAGATGCCGGTTTCTAAAAATAACACTCGTGTTATCTCTAAACATGACTTATTTGCATAAATTTCCATTTTTACATCAACACAAACTAGTTTGTTAGTCATTTTATGACCATTTTTAGCGTAAAAGAGATTTCCTCGTGACTTTTTCTTCTTCCTCATCGTCGGTCGGTTCTTGATCAAGATTATAATGGCATGGATTTAAATTAGACTTAATTAAATTAATTTAATCACTTAATATGCATGCATATGTGTATTTTGGAGATCAATTGGGGGACGAATATTTCTCAAACATTTTCTTTTCATCTTCTTGATTATGAGTGACGCATCTTTCCTGTCACTTGACTTTGCTGCTTAATATTACTTAACAGATGCCTTAAATAACGCCTCATCTCTTTTCTTCTTTTTGCAGAATTTTCTTTTTGTTCGTTGAACTAATCAAAAAACAATCGTAAAAATGGTCGCCACACCAGCAATGCCTTCATTATCTGACGCTCAAGTCGCCGCCGTCAAGGGAGATTGGGAAAAAGTCAAGGGATCAGGAGTTGAAATCTTGTATTTCTTCTTGAACAAGTTCCCAGGCAACTACCCAATGTTCAAGAAATTCGCTAGCCAAGACTTGGCAGCTGCTAAGGGCTCAGCTGAATTCAAGGACCAAGCCGACAAGATCATGTAAGATTGACAGCATACATCAAGCCTTAGATTATAGAAATTAATAAAAAAATATTTTTTTACAGCGCCTTCCTCCAAGGAGTCATGGACAAATTGGGATCAGACTTGGCTGGAGCAAAGGCTCTCCTCAACCAATTGGGAACATCACACAAAGCCATGGGAATCACAAAAGAACAATTCGAGGTAAAATAATAAAAAAATAATTTTTGCTAATAAATTCAATTTTACTAATTTATTTCAATTGCCTCAAATTAGCAATTCCGTGAAGCTTTGGTTGAACTTTTGGGCAACCTTGGATTCGGTGCCAATGCCGGAGCATGGAATGCAACCGTTGATTTAATGTTCCACGTCATCTTCAACCAACTCGACGGAACCCCAGTCTAAGCATTTAAACCCAAAATTTTTAATATAATCCATTTTTTTTCTTTTTGATTTTATTTTACTTTTGTGCCTTTACTAACTCGAATATCCACTCGAACCAATTATAGAAATACAAAAAGTATCAATAAAAGTATTTTACGTATATTTTGCTATCACGTAAAAAACAAACAAAAATCTTTTGTTGTCTTCGTTCTTTCATTACAGTGCCTCTTTTTTCCAGAGAATTGAATATTTTTTTCGAAAAAACACGTAGCTACATTCCTTTCTTCTTGACTAATTTGATAGATTCGTTTATTAAATGATAAAAATAAATTGTTAGTCATCGTAGGCATGCTGAACAAGATTTTCAATCAAAATCCAATAAAAATGAAAAAGATATTAAAATTTGATATTCATTTCTAGAAGAAATTCAAGTTTTTAATTTATAAAACAGCATTTTTATGCTTTCTATGCAAGAATGCTGATGCTGTTCTAGCCGAGACACAATTTTTTGTATGTCAAAATTAATCCAGCAGAGACACAATTTAACTTAAACCCACAGAACTATGAAAAATGTTACGGCAATCAATCTCTTTACCTGATGTGTCAACCCATTTGGATTATAAATGCCTGCATCGTCATTGTTTTGTTCATTCACAGTCTGGGAATCTTTCCTTTTGCTTAGACAATTGTCGATCGATTTGTAATCCTGATAGAAATCCCTTTTAATAGGGGCTATCCCTAATTTTTTTTTAAAAAAAAGGAAATATGAAATTTATAGAAATAAAAGAAGTGCCTACGTGCAGACTGACACGCACAAATTTACATCAATAAATCTCTGTTGGAACCGTTGTAAAACTTGTAATGATGAAAATAGTTTCACATCTGTCATAATTAACATATTTAAAATGAAACTATTAACATATATACTACAGACGTAAAATCAATAGCCGTAAATGCTCTAAATAATTAAGCAGCATGAGATTTAAGAGAAAAACAAAATACGAGTATCACATGGTAATAAATTTAGTATCATTTCTCTTTATCCTTTTGCATCGCATTGCGAAAACATCAGAAAGCTCTTCTCCTTAATCCTCTTTTAATTGGACTTTGAGAGTAGCTTAAGTGAATTATTTTTATAGCATCAATGTTGTGTATGATAATTAATTGGAGTAAATTTCTTAATATGTTTGTGTGTGATTATGTCTTTAATTTTCAGTTTCCATAGAAATCATTTTGAGATTCAAGTCACTACTAAAAACACCCCCGAGGAATCTCACGTAGAAGTGAAAATTATTAGATGTTGGTTGTTAAAGGCATTAAAGATGAAAATTTAAAGAAATTTTTAAAGCTTTTTGAAGTCTCTTCATTATCACCAATAAAACTGGTAAATTTGTTTCTATTTGGATGTTTAATGAGGCACTACAGCGCATTTAACTTAAACAAACTTGGAAATTTGGAGTTTAAAAATAACAGTTTTGTAAAATTCAAAAATTAACTGTTTTGTAAAATTAAAAATTTAACGGTTTTCTAAAATTCTAATTTTTGAATTTTAAATTTTAACGGTTTTTGTTAAATCTTTAGATGACATTAAGCATCACACAAATCACAAATAGTAGTATAGAAAAATTGGAACAACGAAGTTTTAAGCCTTCGAGAAAAATAATCCTTTAAGTCTCGCCTCATATCCTTTAACCAAACATATATACATGCACACACATTTATTTCTCAATGATACAATTTCCATAACGTTAATTTCGGTTTAATTAGAATTATCTTGTGTGTTTCATGAGGTGGAAAAGCAATTTATTTACTTCTACTATTGTTCCATTCTCACTTGAACATTCGAACAGTCATGAATGCTCAAACATACACACACATACGCTTTAGTTAGTTACATTTACACATTTATTTCGTTCTTATCACTGACATTGTTCTGTATATTAAGCCTTCTTCATTTACACGAGAATCTTCAATGCATTGTCTTATTTTGTAGCATAAGTTTGTTGTGTATTTAAGCCTTTAACTGCAAATGAAAAAATTATTTTCTGATTATTGGATACGAAGAAACTTTTTCCTTTTCCTTTTTATGGACACAGACATAATCATGATGTAGAAGATTATGGATAATTCGAAGCACATTGTTTAATAATAAATAAATTCCTTTAATCCTTTGAACATCATCAGAACTAGCACTAAAGTGGATTAATCATAGAATGTTGTACCTAATTCTAGAAATAATCATAGTTCACATTGATCCACATTTCATAAAAATTCCATCAAAAAAAGGAGAGAAAAAATGTCAGACGACTTGATAGCAGGTTTTACAGCAGTGCTTGATGATATTTCAAAAAAATGCAATAAAAATCAAGTCGGTGATCATAAAAATACTGAAAGTGATGATGTTGAACGCAGTATTGACCAGATTTGTCCTGATAAAAGCAAATCCCGTTGGAAAGAATATCCAAAATTGCCAGATAAAGATGATCTGAAGAAGCTCATCATTGCTGAATATAAGAAGCCAAAATCTTATGACATTCTAGTCCAAATTGATGGAAAGAAATTCGAGTGTCAGTTACTGATACTGCGATGCTATTCTGATTATTTTGCAAAGAGATCAAAGGACGAGAAAGTGATTGAATTGAATGGAACTGACATCACCCCGAATGCATTTTGTAGCATTTATCGATGGATGATTTCAACATCAAAGCAAATTGAACGTGATGGATTGATTTCATTGCTAATTGGTGCTGAATATCTTCAGGTGTCACAACTTATCGAACAATGCTGGAATCTCATACAAAATATCAACTGGTTTCAGGAAGATCAAGCATATTTATTGTACAAAGAGGCAAAGACATGGAAATATGATAAAATCCAGTCAATGATGATGAAACAAGTCAAGAAAATTTTCCTCACCGTCGTTGGAACTCTCGATTTCGTTAAAATGGACAAGAATGAAGTCAAGCAATGGATTCAATTAGAAAATATTGGAATCAATTCAGAAGTTGAGATTTTTTATGCAGCTGCACGATGGCTGTTGTATGATTGGAATGAGAGACAAAAGTATTTAATGGAACTGATGTCGGAAGTACGCTTTGGATTGTTTCCATCATGGAGAATTGTGATATTAAGAAAGAATGAAAATACAGGAAAATTACAAGAAATTTTAAAGAATCAGGAACTGCAGAAATATTTGGAAGACAGCATGTCCTATTCAATTTATCGCAGTTGCTTTGAATCCACAGATTATGCTCGATTTTCTGACTTTCTTCATCGATTTGGGTATCAGCAGCTCTTTGAACGAGAAATCATTTGTGATCCTTATTGGCAGAAATGGTACAAAAAGTCACTTTACACATTCGAAGACTTTCAAAATTACTTAAAAATCATAAAATCTAATGCACTCATACATTGGACTCAAATACGATGTAATAAAACCTAAAGCTGAATTATTTGCATGGATTAAGTTTTGTGACTTCATTTTATGTTCCTTTACTCGTCTCTCCTTTCTGTCATTAAAGGGAATTTCTGTTTTTATTGCGATGCAAAATGTTTATTTTGTTCAGCATCAAAAGTTTTAATTTTCAGTCGCAGCAAAATTGTTTCTGCTTGGATTTAGAGGTTCCAACATATTTTTCAAAGAAGGTTGTCAGACTTTATGGAAAAAGACGTCCCTAATCGACAGAAAATGGTAATTAAAGTTGTCTCTTTAAAGTTAATTCCTCAAATTCACTTCTGTGCTGTTTCTAATTTTATTGTCTCGATCCATTCACTCCATTGTTTGTCATTTAAAGAGCAAGCATTGAACTATTGAATGAAGGAAGAATAAGAAGCAAAGAAAGTCTTTCATAATGACACAATAATACATCAAAATCCGACTTAAAATTGGATACTTTATTGACATGTCCATTAGCTGTTCAAACAAATCTTGACATGCAAGCAAGGGCGCTCATAGAACAGCATTAAATGTCCTCATGATATTGTAAGTAAAAAGGAGAATAGACACACAAGTGACAGAAGCTTTTCATTTCTATCTCTCGTGCTTAATAAAAAAATCTGACACTGGATTAAAGAAGGAAATGAAAATGTTGTCGAAGGACATTCTTGATTCTCTTCATGATTAATGTCATGTCTCCTCTATTTGATTCTTTTCAGCTTTCAGCTGTGAATAGAAATTTAAATCGATTTTCGTCAAATATCTGCAAATATTCAGGAATATACAAAATTGCGTCATGCTCGATTGCATTTCCAATAATATTTGACAAGATACAAAGCTGCAGCACAAAACAACAAAAAGCCACAATTGCATTCATGCCATGAATTTAAAATCAATTTTGATATTATTAAAACCCAATCATTTGTCACATATACATTGAATAGAGCATGAAAAAAAGTCACAAAAAGCTAGCAGCATAATAGAATGAAAATGCAATTTTATGGAAATTGAGATGAAAGGAGGAAAAAAGCTTGAAAATAAAATCAGCAGAGAGGAGATATCAACAACAATTCAATAAATGAAAAATAAGAAGCATCGTCATTTACCGATTCATCATGTTGCACATTTTTCCTGTTATTTGACATCCCTCCATTCAATTCTATCAGTATTTTCATCGCTCGATTGATAAGAAATTAAATTTAATATTTTTCTCTCTCTCCCATAATCCTGTTCATGCATGCCACACAAGACATAAATGACTGACTTATATTGTGTGGGAAAAAATAGAACAACTTTTGTGGAATGGGAAACACAAGAATGCTTTTTGTGCGGAAAAATTCTTTGACATCATTTCAATGCGTTCTAAGCCATGTACATAAAATTTGTCAAATATTTCAGTCACAAAGATGCCATACGCTGTGAAAATTTAAGATGGAAATCAAAGAGGAATTTTCTTTATGTCTGGAAAGTTCTCGTAGGGAAAATTCATCTCGAGAAATGAGATAAGAATTCCTTACAATTCCTTAATTTAAGATTTGATTATAATTTACTGTTATTGTTTAGATCCTTTGTGAATATATTGCCGCTTTGATGTCAGATGTATGCCTTACTAAAATTTCCGTTAAAGTTAATTTTAAAATTTTCGATAAAATTTCGTTCGCTTGCAATGTTCAAATAAAAAATATCCGTTAAATCTAAGTTCAAAAATGGCAGTTAAAGAAGTTCAAATAAAATTTTCAAATTTCAATTTTCTGTTAAAAAATCAAATATTTAATTCTACAGAAAAAGAAGATTTTTATAGCATGCTGTCAATACACAGTAAGCTGAGGCACACAACCGACCGAGCATTACTTCCTAGTATTCCACTCCGAATATGAAAGATGAGAAAATGGAAAAGAAAAGAAAATTAAAGTTCGTAAAAAAGCAATCAAGATTTAAAGACTTGAAAATCCCTCACAATTCCTTTCTTCCTTGATTCGCTTATTTCGAAAATCCTCATCGATCATAAAAAAATGAGAAAAAATGCTCGATTTTATTTATACATATCGTGTGTATGGACGAAAGGCATATAAAAATCATCAAGTGAAGATTTATTTTATTCAAAAATCCATTCATGGATGTATGACTGATGTTCCTTAATAATAGCATGAAAGTCGCTACGCAGCAGCATCATAAAGGCTATACATAATAAGAAAAATATGAATAATAAGATTTATTGAGGAAAGATTGAATGATGATGAAAATTTCTATGGATGCTTAATATTGCTGCTCGTGTTGTTGCCTTAATAATACTGGAATCAAATTTTAATGACTAGATATTGCTCTCTCTATGAAATGTTAATGGAATTTTTATTAAAGTATAAAAAAAATGATTTTTTTTTCGCGAAAAAGGCACTAATTTCCCAGCTGTGCCGTATTTTATGCCACAAAATTTTACTGTTATTATATACATAGCCATTATTATCCTTAGTTATATCCTACTACTTATGCGCACTAATAAAAAGTTAATTTATAAAAGTTAAATTAGTTTTCTGTGTCGTGTTGCATCCAAAAAATAATAATAATAAGCTCATGAGGCTGAAACTTTGTCTCACACGAATTGCATAGCTTCATCATTTTTAGCTCTAGCTGACTGCTTTGGCTTTATCTAGGATGGAGAGATGAGAAACAAAAAATTCGTATTATCGTAGATTGTCATCATAAATAAAAGAAATTTTTTAATATTAACTACAACTGCATGCTGTGTGTAGGGACTTACCGTGAAACATTTGATGCCAAAATGCTGACACATTTCGCTAACAACACTATAGCCATAATGAAAATGCTGTATGCTTAAAATACCAACTAATGTATAGAGAATGTACTTTTCAACAACAAGTGTCAGTTGTGGAAATCCGAAAAGTGGAAATGGGAAAATGCAGATGAGAACGGCGAGTAGATAAATCCACAATTGGGAATTCCAGCCATCTGTTCTTGTATCACTCATTTGTGCCACAATCAAACGACACTGCGAATGGGAATTGAAATTAATAAAATGCATTCTAATGACATTGCCTGCATGAACTTACGCTAATATTAGAGAAAACTGTTCCAGTCACCATAATAAACATCCTCGGATCCACATCCATAATATGATTTGGCGAGAGAAACAACCAAAGTGTTGATACACCAAAAAGTCCTAGGACTGGATAAAGTGGACGGAATAATTCAATCATTGGCCTCATCTTGCCAGTTTTATCACGATATGACCTACAAAATAAATTGTTGCATAAGTTTAAGGGGATGTCCAAAAATGAAAATTTATATTTCATATCATACTTGTAAATATTCCATGCTATCACCGGATGACTTGTCAATGATCCAGATACATACATTATTAATTCCACATAAACCGTTGGCGTTATGCCAAAAATTGGTGTCACAAATAATTGTGGTCCGAAAATGCCAGCAATGAGTAATGTGAATGAACATGACCACATAACGTAATCATATGCATACGGAAGAAACAGAACATTCGTATTGTATTTTTCAAAGTGCGTGAGCTGTAATGTGCACGTATTCTACATATAATCTCTGAACAGTCATTAAATCCGGTTTACGTGTCGTCGTATATACTCACATAAAAATTTAAGTAAACACAGTAAGTTATAAAATGCATCCTCACAGCCGGTAAATCATTTGTGCCAAAAAGACTAAATAAATATATCATGATAAAGATACTTGAATATGAATCCAGTCCATGGTCAAATAATTCACCCAGTGGTGTCGATGTGCCTGTTTTTCTTGCTTGCTTCCCATCGATACCATCCAGTGTGTATGCAACAAATACATTTATACCAGCAACAATAAGAACCCATCGAGGAATCACATAGCCTTCTGTTCCATTTGCCACATGAAAATAATAATCGTAATATCCAATCAGGATATAGTTAAAGACGGTAAGCATAAAACCAGAAAAGGTGATAAGATTTGGAGCAATATAAGGTGGCATGAACTAAAGTCACATAAAAAGGAAAAGTATTGTGTGATAAATAGACATAAACATAAAGTAAAAATAGGAAGTAAATATGTTTTAATACTCATAGAATCTCACCTTAACAAGCCAATTCCAGAAGGGGTGCATTATGTGATTACTGAACCAACTTGTATCAACACATGTGTACTGTATGGAAAAGAATCATAAAATATTAGTGACTTGCTGTAGAGAATGTCTTGTGATGATGTAAGGATGGTATTTTTAATAAATTTTTAGATCCTTTTAATGAGCTATTGTCATTTAAGGGGAAGGTGATAAAAGGTTTAAGGATGAACAATGGATCAAGATAGAAATCTGAACATCCAGAAGGGAAAACTTTTGATTCAATCTAGTTTTTCTCAGATAAAACTGATTTTAGTGCTATGAACATCTTAGTAACAAATGAAATAGTTAGTTCCTTAAATATCCGGTTTCTCAAAACAGAAATCCAGTTTAAATTAAGAAATATTCCACCGGAAATGAACAGAAAAGAAAGTCGCATCAAATCAGTCTAATTCTATTCCTAAATATTGATAAACAGATCAATAACATCCATAATGAACTAAATGCTAGTCACCAATCAGTAGATTAGTTCCAGGGCAACGAAAAGTTCAAAATATTTTTAATTTACATGAAATATGCAGTGTAAGAGAAATTAGTCACATCATAAAATTTATTTCTGTTTACGATCGTTGTGGTGTTATAAAGAGAGATAAGAGCACACTGCATTCCTTCCTATACACTCTCTATTTACATTAATTTCATGACCATTCACCATCTGCTTCATTATCAGTTGACAATAAAGTTTGTTTTGTTTATAATTAAAATAAATTTCACTCAATTTCGGTTCATTACTCTTGAACACATATACTTTTCAAATAAGTCACTTTGTATTGTAAAAAAGTACATTCGCCCACGTTGCTACACATTTCGCAATCAGAATCAATTCTTATGTGTCATACGACCGTATTGTGACGTATTTATTTTACGTAGTATAATATTCCTATCAATTTACTTGAAAAACTCTTTTACATTTTGCGACTGCCACAAATAATGTAGATAGTGTCACCAGCCTGTCGCGTTGTACATAAACAATTGGTTTTTACTCATTTCTTGAGAGTTAATTAGTGCGTAAAGGCTTTTATGAGAATGTCTTGTAAGTTTCCCGTAATTTTTTTAATTTTGATAAAAATAAATTGCAAAAAATATTGGTTTTGTCTTTTAAATGCATTAAAGATGCAAAATAATTTGCTCACATAAATTTTATCTAACCCAATAGTTTGAAAAGTAAATCAGCATATAATTAAGTAGGGTTCGGAAAAATCAGATGCGCAGGATGCGAAGATGAATTAAGTAAAATTTAAATAGTAAACATTCGATATGGAAGTGTAAACAATTTTTTTTTCTCTTTTTCCGTGCAAAGATAATTCGAAAATTAAGATAAAAATTACATCTAGCAACTAAACGTCGTAAGCCGGAACTAAAACAAAGTTTAGTCTATCTGATAATATTAAAAATAATTTTGACCTTGCTGTGGATTATGAATTGGGGATTAACGTTGCTACAAATTTTCGATTGAACTTTGAATTCTAAAGTCAAGTATAAGAAGTATGAATGATTTTTAGCATTTTTGGTCAAAACTTTTAACCGAAATCTGATCTGATCTGTGCCTTATCAAACTCGAGATTGTAGTGGTCAACAGATTTTAGTCATAAAATATTACAGCACTGATAGGTGTCATTGTTTTACGATGACATAAATTTTCAATTGTAAAGTGATAAGAATTTTATTTTATTAAATACGTCACATTCTTTTACACCATGCTCGGCACTATTTTTCAATGCAGTATTATAAAGGACAAATTCGTACCTCTATCTTATCTGATTTTGTGAAATGAAAATATTTATTCATGTGTCATCACCTTATATTTATCAAAACCCGCGAGATGATCATCGTTGAGATATTTTTTGTTCCACATTGTAAAGAATTTCTTAACTCTAATTGTACGGAAAAATAGACTAAAAGATGAACTTGTTGAAACGACTTTTAAACTCAGACTGAAGGAATAGATTAAGTCGAGATGAGTTGAAATGAGATTATCAATATGCTCAATTTATTCTTATCAATAATATTTGAGTTACCAGATCTCAATAGCTCAAATATTTTTAAATATTTAATAAATGTTCTGATCTGCGCTATTGTTTGTAGGTGTAAATCATGTAATTAAGTTCACTCATAGAAAAAAGTTAACATTAAATTTGCATTAAATGAACATTTGTATGAAGAATTCTAACATTTAATGTTTGATTTTCCTTTAACATAAATTTGTTAGAATCTAACATTAAAATGTTAAATTCAAATTCAAATAATTTCAAACCGTTATTTAACGAGAAATCTAACATTTAAATATTAAAATCTAACATTAAAATGTTAGATTTAAAAATTTATTTTTTGTTAATTAGATTAACTAAAAGCTTTAAAAAAAGTTTCGAAAGAAAATTTTTGTTAACTAATATATAGTCTGTCTGTTGCGAATTATAAGATTCAAAAAATTAACATTAAGATGTTAAATTATAACATTTCAGTATTAAATTTTCCTTTTTTTCCAAAAGTAAACAAACTTTAACAACCAATATTAAAATCTGATAAATTTTTATTAAATTTCTGATAAAATTTATCAAACTAATATTAAATTTATGTTTAATAGAAATCTAACATCGATTTATTAAATTTTTTCTATGAGTGTTATATAGAGTATGAAGGGTCATTCAAAAGGTCAAGAATTAATATTTTTGGTACTCGGTACGTTTGCTTGTTTGTCGAGTCAAATTTACTGGAAGCGAAACTCACAGCTGAAAATGTCATTCAAATGATGAAAGGTCACACTAGTTTAACTGAATGTTTGAATTTCAGCATCTGTAATGTCGTGAGCATTGTCCAAACTCTTGTCAGCACTCAACGTAATGATTGAGAATTGAACTCATTCCCTTTTAAGAAAGAGAGTTCGAAATTTACGGTTTGTTGCTTAACCACTCGCTCTCAAAGACCTTACTCTGGCAGATTCGCCCAATTATGGCTTGGTACCCCTAGATTCCAACACCTCAGTAGCCAATGTCAGCACCACCAAAATATAATTTCGATTTGCCAAAAGATTGACTTCAAATTGTTTTTGTTAAGTTTCAAGTTGATATGCATCATAACAATAAAAAAATATCCGCACATGCCCTAAGAAAAAAAAATTTAATTTATACGAAGTAATTTAATTCCACCTCATATTTCTTTTTATTTTGGCTAATGGAACTGTATATAATGATGATTAAGAATTCTCGATAGTAAAATTAGCCGAATTAATTTTTTCTGCACTTAAGAATTGAGAGGCAATTGATCACGCGAATATATCCAATATTATTGACCTTGTAGATACAAAATTTAGTAGCTCAAAAAAGATTCTGCACCGCAATAGAGGCAAGCTTATTAAAAATGTTGACGTAGTTCTGTCTTTAGCATCTTAGATTCACGTGTCTATTTAAACATCAAATTACTGCTTTCTAGAATTACAAATTTGAGTTCAATCCACACTTTCTGAATTAACTTTTTACTATAGCAACGTCAATTACGTATTTAGTAAGCATAATGTGATAGTTTTTACTCGAAAATGAGGAAATTTGTATAAATTGCGTTGCTTGTTTATTAGAAAACAAATTAAATTTTATAGCTTTTTAATCCCACTTCCAAACCTCCCCACTCATTTTCCATCATTAATGACTTTCATCTATTTAAGATTTTGTTCCTTAAAATAAATCATTTTGTAGGAGTTAATCATCCGATTAAATTGAATATTTTCCATTTCATGAAATTTTGTTTTGTGTCTCTATCTCTCTTTTTTATTTATAAATGCTAATTTCATTTTACAGCAGCTTAAGATTTAAGAACATTTTCATCAAAAAGGATCTCATTCGCTTTGCTTTGTCTTTATTGTTTTTCGCTCTTCGTCTTAAGGATTTTCCTTTAAATATTCGAATTTCACAAAAATAAAATAAAACGAGATTTTGATTTTTTTACAATCGCAAAAATTATAGAAATAAAAGGAAATTCCCTCTTTGAAATTTATTTTTCAATTCTCTTAAAGAAATTGAAGATGGATAAAGGAGAAAGGAAAGAAGAGGGGTGGAATTGTGATTAAATTGCAAATGCTGTTACGGTGAATTAAATAATAAGTCGATCGAATGCGGAACAAAGTTGATTTGTGGTGATGCATGAAGCGCATTTTTATGTGATTTGGAGATTTTATTATACAGGTGCGTAGAGAGGGGGGATTGGGGGGATTCCCCCCCCCCTTTCACCCAAAAATTCTTCAATTTGCTAGGATTTTTGAGAAAATCTCCCTCCCCCCCCCCTCTAAAATTTTTCCATACAAGAAATTTGACGCCGCTATTATTATATAAAAATTAGATGATATCAAATTTAATATTTTATAGGAACTTCCCAAATACCTTCAATAATTCTATGAATTTTTGAGGAAAATTTACTTTTTATTAATCCTCAAACTAGGGTGAATACGATGTTTTACTTTGTTTGTGGTTTCGTTTGAAATGGTACACATCACCAAGTCACTTTAAATATTAGACGTCAATAACAGAAGTTTACTCATTTCTGGTCTGATACTTACCATTTGTCTTCGAAACAACATAAGGCTTCCTTTTATGCCATTCAGGTACAAATTAAGGTAAAACATCCAGTCAATCAGACAAAACAAACGAAAAATATCTTGACTCCTTAAATTCAAGCTACAAAATTCAAGCCGATGAATAAAATTTTATTTCAGAATCTCAAAAAATCAATAAAATGTATGCCAAGATATGTGTGAAATTGAAAAATTCACTTGTTTTAAGGAATCTTTAAGAAGACAGCTTAACATGAGGTGTAGAAGTGTAAAAATTCCTTTACAATCCATCAATCAAAACAGGAAAAGAAAATTTAATTTCATGAAAAAAAAAGTTTAATGCAATAAATCAAAGCGAAACTTCAAAAGATAATTCTTGAAGTACTTGAGTCATATTAAATATCTTGAAAGTATCCGTTCAGTCAGGCATTCATTCTGGTTTCTATCGATAAATAATTTTATGAAATTTCATTCAAAAAATTTTTAAAAACTTTTCTTTTTATTGAGAATGAAAATTATCAGCTGGATTACAGAGCTGTAAAAGGGCGAGAAGGAAAAAAGGAAGCTATAGAGTTAGTGCTGGGAAAAGGGGGTAAATTGATAAAGATAAATGGAAATCAATTTCATTTGAAAGCAATATGGAATTACTTTCTATTTTTTATTGTGATGAAGCTACTCAAACGAGATGAACTGAAACAAAGATTTGAATTTTCTATTAACTTTGTTTTTATCATCGATTCCTTTTTTATTCTCATTCTGTTTTCACACAGTGGATTGTCGATAAAATTAAGCTGAAAATCGATTCGTTCGTCTGAGGCAACAATAAATTACAGAAATGATGAAAACTTTCAAAGTTCTTACTTTTTTGCATCTTTTGGAACTGAATGTTGAAAGATTCAGCATATTCATAGAAATGAATCCGTAATTAGAATCTGCAAAAAAAATAAGCAGCATAAAAGTTTTTAATATCAAAAGAAAATTGCTTGTAGTGGAAAAAATCGCAAATGATAACAAAAAGGAACTGAAAACTTCATGTATGGCTGTTCGCTTGGTTGTTAATTATCATTGAATGATGTTGAAAATCTACAACGAACAACTTTTTATCCTATTAAGTCATTTCAAAGACTGAAGTATTAAAAAATTGCATAATCATTGTGTCTTTTGGAAGATTCAGTGTCTTTAGGGTTATTCACAAGTGACGTCCAATATTTGAAGGAACAAAATCTGCAGCTGTACAATCAGACACTCCAACTAGCAACCAAATAGACTTTAAGGAACAAACACTTTATTTTCTTTACAAAAATCTTTTAAAACTTAATTTAAGGATTTAATTTATTTGTGAGGAGTTGGACGATGACTTCCATCTTCCATAATTTTCAATATTGTACTCTCATTTTCCAGCAAGTCTTCCTCGAATTTTTTCATCAAACGTTTTTCAAGTTCGTCAATTTTAATATTAATTGATTTCAACATATAAATCTGTGAGGTCTCCAGATCATTTTGAACTTTTTCGAACAACTCATATAGACTGAGTTTCGGCTTGTCGTTTAAAATTCTAATCATCTTCATAGCACTTCCTGTATTTTCAGTTGACATTGAGAGACAGAAGATTGAAATGAAAACTGTTGTAAAAATGAGGCTAAAAGGAAAAATGTAAATTTTTCAAATTATAGTTTAAGGATTTATCTTACATTGAATTTGATTCCATTTTTAAAAGAGAAGAAATCAATTAATTTTTGGAAATAAAACCTAAAAATTTCTAAAACTAAACTTTTCCGTTCAACCTTCGTTGCTGAAATGTCGAAATAAAATTAAACTAAAAATAATAGCTGTTCTGGAATATTTAATAAATGACGTCCATTGAAAAGTTTTGTTTAAAACTACAGCTTTTCAAATAGCTTCACATCTTCTTTTGTAATGGCTGGATGTCATTTGTGAACCTTTTCTCATGTTTACAATAATAAACAGAAACGCTTAAATTAATTACCGTAAAATTCATGGATAAATATTTTCCAAAAGTTATTAAGAGAACAGTGGTGTAGCTAGGGGGTCCGTGAGGTTCAGTGACCTTGTGGGTCGTTAATTTATTGCTTTTGAATTTCTGGGCGACAGCAGGGAAGTCTGAGGTTGTCTTACAATCTAAACAAATCCAATACAGGACAACGGTATTTTATTTTCGATATTTTGGTATTTTATTTTTGCATTAAATAGCGAAAAAATTACAAAGTTTTAAAATTGACAATTTTCGAATACAAAAATTAATTGTAAACAAACAAAATAAAAAGTGCGTGAAATTTCAAATTTCTGAAAAAATAACGGAAATTTCTGTCGTTGTCTTGTATTGGAAACAAATAAATTTTTTGGCACGGGGAAGGGGAACCTGTCACAAAGTTGACCTCTCAACAAGCACACTTTATCTTGTAATAGTAAAAAATAGTTTAAAATAAAACAAAACAATTTTATTGGCAAAATTTTCAATTTTTTATGAATTTTCCATAGATTTTATTATTTTTCCAACATTTTGCAACAAAACTTCCTCAAGTTTTTCCATCAAACTCTTTTCAAATTCTTTCATTTTCATGTCAACTGCCTTTAGGATGTACAAGTGAGATGCTTCGAGATCTTTTTCAATTTTTTCAAATCTTTCAAACGCATTAATTTTAAGTTCGTTGTCTAAAATTTGAATCTCATTTCTTTTTGTATCATTTTGAAGATTTCCATACAACAGAAGTTTAGATTTTGATTTTTGGTTCCTTAACTCTTGAATCCTTGCCTTAAAACTTGATAAATATGAGAATTTTGAGTTCTGTATTTCAAATTCCAAATTGTTAAGGTTTTGCTCAAAAATCTGTAAATTTTCATGATTTAAATGTTTAGAATCAGATTCTATGCTGCTTATCTTTCCATCCAGCTTCAAGAAATCATAGTCTCGGCATTGAATTTTGGAATTTTTGATAATTTCTTGAGTGCTTACTGCATTTTTTACTGATATTGTTTTAATGCAAATATTATTCAAGAAACTCAAAGATGTCAATTTTGTCAAGTTTTTGAAGACATTCAATCCAACGTGAATTATTTCATTACCATAAAAAATCAAAATTTCTAGTTTTGGATTATAGTCAAAGGTACCATCCTCTAAGACTTGTATCAAATTGTCAGCTATATTAATATAAGCAAGTTTTGGATATGATTTAAGGTCAGAAGATCGAATTTCCTTTAATTTACTTGATCGCATGACAATTGCATTAATATTTGGGAAGAAATCTTCGAGTCTTTGTGGAATGTATTCAATTCCTTTACCATCAGCTTGAAAAAGAAGCACATCCTTGTTAGCTTTACCATTTTGATGTGGACCTGTTGTGGAAGTAATATTAACTAATTCAGGAGTAGAAATATTTGCCATGTTCATAAGTTCACAGCCATATTTTGTCTCTGTAGGCCAGAGAATTGTCACTTTAAACAAACACACAAGATCCGTCGATGCTGAGAGACAGACGATTGAGAAGAAAACAACTGTAAAGACGAGACTGAGATAGAGGCAAGTGAGTAGCTCTATTAAATTAAGGTATGAATATTCAGCTTACCCTGAATTTAGTTCCATATTTTTCTCTAATATCAGATTTATTAATAGAAGACTTTTCAGCTCTACTTTCGTCAGTAAAATGTCAAAATTAAAAAATACTTTTGAAAATTAAAATTTAATTGTTATTTAGAGGGTGTAATATTAATTTATAAATGATGTTCACCAAAAATACGCTATCCCGTTTGTCACAAAGTTTTCAGTTGTCCCACACCTTCCTCCACTCTTCCAAAAATTGAACATTATTTATAAATGACCTGTTTTGTAATTGATAGATATCATATGTGAATGCCTCCTGAAAAATTAATTAATGAAAAAACAGTTTTGCTTCAATAACTGTAAAATTTCTGTAAGTATATTTTCCTCAAATAATAAAAAATTTTAGCATTGAAATTTTCGGTTGTTTAAACTGGTTTAAAGGTCGTTCGCAAATTACGTCGCGCTTTAGTGGGGAGGGAAGGATTGAAGAATTTGTGACTGTCCAAATACAAGAAATTTTTCTCTGTGGAAAATTTGTGACAAGAGGTGGGAGGGGGTTAAAAAAAGTCGTTTTTTAGCATGACGTAATTTACGAACGAAATTTAGGAATTTAAGAAGAAGAGAAGATTGAGTGGTAAATTTTAGTTCCCATCCTTTACTGCCTTCAATATTGTTTTAACATTTTCAACCACAACTGCTTCAATTTTGTCCATCAAACGCTTTTCCAAAGCTGCAATTTTTTTATCGACCGACTTAAGGATATCAATCCGAGTGGCTTCAACGTTTTTATCAATTTTTTGAAACTTTTCATTGAACATTTGAACCTGGTTTATTAAACTTTTGATATTTGTAGTATTTCCCTCATTCTGATCGTTTCCATGTGATGAAACTTTGAATTCTAATTTTAAGTCTTTTAACTTTTGAATTCTTTCCTTAAAACTTGATAAGTAAGTGAACTTTGAGTTCTTAATTTCACATTCCAAGTTGTAAAGGTTCTGCTCAAAAATTTGATAATTTTTTGAATTTAAATTTTTGGAATCAGATTCTATGCCTTTAATATTTCCATCGTACATGAGGAAGGCATAGTTCTTACATTGAATTCTTGCTTTATTGATTACATTAAGGACTGCTGTTGTATTGTCTTCTGCAATTAGTTCTATACACACATTATTCCCAAGACTCAAAGATGTCAATTTTGTCAAGCTGCTGAAGACATTCATTCCAACGTGAATTATTTTATTACCCCAAAATGCTAGAATTTCTAGTTCAGGATTATAGTCAAACAGTCCATCTTCTAAGACTTGTATCAAATTTTCACCTAAATTAAGGTATGTAAGATTTGGGAATGCCTTAAGATCAGAGGATCTAATTTCCTTCAATTTATTGACTCCAATGACAATTCCTTTAAGGCTCGTGAAGAATTTCTCTAGTCCTTGTGGAAAATATTCAATTCCTTTCTTATCAGCCCGAAAGAATGTTACGTCATCAATCGATTTATCATCATCATGTGCACCAATTATATTAGTGATTAAAGCTGATTCCTGAGTAGATATTTGTGGATTGTTATTGACTTCGCAGCTGTACTTTTGTCCTTCAACCCAGAAATTTGCAAATCTGTAGTCACACTCGAAATCAGCAGGCGTTGAAAGATGAAATATTAAGGAGAAGAAGATAATGAAGATGATGCTAGAGAGGAATGAAGGAAATGATTAGTTTTGTGGATGTTCTGTGAACTGATATCCTTACAGTAAATTTGTTTCCATTTTTTTCATCAATTTGTTAGTAATCTTGCAATATTACAATCCAGCCACTTTGAAGTAAGACTTCACAGCCCAACTCACGTTAATTAAATGCTGCAAATATTAAAAATCTCTCTTAATCTCTTTCTTGTTGCTCAAATTAGATTTCATCGTAGATGTATTAAAATAGAATCATAAACGGCCGAAAAGTTCATGCAAAAGTCAAATTTTACAGATAGTGAGGCTGCTCTTTGAAGTTTGTAGATTAATTCATTTTGGGTTAATTCCAGAGACGTTGTAAAGATTTTTTGGCACCAAATTAAAATATTCTCTTTTTATAAGAGACATAAAGTCCTCTTAACACAAGTAGCCTCCCAACTCCTTGCTATGTCACTGATTAATTCCAGTTTTTCAACTTTTCTATAAAAATGGGTCATTTATTTATGACAGTGTTGTCCAAACTGTGTGTCATGACTAGAGATGTCAAACCCAAATAGTGTCTACAGACCCAAATAGCAGAAAATTTTCTTACTAAAACCAACTTAAAATTAATTCTAATGATACAAAAATATTCCTAGTACCTGCCTCAGTATAAAAGGGCTCTAAAAACATTAACTTGAATTGAATTAGAGCAATTAGTTGTTACCTATTTGTTTTAATTAACCAAAAAAGTTCCTATTTGGGTTTTACATTTCTAGTCTTGACAAGTTCCCAAGCTGTGTCCATGTGATTTTTTTAAATGACAATAAAGTTCAATAAAAACTTCAAATGAAGCAAAAATTCAATCAAGTATGACGTGGCTTAAAAAGGATTGGGCAGCACTGTATGACACTAAATAAATTATTCTAAAAATTTTGTGAAAATCTCAAGAAAAAATCTTATGGAAGTCAATTATTAACGAGCTCAACCCAATGTCCACAAAAAAATAAATTGTGTACACAATCCAATAATAAATGCACATAAATACATATTTAAATTAATTTGCTGCGGACAGGAACAAAGTGAATAAAAATAAAAATCAGCATCTGCTGTGACAATTAATGTTTAATTAACTTGAACACACTTTACACAATTTTCACGCATCATTGGATAGTGGAACTTGAGGTGGAAGATCAGAAATTGGCACTGATGGAATGAGAATCAGATGATAAATATGAATTGGAAATGAAAAATCTCCAACTCCTCAAGCTTTTGCCATAAAAATCCTTTTTTCACACCTTTTTTACAGTCAATGATTTTTATTGAAGTGAAGCATGAACAGTCATAAAAATATTTTGTTACCCACATTTCCGATTTTTCCTGTGGCTTTTATTCGTCTTCATTATTCACGTTTGCATGATTTTCATGTGACGAGTCAATCAATGCCTACCTAAATTGATATAAAATTACTTTCAACAGCCTATTGATTTTCATTCAGTTGACCTATTATGTAATCTGCAATTAATCTATTTAAGGACGACTGATTATGTCTTAAAATATCTATAAATCACGCAAGCATTCAAGGATTAATGGAATTAGATTCAATTTTGTGCCTTTTTAATTTTTTACATTTTTTTCGTGTGACTGGATACCTTCTTAGGCTCTCATTTAACTCCTCAATTACGTAGCTTGAGGCTGAGAGGGAAATTGTCTTACGTCCTCTAACGATGAAATTTATGTTCGTTATATTGCCAAGGATTAAAAGGAACTGCGAACTTTCTTTTCTTTTTTGCAATTTTCCCATTCGCCAATTTTTATTTTTCAAGCCGTCTGTAAATGCGCAGGCGTCTTTAAACAGACACGAAGTGATTTCGAAAAAAAAATCATTGACAATTGAAGTGGGGATGGATGACTGTATTTAGTAGTAGAGAGGGGAGAAGCAATTGATGAGAAACAATTCAACGATTTTTTATTGTACTAATTGAGAGAGATTAAAATTTTGTCACATGAAATGGAAAAGCACTGGCATAATTCCCTTATCGCTGTATTCTCATGCTCAACATTTTAACAAAATTGTTCAATTGTCAAATGATGTAGGATATGAAAAGCTGTGTTTTCATTAAAATGACTTTTTTGATTAAATGAAAACGAATATTTATTAATTAAGGATCAAAATTGTGATGATAGAATCAACTTTAATTACAGTTGTGCTTAAAAGCCTCGAAGGTAGTGAAAGAAATGTTAGGTAGGGATTATGAACTTATGGCGCATTTATTATTCCATTCTATGTGTGGGACTCAAACTTGACATCCAAATTTGTAACTAAATTCCTATTAAACCTGAGACAAAATAGATTTTTTGTTTGATTTTCAATTGTCTGTTGCGGATCAATATATCATTAAATTTCATTATGATCCACGTATTGTCTTAATTGAATTCATATTAATATGTGACACGTTCAGTCTGTCTTTTGTTAATATTTAATGAAGTATCAAGTTTCTTTATTAAACCGATGGTTTTTAATACCAACCATTGTTAAAGTTAATTAAGTATCAAGTTATCGGACTTGATTAGAGCAGCTTTACACAGTCTTGCTCTAAAAACTTGATTTTGATACTTTAATTTGAATATGAGCCGTAGGGTTTTGCAATTGCATGCAGAAATTGCATGACAATCTAGCACTTGTATGCAATACTTGCAATACAGTATGCGCATACTTGCATGCAATTGTTGAAATTAAAAGGCAAACCTCCAAGGGAATCGACCATTAAGCTATTTAATGCTGCTGAGAAGCTCGAATGACAACTTAAACTGTCATTTGCTCGAATTAGTATATTTGGTGTTATCGTTGATGCTTTTCTTGAGAACCTCCAATATTTTTCATATATCTACAATAATTAAGAAGTCTTAAAAGACACCAAAAAAAACCTTAAGCTGTTCAGATCAAATGTGATCCAGAGTAACGCTAGGGCGTTTCGCGGGTTATGATTGGTTAACGAGTGAGAGTTCGCCTAGCCACCGCACTCAAGTTTGACCTTCAGTTTATAGAACTAAACCATTTCAGCTCACTAAAAGACACCTAGACAGACATAAATTCATGAATTAAAAGATTTCCAGAAAAACTACTCTACAATTCCTTTAGATTCAGCATAATCAAACCATAAAAGGCACACAAATGCACATATCATAAATAATTACTCCATAATAACATTCACAGAAGATTTTTTAATAGAGAAAGAATTTACGGCCTTCCAAGAGATAATAATGACAAACAAAAGCTTTTTTTCATTTCAATTGTTCATACTTTATTTATCTTTTAATGCCACAAATGGAAATGGAAATGAGCAAGTGATTGTATGATGCATTGTCTTCAAATATAGAATATGATGATGGAAATAATTGCACTGTTTTAATGACGGAAATCCATCTTTCCATTCAAAAGGCATTAGGATAAAAAAATAAGTGATTCCTTTGAGTTTTTAATGCAATTCTTGAGGACTTTAAATCTATATTAGCACGTGTCATCAATCCACCAAGAATGAATGTCAGGATACGTGTGTTCTTGGTTCCTAAATTCAGCATCATTGAGCTTCATGCAAAGATCACAAAATCCAAATTTAAGAGATGTAGAATCGCTGATGACATCGTAATATTTCTTCCACCAGAAGTACTTTACATACTCTTTAGGATTAGACATCAAAAATTTCAAATGAGAAGCTAAATGCTCAATAGAATCGAAAGCATTCACATCGATGTAGCTGTCGCGTGGAGCATATAGCGGTCTATTATCACTATTGAAGACAATTGGAATAATATATTCTGTCAATGGTCTGTAGAACTTCTCGGATATATAATCTCTGCATAAGGAATTTTCAAATGACAAATAGAACATGTAATTGGCTGTAAGCATATCCAAACATAATATGGAATTCTTTTCACAATGTAACTTCCCACATTTTCCATATGTGTCAACTTTAATGAATTTTTGGAGTGTATGAACAAGATCTTCACGTTCCGAAGCTGATTTGCAATTGGACGTGTACCATGCAATAGCTTTCATCTTCTTTAGAACAATTTTGTATATTTCATGATCTAGAAAGGAAGGGTGTAAGGGCAGTGCTTACGAATTTACAGCTTCTTACCATAAAAGTTGCTTTCTGGTTCCCTCCATTTCGCATTTGAAAGTGCGACACTTCTGTTAGTAGATTTATCAATAACCCGTCCATAAAACCAAGGAATGTCTGAATCAAAGCGATATGTCATTGTCAAGTTGTAGAAATTTCTGTATCGAGTTAAGTCTTCAACAGTGTGGTACGGCGACCTAAAACAGACAATAATCTTGTTACTATTGGCTTGATACAATTTTCATTATATTCAGCCTACTCTAGATTAGCAAATACATAAAGCTGATCTCTAGTTCTCTCTTTTGGCAAAGAGCCTTTAAAATACTCAGCACCATGAAAGAGAATGGCATCAAATTGAGTGACATTTGATAAATGAGTCCTGTTGTGTGTGAAGAAACAGTTTGTTACTGGACAATTAAGAGACTCCAGTAGTTCTTTTCCAGCTTCATCACTTCCGAGGTACCAAGCTGTTTATGAGAATTATTTAATTTAGATAATTACATTAGGGAACGTTCATAAATGATGTCCAACTTTTCTGGTCTGAAACCCCATTCTTTGAACATCATTTGTGAATGACCCCGAAAGAAATTAAAGTACATGGCTTATCCCAAAACTTAGTCCAAAATAAAACATTTTTCATTTGAGCCTGTTCCTCATTCATATGTAGAATTCCTGACGGATCATGATGATGCATGATATACTTTTTCAGAGTCAATGACTTCACTTTATATTCATTCAACACAAATCGATAGTAAAGGAAGAATAAAATCACAGACACGTACACGACTGTAAAAATATTTTGCCTGCTCATTAAAAATCGTCTTGAAATAAACATTTCTGATTTGCTTGGCTGCAACAAACTAAAGCTAATGAATTGGAGATGAAAAGCTTCATTTCCACTTATCAAGATGACAAATAATTTACATTACAGCAGATGAAATAGGAAGTGATAAGATAAAATGATAAGATACATTTTAAATGTCAAATTTTCATCAAAATATCTCATTTGGGGAAGTGGAAGTAAAATAGAAAAGAGTAAAGGAATAAAATAATAGACGTCATTTGTCATTTTGTACGTCATGTCCTGCTCTCTTCTTACTTTGCATACCCATAGAAGCCAAAAAAGAACCCACCTGCCCCGTCATGGTTGACGAGAGTCAATTCTAGTATTTTTTAAAACTTCATAAAAACTTTTTATTTCAGCATACTTAAAGCTAGTGACTGTCAAACTTTATATGAGAATTCTGATTGCACATATCCTTGTTTCGATACCATTCATTTATGTCTTCATATTGATGTCTGGCTTTCATGAAGCTCTCACTGTTGAACTTTTTACACATGTCACACAATGTGTATTGGAATGTTGGATGGGATTTTATTGTATAGTGCTGCTTCCACCAAAAATATTTCACGTATTCTTTGGGATTGTCTATTAAGTACTTCAAGTATTTAACAAGTTCTTCGGGAGTATTATAGTCATTTGCATTAATATAACTCTTCGGTGGCGCGAATCTTGACGTATTTCCTCCATTAAATACAATAGGAATGATATATTGAGTTAAAGGTCGATAAAGTTTCTCAGTCACATAATCCTTACACAGAGAATTTTCAAATGAAAGATAGAACTTATAATCAGCTGTTAGCATATCAAGGCACTTTTGATCATCTACAGGACATTTTAGCTTTCCACATCGTCCATAAATATCGACATCAATATGCTTCTGAATTTCAGCAACTAACTTATTTCTATTTGATCTTGTATAACAGTTTGAGACGAACCAAGCAACAGGCTTCTTCTTGTTGTTGATCATTTCCATGATTTTCTCATCTAGAAATTAATTTTTATTTTCTGGATATAGATTTAAAGCTTTAGACTTACCATAAAAGTTATTATCAGGTGCTTTCCATTTTGGGTTTACAGCTGGTGCAATAATTTCATTAGTTTTCATATCAATAACTTTTCCATAATCAAATTCAATATCTGAGTCAAGTCGATACGTCATTGAGAGATTGTAGAAATTTTTATATGATGACAAATTATCCAGCACGGCTGTTGGTGACCTTGAAAATAATTGAAAAATTTAATAAATTATCAAGAATACATGTAAGGATATTTACTCAAGGGACACAAATATGTAAAATTGCTCCGGACTTCTAATATCGGGCAGTGGTGCTCTTCTGAATTCAGGTCCGTGAAAAGCAATCGCATCGAATTTTCTTATATCTCCAAGTAGTTCTTTATTATGCGTAAAAAAGCAATTTGTCACAGGACATTGCACAGATTTTAGAACTTCTTCGCCTGCTTCATCTTTTCCTGTATACCAGTCAGGATTGTTAAAGAATCTCGTCCAAAATAGAATGTTCTTAGTTCCGCCTGTTTCGACTATTTTTTCTGTAGTCTCTTTGATATTTTCATCATTTAAAATGTCATAGTAGTCATTGAACTCTTCAGATTCGGAATCGACAAATCCTTTACTAGAATTAAGAACTGAACTTTTCAACGAATTTATGCCTAAAAAGTTACGTGGAACACACGTATAAATGAATAATACTGCAAGTGTCACAATTATTAAAAAGATAAGCGTTCTTAATTTCTTTCTAGGCACGGCTTTAAATCTTTGATTCTCATGCTTTGGAACTAGCTTTATTTTATCCATACTTTTTGACATCTTTTTAAATACTAACTAAATTTAATACTTTTAAATTGTAGAATTGCACAAAGTGTACGCTTGACTATCTTTTAGCAAGCACTTTAGTATTATCACAACATAATAATACAATAGTTTGAATGTAAGTATTAGCAACAAATATCAACGCACACTTTGCTTCCGATTTAATAGGAACAGCTGAATGTTTTTCTCCTTATCAGCTAATAATAATAAAATCTTATCTATCATACAACGACAATCAAGCATGTAGGTACTAAAAAAGTTAAAATTTTTTCATTTTATAAGTTGGTGAGAATGGCAAGTAATATGTGAATTTCCACTTCCTTAGTGTATCCATTCCAATAGGAAAATCATAAGTTGAACTTTCAGTGGTTTGCTCATCAACTGACAATGCCATTTCTTTTGACCATTGAGTGATTCCACGCTCTTGTTTTGTTCCTGGAATTATGTGATCAAGAACGCAACCTATTACACTCCCAACAAGAATTGTTGTTCCAAGTAATACTGAAAGTGTTGAATCTAAAATTTCAATGCCTATATTAATAGCATTTGGATGACTTTGAATCCATGGACATAAAACAAGTGGAAAGAATAGTGAGATTCCAATAATGTAAAGGTTTCTAGAAGATCTTAAATCAACATATTGTAATGCAGACAGTCCAAAAGCTGTGATCAATCCAAACATGACGCAAAAGCAACCACCTATCACGGGATCAGGTACTAATATGAAGCATGCACCTAATTTTCCGAAAACTCCTTGAATAATCATTATAACTGCTGCCCATTGAATTACTCGTCGAGAACCAATTTTTGTGACGCCTATTGCTCCGACATTTTCTCCAAATGTATTTGTTCCATTTCCACAGCCCCATAAACCAGCCAGTACACATCCGAGTCCTTCAATCCCAATGCCTCGATTTATTGCATGAACAGGTGGTGATGCTGCGTTACACATGATTGCTACTGTTGGATAATATGAGATTGACTCAACTGTACATGCCAGAACTCCTGCCAACATGCCAAGAGCACTAGAAACAGTAAATGTCGGAAGGCCAAATTGAAGAGGGTAGGGAATCCTAAACCAAGGCGCATCCTCTAAAACTTTGAGTCTTACATCAGTCCTTGCAGGATTTCCAGGTTGGAAAACATTCGTTGCTGTCAAAATTCCACACACAAGCCACATAATTGCTATAGCTAACAAAACTGGGAATAGTTTGAATAATTCAAACCAAACTATTTTGAAGCCCACTCCTTTACGAAAAGTTACTGCTGGAACTTTGACATCAACAAGAATTTGTGAGAATAAGATCAACAAAATTGTAGTGCTGAAAAATAATTGACAAAAATTAAAAAGCAAATCCAAAGATTTAAAATAGGGATTAAATAAATCTCAAGATATAAATATCTATAAATTAAGGATTTCTGGATATACCTCACAGCAATAAACCAATTTTTCGAAGCAGTTTCAGCAGCATGTCCAAACAAAGTTATTCCCACCAAACTGACTGCCGGAACGATAGTCAAAGGTGAAATAATTTTTACAAATTTTCCAACAAGGCCTGTAAATCCGATAAAAACTTGAAACAACGAAGCAACGATAATTGCACCAGATAACTCTCTGTAAATATAATAGACACTTTATAGATGTAATAAAAATATGCATATTTAATTTTCAAATTTACCGCATTCTTATCAGCCACAAATCCTCTTTCTCTTCGCTCGTCATAGACGAAATATCATCAGGACATCTCCATTTGTCGAGATTCAATATTGCAAGTGTAGGGACCAAAAAACTGATTGTCCCTCCTTGAACTAAAGGCAATCTAGATCCAAATGTCGCTTGGAAAATCGTCACTAATCCAGTCACAAATATCATCGTGGATATAATAGTTCCTCTGGCTGGGTTTTCATCTTCCATGCATAAAGCAGGCGTTAAAATGAATGGAATCGAGACAACAGCACCAATCATGGTCAAATAATGCTGAATGGCCATAAAAAATGACAAATACCAAGGCGGAACATCATCAATTCCATAAGTTATATCACTTTTCGGCTTCTCATCCTTAGATCCTTGATTATTATTATTGCTTTCAACTTCCAGAGCCTCCATTATTATCCAGTTAAAAATGGAATTATGTTTTAGACAACTTATCACTCGAAACTCTCAATCGTAAATGATTCTTCTCACACTGAATTAATTATTTAAGTATATTAAAACAAGTAAACATTTCACAACTTTTATAGATGACTTGTTAATTAAATACACTTTATCTCAATAAAAAATTTACAGCAATAGTTAAATTAAATGTACTAGAGAGCTTTTTTCGAGCAATCTTTTTTGTGCTCTGATTATAATTGTGAAAACACTGAATAAATAGACCAAAATAGACCTTTAATGCTTAAGCAAGGAATTTTAAAAAGATAATTACAAAATGATACAGAGCGATCTAAATAACCACATTTTGACAGTTTTAAAAACCTTCGTTAAAAATTCAAAAAAATTAACGAAACTTTAGATTTGAATTTTTGAAAACCCGTTAAATTTTAAAACCAGCTGAAAATCTGGATAGCAAGTCATTTATTCATTAAAACACATTTCTTCATTATTAAAATGCTAAACAAGTTTCAAAAAATATCAATTTACAAGAAATTGAAATCATTTAAAATCAATAAACATTTATTGAGTGTCAATATACTTTCTTCGGGATGCTTCATGCTGTTTGGAGAAATTTTCGTTCAGCGTATCAAAAATGAGAATAAATATGATTTTGAGAGAATACAGCAGTCGACAATTGTAGGATTAAGTCAAGGATGTCTGCATCATTATTTTTATCTGTGGATTGAACGTCTTCTTCCTGGAACATCAAAGAAAATCATAATAAGGAAAATACTTGTGGATCAAATGATAGTATCGCCAATATTCATTTCACATTTCCTGTATACATCATATTTCTTAGAAGGAAAGAAACTTAAAGACATCCACGACATCTTTAGACAGAAGTTCCTGAAAATCTACGCTGCTGATTGGGTAGTTTGGCCTTTAGTACAAACAATCAATTTCTGCTATGTTCCTTTCAAATACAGAGTCTTGTATGTCAATGTAATTTCATTATTTTACAGCACATTCTTATGCTATGTCAAACACAGTCCATAAACTGATATTAATCCAATGAACTTAGTTAAAAATAAAAAAAAGTAGAAACACTTTACAAAACGAATATTTATAAGCTTTAATTTCTTTTACCTTGACCCATCCAGTGCACCTTCCTTTTTACGCAAACTATTTAAATATATTTAATTTATTAAAATTAATGGAAAATTCGATTCCAGTCAAATCGATTTTAGTCTATAAACTACACTTAATAGCTTAACAAGGTTCTTTATTGCAGAAATGGATCCGCTGTATATATTTTACGATATCCATGAGTTAATTACACAGCATTTCAGCTATCATGACATCTTCCGGATATTTAAAGTCTCTAAAATATGGCACAGCTTAGTTCTGGAAAACTCAAAGTTTGCTATGAGAAAAATAAGGCTTAATATCAATGAATCAAATCACGATGAAGTGTACAGTGTCCTAGATCAAAAGATATCTGAAATGAATAGCGACATCCTGGATATTTTGGAAAGTAAGAGGAAATACCAAAATATTAAAGTTTATGTGGAAAATGGATGGGATTTTATAGACCAATTAGTACGAAATTTTTCAAGCTCTTTAGTCTCAATAGAAGTGTCTTCAGACATTTTCGTCGAGAACTTAAAGATCCCAAATTTAAAGTTTTTGAAGCTGGATAATCCATTACTGGATGGACTTACTACCTGTTCAAATAAATTAAAGAAATTGTCAGTTAAAATGAGCGGAAGAGAGTATTGGCTTAAAAAAGAATCACCAATGGCTATAAAAAATGCATTAAAGAAAAATTCTCAACTGGATGTGTTAGAACTTGATGAAGATCTCACATCCATTATTTTTGAAACTGACATATCGTCGGAAGTGAGCTTTAAGCTGAAAAGTTTGTCAATCGAATTTGCAAAATTCAATAATGATGAAGAAATTTTCGGAAATGCTAGAAAGTTCCTAGAAAGACAGCAAAGCCTTACTAATTTAGTCATAACATACCCAGATTCAGCAACAATCCAATGGATATACGAGAATAAAACAAATTTGGAATCTCTTCAGATTAAAATTCATTTCGAGCAGAACCCACGTGCTTTCCAACTATCAACGAATGTAGCTATAAAATGTCTTGATCTGGATATTTCTTCAAATTGGCAATACACAATGAATATTAAATTGGCGTTGAGAACATTTATAACCAGGACACCTAATTTGGAATTGTTTAATATTAGAATGGCTTCTCCATTAGAAATCGATGACTTTCGTTTCTTACTTTTTAATGCATTAAAACTAAAGAAGCTAATCCAAAATGCTGACGAATTACTCCATACTTATCAAGAAATTTACGAACAAATAAGAGACGATCATGACAATATTAGTCCACATGTCGAGTTGTTCAATAATTCATAGTGAGGATCTAAGATTGACATTGAGTTCTAAATCCATAGCTTATTTTTCACTAATTTTCTTTTCATTTATTTTAATAGAATAATTATCTATTTACAATATCTTTGCAATATAATACAAACAGTTCACATAGCATTCACAAAATATTATTCATTCAATGATTCTCCCTCATTCACGTTGATCCCTTTCCATATAAGTTTAATTTCTTTATATTTTGCATAATTTTCTTTTAAATATTAAATAAATTGAATTTGCTGCTCATTGCAAAAAATTGAACTACATTTAATTCAGCTATTGTCCAAATATGATTTTAAAATTTCGCTATTGCATTTATGACGGAAATTTCTTTCATTTTCTTTTGATGTAAGGTACAAGTTCATAAAAAAATTGGGATCAACAATAAATTTTAATAAACAAATCAAAATTGTTTTTGCTAATTCTTTTTAATGCCAAAAGTGCAAGCATTTTGAGTAATTTCGATATTCATAAGACTGAAGATAAAATAGGTACGAAAAATATCCATAACGGAGCATTAAATTAGAATTTCTAACGGAAAGAAATTTTTTAAAAATTAACGGTTTTTAAAAATTTAAAAAACTTTCGTTAAAAAATAGGCCAAATTTTTGAATTTGAAATA
The DNA here is from genome assembly GCA_963573255.1 of Chironomus tentans. Classification (NCBI taxonomy): domain Eukaryota; kingdom Metazoa; phylum Arthropoda; class Insecta; order Diptera; family Chironomidae; genus Chironomus; species Chironomus tentans. The sequence continues at coordinate 25,001,945 of OY754302.1, forward strand.
GCCGTTAAAAAGCAAAATCGAATTTCTTAAAATGCTCGCACCTTACTTTTACCCATAATTTAGATCTAAGAGTGATTCCCCTTATTGAGTGCAACTTTAATGTGTATCGAAAAAGATTTCTTTGAAAGTTTAAAATTGTTACCTGAATAAAAAAATATATTTCACAAGAAAAATATCTTTTATGCCTTTTTGACTTTTTTTTAAGCTTATGATAATGCTCTACACTGTCAATATTTTTTTTTCTTTAAGATTTGGTAGATTTAATAATCATAATTTATGCTGATTATAATTATAATCTTATCTAACAATAACATATTTTCCGCTTAAATCCTTCCGTCATTAAGTGATACACAAACTATAGGAGGAAATTGTGATTATCTTTCAAAGAAGCAACTTAAGAAATAATAATAATGTGACAAAGAAGCTTGCACATATTTATTGGAATTAAATGCTTTCACTCCTGACCAAATCCTTCAGTTTCTTCAATTGCATAATTTAATTTCTCTACAAGTTGATCATAACTCTTATAGGGCGGTAAGTCTGCAAGAAAAACATTACAATGTTAATTTTCGATGGACGTAATTGCCGAGTAGCTAGGTGCCTTACCTAATCGATTAAAGCATGTGTGTGAGCGTGGGAGCCAAGTATCTTTGCCGACCTTTTCTATACAAAATCTTTGTGGACCATTGCTTCCCATAAGTTCAGCAAAACCACCGACTGGAACGCGACATGTACCGCAGACAAATTGAAGTAATCGTGCACGCTTCTCATTATCCGTCTCACGAACAAACTAATGTGATGAATAATTTTAATTACAGCAACTTTTTAACGTCATTTTAAAAATTTACACATACCTGCCAAAACCACACAACCTGTTTACTGTTTCTATTATAATGTCTATAAATTGAATTCCTTTGCCAATCATCGACATCTATCTCTTGCATACCACAAAGCTGCGTAAAATAACATTGTTAATTAATGAATTAAAAGTTGAATTAAAATTCGCACGTACCATTAATTCTAATTCACGTTCATCGAAATATTTTAACCATTCTAAGGGCACAACCTCATTAAATCCCTCAAGGAATGTCTTTGTTTGCTCCTCAATGCCTCTCGTCATTCTCCATTCTGTCATAAGAGTTAAATATTCTTCCTTATTCTCCTCTGTGACTCGTTCTTTATCGCCATTTGCTTTCAATTCGTGATGTATGATTTGTCCAAGTACCTCGAAATCAACGGAAAACCACAGCTCAAGACCACACTCATCAATATTATTATCGCGAACCCATACGAGTGAATTGTAAAATTCTGGATCAATTGATTCTATATCTTTGGTCGTTAATTTCTTATTAAGCATACGTTTATAGAAGGGCATTGTAAAACCGCTGTAAATAAATCTTCCGTGATATAATGCCATTGCAATAAAGCGACCGATAAATTTAAAGTATTGTAAGTGATCTGGATTAACATAGGATGCAGGATTAATTTGTAACGAATAATTTGATTTGTTAGCATATTCAAACAGACAGTACATAGGATTCAACACTTCGTGTGATAACAGGAAAAACCATTCGCGCGACACGCCACCGTAGTCCAATCTGTAATTAAATTTTATTCAATTAATCCATTGTTAAAACCGGTAGATTTTTCAAATTCAAAATCTTTCGTCAAGTTGTAAAAACATCATTCGTTAAGTTTTCAAATTTCAAATGACAGTTACAATAACGAATTCAAAATAACCGTTAGCTTACCCTTCTTCACCCCTGAAAATGATGTAAAGCCGTCGTCGAAGTTCATATGCAGGCAAACGCATAATTTGATGATAAGAGTCTTCAAATAGCGTTTGTCTTGTTAATGTAATTTTAATGTGTGAGGGTAAAGCATTTGATTGGCATAAATAGCGGAACTGGCTTAATTTCCATCGGAAAGATCTTTCATATGCACGAGGAACTCCATACATTCCCTTAACGCCTTTCGGTGCACCAGGTCGTGGATCTTCGAATGTTGTTCGTCTTGTATTATGATCAACAAAGAATCTTTCACCAGTTGCTGTGTATCGAATTTCCCAGCCGCTTGGAAGTGGTCCTTCAGCACCCATTAAGCTGACTTCCTGACCCTGTGTTCTTGGATCTTCCCATTGTGTTGTTCTATTTTTATGATTAACAAAATATACTCTATTATCAGGCTGTACTCGTTTCTCCCAGCCATCAGGAAGGGCTCCTAAACCATCTTCATCGTCTTGAACTGGTGCCTGCGTTGTATTTGATTGTTGAGCATGCTGCGGATAAAGGAATCTCTGATTTCCTTGGGTCATGACGTGTGCACGTTGACCTTGCCAATGTTGGAAATGCATCAATCGTTCACTATTTGGACGTTGCCATGTTGTTGTACGAGTATTATGATCGACATAATAAACTCGTCCGCGAGGATCTCTCCTTATTTCCCATCCGGGAGGCAATGGTGAAGGCTTTTCCCAGTAAGTCGATCTTGTATTATGATCAACATAATATCGACGACCAAAAGGATCTGTTCTACGTTCCCAGCCTGTCGGTAATTCTTCTTCTTCTTCATTTTCGACACTCATTACTTCGCCATTTGGTTGATTTTGAGGCATCATTGGAATAGATCCAGCTGAATTATTAGGTGATGGAATTTGAGGTGGCGGACCAACAATTTGTTGCTGTTGCTGTGGTGAATTCATTAAAGGATTTGAAAAAGCAGGCGTTAAACGTTGATGGCTATTTATAGGAGGTGGTGGTTGTTCCCATTGATTCATTCCACTTGATCTTCGTACAGCTCCTGTTGATGGACTTTGTACTAATCCACCATTAACGCTATTTGGTGATGCTTGTGAAATTCCATTTTGTGCCTGCCCATTATTATTATTACTAGTATTATTATTATTATTTGTAGTACTTCGAAGCCTCATACGCGAGCGAATGCCTCCATTGAGAATGGAACTTCTCATCATTGCACCATTTTGAAATGAAATATCTACAGAACGTGCAGTTTCACCATTACTTTGAGACGGCATAGTGCTCATATCAATTTTTAGGCCATTAAATACTGCAACAAGCTCTCCATTCTTTATTTGTCTTCCTTCCGATTTTGATTCATACAAAAGATCCATCGCAAGCTCTAAATTCTCACAACGTCCATTGTAATGCTGTAAAATCTGTACTAAGTGAACAGTCTGCTCTCCAATTAATGTATCTTTCCGGAAATTTGAGTGATCAAATACTCGAAATTGCAAAATCGATGTTGGAGTAACTAAAACTGTAAATGTATCATTCCATTTTGGTAGATATGTATTCTTTTGATGCTCGGTTTTCCTCGCCGGATTGCAATCAATTGAAAGCTCAACATATGGATTTGGTTTTAAAAATGAATAATTTCGTAGTGATGCATGCTCGACTAGAAGCAAAAAAAAAGTTTATAATCAATAAATAATTGCATTTACTTGAAATCAGCAATAATTAATTGCTTACTCGTAATCTGTAGCTGATGAAATCCCTGACTTAAAGGGACTCTAGTTGAATCTGCCATTTAGCTTTATATTTTATTAATGTGACTTATGGATCTCAAATAAACAACATCGTGACAACTATGTAGGTATAATAAAAGGTAGAAAATAGAGAGTTATTATTAGAAAGGATGATTAATAAATCACGGTATGTTTGTGTGGATGAATTATTTATTATGTTTTTTTATGTCAACTGTGAAAGATCCAGCCAGAAGCAAAGAAGAAAAAACTTCAGGGAATGTCTTAAAATAATAATCAAGAACGATCGTCAAGGTCAATTTTGAACAAGACTAATAATTTTATACATAGTAAGCAATCAAGTCTATTTGCAAGCCCTGCTCACATCATTTCCCGTCCGCTTGAGTGATTTTTACAGTACATTATGAAAACTGCTGGATGAATTAAAATGCACATTACGATATTATCACACAAAAAAAAGATTTGTTTTGAGCTTCACATTTGTGTATCATTGATAAGGATTCCTTTATCTTATCAATCACTTTTGTGACATACGCAGAACACAGACTTTACTTTTGTGTGACTTGATTGATAATAATCAGTCTTTAATACATTTAAAAGAAGAGAAAAAAAGAACAATAGCGGAATCAACAATTAATTTCCAAATTGATTGCAATGCGATGAATCATCCAGATTGTGTGAAAATATTAAGGAACTGATGAAATAATCTAATACACAATTTCTATTATGGACAACAGGTCTTCTTCCAATTATTTCCAATCAATTTTTATATGTCCATCAAAAATTCTTGACGTATGTTATGATAATAGTCTAATCGAGTATCGTCCGTATAATAGATATAAATAATTAACAAGTGTGGGATTCATTGTTATTATGATCAAATATGTAGTGAAATTAATTTTTAATAATTTCTATTGTTGTTGTATTTTTACCCAATTAAATTATTTATCCAAAATATACCAATTCTATTAACAATTTCCTATATCTATAGACACGAGATTAACACTATTATCGCATAAATGTCTTTTTTCGTGCTTTAAGATCCTTAAATCAAACAAAAATTGAATTAAACTATAAAATTTCACGACCAAAAATTTCAAAGCAAATCTTCACAATTTTCACAAACTGAAGTCCTTGCAGCAATTTTTAATACAGCCACAACTTTTGTCACAAGGGCGGTTCTAAGCACTCGCGGACGTAAATATTTACAACTTTTTCACGGACTTCAGTATCTTGCTTCTGTTGTAAAATGATAGTTAATCTACGATTTAATCCAACTAAATAAAACAGAGAGCATTGAAAATTTATTTTGTTAAATTTAAGTTTTAAAATGATGTATAGCTCATTGTTTTCCATGTTACGTATAAAGCAACTTACCTTATCTCACTACAGGTGCAATTTTATTTAATTAACTCTAACTAATAACTAGTAAAATCAATTAATCACACTACTATGATGAACAATATCGCTGACTCTTTACTAACGAACTTTTTGAATTCAAAAAATATCCGTGACTCTTTACTAACGAACTTTTTGAATGCGCTAAAAAATCAAAAGTGTCAAAAAGGTAAAAATACTCGTTCTAATTAAGATTTTATAAAGTAAACGTATTATAAATAGTGCTATCTAAAGTTAAGACCAAAACACTATTTATCAGATGGTCTATAAACGATAGTAAATTTAACGGTGGTTAGGAATTCAAATTTTTGAATATCCCCCTGAAAGTTTAGAAAAGAAAACTACGCTTTAGAACGCCACAATTTCTGTAAGTTTATCAAATTAATCTAGTTAATAATAGCTTTTAATTAATTAAAATAGTCTAAAACTATTGCTGATACGTTAAACATTAAATTAAATTAGTTTGTAAGCAATAAAAATATGAATTTCAATAAGAAAAACACATTTTAAATTTGCGGCATCTTCCATTTCTTTTTTTGCTGTAAAAATGTGCTTGACTAAGTTTTTTCGTCACTAATTAACTGATTATTTTATTTGCGTTTCAGTTGAAGTATTAACAAAAAAACATAAAATCTTTAACAATGGCCGACAATGACGATCTTCTCGATTATGAAGACGAGGAACAGACCGAGCAGGCAGTTGTTGATGCATCAGAGAAGAAAGATGTGAAGGGAACGTATGTGTCCATTCACAGCTCTGGCTTTCGTGATTTCCTCCTTAAACCTGAAATCTTGAGAGCAATAGTCGATTGTGGTTTTGAGCATCCTAGCGCAGGTAATTAAAAATAATTTAATTTTTACATTATAACTTATTCACTTCCATTACCTAATATGATGAAATATCATAGGGACATCTGAACAAACAAATAAGTGTCGATTCTATGTATACTGACTTACTTTCTCAGTAACACTTGTTATCTCTTCCGTAAAATGTAACTGTAACCAATTTTATTGTATTTTAATATGATTACAGTACAACACGAATGCATTCCTCAAGCTGTATTAGGCATGGACATTCTTTGTCAGGCAAAATCTGGTATGGGAAAAACCGCTGTGTTTGTATTGGCGACGTTACAGCAACTTGAGCCGACTGATAATCAGGCTTACGTATTGGTCATGTGTCATACTCGAGAACTTGCTTTCCAAATCAGCAAGGAATACGAGAGATTCAGCAAATACATGTCGGGCGTTAAAGTTGCTGTTTTCTTTGGTGGAATGCCTATTCAAAAGGATGAAGAAGTTTTAAAGACTACAACTCCTCACATTGTTGTCGGAACGCCTGGACGAGTTCTAGCTCTCATTCGAAGCAAGAAACTGAACTTAAAGAATCTTAAACATTTCATTTTGGATGAATGTGACAAGATGTTGGAGCAATTAGGTATGTAAATGGCTTAGAGCTACATAGTAAAATTAAAATTTTAGTGATGAAAACTTTAGATAGGGACATATGAATAATCAAATGATTAATTATCTTTAATTAAGTCTGAAAAAATTCCCAAATTCAACTATAAGCATATAAGCTTGGCATGTTACTAATGAGTATCTCCTTTACTTCCAGATATGCGTAAAGACGTACAAGAAATTTTCCGAAACACTCCACACGGAAAACAAGTCATGATGTTCTCAGCTACACTAAGCAAAGAAATTCGCCCGATTTGCAAGAAATTCATGCAAGATGTAATTCGCGTTCCAATAATGATAAGCACATGAAAAAGTTATATTTTCGCGCGATAAGGGTTGCGACTGATGGGCATTAGTCAAAAATAATCAGCTAGAATGGTCTCTAGAATAATAAAAGCTCAGTATAATACGAAAAATTATAATACAAAGTCCATGTCCACAATAATAATAATAATCAAAAATTTAGAGCCAATAATAACATCCCATATAATACGTAAACAATTCGTTACCTAGAGATCAGACGCGAATTAAGTAAGAGCTTAGACATGAAATAAAGCTAGTTTCATGACATAAATATCAGGGAAAAGATTGATAAAGTTAATTGGGTGGGGATTATTGAAAGAAAGTCAATTGTGCTCCAACACAGACATTAAAAAAAGTTAAGAGGATAAAATGATGATACAAACATCTTTAAAGTTTCAACTGTTCGAGCTGGATCTATGGTGAAGATAAATTCAAAAAAATTAAATTCACGCTACGGACAATTGAATTCTGAATTTGCTGTTTCGATATGTCCGTAGCATGATTTAATGTGTTTCTAAAAAAAGCAGGACTATTCTAATTTGTTGGTTTTATTCTTATTTGTTATATTTACAGTTGATCAAATTTTATCTATCTGTATTTAACGTATAATTTGCCTGGATATCAAAAATGTGACGAGATTTTTAAATCAAACCGAAGATTCCTAATTGAATTGATGGTAGCTAAAATCATCAAAATGCACTCTTATCATCAATATACCTATAAAAAAAAATATGTTTGCTTAAAAATAGAAATATTCCATCTCGCTCCCGCGCTTAACAACAAACTTTTTCTATTGTCTCTTAGAAAACAACACACCTCAAACTGCTCATTTCCATTAAATAACGTTAAATTTCTTACATATCTTTTAGCCTATGGAAGTTTATGTTGACGATGAAACCAAATTGACATTACACGGATTGCAGCAACATTATGTTAAATTGAAGGAGAATGAGAAGAATAAGAAGCTCTTTGAACTGTTGGATGTACTCGAATTCAATCAGGTTGTCATTTTCGTCAAGTCCGTTCAAAGATGTGAGGCTTTAGCGACATTACTGACTGATCAGAATTTCCCAGCTATTGCAATTCATCGCGGAATGGCACAAGAAGAACGTTTGGCAAAATATCAACAGTTTAAGGATTTCCAAAAAGTACGTACACAGTCTTTAAACTTTATAATTGATGCTAATTAATTAATTTCCTCGTATTTACAGCGTATATTGGTCGCAACAAATCTTTTCGGACGTGGAATGGATATTGAACGAGTCAATATTGTGTTTAACTACGATATGCCCGAGGACTCTGATACTTATCTTCATCGTGTAGCCCGTGCAGGACGTTTTGGAACCAAAGGTCTAGCTATTACATTCGTTTCCGATGAGAACGATGCCAAGATTTTGAATAGCGTTCAAGATCGTTTCGATGTCAACATTACGGAATTGCCGGATGAGATTGATCTCAGTTCATACAGTAAGTTCCTTTCTTTTATAACGGCTTTATTATTTTGAACAGATTAGTCGTTCAGTAATTCAAAAGTTCATTTTCGTTCAGTTCATTTGAATTTTGAAAATACGCTAAATTTTCGATAAAACTAATTCAAATTTTCTTTACGTTATTTCAGTTGAAGGACGATAAATTGGACAGAAAGTAACAAATAAATAAAGGAAGCATCATCCCGCATTTTGGATCTTAAGAAACTTATAAATACCTACGTATAATTTTTTAGAAACTAAGTATTCTTCTTAATTAATAATCTTTATGTGCAAACACTTTTTTTTGAATTTTGATGAGGCACATAACACGATGAGTTAAAACATAATCTTGTAGAAGATCGTCATTTAACAATTTTTACTTTCCACAAAAATACATTAACTTGTATCTGAAAAAATTTACGATAAAAATAAAACGATTTAATTTTTTTTCTGATTGTAAGGACTAAAATAATTTGATTAAGTTTTATTTATTGATTTCTCCTAACTTTTTTTCTTATCACATCATCAATGTTAATATATAGTTCTGAAAAGAAACCTATTCTAGCAGCAAACCTCACCACAAACAGGGAATTTTGTATCCATCATAGTTAATAAGATTCCGTTCATCGTAGTTTGATGAAGTGACAACGTGAGTCGATTGATTTAGATTTGAAGCCTTTTCGTCGCCAACAAATGATTTGGTCGATGAATTTCCCCCAGCATCCATTTTCGTAATCGTAGTTCGTGTATTGCCGTCTGGTGTTCTTTCTACCTTCCTAGTTTCCGAAGAGCCGTCTGCATTTCTTATAGAAATGACTGTTTTACCCCAAGACCTTGAATGTCCTTGATGATGCTGATTATTTGATGGCGGTGGAAATTCGTGGAAAGGAGGTAATGCCGAGAAATGATGTGGAGATAATGGAGCCTTATGTATATGACGTTTTCTTGGCTTTACAGGTATAACTGGCTCTTTATAAGTACCATGAATTATGTCCATAATTTTCTCTTCATCAGTCAATTTTCTTATAATCTGAACATTCTTTAACTCATTTTCATTCTTCTTCTTCTCATCCTTTAACATTAACTCTGGATTTATTCTCTTTAACAATGTATCCAGCTGCTCGACATATATCTTACCATCCAAGTCCTGATCACTCTTTTGCTTAAATTGACTGTAATTATCATAGAATTTTTGGAGGTTTTCTTCTTTGATGTGCTGATCATCGACCTCAATCTCTTCCATAGCATCAATAATTGTTTTAAATTGCTTTAATATGCTGTTTGGAAAGCCATGAAAGCGAAACTTGTTGTCTTGAAAATCGTTAAAAAACGTCTCTAAGTCAAGCCATTCATCCTCATCGTCTATATCATCAAACTTTTTGAAATTAAATTTATCACTGTATGTATGGGTGGGAAATTTTGAAAGAAAAATCGTAAATTAAGATTTTCCCAAAAAAAAAATTTTCTTGTCCTATTATATCACAAAATTTGTTCCTTACCCTCGCTTCCTGTCTTTATCATCACTTTCCGAGCCAAAGAATTTCCTCCAATCCATTGCTAATACACAGATATTGAGTGTAATCAAAAATTAATTTAATCTAGAAGTTTTCCCGAGACAAAATAAAATTACACTCACAGAAAAATATTCATGACGTACAAAACAAAACAAACCTAGTAAAGAAATCTTCACGAGTATGTATTGGGAAGGTAGGAAAGCGCATTTTCTCCGCTCACAAAATTTATACAGAGAAAGACCCAAAAAAACTAAAAAGCAACGCAACGGTCGAAAATATTTGAAATTATAACGGTCGAAAAATGCCTGAATAGCAACAGTCAGCCAGACGAAGTGGCACAAATAGTGCATTAATTGACATGCTGGCAGCACATGTATATTAACGTATTTTTAAAATTCAAAAAAATTCCTTGTTATGTTGCAAGGGGCAAGTAAAAAGTTTGTTGACCCGCGGTGAAAATTTCGGAAAAATAATAAAAATGTTGAGAAAATTCGCAAGTTTACCCCAATTAAGGAATCTACAACATGCTAGATCAATCAGCACACAAGTTTGTGGTGCATTGAGATCAGCAGAAGAAGGAGGCAAAGTTACACACACAGGACAAGTGAGAATTAAGCTTATTTTCATGACTTTATTGTTGTTGTTGGAATTTTGATTAAATAACAAAATATTAATTTAATGTTTTAGGCATATGCAGCTGATGATTATAGAAATGTACGATTCGTAAATGCCTCAAAAATCGTCAATCCAAATTGGGCCGCAAATTTAATCGCTGAGGAACCAATTGTTGAAACTGAAGACCGTGTAGTTTGGTGTGATGGCGGAGATCCTCGTTTGGGCCATCCAAAAGTATATATAAATCTTGATAAGCCAGGCGCACATTCTTGCGGATATTGTGGACTGAGATATCAAAAGAAGGAACATCATCATTAAATGAAAGTTTTCAGAAATTTAAGATCCAGTATGGAATATTCAAAATTTTAGTGAAAGGAGCATTAAGCATGTGAAACTATTGAAAAATAAAATGTCCTGTGTTGATAAAAATTAAAGGAAGTCATTTGTCTGCTTAATTCAAGGACTATTTCTATGACTTGCTAAGTTTTACAGAATAAAAACAAAATTGTAAGTACTTGTGTGCAGTTTGCTCATTAATAAAAAGCTTTTAAGGAATAATTAATTGACAATTTTGCGATTAATTAAAGGATGCTTGATTATATTTGTTAATTCTACAACAATAGATAACACATAACTGATAAAACTATGTACCAAAAATCATGGTAAGTAATTCAAGTTTAAACGGTCAAAGATTCAAATTTTACGTACGTTTTTAGTTGCGTGGCTTAAAAAAACAAGAAAATCAAAAGTTTCGGAAAATACGGATTTTCCTATTTATTTCATTAGTTCTTCAAGATAGTTAAGTAATTATTAAAAATGTCATCAAAGCGCCGACCGAAAATTGATGATCTAATAGAAAGTATCAGCCTGCACATCCCAAATCCAATTTTATTACATTGGACAATTTTTCCATTCGTTTTTCTGTACTCATTGTGTGTGTATCTCTGGATGTACGTTTATGGATTCTCCGAATATTATGAGGCTGCATTAATAGTAATTGTAGCTATTGCTTTTGTCCAAATTATCACATGCCTAAGTTGTTTTTGGAGTGTTCATTTTCGAACATTTACAAGCTGTCGAAAAGTAGGTTGAATGAATAATTAACATCCAGTAATCATGACATAAATTTAATGAATTACATCACGTTTTAGGTGAAATCGCCTTCATCAGCCGTTCTAGCGAAAATCGTTCCAACGGAAAATAACGGATCGAGTGAATTAGTCAAGATACAGCAGACGAAAGTAAGTGACAAGGAAGACATTGAATATTACTTTACATTCCAAAAAATCAAATATGTATGGGATGATAACAAGAAGCAATTCCAAGCGACTGACTTTCCAATCAATCGTCCTTACATCGAGTATTTTGACTCAAAAGGACATGAAGATGATGAGTCGTTGGCTGTAGATGAGAAGAGATTTGGAAAAAACTCAATGGAAATGGTCGTCCCTGAGTTTCATGAGCTATTTATTGAGAGAGCAACAGCACCATTCTTTGTGTTTCAAGTCTTTTCGGTTGGTCTTTGGTGTTTGGATGAATATTGGTATTATTCATTATTCACGCTGTTCATGTTGGTCGTTTTTGAGTGCACTTTAGTCCAACAGCAATTAAGGAACATGTCAGAGATTCGTAAAATGGGAAATAAACCACACACGCTAAACGTTTACAGGAACAGAAAGTGGCGACCAATACAATCGAATGAATTAATTCCTGGAGATCTTGTATCGATTATTCGTTCACAAGATGATAATTTAGTTCCATGTGATATATTAATGTTGCGCGGAACTTGTATTGTTGATGAATCAATGCTAACAGGCGAGTCAGTTCCTCAAATGAAAGACTCGTTGGAAAATTCTGATGATTTGAAAAGTCAACTGGATGTTGAAGGCGATGGAAAATTGTACGTTTTATTTGGAGGAACTAAAGTCGTTCAAACGACATCCCCGTCAAAAGGTGCTATGCGTGCTCCAGACAATGGATGTATTGGCTATGTCTTGAGAACGGGGTTTAATACATCACAAGGAAAATTACTGAGAACAATTTTATTCGGTGTTAAGCGAGTCACGGAGAATAATTTAGAGACATTTGCCTTTATTCTATTTTTAATGGTATTTGCTGTTACGGCTGCTGTCTATGTCTGGATAAAAGGAAGTGAAAATCCTGAAAGAAATCGTTACAAGCTGTTCCTTGAATGCACACTAATCTTAACGAGTATAATTCCACCTGATCTACCTATAGAACTGTCCTTAGCTGTAAATTCATCCCTCCTTCAACTATCTAAACTCTATGTCTTCTGTACTGAGCCCTTTAGAATCCCATTTGCAGGAAAAGTAGAAATTTGTTGCTTTGACAAAACTGGAACTCTGACAAGTGACAATTTAGTGGTCGAAGGAGTTGCTGGAATTGACGGAAAAAAGGACACAATTCCGATAAGTGAAATTCCAGAGTCAACAGCACAAGTGCTTGCAAGTTGTCACTCTTTAGCAATATTAGATGACGGCTTAGTTGGAGATCCACTTGAAAAAGCTACATTAGTAGCTATTGACTGGAATTTAAGTCGTGGAGATTCAGTCATTCCAAAGAAAGGAAAATTCAAGGCATTAAAAATTTATCAGCGTTATCATTTTTCATCATCGCTAAAGAGAATGTCAGTTCTTGCTGGATATTTGCAGTCATACACAGGAGAAACTCATTATATTGCTAGTGTCAAAGGAGCACCAGAAACGATCATGAAGATGCTTGAAAAAATTCCACCAAACTACGAGGAAACTTATTTGGAATATTCAAGAAGAGGAGCTCGTGTGCTGGCTTTAGGGATCAAAGAATTTGGCAAGTTAGAGCATCAAGCTGTACGAGAAATGAAACGAGAAAATGTCGAGTGTGATTTGACATTTGTTGGATTTGTCATCATTTCATGTCCACTTAAGCCTGATTCAAAGGCAATCATTAAGGAAATCATTCAAGCATCACATAAATGTGTCATGATAACTGGAGATAATCCACTAACAGCTTGTCATGTTGCCAAAGAACTTCGTTTTACAAGAAAACCCATTTTAGTGCTTACATCTGACGAGGATGGTTTGAAATGGAAGTGGCAAGGAATTGTTGGTGCTATTAAAATTCCAATCAGCGGACCGCATGCAAAGAATATTAAAGAAATCATTAAAGAATATGATTTCTGCATAACTGGTGATGGATTGATATTTCTTAATGAATACGATCATGATTATTTAAATGATGTTTTGCCTTATGTTACTGTCTTTGCTCGTGTTGCCCCGAAACAGAAGGAGTTTGTCATTACAACGCTCAAAAAAGCAGGATATCATACATTAATGTGCGGAGATGGTACAAACGATGTTGGAGCTTTAAAGCATGCTCACGTTGGAGTTTCAATCTTAAGTAATGCACCATTAAGAGCTGGACGAGTTGAGAAGAAGAAGGAAGATTCTCCAATTTCAGCAGCAGGTCCAATAAGACGACAAGTCGTATCAAACGATGCTGAAAGGAACTTAACACCACGCGAACGTGCTTTAAGACAGCAGAGACAAAAACTTCAAGAATCACAAGAAAAGATGCAAAAAGTTTTACGAGAAATGGATGAAGAATCCATGAAGATAGTAAAATTAGGGGACGCCTCAATCGCTGCACCCTTCACAAGTAAGCTATCATCCATTGCCTGTGTATGTCAAATCATCAAGCAAGGCAGATGTACTTTAGTCACAACGCTACAAATGTTTAAGATTCTTGCATTAAATGCATTAATTTCTGCCTACTGTCAAAGTGTGCTGTACATTGACGGCATCAAATTTAGTGATACACAGGCAACGCTTCAAGGTCTCTTTCTTGCCGCTTGCTTCCTATTCATTACACGATCAAAGCCACTTAAAGTTTTATCGAAACAAGCCCCACTTCCAAATATCTTTAATGTCTACTCCGTGACGACTATTTTAGGACAATTCGCAGTGCATTTCGTCTCATTGATTTACTTAGCACGAGAAGCTACTTTAAGAGCAGGCCCCCGGTAAGTTTGAAAGACTTTAATCCGAGGAATAGTAATAAAAGTTGATTTTTACTTTAAGGGTAGTCAATCAAAATCATTTTTTACTTTACTTGAGTCAATATGTTTTCCATTCAAATTAAAAAATAATGTTTATAAAGCATTTAAATCATTATTTGGCTAGAAAAATATTATTTACATACTGGGTAATTGCATGAGTGAGAAGTTTTTCTCGATTTAATTTTTTTTAATTTTCTCTTTATTAACTAATCTTTGATTTTTTTTATTCAAATCTGATATAAAAGCACCAATTCTAATAAATTTAAAATGTAAAAATATCCCTTTTACAAAACGTTTGAGTTAATAGATTGAATTTATTGAAATTAATAATTTAAAATGTAAAAATATCCCTTTTACAAAACGTTTGAGTTAACAGATTGAATTTTGCAGAAATTAATAATTAAAAATGCAAAAATATCACTTTTAGAAAATTTTTAAATTAAAATACGAATTATTTAAATTAACTAATAGAATTTGGATTGGAGTTGTCGAATTTCAATACGTTTTAACATAAATAATTTGACTACCCTTAAAGTAAAATCTCACTAAAATAAATATAGTTGACTGGATTAAATTTTAATTAATTCTCTATTTTAGCGATACGACCGTCAAGCTGAACATTGACATGTCACCGGAGGAGAAGGAGGCAGAGTTTGAGCCAAATATTATCAACAGCACAGTTTATCTCATTTGCATGGGACTTCAAGTATCGACATTTGCTGTAAATTACAAAGGACATCCGTTTATGGAATCGTTAAGGGAAAATCGCTTGCTTATGTATTCAATTTTGGCATCGAGTGGTGTTGTCGCATGCTTGGCATTAAATCTCGTGCCTGATCTCCAAAGCGCCTTTCAAATCGTTGATTTCCCACCAGATGTAAGTGATTTTAAAGCTGCAAGTCATACATTTCTTTCTTGACAATTTATTTTCAATTTTAGTTCCGCAACATTATCATCTTTGTGCTCCTAGCCGATACTGTTTTGGCATTTGTTGTTGATAGAATATTCGCATTCTTATTTGGAGATAATCGTAGAAAAATTGACGTCCTTAACTATTGAGCAACGTTCCCCAACTTTCATTATTTTGGACTGATTAAAAAAATTAAAAAATTTTACAAGAAGTTTGAAGATAGAAAATAAATTACTTAATTAAATACAATTGCACTTTTATTATTGAACTTTTGATTAACTTGCATTAGATTAGTGTCATGTATAGCAGTAAGAAATAACAACTGGTCATAGAGATAATAGAGTATTTTAAATTGCCTTCAATTTCATTATTTCTTGATACGAAGGAGCTGGAAGTAAATAGAATTTTTGCTATAGTTGATAATAAGTAGCAGAAAATAAAACAGACATACGTAATTCATTATCAAACTGATCTTGAGGCGGTGCTGATGCATAAATGGATGGTGGCCTTTGTGGATCGAGCCTCATTGGAATCTTTCCAATTATAATCGGAATCTCAATTTTTATGTTTGCATTAATTCCACACATTTCTGGATCAACTTCCAGTGTATACCTAACTGAGATGATTCCGCAATACTTTGTATTGGAAATGACAACATTTGGTATTCTGAATTCAGTCGTAACTGATTTTTGGTTTCGTGCATTCACTCCTTCCGTATAATTTTCCAGAAGCACATATTTCTCGGTTTTTACTTCTGACCTGTCTTTGTTTCTGTATTCGATAGACTGAACAAATGTTATCTTTGTCCTCAATATGCTTGCATTACTGTTGTTCTCGTAAAATATTGTTAGTTGTACATTTTGATCAGCAACAAATCCTGAACAAGGAAGCATGACCGTTGTGCATAAAGATTCATACTGGGAGAAGTTTCTTAATTCCACACGCCTTACTGGCTCCTTTAAACTTTGGCAGTAATTTAAGTCATCACAATCTACGAAAAATGGAGTTCTGACTTCCTTATCAAACATGTATGGCACTTCAAGTACAGCTTCAACGAAATATTCAATGCTTCCATACTTGAGGTCTGTTGAATTTGGTAGCTGCTCTGGAAGTTGACATGAAAATTTGTACTTGTGTGTTCCTGATTTTAATTCAAATGCTGGACCATCTTGTCGACCAAAGAGGTAAATATTGGTATTTAAATAGACTTCGACTCCTTCTTGAGGAACTAAAAAATTAAATTGGAAGTTAGCTCATGATTTGACAACAAACTTGCATTCATATACTTGGTCTTCTTCTTCCTTGAACAAGAAAGTTTGTCCTGGATTGCCCAAACACTCTTATGGATAATCCTGAATATTTGATTTTACAAAAGAGGAAGTAAACAATTAATTAAATACTTATAGCTTGACAAAGAGACTTCACCTCTAAATTTTCTAGCATTCGACAAAGACAACACGGCAGTTCCTAGATACCACAATAAGATTTTGATTTTATCATTTAGTTTGTTTTATACACTGTATCTTCAAATCACTGTACCTTTGAGTATTTGTCCTGGACGGAAGACACTTTCCCTAGATTCATTTTGGTCTAATATTAACGTGATAGTTGTCATTTATATAAAAATTTTAATTTATTAAGGCTTTTTGATTAAAATTAATTATTATTTTTATTCGGCTACTTCTATTGAACGCATACAGTCTACTGACTAAAACTGTATACATGACTCATTGTTGCTTACATTTTCTTTTCCTCTTCTTAATTTATTTTACTACAGAGTAGCAGAAATACATGCAGTCAGAGCAAATCTTTATAGACAAACAAAAATAAATGAAGCTTATCAGCATGCAATGATAACATGATTAATTTCCATTGTGAATCATTTTCATTGCGTCCTCATATGAAGGTGCTGTAAAATAATCAAAATTCATTAATCCAAAAAATGATAAATAAATAATTAATAAGCATACGTAAGTCGTCCATTGGTATTTCTAAAGAAGGTGCCGATGGTAAAGCTGACAACAATTCTGAAATCATTCCCGACAATGACTCTAAAGGAGGTGCTGACGGTTCAACTACTAAATTTTCTTCGTCAGATCTTATAGCGATGTCACCAATTATTATAGGAATTTTTGCTTTTAAGCTTGCATGCTCTCTGCCTAGATCTGCTAAAACTTCGATGTAATAGCTGACTGTGATAATTCTACAAAATTTTCTGTTTGAACTGGCTGCATTTGGTATTTTAAAGGAAATAGGAATTGTTTTGGACTTTTTAGCATCAACACCTTCTGCGTGGACTTTCACAAGACTATATTCCTCGATTTTTAATTGCGGTATTGTGCTGCTTCTGAATTCCACTTTTTGATTGAAGGTAACTGTCGTTTTTAGGACATTAGTGTCACTGTCATTTTCATACAGCATTGTTATTCGAACAATTTGACTAGCAACAAATCCTGAACAAGGTAGCATAACAGTCATACGAAGTAGTTTTACATCATTTGGGGTGTTTGAAAGTAATGCCTTTGTTTCAACGATTTTCACAGGTTCCTTTAAATTTCTGTATAAGTTCAAATCATCACAACGTGCAACTACGAACGGCAATTTTATTTCTTTATTAAACATCCATGGAATATCAGGCACTGCTTCAACAAAATATGCAATATTTCCGTACTTTAAATTAATTGTTGCTGGAAGTTTCTCGGGAAGTTGATAAGAAAAATTATACTTATGAGTTCCTGGTTGTAATTCAAATGTCGGACCATCCTTTGGTCCAACGAGATAAATTTTTGAGTCAATATAAACTTCTAGACTCTCGTATGCTTGTGCTGAAAAATTCACAAATTAATTTGAGTGCCTAATTTTGAGTAAAGTCACTTGCATTCTACATTTCTGCCATGCTTTGTCCAATAAGTCCTTGCTCGTCCATACACTTTGATGTAAATGCCTTAAACGAATTGCCCTAGCTTGCTAATTATTTTCATATGGATAGGGGTCGTTCGCAAATTACGTCACGCATTAGGGGAAAGGGTAGAAGAATTTGTGGCAATTTAGGTCAAAATTTAGTTTTTTGCGTGACGTAATTTGCGAATGACCATCCTATGGGGTCCGGTTCCAAACAATAATTCAAACTTACCTCTAAATTTTTTCGTCCGCAACAGAGTTAATATGACCATCCCTATATTTTGAAAAAAAATTGTGATTACTTCGATCAAGCTTTGATTTGAAATATAAGATTTTAGACCCCCATTCCAAAAAAACTCCCAATACAGCTCCAGACCTTCCCTAGTCACATTTTTTAGTATATGGTATTATTCGAGGTACCTTTGAGCACATGACCTGGATG
This sequence comes from Chironomus tentans, assembly GCA_963573255.1. Lineage (NCBI taxonomy): Eukaryota > Metazoa > Arthropoda > Insecta > Diptera > Chironomidae > Chironomus > Chironomus tentans. The sequence goes on from OY754302.1 coordinate 25,020,516, forward strand.
GTAGATGTGTTTTCCATGTTCATTCGGTTCCAGTGTCAATTTAATATCCATATTCTCTGATGAACAATGCCTACTTCCTAAATTCGAAGATGATTCTTCTATTGCTCACTTCTGTTTTGCACTTGAACAAAAATATGTATTTATGCGAATGAATATCTACGAATTTTATAGCTATGATAAGATTAAATCTTATCTGAATATGAAAGATATATTAGCAAATAAACATTTATTCATTATTCAAAAAATTTGAGGTACAATAGTTGATGCTGCTTAGATTAAGCGTAAAAAGATTGAATTTAAAACTATGTTAACTGATCATTGATAAAGTTAAGATCAAAGGAAGCTTATTGGATTTCTTCTGCTGACAATTGTATAGCCTCATCATATGTAGCTGAAAATAATCAAATAAGGACATAAAACTTAACAAAAACAATTAATAAAATTGACTTACGTAGTTCTTCATCAAGTTCTTCTTCTACAGGAGCTAACTGCTCAAATAGAGGCGGTGCTGATGGTTGAACAAAAGAAGTTATTAGGTTTTCATCAAATCTGATAGGAAGTCCACCAATAATTATAGGCAAAGATACTTTAGGCTCAACTTGAACTCTGCTCATTTCTGCCTCAACGTCAATGGAATAGCATACTGTGATGACTTTACAGAATTTACTATTAGAATAAATTGTCGGCGGTATTTTGAGGTTAGTTAAAAACTTTTTTGAATGTCTTGCATCAACTCCAATAGATTTAGCATTCACAACTGTCTTTCTAGTAACTTTTGATTCTCCGTCCATTGGACTAAAGTAAGTGATTATCTGAATCAACTTAATGCTCGTTTTCACAACTTTAGTATGAGTTTCGTTCTCGTAATTTATTGTTATTGGAACACTTTGACCAACAGCATATCCTGAATAAGGCACAGAAACTGTCATTTTAATGAATTTAAAAGCGAATGCTGAAAATGTGAGAATACTCTTCGATTCTACGAGCTTAACAGGTTCCTTTAAATTTTTATAAAAGTTTAAATCATCAAAACGGAAAACCGTAAATGGAACCTTAATTTCCTTATCGAATTTCCATGGAATATCAAGCACTGCCTCAACATAATATACAATTCTCCCAAACTTCAAGTTTAAAGAAGAAGGAAGTTCATAAGGAAGTGGGAAAACAAAATTAAACTTATGTGTTCCTGGCTGTAGTTCGCTTAATGCTACTGCATTTGGTTCACCAAAAAGGTATGTCCTTGAATTTATGTACACTTCCGTACCTTCGAATATTTCTAAAGAGATAGAAAATTAATAAAACATAATACACTATTTAAGATCGTTTATAAATGACGTCCACAATTTATGGGGTCTAAAATTCGTATTTTTATGTACGTCATTTAAGAACGAAACTTTAACATTCTGACATACTTTTTATTTTCCCACTTTCTTTCGTCCAATTTGACTTGGCATGCCCAAAAATCTTGATGTAGAATCCTTAAACAAAAAATGAACTTAGTCCTTACAATTTTGAGATTTAATATCTAAAGAAAACCTTTTAACTTTTTGATACTATCCAAATATAGTACGGCCGTTCCTGTAAATTATTATTATCACTAACATTTCAAAAATCCTCAAATTCAAGTCCTACCTTGTAGTTCCTGTCCTGGATAGTAAAATCTTCTTCCATCCTCATTGGGTTCCAGTGTTAATGAAATATTTGCCATTTTAAGCTTTTAATTAAAGCTTATTAAACTACTCCTAACTACAATATCATTGAAACGACTAATGGAGACAGAAAGTCGGCGTTTGTATCCTGAAAGCAAATATTATGTCTGTAGTAATGCAAAACTTTACATACACAATTTTCTTTATTGCCTTTCTACTATGCGCAAATGTTTATAAACAATATTTTGTGTGGAAAGCTATATTCTGCTATCCATTAGATCTATGGTCAATTTTTAATTATTGGTTTGTAGATGTCATGACTTCTAATTAAAAATAAAATGTTTGCTGCTTCTCGCAATTAAGTAACTGAAGTTAAGCGGCAAAAATCAAAACATTTTCATTTCGTCCTTGACACTTTGTGTATAAACAATTGTTGATGATTCATGTATGCATGCTCTACTGCGCACTGCCAAGACAATCCCATTTTTCAACATGTGCGCCCTTTGGGACATTTGAATGAACTATCTAACGACATAAGAGCAGACGATTGGTAAATTTAAATTTAATAGACATAAATCGATTTGTTAAATATAAAAAGTCTGAAGACATAATCAAGCTTTTTATTTTTATGATGTTGGATAAGCAGGAAGAAACTCATTTTATTATTATTTTTAAGTTTTATAAAAAAATGATGACACGATTAAAAAATATAAGAAATTAAATTTTATAGTTAATGTTTTTAATCATATCAAGGAATAGATTACTATGGCACATTGAAATACTTATACTACCATTTTCATAAGAAGTCCATAGCAGGAGCTGAAAAGAAAATTTTTCTTTATATTATAAAATCGTAATTAAGTAATAAATATTAGACAAACCTGAATTGTGAGTTTGTGGAAGTTCAACAGATGGCTGCATCATCTGAGGTGCTTCAAACTGATTTTCAAATTGCAATGGTACAGTTCCGATAGTTATAGGAAGTCTAACTTTTGCATTAGTGCGCATTCCACTTGCTTCAATTTCAATTAGATATTTTATTATAATGACTTGACAGAACTTTTCATTTGAAGTCACAACTTTTGGAATTTTAAGGCTAGCTTGTATGCATTTCGAACTTCCTGCTCTAACTCCTTCAAATCTAGCTTCTCCAACTACAGCTTCTTTTACCTCAGTTTCCATTTGCAATGGACTATTGAAAGTTACTAATTGAATTAATTTTATTTTGGTTCCAATGATATCAACACTGCTATTATTTTCATAATTAATAAGCATGTGAGCATACTCATCAATAGCATACCCGATCGGCACACATCGAAATGTTGCCGAGGCGGCACCCTGATGGTGACGTGGTGGCAGTATACTTAGAACCAAGCGGCCGCCACAGAGCAATGGCAGCCATATGGCTGCCACATGGCTGCCAATGGCGGATGTGGCCGCCGCTTGGTTCTAAGTATACTGCCACCACGTCACCATCAGGGCACCGCCTCGGCAACATTCACTGTGTGCCGATCGGGATAACCTGTGAACGCAAGTTTTACTGTGATATCCAAGGCAGACGCGCTCAATAATGAAAGGAAGCTTTTTCTTTCAATACATATCAATGGTGTCTTTAGTTGATAGAAATTCAAGTCATCATATCGAAGAACCATAATATGCTTTTTAGCTTTCTTATCAATTTTCCATGGAATATTCAGCACTGCTTCAACATGATAAGATATAGTTCCATTTGCCAATTTCAAAGAATAGGGAATCTTATAAGGAAGTTGAGATGAAAACTTGTACCTATACGTTCCAGCATTCAATTTCAATTTATGACCTCCATATTCACCAAAAAGATAAGATCTTGAGTATATATAAGTTTCTAATCCAGTGTATGTAGTAGAACTTTCTCCACTTCCCTTTGTCCATTGCGATTTTCCTTGTCCGAAAAATTGAACGTAAAATCCTAGAGTTAAGAAAAGCAGAATATGATTATAACTAAACGGTATCTTGTTATGGATCATTTTGGATATTATATAACGGTTAAGAGGCCGGAGCTTTGTGCAAGGGGCCGTTCACTTATTACGTAACGCAAAAAAACGACTTTTCAGACCATCCTCCCCCCTTTCTCAAAATTTTCATGATGAAAAATTTCCTTTGTTTGAACTGTCACAAAATCTCAGACCCCCGTCCCCCCTTAGGCCCCTAAATGATTATATTTGACGTTATATAATATCCAAGCAACTCCTTACCTCTGCATGTTTTTGGACGCTCCAAAGTAAGGACAATAACGCCTAGAAATGGAGTTTGTTTCATTAAAAGTTAATGAAAGTTGGACAAATGTTATCACACATTATACCTGTTAAAATATGACCTGGATAGTAAGTGAAACTTCCATCGACATTAGGTTCAAGCTCTATCTTAATGCTTACCATTTCTGGACTTACTTCTTCAAATATTTCTGAAGAAATGACTGTGAATTGATCTGCACTGCAACAAATAACTGCAATAATGATGGTGAAATTCATAGTTTACTACTGCGTATATCGTGTAATTGTATTCATGAATGTGCTGTTTTTCCCTATCCTTTTACAAGCTTTTATTATTCATACGTCAGTAATTACCAAGCATTAATAAGATTATAAAATTTATCTCAAAATATTTTATTTGCAAAATGTAACAGAGCTATGCATTATTCCAAAAAGAAATGCAATTAATATTATTCTATAGATTCTTTGCATGATAAATTAAGTAAAGCACAGTATAAAATTTTGAAAAATGTATAAAAAATAAGATGCACTTAAAATAAATGACATATATGAATTCAAAGTATTTATGCTTTCATTTTCATTGTATCCCCATAAGAAGGTGCTGAAATAAATGAAAAAATCACATTAATCAACTGTGAACAAAGGAAGTAAAATTCAACATACGATAATCATAATTAAATGGTTCTGTCTGAGGTGCTGATGGCTGTACCGTCTGAGCTGCTTCATATTGTGTATCAAATGTTAATGGCACAGTTCCGATTGTTATAGGTAGTTTGATCTTGTGATTCATATGCATTCCACTCGCTTCTGCTTCAACTTCAATGTAGTAAGTAACAATAATGACTTGACAAAATTTATCATTTGAGTTCATGACTCTCGGAATATTTATCCCAGCTTGAATTGTTTTTGAACTTTCTGCTTTAACTCCTTCCGTTCTGGCTTCTAAAAGCACTTCCTTTTTTTCCAATTTTCTTGATTGCTGAGGACTGTTGTAGACAATCATCCTAATTAGTTTGATCTTTGTTGCAATAATATCAACGCTTGACTCGTTTTCATAGCTAATAGTCACAGGAACAAGTTGATTAGAAGCGAATCCTCTGCATGGGATTCCGACTGTCATTAGTAAAGGCTTGGAGTTATTAAATAAAGTAAGAAAACTCTTTCCCTCAGTTAGTCTCATTGGGTTTTTTAGTTCCGGATAGTAATTTAAGTCATCATACCGAAGTATCATAATATCAACTTTAGTTTCTTTATCAATTTTCCACGGAATATCCAACACTGCTTCAACATAATACGAAATTTTTCCATAGGTCACATCCAAAGAATAAGGGAGCTGATAAGGAAGTTGGCATGAAAAGTTGTATTTATGGATGCCTGGTAACATTTCAAACGTTGGACCTCCGTATTCACCAAAAAGATAAGTCCTTGAGTTCACATATACTTCCGTCCCAACATAAGTATCTGAAAAACAACTATCAGTAAGATTTTTCCATGACGATCATTTGGAAAACAATAAGCTTACGAGAACTTTTGCCGCTTCCTTGTGTCCATTGACATTTTGCCTGTCCAAAAACTTGAATGTAAAAGCCTGCAAATAAAAGAAATAATATGTAAACAAAAATGACCTTGAAGTGATTTAATTTAATTAATATTTTATAAATTATTTCATGACATCACCTCTGAACTTGTTTGCATTATCAAGTGACAATTCCACATTTCCTAGAATTAGAAAATTTAAAATAGTAATTATTATTTCACAACGGAATTAAACAAATTTTGGTCAAATACCTTTTAAAATATGTCCTGGATAGTAAAAGAACGTTCCATCAACATTTGGTTGAAGAATTATCTTGATATTTGCCATTTTTAAGGCTTATTCCTGGAATTTTAGTGAAATTCCGCAAATATTTTAATTTTTGTGTGTTATTGACGACGAAATTCTCAGACTGTTCTCTTTATAAAGCTTGTGGGTAAGGCGTATTTAATGCTCTTCTCTCCGGAGTATGTTTATTCTCTTTTTTTTGAAGTTATGAGAAGTGCGATCAATACATGCGTATATACGTATATGATGCGCGCATTTAATAAAATTCTTGACTTAAACTCATTGAATAATTGCTAACTTATTAATAGAATTACTAATTTTAAACCTATTAAAAAATAATTTGTCAAAATAAAATAAGTGCTGTACATTCTACATGCTATTGATGATCATCTGATTGTTGGTTTCGGCATGCTCATAGCTTCCTCAAATCTTGGAGCTAAAAATAAATATTTTGTAGACAGTTTTGACAAGTGGTCAGGTTTAAAAATATTATTCATCATATGTTTACTGGGATCATTCACTTATGATGTCTATTAAAGGTTTTGGGACACTAGCATGTGTTTGTGTCTATAAAACTGACAACGAAGATTTATCAGGGAATTTTTAAAAAGAGAGCTGTAATATTTCAAAAGCATATTATAGGGCTAGAGAGGAGTCAGACTGATTGGACATCATAAGCAAATGAAGCTGAATATTGTCTTACGTATATCACTTATTAGCGGATTTTCAGGAACACTCGTCGCCTCCTGAGTTCGCATAGAATTGCTTATATTCGATGATGTTTGTGAAATTTGTTGACTGTATTGTCTTTGGATTATATCACTTAATTCTCTATTATGTTGATTATATCTTGGACTACTCGTATCTATGTTCTGTTGATGATTTCTTAAAGGCAGAGATGCAATGGTGATTGGAAATAAAATGATCAGATTTTTATGATATCCATTAACTTCTCCAATAACTTCAATTGCATAATCTATGGCTATAATCGGACAATATCGTCTATTTGAACTTTTCATCGACATAGGAATATAAAATTTAACATTAAGGCTTTTTGATTCGCCCTGTTTTACTCCAGCTGCATATGCTACAAATATTTTTTCATCCTCAACTTTTTTAGCAGTAGGATCATGACTAGTGTAAGTAACTCTTCGTAAAAGAGTCACTTTTGTCCTTAATATTTCAACATTGCTATTGTTTTTATACTCAATTGCTACTGGAACATTCTGACCGACAGCAAATCCTGTACATGATATTGTGGCATTCATGACAAGTGGCTTAGATTTCCATAATGCGAATCCAAAGGTCACAACTCTTTCAATATTTCTAACTTTTCGTAACTCTGGGAAAACGTTCAAGTCATCGAAGCGGACAATTGTAAATGACTTCCTTACAGTTTTGTATGGTCCAAAAGAGTCTTCTAATACTGATTCAGTATAATATGCAACACTACCGTATTTCATGTCCAATGTATATGGTAGATTGTCAGGAAGTTGACACTCGAAATTATATTGATGAATTCCTTGATCGATTGGAATTGTCTCTCCATAAAGCTCTCCAAAAAAATATGTGGTTGAATCTAGTAAAATTTCGACAGACTCATGGACAACTGGAGGAAAAAAAGAATCATCAGAAATCTAGACTAAGTATTTTAATTTTTAGATATCCAATACTTTTCTTTGCACTGAAGACACTCAACATGATATGTCCACCACGTGTCCTTTTGCCTTCATTTTCTGCCCAGTGCACTTTAGCTCGTCCAAAGATCTTGATATATAGACCTGAATAATGGAATGAAAGAATATTGTCAAGTGCCGGTTTGCATGACCACAACAACATGAAAAATATAAAGCGGATTTCACTCAGCTGCTGATTTATGAATATAATTCAATGACCTTGGAAAATTTTCAGACGTAAAAAATGAAAAGCAAAATTTAGTAATGTATGATCACTTAATTACACAAGCTGTCTCCAAAGCAAATTCGATAGCACACTATGAAACAGTTAAAACTTGATTAAAAGCATCCATCAAGTACCTCGGAATTTCTTGTTTTCTTCCAATGTTAAAGTCACAGTTCCTGAATTATAATTTAATCACTTAATTAATTATTAATTCAGCTTATTATTCATGCTTACCTTGCAATAAGTGTCCAGGACAGAAAACCGTTTTCCCTTCTGAATTAGGTTCTAGCTTTATCTCAACATTCGTCATTATTCTTCTAGTTTTTACACCATACTGACTTAAATTCAGCCTTACTCTATGAGAGATCTTCTTTGTACTCTTTTCTTTTTTTATCCCACAATAATTAAGAAAGTAAAAAAAATCTTTTCTTTGATGACACTTTTGCGCGCTTCTTCTTGATGTTTGCTAGTTATTAATATTAAAGATGAATGGATGTTATGTTCTATAAAATTATACACGATAAGCTGTTTTCTGAATTTGAATCCCTGAATCTAGGAGGCCAAACTGATTCTTGCTTGTATGTTGTTTTTGGCTATTCAGTTCATCATCTTCGTAAATCCAACAGAATACTTGTATGCGTAGTTAATGGTGAAATTCGTATTCATGAGACATCCCGGGAAATCTTATTTTCAATATCGAGAACACTCTTTTCTTCTGAATATTGGACACCACTGAATTAAGAAAAAAATATATGCGCAAATTTTTAATTTTTTTTAAATCCGCAGTAAGCATTGGGGTCATTCACTTATTACTTATTGCTTTTAAGGGAGGAAGGGGTCTAAGATTATTTAACATGCTAAAGTAAAGAATTTTTGTTGGTTCAAAATTTTTAACGAGGGGGGGATGGGGCTTCTGAAAAGTCGCTGTTCTGCGTAACATAATAATTGAATGACTCTATTGGAAAACTGTTTATTTTTAAACGTAAAATATGTGTCAGTGCATAACTTGGAAAAAAATTTCATCTAGTGCAAGGAAACAAATTTCATAGCAAGAGAGTCAATTTGACTCTCTTAAAGCTTAGTCTTCATATTTTTCAAGCAAGTTAGCTTTTTATTGAGAAACTTCCTGTAAATTTTTTTCTGTCTTCTTTTGTTAAATTAAGATCCCTTTGTACCATGAACCTTGATAATATTTGTAAAATTAAATGTCAAATCAAACAGCCACAGCTATAAGAATCGAAACTGAATGGCAGAATTAATTTTTATTATCACAAAATTTAGCCAAGTTTGTTACAACAACAAAAATTGCTTTAATTTTAATCAGGCAGCATGATTTCGAGGTCACTAAGGACAAGAAGAGTTGAAATGATTTATTCAGTATTGCTAGATAATTTCTCTGTAGCTCTAAGCCTCATAGCTTCCTCAAATGTAGGTGCTGAAATTAATTATATTTATCTCAGATATTTTCAAGACTTTCAACCAATAATACTCACGTGAACTGTATTCTGGTGGCTTATTGATCAATCTTGATGATTGCATAAAATTTGAAGCATTATCATCAAATCTGATTGAAACGTCTCCGATTGCTATTGGAACTGAAACGATTGGATTTGAATGAAATCCATCAGCATCACCTTCTACCTCAATTTCATATTCTATGGTTACAATTTGAGAAAATTTTCTATTTGAGGTCAATTTAATAACTGGAATAGGCACATTAATCTGAATGCCTCTAGATCGACCAGCAGCAACACCTGGCACCAAGTATGAATTTAATCGGATTTTTTCTATTTTAACTTTTTGAGGCGATTGACTGGTAAGTATCAAGCATTTGACCAATCTTACTGCAGTTTTCTTAATGTCAACATCACTCTGGTTGCTGTAGAGGATATTTACGTGTACTTCTTGATTGCTTGTGTATCCAGAATGTGGAACAGTTACAGAAATATGGAGAGGCTTAGATTCTTTAAATAGAGTAAAAAACTTTTTAACAATTTCTCGATTTTGAGGCATTTGCAGTTCTGGATAATGATTCAAGTCATCATGTCTAATAATTCCAAATTCCTTCTTTAATTCCAAGTTGTAGCTCCATGGAATAACCAGAACTATTTCAATAAAGTAAATTATTTCTCCATGATCTAATTTTATTGAGTAAGGCAAATCATGAGGCAGTTGGCATGTGAAGCTATACTTATGGTTTCCTGATTTTATTTTAAATGATGGTCCTCCAGCCTTTCCAAGAATGTAATATCTTGAATTCATAAAGACTTCTTTGCCTTCATAATGAGCTGTAAATTAAAAGATGTTCAGAAAGTCAGTCACAAATGTTATTAAACTTACTTTCGGATCTTCCATTCTTTTCAGTCCAATGAGCCTTCGATCTTCCAAAAATTTTAACATAGAAAGCTAAAATTTGAAAGAAAATCAATTTTTAAACCGACAAGTGAGAAATCTAATACCTTTAATTTTTGAAATTTTATTCAATGATAGTGTGATTGACCCTAAAAAATAGCTGTTATAATTTGAAATTATCGTACAGTTTTTATTAGTTTGCATACCTGTCAGCACTTGTCCTGCATAATAAATGTAGTTTCCTTCTGAATTTGTTTCTAGCTCTAAGGTAATTCCATCTTCCATTTTTTGTTTCTCAAACTACAACAGCCTACAAGAAAACTTTTACCACAACAGATTTATAAGATGAAAATCGATGGCGCCAAACTGTCGAGTCAGTTTATACTAATACGCACAATCAGACGACAAGAAAAAACAAGTTAGTGAATGTTGAATGATGCAGATTTGGCATGTTTTCAGATGACTCATTGAGTCTCAATTCTCCTGTTTGCTCTTTTTGACAAAATTAACTGCTGAATGCGATAAACGACGATAAATGTCGAGGAATTTCAATTATTTTCTCACTGTGGACATTTAAATAGCATCAAGTCAGAGAATTTTTAGGCACAAAATTCAAGCATGTTTTATTGATCAAAAAATCTTATAAATTGTTAAATAAAATATTAGGTTAATGCACGTAGGGTGGATTAGGAAAATAATGAACCCCTCTCCCCTCCTTCCATCGAAAAATTTCTTACTATGCTACCGAGAAGGTTTATTTTAAGAACACGATATTTTCTATATAATATGAGGTAGGTTAAGGCGCGTAGCCAAGGTGGATTTGGTAAAATCCTGAAAATCCCCCTCCTTCCATCGAAAAATTTCTTGCTACGCTATCGAATAGGCTTATTTTAAGAACACGTTATTTTCTATATAATATTAGGTAGGTTAAGGCGAGTGGTCAGAGTGGATCTGGAAAAATTCTTAAAATCCTCTCTCTTTTCATCGCAAAAATTTTTGTTACTGTATAGATTTATTTTAAAAACACGTTATTTTCTATATAATAAGAGGTAGGTTAAGGTGCATAGCCAGGGTTGATTATAAAAAGTAATGGAACCCTTTCATCGAAAATGAATTCATAATATTTAAATGTTAATTTAAAATGGATCAACTAATGATCCAAAGTTTCCCAGCATCGATTTTTGCATCAAAGTTGAATCCTGCTTCTCAGGTACTCTCATAGCTTCCTCAAATGAAGGTGCTGAAAAAATTTAAAACATATAACTCAATTATTATGTGACATATTTTTACACTTACGAAAATTAGGAGCTGATGGCTGAATCATCGGAACTGAATATTGATATGGATTTAAAGCTGGAGAAGGAAATGGATTTTGTGGAAATGGATCCTCTTCTCTTATTGGATTTGTTCCTATGACAACTGGGAAAACAGTTTTTAGATTTGAACGTAAACCACCAAAAACTGCTTCAATCTTCATAACATAAGCGATGGTCGCAACGCGGCAAACATTGTCATTAGTACATAGCATTACTATTGGGATCTCAAAAATGCTATCAAATGAAATTGTTTCGCCATTCTTAACCCCATCAGTAATAGCAACAATCATATTTTCTTTCTTGATTTTTGTTTTTGGATGTGGCGTTTGGGCATTGTAAGTAATAATGCGTTTTAATGTCATTTTTGTCCGTAACACATCCACATTGCTTTTGTTGATGTAAGAAAATTTAACCGGAACTTTTTGACCAATGGCAAATCCTGTGTATGGAACATGTATTGTCATTTGAAGTCTGCCTGTTTCGCAGAATAATGAACATGTGTTTTTATACATTTCAAAATTTTGGGGAATCCTTAAATGCTGATAAAAATTTAAATCTACATATGGGATGATAGTCAATGGAATTTTGGATTCTTTATCAAATTTCCAAGGAATATCCAGAACAGCTTCAACATAATATCCAATTTCTGCATGATGTAAACCAACTGTATAAGGTATATGTGGTGGCAACTGACAAGTAAATTCATATCTATGAATTCCTGCTGGCATTTCAAATGTTGGTCCACCACTTTGACCAAACAGGTACGATCTGGAGTTGAGATATATTTCAACGCCTTCAAAGTGTCCTAAGGTAATAATTAAAACAAAATTTAGGAACACAAATAGCTGAAACTTAAGTTTTAATACTTCTAACATTCCTGGAGTTTCTATTACGGTTTCCAAAAATACTATAATCATGAGTTCTTTCCGTTTGTGTCCAATGGGCTCTTGCTGACCCAAAAGTTGTTATATGAAGACCTTGAGAATTTGAAAATCAAATAAATATCATATTATATGCATGGGATCAATGATCGATATTGTAACTTTATTTTCAAGGCTAAGTTTATGACGTAAAAAATATTTTTATTTTTTTTATCATTTTCTCTCCGAATCTCTCTCGTTTTTTTTCTAAAAATTGAATATACAACGAAAGTTTTTTGTCAATGAACATGTGTTCGGCACATAGTAACATTCGGCACTAGAGAATTATTTTCTCTGTCTAGTTAAAACGCAATAAGAAGAAGTTTTTTAAAAATGAAGCGATAATTCAATTCATCAGTCAGATGTGATTAAAACTCTTAATTAAATTAATTTTTTTTTCTAATACTTTACCACGGAATTTTTTAGGATGATCAAGGATTATTTCCACAAATCCTGAAAATTGAACAATTATTTGATTTTTTCTAAAATATTGAACTTAAAATGAATGTAAATTACCTTTTAATAAATGACCTGGATAATAGATCAATTTACCATCTACTCCTGGTTCTATCTGTAAATTTACTTTTGTCATGATGTTTATTTAAAAATTTAAATGCAGAAATAAGGAAAAATTCGTCTCTCAATGTCTCGTTGCTAGAATACACTGAAGATTTTTCTTTATTTTATATGTTACTAGCATTAGTTTTTTGTGTGCGAATATGTTAAGCGAATGAATTTCACCATCAGTGACGAAATTATATTAACATAAACTGATTTTTTGGGAGTTTACTGATCAAATTTTTATTTTTAAATTAATAAATTTGCATTTTCTTAATTTTAACGCAGCTAGCTTTGACACACTTCATTCAATATTAGTTGTTTGGTTCCTGCATTAAGATTAGCCTTTGTTTTCCAACCTCTTTTAAAGCTTCATCAAATGGTGGTGCTGAAAATATTTTCAAAATTAATGAGCCTTAATTCCTAAAATAGCAAAGGGGCAAACTAGGAGCCGTTCACTTATTAAGTAACGCAAAAAAGTTTAGTTCCCCCTCTCCAGGGGAGTATCCAGGAATTTTTTGAGGGGGGTTTTGAAATCTCAAAATTGGAAAATGCATACTAATTTGCTCGAAATGAACTTTTACTGACCCTAGCAAAATGAAGACATTTTTTCAGAGGGGGGGGGGAGGGTTTACCCCTCCTCCTGTAACGCGTTACATAATAAGTGAATGGCCCCCAAATCAATTAACTCACGAAATTCATCAAGCACTTCGTCTTCAATAGGAGCTGATGGTTGTATAAACGACGTCGTAGTTTGCGAAAACTGAGTTTCATCTCTGATAGGGATTGTTCCTATGGTAATTGGAAAACGGACTTCCGGATTTGGATAGTAGCTATTAAGCACCGATTCAATTCTGATCAAATAGCTTATACTAGCGGATTTACAATGTTCTTTATTTGTACACAACATTCCTGTTGGAATTTTGAAGCTCATTCCAAAGGAATGCGTAATTCCAGCCTTAACTCCTACAGAAGTAGCCACAAGCATGACTTGCTTCTCTGTTTTAGTTTTTCTGCTCGGTTTTTGACTTTTGTATTGAATTTTTCGATATAAAGTTACTTTTGTGGCTGATACATTGATATGACTTTTATTGACATAATCAATGTCTATCGAAACTTCATGCCCTATAGCAAATCCTGTACAATGAAGATGAGCAGTCATCATGAGAGAACCTGGGACACAGAGTATAGAACAGGTGCATTGTGAAATTTCAAAAGTTTGCGGAACTTTTAGATTCTGATACAAATTTAAATCTTCATGTGGGATAATTGTTATTGGAATCTTGATCTGCTTATCAAATCTCCATGGAATATCAAGTAAGACCTCAACATAGTATACAATATCTGCGTACTTCAAAGTAACTGAGTAAGGCAAATGTTGAGGGAGTTGGCAAACAAACTCGTATTTATGAATGCCTGCTGATATTTCTAGATTTGGTCCATCTTTTTGACCAAAAACATGAGTTGTTGAGTTTAGGTAAACTTCTGTTCCTTCATAGGTTCCTATAATATTTATTTAGGTATGGTTTACAAATATTTTTTTAAAAAATTATTAAACTTTTATACTTTTTCTTCGTTTTCTTGCCCATTTCTTCTCCTTCCATTGTATCCGTGCTGATCCAAAAATCTTTATTGATAGACCTTAGTTTATGAAAATAAAAGCAAATATTTTCTACGATTCTCAAAATTATCTTAAACTAGAAAATGTGTTTAATAAACGTATTTATGTAGCAATCTGTGATAATACTATCAGCTTTCTGCTAGACTGTTGATAATGCTTTTAATGTAAATAATTTTTTTAAAGTATCCAATTTAAGATTTAAGTAATTTTCATTAACTCTAAACATTTATCCTTTGATCAATGTAATATTCAGTATTGAAGAGATACATACCTCGAAAATCTTTCGCACTTTTGAGTTTCAACTCTACAGTTCCTAAAAATTTTTGAATGATTTAAACAGCTCTTAGATTTAGATATATTTCAACCTTACCCTTGAGTAATTGACCTGGAAAGTACATCAATTTTCCAGCTGTGCTTGGTTCCAGTTGTAAATCAATGCTAGTCATAATATATTTTAATTTTTATTAAACAAATAGCATCTGAAAAAAGAGTAACTCCGACAATTTTGCCACCTTAAACCATACTAAGGTGAGAAAACTAACTTCTCATATCTTATCTTGACTTTTTTGTTTTATTTTGAGTATTACAATATTTATTCGTGTGCTTTAAAATATATAGCTTGGTCAGTAAGTTTAATTACCTTATTTCTTATTTTATGAAGGGATTTTTATGGAATGGTCTGATTCAATGGACATAAAAAACCGATGAGTGTAAACCATACTTTAATTGTAGATAGGACTTTATAAATTGCACTTAATTCGAATAATTCAAGCATAATTTTAATTTTCAATAAAGCAAAAAATTACAATACATAATTCGATGTCAAACCACACTTTTTGATGTTTTGTCGTTATAACGTCGATGCTACGGTGCCCTAACGACTACGTTGTGTCGATCGGGTAATATTCGAGGCACATTTTTGAGGTTAACTTTATATAGTTTAATATTTTTCATTGACCGGTGCAGTAGGTGCTGAAAGGTTCCAGCCAACGCTTCCGGACGATTGTGGCTGCATGAATGGTGTACTTTCAGGTTTAGGCATATTCATCGCTTCTTCAAATGTTGGAGCTGGAAATATTGGATATAAAATTAAAGTCTCTTCATGAAAATCAAAACAATTTTAAATCAACTTACGTAAATCATTCATATATTGGTCATCAACAGGTGCTGATGGCTGAATAATGGGAACTTGAGGCATTGAGTGGTCTATAATCGGCAGTATTTGTCCAATCGGAACTTGAGGTTGTGTATATTGACTGTCAAATCTTATTGGTATAGATCCAATAACAATAGGAAAAATAATCTCTGGATTAGAATGACATCCATCAACTTCTCCTTCAACTTCCATCGAATAACTAATAGTAACTACTTGACAGAATACTCCATTGGAACACATTAATGTATGTGGAATATCAAAATTCGTTTCAATATAATTGGATTCTCCTCCTTTAACTCCGTCGGTGATTTTCTCGACCATTTTTTCGGTATCTGACTTTGTTTTCCTTTCAGGTGTACGAGCAGTGTATTCGATCCTACGTTTTAACTTTAATTTTGTTCTCAAGACATCAACATCACTTTTGTTCACAAAATCAATTTTTATATTAACACCATGTCCTACAGCAAATCCAGTATAAGGAACAGTTACTGTCATAATTAATGGACCTGATTCACAAAAAAGGCAACAAAATGTTTTGACTTCCTCGTATTTTTGACCAACTCTCAATTCTGAATACATGTTTAGATCATCATGACGAACAAGAGTAAATGGCATTTTAATTTCCTTGTCAAAACTCCAAGGAATATCAAGTACGGCTTCAGCGTGATATCGAATACTTCCATGTTTCAATTCGACTGTGTATGGCAGTAGGTCAGGTAACTGACAAGCAAAACTATATCTATGAATTCCAGGTTGTATTTCAAAAGACGGTCCTCCATGTTGACCAAAAAGGTAAGTTCTGGAGTTAAGGTATACTTCCTTTCCCTCAAAATGCACTAAAACATCGCCAAAAATCTTAACTTGTTCTTGGATTGGAAATAATTTCCATACCTGTATAGTGTTCAGTACGTCTATTATCACCCGTACCTGTTGTTCTAGATCTGGATTCTGTCCAATGTGCTAGCGCTTGCCCATAAACTGTAACATAGAAGCCTAAAAGAAGAAAATTGTGTATTTATATATGACCTTGAGTTTATCAGAAATTACATTTTTTAGACATAGAATAAAGTTCAAAAATTCGTACCTCTAAAACTTTTCACATGCTCCAGAGTCATTTCCACTGTTCCTGTAACGAAAGTAGAAGTGCATAGTATTTGATACTGTAAATACTTAATATTTTAAATAATTTTTTTTAAAGAAAAATTAACTTACCTTTAAGTAAATGTCCGGGATAGTAAATAAGCCTTCCATCTGCATTTGGTTCTAATATTAAGTTAATCCTTGTCATTTTGCTTTATTTATTAAAATTTTTAGCAAGTTAATTAAAATAAATAAATAAAAAAAATTAGTGCATCTGCTTTGATCCCATGACAGTAAATGACTGAAGAAAATCAGTGTTTCAATGCTTTGCTTCCAATGTTTTTTCAATATTTTGTTTTCTTTGAATGTTTCACTCAAGATTGATGTTGGAAAAAGACCGGTTGATTAATTTAAAGCGATTATACCTAGCCAATCGGAACTGGAAATCATTGTTTCAAATTTTGTTTACAAAAAATATCATCTTATCAGCATGAAAACATTGAGAAAACTGCATAACTTCACCTATCGTGATATTTATTGCATGTTAAATATTGAGTACAGATATATGAATATAATGTAAACATAAAAGTGTTCTTCGGGTTTGTATTAGTAAATAAAGGCACGTGTTAGATCTGCCATTAATATCATGAATAAATGCATAAATATGTAAAGTAAATAACGCACTTAGAGATTATTTTTTTCAGCTATTGGAGCCGAAGGTGTCGAAACATTCCATCCAAGATTCGATGTTGATTGCTGCATCATTGCTGAATTTTCAGGTATCGGCATTTTTATAGCTTCATCGAAGCTTGGTGCTAAAAACAGATGTTTAAAAAACATTACATTTGTGCATTGTTTGGGATATAAAAAAGAATCACTTACGCAAATCATTTTTAAATTGTTCCTCAACAGGTGCTGAAGGTTGATATTGAGCAGGCGGTTGAACAGGTTGAATTTGAATAGTAGCACCTGGTGTGATTGCATATTGATTGTCAACTCTTAATGGCTCAGATCCGATTGTTATTGGCATGATTAATTCTGGATTCGAGTGACATCCATCAACTTGACCTTCAACTTCAATAAAATATTCAATTACGACTGTTTTACTGAATCTTCCATTCGAATTCATCATAATGTGTGGAATATCAATAGTATTTTCCAAACTAAGGGATTCTCCTGCCTTAACTCCTCTAGCAGTTATTTCCACCATTTTTTCAATATCTGATCTGGTTTTTGTTTCAGGTGATGAACTTGTGAACCTAATTGCTCGCTTCAATTTTATCTTTGTAGATAAGACATCAACATCACTCTTGTTGGAATAATCAATTTTAATGGGAACGTACTGTCCCTTTGCAAATCCAGAATGTGGAATAGTGGCTTGGATCAACAATGGTCCAGATTCACAGAACAAGCAACAGAATGTTTTCACTTCTTCAACTTTTTGTGCTATTCGCAATTCTGTATAGAGATTAAGATCATCATGTCTTATAATTGTAATTGGAGTTTTAATTTCCTTATCAAATCGCCATGGAATGTCTAAAACAGCTTCGACATAAAATTCAATTTCCCCATAACGTCCATTGAATGAATAAGGCAATTGCTCAGGCAATTGACAAGCAAAATTATATTTATGACTTCCTGGTTGCACATCAAAAGATGATCCACCGCTTTGTCCAAAAAGATAAGTTTTAGAATTTAAGTATATTTCTTTTCCTTCGTAATATACTGTACGTGTTGTCGTGCGACGATTCTTGCCAGTTCCAGTAGATGATGTTCTCCTTTCTGTCCAATGTGCTCTTGCCTGCCCAAACACTGTTACATAAAATCCTAAAAGAGATACAAATAAGAAGAAGATTGCATCTGGTTTCGATCATGAAACAATGAGAGACTGACGACGCCTAGCAATGACGACGCCAAAGATCAAATTAAATTTGACCTTGAAATTCTTCAATTTTCGAATATTTCGTTTAAATAAATGTCGAGTGATAAGCTTGACGCATACCTCTGAAACTTTTTGTACTTTCCAACAGTAATTCAACAGTTCCTAAAGAGATAAGCAACCAAAAATTGATTAATTAAATCAGTAAATTAAAAAAATTATCACATTTACCCTTGACTATCTGTCCTGGGTAGAAAACTAACCCTCTTTCTGATCCTGGTTCCAAAATTAAGTTTATTTGCGTCATTTTTGAGATTCAAACGATTGCAGTGCAACTAAAATTTGAAAAATTGATTTGCAGAAGCACATACGGCCACGTACTACGTAATTAATCTTCAGCGGCTTACTATGTTTTGACTCATTCTTTGTATGTTTCGCTTGATTTTTTCAGTCACTTACATTTTTAGGAAAGAGTATTCTTCGAATGTATTGGTCGTAAAATATGAGATAGTTTTGGATGTTTTTTGGGAGTAGTGACATTGTTTGTGCGTACTGGATGTTTAATTTGGTTTCAATGCTGAATTGGTGCTGGAAATTAAAGTTTTTTACGCATTCTATTATTTTTGTTAAACAAAAGCTTTCATGAACAAGGATTTGCAGGCAAAATGATCATATTTCAGAAAAATAATGGATACAGTTTAATGCATGATAAATTTATTACATTTTGTAGTCTGAAATAAAGCTTAAACAGATTGAATACTGATAACAGAAATGCGAGACATTTAACGAGATAAAAGCCTTGCAAATTGCATTAAATCTTATCACTTTGACCTACATCTCTTAAATTTGATGGTCATTTTTGCATGATATCAGCTTTAAAGCTAATCATTTTAGATTTGAATTTTTTTAAGGTTTTATAAACATGAACTGGTAATCCAGTCAGTCAGTGACATATTCAAAAAGAAAGGGACTTTGGGATGATCAATCCAGGGGTATATCCAGGGAGGGTCAACCCTCTTTTTTGAAACCCCATACGGTCATGATTCGAAAAAGGTCATGACGCAAAGTTATCCGAAACAATCGGAACCCCTTCCCAATTCTTGGATACGCCCCTGCATCAAACACTCCCTTCTCCGGAAAATGGTCAAGCTGTAATTTATTTGGAAAATTTTATGAAAGGGGGAAAAGAGGATGTCATTTGTAAAAGACCCCTTCACTGTTTTCGGCTACGTATCAGAACCACCAGCAATCAAAATTATCTGATCAGTCATTACAGTATTAAATTGACTCGACAAATTGTGTCAAAAAGTATGCATATCAATTTAAAACATTTTCAGAACGTCAATTAAAAAATAATTTTGCACATCGGAAGTTCAAGGTCGCATCATTTACTATTTCCAAAAAGTCTCATTGTTCCTCAACATCTTAATTGAATGTATTGCTATCTTCATTTTCGCTTTGTTCGACACATCATTTCTGAAGCAGATAAATATTCAAACTAGTTCAATGGCAACACGGCCGATGATCAAATTTATTAGAAGTTGAACGCATTGTTAGTAAATTGAAATATCATCATCATCATGATCGTCAGTGAAAAAATTACACGCTTACAATGAAAATGAAATCGCAAAAAAGCATTTTTTTTTGTTGCTGTCGAAGAGCAGCACCTCTCTCTATGAGAGTTCTAAGCAGTGATTACACGGATTAAAATACTGCAGGTGTATTAAATTCATTACTGGTCGAATGGGAATGGAATTGTGACTAAGAATTCCTTTATTTTTGCAAATATTAATTTCCTTTTCAAGATCCAGTAAACATCCAGCAGAAATTCTCAAGTCATTTTTCTTAGAATCAATATTAAAGAGTCATACCAAAATAATTCATATGCACAAACGTACAATTTCAATTTCCATCGGACCATACATTATATGTATTCAATATAGACCGGAAAACAAATATTTCCGATGATGATGATTCTCTCTATTTCTGAAATCTAAACGATTTTTTTTCGCTTGAAAATATTTTTAATAATTTTCGTCTGCATTGCTGTTGAGCACAGCACATAGAGGTAGTGAGCTTTCAGTTATTGCCGCGATCAGTCGGAAAAATTCTATAATAAGTGAAATTGAAAGTTCTAATAAAGAGAGATAGAGAAAAAAAAGCGAAAGGGTCATAAAAGTGAAAATGAAATTAAAATTGTTGAATATTTTTATGGTTTTAAGTACCGGAAATTTTATAAATTTTTGTTCTGCAGGTGAAAATGGTAGAAAAGTTTTTTAATGAAAATTTGTCACTTTCAATTTCTTTAGAAAGTTGCGAAATTTTTGATACCTAAAATTCTTTTATTTTGTGATAAAAAAAAAATAGCTGATCATGTAATCATTGAAACGGAAAATGTAAAAAGTGATAGTCGTGAAGGAAGGGCAATAAATGCAGCAGCAACATATCGTCTCGCATGTCCTGGATTAAATGAATGTGTAGCATTACGTGACTGTCCTCAACTTTTAGTTGAAGTAACATCAAGGTGCTATAATAGTGATCGAAGCTTATTTTGTGGAGCAAATCAAAACTACGAACCATTTATTTGCTGTCCAGTAAGCTACACGACCCCATCATTCCAAGGAGAAAGCACCAACACCAACGTCAATTATCAAGACAAATTATCCGGAGCTTGTGGAAAGGCATTAATTCAGGGAAATTATTATAAAAAGCTCGGAGCTTTCCCATTCGCGGCTCGAGTAGGATTCAAAAGTAAGTTTAAGGGGGAAATTGGGAATTTTGCAGATGACTCAACGCGTACATTATAATTCAATTTAATATTCTACCTGCAAATTAGGTCACAACAATTTGTTAAAAAAAGCTTTGTGATAACACATAAAAAGCTAATGCCCTTTGGATAAAATGTCATTTAGAGCGCAATTTACAATTTTTGTGGACATTTGATTTTGTGGCAAAAAGCATTAGAATTGTTATTTAGTTGTGATACAGCAATTTTAGCAAATTTTGATATTTTTTCTATCAATGTCCTGTTGTGAGTTTCACAATGAATATATGGAACCAATAGACTGTTATTAGCATGGAGTCATTCACAAATGACGTCCATTAAAATATGGAATTTTAGAATCTCTGTCATAAAAGAGGTTGCTAGAGATTTTAAAAAAATAAGTCCAAAACTTCAGTACATAGGTTTACCAAAGCTTAATTGATAGCCAACCATTGTCGTATTAATAGAATTAACAAAATTATGAGAATAAGAAAGGAAAAAAACTTTTGATCACCCCCTATAAAATTTTCTGGATACGCTTGTGCTTCATATTCCTCTGCCTAATGTCACAGATGACCTTTCTTCTTAAAGTTCAGACTAACCTGACCTGTATAACATCCTTTTTTAATAAATGAAAAATATTTGTTACAGAGGGGAGAGAAGGGAGGTTCTAAAATTATCACTTTTAATGACCATTTAACAGAGTCGTAGCCAGGAAGTATAAGAAGGTCTGTACCCTTTCTCGAAAAATGAAAATGAATGTGAAAAAAATTACGGACCTCCCCTCTCCTTGTGAGGTCGACCCCGTCACTCTCCAAAAATTTTAACTAATCCCTTGCCATTTAAAAAACGATCGCGGATCTTCACAACTAAAAACTGATTCTGCAAATTTTCCACATGAATCACCTCAATTTTATTGAATTCATTACTGCTACTTTTTCCCACATTCAAAAGGATGTTCACAATATATTAAATCCGTTACATTATCCAAGTCAAAAAAGTCAAACTGAATATAATAGTGCATTAGTTCCGCAAAATTACGCTGGAAATTTCCATAAATTAAAAGCGCATAGATGTAAATGTTGCGTCTGACTGTTACGTAATTTTGCATGTTTATTTCTGTAGCAATGATGATACACTTTTTATCATCGATTATTGCAAACAGATAATTGACGAAAATGTTTTATAGTACAGGCAGTAAATTGTGCTCATTGATGTATCACAAAATTCTAATCTCTTGCTTGGTTCACTTACTGATTACATTTTTGGTAGCTCATTATTCAATCAATTTACGCAATTACCCGAAATTTAAAAGCCTTAATAACTTTATTTTTTTGTTTTGATTACTTCACAGATTTAAATAACGGAAATTTGGTATATCCCTGTACTGGCTCAATTATTTCAAGGTTTGCAAAAGTGTTATTTTAAGTCGAGTGTTTAAAAAATGAATGAACGTAAAGATCTAGCGATAAGAGCATCTAACTTTTACTACATTTTATCGTATCTGTATCTAATTTGACTACATGTTTTGTATTAATTTACATATCTAGACGAGTGATTCTCACAGCAGCCCATTGTGCACTTGCAAAGGCTGATGGACATAGATTATCTTCCGTTAGAATTGGCGAGTTTGATTACAGTAAAGATCCGGACTGTGCTGATTCAGGATTTTGTGCGCCACCTGCTATAAATCATGCTATATCTCATGTTGTCGTCCATCCAGACTATATCAATGGCCAATATCATCATGATATTGCTTTGTTGATACTTAGAACACCAATTAATTATACCATTTCCGCACAACCGATTTGTTTGCAACGTGACCGCACTGGATTAATAGTTGGAAAAAGAGCAACAGTAATTGTCATTTGCATTATACGTGGCTATTAATATCATCACAGATTAATAACATGTATTTTGTTTATTTTCACAAAAGGTTATTGGATGGGGCAAAATTTCATTGTCAAATGTTCGATCGTCTGAGATGCAGTACTTAGAGCTTCCATTAGCATCGTGGGATCAATGTTTAAGGGTTTATGGATCATCAGGAGCTTTAGATTCTCAAAAGTCCATTGAGGGTAAGTTGCCTTTTAAAAATTTAATAGTTCTTGTGCATCTACAGGAAATTAGTTCTTAAAAATGTCTTGACATCCATAAGTAAATGAGACATAAAATATTGACAATTTTAGGACAGTGGATGTGTGCAGGAGGTGAAGGGAAGGACGTGTGTTCCGGTTTTGGAGGCAGCTCACTGTTTATCACAGAAAATTCAATATCATATCAGATCGGAATCATGAGTTTTGGGTCAGAGAATTGTGGTGGACTAAGGATACCTAGTGTTTATACCTCTGTTGCACACTTTTATAATTGGATTCAAGACAATGTTCCAGTGGAATAAAAAGTGACATAAATTTATTAAATTCCTTTGGAATTAGACAGACATGTTAATTTTTTAGATCAAGAAATAATAAAAAAAAAGATTAAATTAAGTTAAATAGTAAAAGCGATATTCTTTGATACTTAGAACTAAGATTTGGAATCCTAACAGTGATTTTTAATAAACAATCAATGGTTGAGAAATTTAAATTCATTCATCTTCGTGCTCATCAATAACTGCTAACTGATTAAATTGACTATTGTTGTGATTATCTGGTGAATCTTCTAAATGCATGTCTTCCATTTCAATCATCAGCATATTACTGTCATCCAGCCTTCTTAAAAGCATTCTAATTCTATGCCTATAATACAATGTAACAGACGCTATAACAATAACTGTCAATAGACCACTTAAAATATACATAATCAGTCCTATTGAAAATTTCTCATTTGGATCGATGACTTTGAAGCGGTGCCAATCCGTAAACTGCCCTTTTTGAGCTAAAGAAACTGCTCTTAATCTAAAAATATAATCTCCTGGGAAGAGATTTTTATCCACGTACCTGAAAAAATTTATATAGACTGAGCTAGTAGGAATGAGAATAAGATTCTATACATACACAGATGAGTTGCCAATGTGATGCTGACGAGAAATACATTCTGTTTTATGCAATTGGTCATTGATTTCTTTAATTTCAATAAAGTAGCATACAATTTCAGAATTCTTCAATTTTGGTTCCTCAAACTTTACTTTAAATTCAATTCCTTGATATTCTTGCTCCAATGGATTAAGTTCAATTTGATCATAATGCTCATCATGTGCAGTTTTCACGTACAGCAACTCATATTCTCCACAAAATGCAGCACAGACGTAGAGTTGAAAGCCATATGTTGTATATGGCTTCAAATTAGTGACTGTATAAGTCTTGGTTTCCTTAATTATTGATCTATATTGCCGAAAATTTGGCTTATTTTTCATTCCAGCTCTGTGCTTTTCTGCATTTGATCTTCGACTCGTTTCACTGAATTTGACGATGGCATTTGCAAATTCATTCTCATCTGTTTCCTTTGCTTCAATGTTATTTTTTTCTTCATTGCAGCACATTCTACAGCATTCAAATTCCTTGAAAATATCAGCAGATCTTCTCACCATCCTAGAATCATTATCCGACTCTATTGGATTATTGCAATAGTCGCGTTGATCAAGTTGTTTATAAATTATTGGTATTTCGTAATAATACAGTAAATATCTATTTATTGATACTTCTTCTCTCTCGAGGACTTTCCAGGAAAGAGTTATAGAGGTTGATGATTTGATATCTGATGAAAAAGATGTCACCCTCGACGGTATATTCATAAAGGTTTTAAATCTCTTCGGTTCAGATATTCCACTGAAGGAACTATTTGAGTCTGTATTAATGATGAAATGTGACGTATCGATTAAGTAACGTTGAATAGTAAATATATACGTTGTGAATTGTTTCAAGTTTGTGAAAATATAGGACATTGATGCATTTGCAAAATCAGCCTTATTTGCTGGGATAATTTTATCTTGCTCTAAGATTTTACTAGTCCATCCGAAAGCTGAACACATGTCTCGCTCAAAAAGCATATTATCCTCAAATTCTTTCTCTTCATTTGGATCGAGAGTCATGTACTGTAAGATATATCCATAATTTGTATCATTATTCTCAATTTTCGTCACATCATACCAAGCGATTGCAGCTGTGTCATACGAGAGAATCTTTTCAAAAACTTTAATATTTCCTTTACGACATGATTTAAGATTTCCATTATTTGACATATAGTCAGGCATATTCGTTGGATTACTTTCTATCAGAATATCCTTAAAATCTTCAATTTCACTTTCGCATAACATATAATTGTTACTGATCTGTACACCACCATGCTTAACTTCTAATTTCATGCCATTTCGAAGTCGCCAGTCGAAAATAGACTGAAGATTTTGATTTTCAAATATACGAATTGAATAAGACGCTGTCTTGTCATTTTTCAGACCATATACAAGTCTTAATTTGTTGAGGAAGATCAGACTCGAAATCGGTGTCGATCTGTAAAGCACACATTCATCATTTTTCTTTGTTTTAATTTTCAAATGCCTCTCATACCTGTGGATTTTTAGCGCTCCATGAATCTCTTCAATATCGCCCAAATAAACTTGCAATTCTGCAGTCAAATTGTGTACGTCCTCGATGATATTTATCTCTAAACTCCCATTTATAATGGTACATCCAGTTCCTAATGTTTCTAATTGAGCGATCGTTTCTGTAAAGAATTTATTAAATTTTATTTCAAAATTAGCATTTGTTTAATATTTTCATGCTTACTGAGTTCTGGTACATTTGAGCATATTTTCTGACATTTTTCAAAGCATGCCACACAAAAATGGTTCACAGGAATCATTTCATTTTCTTGCATTTTGACCATATAATTTGCAGGACAATTTTGAACACAATGTCTTGCATGAATATACTTTCCCAACTTGATACATTCATCGCCTGTGATACATCGTTTTGTCTCAGCATTGAGGAACCTAAAAATGAATTCATTCATTAGAAGTATATTGTATGTAAGGAATAGTTTTACCTAAAATCCGAGCATTGTTGTACACATTCGCCTGATTCTGATATATCCCGACAAGCAAAGCATCCTTTAGCTGTTTCATTTACACATTTTCCCAAACATAATGGATGGCACTTGATCGTCTTAGATCCTGGTATTGTTTGTTGGACATCAAATCGCTGACATTTTCTATCACTCCAACACAATCCTCTATTGCAAGTGTGACAGTTTTTGTGCTGATTACTGCAATCTGATCTGACAATATTTTCACCAATCATAACGACATGTCCGCTCATAATTATACTATCCCAATCAATCTATAAAAAAATTGAACGAATGAGCAATAAAATAAAATAAAAAAAAAATCCAAAGTCAAGAAGTCAATTGATATGAAATGAAGAAAATACTATTAATAATGAAAGATATGGAAAGATTCACATTAAATCAATTAATATTAATAATGATTCAAGTGACTACTATACCTGTGGCATGCACAATTTTGGATTTTGTCCGGCAAGTCTGACTGAGCCACGACTAATTTTTAGTAAATTCCTAAAAGAAATCTGTAGACATGATAAAAACGGCAGTCAGTTTTGAGTATGTGGATGTTCAGCAAACAAATAGAATTACCTCTTGAAATCTAGTCTCGGCTATGACGAGTGCATAATTGTGCAAAAGTCGCATTCCACGTATGATTGTCAAGTTCGGAAAAAGTTTTCCAGGTGATTCGATATCATCAATATCATAAAACAACATAAAGCCCGTAACTTCCCTAAATTTTAACAAGACAGATTTAATTATTTTAAATATTATTAGTCAATGGATGTGCTTCTCACCTCAGTGGAAAAGTTCGATTTACCATCAGATCACTAGAATAGCTTGAAGGTTCGCCATATGGAGAAAATGCGATAGAAACATACCCAAAAACCACTGTGCAGTTTTCGAGCAAATCAAAATCTTCATACGAAATTACATTAATCGATTTGCAAGCATGTTCTTCCAAAATATAATGTGTTAATATTACAGGTTTGATGATTAGCATCAATAGAATTACCAGTGAATTCATTTTCTTGTACTTATTGTAAACTAAAACGATAATTTTGGAGTAAAATATAGAAAAACTACTTCCAACATAATTTATTTAACTAAAAATATATAGCCTCTTGCGAAGATACGACTAGCTTATTGAACGACACAGCACAAAATAAAGACTAAACGAATTGGAATCAAATTGTGACTTAACGAATGTATGTGTGCCGTTCAATAAAAATTTGTTTGTTTAATTATATTATTTTTAAGGAGTGCACATTTTTTCGATTGCATTGATCAGATTTTGGGGCGTACCCATGAGAAGGGGGTTCGATTGGGTCACCCTCGAAAAAAAAATTTATACCTATTGAAAATTATTTTTCTCTTTAAAGATTTTACGAAGTTTTTCCTAAGCTCCAATTATTTAGCTAATCATTAAGGGGTCATTCACTTATGATGTCCTTGATTTAGGGGGGAGGGGGTCTGAGATTTTGTGAAACTTTAAATTAAAGAAAATTTTTTGAATTAAAATTTTGTGACAGGGGAGGAGGAGGGGGTTTAAAAATCCCATTTTTTGATGGACGTCATAAGTGAATGACCCCTAATGTACCATTAGAATTAGCAACTAGACCCCAATTAAAAAGAATTCTGGGTACGCCCCTGAGTGTATAAAACATGCAGTTAGTAATACTAAGTAAATACCTCATCTTATTCTTATTGCATCTAAAATGGTGAAATCACTTAAATATGTTTAATTAATGACGAGCTACAAGTTTTAGTGAATACAATTAAAAATTTTACGACACCACTGCTCTAGGTTATAAAAAAACCATACAAACTGCTGATTTAGAATTTTTGACCTTTCACTCTCTTGATTTCTTCTTTGTGATAACTATTAACTCAATGATAATGGCATGAGAATATTAAATATAAGAGATTAATTAATTTTATGTTTTTTCCGTTAAATTAATTTTTTTTGAAAATTGTAAGGAGAATTTTTAGAATTATTTTTTGAAAATTTAACGGAAAAAGCATAACCAAAAATTTGACTTTATAAATCATACATTTTGTTAATATTTAAGTTAATTAGTTAAAAATGAGCGAGGCTATGAATAATTTGAATGGAGATCCTTCGCAGCTCACAATACAGGTAAAGGAATTGAAGTACGCATAAAAACTATTAAATTAAACGAAATAAACACATTTTACAGCAAAAAGTCGAACTTTTTGAAAAAACAGTCGAAAAGTATGAAGAATATAAGCCACTGACATACTACAACAATTTTGCTTCAGTTCCTGTGATTCCAAAGAGACGGGATGTATCAACAGACAATAATGTCTCAAATGCTACAAATACAACATCCAATAATACATCCACGCCTTTTTCGTCGGCAGTTAATTTTCGTGTAAGATCTGCAACATCCGAAAAGAATTTTGGATCCAATAAAACCAGCTCATATCTACAAAGTCAAGTGTCATTCCCAAATAAATTGTCGGGAAAGATTCATGATATAATTAATAATCAGAAAAGTGCAACTGCATACTATAATCGTTCATTGGAATCAAAGGTTGAAGATACGTCCGTTAATATGCAGGAATTTCATGATGCTATCAAAGATCTTGATACGTTCCTTGCAAGGGAATTAAATGAGATTGAAATCCAAAAGAGAATTGGAATGAACAATAAAGATAAGAAGATTACACGTTCGATTAGTGAAGATGTTGATAAAAGATATGGAGACCAAATCTTGCAGACTCTACATGGCTTAAAGGAAGAAATTAGTACAATTAAGAAGAACCAAAAGGATTTTGAAGACAAGATTCGTCGACAGGAAGAATATCAATACATAAAGATTGCTGCACGTCTCAATAAAGATCACGAAAAGATGACAGCACGCGCAAATCAAGAACAAGAAGAGAAATTTGCGGCTGAACGTATAAAGCAAGAGTATGAAGACAAGAAGCTTGCTGCTGCACGTATAAAGCAAATACAGGAACAAAAGATAGCAGCATATTTTTTGGAAGAAGAAAAGTTAAAAGCAGCACGCGCAAATCAAGATAAGCAAGAATATCAGCGCATTACCAAAACATCCAGTAATAATAATAATGCTAATAATCATGCTTTCCTCACTAATCGTTCATCGTCCAAAGAAACATTGCAGCAAAAGGCAAGTTCAATTGAAAGTGGCATTTCTGGAATTGATAAATATCCAAGTTCCAAGAAAGATTTTGACTCGCCGATTTTAGCATCGTCTGGATATTCTCGCGAAGAACGAATCCGTAGACTGGAAGCTGAAATATACAAAGAAGAGACGTTAATGATGAAAATTAACCGCGTGCTTGAGAATCTCAAAAATGTTGATGATCGAAATCTTCTCGATATAATTAACATTGAACGTCATTATTTAGTTGCAAGCACACGATTCCAATCTGCTTTGTCTGAAATTCGTAAATTGAATGAGAATATTGAACTTCCACACATGCCACCGTTTAATCGTAAAGGAAGACTGCTAATTCGTGACATTATGTTGGAAGTAAAAGCTTCATACTTCCAACGTCCATTGCCAATCAAGAATGAATATCTATTGATTTTAATGAAATATGAAGATAAGGTTTTTGCCTCAAAGCCAATGCGTATTATTGATGATATCCGTATCATTAAATTCTCTGAGAAATTCAGCATTCCTGAAATTTACATGGATTTTGACATGCGACTTGAAATCTACGGAACTACATTTTGGCGCAAGAATGCAACCGTTCGTGAGACAATGCTCAAGAAATATGGATTTATTACATTCTCATTATCCGACACTGGGAACAAAACAAAGCGTTTCCAAATGATTGAGGTGCTACAAAGCGATAATGTTCCGATTCGTAATAAAGTTCTGATGAAGATTTCTCAGAAAATTACTACCGATGTTCAGTATAGAGGAAATTTGTACGTGAAGGTGCGAGATGTTTGGCATGAAGCTATTGCCCACTTGAATGGACATTTATTGGAAATATCATTTAAGAAAATTCACAACTCTGGCGTCACTCGATCACAAGAAGTCATGTTGCTTGATTTATATAATGTCGATAGCGATGCAGTCATTCCGGTCGATGTTCGTCGCATTTCTGATAAACCTTATACGTTCTTGCTCAAATTTAATCATTATGTTGACGTTGCTAATTTCTAGTAAGTAACTTTCTTTTTTAATCAGAGGATTTATTTTAATCCGTTATAAATTTTCTAATTCATTCTAGTTTGATGGTTGCAGCTGAGTCGGCCGAAACGTTTTCTGAATGGATTAATGCACTGAACAAGGTTCTCGTTCTCATCAAGTAAGAACGACTATTATAAACTACACTTTAATTTGTTTATTTTGTTTTGAAGCACATATTTTTTTGCTATAGAAAGCATTATTACTATTTTTTTGTCATTATATTAAGTATGTATCTCATGTCATAAGTACTGAATAAATAATAAAAACGAGCATGTTTTTAAGTTAGACACAAAAAAAGATCAATTTTTATTAAGTATAAAAATATTCTTAACCCTTAATTACTGCAATTGGGCGAAGCTTTACACATTTTTTGCTGATTCCAGCAGAATGGCATGTGTCAACGACATCTGTGACATTTTTATAAGACTCGGGAGCTTCTTCCATGACAAGTTTAGGTGATGCAACTCGAATTGCAATATTCTTTGTCTTCATCTGTTCTAAAATGTCTAAATAGTCAATATTTCTACGAGATTTAGCTCTAGACAGTGCTCTGCCTGCTCCGTGACATGTTGAACCAAAAGTTTCTGTCAGTCCCTTTTCAGTTCCTGTAAGAATATAACTGCAGGTGCCCATAGTTCCACCAACTAAAACTGGCTGACCTGTGAGTTGATAATCTACTGGAATTGAGGGATGATGTGGTGGAAATGCTCGTGTTGAGCCTTTTCGATGGACAAGTAATTGCATTTCCTTTCCATCCACAACATGATTCTCAATTTTAGCAATATTGTGACTAACATCGTAAATAACATGCATATCTAGATCATCTGGAGTTGTATTAAATTGTTTAGCAAATGCTTGTCGTGTAAGGAATGTCATGGAACTGCGATTAACCCAAGCAAAATTTCCAGCTGCGGCCATAGCTTTTAAGTAATTTTGTCCCTCTACTGATTGAATTCGAGCACAAGCAAGTTGTCGATCATTTGTCTCAATTTTGTCTCTTTTCATAGCCTTTTCCATTTCTACAAGAGCATCTGTTGCTACCTGATGTCCAAATCCTCTAGATCCTGAATGAATCATCACACAGACTTGTCCCTTCTCTTCTATTCCCATTTTACTTGCTGCCCACTTATCATAAATCTCGTCAACTACTTGAATTTCAGCATAATGATTGCCAGCACCTAGTGTTCCTAATTGTGGCAATCCACGCTTTTTGGCACGTACACTAACTTTTGATGGATCTGCATTCAACATTCTACCATATTCCTCACAATGTTCTTTATCCTCTGCCCAGACATATCCCTCTCTTAATGACCAATCCATTCCCATTTCTAGTGCCTCCTCAAGATCTCTTGCATTCATTGGAATTATACCTTTTGATCCGACACCAACGGGAATGTGATCAAAAAGTGCCTGTGCAAGTTGTTCTTGTACTGGTCTGACATCCTTTTCGAACAAATTAGTACGAAGTAAACGAACACCACAATTAATATCGAATCCTACGCCTAAAAAGTTAAGGAAGTAGACACAACAGTTAATAAAAGCTTGAAAATTATTATTCCATCTTAATTACCTCCGGGACTGACAATTGATAAGGGATTATTCATGTCAAATGCTGCCTATAAGAATAGAACATTTTTAAGTCTCGGATATTTTTTAATCCTAGCAATACTTACCATATTTCCAATGGCAAATCCATATCCAGAATGGATGTCAGGTAGTCCAACCGATCTTCCTACAATTCCTGGCAAAGCTGCAACATTTGCGATTTGCTTCATGCTGAAAAAATTAATGATGAAATCAGATGGAATAAAATTAATTAAAAAGCACAGCAATTACCCGGGTAAAAAACCGCCTATTCCATCAGATCTACACGAGTTTCTTAGTTCCTCAAACATCAGCGGCTCGAGATTCTTATTGACATAGAAAATTCCTTCAACATTCATATTTTCCTGCATACAAAAATTGTGAAATCAGTGCCGGTTGATAATTTAAGCATTAAACAGCTCACCTGAAAGCCTTTCTTGATCCTCCAACTGTGGTCATTGATCCTTTCAATATATTTAAGCTCCTCCTCATATTTTCTAACGACCATTGTACTGAGAATTAATTAATTACACTTTATTGATGAATTGTTGAAATGGATTTTCGAATTATTTTCGAAGCCCTGAATTTTTCGAAAATAAATAAACATTGTCGCAGTCAATCTTAAAATATTGAATTTCTTCTTAATTAAAGCGAATTACTGTATCAAAAACAATTAAAAATGAATTATCTATCGCCTTTAATTCAAGTAAGTAAAAGGCAGATCTCAACATCGTCTGTATTGAGTGGAAAACGCAATTTTAGGAAGTTTCTTTTGTAAGTCACATTTTTAAATCCAGAAAATAACATTAATTGACTTAAATCACCTTCGTTTTTAGATACAACAAGAGAGGAACGAGAATATTCAAGGCAGAACGACATTTAAGTAATCCAGACATGCCAATTAATAAGAAAGGAGTTCGAGATACAGGAAAAATAATTAAAGGTGAATTTGTGGAAATCCCAGAGATGATGCCAGAAATAATCGTTCCAGATTTGACAGGCTGCAAATTCAAGCCATATGTCTCATATAAAGCAACAGATGTTGTTCAGACAGAATTTACATCCCAAGATTTATTTAATGCTATTTATGCTCAAAAAATCATTGACGATTTTAAGAACGACAAATTGAACGAGGATGGAAGTAGTAAGGAACCGTCAGAGCAGGAGGAATTGACACCAGAAGAAGCATGGGCAAAGGCTAGAAAAACTGGCTCAGATATGTTTTAGATTAAACGAATTCATAGAGATTGTATAGAAAACTTAGGATTTAATAAATTGTTAAGCTTATGCTAAATGTTTGAGACTATATAAAGAGTTTTGTTTGAGACTAGCTTCACACAATTTGATGGATATTTAGCGACAAAAGTAGATTAAAGAGACATGTCAGCAATACAAGCGTTAACGGGATCTTGCTGCAAGTTTTCACTGTAAAATCTAAAATTTCACCATTTTTGACATACGTTCTTTTAATAAATACGATTACAAGTCAAAAACAATCTTCAGTTGCATATTTTAAGCTCATGAATTGGTGAATTGAATTAATTTAATTAAAGTCGATTTTAACGGATATTTCAATTTCAAATTTTAACGAAGAAAAAAATTCAAAATTACGAAATACGTTATCAGCATAAATATTTAATTCAAGTGAATCACATCCAGAAAGTAAATCAAGTGAGTCAGATCCAGAAAGAGTCCGGATATTTGGGCAAATCACTAACTGCGTGCGTCATATTTGGGAGAAAAGTGTGCAAAGTCTTCCTCCTACATTTTTTAGACGCTCAGTATATTTTCTCTGTATGTTGCTTGCAAAACAAGTTATTTCATATTTAAATTTTTAAGCTTTTTAAGCATTAAATGTAATATTTTTAAGGATCAATGGATCGTAACTAGTAGCAATAAACTTAAGTACACCATTATAATACAAAATGAAGAAGGGATTACTTCAGCGAGCGTCAAAAAATTGGGAAGAGGAAATAAAATTGGGTAATAAATTTTTTTTTCTTAATAATAAACAATGTTGAGAGAGTGAGATGGAAATAGAGATTAATTAATGACTTATTTTTATCATCATGAATTTTAGCTAATCTTCCGATGGACATAAAGGAAGAGCCGATCTTGGAATTAATGGATTTAAGGAAAAGTGTGCTACAATCAGAATCCAGTAAGATGAGTAGTACAAGCAGTAAATCTGATAATGAAAATATTCCAGTAACATCAATGAGACATCAACGAGTTCAAAGTATGATATCAGTAAGGAAAGATTATTCATATAAGTCAAATAACAAATCTAAAGCACCAATTACATCGCAAGAAAAATCATTCAATTGCCTTGACATTTCACAAAAAGTTTCACAATCGTCATCATCATCATTGAGTGAACAAAATCAAAATGCTAAGAGAGAATTGGGAAATACGACGACGACACCTGCGAGTAGTAACAATAAGCAACAACATATGCCATCATCACATAAGGGATTAATTAAGCGTAAGGAACAGCCGAGTAAACGTTCAATTAAACCGAATATATCGATACTTGAACGACATGATTATGATAAAGGGCCAGTCAAGGTCATGAAATTGGAGAAACTCGTAAAAACAGATGACGACGATGAGGAAGAAGATGAGGATATTGAGACAAATTCATCGTGTAGTGCCATTGACGATAATAATATTAAATCAACATTACCATTAAAACTGGAAAATCTCAAAGAATTAACCGTGCCAATAGAAAGACTAAATATCGAGGGAAATTACAAGAAAAGTGAACGTGAT
This sequence comes from Chironomus tentans, assembly GCA_963573255.1. Lineage (NCBI taxonomy): Eukaryota > Metazoa > Arthropoda > Insecta > Diptera > Chironomidae > Chironomus > Chironomus tentans. Next base: position 25,055,337 of record OY754302.1, read on the forward strand.
CAATTGAAGGTCATTGTTGCGCATGAAGAAACAACTCCAACGGCGGCGATTGTTAAACAGGAACAGAGTAGTAGTACGGAGGCATCATCAGCAGCAGCAGCACTTAGACAACAGACATTATCGACAGAATCGAAAGATTCACAAAATATTAATAAAATTAACAATAAAATCAACATAATATTTCAATTAAACGATAATACAAAGAGGAAGAATATAATCTTACATAGACGTACGCCGAAGAAAATGGTGCAAAAGATTACGATAAAGGAAGCAAATAATAACAGCACAAAGAATCAGTCGGACGAAGCTACCTTAGTACCTGATAAAATTTTGTGTACAATTCAAACTCAAACGGAGGAAACGCTGCTACAAACGAGATTCACTATGAACATGTCAATGACAAATCCGCTTACGGATGAGGTCACGGAGTATTTATTCTTCGAAAATGATATATTGATAAGTCTACAATGTAATACAATCAGTTTCTTTGAATTTCATCGACTAAACTCATTGCTTAAGAAGGGCGAACCTGACTTTAGACTTATTGATAGAATTAATCGAAGACTGCATGATATTCACGTCGATTCCGACAATAAATATCAACGGCTGTGCTACAATGATTCTAACTCACTGCCAATTTATCTCGAGATGAGGGCAAAACAGAAAGATCTCGATGACCCTGAAATGTGCCCAATTGCATTTCTGTACTGCAACATTTACTACATCGATCAAAAGAGGGCGAAATTCTCATCTGTTCATTTGGATACTGTCAAAAGTATTGTTCATGATATTAAATATACGACTGTTCCTTACAGCAGCTACTTTATCATGTCGTGGCATGAAAAATCCACCGACACAAAGAGCAACATCACGGGCATTGTGAAATATAAATTGACACCGAATTTAGACCTAGCCAAACTAGCAAGCATCCGACAATTTCCAAAACTGAGTTATCAAATTAAACAAATGTACTGTGGAAAAGGTAAGAGTGCTGTGTTTTTACACGCTTTATTGTATTTCATTATCTCGTTTCTGCGAATCATGCGCGACACTCAGTTTGACTCATTAGCTTATCAGCACGTGAATAATCAAAGCGATATGATTTTTGCGCTTCTAACGAACTTTAAAAATTTAACGGATTTTCAATATTTAAAAAAAATCCTTCGCTAAAATTTTTTAAATTTAAAAAATCCGTTAAAATTCAAATTTTCAAGAAAAAAATCCGTTAAAAACTGAGTGAAAGCAAAATGCACTTTAGTCATTCGTAGCACATCGACTCCATAATATTTTTTTCATTTCCTTCTGTCTCGCGCATATCGGCGAACATTCTCCTACAGACTTGTTTACATATATTTTTTAATTCACAATTAACATGTCATTTGCTATTTTTAGATTCACAACTTATAACTCTAGGAGATACTCAGGTCTCGATCTTCAACTATGATCATGGTGATTTACTGATTTCATGGGATTTAATGAAAAATTATGGCCTCAATTTAGCAACAATAACATTTGAAGATGTAAGAATGCTATAATCGCATTTCAATTGGACTTGAAATTAATTAATTCCAATCTATTTTTAGAATTATTTCTTCATGGTTTATCTGACTGATGGAGACGATCATCTAAGTACGAGAAAATTATTAGTAATTGGTATTCATAGACACGATAGTAATAGTCTGAAAGTCATACAAACATTGCCAGTTAAAGTTGGACGATGTGAGAAGCTCATCAGTCGCTCTGTCACATCAACTAATCACTTGATTGCATCATTTTCGAGCGGAAGTTCATTAATGATGTATCTTGAGAATTTCACAGACGTTCATTTTAAGCGCTCAACTAGTGAATCTACACTCATTGCATTAAATGATCACATGCTGACAACATCAGTCGATAACATAAATAATGTAGGATTATGCCATTTTACCGAATTTTTCCTTAATAATTAAATTACATACAAAAAGTGAGCATATGGGAGGATTCTAAAAAAAATCAATGACAGTTCTCGTGGAAAAAAGAAGATTAATATTATTCACAATTTTTTATTATTCATTTCATTATCCATCATTTAAAACAACTTGTTATTTTCCTTTGAGGATCATTCAGAAATGACGTCCATGAGAAAATGGGACTTTTTAGACTCTCCCTCCTATCAAAAATTTAACAATTTGTGTAAAAAAAATATTCAAAAAAGTAACATAAACCCCACTTCCGCCCCCTAATAATATTTTGGACGTCATTGGTGAATGAATCTTTGTGCAAAATATGGAAGAAAAAAAAATTGAAAAATGAGATTTTTTTATTAAACGAATAAATCAATTAAGGACATGAAAATTAATCAGAAAGCGTTTTGTGCATGATTTTCAGCGTATTTCCCTTGTGGATTAAAAAATAGGATTTATGGATTTAATTAAATCTACCAGATTAAAATTAAGTCTGCAGGATTAAAAAAACAAAATAAAATAAATCCAAAAATTAGGCCATTTTTAAATCCATGCATTCACTAAGAAAATGCGCCTACTTAATTAATTTTTGGCAAATAGAGATTCGGCAAGAACACATTATTCAACCTCCTTTTTAGCTTGCCACTGTAAATAATCGCCACGAGTTGCAGCTTCATATTCCTGAACGAGGGAATCAACGACATCTCGAGAGTCATCCAGTTCCGATAAATTTTCCTTAAACATGTCTTCCTTACGGAATTGATCGAGGAAAGCACCTCGTTTGCGTAACTTATCGTATTGATTTAATGCTCTTTCGAATAATGAGCAAATACTTGTGTGGTTTGCAAGCATCAGACCTGATACACGATGACTGCTTTGGACGTATGGAGAGGATCTGGATAAAGCAACTTGAATGCTTGCTGGACCCCAAGGAATGAATTGTGCCAATTTTCGTTCACGAATACGCTGAAGTGACTTATGGACTTGTGTTGGATCAACTTCGCCTTGAATAATGTTGAGTATTGAAATGTAGCAGTGATGATTTGATTTATCCGGTCCCGTCGATACCATCATGTTTTTAGGCTGTAATAGTCGTCTCATGACATCAAGTACTGTTGTCTTTCGAACATTGACAGTATCCGTGTCAGTTGTTAATGGAGTATATCCAGTCATTAAGAAATGAAGTTGTGGTGTTGGAATTAGCGGTGCTGTTAATCCAATCAAGTTATTATTCATATATGATGGATATCTTAACGTTGTTGTACTAACTGACATGATTGTGCTGACGAGAGTATTGATTTGAGTAAATGATGGATTTTCTAGATGTAAACGATCAGTAGCAATACGATTTAATGCTGTATTATCAAGAACAACAACACAATCAGCACAGCTTGTGAGTCTTCTTAATGTTAAAAGAGAATTGTATGGCTGAACTACAACATCACTAATTTCATCTTGATTTGGAAAGACACTATAAGTCTGCACTAATTTCTTAGGAAAATGATCGGATAGACGTTCCATTATGTAACTGCCCATACCACTTCCAGTTCCTCCAGCAATTGAGTGACATAAAACAAATCCTTCCAAACTGTCACTTCCATCCGCTTCTCGGTCAATTATATCAAAAATCTCTTCTTGTAACTTTTCTCCTTGACTAAATCCACTTGCCCAATTATTTCCAGCACCTCCTCCGTCCTTTGACAAGTAAACATTTTCCGGATTATACAACTAAAAAATGTAAAATGCCGTGAATTAGTTATTAGATTAAATATAAAGTTAATTGAAGTACTTTTGCATATTGTGACTGCATTATTGTATGAATGACACGAGGTTCCAAATCTAACAGTACTGCCCGAGGAATGTAATGATCATCATCAGCCTAAAATTGAAATAAATGTTATTAAAAGATCCAGTAAATAATTTAATTTAATTTACCTGATAAAAGAACACATCTTTTCTGTCACCTCCATCTGTAGCAAAGTCTTCAAGAACTCCCGACGGGGATATGCCATGCTCAAGGCATAATCGCTTCCAAAATTCAAAACCAACTATCGGAATCCAGGAATAATTTATGTTTAAAACGAAATTAAGGAATTATAATGCATTTAAGCTTACTCTGATTGCCACATTGGCCTAATTGAAGTGTTATCATTTCACTCGGCATCTTTTCTACTATTTAACTTAATTAATTCACTGGATTAATGCTTAATTCAATAAGAAAACTTAATATTGGTTCCTTATTTTGTTTGTGTACTGCTTGTTACTGAATTTGAATTTTTAAAAGCCGTTAGTGAATTTTAACGGTTTTCTCAGTAAAATTCGTTAGGAACAAAGTTTTAGTCATGTCCTTAATAAAATTATGGTTGCATTAAAGAAAACAACATTCTTTTCATATTCAATTAGAATTTTAAGATTTATTAGTCAAAATCATTTAATAATATTTCTTCTCCTGTATACTAGACATGTCTACTCATTAGTCTTCATTACCTTAAAATCTATTTTTGCACCATATTAATTTCCATAAATGCAAACTGAAAGTCAAATTTTATAAAAAAATAATAATAATAAAATTTATTGTAGCTTCTCCTTGTCTATTTAATAAAAAGGTTGGCAATTCCAATGTCGTGACATTCATGGAAATATTCAATTTTGAACTACCTAGCTAAAGAATGTCTATAAATAGTCTAAATTGTCTACCACTTGAAACAGTAATAAATCAACAATCAATTCATAAATAATATTCTCTTCTTGCTGTTCTTTATGACTACTTATTTTTTGCACTGATTATTTTTAAATGAAGTGAAATGAAAAAGAGAAAAGGAAATCAAAAGAAAATGAAAAGTTCAGTTCCAACAAACTATCATGATAATCGATAAGAATCAACATTGAATTGATGTGTATATCATGTCGTGGATAAGTGAAAAAAATCATTGCATGTTGTAAATCACTTTTCCCTCCGTTTTTCGTTCCTTATCCTTATCGGTTTGACTTACAACGAATTGATTTCGGCTTTATGAATCACAAACATGAAATTCGAACTGCAGTTGCTCTACATTCTGCTTCAGTCAGTCTGAATTGTCCCTTCTACCTCTACGTATCTATGATTCTATACTTCTAACATACTTTTTTTTGAATGATAAGAATTTTGATGAATTTTGAATATTTTTTTTGGATGTTGAGCGAATGAGAGAAATGGAAGTGATAACAAATTACTGTGCACCTTTTATAACTGAAACATTTAAAGATTTTCTTAATTGCTTAAGTTGTTTCAATAATTTGCTTTTTTTACCATCACCAGCAATTATACCCTCGGCAAGTGAGTAAATCTCTTTGACAGTCTCAGCACTTTTGAAGCGAGCAATTTTTGGATCTTCATCCTTATTTGCTGTCTTTCGTTTCATCTCCTCTGGCGACATTGGCAATTTCAATTTCCCAACTATAGACACATCATCTTTCTTCTCAATGCTACTACTTCCTCCGTCATCCTGTCGATCCTCAAATGATGACATATCGGATGTCAATTGCCCTTTCAATTTGCTGTGAGAGAAAATATCAAGGAACAGTCAGTTGTGAAATATTTATCAGCACTTTACTCACCTTTCTTCAGTCACAGTCAACAGATGTTTCTCTTGCTTCTCTCGTTCCTGCTGATTGATCATTTTCGTCCGCAAACTTTCCCTTTCACTCAACAAAAAGTTCTTCAAGTCAATTTCGCACTCAGTGAACTTTCGACTCTTGATTCTTGTCATGTCCATAATGTCAGCCTTTTGAGGATCAAAGATGTACAGCGTATGTTCTTCAAGCATTTTCTCTCGTTCCTTTTTCATTTCAATCTCATTGACTCTCTCTTCTTCTGCCATTCTCAGTCTATCTCGTTCCCATCGTTTACCTTGCTTTATCAGTTCCGTTGCATTTTTCTCACGTACTGTCTTCAATTTCTCTCGTTTACTCATCAACAAGGCATTTGTCTTGCTATTGACCATGACGACTGGATGATCTCCAATCATTTTTGGAATCTTTTCACCTCCTGCATTTCCCATTCGACGAGTTCGTTCCAGTTCCGTAATCTTACGAAATTTAAAGTTTTTTAATGAAGATTCATTGGATTTAATTGACATTGTTTGTGTTTGTTTTTTTTTGGATATATGAAAAGGCACAGGAAGGTAAAATGACAGAAGTAAGGATGAAAAATGAGGAATGAACTTTTCTGTTTGTCGTCGTCGTTGTCGATGAAGTTTAGAAAATGTTGTGAGACATGACGAATGAATGACGAAAGGGTTTTTAGAATTGAGTTGAAAAGAAGTGAATAATGATGTAGAAGAAATTGAACGACATCAATCACAAAAGTTATTGCCTAGCATTTATCGAGCATTGACGTGAATTGTCTTCGTATTCAATTTGTTCTTCTTTCTTCTTATCAAATCAAAAAAATGAAAAAAAAGTAAGTAGAACGTAACTGCTAGAGAATAATTCACGTGCTCTCATAAAATGAAGAAGGAATATTGGATGTGGATATGCACTGCCAGGCAGTTATTGACAATAAAGTACACAAATAAGTCAATATGTGCTCATTTTATCGAAAATATTTACCAATACAATACTTTGTGACGCGAACAGGGTCCTCTCAAGGTCTCGAATGTCTTCTGGCGGATTGAGCAATTTCTGTAGTTGTTTCTCCACTTCATTCGACTGATTTTCGTCGTCAATGTTATATGCAATGATTTTATGTTCAATAATGGATGATATGATTATGATGATATTGGCATGATAAGGAAGGTAGTCAGTATGAAAAGGAAAATCAATCTTACCTCACGTTTGGAGATCCGCTTCAATAATGTCTCATGATAATCCTCTTTGATTCGCTTCTGAAGATCCAGCATATACTTTCTATCCGTTAATCGAACAATACTAAAAATGGAATGGAAAATGAGTGAGTCCAATCAGTTCAACGAGTCGACACCAACTAAATTGCAGCAAGGCACGAAACAAACGTCGAAATTTCTCACCTGCTCCCCATCAATCGCTCTAATTTCTGAGCAACCCGCGGTAGGTTGAAGCTAGTGTGTGAGAAAGAAATGGAAGAAAAATTAAAGTTTAAAATTGCTTCCAACTGACTGCTGCTCTACATTCTCTCAGCTCACACTCATGAGCTCTTCTTCCTCTTTTAAAATTGCCCGTGAAATCACGAAAAAAAAGCTTGCTGCTTATACATCCACAGAAAATCAATTCTGACTCAATACATTTCTCTTTCCCGTGTTCTTATTTATTTATTCTCATTTCATTTCCATTCGTTGTCTTTTTGGGGTTGATAGCGATTCTTTTTTGTTCATGTGAAATACATCTGGCATTGTTTTATGTGAAGCCACTGCATTTGACATAGAGATTTATATATTTATATATACTCCTTTTTTTGCAATTCTAATGACCTAAAACTTGTTCCTAACTCGTTCCTTATTGATCACAGTAATGATGTGTGGACTAAAGCTTTTTATAGCATTAACTTACTCATAGACAATTGGCTGCTCAAACCACCACATTTTGAGCTTCTTCTTCACCATCTCTTGACTCTTGAGGAGGATCTTGAACTTGACAAAAAGTTTCTTTCTTTCCTAACTAAAGCAACAAGCACGAACAATTTAAACTTATTTTTTCTCTGATGCTTTTTATGCGAGGAAAAGCTAACTATGATTGATTTAGTTTTAAAATTACCTGCAATCAACAAGAGGTCCAAAATTCATTGAAATGACATTCTTCTTTGGTTTTTTGGACTTCATCCGTTTTGCGAAAATTCTTCTCGGAACGTAAAGCTTCTTATCATCTTTAGATCCTTCCAATGTGCATTTTCTACCAAATTTTGGTTTAGCTTTTTCCTCTTCATTCACTTCCTTCTTCTTCCTTGCCATCTTTGGTGTTAATTTAGGTTTTGCACTTCCTTCTTTAGACTTTCTGAAATTAGAACAATTAACACCAAGAAAGCTCTAATTAAGCCATACATTTCAATTTAGTTCCTCATAAAAAGCACTTCACATAATGTCTTTTCATTTTCTGCTCTTTTCTAATACTGCACGCGATGCTTATTCCTTCATTGAATAGCAACAATCGGAATTTTTTTGTTTATAGCACAAGTTGAATAAAGTTTCAAGCAGTTCCTGCTTATGAGCAATTGAAAGTTTTTTATTCGTGTGAAAATTCTTTCATTACTTTACATTGTCATGTCATGCATGACACACGGCAACATCATACCTTTGTGGATTTTTTGATGACTTCGATCCTTCATCAAGTTCAGAAATTTCTTGCAGCCAAGTTCCAACACGTTCTATTTCCTTCTTTCCTGCCTCTTTTGATGCTGGATTATTTTTGTCTACAAATGAATCTAAATTGTTCCAAAACTCTCCTTCGTTCATTTCACTTCACCAAGCTCCTAAAGCTACTGGTCTGAAGCACTCGAAAGCTTCCAATAAAATGTGCAAAAAATTTTCACTTGTACAAAATGAGCATAAATAGCAGCATGAACACGTGCCAAATAGTATTTTTTGAGCCAATTTTACAATCATGAATAAATTGCATTTCAGCTTGAGTATATCCACCTACATATTTATTGCTAGTTCCATTCTCAAAACCTTTCAACATTACTCACATGTTTATGCATGTTAACATACTTAAATTGCATCAAGTTTGATGCTCTTGACATGAAACCCAGTCCTCATTTCGACTCTGTGCATTTATTTTTAATCCTCAACAATTTCAGTCTCAAAATATTCGAGTTTGGATATTAAAAAAACAAATTGGAATTTTACGAAATGGAAGCGAAAAATAATTTAAGCAGGCACTACTGAGGAAAATCGATATGTCAAAATTGAGTTCATGACTTTTTCATATTAATCAATTTGTAATTTTGTTGCTACATTTTATGCTCATTTTGAGGTGTTCTTCAAATTGCTATAGCTCATGAAAAATGCAATTTTAAGTGTCAAAGGCTTCTCGTAGCTTAAAATGTGCATATAAACTAAACTGTAAGTGAGAAAATTGAAAGTTTCACATTCAATATATTTGTTGGAAGCAAAAACAAAGTTTCTCCAGGAATTTCTCACGCATTATTTTTATACAGTTAATTTAGTTTTAATCGATTTAACCTTCAGTCAAAACTGCACGTGCCTAGTTGCACATAAAAAGTAATATATAGAGATTATAAAATTCAATTTCATGAATTTGCTGGAATTTGGAAATGATGGGAATTGTGGATGTTTGTTCTTTAAAAAAATTGATATAAAAATCGAAGCATGCATGTACGGAGAAGGAGAACGCAGAATAGAATGGGGTTAATCAAAAATGATGACTAAATTTGTATAAAAATTTTTATAAAAATTCTTACTCATTAAAAATTTTGTAACAATTTAAGTGAGGGTGTCTAAAAATTCCAGTATTGGTTAGATGTAGGGTGACCATAAATGACTTCCCTGTATAAATACTATTCCAGGTTCCTGTATTTTTTCCACGAGAATTTTTGTTAATTTTCAAATAACTGCTTTATGATCTGTATTTTTGAGAAAGTTTATCAAATGTATTTTCATAAAAATTAGATGATCATAGAGTTAGATGTTAGTCTGTTGCCAACGACCATGAAGGGATAAAACAGAAATGACATATTCAAGAATCCTACTGTTTTCCTACTGTTTACAGAAATATGCAGTTTTATGGAATCTCTTGTAAGTTTAGAGGAACTGATTCATACACAAAATGTTTAATAAACTTGCTAGACAAAATATCGTCTAGTATTATCGTCACAATATTAATTATCATTACTATGGCTTCAAAATTTCTAACAAATAATTTTGATGAAGAATCTACAAAAATTTACTTAAATCAATAACAATATAGTGCGTCTCGATAGATAGAATCGTTAAGACCACGTTGAGTAAATTTGATTTATATCTAATGCCATCTAATGTATTATTCCAGATTACATTGCTGATTATGAAATATTATGTGCATAGCCATATTCTTTCCTACTTAGAAAAAGTAATAATTGCTGAATAAAAGCTAAAAGCTTCATTGAGAAATTCCATTTTGCAAACAATGGAAAATTAACAATTTAAATGCTAATTCCTTAAAATTCAGTGAAATTTTTTAATATAAAATTGAAGCAAGATGCTGTAGATCCATCACTTTCGTCAGAACTATCAATTTGAAAAGATGAAATTGGTTGTAACATTCGCACTCTGTGTCTTATTATCTTACAGCTATGCCATTCATAATGGTGAAGTTGTAAAACCACACAGCATTCCATATCAGGTTCTTCTATTTGTTCATCGTGATGGAAAGACCAGTAAATGTGGAGGATCACTTGTTAAGCCTGATCGTGTTCTTACAGCTGGTATAGTATTTAGAATTTATCGTTAAGATCCAAAATCAATATTATTTCTTTCTTTTACAGCTCATTGCTTAAAAGATAGGGACTACGTCGAGGTTTATGTTGGTGCTCATCACGAACATAACACGCATGAACATACTCGTCAATACCAAAGAGTTGATCCAAGTGCTTTATATCCACATCCATCTTGGGAACCTGGCACGGGATATGATGTTGGAATTATTAAACTTCCAAAGCCATTTAAACTCAATGAATATGTTGGCTTAGTCAAATTGCCATACGGACTTGAAGATAACTCTTTTGTTGGCGAACAAGCTTTAGTTTCAGGTTGGGGTGAAATAGGTAAGCATTTTTTCATATCCTTTTCCTGAATACTTAGCATTCTCAAATATTTTTCATATTAGACAATGATCATGATCACGTTGGACCACTTCATGCTGTAGAAAATCCAATAATTAGCGATCATCACTGTTTAAAGGAACACATTAGAATTGATGAAGGAAATATTTGTATGTCAGGCAAGGATGGTAAAAGAACCTGCGGTGGAGATTCGGGAAGTCCTGTAGTTATTAAAGACGATGACCAACTTATTCAAATTGGTTTAGTCAGCAAAGGTGAAGGAAGTTGTGGTGGCGTACATCCTAGCATCTTTACACGAGTCACATACTATTTGAATGACTTCATTGCAGACAACTTGTCATAAAATTATGTTTGAGATTTTTTCTTTATTCACTTGTAGTCAGCAGTAGTCATAAATTATAAAATAAAAGGAATTAATTTTCACCATACTCAATTTTCGTTAGCAAATATTATTATATTAAGGTTTCAGATATTTCAGCAACAGATCAGTTAATTCAAATTTTCGGGTTTAGTTCCCAGTTTACATGTATTTGTAGTTTAAATGATATAGTGAGGGATTTCAAGTCTGAGCTAGTCAATATCACAAAAAGACGACAAACGACCCATATTCTGCCTAGTTACTGGTTCTGGAAATTATCTAGATCCAGTTAACTCAAATAACATCTTAGTCCAAGGGTGTATGCAGAAATTTTTCGAGGGGAGTTCCCCAACCCCCCTGAATACGCCCCTGTCTTAGTCAAAACATTGTTTTTTGTCTGAGCGAGGTGTATCTTATTTACAGACAGATTATACTTTCAGACCTAAAAACAACAATGATTCCAAAACTGTGCTAACTTGAAACTAAATTCAAGCTTAATTTATGAGATTAAATCTGATTCTGGCAAGCTACCAGATTACATCACAGATTACAAATGATTACGATTAATCTGTCTATTGGAAGCTTCCCTTTAAATTTATTTGTTTTCATAATCCAACCTTCAGTAAAAGCTTCACGTGCGTAGTTATAAATACGATAAACACAGAATGCGTAGATTAAAAACTTAAAATTTGCAATTCGATGAACTTGTAAATGATGGGAACTAAATTATTAAAATGATTGTTCCTTAAAAACTTATTTGAAAGCAATTTAATATAAAATCGAAGCTAGATGCTGTAAATTGAACAGTTGCATTATAGCTTTCAATTCTAACGATGAAATTGTTTGTACTATTAACATTCTGTGCCTTAGTGTCTTACAGCTATGCCATTCATAATGGTGAAGTTGTTAAGCCTAATAGCATTCCTTATCAAGTTCTTTTGCTAGTTCATCGTGATGGCAAAACCAGCAAATGTGGAGGATCACTTGTCAAGGCTGATCGGGTTCTTACAGCTGGTGAGAAGCAATTGAATCTTTATTTGAAGCATAGTTATTAATTTTAGTAATTTTTCCCAGCTCACTGCTTGAAAGACAGAGACTACGTTGAAGTTTTTGTTGGTGCTTATCATTTACATGATCGTAACGAGAAAACTAGACAGACCCAAAGAGTCGAACCGAGTGGTTTGCTACCGCATCCATCATGGGAGCCTGGCAATGGATACGATGTTGGTATCGTCAAACTTCCAAAGCCATTTGAGCTTAATGAGAATGTAGCTTTGATTAAACTGCCATTTGGACTTGAGGATAAAGATTTTGTAGGTGAAATAGCCAAAATCAGTGGATGGGGAGAAATTGGTGAGTTTTAATCCATTCTCGATGGATCCTTATACTTAAATTTTACTTGACAGATGATGAACATGATCATGTTGGACCACTTCGTGCTGTTGAAAATCCAATAATCACTAATAAGGAATGCAATAAACAAATCAAGATCGACGATGGAAATATTTGCATGTCTGGAGAAGGAGAACGTAGAACATGTTCAGGAGATTCCGGTGGTCCATTGGTCATCAAAAATAACGGAGAAATCGTACAGATTGGATTGACCAGCAAAGGAGAAGGAAGTTGTAGTGGTGTCCATCCAAGTGTCTTTACTCGCGTCACTTACTATTTGAATGACTTTATCAAAAATAACTTGTCATAAAGCAAACTTCTATAGCCATTTTTTTTGTTGTTGTCAAAATCATATCACTAATTAAATAAATAAAGGAAATTTAATTAGCACAAACACATAATTTTTTCGCAAATTAATGCATGTGTATAGTCTAAGATAAATTGAATTGATTACAGTAATGAATGAATAAGTGCATTATTATCATAATTTTCAGATGTTTCTCTATTCTCTATTAAATTACTCACACCATGCTAAAATTTGCTGTCTGTTTGTACATGAATCTGAATGATGAATGTCACTTGATGCGCTTTTGTCACCCATTGATGAATGAATTTTAAAAAGATAAATTTTGATAGACTTTTGTGATATGAACGTGCTATAAATTAATGTTCATTGTACATCCACTTACATTTCTCTCTTGATAAGTATCTAGATAAATAAATATGTGTGCATAAATAAAGAAAATAAATGACAATACCTGAAAAAGGCTTTTAAATCAGCTTTGATTTATTTTTTAGATCAGTTTCTTGTCAGCTCTTCAATCGTAATGGACGTGTCAACTGAGAAGTCATTGAATTATTTTACAGCCATAGATTATGGAGTTTTTGTTGGAATGCTTCTGCTGTCGGCACTGATTGGTGTTTATTTTGGTTTTATATCCAAAAAGAAGCAGAACAATACATCGGAATATCTTCTTGGATCGAAGAAAATGGGATTCTTTCCTGTTGCTGCTTCTCTCATTGCAAGTCATATTTCAGCATCAACTTTACTTGCTCTTCCTGCCGAAATTTACCATTTTGGATCTGAGTATATTTGGAGCATTGCTTCTGCTATCTTGGTAAGGAAATCGTTGAGTGCCTTTAGATTCGAAAAGCTAATAAATATTTTAGACAGGTTGCGCTCTAATTCACGTATTCCTACCAGTATTCTACGACCTTCAGGTCACTTCTGCATTTCAATATTTGGAACTAAGATTCAATAGAAATGTGCGTTTGGTAGCCAGTCTAATTTTCGCCCTTACCGGAATCACCTTCATTCCTGTAGTTGTGTAGGAACAGATTTTCAGCTAAAAATTCAATGAATAATTGAAATTTCTGATTGATTTACAGATACGTACCTGCATTAGCCTTATCGCAAGTATCAGGCATCAATATCCATTTAATTACAACATTCACAAGCATTATTTGCATTTTCTACACAACTTTTGGTGGATTGAAAGTAAATAACAGTAAATTATTTAATATAGATCTTAATAGGAAGGTTCTTTTCATTGATTCTTAAGGCCGTCTTATGGACTGACACATTGCAACTTATAATGATGATTGGAGGGATTGTCTGTGTGATGTTTCTAGGATTGAATTACACTGGTGGATTTTCTGAGGTGCTAAGAACTGCATCCAAAAACGGACGACTGGATCTTTTCAAGTAAGCTTAACTTTCAATTTTTTAAAAATCACTTGACCTGAAAAATAATTCCTCAGCATGAATCCATCTCCATTTGTGAGAACATCATTTTGGACATACATCATTGGATTATCATTTGGATGGACAGCAAAATTAGGAGTCAGTCAGTGCTGTGTGCAAAGATTTCTTTCAGTTCCAAATATAAATGTAGCAAAAAAGTCAGTTTATGTTTTCGTGATTGGATATAGTCTGATTAAAATCACATCTGTAATGGTTGGAATAACAATTTATGCTAAATATGCTTCATGTGATCCTATCATCTCTCAGAAAATTCAAAAAATTGATCAAATCCTTCCACTTTTTGTGATGGAAGTTGCATCCAAAATTCCTGGACTACCTGGAATTTTTATAGCTGGAGTTTTTTCAGCCTCGTTATCGTCAATGTCATCAAATTTGAATACAATAGCTGGAGCTCTTTATGAGGATTTTATTAGACATAAATACCCAAATTTGTCAGAAAAGCGAGCAAGTGACATAATGAAATTTTTAGTTCTAATAATCGGAATTATTTCACTTGGTCTGGTTTTTGTTGTCGAACATATGGGGCAAATATTTCGTGTCTGTTTTACTATCAATGGACTGTCTGCTGGTGCACTTTTTGGATTATTTACAGCTGGAATGTTCTCCAAGACAATAAATACAAAAGGTGTAATTACCGGAGCTGTTTCATCCATTGTGGTCCTAACAATCATCATCATCGGATCTTTAGCTCTTCCGAAACCAGTTCCATTGCCAATAAATACAAGTGGCTGTGATTATCCTTACAATAATACAATAATTCCTTCAAATATCGATGACAAAATTTCAGCTGAAAATATTCCAGCACTTTTTAAATTAAGTTTTATGTATTACATCCTGTTAGGTACAATTGTTCTATTTTTAGTAGCACATCCAGTAAGTTATTTCACAGGAAACTGTGAACCTTTTGACGAGAGACTTTTAGCGCCAATTTGTCGTAGCAAAAACTGGAAGAAGAACGAGCTTGAAAGTAAAATGACAAAAAATAACAAAAGTGATCCAATTTACGAATTAAAAAGTACAGTCATAAAAAGTAACGACAGTAAGGATAAGTCGTGATAGTAAGCAATATTCTCCTTTTGCACAGTTTAGACATGAATAAATGAAAATGGAGAGAATAATATTAATGAGCTTTTGATTACTTTTATCACGAAATCATTCCTTACTCCATTTCTTAAGGTCTGAGAATTTTAATAAAACTGCTTGAGAAGCCTTTGATACTTAAAATTGCATTTTTCATGAGCTCATGGCAATTTAAAGAACACCTTAAAATAAGCATAAAATGTTGCAACAAAATTACAAATTGATTAATATGAAAAAGTCATGAACTCAATTGAACATATTGATTTTCCTCAGTATTGCCTGCTTAAATTATTTTCCACTTCCATTTCGCAAAATTTCAATTTGTTTTTATTTTAATATGCAAACTCGAATATTTAGATACTGAAATTGTTTGAGGATTAAAAATAAATGCACAGAGTCAAAATGAGGACTGGGTTTCATGTCAAGAGCATCAAACTTGATGCAATTTAAGTATGTTAACATGTGAGTAATGCTGAAAGGTTTTGAGAATGGAACTAGCAATAAATATGTAGGTGGATATACTCAAGCTGAAATGCAATTTATTCATGATTGTAAAATTGGCTCAAAAAATACTATTTGGCACGTGTTCATGCTGCTATTTATGCTCATTTTGTACAAGTGAAAATTTTTTGCACATTTTATTGGAAGCTTTCGAGTGCTTCAGACCAGTAGCTTTAGGAGCTTGGTGAAGTGAAATGAACGAAGGAGAGTTTTGGAATAATTTAGATTCATTTGTAGACAAAAATAATCCAGCATCAAAAGAGGCAGGAAAGAAGGAAATAGAACGTGTTGGAACTTGGCTGCAAGAAATTTCTGAACTTGATGAAGGATCGAAGTCATCAAAAAATCCACAAAGGTATGATGTTGCCGTGTGTCATGCATGACATGACAATGTAAAGTAATGAAAGAATTTTCACACGAATAAAAAACTTTCAATTGCTCATAAGCAGGAACTGCTTGAAACTTTATTCAACTTGTGCTATAAACAAAAAAATTCCGATTGTTGCTATTCAATGAAGGAATAAGCATCACGTGCAGTATTAGAAAAGAGCAGAAAATGAAAAGACATTATGTGAAGTGCTTTTTATGAGGAACTAAATTGAAATGTATGGCTTAATTAGAGCTTTCTTGGTGTTAATTGTTCTAATTTCAGAAAGTCTAAAGAAGGAAGTGCAAAACCTAAATTAACACCAAAGATGGCAAGGAAGAAGAAGGAAGTGAATGAAGAGGAAAAAGCTAAACCAAAATTTGGTAGAAAATGCACATTGGAAGGATCTAAAGATGATAAGAAGCTTTACGTTCCGAGAAGAATTTTCGCAAAACGGATGAAGTCCAAAAAACCAAAGAAGAATGTCATTTCAATGAATTTTGGACCTCTTGTTGATTGCAGGTAATTTTAAAACTAAATCAATCATAGTTAGCTTTTCCTCGCATAAAAAGCATCAGAGAAAAAATAAGTTTAAATTGTTCGTGCTTGTTGCTTTAGTTAGGAAAGAAAGAAACTTTTTGTCAAGTTCAAGATCCTCCTCAAGAGTCAAGAGATGGTGAAGAAGAAGCTCAAAATGTGGTGGTTTGAGCAGCCAATTGTCTATGAGTAAGTTAATGCTATAAAAAGCTTTAGTCCACACATCATTACTGTGATCAATAAGGAACGAGTTAGGAACAAGTTTTAGGTCATTAGAATTGCAAAAAAAGGAGTATATATAAATATATAAATCTCTATGTCAAATGCAGTGGCTTCACATAAAACAATGCCAGATGTATTTCACATGAACAAAAAAGAATCGCTATCAACCCCAAAAAGACAACGAATGGAAATGAAATGAGAATAAATAAATAAGAACACGGGAAAGAGAAATGTATTGAGTCAGAATTGATTTTCTGTGGATGTATAAGCAGCAAGCTTTTTTTTCGTGATTTCACGGGCAATTTTAAAAGAGGAAGAAGAGCTCATGAGTGTGAGCTGAGAGAATGTAGAGCAGCAGTCAGTTGGAAGCAATTTTAAACTTTAATTTTTCTTCCATTTCTTTCTCACACACTAGCTTCAACCTACCGCGGGTTGCTCAGAAATTAGAGCGATTGATGGGGAGCAGGTGAGAAATTTCGACGTTTGTTTCGTGCCTTGCTGCAATTTAGTTGGTGTCGACTCGTTGAACTGATTGGACTCACTCATTTTCCATTCCATTTTTAGTATTGTTCGATTAACGGATAGAAAGTATATGCTGGATCTTCAGAAGCGAATCAAAGAGGATTATCATGAGACATTATTGAAGCGGATCTCCAAACGTGAGGTAAGATTGATTTTCCTTTTCATACTGACTACCTTCCTTATCATGCCAATATCATCATAATCATATCATCCATTATTGAACATAAAATCATTGCATATAACATTGACGACGAAAATCAGTCGAATGAAGTGGAGAAACAACTACAGAAATTGCTCAATCCGCCAGAAGACATTCGAGACCTTGAGAGGACCCTGTTCGCGTCACAAAGTATTGTATTGGTAAATATTTTCGATAAAATGAGCACATATTGACTTATTTGTGTACTTTATTGTCAATAACTGCCTGGCAGTGCATATCCACATCCAATATTCCTTCTTCATTTTATGAGAGCACGTGAATTATTCTCTAGCAGTTACGTTCTACTTACTTTTTTTTCATTTTTTTGATTTGATAAGAAGAAAGAAGAACAAATTGAATACGAAGACAATTCACGTCAATGCTCGATAAATGCTAGGCAATAACTTTTGTGATTGATGTCGTTCAATTTCTTCTACATCATTATTCACTTCTTTTCAACTCAATTCTAAAAACCCTTTCGTCATTCATTCGTCATGTCTCACAACATTTTCTAAACTTCATCGACAACGACGACGACGAACAGAAAAGTTCATTCCTCATTTTTCATCCTTACTTCTGTCATTTTACCTTCCTGTGCCTTTTCATATATCCAAAAAAACAAACACAAACAATGTCAATTAAATCCAATGAATCTTCATTAAAAAACTTTAAATTTCGTAAGATTACGGAACTGGAACGAACTCGTCGAATGGGAAATGCAGGAGGTGAAAAGATTCCAAAAATGATTGGAGATCATCCAGTCGTCATGGTTAATAGCAAGACAAATGCCTTGTTGATGAGTAAACGAGAGAAATTGAAGACAGTTCGTGAGAAAAATGCAACGGAACTGATAAAGCAAGGTAAACGATGGGAACGAGATAGACTGAGAATGGCAGAAGAAGAGAGAGTCAATGAGATTGAAATGAAAAAGGAACGAGAGAAAATGCTTGAAGAACATACGTTGTACATCTTTGATCCTCAAAAGGCTGACATTATGGACATGACAAGAATCAAGAGTCGAAAGTTCACTGAGTGCGAAATTGACTTGAAGAACTTTTTGTTGAGTGAAAGGGAAAGTTTGCGGACGAAAATGATCAATCAGCAGGAACGAGAGAAGCAAGAGAAACATCTGTTGACTGTGACTGAAGAAAGGTGAGTAAAGTGCTGATAAATATTTCACAACTGACTGTTCCTTGATATTTTCTCTCACAGCAAATTGAAAGGGCAATTGACATCCGATATGTCATCATTTGAGGATCGACAGGATGACGGAGGAAGTAGTAGCATTGAGAAGAAAGATGACGTGTCAATAGTTGGAAAATTGAAATTGCCAATGTCGCCAGAGGAGATGAAACGAAAGACAGCAAATAAGGATGAAGATCCAAAAATTGCTCGCTTCAAAAGTGCTGAGACTGTCAAAGAGATTTACTCACTTGCCGAGGGTATAATTGCTGGTGATGGTAAAAAAAGCAAATTATTGAAACAACTTAAGCAATTAAGAAAATCTTTAAATGTTTCAGTTATAAAAGGTGCACAGTAATTTGTTATCACTTCCATTTCTCTCATTCGCTCAACATCCAAAAAAAATATTCAAAATTCATCAAAATTCTTATCATTCAAAAAAAAAGTATGTTAGAAGTATAGAATCATAGATACGTAGAGGTAGAAGGGACAATTCAGACTGACTGAAGCAGAATGTAGAGCAACTGCAGTTCGAATTTCATGTTTGTGATTCATAAAGCCGAAATCAATTCGTTGTAAGTCAAACCGATAAGGATAAGGAACGAAAAACGGAGGGAAAAGTGATTTACAACATGCAATGATTTTTTTCACTTATCCACGACATGATATACACATCAATTCAATGTTGATTCTTATCGATTATCATGATAGTTTGTTGGAACTGAACTTTTCATTTTTTCTTTTGATTTCCTTTTCTCTTTTTCATTTCACTTCATTTAAAAATAATCAGTGCAAAAAATAAGTAGTCATAAAGAACAGCAAGAAGAGAATATTATTTATGAATTGATTGTTGATTTATTACTGTTTCAAGTGTTAGACAATTTAGACTATTTATAGACATTCTTTAGCTAGGTAGATCAAAATTGAATATTTTCATGAATGCCACGACATTGGAATTGCCAACATTTTTATTGGACAGACAAGGAGAAGCTTCAATAAATTTTATTATTATTATTTTTTATAAAATTTGACTTTCAGTTTGCATTTATGGAAATTAATATGGTGCAAAAATAGATTTTAAGGTAATGAAGACTAATGAGTAGACATGTCTAGTATACAGGAGAAGAAATATTATTAAATGATTAGAAGTTGTGATTAATAAATGAATTTTAATAATTCTAAACAATTTTTATACTTTTTAAATAAATTTTTGAGAGTGTGGTGTCTGAGCAGAGTGGAATCTGGGATATCAAACCATATATAGGCGAATCTGCCATTGCGAGAGCAAGGTGGCTGATTGGTTAGGCAACAGACCAAATCTTTATCACTCTTTTGTGAATACGTGGGCTCGATTTCCACCAGAAGCCGATCTCTCAATCATTATACAGAGTTGTCAATATGTCAAGGATTCGCACAATGCTCACGTGATTAGAAATAATATTGTGTCATAAATTAAAATAAATTTGCTGTTTGTGCAACGGTTTCTTTAAATTCAAACGTGACTACAGTATTTTTTAAAGCTTATTGAATGTTTTTCAATGCTTTCACTGATAAAGTTCATTTTGAATAAATATTAACGATCTAGGTATTATAATTTTTATTGGATTAAATGGAAATTCTGTTCCAAAAAGCCCCTTCCATAAAGGTTGCATATTTTATTGATTTTCTGGTAAAATTAATATGAACCTTACAAATAGATAAAAAGCTATTAAATAACAGAATGTGGACGATCGTGCACAAAGCTACAATATTCTCACTGAGTCTTCTGTATATCTTAAATGATCTGCTATAGTTAAACACTCGAAATGCCCTTCTGACCTTTGAAAAATATGATCTCATGTTCTACATAATTACAAAAATGTTCTGCGATGCTATTCTGATCTAGCATGTGAAGCATAAACAGGTTATTAATGAAATGGAAAACCCCATTTGTGCATCAGTTCATGGTTCGCTGGGTAAACCGGTTTTCTTATTCTCTCATTCACATTCATTTTTTTCCTAAGAATTCAGTCTAGCAGGAATCTTCAGACATATCACATTTCTAGGTGTTTTCATCTCTGAAATATTATCAAAAACTGGCTGAAAGTCAACAACCGCAGTAAAATCTTCATCATGTCCAAGAAATTAAATGCAACACTTTATCACAACATCTTCAGTCCACCAAGTCGTATGGCGTATTTAACAGCAAAGAACTTGGACATTGACATTGAGATTCGCGACCTTGACATTTTTGGTGGCGAGCAAAATAAGCCAGAATTTCTGAAGCTCAATTCAATGCATCAAGTTCCAACACTTGTACATGATGACTTTGTTGTAACGGAAGCAAGAGCAATTATGATTTATCTTGCAACTATCGCAGAATCACCACTTTATACGTTAAAAGACATCAGAAAGAAAACATTGATTGAATCGAGATTGTTTTTTGATGCGACAAATGCATCACTTGCTGTTAAAAACTTCATTGTAAGTTCTGGCATGTACTGCAACTTTATTCAATTTTCTTGAGAATTTATGAATTAAATTGAAATTATTTTTTATTATTTCTAGTTCCCAATTGTTAGAAAAGGAGCAAAAAACGTGCTACCTATGCATAGGGAAGGTTTAAAGACTTTGTTGCAGAACTTGGAAGTTTTATTGCAAAGTTCTGTATATTTTGCTGGTGATGAACTGACAATTGCTGATTTTGGATTCTTGGCAAATGTTGCGACAATTAAGGTAAAGTTTCTTCCACAATTTACTTCCGAATTCTTCAAAATTTTATATTTTTAGGCCCTTGGAGCTGACTTGAGTGAATATCCAAAACTCAATGCTTGGTATGAAAGATGCAGCAAACTTCCTGGTTCCAGTGACAATGAACGTGGCTCAAAATTGATCGCTGAACGAGTAAAAAGTCTACTGGACGAACCTGCATGGATTTAAAGGATTTATTTATGTTACGCGTGGAAGTTCTGAAACTAACAGCCAAAAATTTTGGTATCATAGATTTTTTTTTCTTATCAATCAAATAAACTTCTTATCATTGATGGTAATTAATAGACTTCTTGATAATAAATTTTCATGACTATTTGTGTACACTAGAAAATATTTTCAGTGTTCGTTCGTGAATCTAATCAAAAGGTTAATTTTATTAGGCAATGAAAATTTATCACGAAGATTTGTCATTTTTCTCACAGTCATGCTTACTTCTAATAAAACACTTGAACTTGATGATTGAAGTAGAGGATCATGAGCCACACGATGGGCAATTTGTCAATGCAATCAATCCAATTTTCAGAGTTCCTGTTTTCATCGACGATGAACTGGTCCTGACAGAATCTAGGGCAATTATGACATACTTAATAGAAAATTTACAGCCTGGAAATTCACTTTATCCTAAAGACTTGAAAAAGCGTGCACTTATTGATCAAAGGCTATTTTATGATGCAGCAGTTGTGGTTCCTATTTTGATGGAATTAATTGTGAGTTTTTTGTACCTGACCATGCAGATGCTTAAATCAGACATAAAATATGCTTAAAGTTAATTTAAATTCTGAATTTTCCCAAAAACTATTCAGCGTCCAATAATAGTCGAGAAAAGGAAGGAAGTTTCTCAAAAATCCAAAGATGCTTTTCTAGCAGTGATTCGTGTGTTGGAAGGACTTCTTGCTAACAATGATTACTTTGCAGGAGATGAAATGTCCATCGCAGATTTCTCAATCCTCCCAAGTGTCGCTATAGGGATTGTAAATGAATATTCAATATTTAATTTAATTCCGTTTTAAAAAAAACTTTTTTTATTCTTAGAAATTGGGATTGAATTGGTCACAGTTTTCACATCTGGAAGAATGGTTCAATAGAATGCAGCATATTACTGGATATAAAATAGTGAAAGAGTGTGTGGAGATGATTTTTGGCTATATTAAAAATGTGTCTGGCGAATGTATTTTATAGTAAATAAATAGTTAATAAAAGTTCACTTTTTATCTACTTATCGATAAGAATATGGTTTGGGTCAGTCATAATTGATGTCCAATATTAAAGAATATGTCCAAAAAGGTTTGAAAGACCTTGATAGACTCTTAATGATTAGCAAAGTGATAAATCAAAATTTCTTGCCTATTCAAAATTGAAAAATGGATCCCCCTAGTCTTTTTTTCATAAATGCTGCATTGACTTTGCTGCCATGGACATTTTCTTCAAATCCAGGCATTAATGTCTCTAGTTTGTCATGCCAAGCACTCAATTTTGGGTATTTATTGAAATCAAAACCAAATTCCTGAAATGAGAAATTTTAAGGTCATATTTCTGGATATTAAATGTCTATTTTCATACCTTAGCTGTATTCACGCTTGGCACTATTGAGAAATCAGCAATTGTCAGGTTATTCGAGGCGATGAAATCATTTTCATTCAAATAATTTTCAAGGACGGTCAATGACTCTTCAATCGGCTTCTCTAAATTTTGCGATACTGCTGTTTTCTCGTGTACGACAACTGGAACCTTTCAAGTTTAGTTAAAAATAGTTTATTGATTTTTATTTCTGGTTCTTACGATAACAGATAACATATTTGGCAAGAAGACTGACGCATCGTAGTACAGTCTCTGATCAACTTTTCCACGTTCCTTTGGATCTGTTGGATATAATGAGTCACCTGGACGTCTTGAGTTTATTAGATATGCCAGAATCGCCCTTGATTCATACAGAACGTAATCGCCATCAACCAACACAGGAATCTTCTTTAATGGATTCAATTTTGCGAAATCTGCACTAAAATGTTCCTTCTTTGGAATAAAAACTTCCTTTATCTTAAAATCAAGATTCAGAGTTTTCATTAGTAAGTAACAAGCTCTAGACGGCATTGAGCCGCTTAAGTAATAAAGAACTAATTTGTTGCTCATTTTAAAAATTATCAGCACCTCTTTATAGTACGAGACAATGTTATCTACTGTCGAGATCAATAAACACAATCAAAATATGTATAGGTATATGTTCATTACAACCAAAATATTTATATGTTTATTTATTTGTGCTATACAGCTAGAATAGGATGTTTACTTATTGGAGGAACATTGAATACTAAAAATTACATAGAAAAGAAAAAACAACGATTCGTGGAGAATTTTTTAATCTATAAATCATTATCTAATTCTCTGCCGTTACAGAGATATTTATTGAAAGGCAGATAGGCCAAAATCCTTCAGAATCGTTCAATTGTAGTTTCTTATACAATTTAAATATAAAACTACCGCTACTATGGTCTCAACACGAGGATATTGGGTCACGGATTTAAAGTACTTTAGATCCTATTTATAAAGTATGTACATGTCACAATTAGATTTATTTTTTGAGGAGATTAAATCAGTATGTTTTATAGTTACTCAGGTGCGTAGCCAGGAGGGTATTTGCATATACAAAGTATTTATGAGTATAATTTTAAACTTAAATGCAAAATGAATTAAAATGAATTAAATTAATGAACCAAACCGATGCTTAAGTGAAATTCTCAATTGTCGATTGTATCATTTTTTTACAAAGATTTGATAGCCTTATGAAGAATTCTCTCTTAGGTTAACCTTGAATCAAGTTTGTTAATGAACTTGCATGAATGATTTTATTGTTTATTTGATAGAAAATAAAATAAAATAAAATATCTTTATTTTTCCGTGAGTTTGACTTTTTATAAATCTTTTCAGGGAGGAGACAACTCAAAATGTAATGGTTAAATTTTGACAACATGTTAACTGCAATGTAATTTTTCAAGTACTCCAAGTGAAAATTAGAAATTTTAAATTTTCTAAGAACTTATCCAGCCAAATTGAAATTTTTTGGATGTGGATATGAAGTAATTTATATTTCTGATTACTTCCATTAATCATTTCAAACTGAAACTGCTTAAATGGACAATTATTTACAAATTATATTTTTTGATGATTTTTTGCATTGGTACCCCCTCGCATGGTTCCCTCGAAAAATCATTTTTATGGAAATCTTTTTTGTTAAAAACAATTTTTCTTTTAAATTTTTTCCGATGCTCTTGTTTACAAATAATCATTTATGTACCGTTAGAATTAATAACAAGTACAAAACCATGAAAATTAGACAGAAAAATTTTTTTCGATCCCCTAAAAATTTTTCTGGGTATTTTCCTGCCCTAGTTGATATGAAGAACTAAAACAAAGATTAAGGTGTAATGTCACTCTTAAACATAAGAAAGATTCACGATTCAAATTGATGACTAAGAACTTAATAGGATCACTATAATAAAAGGATTTTATTTAAACTTGAAGTGATTATACACATCATTTATTATTTTATGCTTATGTGAAATCAGATAAAAATCGTTTAAGCTCAAATTTCATTATGAAAAAAAAAATTTTTAAAAGCAATGATTATCGTATTTTTAAAAGGAGAAAAAAGGTTTATGATGAAATAATATCTCAGATAATTTTTCCATTAAGCTACTTTGAGATCGCGATCTATTTCGAGTTCAACAATTTTAAACATGAATGAAAATCAGTTAATCTGAGTTAAAATTAGAGGAATATTTAAGAATAAATGGCACCATACCGTAGAGAAATACTTAGAACCAAAGGGCGAAGAATTGACAAAATTAGGCTTTTACGCCAAAAACAGCAACTTGGTTCTAAGTATACCTCCGAGACGGCTCCATGAAAGCAACATATAAAATTGTGCCGATCGGGAAACGTGACAAAAAAAATTTATCTGATGAATCATTTAAATTAAATTTTTGCCAATTTTTCATTCATTTTTATCACCCGCCGAGGTAAAGGTAAACAGTCAACTGTTACCAAAAAAGTAACAGCAGTAAAATTATATAGTGTCTACATTGGAGGGCAAAAGGCGTGGTAAATTAAGCGGCATTTGCTCTATATTCAAAAATAAACAACACATACGCGTAATAAATTAAATAATTTGCTGAGAAAACGATTCAATTACGATAAACTTGACCGGTTGAGAGAAAAGTGATACAAAATAAAAATCAAAGAAAGGAAAAAGAAATAAAATTGAGCAGTAAAACAAATTGAGAGAATTCTTGGATGTTGAAAATGGACCAAAAAAATTTTGTAGGCAGTAGTGGGCCTATGAATTTGTTTTACTATATATAGCGATAAATTCAGTTTCAAAAATATAGTTCAATTGTTGCAATCATTCAAGTAACAGCATCAAAAATACTAAAAATTCAAAAACAAAACTAAAATGGCATCAAAAGTGAGTTAATATAATAAATTTTATTAATCCTGAAAAAAGTGATAATTTTGGAAAAATTCAAAATGATGAAATTTTTTTATAAATAAAAATTGTTTATTTCCTCCCTAGTTCATTGCATTGTTCGCCCTTGTTGCTGTTGCATCAGCTCAACATTATCAAAATGACTATTACAACTCGAACTATGACAATCACCATTATGCTGCCCCAGCCGTCATCAAGCAAGTTCAGCCAGCTTTGATCAAGAAAGTTGCATATGAACACGAAGCCCCAGCCAATTACGAATTCAATTATGATGTTCATGATCCACATACTGGTGACATCAAGCAACAACATGAAGTTGCTAAGGATGGTGCCATCTCAGGAGAATACTCATTGATTGATGCTGATGGATATAGACGTATTGTTTCATACACAGCTGATGATCATCATGGTTTCGTTGCTAATGTTCGTCGTGAACCAGTTGAAGGACACAAGGTCGTCAAAGTTGCTCAACCAATTGTTCAAAAATACGTTCAATCAGCCCCAATTGTTCAAAAATACGTTCAATCAGCTCCAGTTTACTCAGCCCCAATTGTTCAAAAATACGTTCAATCAGCTCCAGTTTACTCAGCCCCAATTGTTCAAAAATACGTTCAATCAGCTCCAGCTTACTCAGCCCCAGTTGTTCAAAAATACGTTCAACCAGCTCCTGTTGTTCAAAAATACATCCAATCTGCCCCAGTCTACTCAGTACCAGCTGTACAGAAATATGTTGCTGCCCCAGCTCCAGTCGTTGAAAAATATGTGGCCCCAGTCGTGAAAACCATCCAACCAGTTAAGTATTCATCAGCTGAAAACTCAGCTCATGTTGCCGTCAACGCACCACACTTCAACTATCATTATTAAAGAGTCTATAAAAATATTTTAGCAGAAACTCGGTTATGAATTTATGTAAATAATTTATTGAATTTTTTTAAAAAAATTCTGTATGTTCTGTACTTATTAAGTTGTAAATAAACTTAAAAATACAATTTATGTGACATGTCTATTTACTATTATTTTACTTCTCATTCGGCCATCAACCATTATGAAATATGAATTACTAATTTCTAGGAATTAAAAATTATTTATAATTTTGGAAATTTTATAATTTCGGATTATTATGTAACGCCAAAAGTGGCAATTTTGAGGTAACATAATCAAATCTCTTTTCATTTAAAATTTAAAAATTTGACTTTAAGAAAAATAAAATTGCGATATAAATCCTAGTATTAAAGACTCAGCGGTATCACATTCAAATAGCACCATTTTATATGACATATCTCTAATTTCCTCTGTAACTCAAATAGAGAGATTGGACTGAATCTCAATAAAAGAGCTTAAAATGTAATGTCACTTGAGGACATTCGAGATTTAAATCTGATTATCCAAGATCTTTGAGGTTTTGTAGCAATTTTTATGATCAAATGACTTACATGATGCTATAAATGATGCTTTACGCTGTAATCATTATGTTGTTGATGAAATGATAGATTTCAGATTTTAATCCTACAATTTACAATGTTAGTTAGGAATAAACTATTTAAAACTATAGAATTTTACTCTTTATCGCTTTAATTAATTTTTTTGGTATTTTTGCTTCCTCACGGATTTAATGTTTTTACTGAACTAACTTTGAGGGGTTTTGAATTTGTAAGATTTTAGAAATGAAAGGTTCTAGAATTTGTAAGGTTTGCGCAATTTGAATATTTTCTGTACGTTACAAACTTTCTTGACTTTAAAATTGCTTAATTCAATATGATTTGACTAATTATCAATTATTCACTAGCTTAATTCATTATTTAGAAAGATTTTGGATCTAATTCAATTTAAATTCAATATAAATAATTTAATCTATCCTCTAAAAACGTCAAATTTGTTTCCAGAAAAATCAAACTCTTTTTTATTACGGCTGGTTACGGCTATCTACATATAATCGTAAACAAAGCTAGTAGGAAATTTAATTATTGAAAAATAAGCTTCGTCATAATGGAAAGGAATATATTTGAGTTGTTAGATACCCTTTTGATCCTTGCATTAAATACATTTTTTAATAAATCGATAATTATGTAATAATCAACAGTGGCGTAGTTAGGGTTCCGAGCGCCCTACGCAAAATTTAAAACGACAATTAAGATTTATAAAACCTTTGGCGTCAGCAAATTCGTGAGCCCTGCTCAAGTTCCAACCCCTAGTTACGCCCCTATTAATCAACCAACATGCTTAGCTACTTTTTATAAAATAAAAAAAAACTTAAAAAATTTCAAATCCTAAAATGTGTATATCCAGGTCATTTTTACTATTACAATGCATTTCTTTTAATATAAAATCAGTTGTTTCATGCTTTCCTGAAACGCCTAAAAATCAAATTAGTTTCATTACAACTATGGTCACACTTTTGGCAAAAAAAACTGCAATCAATCAATCAAAAATTTATAAAAATGGTTATCACACATGACCTCATAAAATGGACTAAAAAACAAGATTGTTGGGTTTTAAAACTACATATTGCTTTACTTTTCAAAGCATGACAAAAAAATCAATTCGTACATAAGATTACATTAGTTAAAAATTGAATCGAGTCATGGTCAATAATATATTTTATCAAAATTAAACCATCTCATCAAAAACAATCGACAGTCCTTAATGTACGTTTAATTGCTTATAAACAAATTAACCAAATCGTTGCGCTGCAACAAAGTATGACATATTCTTCAAAATGTCCAGTCATCAATCTTTAAATATATTTTTATAAAAAAATGGAATCAAAGAGAAGTTTTCATGGTAATTGAGCTTACAGTCAGTCACAACAATTTCATTAAGCTCATCAATCTGTCCGTGATCAATTTCGATGGATTATTTGATATCTTTTAAAATTTAATTTCCATGTAATTATTATAATTAATCTGGTAATGAAGTATTGAAAATTATTTCCATTTAATTAAGTGATTATGATAAATAAATAATAAAGATCATCCCACGTTGAGAATTGCAGAGGAAGGTTTCAGCTTACTATTATAAATAAGTTGATTCTTTAATTGTTGCTTTATTAAACAAATTTCGTCCAATTCTAATTTACAATTCCGTTTTAATTTTAATTGTTGAGAAATTTTAAAAAAATTAAAAATTTATGAAAGCATAAGAATTTGTCGTTACTTGCTGGTCATAAAGTTATAACACGTTATAACATGTATAATCGCCTTATTTTTGCAAAAATCAATGAAATGTCTTGTAATAAATAATATCCAATGTCAACAATAAATGATTTCTGACGAAATACCTAAATTTCTTTTTATTTAATTAATTTAATACATATAGACCAAGGCGGTGAAACTCACGATTAATCCTGAAAAATCACAAAAATCCTCTAAAATAAAAAAAAAGGAAACACGATATCTTAGATGGTACGTTCACTTATTATATTCAGGGGCGTATCCAGAAATTTTTCTGAATACGCCCCTTATTATGTTCGTTTTTTAGGGGGAAGGGGGTCTGAGATTTTGTAACAGGCTAAAGCACAGAAATTTCACGGCCGATTTCACTAAAGTGGATAATCCTCATTTTAGGATTATCTTTTTCTTCGATGTGAGGAAAATCTAAATACATTTTATCTGACGTAGAATTACATGATTAGAGATAATCCGACGAGTTTGAGAAAAAACTTTTTTCTTGTATTGAGAATATAGCGAAAAAGTAGTTTTAGCAAAGAGATTATCCAGGGATTATCCTGCAGATAATCCAAAAATTCAATCTTGGTACCCCTTAGTTTTAACATTTTGGATAAAAACGTAGGATAATCCCTGGATAATCTTTGGATAATCTCTTTGCTAAAACTACTTTTTCGCCATATTTACTATACAAGAAAATTTTTTTTTCTCAAACTCGTCGGATTATCTCTAATCATGTAATTCTACGTCAGATAAAATTTATTTGGATTTTCCTCACATCAAAGAAATAGATAATCCTAAAATGAGGATTATCCACTTTAGTGAAATCGGCCGTCAATTTTTATAAGAGAGGGGTCTATAAAGTTGCTGTTCTGAGTAACGTAATAAGTGAATGACCCCATGAACTTCCTACGAATCTCGAAGCTAGTCGTTAAATTCTGAGTTTCTTCGCCTTGATATAGACATAAACATATTATCGTATCGAATGTAATTCCAAAAATCCCTTCTTTTTTTGCTCTACTTTAAATAGACCATTATTGTCGTATGGCAAAGAAAACCATTTAGTTAAATAATAATAATAAGAAGGAACAAAAGATAAATAAATTCACTTTCAGTTTTTTTTCCTCTCGTCCAGTCGTTCACTGATCTCTTTCTCTCTTGTCTCGCATCTGTTTACGTCCGTGCACTGCATAAAGTGAATTTCTTCATGAAGGTCAACAGTTTTTCGAATTCCTTCATTACCTGATTCCATCGCGTTCGCGTGACGTGACAAGATATTTTTGTAAATATTAAATACGCACATATTGAGTGGATGTCTGATAAATGCTTACCTTAATGCTTTAGAATATTTTATGATTTTAATTTTTTTGCATTAAATGATAAATGATTTGCAGCACTTCTATGAAGATGTAATATAAATTTAAAATAGAATTATTTTTAAAACTTTTAAATTTGGGAAAATGCGCTTTAAACAAAAATTAATAATTTACTTCTTAACCGATTTCCTTTAGTTTCTTTCAATAGTGTAAGCATTTTACATGTCTTTCTTTCCAGTCTGGTCTGTGCAGGGTGATTAACTTTTTTTTTTATAGAAGTGACCTTGTCAATACTTTTTTTGAATGCGATTGACTAAAAACCTTAACATGGAAGTTTTACGAGGTTCCATAAAGAAAAATACTAAAAAACTGTATACCGACGAAGATCATTAAGCATAATGAGATTCTTTAACTTGATAAGTTGTGGTTTACGATCAATGAACAAATTTTTTAATTTTGTGTTTAATTCAAACAGGAAGTCTAAAGTTTTATTTCTGTGATTCAGTAGATTGTCACACAAATTGTAAAAAAACCAATTATACAGTTATACTCAATTAAGATGAATTTGCGAAATTATGGGATATTATAGCGGAATATTATATTTTTCTAAACATTTATTCTGCACAGATCAACGATGAAAGTTGAATTTTTTATTTTGTTTTGGATTTTGCATACTTCTATGGCTTGTGTGAGTTGTAGCATCATTGTAAGAAGAAATATGCTAATAATAAAAATAATATCTTAATTTTAAGGATGGCTATAAGATCAAATTAACAAAAATTTACAATTGTGGAGACGATAATCAAATAATAAAACTTTCATCAAACTCCACAATGTCTATAAACGATAACTGTGAAGCTTTTTCTGATATATGTGCAGATATACGTCCATATAAAAGTGCAATAGTGAGTATATTACAAAAATTGACAAATTGACTTTGTTAAAATATGACAAATTGTATTTTAAGGCCTTTTAAGGAATATTAATTGATAATGACTATAACGAGTGTAGTAGTTAGTAAATTTGCTTACATAATTACCCATAATTACTATCAATGATAAAATAGTTTTTTTTCGCGTATAGTAATTTTCACTACAACTTCATTATACATGTTGAAATATGATTGATGGATAAGAAATTTATGCCATTAATGTTTTTTTAAAAAGAAAATTATTAAAATCGTTTGTAATCAGAGTTGATATCTATGGGGTCATTCACTTATGACGTCCATCAAAAAATGGGATTTTTAGACCACCCTTGTTACAAAATTTTCATACGAAAAAATTCTTTTTCTATGAAAGTGTCACAAAATCTCAAACGGGGGGTCTAAATGTTGAACGTCATGAGTGAATGACCCCTATCACTTGCCTTTAAAAAGAAATATCTAGGGGTAGGCAAAATCTGATCAAAGGTATCATCTGGTCAAAGGCATCTTTGTATCAACTCTGTTTGAAATGACAGATGCTAGAAAATAATTTAAATTCTGTACTAACAAGAAGCACTTGGGCTAATCAAGTAGCCCATTAGATTCCTGATAGAAACAGAGCTTTCCAGAGAAATAAATTTAATATTTAATTTTTCTAATAGTCAAAAGTCATTATTCGAGATGGAAAATTAGTTTTGCTGAACATCACAAAGGATAGTTGCAGCAAAGGTAAAAATGTAAATGATCTAGTTACTATTTTGAAAATTGGATCAGGATTAAAATGTAATTGCGGAAGTGAGGTAAAGGATTGAGTCATGACATGATATTGTTTAAATTAATAATTAATTTATTTTTTCAGAATTTTTTCTGTGACAATCATCAAAAAATAACAAAGTTAACGGGACTCGCTAAAAAGTTCCTGGGTATAGTTCCGAATTCTAATCTGACAATCCGTAATGTAATCAAGCATGATTCTGGGAGCTCCTGCATTGAAGCAGAAATAATGATAAAATATAAAAAAAATTAGATAAAAATATTTTAAAATTTAAATAAATAAAACTTACAAATTATTTTGGGATAATTTAAAATACGAGCTCTAAACTAGATCTGCAATCACTTGTCCGCATGCAGCTCGCTGATTTCCATCCCAAAACTCAACTTTAACAAATATTAAACGTAGTATTCTGAATTAAAATATTTTATGCTTTTTAAATTTTTTATACCTTGGACTCGCGTATTTGTAAAAGCTGGAAAAAGTGACGAAATTTGCATTTCAACATTTATGGCATATTGAATGCTGGGATGCACGGGACAACTTGTTAAAGTATCATTCGCAAAATGGATGTAATTACACCTAATAGAAAAAATATATTTTTCTAATTTAAGGAAAGAAATAATGTTTTACTCACGCATTATCAAATGGTGGCTGCATTGGGAGGTTAATTCCTATTCCAAAAATGAACGCAGTAACTCTGGTGATGAGCTCATGATGAACAACTCGTGGGGTTGCGTAAATCTTTGCATTTACTGATTCACCTCTAACTGCTAGACATCGATCTCCACTACATTGCGGCGAGACAATATTATCTGGTCCTGGAACATTTGAATTAGGACAGCTAGACCAAAATGTATCCGCATAACTGGATGTTGATAGTAAAATGACAAAAATTATGAACTTCATTATTTGAGTTAAATTAGTAGACTGGAATTAATTATTATCATATCTACTTAACTAATGACTTCTTTGGACTTAGATTTTAAAAAAGATTAGATTAAAAATTCCAGAATTCAACAAAGAAAAAAATGTGCAATAGATTAAATATCTTCATTTGACTGCGACAGTGTTTCTCAAACTTTTCTTGCAGCACACTACAGTTATTCAAAAATTTCATTTTTTTGATGATTTTTTTGCAAAATAAATTGGAGTACTTAAAAAATTACATCTTAGTTAACATGTTAGGGGTCGTTCGCAAATTACGTCACGCTAAAAAACGACTTTTTCGACCCCCTCCCCCCCTTGTCACAAATTTTTCAAAGAAAAAAAAATCTTTTGTATGGACTGTCACAAATTCTTTGACCCCCCCCCCTCCCCCCTAAAAGCGTGACGTAATTTGCGAACGACCCCTTATCGAAATTTGACTGTTATGTTTCGCGTTGTAACCCCTCTGAGAAAATTGAAGAAAATAACAAATTTTAATTGTATTTTAATTAGGTACTAAATATAAAATAATAATGATGGAAATTTGATTATTTTTTCTGAATTTTTAACATTTACAAAATTATATTTGAATTACGATAAAATCAGAGAAATTTACAAAGTGATCACTTTTGAATAAAAAAGACATTACGATTTATCAATTTTGTCACTTCATTTAAATAATTTGAGTTGAATAAATAAACTTTTACCCGCATCCATGTTAATTATTTTTCAAATTATTTTAATCAATTATTGTTGCTGACAGATTTGTTAACTTCACCGGTGCAAGCATGTGTATTTTTTTTAAATTTAAAATTATGAAATCATATTTTTAAAATATTTTTGTTTAGGATGGTTTTGACATGAAATCTGTTAGCATAAAAAATTGCAATGATTCTAAAACTGATTTAATACAAATTATGGAAAATTCGTCAATTTACATGAACAAAAATTGTGAAATATTTTCTACAGTTTGTGTTAAAGTTTCTCCTTTCACAGGAATGAATGTAATTTATAATGTCATATTTAGTTATTAGCTGTGGAATTAATAAATGTATATCTTTAAACAGGGCTTGATGACAGTTACTTACGGGCGTCTTACCTTTTTCAATTCAACTAAGGATTTATGTAAGCTTAAACAAGTTTCAGAACCAATGAAATTTGGCGAAGTGTTGTTTAATAGAAAATTATGCGAAATGGAATCTGGAATGCATTTTAAAAATAATTCGAAAGTCATGGACTTGAATGAAAATATAAAATATTTAAAAATTTTTGGAGTAGGTAATATTAATTTTCATGAAGTTTTGTGGCATAAAGAGGTAAGTTTTCAAATGCATAATAAAGTTAATTAAATATTTACTAATTTATTCTAATCTTTAGGGAAAGTCGTGTTTAGATGCAGTAATAAAATTAAGTCGGACGTAAAATTTTTGACAAATGAGATTTTTTAAGACACTTTTATCTGATGTTAAATATTAAATCATTCTACTTCATAAAATTAATTATTTTTTAACTTTGATGAAGCTTTGACAAAGCTTGTGTCATACTACCGATCAACTGCTAAACAGATTTTTATTTCCCTAATTAAGGCCTAATATAATCCATAAAATTTTTATTGAATATTTTTTTGTACTTTTAGTTTTAGATTAGTCAAATCATTAAAATTTGAATAATTATTAAGCAATTTATAAATTTCAGAAAACTACGATTATTTTCAATAAGAAAAAAACATGTATGTTTGACCCCCCTCCCCTAAAATGCGAGACACTTACTCAATATACTCTAGTTTATTCATTTTCTATAATTTATATTTGTTTATTTAAAATACATTACAATATTCTGCTAAAACTGTTTCCTATCTAAAACGTAGTTAGCATTGAGTCATTCGAAAGACGTCATAAAAGTTTTTGATTCATTTCTACTTGTGACAAAAAGAAGAGAATTATAGATATTTTACACGCTTTTATTTAGTATATTCATAGTTGCTATTGCGATGCCTGATTACTGTCCAATAATTCAAAGTTAGATATTTTGTTTCTGAAATGTTACAGTCACGAAGCTAACAAAGTCTTTCTAGTATAATTGCTTCTACTGGATCTTCAAAAACGAATAATATAACGCGAGAAAGATACATTGTCTTGCTTGACTACCCATTGACTGCTATACATTCAGGATCAGGATATTACAAGTTTTTAATGGGATAATTTTAGAAATATTTATTTATATCACAAAATATATTCAGAACAATATACTTCCATTGAGAATACATTGATGGTGTTTTGAATTGTCTATCTAATTATCTTAATTACAAACTTTGGTCTCCTTCAGTGTTAAGCTGCCTAATTTTTCCTCAATCTCCAAATGATCCTTCTTGAAATCCTCCTAAAATCATATTCACATTAAGAATTAAGGCATAAAAATACATTTCAACAAATGATTTACCTTATTATATATAACTTTAACTTTCAATGAACAGCTTGGACATGTTGCTTCCTCTAATCCATCCATAAGTTCCTCCTTTAAATAAATTTTTATGAAAATTAGGAAACTAATTAATTTTAAATATATTTACCCTCGTTATAATGAATTCATCACCACATGGACATGGATATGTGTAAAGATCTTCTTCCTCACAATATTCAAAATCCTCTATTTCTATTTCGTCGTGATAAAATGACATTTTTTAATTAAACTATTTTTGTCTTATTCAAGAAACACACCAATTTTGTTTCATTGAAATCTCATCGAAATCTCATCGAATGTTTACATGCTTTCAAAAAAAATAATTTGAATTTTTGACCGTTACATGGAAAATAATTTTTAACAGTGTATTAAAAATATATCAATTTATAGAGTTGTATCGAACTTTTAAGAAAATTTCATTCATGTAATATATTTCAAATAAAATCAGAAAAAGTCAGGAAATGATTTAGAGCATAAAAGTCATTAAATTTAAATGTGACAGTAGGTAATTAGCAAACTTATAATTTTTATTCAATGAAAACAGATTATGAAATTTAGTGTTCATTTGGAAATTATCAATGATGCTTGCTGTTAAATTGTTGATATTTATTATTTCAATTTTTAATTTAAGCATCTGCTGTGTAGGATTATTAAATTTTTAAAATTGGAAAAATCAGTACCTAGTCTGAATGTAAAATTATTTCACAGGAAGACTGGAAACTAAAAACTAAAAAGATAATGAATTGTCCCAAATCAAACAATCGAATTAACATTATCAATGGTACATTACATTTTGATGAAAAATGTAATTTATTGATGTCATCTTGCATGGAAATTCAGCCTTATTCTACATCGACAGTATATCTATATTTTTATAGACACAAGATACAAATATTTTTGTAATATTTAATTCTATAGTTGCAGTTAACAACAAGAAAAAACCAAATAATAATTTTCGATCAAAAAGTTGACCTGTGCCTTAAAAGACAGAACAAAAGTGAGCCGATTCAAATGATGTTGGACATTTTAGCATTGAATTCAACATCTCAATGCTTGTTTGATTCTCCATCAATTATTTGCCAAACAAACAAAATAATTTTAAAATATACTAAATCACTTCAAATGGTGTTTAATTTACTGGAGAGAGATGGAAATATTGCATATTCAAAAGTTATGTTTATTCATGACACTGGAAAGTCGTGTTTCGATTCTGAGCACGCAATTGTACCAAACTAATTAAAAATGTAAATATTTTTGTCATCCAAATTGTTCTTTATTTAAACTTTTTCTAAAAATTTATAACTTTGCCTTCATGCTCTTGTATAAATCTTTCAAATCCCTTCTCATAATTTTTCCGATCGGATTTTTTGGGATTTCGTCAACGAATTTGACACCACCTCGAAGCCATTTTGTATTACTAACATTTTTAGCAACGAAATCTTTTACTTCCTGTTCTGTCAAAGTATCTCCTGGTTGCTTAACAACAAATGCAAATGGAAGTTCTCCAGCTATTTCATCAGGTATGCCAATCACACCAGCATCCTTAATTTTTGGATTTGACAGTAGAAGACCTTCAAGTTCAGCTGGCGCAACTTGAAATCCTTTGAATTTAATTAATTCTTTCAATCGATCAACAATAAAGAATTGATTGTCCTCATCATAATAGGCTAGATCTCCAGTATGAAGCCAACCATCCTTGTCAATTGTTTCAGCTGTTGCTTGTGGATTGTTTATATATCCTTTCATTAAAAATGGTCCTTTTAAGCATAATTCACCAACTTTGTTGGGTTCTAAACTTTTTCCTGTTTCTTCATGAATTACTTTAACACTCATTCCTTTGATAATTTCTCCAACTGAACCAGGTTTTGCTGTTCCAGCTTGTCCATATAAAACTGCTAATGTTGCTTCGGATTGTCCATAGGCTTGTATAAGAAATATTTCATTGTTAAACCTCTCCTTTACCTGCGTTTCTGTTTCTTGTGATAAAGGTGCAGCTGCACAAATTATTAGCTTTAAACTTGATAAATCGTAACTATCAAAAAGTGGTGTCTTGGCCAGAAAAACAATAATTGGGGGTGGAACTGCTAGAATCTCAATTTTATATTTCTAGTTTTGGGAAAAAGGTATTTGGATAAAATTAAATCATTCTTCAAATGAAGTGATATTTACTTGTATAGTTCCTAGGTATAAGTCTGGATCAAATTTGTTTAAATATGCCAAAGTAATTTCACGTGAAGTAGTTGCAAATAATTTTCCAATAAATCCCATCCCATGATACCAAGGCGCTACCGAGAATTGAATTTTGGTTTCAAATAAATCCTTAGTTAAGTTTACTCGCTCGAGATTGTACGCAACACAGGATATTAAGTTACCATGAGTGGTTTGAACGCCTATATAATATTTGTTTTATTGTTTAATGTGATCCAGGGTTGGCATGCCAAATTAATAAACTTACCCTTTGGAAATCCAGTCGTTCCACTTGACATAAATATAACTGCGACTTGGTCATATAAATCAACAGGTTGACGGACCATATTTTGGACATCAAAATCATTGTTTCCGTATTTTTGAACAAAATTCTTTAGAGAGATGACTTTATCGTCATCAACATTTTCTTCATCAATTAAAATTATTTTCTCTACATATGCATACGTTTTAAGTGCAGGAATGACTGCTTTATCAACTGATGAAATGAACACGAATTTGGGTAACGTTGTATCAAATGTGTGCTTGACTTCGCCTTTTAGTTAAAAAAAATTTATGGTAAATATTAAAAGTTATCCAGAATGCATTTTTGAATTCAATATTTGTGCATAAATATTTGAAATTTAATAAATTGTGAAATAAAATTATTTTAGAACATAAGTATCGGTCAGGGACATAAAACAAAATTTTTACCCCAAAGTGAACATCTGTCTTAAAAACTACCTAATTCAGTTTTAATCAGAGCTTGAAGTCGACTCGAATTTTGATGGAATTTTTATTTAAAAAAATCGACTCAACTTCATACAAAATTCACATCGACTTCTGGCTTTATCTGCTGTTATATCATTCCAGCATATAAAATTCATTGTGTGTGGTATGTAATCCCTTAATTGATAGCATATCATTGAATTGATAAGAAATATACTTTTTTTAAATTTTTAAACTCACGTTCAGTGTATGCATAATTGGCTGGTGCCAATACAGCATTAAGAAATATTGTTCCATAAGAAATAGCAGCATATTCATTTCTATTGTCACATAGCATTCCGATAATATCATTTCGACGAATACCAGCTCCGTAAAGTGCTTTTGCCATAATGATGCTCTCTTTTAATAGCTGGTTGAAAGTCCATTTTTCGTCAGTTTCAGCATTAATCTGAATTTTTAGATTTTTTTAGAACTTTTTGAGATAACAGATTTTTAATGATTTATTACCAATGCTACTTTATCGCCACCGTCATTAAAACACGACATTAACATTTCTCCCAAAGTAGCATAGTTGACCGGTTCCTCAATATCTCCTCCATAAATAACATTTGGATCGCTCATAATTATCAAAAATATTAGCTAATCTACACTTAATTTTTTTTGCCACTCTAGTTCTGTTGAGAGCTAGAAAACGACTGAGAGAATTTTATACATTCGCAGAGTATATTTGACAAAAAATAAATTTTTTAATTAGTAAAAAACCTGATAAATCAGTAAATATTTATTTTTAAATTTATTTGTTAAAATCTGATAAAATCACAGCTTTGATTGTGTGTATTTGTAAAGTTCTCTCAAATTCCTTCGTAAAATTTTTCCACTTGGATTTTTTGGAATTTCTTCAACAAATTTGACGCCACCTCGAAGCCATTTTGCGTTGCTTGCATTTTTTTCCACAAAATCTTTTACTTCCTGTTCTGTCAAATTTGCTACTTGTTGCTTGACTATAAAAGCAAATGGAAGCTCTCCGTTTATTTCATCAGGTATGCCAATCACACCAGCGTCCTTAATTTTTGGATTTGACAGGAGAAGACCTTCAAGTTCAGCTGGTGCAACTTGAAATCCTTTGAATTTAATTAATTCTTTCAAGCGGTCAACGATGAAAAATAATTTGTCTTCATCGTAATAGCCTATATCTCCAGTGTGAAGCCAACCATCCTTGTCAATTGTTTCAGCTGTTGCTTGTTGATTATTTATATATCCTTTCATTATCCTCGATCCTTTAAAGCACAATTCTCCACGTTGATTTGGTCCAAGTGGACATCCCTTTTCATCAATAACTTTTACATAATTGCCTTTTAAAACATGGCCAATACTACCAGACTTTAATACCTTGGGAGATCCAATAATACCATAAGTTGTTTCCGACATTCCATAGCCTTGTATTATTACAACTTTAGTTTTGAATCTTTTCTTAAGTTCTACTTCTGTTTGACTTGAAAGGGGTGCAGCACCACAATAAATTGCTTTCAAACTAGAAAGATCATATTTATGAAATAGCGGAGTTTTAGCTAGAAAAACAACAATTGGCGGTGCTACTACCAGAATTGTAATTCCAAATTTCTGAAAGATACAAATTTAAATTTTAGTCAATGATACATCCATAAGAAATATCTTATATCCCTTACCTCGATGCTCTTTAAATACAATTCGGGACCAAACTTTGGTAAAAAGACCAAAGTGCTTTCACCAGTAAGAATCGTTACAACAACATTTATTAATCCTAGTACATGAAACCATGGAGCTATAACTAAAGAAGCTAATCTTCCAGCCACTTCTTTATAATCCTTTAAGCCTTCAGAATAACCTTGCATTACCTCCATTATGTTTCTTTGGGTGATCTCGACACCTGCAATGAATATTTTCAGAAAAATATTTAATTGAAATGAGCTAAATTATTTACCTTTTGGTAAGCCAGTAGTTCCACTTGATAGAAAAATTACTGAAGTTTTATCCTTTGTGTTAACTTTGCATTTTACATACTGATAAACATCAAATGAGTTTTTGGAATTGGCATCAATAAAATCATGAAAGTTAATACAGTTTTCACTCAAATTCTGTTCATCAAGAAGAATTACATATTTCACAAAAGGCAATTGCTTACAAACAGAAGTAACATTTTTAATAGCATTTAATGAAGCAAATATCACTTTGGGTCTTGATAATTGAAGAGCGTGCTTGAGTTCACCTAGAAATAGCACATTTATCATGAAATTTATTATTTGATAAGAAGAGAATTTATAATAGAATTATGGAGATAGTAGACACTTACGTTCAGTATAAGTAACGTTAATTGGAGTCGATACAGCATTTAAATACCATGTTCCAAAAACAATTGAGATGAAATCATGGCGATTCTCAGAAATTATTGCAACAGCATCTTCTTCCTTTATTCCTATATTGTGAAGAGCTTTTGAAACTTTCATGCTGCTGTCAAGAATCTCGTTATTGCTCTGGGACCTTCCTGTTGTTCCATCAATCTTAAAATAGTGAAATCAAAGTAAAATTTTTAAGAGTTTTGTAGTTAACAAAGTGACAGAGAGTAGAAGGGGTTCAAAAATTCCATCTTAGAATGAACGTCATTCGTGAATGATCTCTAGTCTGTAAAATTTTCCATCAAACTGTTTTACATACAGTTGTTCTAGCTCTGAATGAAATATAACTTACAAAGTTTCTCTTATCTCCATTTCTCTTTAAATTTTCGATTATCATTTCTCCTAATGATGCAAAGTCAATTGCTTCAGAACCTTTCAAATCTCCACCATAAATAATATTTTGATCTTCCATAATTATGATGTTAATGCGACAATAGCAGTTGAATGACTTAATTTAAAAAAAAACAATTGCTAACAAAACAAAAGAGTTTCAGATTACTCCAGGTTTGTTATATGATAAGCATTTCCTATCTCTTAAAATTTTAAAAAGAGCAATCTAAAAAGAGAATTATTAGACGTTCTGGTTTTCTCTCAAATCTCATAGCATTTTCTTATAAGAGAGAGAATTTACAGTATTTATTCAATGTTGTTAAAACGGGTGCTTGCATCTGCATACTTGCATCCGTGAAGAAGAATTTCTTTTGTTGGAATTTTCACAAAAGAATCAAATCTCAGATCCCCTCCTCCTTAAAACGTTACG
The DNA here is from genome assembly GCA_963573255.1 of Chironomus tentans. Taxonomy (NCBI): domain Eukaryota; kingdom Metazoa; phylum Arthropoda; class Insecta; order Diptera; family Chironomidae; genus Chironomus; species Chironomus tentans. The sequence continues at coordinate 25,097,036 of OY754302.1, forward strand.
TAATAAATGAACGGATCCATTTTTCGGCTATTTTTTTGCAAAGTGAAAAATGTAGTAATAATAACAAAAAACTTCAATAGTGGATTGTATTTCCAATGAGAATTTCTTTAGAGAAAAATCTCTCAACAATAACTTCAAAGAATATCAATGATTACTTTGATCAAGAATGATCATTCTAAAAAAGATGTTGATTTGATTCAACACTCTGCCAGCTTCACAACGTTTAATGATGATGATGATTTTAACTTCGTGAATCAATTTGAGTAATTTGAGCACTTGACGATGTATAAAATTCACGAGCATTGAATAAGAATTCTTAATGATGAATGGCTCTGCTCAATCTTTGTCAATATTGTTTGATAGTTCTGTTCAGCTTTACTGGACTTAGCATTTGATAGATTTACATCACAAAGAGGTCTTCCAACAGACATTTATTCAGACAATGCAACATGTTTTGAAGGAGCTAGTAATGAATTCAAGAGACTTACAAAAGATTTGCATCAACAACTTGAAGCTTTTTACAACAGCACCTTGAATGGGAGGATATTGAGAGAACGGGATAAAATAGTTAAAAAACATCGTTTGAAAAGAGTGATGACTGACCGATTAATGACATTTGAAGAATTTTCAACTCTTTTATGCAGAATGGAAGCAATTTTGAATTCCCGTTCAATTACAGCAATCAGTGAAGATCCAAATGATTTTCAAGCCTTAACACCTGGTCACAAAGCAAATTGGAGTACTTGAAAAATTGCATCGCAGTAAACATGATACCAAAATTTACATTTTGACATGTACACTCCCTAATTAAATTTTATTTTTTGGGTCCCGACAATTTTGATATAAAAACTGTATTAACGATAATGCAATCCCCTTGATAGAGCCACTAAAATTTCGATTTTAAAATCGGTAAAAAATCTTCAATTCCATTGAGACAATCATTCATCCAAATAGGTGCAAAAAAATTCGTTTGATTTTGACGATACAGATTTAATTAATATGATTATCATAAATTATTGTTGTGTTTACGATGAAAAAAAAGATAAATAAAGTCAGTCAGTTGTTAATATCAAATCTACAGAGAAAGACACCAATTGGTAAATGTAATAATTTATAGTAAAATGACAAATATAAACCAGGAAGAACTTTTTTTACTGGCCGAGAAAAAACTTTCAAAATTTGTCAATAAATACGAGAAGGCACAAATTTACGACTTGAATGCATTACAAAAATTTCAAAATTTAGTCGAGTGCATTCCAGGAATTCAAGACTCAAATGAATATTATCAGCTTATGGATGAAACTGAAGATCTTATTTTTTACGCTACTCAAGGGAAAAGACCCTCAAAGAATATGGAGAAAATCACAAAAGTCATTGATCTGTTTATGCTGATCAAAAATGAATGCCTGACACCTGAAGAGAAGGAGAGCTCAATGAAAGAAAAAGTGTTCCTGACTGTCTGTGCAGTTGCTTGGACTATGTTGATGTTTGCACCATAAAGCAACTTAAATAAAATAAATTATTGGGGGTCGTTCGCAAATTACGTCATGCTTTTAGGAGGGAGGGGGGTCAAAGAATTTGTGACAGTCCATACAAAAGATTTTTTTTTCTTTGAAAAATTTGTGACAAGGGGGGAGGGGGGTCGAAAAAGTCGTTTTTTAGCGTGACGTAATTTACGAACGACCCCTTGCTTGAGAATACCTAATTAATATAATATGAAAAATAAAGAAAATAATTGACATATTTTCAAAAAGTAATTTAATTCTCTTGACATTAAAAAGTTCATTCAGCTTCAACCAACCAAGAGGGATGAATTTCCACATAATCAAAACCCCCCTCCCCTTTGCACCTTAAAATTTTCTGACGTCATAAGTGAATGACCCGTATTAGCTTTCAGTAAAATTATATATTGCAAAAAAATGTCTTGTTCACTTGAATTGTGTCTTGGCTTTATATTTTACATACCCACGCATATTAAAATCGTATGTGCAAAATACTGTGTTGTATTCTTAAAAATAAAAAAAGCCAAAATTTTTCCAATTTCACACCAAATTTTAAAAAATTGTGGAATTATATTAAATATTATTTTTGAATCAATAATTCATAATCAAGTAATTACTATTATTCATAACATAAACTTAAAATATCACAAAATACTCAGCACATATCTTATATGGGAATCCCATTTGTTCGTTTAACATGACGTGTATCTTAATTTTTTCATTCTATGAATATATTCGTATGAAATGTGTAGAATTCACAATAAAAAGAGTTTGACCACACATCGAAGTTTAGTCTTATAACTTTATTACAAGTGAACAGAATCTCTTAAAACGAGTCAAAATTGATCTCATGATTAAATATTTGTTATTAGCACTAACACTCATTTTTGTTATCAAAATGAGTGCCGCAAATCGGATGGAAGTAGCAGAAAATTTCATCCGGCAGCTGGAAAAGTCATCTAGTGATGATGAAGCTGAAAGACTGATGAAAAGTGTCATTGAAGTCCTTTCACCAATTGCAGAATCAGATCCAAATTTTAACCATTTGCGTTATACTGCTTACAGCATCATAGAAAACGAAGGACAAAAAGAAATTGAATCTCATAGAAATGCTGGTTCTGGTGCTTCTGATGGAAAAAGAAAACGACTCAATTTTAGTGCATTTATTGAAATATTTCAATTGTTTAAAATTGGATTTAAATATGAAAGTGTTACAGAACATGATATAAAATCTGATGAACTGTGAAGATATTCTCAAGTTTTTTTATTATTTAAATTTTTAAGCCATAGTTTTGTTAATAAATTCAACATTTTTTAATATTTAAAATCTGTTCTAAGTAAAAACCAGTAAAAACTATTGTTTTAAATTATTTTTTATAATATTAATTAATTAAATAATAAATGAACAATGACAACATCTTTATAACTTACAGCTCATTCTTATTTCATAATTTGAATTTTTATTTCTTTAAAAATTCATCATAAAATTTACAAACATGCTAGTGTTCAAATATTTACTTTAGTATTGGAATTCTGTTGATTTTTGCATTTGTATTTAGTTATATAGCGATAATTTGAATGTGTTTAACATCACACACGAGCTTATTACCACGTGGATTTTTACAAACACCTTTATTTACAAACATTCATTCATTAGTTCAAAATAAGATACCTGAAACTATATTTACTTCTAAAACATTCAATTAAATGACAGACTTTTTTTTAATTTTGTAAAAAATAAATTTATTTACAATTAATAATATATTTTGGAAAATTACATTTCTAAGAGAAAGCTTTGATTTTTATTTCATAATTTTTGGTTATTTTAAGTATTTTACTTGACCTTAGCTCCTTCTTGTCTTGCTTTTTCTTCGAAAATCTTTGCTGTAAATGGCCTAAAAATAAAATAAAAATTAATAAAGAAACAAGATTTACCAAAAGACTTCTCAGGACTTACCCTTCAAACATTACAGCAACTTTGTAGACCAACCAGACGATACATGAGATCAAAAGCCCTGAAGCGGTCATGCTTCTACAAAAATAAAATAAAAAGTTGTTTGAAAATTTGATAATCATGAATGAACGGAGTAAACGTCATACCTTAACGCGTGGCCAAAGAAGCAGAATGTTGAACCAACGTACATTGGATTATCATAAAGGTTATATGGAAACTCAGTCACTCTTGATTCCATGAAAATTCCGAAATAATCACCTAAGATAATTAATTTTTAAAAAAGATGATTTTGATTTACAAAAGATTAATGTTTCATTGTCTTACCAAGATATGTTCCTGTGATTCCTAATCTGTACATTGATGTTAATACAAGAACTGATCCATACAGAAGTAATAATGTTCCAACTGTCTGAATCAAATCTGTTGGTGTGTTGATGTTTGCATAATATGACAAGAAATCTGTTATTTTTGGTTGCAAAGCACATGCATAAAATACGAGGTAGTCACGAGTAAGTCCAAGTGTGAATGTAACAAATGCAAATAAATAGCATCCTTTTTCTTTGGAATTTCCACATAAACGTGAAACTAGTTTAGATTTATTTTCTAATCTTCCGACGACATTCCAGAAAATTGGATTGAATATGACATGAAGAACTGCAGCCCAGAAGATTGGCTGTTTGTAATTGATGATTAAATCAAAATTGTCAACGATTTGTGTAATGTTCATCTGCAAGAGAAAAGATGTCAATCATTTAGTATTTTACGAGACTTTTATTTTAAATAAATAGTTTAGGACCCCGTCTCCCACTTGGCAGGGGTGGTCTCCTGGAGGGTCTGGACCGTGCTCTCGCTGCGGTTCAAATTTTTTTGAGGGGGTCCCACCCTCCTATGCCACTTGGCCACACGCTATTGCATGCATATTTAAAATAAAAGGATCTACATCATCTGTTGTGTGAGAGTACTTAAAAACCTATTTTTGAATAAAACATGAACATGTGCTTTAAGTTGCGTAAAATTACATCAATCATTTAAAACTTGTTTAATTTTTCAAATTTAATCCCTCTTGATTTTTAGCAAAAAAAATTGTCCTTCCAATTTTTCAAAGTAATTAAATAGTTGCATAACGACGCGCCTCTATTTCGGTTGACTTTAGTTTTAGTGTTCATTTTATGCTCGCGGCACGCGTTTAAAAAAATCTTGTAAAGTATCATACGATTTTTTTTAATCATTTCAGTTCATTTTCAAGTTCAAGGTTTTGTTGATGACATAAACTATAACAAGTGTTCTCATTAAAAACTTTATGACGTCACCTTAATATTATTAACTTAGTTATATTTTTGACGTCCGTTTGCAATTTATATCGCTTTAAATTAGAAATGTTTACAAAATTTTCGATATTTTTGTTTTGTTGTGTATCATTTGTTTATCTACTGAAACAGAATTGATAAAAAAAAATTCATGTCATAGCATGTTCATCACCAAATTTCAAACCAAACGAGTGCAAATCTCAAACAAAATTATTTTTAAATTTTATTTTAAAAATGCAATAAATTTAAAATAAAAATTAATTTACTTTGAGTCACAAAATATTTTCTTGAACTTTTATCACCACTTTTAAACTTCAAATTATATTTACTGCTTCTGCTTTTTACAAATGTTCACCACTCGAAATTTCAACTGAGACTGATGAAACCTTGCGAGTTTCCTGAAATATTTAAATGCTAACTATTTCAAATAAGAACACGATAAGGACTTTTGTGTAAATGATTTAATGAGATTTCAAAAGCTTACTAATCTATTCTCACGAGTTTTATACACTTAATCATTTATAAACTTATTTAATCGATTTTTTTGCCTTGGAAGAAGGTCAAAAAATTTAAAACTTTCTATTTTCATAAATAATAAAAACTAAAAACTAAACTATTATTTTAAAAAATTAAAAATATTTTTACCTACATTGCTAAGCTAATTGTGAATTGTGAGAGAATTTTAAAATTGAATGCCAAAATTAAGTTTTAAAAGAATTTCATTTAAATCCGCTTCATGCAGATTATACATGAAAAATAAGAAGAGACGCTACGTCAGACATCGTCTGACCAATAAAAGTGATGTAATACGAACTCACATATACATTCTTTCTTCGGACTTTACTCTTAACGGAAGAATCATCGCTTATCAATCATTAAGTCAGGGGGGGGATTTTAAAATTTTAAGTATAAAAATTTTTAGAACAAAATTTTTTTTGGAATTTTTTCTCTCAAAAATCCTTGCAAATTGAAGAATTTTTTGTCAAAGGGGGAAGGTTAGTTCCCCTTACTACGCGCCTGATTAGAATACTCGCAAAACTGATTAAAAAATGAAATGAATAATTCATTATCGGGGATAAGGACATTCACTTTTGATCATGCATCTATGTCCTGTTCACACTTAATTGAAAAAATGAAAATATTTGCACAGTTTTTGATTATTTGTATTACTCTATTTAAGAACTTAATTCATATTTCATGTATATCAGCTCTCTATTTTGCTTTTAAACATCAAATGTATATGAATTTAAATTTAATCTTTACCATTATGATATACTTTAATGATATTTCTAATGACCATGGCGAATGAGAACGCAATTGGTGTATTTGAGTAAAAGATACTTAGAGTTATCTTTGATTCTAAGAAGGAAGAAGACCTATTCAGATCCAGAAGTAATGCAGAATTGTATCAACTTTTCAATAAATTTGATATTATGAGACGACAAAGAATCAACATACTGACTCCGTTGGGCCAGGCATGTTATAAGGAGACCTACAGAAGCTCCTCCTAAGGTCTTTAAGTCAAATTTTGTGGATAGCATGAGATTACGTGGGCGACCGAAAAACTCATGGAAGGAAGCTGTGGATAAAAAGCGATAGAGCCAGCTTTAGGGGACGTCTGAGGGAGGTCATGGATCACAATTGATCTGTACGGCCAACGAACAACAATAATGATATTTTTAGAAAAAATTAAAATGTAACAAATTATCTGAAAAGCTAAACTAAATTGAACTACTAAAGTAAAATAATAAATATTTTTTTTATAATTCTGAGGATTTGTTAAAAGTTCTGAAGTAAAAGCTTATAGTATTTATTATATTCTTAAGAACATGTTTACTTGTAGATCACTTATTACGAAATAAATTGTAACTGAGAGGAGACAGTATGTAACTATGTCAAGTATTAACCCTAATCTAAACGCTACGTAATTGTGATTCTTTAATACTAAGAAACATTTCAACAGCATGGCAACAAAAAACTTGTAGATTTGGAAAGATTATTTCATATTTTGATTGAAGGCACGTTTTGCTAATATTAAGAATAATTGGTTTCGTCATTATGCTCGACATTTTTTGAGTTTAGATTATATTAAAATTAAATTAGTTTCGATGAAATTTTTCAATTTAAAAAAGTAAATTATGAAAAACAATATTTTTATTTATTAAGAACGATACGTGATGTTCAAAATAGGCAAATTAAAAACAGAATAAATGATCAAAAAGAAGAAATATTTTTCAAGGAAAACATAGCTTTATCAAGAAACAGCCCTCGTTTTTGTCAGTTTTTGTTTGGGTTATTTTATTTTTAATATTTTTTTTCCATTTGATGAAAATAAAATAATTAAAATTTCTAGACAAAACATAGGTCTATTTTATTTTAAAGATTAGGATTGGTTTTTAAAATTTCCAATCTCAAAACCAATTAATTACGTGACAAATTCAATATTTTTTCATAAAGCACATGACCTATCTCAATAAAATTTTATAAAATTTTTTTTATTATTTATTTATATTTTTGCTTATTTACTATCGCTTATAAACGACGACCACTCGTAAATTGACATTATGACATCGCGTGAACAATTATAAAATTTATAAATAAATAAATCCAAACATGTGTGCTTTATAGCAATATTTTATTTGAAACAACTCTTATCATCATAGTTGATTTGTCATGATTTCTAGTGAATTTTAATAGGGTAAAATGGTGGAAACTGTCTCTTCTCTGTCTGGTTTTAGAAATTATTCTCATAAATCCTCGACTAAAATTTTAAGCGACTTTCCTTTGTGCACATCCCAGATTCCCACCAATCTTTTATATTTCCATACAAATGGGTTCCTTTAATAAAGTTTTTGTCTTGAATTTTCATACAAAGATCGCAAAATCCCCTTTTGAACGCTGGTTTATTGGTCACTACATAATAATATTTCTTCCACCAAAAATATTTTATGTAAGCTTCAGAATTATTCATCAAATACTTTAAATAAACCACTAAAGCCTCAACATTTTCAAAATCATTGACATCGATGTAGCTTTTTGGTGGTGCATAGAGAGATGTATTAGCTCCATTAAATACAATTGGAATGATGATTTCGTTCAAAGGTCTATACAGCTTTTCTGTCACGTAATCTTTACACAAAGCATTCTCAAATGATAAATAGAACATATATTCGGTGGTAAGCATCTCGTTGCATTTTGAGGACTTTGAATCACAACTGTGTGTTCCACACTTTCCATATATGTCGACTTGGATGTGCTCTTGAATTTTTGCAACTAAGTTTTCTCGCTTCGAGTTAGAGTTGCAGTTTGATGCAAACCAAGCTATTTTCTGCTTTTTGTTGACAAAAATTTGCCTTATTTCTTTATCTAAATTTATTATTAAAATGGCATTTTTTAATTTTAAACTCAAATTTTTAAATGCTTTTGAATTTGCTCACCATAAAACTCATTTTCTGGCATTTTCCAATTAGGATTTTTTGAAGGTGCAATAAACTCATGTGTATTCTTGTCAAGAAATGATCCGTAATGCCAGTGAATGTCAGAATCAAAGCGATAAGTCATGGTTACATTAAAAAAATTTTGAAATCTGTTTAGATCCTCGAAACATAAGAATGGAGACCTATAAGGTTTGAAAAAAACTATATATTTTTTGTAAAAAAATTTCAACTTTTAAACTAACTCCAGAACTGTATAAACATAAAGCTGATGTGGACTTCTGTCATGAGGAATAGAATCATGCAAATATTCTGCACCGTGAAACAGTATGGCATCAAAATCTGTAACATTTGGTAAATAGTTTCTATTATGAGTGAAAAAGCAATTTTTTGTTGGACATCCAATCGATTGTAACATTTGCTCTCCTTCTTCATCACCTCCAATATACCAGCCTATAAAGAATTAAAAATAGAAATTTTATTGTAATTAAATTAAATGGCTACTCACTTGGATCATTCCAATATTTTATCCAAAACAAAATATTTTTGATATTTTTCTCATAATTTTCATTTTGAGTTGTTTTAATTAAATAATTATCATAATTGGTTTTATCATGGCCTATCAAAAATGTAAATGCAAAGAAAAATATAGAAAGCAATGCTGTTAAGCATACGATTAGTAAGCTTTTATAAAGCTTTCTGAGATTCATTATTTTTTCAACAGTATTGGTAAAACTAGTACTTTAAATTAATTTAAACATCATAAACGTAAAATTAAGAAAACTTCTATGTTTCATAGAAACTGAACTACTGAATTTAAAGTTATCAACTATTAACTTGGAAAATATGTCTGTTTAGAAATGCGGATAAATATGAAAATTTTGTTTAATACCTTTTACGTTCGCTGTATGCACAACTGCTTAAAATGGCACAGATGTTTTCTTCTTTTCTTAAATAAAGAAATATTAATTGGATTACTTGTCATGCTGTGTATTAATATTATTTACAATAGACAATTTCAGAATGTGAATTTCATGGTGTGAATTTATTGCAGTTACGCTTCTTCAAGTCAATAGCTTAAGATGGACAAGATGATGTGTGGTGCTTCTCAAACTTTTCTACTTGCGGCTCACTAAAAATTATTTAGAAAATTTTATGAGACATGTACGTAGGCTATCCTATATGTAGGTTGCTTAGGTGAGTCTTGTAGAGATCGAAAAATTCCAAGGAAGCTCTTAGACTAGAAAACTGGAGGAAATTTCCATGGAATTATTTACAGTTAAAATATTTGGGTTTTAAGTTTGCTCTTGAATTTTCAAATTTATCGAAATCGAGAAAGCCTACTCTCCAAATAATTTTCTTATACTGTATTTTGAGAATCTCACAGGGAATCTCAGCAATGAAAATTATTATTTGATAAGGTTATTCACAAATGATATCATCAATAAATAGAATTACTGTCGCTAAAATTACATACATATCGAATGACACATCTTTAGAAGCAGCTAGACGTAATAAACAAATTATCCCTAAGGGATTTCTGAGATATACCTAATCCGAGTTATGTGTATTTTTTTCTATTAGGTACTTATTTTAAGCAATTTTAAACTTGATAACCTAATAAAAATTACTTTTTAAAATATATCAGAATGTACTAATAAAGAAAATTCTGATTGATGCTATCATGTATTCAAATCGTCAGCTTTTTCTCTCTAGTTATTAAATGACTATTTAAAATTTATACTCGTTGAGATCCGTTAAGATAATTCAATTAATTAATAAATTCTTAATTTAAGTTCTTTCATTAATAAATTCAATTAAAATTTTTCTAGAGTGTTTCATTAACAGTTCATGGAATCATAACGCGCATATTTGGAACCTGAAAAGAGAGATTTTGGGGGACAAATTTACTCTTTTCACAAAGAATTTCTTCGTTGTCAAACAGAAACAAATGTTAGAAGATTTTAATTTAAATTTTAGCGTCACTAACAAAGTGCATCAGAATTTAAATAAACGATTCAGAAATTAAAATACTTTAGGCTAAATTAAATATTTTGATAATTAAATCTAATTTAGAAAACAAAATGTTCAAAAAATAATAATATCTCTTCTTAAAACAATTTTGTTAATTAATTGAACTAAACAAAATCTGAAGCAGAATAGCTCAAAATGTGTTCAAAACCTTATTAATGAGCTTTTTTTCATTAAATTTATTAAAAATTTGATATCAAAGTGTACAAAATTCAACAAAATATAGTTTTTGAATCTGTGCTAAAAAAACCCAAATACCCAAATATTTGTTATTTGTATCTGACATATCGACTCGATACTTATCAGGGGCGTATCATTTTGACCCCCTCCCCCATTTTTTTTAAAAAACTTATGGTCATGATTCGAAAAGATATTCAAAAAAGGTATGCAACCGACCTCAGAGGAGCATACATATGCTTGTACTGTAAATGAATTTGTAAAAACTGCAACTCATATTGAGGAACTGAAGGTTACTACACTACTACTGTGAAGTAATATTGATACTCCAATTCCCCCATCTAAAACAGTACGTAACATTTGAAACAGGGGGTCGCCAGGGGGTCCAGACCTCCTCACGAAAAAATTTTTACATGGAAAATTATTTTTTTTCTAACAATTGTTCTGAAATTTTTCCGAAGCTCTAATTTAGAGCCTAGTCTGGTTTAATCTTATGCTGGTTTAATTATGCTAATTTGTGTTATAAAAGTAAATTAAAGTTTTAGTCGAAAAAGTTTTCTATTGTAGAAGTTGATTTTAATTTTATCTGTTTTTAAATTCTTATTCATATGTTTTGAATTTTTTATCTTAGAGCTGTAACAAAATAATAATAAGCAATAAACCAGAAATCTCCAATATCATCAAAATATTATTGTTTACCATTATTTTAGACAAAAAAGTAAAATTTCTGTTGAACAGGTTAGTTTTGTGACAACTGTTTCCAGCCAAAACTGCAATTAACACATAAATGTGTGAACTATATCAAGAACCAATTAATTACCATTGGTATTGAATAAATAAGAATCAAATTTAAGAAATCACAAATGACCTTTGTCATTTCACACAAATGAATTTTTCGAACATCTCTAAGCTCCTCTACCACAAAAATTCATACATTCAATGGACTGTCACACATCTCTAGGCCCCCTTCCTTCAATGATATAGTAGCCAAAAATTATTTTTACTTTTTCTTTTATGATTTCTGCCAATTCTAAAAGTGGGACAATGCTTCTGTTTCAGAAAGAAGTTTCTGAAAATATTTTCTTCAAAAATCATGTAAATTACTTTTTAGGAAAGGGACAACGTCTCTGTCGACGGAATACCAAACATATCGGTCTTAAATTTACATAAATATTATGGGAATCAAATACTCCCAGTGAATTGAATTTGTGTACAAATTTAATCTAAACTTAATTTGTCAATAAGATGTTAGGTCCAGGGGCGTATCCAGAAATTTTTCAAGGGAGGGGTTTTGAAATTTTTGTGTATGAAAGCAAAAATTTAGGGGGGATTTTGGAATTTTTTTCTTAAAAAACCCTAGAAAATTGAAAAAATTTCCCAAAAGGTGTAGGGGTTTTGACCCCCCAAAGCCCCTCCCTGAATACGCCCCTGGTTAGGTCCTCTTATAAATTGTCAACAAAATCGAGATACGAAAGCTTTTGTGAATCAAATATTTGTTGAATATGAGAGTTTGAGAACATAGAGACAAACAAGAGATAAACAGGTTCCTGATTCAAAACATGCTCATACTCTGTTAATTAAAAAAGTGAAACCAGATTTGAGTCTCTCATCTTCAGTTTTGTTTAGGCATGAAGTGAGTTAAGAGTTACTATGTTGTGTTAGATAAAAATAAATTTTAATTCTTGCAAAAATTCACAAAGAAAAGATGGAGGTTCTAAATGTAGCAGAAAATAATGATGAGTCTGTTGAGAACAATGTAAAGAAGAAGAAGCCATCATTTACAGAAAATGTCAAAAGAGTGTATCAAAATATTACAGTGGAACCTTTAATCATTTGTTGGCTCCTTCCATTTTTGGTAACGTATGCTGCTATTGAAAACATGAGCTTGGAAAAAGGATGCAGAGAACTTGTGACTCCTGAAACTGGATTCGATAAAGATATTTGTAAAATATTTGTCAGGAAGGATGAGTTTGATATTAATTGTCTCGCGACAGACAATAATGCAACCCAATTTGATAATGTGAAGAACAACGAAATAAAAATGAAATATGAAGTCATATACACATCAATTGAGGATAAGCTGCCACAAGTTTACTCATTTTTGTGTGATGCTGAAGAAAAGGTTCAAGAAAAGTTGTCGCTCATAAATTCAATCCGAAATCCAATAGCATCAATTGGTCCGCTTATCATAATTTTATTTGCTGGTCCTTGGTCTGATAAGAAGAAATTGAGAGTTCCTTGTATGCTGGTTCCCTACATTGGAGAAGCACTTGGTTATATGTGTAAGTTTTTTCTAGCCTTAGGTATCGTTCACTTATTACGTAAAGAATAAACTGTCACATGACCTTAGATCTTCAACCTTCTTAGAGGTCGTTAGCAAATTACGTAATACTTTGGAATGTATATATGCCATTTAATCTAGGGGGGATGGTGATTTATCAACCAATAATCTTCTAATGTCTTTTCGTTTTAAAAAAACAGCTCTATTCATTGCTGCAATATTCATCAACGGACCAGTAGAGTTTCCTGCTTATGCATATCGTTTAATACCAAGTTTGACTGGGGCAGAAAATCTCATGGTTATGGGAATCTTTAGTTATCTTACAGCTGTTTCAAATGAAGAAAATAGAACACTTCGATTTGGAATTTTTCAGATTTTGATGACAGTTATACCAATTATTGCTCAAAGTATTAGTCCAACATTAATCTCGAGATTTGATTACGCAGGTAATATTTAATTAATTTCAGTAATATTAAATTAATGAATTAATTATTTATTTTTGTTACACGCAGAACTTTTTGGTGCAATGATTCCAGTTCATATTATCGGATTTATATATGCTATCTTCTACTTGAAGGAACCAAAAGATAATGAACATAAAGAAGAGCACGCATATGATAATCAAGCATTAAGTTCTGAGTCAACGAGTATTAATGGAACAAACAATATTTCAATCAATAATGAAGAACCCTTGAATTCTAAAAAACAACATGGAAATGCGTTTCTGGAATTTTTTGATCCTCAACATGCTATTTACTGTGTCAGATCATTCATTAAGAGACGCGATTTTGGACTTCGAAAAATAATTATTCTTTTTATGCTTATGCATTTTTTAATGCACGGAATTACTCAAGGAGAATCTCAAAATTTGTTTCTATATGGTCGTGTCAAGCTAAATTGGGATGTAGGCTATTATGTGTATCATAATGTCTTTAGTATTACAATGGGATTAATTGGAACAAGTTTAGCAGTTGGGGTGCTTAGTAAATTGTTACAAATAGCAGATATCATCTTGATAATTTTGTCAACGTTATTGTCAATTGTCTGTCGTGGTGTCTACATTTTTGCAAAAAGCATTGTAGTGTTTTTCATTGGAACTGGGGTCGATTTTATGTATTCAGTCAAGTTTTTAGGTGCAAGAAGTATAATTTCAAAAATTGTTCCTGCAGAAGATTTAAGCACAATGTTTGCAATTATGGGTCTTTTTGAGGCTCTTGCAGGATTTGTCTTTCCTTATGTCTATCCAACATTTTATCAATTCCTTCTTAAAAACCCCGATCACGATGTCTCCGAAATGTTTGCTCTTAGTGGTATTATATTCATTGCTGCTCTCATGATTTACGTGTAAGTATGATTATTAATTTATTTAGTTATTTTTTAACTAATTATATTTAACTCGTAGATTCTTATGGAAGTTGTTGAAGAAAAAGGAAAAATGCGAGACAGTAAATCAAACCTCAGTAGACGTAAACGATACAAAATTATAAAATATTAATCTCCTGGTAATTTTAAGAGCCTTCATTATTTAATTGACAGATGTTATGTATGTTATATCGATTGCAATAAATTATTTTATTACTGAATCTCGTTATTTCTCTGATTTTAAATCTTTGAATTTATTTTCCACAATATTATGTGAATTCCTAAGTTATACAGTTATTAACATTGAATCTACACAGATTTTTTTGGATCCCAGCCCTCCACTTTTGGACAAGTAGTTGAATAAGGGAAGTACTGATCTGTTTTAAAAAACATAAAATAAATTTATGATAAGTTCTATTACTTTTAAACTAAGAATCTTACCTGTAGTTCCTGACAAATTTTCTGAGTGATCAGCCATCCATTTATATTGTTTGCGATTTCCATCACGATTTGGTGGTAAGTCCGTCTAAAATGCAATTTTATTATTACTGGATCATGTTTAGAACATCAATTTCAAATATTACCTTATAGTGCATCCAGCCAAACCTATTAAAATATTGAGTTATAATATATTATTGCCACTAATGACATTAATTATAGCTTACCAGTCTGCGGGAATTTGTGAGCCGTCATATTCCAGATTTTTATATTCAGCGTACTCAACCCATCTATTTCGTCCGTAGAAGTAAGTAGGATCTTCATAATATTTGTTGCCATATTTATCGACACCAATTAAAGTTCCTGCTTTCACTTCATCCATACTAAAATAATTATTATTAATGAATTAATTTTGTGTTTCTGGATTATTTGACTTTTTCATTGCGTAATTTAAAAACTCACCGAAAACCTTTTCTAAATGTTGCAAGTAATCCACCATTCTTCTGGATCCACGACAAGAGCTTTAGAGGCTTATCAACACCAAAATACTTGGCCATTCTCGGCTAGTTTCTATGTAAATTAATTTTTATGTCGAAGAAAAATATTTATGTGCGACTGTTGTTTTTAATAGTTACAGACCACAAAATTCAAATTTTTTAAAACCGTTATTTTGTTGAGGATTTAAATTTAAATAATTTTTATTTGATTATGATATTACATTAATTTAATGTGCTGGAAGAGGATGTACTGATGAATGCATCCCTAAACGTGCTTGTGGCAAGCGAGTTCCTGGCTTAACAGGATTTAAGCTGAATATTGAGCCAAACATAACGTGCTGGATGACTGGAAATTTTGAAAGAACTTCCTTCTGATACATTTTGATTAGACCTGTACAAATTTTACTCCACGATTGAACTGCACTGATACTCCACAATTGATTTGAATGTTCAGCAATGTGACCTGTCTTTACTTGTTGAATATAATCTATGCATGATATGAACATGTAATCCTTTCGAAAACTTTCAATTGTTTCTGGCTCGACGAACTTTGCTGGTTCAATCTCCGTACCAATTAACTGAGCACTTCCCCAAATGAAAGGAATAAATTGATAATCATCTAAACTCCAAACACCTTGACTGCCAGCAGGTTCTAATCTATAACTATACTGTAATTTACGTACAAAGCTTAAATATTTATCAAAAACTTTAATAGGAATCGCTAATTCATCACTTTTGCTAAGTGCTCCAATTTTGAAGAGTGCCATTAAAAAGAAGATAAAAGAGAGCTCATGTCCTGTTCCGTAGTCAATTCTCGTACAATTTCCAAATGAATCCAAAATATAAGGAATAAGTTCCGGCAATGCATCATAAAGATTTTCTGGCAAAATATCTTTGACTAATGTCTCAATATTGCTTTGCATCTTCTGATACCATGTCCTGAATGCGATATTCCCAAATCGACTAGGCTGACTGGAAGTTAATTTTCATAGAATTATCAAATAATACGTCATTAATTTTCTCAATTTCTATACTTACTCAGCTGGTGGAGTTTCTAAAGCAAGTTTTTCTAATTTATCCAGCATATCAAGCAGCTTTTGTACAACCGGTGAGACCTGACAATCGTATTTTTGACTTTTTCCTTGAATACACATACAAATAGAATTAACAAATCCAAGCAAATCATAGTAAGTTTCGCTTTTTTCCCAACTATTCATATCTAACGTGGTTTTAATCAACTTTTGTGGCTCAATGAAATGAAATTTTGGTTTGGGAGGTTCCATCTTAACTGTTAATTATATTTAACACAAATTTTTCACTTAAATCTACACAGTTTTCTCAAAGAATGTTCGAGAATGTTTTGGAATGTTTTTGTTTTTATTTTTGAATGTTCAGCAAACCCCTGCCAAAAACATTTAACAAATTAAACTTAATTTTATTAAAATTATCACTGAAAAAAGACTGAAATGAGTGGAAAAGTAACTGTTATTCATTGGTTCCGAAAAGGATTACGTGTGCACGATAATCCTGCCTTAGTTAAAGCTGTTGATGAGGCTATAAATAGAAAGGTATGTTCTTCCTGCATTTTTATAAAGTTTACATTGTTTACCAACGTTTTTATAGGCTTATTTGAGGCCAGTATTTATGCTAGATCCAGGTATCGTGAAATGGATGACTGTCGGACCGAATAGATGGAGATTTCTACATGAAACATTAACTGATCTCGATAATAATTTAAGAAAATTGAACACAAGGTAAATAATTAACTTATTTTATTAATTGTTGCTTACAGACGTGATAATTTCAGACTGTATGTTGTACGCGGCAATCCAAAGGATCAATTTCTTAAACTTTTTGAAAAATGGAATGTCGATTTGATTACATTTGAGCATGACATAGAACCGTATGCAGTAGAGCGTGATCAAAAACTCTTGAAAGATGCCGAACGATTTAATGTGGAAGTTATGCTCGAATATTCTCATACAATCTTTAATCCAGAACTAGTTATAAAGAAGAATAAAGGCTCACCACCTATGACATTTCAAAAGTTCCTTTCTGTGGCTAGCGAGATGAAAGTTCCACAACCTGTTGATAATCCAAAGAAAATACCTAAATCATGTGAACCTGAATTTGATGACTTGGAGGAGAAATGTGAAGACTGTTATGATGTGCCTACTCTTAAACAATTAGGTGTTAATGAAAAAGAATTGAGTAAAATGTCAAAGTTTCGTGGAGGAGAAACGGAAGCATTAAGAAGAATGAATGATACAATGAAGCAAGTAAATTACGTGTGTCAATTTGAAAAGCCTAACACGAGTCCTAATTCTCTAGAACCTTCAACCACCGTTTTGTCACCATACCTAAAATTTGGTGCGTTGAGTTCACGTCTTTTCTACCAAGAAATTAAAAAGGCTTACAAAGGTAGAAAGCATTCAAGTCCACCTGTTTCACTGGAAGGTCAATTAATTTGGAGAGAATTTTATTACACAGTTGGGTCGGTAACTCCAAATTTTGATCGAATGAAAGGCAATCGAATTTGTGCTCAAATCCCTTGGAACAAAAATGATACTTATCTGAAAGCTTGGAAAAATGGAATGACAGGCTATCCATTTATTGATGCTATAATGCGTCAATTAAAACAAGAAGGTACTTTTATTGAAATGTATATTTATTATTTATCATGATCGGCTATATCTGTATTTTTAAAATCAGGTTGGATTCACCATTTAGGAAGACATGCAGTTGCTTGCTTTTTGACCAGAGGTGATCTTTGGATTAGTTGGGAGGAAGGACAAAAAGTATTTGAAGAATATTTACTTGATGCTGATTGGGCACTAAATGCAGGAAACTGGATGTGGTTAAGTGCTTCTGCATTCTTTCATCAATACTTTCGAGTTTATAGTCCAATTGCTTTCGGAAAAAAGACTGATCCAGAAGGTTTGTATATTAAAAAGTATGTTCCTGAATTGAAGAGCTTTCCTTCGGGAGTAATTTATGAGCCTTGGAAAGTATCACTCGAGAATCAAAAGAAATATGGCTGTATAATAGGAAAAGATTATCCGCCTCCAATTGTTAATCACGAAAATGCTATGAAGGAGAATTTAGTTAAAATGAAGGCTGCTTATGCAAAGAAGAATTCAGATACAGCTCACAGTGACAAAAGAAAAGCGGAATCTCCCAGTCAGTCGTCATCCAAGAAGAAAAATTCGATTGACAAATATTTTAAGAAAAAGTAGTTGCTTCTATTAAATATAAAATTTATTCATATTGATTCTAATAAACAACAAAAATAGAATAAATTATTCGAATATGTCTGTTACAATTTCAAGATACATACTAAGGGGTCATTCATTTATGACGTCCATGATTTAGGGGGGGGGGGGGTGGATCTGAGATTTTGTGACACTTTAAGTTAAAGAAATTTTTTTGAATTAAAATTTTGTGACAAAGGGGGGAGAGGGGGTCTAAAAATCCCATTTTTTGATGGACGTCATAAGTGAATGACCCCTTATCTTAACAATTAAGTTAAAATAATTGATAAATCATGATCTTTTTTTTAAATTTTGTATACATGATAGCTATCAAATTAAATTTTAAAATTAATATAGTTGGCTTTATTTCTATCAGTATTACTGATAGTCATTTACTTTATATATATTTATAATTATTTAAAATCATACCAGCTGCTATAAACAATTTGAAATTAAAGAAAATTTAAAAAAGAATACATAAAAACAATTTACTGCTGATTATATAAAATTCTCTAAAACAACATCGTTATTATGCATAGGTCTTTTATGTCACATGACTCTTTTCAAGTTTCTAGGTCAGTATTTTGACTAGAATATTTATTACATTTGCACCGAAATTAATTCAGTGTGATTAAAGTTTATTTCTCTTTTTGACTAAATATGCTAAATATAGATTTATTTTAAAAATATGATTAGGTACATTTGGACATATCCTTGTTATAAGTTTGTTGTTAATAATTTTTTTTAAATTAAATTATTCCGTATTAGACAGAAGCAAATATATTCAGTCGTTCAAGTATATCCAACTACTCGTAAAATTCCTGAATCTCAAATATGTTTTTTTTGTTGCACCATTCATGTAACTTTTTACTTCCTCCTTGTTTGATTCAATGATTTATCAATGATGATTAAATTTAATAAGTTCTTTTCATTAGAGGTTAAAAAATAATAAATAAGCAATGGAAAGCTATTTGTTGAATGATTTTTCAAAAATAATTTGTGTATATGAATATATTTAATTTAGCGAATATTTCTTGGATCAAAGAGAGGTATCCATTGAGCAGTTGCAGATTTGGTACGAAATATTTCGTCGAAAAATTGTTTCTCCTCGATTCGAACTTCATGTGAATTTCCAATAAGAGCTCTGCCAAGAAGTTCGTTGACTCCAAGAAGATTATCATGCATTACTAGAAACTCGATGATGGAATGCTTAAGAATATCTCGTGAAATATCAAATGTTAAAGCTTCATTAAATACTGGATTAATGGTATTACGAAGGACAGTTGTCTTCTTTTTCTTAAGTCTTTTTCCATTATGTATTATTGACACCTTGACATAAGGATCTGCTTTAGAAAACGCAGAAGAAAAAATAAAAAGTAAATAAATATGAATTTTTGATGATTTCTGATGCTTGCACTAACCTGATGAGTTTCTCGTATCGTCAAACACTCTCAAATTTCTTGCTTTAATAACAACACATGTAAGTCGTTCAGCGCTTGGTAGATACGACAATGAAACCATAATGTCACCCAACTCGATTTTAGCATCTTGCTCCGAACATGGACCCAATGATTTCCATAATTCAACTTTATCTGATAAATCGACATGTGCAAGGGCAATTTTTAGTCCACCTATGCAAACGTGTCGAGAATAAGCGTCAAAATCATACAAAAGAATTTCCAATGTTCTTCTTCCAATTGTTGCCGGTCGTACTTCAAATACAAAATCTTCATCGAAGACTATGAATGAGAATAAAAAGATTTATTTTCACAATTTGAATATGCTTCACATCTTCTTACCAGGATTAAGCGTTCGTTTATGAATTCTCGTTTGCCACATATTCGTCTTTGAAGCGTCTGGCAACAGCCGTATTTTAGCATAAGGATCTGCTGTTCCACTAAAGTCTCTTGGTTGTAAATCGTGTGCCTATTTATTTTTAATTAAAAATGTATTAAAATGCAAATCAATTTAAATATGAGGGTATTCTGGAGACAGGGGTATAATCAGAGGCAGAGGACTGACAGCTTTGGTTACAAACTTTTTAACTTTTATAACCTTTTTTATAACTTTTTTTTTACTTTTTTAAAAAATTTCTGCAAAAATCTGGTAAAACTTATTTAATCATCATTTTTATGCCTTAACATTGTTTTTCATATAGTATCAAGCTATAGTTAGGAGTGTTAAACGTTTATTATTAATATATTCAAAGTTTATGAAGCTTTTAAACAATACCAGGTGCTTAGTTTGAGAAAAATATGAAAAATAATGAAAAACTTTAGTTCCTCAAAAAATGCTGATTTTCTCACTGTTTTCAAATTAAATTTGATATCTAGTCATTAATTAAGCTAAATTCATATAAAAAGCAAAAAAATTATCTTTATTTTAATATTTTTTAAATCAAAAATTTGAAGTTAAAAAGGGTTAAAATTTTAACTTTTGTAAATTTTTAACCTTTTTCTGAAACTTTTTGTTGTAACTTTTTTCAATTTGTAACCAAAGCTGTCAGCCCCCTCATCAGAAGGGAGGAGGTCGGGGTGAAACTCACAATGGAAAATTTTCTTTTAATTTGTTGGGATTTTTGAAATTTTGAGAAAAAAAAAATCCTAAACTTGTCTTATATTTTTTTTCGACCATATAAAGCTATGCCTCTGTCTAGTATGAAAATTTAGTAACATATGGACATAATTCCATAAACATACTACAATAAAAATACAATTTACCTCAATGAGTCTCACAGACAAGATTCCAGCAATGGGGTCGTAAAGCATTGTGAAGTGTAATGTCCCTCGGAGATCCTCTACCGACATTGATACATTTCTCTTTGGTGCACTCTAAATATGTTCAATAAAGTGGACAAGAAAGGATCGTAAATTTATTTATTTTGCTTAAACAAATATTAAAGTTTTCTAAAATTAGAAATGTACGAAAAAAATATGAATAATAATGACAAACTTGTTGATATAATGATGTATCAATTTTCGTGTGATCCAATTTTGCTTGCATTGAAGCCATTTTGGGGCGTGCTGGGCTGGTTGACGTCAAAACTACATGCTTGTCGGAGCGTACGATTGGAATTGAATTGACAGATAAGGCAAACGAGCGATTACTGCTTGTTGGCGAATTGGGACTTTGTGGCTCCGAATAATCTTTAATATCCAAAAAAAGATTGTTCTACATTTAATCGAAATTTGATTTTCGGCAAAATATTCTTTACCTGAGTGAATATCACTACAATGACCAGTGATTGATGACGTTCCTGGTACCCAAAAAGTCGGATCTTCTGTGTTTGATATTGGACTACCAATATTACGGTTAAGGGATCGAGAACTTCCAGCTACTGAACTTTCATTATTGTATGACATTTCACAATTAACCAATACTTCGTGACTGTGAACAAAGGAAGTGAAATGTTAATGTCTGCAAAACTTTTAGGACTTCTTCTTTCATCTTTTATTTTACCTTTGAGCATTTTCTTCATTTTCTTTTGCTGTTTCAAGCAGATTATTCTCAAACCAATTAAGTTTATAGCGTTTAGAGCATGTCAAGTAGAGGAGAATACAAATCAGAGAACAAATAATGCATGAAAGTGTTGTGTAGAGGACAACCTGGGAAAGTGTGATTTGATTCTCGTCCTTCATTGAATCCATTACAATCTATCACCACTATTTAATTCTTTACTTTGTTGTTAAGTTTTACCCTATTATTACTTGGAATTCCTTTATTATATGGATGGGTGGGTCGCTACTATTCTTTTGTTTTATGGAAGAGAAAAAACATATTAATTTAATCTTAAATTTCAAATAGCTTTTTTTTGTGGCAAAAAGTAAATTTTCTTCTAAATGACTTCACATTAATGACTTACGCTTCTCATATAATCTGTATCCTTTCCAGTAATCTTAAATTAATGTGACAACTGTCACCAATTTAAAAATTATAGCAACAACTAAATTTATGATATGACTATGATGAAGTAAATCTGTGATAGATTCACAGATTCCAAGCTGTCTATGTTAGTGTATAGGCAATAAAATGTCTGGGTCTGTGATTTACTTGCAACTCTGGTGAGAAGAACTGCGTGTGCCTTTGAACAGACATCAATTTCATATTTGTATCAGAAAGCCAGACACAGGCAGCAAGTTTACAACCTTTAATTATAGCATCAGTTTAACGATATACCCAGGGATAACAATGAAACATGTGAACTGATATGAAATTTTGCAAGTACTCCAAGTAAAAATTAATTTTTTTCAATTTTCTTGAAATCTATCTAGCCAACTTTAAATTTTGGATTGAAAACATGAAGTAATTCACATTCCTAATTACTTCCATTAATTTTTTCAAGCTGAAACTGCATATAACAGAATTTGAGAAAAAATTTCATTTTCCAACGGTTTTTTGCAAATCAAATTGGAGTACTTGAAAAATGCATCTAAGTTAACATGTTTAAAAAAATTTGAACGTTATATTTTGCGTTGTCCCTCCCAGGATATACCGTAAATTTTCCAACTGGACCAGGTCATTACAATCGAAGTTAATCCTGAACGTAGGAGTTTCAGGGCAGTGCTTCTCAAATTTTTTGGTTCACACTACGAGTCCCAAAAAAATTATATTTGAACCCAAATTTTTTTTCTAAAAATATATCGACGAAAATTTCTGAAATTATTTTGGCACATTCAGGATAGTTTCATGGCACAATAGTGTGACACAGCACACAGTTTGAGAACCACTGGTCTAAGATTTTGTAGCAGATTAAACAAAAGAATATTTTTCATTGAAAATTTGTAACAAGAGCGAGATGAGCCTAAAAAAATAGTAATAATTGAAAAGTAATAAGTGAACGAGTAATTAATGAACGCATCACTTTAAAGTTTAAAATACTAACACGATTTTACTTAATGACAAGCAGAATTGTGTCTTACACATTTAATGGTAAATTAAAGGTATCATTTGAACAATACAATTATAATGAAAAGCGATTTCAATCAATTGCTTTTTACCATCTTTATTATCTGTTGAGCAATGAAGATGCCAGTTTATAAATTACTCAACAAATGAACATACACAACCTCAATGACATTCATGAAAGTGAAAATTAAATGTGTGTATCTGTATTATCACTAATTTTTTGTTCGGTTTTCTAGAACAACATTATTGTTAAGCACGAAGGGAAGGGATTTTTTAATAAATTTATTAAAATCTGAATTTTCAATTTTTTATCGCAATATATTTTGAATTTTTTGAATTATTTTCAAAATTTTCAGAAAAAAGTTAAAGTTTTTTAAATGTGGTTTGACAGGGGTGTTTTGAAATAATTATTGAAATATAGCCTTTGTAATTATTAAATTTTTAAACTTGGGTGCAAATTTAAGGTTTTTGACACATAATGTGTCATAAGACTGGGTCCTTCACGCATTATTATTAATAAATTTGGTTTTAAATGAGTTTTGACAATAAATAAAATTAACACACAAATAGAGAAAATTATACAAAGCTTGTAAATTCACAAGAGACAATTTTTTTGGGTATCTATTACTTTAAACATGTTCATTATCTTTGTTAATATTCATTATTTTAAAAATGTGTGGCAGTCAGTAGTAACAACAAGAACTAAAATTTACTTTGAATAAAAAGTAAATAAGTATTACTTGTGGGTTATGATAAGACACATATATGCAGTAATAGTATTTTCTTGTTGTTGAAAATAAAGAAAAAATAACTAATTGTTTACTGAACACTGCCGAAATCAGCAGAATTATTGAAAAATAAAAATTCTTTAAAAATATTTCAATGGATTTATAACAATTGAAGTGGTCAAAGCTTGAAAGTGAGAACTAAGGAAAGAAGTGAGAAAACTGAATAAGAGAAGAAAAAATTGAGTAATGTTCTTATCAAAAATTGTGAGTAAATTTATGTAATAATAATAACGTGTCTAATTTGTGGCAGAGGCGTAGCTAGAATAACTTTTTTATTTTCAAAAAATTGATCAACCATTATCGAGAACCCTGGCTACGTTTCAGTTTTGTGGAAATAAAACTCTCTTCTCCTAGTTTAAGATGAGATGCATACACATATAAATGTATCAATGATGTATGTTCAAATATTATTTCAGGTGACAATTGGGGTTTTATTGACATACACAACCTATTTATTGAGCTATAGCGATGGCGCTGTTATGAGACCTAAACGAATTGAGATGGATGACTTTTCGCCATATTTAAAAGCATTAAGCAGATATGATCGATCACGTATTGCAGAATATGAGAGACTCAAGCGATCTTTAATGTATTTTAAACAGATAGACTGGTTAGACTGACTGCAAGGCTATTCTGAAAATTCTAATTTTTCTAAATGAAACTCGAGCGTTTCTAATTGTTAATTAGCATAAAAAGCGTTTATTATCTATTAAAGATGTTGAAAGAAATAAAGAAAAAGAAGAAGATTTTAAATTTTAAGTCCTTCTTGGTCGTCTCAAAAAGTGTGAGTGAAAGAATGACATGTAAGGGAGTTAAACTACGACAATTTTGTATTTTAAAGTACATAATTCAAATAATAGAAAACCGGTAAGCAATTCTATGTAAATAAAGAAAATTAATTCATTTTAATTAATTGATGTCCAATCAAACTGGCACAACTGGAATGTTGTTGTTCGACCACGAATATCTGATACAGATCATCGTAGTGATAAAAATTTTTATATTTAATTTAATTTTTTGCTTAAATTGTGTTATTTTGTGATGATCTGGAATCTAACTGATAATAATTATAATTAATAAGCTACATCAGCATTGAAAATATACAATTTTAAGAATCATTTCGCTTCGTTTATTTTCACAATCAATAACTCAACTGCTGTTCATATTTGTATCAGAAAGCCAGACACAGGCAGCAAGTTTACAACTTTTAATTATAGCATCAGTTTAACGATATACCCAGACAATGAAAAATTTAACGGTCAAAGTTTTGAAACATGTGAACTGAGATGAAATTTTGCAAGTACTCCAAGTAAAAATTAATTTTTTTCAATTTTCTTGAAATCTGTCTAGCCAACTTTAAATTTTGGATTGAAAACATGAAGTAATTCACATTCATAACTACTTCCATTAATTTTTTCAAGCTGAAACTGCATATAACAGAATTTGAGAAAAATTTTCATTTTCCAACGGTTTTTTGAAAATCAAATTGGAGTACTTGAAAAATGCATCTAAGTTAACATGTTTCAAGAAATTTGAACGTTATATTTTGCGTTGTCCCTCCCCTGGATATACCGTAAATTTTCCAACTGGACCAAGTCATTACAATCGAAGTTAATCCTGATGTAGGAGTTTCAGGGCAGTGCTTCTCAAATTTTTTGGTTCACACTACGAGTCCCAAAAAAATTATATTTGAACCCAAATTTTTTTTCTAAAAATATATCGACGAAAATTTCTGAAATTATTTTGGCACATTCAGGATAGTTTCATGGCACAATAGTGTGACACAGCACACAGTTTGAGAACCACTGGTCTAAGATTTTGTAGCAGATTAAACAAAAGAATATTTTTCATTGAAAATTTGTAACAAGAGCGAGATGAGCCTAAAAAAATAGTAATAATTGAAAAGTAATAAGTGAACGAGTAATTAATGAACGCATCACTTTAAAGTTTAAAATACTAACACGATTTTACTTAATGACAAGCAGAATTGTGTCTTACACATTTAATGGTAAATTAAAGGTATCATTTGAACAATACAATTATAATGAAAAGCGATTTCAATCAATTGCTTTTTACCATCTTTATTATCTGTTGAGCAATGAAGATGCCAGTTTATAAATTACTCAACAAATGAACATACACAACCTCAATGACATTCATGAAAGTGAAAATTAAATGTGTGTATCTGTATTATCACTAATTTTTTGTACGATTTTCTAGAACAACATTATTGTTAAGCACGAAGGGAAGAGACTTCTTTTATCTTTTTGTTTACTATTATTAAAATTTTAAATTTTTAAAAATCTGATTTTTCAATTTTTTATCACAAAACATTTTGAATTTTTTGAACTATTTTCAAAATTTTCAGAAAAAAGTTAAATTTTTTAAATGTGTTTTTTAGAAATAGGTTTTATTTACACAATTTAGGTAAAATGGCATCAGTGGCCTAAATGGTATAGCGTTGGCCTTACGTGCAAAAGGTCCTGGTTTAAATCCGAAGCTCGGCTCGTGTGTTGGGTGCAGTTTTTGAGGTTTTTGGCGCATAATGTGTCTTCATTGCTAGTATCTGGATGATTTCTTGGCGGCATCTTGCGCATATGAATTGTAATTAGGTACATTGCAGGGTACATCAGGTCATATGACGTTCATAAGACTGGGTCCTTCACGCATTATTATTATTATTAAATGTGGTTTCAAATGAGTTTTGAGGGAAGCGGATCATGAAAATGACACAAACTAACAATAAATAAAATTAACACACAAATAGAGAAAATTATACAAAGCTTGTGAATTCACAAGAGACAATTTTTTGGGTATCTATTACTTTAAACATGTTCATTATCTTTGTTAATATTCATTATTTTAAAAATGTGTGGCAGTCAGTAGTAACAACAAGAACGAAAACTTACGTTGAATAAAAAGTAAATAAGTATTACTTGTGGGTTATGATAAGACACATATATGCAGTAGTAGTATTTTCTTGTTGTTGAAAATAAAGAATTGTTTACTGAGCACTGCCGAAATCAGCAGAATTATTGAAAAATAAAAATTCTTTAAAAATATTTCAATGGATTTATAACAATTGAAGTGGTCAAAGCTTGAAAAAAAAAATCAGTTGGTGCCTTTTAGATGTGGCGATTAACACATTCGTGAATAAATAGCATTGTTGAAAGTGAGAACTAAGGAAACAACTGAGAAAACTGAATAAGAGAAGAAAAAATTGAGTAATGTTCTTATCAAAAATTGTGAGTAAATTTATGTAATAATGATAACGTGTCTAATTTGTGGCAGAGGCGTAGTTGGAATAACTTTTTTATTTTCATAAAATCGATCAACCATTATCGAGAACCCTCCCTGGCTACGTTTCATTTTTGTGGAAATAAAACTCTCTTCTCCTAGTTTAAGATGAGATGCATACACATATAAATGTATCAATGATGTATGTCAAATATTATTTCAGGTGACAATTGGAGTTTTATTGACATACACAACCTATCTATTGAGCTATAACGAGGGGACTGTTATGAGACCTAAACTAATTGAGACGGATGACTTTTCGCCATATTTAAAAGCATTTAGCAGACATGATCGATCACGTATTGCAGAATATGAAAGACTCAAGCGATCTTTAATGTATTTTAAACCGATAGACTGGAATGTTGTTGTTCGACCACGAATAGCTGATACAGATGACTCATCATCGTAGTGATAAAAAAGTTTTATATTTAATTTAATTTTTTGCTTAAATTGTGTTATTTTGTGATGATCTGGAATCTAACTGATAATGATTATAATTAATAAGCTACATCAGCATTGAAAATATACAATTTTAAGAATGATTTCGCTTCGTTTATTTTCAAAAGCAATAACTCGACTGCTGTTCAAGTTTGATTATTGTACGACTCGTACACAATTCTTTATTCGCTCGTTCGCTCACATACTCGTGTCACTTATTCAATAAAAAAGTGCGATCTGCTGCTGAACAATGAGAAGGCCGAAAATTTTTGTGGTGAATATTCATACTTAATTTACATAAATGAACAACTATACTAATGTTTACTTTTGCTACGTTTTACTATGAACAATTTCTATTTTTTTATAGGAGATTTCATCTTTAGTTCTGACAATTTCCTTCGTCATATCACTATTTCATATTTGCATTGCTGGCCCAAATCCAGTTACTGATAATGAGTCTGATGATAGCCTTGAAGTTTCAAACTATTATTACTCATTCACTGATGAGCCCTACTGGAAGGCATTTTCACCATTTCTAAGAAGAAAATTAAGATTACATGACTCACTTGAACGAAAGATGAAACGAATTAGAGATTTGGACTTTAAAATAAGAGAAGCATGGAGTGCAAATGATAAGCCTTTTACACAACATTAATTCACCTGTTCTCAAAATTAAGACTATAAAGTTTAATATAACAAAAATTTAAGGTTTTTCCATTAGAAATTTAGAAACATGTTTCGACTAGTAGAAATAAGTATTCGTTCACAGATGACGTTCATAAAAAAATGGGATTTCATAACTTTGTTAGTTCAATGGAAATTGGGATTTTTTTAGGATACCCAAAATAAAACTGTGTTAGAACTTGATTTTGATACATGAGAAATTTTAGTTATATTTTTTAGGTATCAAGGGTTACTCAGAAGCTTTAAACTATTTTAACTATTTAAACTATTTTCTGCTCTGAACAGTGTTTGGTATTATCGTTGGCTTTCCAAGTAAACCTCCAACCCCCTCCAACAAAATGTGCACACCCTTGATAATAAGAAGTGAACGACTTCTTTAAAAATATATGATTTTTCTCAGGGGGAGACAACTCAAAATGTATTGGTTAAATTTTGACAAGTACTCCAAGTGAAAATTAGAAATTTTTAATTTTCTAAGAACTTATCCAGCCAAATTGAAATTTTTGGATGTGGATATGAAGTAATTTATATTTCTGATTACTTCCATTAATAATTTCAAACTGAAGCTGCTTGAGAAGACAGTTATTCAAAAATTTCATTTTTTTGATGATTTTTTTTGCAAAATAAATTGGAGTACTTAAAAAATTACATCTTAGTTAACATGTTATCAAAATTTGACTGTTATATTTCGCGTTGTCCCCCCTCTGATTTTTCTTTTAAAATTTCTTTCTCATTAAGAGTACCACTGTAAATTTACATAATAAAATAATAAGAAAAATTGAATACGTACAAATAAAAATACATGTTAATTTTATTAAGTACAAAGAATTAATCAAAAATTATGTTTTTTCTTCATTCCAGATAAAACCTCACAAAATTTCATTCTAATTTTAACAAGAGAACTTGCGC
This sequence comes from Chironomus tentans, assembly GCA_963573255.1. Taxonomy (NCBI): domain Eukaryota; kingdom Metazoa; phylum Arthropoda; class Insecta; order Diptera; family Chironomidae; genus Chironomus; species Chironomus tentans. The sequence goes on from OY754302.1 coordinate 25,126,291, forward strand.
GTTTTATTTTATATCTTCATGTCAGCATCAAGGCATTTTTTAAACAGGAGGATTTCTCTCATTTCTATTTCTGTTTGTGAAGCATCAAGGCTTTCATGATTTATGATTCTTATTCGCTTAAAACCAAAGAAAGAAGAAAATTTTGAGGATAAATTGTTTGCTGTCATAAAACATCAAATAATAAAGATAATGAACATTTCTATATTCGGAAGCATAATCCATTTTACCACCTGTTTTGGATTGATTTCTTCCTAACATTGTTGCTTATGAGTGAGCCTGACTGTTAGTTTTTGCAAGTCTTATCTGATTTGAAAAAAATCAAGGCTTTTAAAATACACTAATCTAGTTACTAGCACTGCTACTTTTTCATTAAAATATCTTAATTTAAGAAAATGAGTTGAATGCTTTTTTGGCGCCAGAATTCTTGTTAAAGGAAAGAAAAAGAGAATTATCGTCAATCATAGTCATCAAAATCATGACTTTATTAAGACGATAGTGTCAAATTAAAACAATACATTAATAATCATAAAAGATGAGCTTAAAGTTTAAGGACAACTGAATAATCTCGTATGAAAATATAAATATTTTCGAAACAACTCCGTCTTGATTTGAATTGTCAATAAGTATGTATGAAAGCTCAAATTTGAATTTCGGTCGAGCTCGGTTTTGACAAATTTTCCTGATTTTTCCAGAACCTTCGATGCGTATTAGCTTTTTTTAATTTCTTTTTTAAAACCTATAGAAATAATCAGAAGGGAATACAACTAATCGTAACGTATTATTTTTAGATTTGAATTTCCCTTCAATGCGCTACGATGCAAATTATTATTATTTACATTTTTATTGTTGTGTGAATGTTTTTCTTGTATCTTCAATCACAAAAGTTATCTTTCTATTTTTTAATCAATTATACCGCATTTAGGGGTTTTGTGTGGTTTTTCTTAACAACAGTTCTATAGCATTAGTTAACCTGATATTCTGATAATAGAGTTTTACAAGTTTACTGTAAATTTGATATAATATACTACAAAGTTTTTTTGTATAAATAGAATGTAAAAAGTTTATTGCTCTTTATTCGTTGTTTCTCCAAGCTAATTAAGCTCACAACATTGCAAAACTGTATAAAAAAATGTTATCGCAGCAAGCCACTGTTTCTGCTCATTCACATGTTGAATTATCGCAAAGGTTAATCAAATTCAAAAATTGTCGAATATTAAGAAATCATAAAATAATTAAAGAAGATTTATGGGTTCGTAATGGAAAAATAATCAATCCAGAAAAGATCTTCTTTGACGAAAAGAGGCAGGCACATGTGGTAAGTCTATTAAAATAAAGGTATTTTATTCTGTTCTCAGAGTTTTCTTTTAAAAGGGTTGATATTATTGTTAATACTTAAAAAAAATACCTAAGGGGTCGTTCGCAAATTACGTCACGCTTTAGGGGGGGATTGGTTAGAAGAATTTGTGACAGTCCAAATACAAAATTTTTAGTTATTTGGAAAATTTGTGACAAGAAGGGTAGGAGGTTTCGAAGAAGTCGTTTTTTGCGTGACGTAATTTGCGAACGACCATTAATAAAATATAATTAGAATTTAATACTTGTTTAATTTCTAAAATAACAAAAAAAAAATCTTTTTAAAATATCACGCATTTCAAAAAGGAGATTAATATTTTAATTAAAGAAAAAGGTTAATGAAGCTCAAAAATTTTATGAAACTGTTTTCAGAAAAAGATAAAACTCATAAAAATAATATTATTCTTTATCTTTACAGCAAATAGACTGCCATAATGCCATCATTTCACCAGGATTCATAGACTTGCAAATTAATGGTTAGTGTTTCTTCCAATAAATCATTAATAAAAATATTTTATTTCATTCAGTATAATTAGATTCACTTTCATACCCATTACAAAATTTTGTTTCAAAGCATAAGTTTTATTTCCTTGGCATAATGAAAATTGACACCTTACATTAGTGTCTGAAAAACTTATATTTCACAAGAACTTTTCTTACATCAAAAGTTTTCTCTTAAAGCATTTTTATGGGTTGTTCACTTACGATGTCCAAATTTTCAAAAGAAAGCCCTTAAGACAAAGTGTGTCATTGGATTGAATGGTGTTAAAAAATTTATTTTTTATGGATGTCGTAAGTGAATGACGAATTTTACCAGTAATCATGATGAAAGCTCAAGTTTTACGTTATTATTACCATAACGTTTCACAGAAGCGTAGCCAAAGGGATCCAAGTATAATGAAGTCATAATAATTAATGCAAATTTCTTATGACAGGTGGATATGGGGTAGATTTTTCATACGATGTCAACAGTGTTGAGGATGGAATTCTAAAGGTATCAAAAGAACTTTTGTCTCATGGCGTAACAAGCTTTTATCCAACACTTGTGACATCTCCATCGGAAACATATCATCAAGTGTTACCGAAAATAAAGAGAAAAGCAGGAGGAAAGCACGGAGCATCAATATTAGGTGTACATGTTGAAGGACCTTTCATATCGATTGAAAAGAAAGGAGCGCATCCGGAAAATTGCATTCGTGAATTGGAAAATGGATTTGATACACTTGAGGCTGTTTACGGAGACATAAGTGATGTATCTATCATTACATTGGCGCCTGAAAAGCAAAGGGTGCCAGAAGTAATTTCTGAGCTTGTACGACGAGGTATTGTCGTATCAGTTGGTCATTCTATGGCCGATTTGATACATGGTGAGACTGCTGTGAAGCATGGCGCTAGTCTTATAACACATCTGTTCAATGCAATGATGCCGGTAATGTTTACATATTTGTTTATTAAAAGTTTCTCGTGCAATGATCTCACATTTTTTTCTCTTATGTAAGTTTCACCATCGGGATCCAGGACTTGTTGGGCTGTTAGCATCAAATGAGATTCCTGATGGTCATACGGTCTTTTTTGGAATTATTTCTGATGGAATTCATACACATGGAGCTGCACTAAGAATTGCATATCGCACACACCCAAATGGGTTAATCATAGTTACGGATGCTATATCAGCTATGGGTTTGGAAGAAGGAACACATAGAATCGGACAATACAGCATAGAAGTGAGAGATCACAAAGCATATGTGGCCGGAACAAATACTCTTTGTGGTTCAATTGCTCCAATGGATGAGTGTATTCGAGTATTTCTTCATGAAACACAATGTCCAATTGAATTTGCATTAGAAGCAGCTTCATTACATCCAGCAACATGTTTGGGTATATCTGATCGTAAAGGAACTCTCAATTATGAAGCAGATGCTGATTTCATACTATTAAACGACGATTTAATTGTTCATTCAGCATGGATTGCTGGCGAATGTGTCTATGAAAATAATGAACATCCTATTCCAAAAGTAAATGTTCAGTTGACTGAGAACAAAAACACTTGATTTAATGAAAGACTGCCGATGCACAATGATAATATGATTTATGTGACAAATGTTTACATTTTATACTAACCAACCATATAAAATTTATAGTCTACGTACTTTGTGAAAGCGATGATGTATTAAATGAAATTTATAACTCAATTGGGTGTTTTCAGTGCTTTTATAATGGAATAAAATAAAATTTATTTATTACTTTAGTAATAAAGACGTTAGTACTCTTCTTCTGCTTTTCGAGAAAATTTTCTCATGAACGAATACTAGAAAAATCTATCAAAGTTGATCATAAAAAATATCGTTCCTAAAAATCTTTCATGTCAAACTCAATAATATATTTGGACGTTCTAAAAGAGGAAGCACTTATTTTGTTCATTCGGATTTAGAAGGGAAGGGGAAGTCTCAGCTTTTGTGAAAGTTCAAAAGTTAATTTTTCATCTGTGGGGATCTAAAAAATAGTTTTTTTGTGTTAAGTAATAAGCCATAAATCACCCCTTTAGAATCAGTGCTACTCAAATTATGCTCCGTGATACACTAGTGTGACGACGTGATGGATGTTAATCTAAATTTGTACCTCAAAAACAAATTTTTTATGTAGCCATTTATAAATTACATCACGATTTGGGGAGGGGGGAGGTGGGTTGAAGAATTTATAACAGTCCAAACACAAAAAATTTCTTCCTATGGAAAATTTGAAGCAAATGGAGAGATGGTTCGAAAAAGTCATTTTTTAGCGTGATGTATTTTACGAACGACTCATAAACACGTTTGTTCACAAACAGCCTATAAACATCACATAAATGTAATGGCTTTTAAATATTTGATTCCTTCAGAAGATACTAATTTGTATCAGTACTAATTTTAAAAACGTAGGCGTGAGGTTGCTTTAATTTTATTTTCTAAACGCGTAAATTCTTCAATTACGCCCCCATTTCTCATCTTTTAAATCTGATATTTTATTTTGATTACTTCATAAATTTTTCATTATATTTTCTTTTTATTTATGACTTTGTTAATAAATTTATTAAAAAGTGAATGAAATAGCAAAATTCCACAAAAAGGTCAGTATCATAAATTCATGTATTCACAATCTGTCAAAGGTAGGATCAAATAAGGTTTATTTCTAGAGTTAATTTGAGTATAAACCACTTGACTACAAAATCAAAGAGATTTTGGGAATGAATTTTGATTGCTAGCTTTATTTTAAGAGCTTTCAAAGTCGCACGCTTTCTATTGAAAGGTTGTTGGTCTCAAGATTCAGATGAAATTAAGACAGGTATTGTTTGAAGTGACTTGCAACTCCAAATTCTATAACAAACCAAAAGATACAATTAGAGCAGGGTAGACATTACAAGTGTGCAATTTAAGTCTTGACTGCTGGCAGAAAAAAACTTCTAATAGACAAAGAGCATGTATGCCGCGGCACACTAGTTTGCTGTAAAAGTTTCATTAAGAGCATTCTTTAAAATGTTTGAGCTCCAAAATTCTACTTGATACACCTGGGTTACTTTGCTAACTTAAATTGAGTTTAAACATAGCTTTTTGGGACTTTAGTGTGCCGCCAAATCTTCAAAATGACGACTAGCGTGCTGCGAGTAAAAAAAAGGTTGAGAAACACTGATTTACATTTTCTTATCCAACATCTAAAAAAAACTCATGTTACTAAATCCAAACATTTTTCGAATTAATAAAAATTTCATTAAATATTGATTAAGGATGCCCTTTTCCGGCACCATAGACTCTCGTTACACTCCTAAATTAGAGAACATTTCAAAACAGTTTTCTAGTGCTACAATTGGATACACTTTATTTTTATTTTTTCATTATCCTGAGTATATGCAACAATCATCCCTAGAGCTTACCATAAAAAAATCAATACTTTAACAAACGGAGCATAAAGAAGAAATCTGGAAACATTATTACTTCCTTTCTTATCGTGTTTATTTCTATAGATAAAGTACAAATACTCAAATCGTTTGGGAAAGTGGATTCTTTTTTTCAAGTGGATTCTTACGGATCGAATATATTTTATTACAAAATTCATCATTTCATTAGTTTAAGTGTTTGAGGACATAATTTTTAAACAGCATGACAAATTTTTAGTGCTTTTTGACCCTGATATGAAGCTTTCAAACTTAATAAATGAAAATATTTCTGATTGAGTCTACAAAGGTAGTTTTTAAATATTTTCAATCAGAAATTAATGAACATATGCAAAATATTAGAAAATTATTGAAAATTCTTTGAACAATTTTGATCACAGCAAGCTTAGGGGTCGTTCGCAAATTACGTCACGCTTTTAGGGGGGAGGGGGTCAAAAAATTTGTGACAGTCCATACAAAAGATTTTTTTTCTTTGGAAAATTTGTGACAAGGGGGGTTGAAAAAGTCGTTTTTTAGCGTGACGTAATTTACGAACGACCCCTTAATAATTTGTGTTCAATTATTATTAACTTACTCTAGGATCATACCCAGAAATTTTTCGATGGGGAGTTTTGAAGTTTTTGTAAGGACGGGAAAATTTAGGGGGGTTTTGTTAGTTTTTTCTTTAAAAAACCCTAGCCACATTACTCGGTTTGTGTGATGTCAGCACACAAATTGTGGTTAGGTACACTGTATTGATATACCCTGGGTCATGCAGTGTGCAGAGTTACGAAACAATTTGCTCAGAAGTTATTTCAAAAAGCAAAACAAATTCTATTCTTTACGAATAAAAAATCACATGCATTGTAAATTAATGCATAAAATAAGTTGTAATAGCTATGGCTAGACCTCTTAATTAAAGCAAAATCGATGTATACATCAAAAATTAAAACATAAATAAAGTCAATCGACATTTTTTTCCTAGCAAATTGAAAAAAATGCTCAGAAAGGGGAAGGAGGGTCCCCAAACCCCCCTGCTTGTTCGCATCATGAATCTAAAAGACATTTAAGTTTAATTAATTTTTTATTGTTGAAAACACGTAAACGACGAAAAATTCAAATTTGTTATAAAACAAAATTAAAACTTCAATACACGTACGAAACTTTTTATAAAATGTGATAAACTTTTCCATATAAAAGAAGTTTTTGGAAAACATCATTGAAATAAGGCTGTCACTTTCAACAAGCATACACAATTTACTATGTTGTATTTATCCATATACAAATATCACAACAAGTTGGAGGAAAACAAATTATTTATTTCAGTTGCTTAAGGGTTGAACAAATTAAACAACAAAAATATGAGAAAGTGGAAAACAGACGTTGTTTTAAAAACTAATGAAAAAAATGAAGCTAATTTACACAGATAAATATTTTATGACTAGAATTAATTATTTAAATTTTTTATGTGAAAACAATTTTAATTTATTCCAAACGGCCGAACTTTTTCATTTTTTAACAAACATATGTTTAATGTAAAGTCATTTAGTGGATATGAAAATGAAAATTTTTTGCAACTCACATTAGTTCAAAAGCTCTAAAAATGCAAATCCATCTCATTCACTTGTATATATATTACATATGCGTTTCCAGTATCTCGAATCGATTTTATCAGCTAGCTCCCAACACTGCATGCATATACACGGTTACACGAAAAATTCACTAACTGAACACTTTTTATTTCAGATCAAAAATCGATAATGATAATTTTTTTATTCGTTAGCTGACTGGCAGATTGTTATCGCACAAGACCAAATTGACTAATTTATTCCTTACAGTACAAATTCACAAGCGAATTACTTGCTCAATTTACTGCATGTATCATCAGATAGGTCGTATTTCGAATTTTTGCAATAAAATTCACTACACACCCGTACACATTCCTTATCCTCTTATTTATAATCTAACTCTCTTCTCAATATGTATATATCCTAAGACGAAATAAATTTTATTTCCTTTTCTCTAAGAAGTACAAAAAAATCGCGTGTCTAACTTGTTCACTTGTTGCAAGAGAAATGATTTCCTTTCCGTATTTTTACACATCATGAATATCATCAGCTGAAAGTTTTTTGATAACAAATATTGAGAAAATGAGAGTGAATGTCACAGCATGTTCCTTTTTAACATGTCTGTATCTACCATTCCTGAATTAAATGTATCAGTAAACAGAGAATTAACTGTAACTCTCAAAAAACATGCGCACATTGCAACTACTTGCTTTTTATAGTACCGATTGCTTTCAATTTTACTTTTGGGAAATGTTTTTTACTGATTGTCCCAATTCATAGATCAATCAATTCTTTTTCAGGATTTATGGTGAATGAGTCAGATGTTTGAGATATGACGTCCACCAAAAAATGGGATTTTAGACCCCCTCCTCACTTTCCATAAAGTTTTCATTTAAAAATATATTACATATGAATGTGTCACAGAGCTCTAGACCCTTCCTCCCCCCTAAATGTTGGATGTCATGAGTGAACGACTCCTATAAGGGGTGTCTAACATTTATGGAAACGGGTGATCTAAAACTGTATGACACTCTAAATAAATTGTTTTGTATGAATATTTATTGGAGCTGAAGTGGTTCGGTGGTCTAGTGGATTAGTTCTTCATCATCCTCAGCAATCATGGGTTCGAAACTCAGCCAAGGAAAATTTTTCTCTTATCCTCTTTTGATTCATATGTACTTGAAATATGAAGCTCACAGCTTTCATTGTAGGCTACATGCAGAAATGTCATCAAAGGAGTGGTTCGGATCACCCTATAAACTGTAGGTCTAATTTGAGTGCGGACGAATCCTCACTCGTTAAAAAATCATAAGCTGCAAAACACTTAGCGCAGCTCTGGTCAGATATGATCTGAATAGCTAAAGGTTTTTTTTTTTGGAAACAAGAGGGAGGGGTAGGGGGTGTTGGTGTAAAAATTCCATATTTTGATGAACGTCATTTTCGAACATAATAACAATCCTTTATTTAAATTCAATGAATATATGGCGGAACAAATAAATATGTAACTTGATGTTAACCTAAGCGGTTTTAAATCAAATATAAATGAGAGAAATAAAAGTATTGGCATGACGTTATTGGAATGAGTAAGATAGAGAGGTCAAAAAAAATTATCAAAAAGACCAAGTTAAAGAAAAAAAAAAGAAAAAAAAACGTTAAGTAATTAAATATAGAAAAAACAAAATATGTAAATGATTTACTCTTAAACTATTGGTTTCGGTAGCTTGTGTTTTACTCGAAAACTTAGTGAATTGTAGTCATATTGACCTAGAGATGAAAAAAGGTCATTTGGATGATGAACTATTTTGGAATAGAAATTAGCCGTTAAGCGAGAAATGAAGTTAGAAATAAGCGGAATTTTCGCTGAATCATGAATCTCACTGACTGACTTGAAATCATACCAATGAATGTCGTGAACCATTCGAAGCATTTTGTTCTGGAAAAGTTGCAACTTATTCAAATGACAAGCTGCGGCATTTGCAAAGACAGGACATGCATAAGTAATTATCGGTCTTATATACGACTTGTAGATTCTCAATTTGGAATTTACGGAAACATAAGAATTTCTGCTCAGTAAACAGTATAGACTAGAAAAACTTGCAGCACTCGCTTTACTGATAGAACCGTCAATGTGATGCTTAAAGTTCAGCTTCCTATCAAGAATGACGCCAAGATACTTGACATAGTCTTTCCAACTGAAATTTTTGCCATTAAAGAGTATTGTATCATTGCTTAGCTTCTGGATCATTTTGGTGGAAGCTTCTGGATCATTTTGGTGGATTTGGATCATTTTGGTGGAAATTTTTTCGAACAAACGTTTGCAAACCATTCATTTAATAATTTTCTTATATTTGTCTTTAACAATATATTGTTATGGTGAGCTTTTTTGTTGTGCTTCTAAGCAACTGAAATTTAGCGAAATACACAAGTCAATGAATATTTTTCTCATCTTAAAGTAATAATTTTATTTATATGAAAAAACCGTATAAATTTGAATTAAAATTTGCAAGTAAAATGCTATATAAAAGCGAGAAAAAAAATAGAAAGAAGAGCTTCTCCTTTTAAGTTGAATAATAAAAACCTGAATTAAAATATTGAATAATGAAATCAATGTCCGTTAGTTTGTGCAACATCAGTTTTGTATCCATTTGGATTTAATGTTTGCCAAAGCCAAAAGTCAGCACACATTTCCTCTAGTGTATGTTTTGCCTTCCAACCCAACTCTTCTTCTGCTAATTTTGCGTTAGCATACATTTCACAGATGTCACCTTCACGACGTGGCTGAATAACGTAAGGAATTTTGACTTTATTGACAGTTTCAAAAGTTTTTATGAGCTGAAGAACAGAAACACCACTGCCAGTTCCAAGATTATAAAACTTGATGCCAAACTTTCCTTTTTCGAGTTTGTTCATGGCAGATACATGACCCGTAGCAAGGTCCATTACATGAATATAGTCACGAATTCCTGTTCCGTCTTGCGTTGGATAGTCCTCACCGAAAATTGTGACAATATCCTTTTTGCCGATAGCTACTTGACTAATGAATGGCATCAAATTTGTGAACGGTTTTGTTGGGTCCTCGCCAATTTTTCCTGTGGGGTGCGCACCAACAGGGTTGAAGTATCGCAAGGCAATAATATTCCATCGTTCATCTGCCTTCGACAAGTCACGTAGCATTTCCTCAACGAAATATTTCGTTCGTCCATAAACATTTGTGACATTTTTTCCAGTTTCATTTTCTTCTGTTATTGGGAGCTTTTCCGGTTCTCCATATACTGTACATGAACTGCTGAATACCAAATTAAATATGTTATGCTGTTTCATCATCTGAAAAAAATTACATTATCTTAAATTAACGTCTTTTGCCTTATTTTACAAGAATCAATTTCACCTCGAGTAAATTAATCATTCCAATGAGATTATTTTTGTAATATAACAATGGAAATTGCATTGATTCGCCTACAGCTTTCATAGCGGCAAAATGAATGACTGAAGCAATATTATGTTGTTCGAAAATCTTTTTCAAGAAATCAATGTCGAGTAGATCACAAGGATAGAAGACAATTTTCTTGCCGGTGATTTCTTCAACACGTTTAAGTGCTATGGATTCTCCATTTGGTCCTTGTACGCAATTTGTAAAGTTGTCAAGAGCAACAACATCGTATCCAGCTACATATATAATGAAAAATGTATATATTTTCAGAACGTAATTTTCTTATTTGAAGATGCTAACTTACCTTCCAATAACGTCACAATACAATGACTTCCGATATAGCCTGAAGCTCCTGTTACCAAAACGCTGCCATTGTTTGTCATTTTTGTTTATCTCTTCTTTGTGATGTCTCTATTAGTAAGGATTCTGATATTATTGATAGTGACTGTCAAATAACGAATAATAAAATTTTGCTAGGCGTAACTTGAGCATTTTGATAATTTTTTTAATAATTTATTTAATGCTTATGTTCTAGCAAGTCAATGTGATTACTGTTTAACAATACTTCCGCAAAAAAAATCAATGTTAACACGATTGAAACAAATTGATTGATAAATCGGAAAATGGGTTTTCATGTATATTTTACTCAACTTCTGTGAGTATTCTGACAAATTGTCTCTTTGTTTTGCATGACTGTAAGAAGGGATGTACATAGAACAAAAAATTCATTTGACTCTAGTGAATCAAAAAAATCTTGTTCATATATGAAAATACTGAAGAATCTATACTGAAATTTTTACCCCCCCCCCCCCCCCCACTCGTGGACGTCAGAATTTACCCTAATTTTTGATTCCAAAATCCTTCTAAAATGGTAAATTTAAAATTATTGGTCGCTTTCGTGAAAGGATTTTCACGATGGAAATTTTCTATGAAAGGCCGTAAAAAACGTAATGTCACGCAAAAAACGGGTTTTTAGAACCCCCTTTGTCACAAAATTCTCATAAAAATTTTTAATTTTGTATGGAAGTATCAAACAGCGACAGACCTTCCTCCCCCCTAAAAATTAGACGTCATTTATGAATGATCCCCAAGACATCTAGACTCAAATTTTTGGTACTATCTTGAGCATAGACATAAAGTAAGACTTTCTGACACCTTTTCCATCAAGAAATATTCATGAATTCAAAATTATTATTATTAAGTGTGGTCAACAAGTGGTCGGTGGAAGAAAAAAAATTATTGTTGAAAATAACATTTTTCGACCAAGTGAGTTATAACATTGGAATTTCTTCTTATGGTTAGACTATGAAAATTTTACAAAATAATATTTAATTTAAAAAAAGCGCTTTGGAATCACGGACTTGGTTGAATTTGTTACCAGTTTATCTTTTTTACGTCAAATGTTACTTTTGTCTCCACACATTTCAATTCCTGTTCATTATGTGTGAGACTGTGTTACGATTGAAAAAAATAGTAAGATTCTTCGATATTAGTCAACAACTATATGCCACGTGATTTACGTATAACAATATCGAGAGATCACGATTTATTCCAAGAATTATAAAATTCTAAAATGATGCAAGTCTATAGTTTAATAAATTGTAAAGCTTTAATATGTATATCTTAATTTTTGTCTGCTGTTATTCATGAATCACAAAAAGAATCTTCTTCATTTCTTCATGTGTCATTAACACGCATAGCAGTTATGGCCACGTCGACTTCTTTTCCATAAAATTTTTAAATTTGGTAAAAAAAGACATTTTTAAAAAATTCATAATAATTTTGCTAATGAAAGTATAATGAGTTTAACATTTAAGTGATGTTATCAACTCAGAAGCTCGTTTTTAATATTTTATTGCTAATTGTATTGACTAAAAGCTTTTGTATGACCTTATCATAACCAACATGCAGAACAAATTTTTCATATTATAAATTAAAAAACCTTAAAAATAGTTTTTTAAAAATAATTATCAAGAAGATTTATTTACCTTTTGTAGTCCACAAAAAATAATAAATTTTTACAGAACTTTAGTTTCGCACGACAAATCTAAGCTGAGGCAAGACAAACACTGACTAACGCTCAAATTGAGAAACTCGTTCTTAACAGAAATTTTATTTTTTGTTTCTGTTGTAACATGAAGAATACACACAATTGGAAAGAGATAGAAAGCACGACACAGCAATTATCAAAGAATTCTTTCATTTCGATCGTTCATTTTCCATGTGTAGTGCGCTACATTGTCTGGCAAATTTTCTCTTTCTCTTCTTCACTCTCTCTTGCTGGTTGATGGATCGTCTGCTTTTCATAAAAAATGGTTTCGTACTCTTAAATAAATGCTGTCTGCATTTAACGTGCTATTGGCATTTTACAGCTGTAGTAGAATAAATCACTTGCTATTTGGAGAGACTAAAAATATTATTTTTTAATTTCAGAGAATTATTGTTGGTGAAGCTTTCGCGTTATTTTGTTGAAGCTTTATCTACTCTTTAATAAAGCTTTGTTATGCTTAAGTGATGTAAAATTACTAAAATTGTATTGCGCAGTGGTCTAGAAATAGGAAAATTATATGTGATAGCCACAGGAAAGTAGCTTACCCTGTTTTTACGTTATAAGCTACTACCATTTAAAAATTTCATTAATTAAACTACATAGAATAATTTAATTGCTGTTTAATGATGGATAACTCCATGAGTGGAAAATTGACGAAAATTTTTGTTTTCCTTTTTTAACATTAGTTAGTAAATGATCACTTACTTTCAAAGGTTTATCATAAACTATAACCTGATAGGTTTCTTTTGTGATATAAACTTTCTTAAATAACATTATCTGCAAGGAAATATTTCAATAATATTTTGTCAAACACTCAACTCTTCAAAAATCGTGAAAAATCTTTTGTCAAAATTCTCACTAAATACATAATTTTGGTTGCGTATAGCCATCAAAGGTTGTTTTAAATTGAATTATCTATAAAGAAAAGTGACTTTCGCGTGATATTGTGCTGTATTTAACGAAAAAACTGCGAAAAACCTTGTCAAACAGTTAATTATGTAACGGATTTTTCAAAAATAAAATTCATTTGTTTACAAATTTAATTAATTTAACTTAAGATTTTTGGGTGGAAATGTTCATAAACAGATAGAGAAACATTGAATGCATATGGCTAAGCTTCAAAAGTTGTGATTTTATGCATATTTTGTTATTTAAAATTTTTGTAAAAAAATCTCAGTTTCGTTTACTCATGGAGTTACCCTGATATGATTTGAGAACAACTTACTTAGGGGTCGTTCACTTATTACGTTACGCAAAAAAAACGAAATTTTAGACAACCCCCTCCCCCCCTTGTTACAAATTTTCCAAGAAAAAATTTTTTCTTTGTTTGACCTTTACAAAATCTCAGACCCCCCCCTAAAAAGCCAACGTAATAAGTGAACGACCCCTTATTATGTTCGCTTTTTGGGGAAGGGATGATCTGAGATTTTGTAACAGGTCAAACAAAGAAAAAATTTTTTCGTGGAAAATTAGTAACAAGGGGGGGGGGGGGGAGTGGGGGTCTAAAATTTCGTTTTTTTGCGTAACGTAATAAGTGAACGACCCCAAACGTAGTTTAAAGATTAATGAAACAAGTAAAATTCAAGATATCAATGAGAATTTTTGTTGTTTGTTTACATTTTTTTTATCAAGCCACTACTCGTTATTAAGCCTTTTTTGAGAAATTTCAAACCTTTTTCTCAAGCTAGCCACTGGCTTATAACGTAAAAACAGGGTATGAAGATTTGACTCAAAAGCTCTAGTTTTCAGATCTTCGTTTTTAAAAAATACTTTTTCTCCTAAATTTTTTCCGAAGCTCTAATTTATAGTTTAATCATTCACGTAGATTTAACACTACTATGCCACTGAAGCAATGATACCCATGATAATTGCTACATCCAGAAGAGGTGTAATGGTAAGGCTACCCTATAAAATTAAGGGTTTCTTAACTCTACACCCTGCTCTACACTAAAAATAAAAAAATATAAATTTTTTATATTAGCGTAATAGTAAGGGGAGACCTTGAGGGGGGCCCTTAACTCTACACTAAAAATAAAAAATTTTCATACGTCCATAATGGTAAGGGGACCCTTAGTTCTACTACAATGAGATGATAATATGGCCATGAACTACTGAAATTCATATTAAATCAGCTGAAAGAGAAGAGAACAAGTTATAGCTAAAAAATTATCAAACAGTCGCGACTGTTGAATAAAATATCAATACTTTTTGATATTAAACAGTTTATTTTTTTTTTATTTTTATTCATTTTTCATTTTTGAAATATATTTAACTATACACAAGATGCTTCCCCATTTTCACTGTTATTTATTATTTTCATTTTGTTTGATTTCTTTATCATATCATTACCATTTCAATTATACTAACCAATTTTCAGAGAACTGATTCAATAGATTAAAATGATTTACTTATTATCTTTCTGTTTATCTTCCTTCAAAACTTGTCGATGATGTCTAAGTCGAGCATTTAAATCTTAAAACACTTTTTCTCTGCATGACTAATTTATCTTTTTTGAAATTTTCAATTGTTTTCTTTAAATAAAAGTTTAACTTTTTTTTGTTGAATTTATCAATTTCACAGGAGTTTTTTTTTGTTTAGATGAATGAAAAATGAAAATGGATATTCAGCGAGAAATGGCATTCAATTTATAGTTTCAAATAGTTTTTAAGCTAACTAACTTATTAAATTTTGTTTACTTTTATAAATTTTCTCTAGGAAGCTTGAGAGGATACTGAGGGCTAGGATATTCATGGGCAAATTATGAGCAAAAATTTATGGTTTTAGAATTCTTTTCGATTAAATAAATGCTTAACTTTAGGAAGATTTATATCGAAATAATTTTAGGATCAACGACTGAATATTTTTTTTAAAAAATTAATATAGCTCATACAATCTTAATGAATTTCCATCCCTAGTTCAGTAATCCTATAAGATTTTTGTAAGTGCCACTGAATATACATTTTCATCTTAACAAGATATTTTTTTAAGACTGGAATTATATTTTTTTCTTTAGCATTCATATTTTTTTGTTTTCTACCAAATGTTTATTTTGACCAAGAGCTTAAAACTTATTTCGATTGTTTTTTACTTTTTTTTAAATCTTTTCAATAAGAATTCATATAATATTTTTTTTTCCATCTTTCAGTAAGTGTTTTATGAACAGAGTTTTCATTTTCTTATTAATTATTTAACTCCTATTATCAATTAATTGGTTTGAGTTTTTTTTAATTACACAAAAATGAGTTAATTTCATCGGTAGAGACCATACTATTATTATGTAACAATTCTGCTTAATTTTTCCATTTCTTCTCATATTTTGTTTTTTGTTAACATAAAAAT
Organism: Chironomus tentans; assembly: GCA_963573255.1. Lineage (NCBI taxonomy): Eukaryota > Metazoa > Arthropoda > Insecta > Diptera > Chironomidae > Chironomus > Chironomus tentans. The sequence goes on from OY754302.1 coordinate 25,141,938, forward strand.
ATCTTTTTTTGTAATTAATTATAGTTAATAATAATGTTAAAGGAGAAAAATTAAGGATTTTTTTTACCTATTCAAATCATACAGGAATTATTCAAAATCATTTACATTGGCGAGACGCGGAAGCGCACTTTCCTATGAAACAACTGATTTCTTGATAAAGAGCTTCAAGTTGACACGAATTTTGTATGAAGTCGTTGACATTTCCATTCAAAATTCGAGTCGACTTTGAACTCTGACATGTTGTTAATCGTGAAAATATATTGTTAATTGAATTTTTTAGGGGTCGTTCACAAGTTACGTCACGCAAAGTATGACTTTTTTGGCCCCCCATCCCCTTTGCCACAAATTTTCCATAGAAAACCATTCCTTTTGTTTAGACCAGTGGTTCTCAAACTCAAGTGATTCTCAAGTGTGGTTCGAATCATAAGACGAAACTAGATACACCTCGAACACTTTCCCAACCAGAATAAGGTTCAAATATAATTTTTTGTAACTCTAGTGTACCACCAAATCTTTAAAATAGCGGTTGGTGTGCCGCGACCCAAAAAAGTTTGAGAATCCCTGGTTTAAACTGTCACAAATTCTTCAAACTCCTAAGGGGTTGTTCACTTATTACGTTACGCAAAAAACAAAATTATAGACCCCGCCCTCCCCCTTGTTACAAATTTTCCAAGAAAAAAATTTTTCTTTGTTTGACCTGTTACAAAATCTCAGACCCCCCCTCCCCCCTAAAAAGCGAACGACCCCTAATAGAGTGACGTAATTTGCAAACGACCCCTTACTGGAAAATATTATTTGACAGGGAAATGCGCCAAGAAGATGACAAGGACTAACTATCATCGCATTGTGTATTAAAAAGAATATATCATCATCATCATCATACATAACTCCTTTTATAAGGATTTTTTTTCTCATTTTTCATTCGTTCATTATAAATTAAATGACTTAATTGATTTGATCCTAAAATTATGCTCTCATTGTCCATTAAAAAATTTTCATTTTCATGATTTTTTTTGTGTTAGATTTTCTAGTATAACATTGAAGTATTTTTTTAGATTTTTTTTATTCATTTTTTCCTTTAATGTTTAATTTAATTATGTATGAGTTTCTTTGTGATACTGAGGATATAAAATCAACCTTCAATGTTGGTCAATGTTGAAACAAAACATTTTCTGTTATCGACCCAAGTGATTTTAATCCCATTCAGAGTGATTTTATTATTTTTCCTATACGCTACATGATGAAAAATCGGCATTTCTACTTGTTTTTTTAGCCACACATAATTATCATTTTTTCCTTTAAATTTTATGTATTTATAGCGAAATTCTAATGGAAAAATAATACATAAAAAAGGAAAAGCTTCTTCAGAATAACAAACGTTTCATTTTTGTATCATTATCATATTAAATATGCTACGCATCATACTTTTTTTGTCCTGGATTCTCATATTATTTCTCTCAAAACTCAGCTATGTTCATCTCATCATTACTTTTTTTTAAATATATATTAATAAGATATATTACTTTTCTTCATACGAAATAAATTGTTTTAATCTCTTTTCACTTGTTTTCATTTTTTCATTGTGATCAGTGTTTTTTTTTGTTTTAATTTATGAAAAATTGGCGGTAGTTAAGTGTTCTCTTCATGTATTATTATTGCTATTCATGTTTTTATTTTCAATTAATTTATTTCAATAATCATAAAAGTTTTATTTATATCGTTTTCTCGCATCTTTTTTTTATTATCTTGAATTCATTAATAAATAAATTGATATGGAAAGCTGAATGACTTTCCAAATTCATATTCACACCAAACATTATTACACGAACAGGGTTTTGTTCGTCAGTTTCATCGAGCAGGCATCTGTAAAAGCTATTCGAAACTATCAAGCTCATGATGTTTGACCGTTTATTGTGGTGTGAACATGATATGAAATTAAAAAGTATATAAATATTTAATATAATAATTGAAAACAATTTAATGGCGATAGTTCACTGATTTTCTCTTAAAATGTTTCACTTTACCACACTCAGTAACACATCTAGTTATTAACAAGATGGCGTGCTTTATATTAATTAATAATAATAATAATGTTTATTTACTTTTATTTTAAATCGCTGTATATTACCGATAATCAGTAGGTTTAGTTATGTGTGTGTGTGTGTTTTTTTTGGATTATTAATTATCAGTAGTATCATTATTACTATTATTTTATTTTTGTTTATCATACTTTTTTTTCATAATCTTTTTTTTTGTTTTTCATCTCATAATAATGATTAAACGAACACTTTTGCAATTGCATCAGCGCCAGCACTGGCGATAAATGGCTTTGTAGGATGGAATGCCACGTCAAGAATGCTTTCCTCAAATTTCTTCCGATGAGCCGTTATCTCTTGCACGCATGTCTTTTTATTTGCAATATTCCATAATCGTATTGAACAATCGTGTGAACCGCTTAATAAATAAAGTCCATGAACATCAATTGCTAAACTTGTTACAGCATCTAAATGTGCGACCATTGCATGAAGTAATGTGCCGTCGTTTACATCATAGAACCGAATCCACCTGTCTTCATGAGCTGTTATGATTATCGGCATTGTTGGATGTGATATAATTCGATTAATATATTTTGATGGATCTGTTGGGCCGGACATTCCATTTGGTGTTAACTTTAGTAATGGCTTGCCCGTCTCTACGTCATGGATTATTGAGACTGCACTCTTATAACTCACAACTATTTTATCTGTTTCATCACGAACAAAGTCAACAGAAGTTGGAATACCTTCCGTTTCATTACTGTATGTATTTAATAATGGGATCTTTGATTGTGGTGACCAGAGTTTAACAGTACCGTCTGAGGAAGCAGACACAAGATTTCCTTTCGTATGATTTACCGCAAGTCGCCATACTGCATCCGTATGACCCTCTAGACTGCATTTTAGAACGTCTGGATCATAGCTGTCATATGGATCTATATTAGAGTTAGGTAAATTCCAACAATTTATGACACCATCGAGTCCACCAGAATAGCATTGATCGCCATTTGTGGACATTGCAAGACATAAAACTGGTCCGTTGTGAGCTCTAAATGTATAAAGTGGTTCAACATCGAGCGATGCTGATTTCTTTGCCGGAACGGTTTTCTGGAGATTCCACAATTTTAAAGTATGATCCTCAGAGCCCGTTATCAAGACAGACTCTTTCGGATGAAATGCTAGTGCTCTTACACAATCAAAATGACTACGCAATGTATATTTTGCATTCCATGTTTTACGATATGACTCTTTAGAATTATTGACATCGTAAGTCGATTCTGATTCATTGGTCACGGTCAACTCTGCCAACTCACCAAGACCGAGGCTACTATCAACTTCCTCATCATTTACGCCTTGTCCTCCCATTCCAGCCATTACGCGCCTTTTCATCGAACCATCATTGATACGCTGATTATTGACAACCATATTCATATTGGCATCTTCGCCCTCAGCCAAACGATTCAAGTCATTCAGTACTTCTTCTGCTTCAGCGTCTGCGTCATCTAAAATATTTATTTTTGTTTTATTTTTACATAACATTACTTTACTATGGACTCTCTTCAATAACAAAAAAAAAGTTGAAGAAATTAACAATGTCTTACCATCATTTACAATTACACCTTTGGTTTTCATTTTTAACTGCTTTATATCAGCGTCACTGCCAGTTACAAGATCCATATCATCACCCATATAGTCCTCTTCGTCCATTTCGACATCGGCGGGCTCAAGAAAGGCAAAGCTAGACATTACTGCTGCTTCTGTGTCCAATAAGAGAGCATCGGCCATTGCTTGTTGACTCTTTTTTGCCGGTTGATCGCGTCCTTAAATTGAAAAACAATAATTATAACATTTCAATATTTTATTATTTATTATTACACAAACAAACCTTGGGATTCACTTGCACGCTTATTATTAGTCTCAGTACCGTTTACATTTGGATTTATATTTTCCTCCTGTTCTGCATTGCCTAATTTCAATAAATTTCTGGTACACTTTGATCGTACATCAATTATTGTCTCTGTCCATCCAATTTCTTTCAAATAATTTTGTAGGCGTGCACGGCCACGCTCCCACATTTGATTTGTTACAGGACTGTATGGAAAATCTGCATCTAAATAGCAATAACAAAAAGCGTCAAAATAATACAATTGAATAAAGTTACAAGAGCATAGCTACCTGTAGCAATTTCATTCGCTAAAGCCTGTTCATCAGGTGATTGTGTTAAGTCAATAGTCGGTGGATCGCATCCAAATTTTAAGCGATGAAACTTTATGCGTTCTTGTCGTAAAGCATATTCAAGCATTTTAATACGACGTATCAAGTCCGAATGTGTAGTTTGAAGACCTTTTCGTTCGCCTAACAGCACAGCAATTTTTGACTAAAATGATTTTTTATTTAAAAAAAAGTAAAGAGTGAGTTACAAATTAATTAAAAGTAATTTAATTATGAAAATAATGAGTGAGGGCTTAGCCGAACAGCTTTTAATTGTCGGTAATGAGACTTTAGTTTTTCTCTTTTGTTGTGAAACTAGCAATATGCAAAAATTAAGCATACTATTATTTAATTAGGGCAAAAGGGAAAATTTTATATCGTTACTGACAATTTTCCACTATTTTCAATTTCCGTAAAACTTATTTGTTCCATTTTTCACGATTAAAAGTTGATGGAATCATTTCCTTCCTGGCTAAGCCTTTGAGCTAAATTTGGCTAATTGCGATTTCGTGAGTATGGATTATTAAGATAGTCGTATATGAAGAATAACGCAAAAATTCAATTCTGGATGTCATAAAAATACGACACCGAGAGAGGACTTACTCTACATTCGTTGTTTTATAAATATGAGCTTTTTATTTCTGTTGACATTACTCTAAAACACACCTTTCTTCATTTACATAAATCTACCAAAAATAAAATGCGGAATGAAATTTCAAATATCAACTGAACATTTCGTATCGACTGCCAAATGAAAACTGTTCATAGTGTCGAAATTACAAAAGAGATTTAAGAAAAAAACAAAAGAAACTTTCAAATCATACGAAGATAAATCATAAAGCAAGTAGTAAGCTCTTCTTCATTATCATTAGTTTTCAGTACAGAAAAAAATTTCACTTAAAAACTCATCAAATAAAAAATACATGAACTCATGAGCATATGGCTTAATTAAGCTACTACTCTTTTATTTTTCTTTTCTTCATTTCTTTCTCGCATACTTTGTAAAACTTCTTGTTATTATCGTATCGTTTATATTCAATTGAATTTTCTGATAAATGAGAGCTTTTAAACTTGAAAGATATAGAAAGGAAAATTAATATTTATGAAAAGAAAGGAATTGATACGAGAAGCTGAATAAAGATTAACTATTTAGGGGTCGTTCACAAATTACGTCACGCAAAGAAGACCTTTTCGAGCCCCCTCCCCTCTTTGTTACAAATTCTTCAATCTCCCCGTCCCCTAAAGCGTGACGTAAATTGCGAACGACCCCTTACTCGTCAATAAGTGAAATTTGGGCTGCTCATAACCAGTTATTAAAATATCATTTATTTCAGGAGGGCATTCAGCAAGTCCTAACCGGAAAACGACTACAATTTGTGAAGGTTTTAAAAAGCAAAATTCTAAACAGTTTTAAAAATTCTTAGATATGCTCGAGACTTTGTAGATATTTATGAGCAGCCTACGAAGTTTAATTAGGTGTTTTATTAATATGTGCTAATTTCCAAATGAATTTTAATGTAACAAAGTGGTTTGGCGCCTTACATAAAGAAATAGGTGTTTACAAAAAGTATTTTGTTAGGCACTAGAAAATAATGAATGCAGATAAAGAAGGACTTAGCTATTCCATCCATAATTGTGCTTTAAAATAGTGTCATTTTGTCCTGCTCATCGGAATGTACAGATATTATCTTTGAACACTTTGTTTACACACGATTCAGTCTTTAAACATTGCATGACATCAAAAAATGTGATTACTAAGTTCGTTCATATTGTGCATGCATCTACAAAAAGAGTGTTTTCTTTTAAAAATTCTACATTTATTGTTCATGTTTGGTTGGTTGAGTCTAGCATAGGAATATGGATGTAAAAGCACTATAAACAGTATGACAAGCAATTTGTTGTTATTCAGTCGTGAAAGCTTTTATTTTCCACATACTCATTTATCTGGTTAGCTATGTAGATATAATGATGACATTAATAACACGGTAGATTTTGTCTTGAAATAAACTCCAACCACCAAATACTTTAAACTTAGACTTTATGACGTCAGCCAATTTTTCACAAGTGCGAAACACATTTTCATTATGAATGAACGCCTAAGCCAGAGAATTTGAATAATACAAAAATATGTAAATTAGTTTAGTTAAGTTTACATTTTTTAATTTATAAAATAAACAATCTCCTTTTACTCTCTTGCTTCATTCTCAATGAGCACTAAGTCTGTTTTTGAATGTTTAGAATATAAACTTCGTGTTTTTACTATATTAATTTTCGTTTATAGTGCAGGTTAAAAATGCTATACACTAAAAAAATTATCTTTTCTTGATAATCATACGGAATAGCTTTAAAATTTGACATCTTCGTGAATGGGTAAATTGGAGTAAACTCAGCTCATCTTTCAGTATGTGAAAAGGAAGGAATGAAAATGCAGAGTTATATCATCATTGTAATCGATTTAAAAATATGCGGATACGGAATAAGATCAATTGTTCTACGAATAATAATAAAAGTCAATTGAATAGGATTAAAATCCTTATCAAGGTCTAACTTTTGATACATGATACGTCCAAATACAATTGAAAATGATAAAATATCCACATTATACTTTACATTTTAGAAATAAATTTGATGTCAACTTTAAATTTTTCATGACTTTTCATATTCACAGCAATTGTTTTTATTGAGCTAAAGATACTTTAGATGTCTCCAATTTCGTTGATAACTAAACCATTTAAAAAAAACAGACAATAAAATGTAAGTATTAAATGGCCTCGTTTGAGGCACAAAACGCAAGTTAAACTTTAAAAATAAGATTTTCCATAACGAAGGAAAAAATAGTCAGGAAAATCGATTTTTCCGATAAAATTCACTTTATTCTTTTTAGTTTCGTTTATTTTTTTTACTCTTCGTTTTCATTCTATTTTCATCAACAAAAGGCACACATACAAAATTATTATTTTTATTGTTCTCATTAATAGACAGACTCAACAAATGTATGAGCGATTGATGAACAGTTGAAAAAGGAATACGGAAGAATGAGTAGCAGGAAAAAGCCAAAATGAATTTTACGATAGGCAATACTTTTGTTTTTGCACATAGTTCTAAAAATAAAAATACGTAGCAAAAATCATCGCATGAATAAGGAAGAAAAACACTAATAATGACAGGTCGTTGACGCCGTTGACGAAAAAAGTAAAATAATATTTTGAAAGACCGGTTGTGAATTTTTGTTTATACTATTTTAGAGAATTAGAGACGAAATTTGATGTTCACTCAGCAGGATATTTTTTCAGTCTTTGAAATCTGAGAGAAAATAATTTTAGTTTTTATCAAATTTCATACTTGATCTTAGGGGTCGTTCGCAAATGACGGCCATCAATATATCAGATTTTTTGACCCAGCTTCACAGACAAAATGATGGCTATATTTAGCGTTTACTATAGTTCACTTGTGCTTAATTAACTTCCAATTACTTTATAATTGATAAAAAGCATATTATAATTAGTAGACAGCATATGAGCGATTAAGTAAGGTAGGTTGTTGCTGAAAAATCAATTGATCTGACGTCAATCACATTGCGATAGGTCTTGAAACGTCAAAAACCGTCATCAAAATTTAATAAACGAGTTTAATAAGAAGAGGAAAAATCACAAATTTTTTATATATCATGTCATGAAAATATCCCACATTTTGTCTGTTTAAGACACAGCACAATATTAAAGCTATTATTAAATTAATATTGACTTTTGCATTACACTAACAATAGAAACAAATGTTGACTTTTGAGGGCAATCGTATAAGGAACTACTTTCTTAGGGAATGAAAAAAGCGAATATGAACGAAAAGAAAAGGTCATGGTGAAGACAAAATTTTTCCGATGATAGGAAGGTAGTACATTATGTGTTTTTATTCCGGAGAGAGGCCAAAGAAAAGAGCGAGTGAGAGAGGAAAATTTTTCCATTCAAAAAAGAGAGAAAAACATGAATAAAATGTTGATGCAGAGCAGAAAATATTACAAGTATTCAACTTGTGCATAGAAATAGAAATTTTAAGTGTGTTTATGTACATGATCAATGGGATTTTTTCTTCTATTATTTATATCGATAACAATTAAGTTTTATTGAAATGCGCATAAACAATTGAGGATAATTACTAAATGGCTGACTTGTCACCAATTAAAAAATGTGTAAACATCGCTCAATTAAGCTCTTTTAATAATTCCTCATTCTTAGCATGTCAACTATTAAAGTTATCACGAGAAAGAGGAAGAAACAGCCAAAATAAATAGCAATAATTAAGATTAGAGAACAAAAACTGTCCATATTGAATAGAGCACATCTGTGAAAAATGAATGCTCACTAACGACAACAAGGAAGATGATGTGTAAAATTTAATGTCACTTAATAAAAGTGATTGTAGTAGGCAAACTCATTTTTATTTCATTCAGATTTTCTTCTTATTCACATATATATTTTTTTTCCATCTTCTTACTTTTTTCAACCGATATGGAGATGGTGACATGAGGAAAAGCGAAATGTATATGAAGAGAAATCAGCAAAAAAAGAGAATTGAAACATCCACGTTGACGAATCTTCTTCCTTCATAATTTTTTATGTCAATTTAATTTCATGAAAAAGCGAAAAAGTTTTTCAGCAAAAATCAAATACTATTAAAATCACATATTGAAGTGCAATTTTTAAAATGTCACTTACGAAATCACTTTAAATTTTAAAAGGCAAAAAATATTGGAAGATGAAAAGACAGAAGAGAGAATTTTCATTGATATTAATTTTTTGCAATTCAGTAAACTTGATTCTAATATAATAGACACCTAGCTAGTTTTCATTGAACGAAGCTAATGTAATAAGAGAAATATAAATTCAAACAACTACATTAGTGCAATAGTGATGCAATTTTGATAAAGGCGTAAAGAATAATGTGAAAATAATGAAATTATCGCTCTAGAGCTCCTCCGACACTGGAGTGTTCATAAGATTTGATCGTAAAAAGGAGGCGAGATGAGATGTTTTGTGGTTTTAAGCCAGTTTGGAGATACAAAGACGTAGCTTACCTGTAACTCGGCTCTATCTGTATCCCATTGTGAGCGTTCAGCCTGAAACCGCTGCCATTCGTGCTCAATAAAATGCAAAATTCCGGGAATCGTATATTGAGGCTGAACATTTTGAGCATTTCCATTGCTTGGGTCTTCACCTATTTTGTCACCTGTCGCTATATTATTTACGCGATTTTGACCGACACCAATTTGATTTTGAGCACCATTTAGTGAATTTTCATCCATCATTTCTGTGTCTATGTCTTGTCTATTGATTATTCTCATTCCCTCATAGCTTCATATTCTTGAAAAAATACTATTACTATTTTCAATACAATCTGATTATTTTCCTCCTAAAATTAAATAGTATCCAGTTTCTTTACGGTGCTTGCTATAATGCAAATACCTTCTTTTTAACACAATTCACTAGAAATTATTCGAAAATGTGAATTCTTTTTTCTTCTTTATTCACTTTTTACTTTTTTTTCTTGCAAAATTTTCAATTGCTAATTAAACACAATAAATGTGTTGAAAACACTCGAATTTCCTCTTATTCCGTTAGATAATGCGCTTAATTATAGTTTATTGATTATTTAAGACCGCTTTCTACACATTTGGATGCTTTAAATTAATATTTAAATTTTAATTTTTCCTGATCTTCAATTCTCTTCACAAATCTTTCGAAATATTGCACGCCCTTTTTTCGCCATTTTGTTATTCAACGCGCTTTTCTCTATTTTCAAATTTTTAGTGCATTTTCCCAAAGAGAAAAGACACTATTGTACGCGTTTTGTCCTTCTATCTGTTATAGATCCAAGGCTGGAACCAGCCAAAACACTTCCAAAAGTGACTTACGTAAAGCTTACGTTACGTTAAAATACGTACGTACAATTACGTAACACATAATTTTAAGGGTCATTCACTTATGGGATCATTCACTTATGACGTCCATGACTTAGGGGGGAGGGGAGTGTGAGATTTTGTGACACTTTAAATTAAAGAAATTTTTTTGTATGAAAGTTTTGTGACAAGGGGGGAGGGGGGTTCTAAAAATCCCATTTTTTGATGGACCTCATAAGTGAATGACCCCTTACGTTACTTACGTCTTGCTCGGTGTAAATTAAAGTGGGACGAATGGGACTTAAGCAAGTGGGTACGAGGGGGCTTTAAACGTTTATTTTTTAAATATTTTCTAACCGTTGTTATTTCAAATAATTTTTACTCTAATAACTTTTGGCGTCAGTTCTTTTGTGCGCTGTAGTTCGGGAAAATACACTTCCGTCCCGCAACCCGTGGACGCATTACTAGTTGTTTTTGCTTTTCAATCTTCTCAATTAATTCGTTGTTAATCTTAGTTTATTATCATATAAACAGTTTTATATATCATTGAAATTAATAAAATAACTAATAATATATGATGTTACTTCATATTTTCGTGTAAATTATCATGTTTTTATGAAATTTAAAAAATCGACTTGTAATTTTTTCAAACTTTTTCTAAATTCAAAAATGTCGTTATTCTGTATAGCTTTTTTTAAATCAAAAAACTTATATTTCGTATTTAAATATGGATTTATTAGAAATTAAAGCATAAAAATAAACTGTCATCAAAATATTCTTTATTATATAGAAGATTTAACATTTATTTAGAAATTAGAGAAAATCTTCTGAGTTAATTATTGAAGTATTTAATTTGTTGCTTGTTAAAAAATAAAATAGTAGAAAAATATAAGCAGATTTTTAATGGAATATACATAGTGGTTTACAAAAACTCCTCACACCAGTCGTTGAGACACTGATAACAATCGGATGCTTGTTTCGAATTAGCGTTGATTGTATCCTTCATCCATTCCTTAAATAGTTCGGCATCCTTTTTGAGGATCAAATATTGACCTAATACAGTATATGCCTGTTGATTAGTAGAAAACGGCTTTAATTAATGAGATTATTAAGGGAATTGTAGTAAATTTACCTTGTCAAATCCAGCAGTTTCTAATCTTTTTCCTAATGTTTCGCCAATGCCTGCTAATTCTAGAAAAATTAAAAATGCGCTTAATTTACGTGCTTTGATGAAATTGCTGATTATTTCTTAATTACCTGTACATGGCTTATCTCCCATCGGCTCTGCGACGAAATTGCGATGCTTTTGAGATGTGCTTGACATGTTGATTGCTGAATTTCTACTTAAATAATTATTTTATTAAATCGACTCTGTTATTTCGTTACTTTTTTTTCGAACATCGGAAAGTTTCAGATGATGTATTTGAATATTTCGAGAACCGTTATTGATAAAAACCGTTAGGAAGCAGTTTGAGGGTACAAAATTAGCACATCTAAGTCAAATCAATTTGTAGAACTACCTGAAGTTAATTAAATAAAAAAGATATTAATTAAAGAACATTTTTTTCGTTATTTGAATGTTTACCGTTTTCGAACATCTATTTAGTCATCTCGGCAAGTTTTATACATATTTCAGCACCCTCATTACCAGTTTCATACATATTTTGGTACCCTCATTTAATGGAGTCGTGAAAAAATTGAAAAAATAATAAATATTAAAATACAAGAGCATAAAGTAGTATAATTAAATTTAATTAAGATATTATTGTGACTGATACCTTCGGTGATTGATTTGACGCAAATTTGAATGAGAATAACGGGAATAGAGATATATCACTACTATAAAGCTTTGCTGAGACAATGAGCAAGGTAAATAGTGCATTAATTACATTATTCAAGGATTTTTCTGGATTAATTTACCGTTCTAGCTGTGCTGATCATTCTCAGATATTAATTTTTATAAAGTTCATGCGTTAAGGGCGTGGTTTTTAAAAGTTTTCAAACATCCAATTTCACTTAAAATTGAATGTTTAAAAGGTTTGTTTACATCTCTGTGGACTCCTTTTAGCTCATCTAGCGTCAAGTATACAAGAGCCACTATTATTGCTTACGTTTAGTCAGTTTCCATCACATCCAGACAAGTGAAAACGTTGCCTTCAAACTCTTACAAATGAACTAAATTTAAGCCCATTTGTTTGTTTACCGATCACTGAGACCTTATATATAGTTCTGGATGAGTTTTCCAGCATTTCATGCATTATTTGAGCTGCTATTTGTACTTCCAATTGCTCCTCATAAAGATCCAGTGGCACTTTCATTCATAATTTATTGGATTTTTGTGGGGTTTTCAAAAACTTTGAATGGATTTTAATCGAGTTTAGTGATTCTGAAGGCAATAAACTGGATCCTGTGAGTTCTAGATGATTTTAGGAAGCTCTTTGAAAAATCATTACGTAATCCAGATAACCTTTATGTGAAAATTTTCAGTCCTGCAAAGCACCAAGCATTTTAAGGGAAAAATCACAATATTCACTTCATTAGAATCCTTAACAGGATTACAAAGGATTTTCCATGTTCAAGAGCTAGTTTCTAAAGTATTTCATAACTGACCATTGAACACATGATGAGAGCTTCCAATTAATCACAAAATTAAGGAATTACAATTAGATTTTCATTCATAAATTATCAACCGGCTTTTGTTTGCGTTAATTTTGATTCCAGAAATCCTGTTTTGTTATATAGTAATCAAAATTTTCATTATTATTGTAGAAAAAGGACGATAAAAGTGATTCCGACAATGAATCTCCTAGCAGCAAGTCTAATTCCTCATCAGAATCAGATAGGTAAGAACATGATTATAAGTGAAATCAAATGAGAGACAGCCATTAGGCAAAAAGTTATAAGGAATTAATGTGAGGATATTATCTATGGTCTTTTAGTGATTCAAATAGTGATTCTAGTTCAAGTGATAATGAGTCTTCGACTGTTAACACATCTCACGAGAAATCAATGTCAAAGTCAATCAATGAGCAAGAAACGTCTAAAAGTGAAGTGAACAACACGTCGCCGGAAGGAACGGATGAAGACACTAGAACCGGAGCAATAAGTAGTAATAAAAGCGCCAGTCAATATCACAATGATAACTCCGAGGAAAGTGAGCATAGAGAGGAGGAAGATTCGGATGTGATTAGTAATCAGTCAGAAAACGAGCAATATAGTTCGTCCAAAAGCAGTATTGATGTGAGTTCAATTGTCAAATATCAAGCTTTTATTTCATAAACACAAACATCTCTTCATAATAGGAAGAAGATATTGCTGCAGCTAAACAGAGGGCAAGGAAGGAAGCTGCACGAAAAAGATTAGCAGCTCAAAAGAAAACAACTAAAAAGCTGTAAGATTTTTTTTCTTAATTTTTCTTTTTCAATATTCAAAGGCAATTAAATATTTCAGAACTAAAAGTACATGGAAGGATACGTCAGAAGAAGAAGAAGAGGAAAGCGAAGAAGATTCTGACGATTCATTCGCTCGGCCTGTACGAAAACCAGCGCCTAAAAGAACAGCTCCAAAACCTAAGCCTAAAAAACACTCAGATTCAGACGGAAGTTATCAAGATGATTCGAAAAAATCCAAGAACAGAGCCATTTCATCGCGTCGTGGTAAGACTGTAAGCTATAAGGAAGCTAGTGAAGATGAGCAAACAGATTCTGAGGATTTAATAGACATCAATGAAGAGAGTCTTCAAGTGGAACAAGATGATAATACAGAAACAATTGAGAGAATTGTTGGTAAGCGAATAGGGAAGAAAGGCGTTACAGGAAATGAAACTACAATGTATGCGGTTGAAGAAAAAGGTGATCCAAATACGGGTGTAGATATTACCGATAAGTCTTCAACGGAGGAACAATATCTCATTAAATGGAAAGGATGGTCCTATATACACAATACCTGGGAATCTGAAGAATCTCTGCAAAAACAAAAGGTGAAAGGGCTTAAAAAGCTTGAGAATTTCATTAAGCGTGATAATGAAATTGAATTGTGGAAAAAGAGATCAGCTAATCCGGAAGATATTGATTATTATGAGTGTCAACTTGAGCTACATCAGGAACTCTTAAAGAGCTACAGCTTCATTGAACGAATTGTTGGACAACAGGAAAAGTCTGACGGATCAATAGATTATTTATGCAAATGGGAATCTTTGCCTTATGCAGATTCTACTTGGGAAGATTCAAAACTTGTACAACGAAAATGGCAGACTAAAATAGATGAATTTTTGGTTCGTGAAACGTCAAAGTCAACACCCTCAACACACTGTTCCTTGCTTCGACGTCGACCGAAATTTATTAAGGTAGAAGGTCAACCAGATTATATGGGCGTCGATAGAGGGCTAGTTTTAAGAGATTATCAAATGCAAGGCTTGAATTGGCTCATTTTGAGTTGGTGTAAAGAAAACTCTGTAATATTGGCAGATGAAATGGGCTTAGGCAAAACAATTCAAACAATTTGCTTCTTATATTATCTATTTAAAGCTCATCAATTGTGCGGTCCATTTTTGTGTCTTGTACCGTTATCAACAATGACTGCTTGGCAGCGTGAATTTCAAATCTGGGCGCCTGACATGAATGTTGTTACTTATATTGGTGATGTACAAAGTCGAGAAATGATTCGACAGTATGACTGGTGTTTTCCCAACACAAATAAGCTTAAATTCAATACAATTCTGACGACATACGAAATTTTACTCAAAGACAAAATACTTTTGGGATCAATTAATTGGGCAGCATTACTGGTTGATGAAGCCCATAGACTTAAAAACGATGATTCCCTGCTGTATAAATCACTTAAAGAATTTAACACAAATCATCGACTACTCATTACTGGAACGCCACTGCAAAATAGCTTAAAAGGTAAACTTATTAATTTTTATTTCATTTTAAATAATTATTTTATTTTTAACACTAAATTTAATTACAGAATTATGGGCGCTTCTACACTTCATAATGCCTCAAAAATTTGTTTGTTGGGAGGATTTTGAGAAAGTTCATGGCAATGCTATGGAAAAGGGATATACAAAGTTACATAAAGAACTCGAACCGTACATATTGCGACGCGTGAAAAAGGACGTAGAGAAAAGTCTTCCTGCAAAAGTGGAACAAATTCTTCGTGTTGAGATGACAACAATTCAGAAGCAATACTACAAATGGATATTGACGAAGAATTTTGAAGCATTGCTGAAAGGCCGCAAAGGATCAACTTCGACGTTTTTGAATATCGTAGTAGAATTAAAGAAATGTTGTAATCATGCAATGCTCATTAAGCCAATTGATGATGAAATGCCACCAATGTCTCAGGAAGAAACGCTCAAGGAAATGCTGAAGGGAAGTGGAAAACTCGTACTTTTAGATAAATTACTGGTTCGGCTCAAAGAAACTGGTCATCGGGTTTTGATCTTTTCACAAATGGTTCGAATGTTGGACATTTTAGCAGAATATCTTCAAAAAAGACACTTTTCATTTCAACGTTTAGACGGCTCGATTAAGGGCGAGATAAGAAAGCAGGCTTTAGATCACTTTAATGCTGAAGGATCACAAGATTTTTGTTTCCTCTTGAGTACTCGAGCTGGCGGATTAGGTATTAATTTAGCAACAGCAGATACAGTAATTATTTTCGATAGTGATTGGAATCCTCAAAATGATTTACAGGCTCAAGCAAGAGCCCACAGAATTGGACAGAAGAATCAAGTCAATATTTATCGTTTAGTGACAGCACGTAGTGTTGAAGAGGAGATTGTTGAGAGAGCTAAACAGAAAATGGTACTAGATCACTTAGTCATACAGAGAATGGATACGACAGGAAGAACTGTATTGGATAAGAATGGCACAAATGTTAACGGTGCAAATCCGTTTTCAAAAGAAGAACTTTCTGCTATTTTAAAGTTTGGTGCTGAAGAATTATTTAAGGACGAAGAGGAGGGCGATGAAGAATTAAAATGCGATATTGATGAGATTTTAAGGCGTGCTGAAACGCGCGATGAGCCTCCAAGTATGGTCGGAGATGAGTTACTTAGTTCATTTAAAGTGGCAAGTTTTGCATTTGATGAAGACAAAGTTGCTATATCTAGTCCAAAGAGGAAAGTCGTTGAGCACGAAGAGGGAGAGGAAACAAAAGACTGGGATGATATTATACCTGAAAACTTCCGCAGAAAAATTGAACAGGAAGAACGAAATAAGGAGCTTGAAGATCTCTATTTACCGCCAAGGCAGCGCAAACAAGTATTACAGGAAGAACAAGACAAAACTAAGAAGGCTAAAAAGAGAAAAAAATCCGATGAGATGGAACAATCAGATGATGGAATGAGTGATAATAGTGAAGATGGTCGTCCCAAAAAACGAGGTCGACCACCACTCAAAGAAAAATTCTCAAATTTCACAGATAATGAATTAAGACGCTTCATTAAAAGCTATAAAAAATTCCCAGCACCTTTAAAACGATTGGAAGCTATAGCATGCGATGCAGAGCTACAAGAAAAGCCATTGAATGAATTAAAGAAAGTAGCCGAAATGTTACGTGAGCGCTGTATTACATTCCTTGATGAACTTAAAGAGCATGAACCATCGGCGTTAGCAAATGAAAAGAAACGAGGTGCTCGTGCTGGATTTAGTGTAAAGTTTGGTGGTGTTTCATTTAATGCAAAGACACTGCTTCAATGTGAGGAAGAGTTGGCACCACTTGACGAAATTCTCCCTAATACAGCAGACGAACGATTAAATTGGACTCTCGACATTAAAACAAGACCAGCAAACTTTGATGTTGACTGGAATAGTGATGATGATTCAAAGCTATTGTGTGGAATCTATCAATATGGAATTGGTAGTTGGGAGGCAATGAAAATGGATCCATCCCTACATTTAGCAAACAAAATATTACAGAATGATGAGAAGAAGCCTCAAAGCAAGCATTTACAATCAAGAGCTGAATATTTATTAAAAATTATCAAGAAGAATGTCGAATTAAGACGTGGAAGTTTGAAACAACGTAAACAGCGGAAAGTCAAAGAGGCGAAAAAGCATGAACATCATCATCATCATCATGAAGAGCATTCGAGAAAAACGGACGAAGAGAATACAAAACATTCAATGTCTCAAGAAGAGACAAATGGAATTGAAAAGAAAAAGAAAAAAGAAGGCAAAGAGCACAAGGAAAGCAAAAAGAAGTCTAAAAAACAAGATGCTAATAAACCAATGCATTTCACAGCCAACAATGAGCCCAGAGCATTGGATATCCTCGGTGATCTTGATCCAAATATTTTTAATGAGTGTAAAGAGAAAATGAGACCTGTAAAGAAAGCTCTTAAAGCTCTCGATAGTTCACATCATCATCATCATCATCATGGAATGAGTAGTGAGGAACGTGCAAGTCAATGGCGTGAATGTCTAGTAAAAATTGGTAATAGAATTGATGAATGTCTCGATGAATACAAAGATCCAGTTAAGATAAAAGAATGGAGAAGTAGTCTGTGGTATTTTGTCTCTAAATTCACCGAAGATAGCGCATCAAAACTTTTTAAAATGTACAAAACTGAAAGGGCGAAAATAAATGGAACGAGTGAAGATTCGCCAATCAAAAATCATCACCCACATGGCAGCGATAAATTAGAGAAGAGTGAGAAGAAAAACAGTCATCATCATCATCATCACAATAGTCATAACGATATGCACGAATCTAAAGCCCATAAGAAAGAAAAGAAAAACAAAAAGGACCATCATCAGCAGCAACATCAATTGAAAGAAGAACGTGATAAACTACACGATAAATATTTAGGTCATGATGTAAGCAATAGTAATGACGATATAAATGACTCACATGGAAAGAGACGCTTGGAGAGAGAAGAGGGTGAAATTGATGACAGTAAGGAACACAAGAGAATAGCAAACGATGCAAGGTAAGTGAATTTTCATATACTGAAAACTTTCCATTAAGTTGTTGCGCTACAAAAAAAAAACAAAAGAAGATGAATGAAGTTTATTTGTCTATCGTATTTATGTGCCCTAAATCCATAATGCTAAAGAAATAGAGTAAACTTCTGTAGTTTTGTGACTACTCTACAGTTTGAATGAACTTCATTACCACGTCTAAAGTGTGCATTTGAATGATGTTTTTCCATAGAAATCGAGACAAGAAATGGGATGATTATCATCGTAGACCAGGAGTGAGTACAACCTCCAGAGGATTACCGCCCAATTCAGCACAACAACGAGTTTACACAGAAGGACGATATGATGTTTATGGTAGCAATCATCGTGAAAGGTACATTAAAAAATGGGTCTCTTTTTTTCAATTTTGATTTCATGTCTTCCTTTATATTATTATAATAAAAAAAAGATATCCAACCGAACATAAACGAGAAAGATATGATGGATATAACAGACCATATCACCGTGAAAGAGATCATAGGGATCGTGACATCAAAAGAAGGTATTATCTTTAAACATTTTATTTAAAATCTAATATAAAACTATTAATATGTCTTGCTGTATAGTCGTGGCGATTATCATCCGATGAATTATCACTATCCAGCACATGCCTATTACGGTTCACCTGAACAGATGCCAGGCTATCGTGAACGACATCCTCATTTACCTCCAACTGATTACTATCCGCCACCAGCAGCAGAGTATGACTCAAGACGAAGGGAATATGATCGACGAGCGCCTACGTAGTTTTAACAAAAATTTACACACACACACAAATTATTTATTATTGCATTTTTCTCATCAAAACCTATGTAACTAATCTAAATTTTTATAAGACAGAAGAGGAATTGATGGTTAAAGTATATTGTGAGTCGTCTTTCTATGAGTGCATGGACAATGAAATCTCTGATATAGCTTTCATTAAGCCAAAATCTTCTGTACATAGGTATTTTTCCAGGCGTAAATCCTTGTGAAGATATTCTGACTCCTTTAAGAGACATTAATGCTCTACAGAATTTACGCCTTATTCTCTTTTTAATTATAAATTTTAGTCAGTCATATTTTTTTAGTTAAATTTTTTTCTTATTTTTGCTATAAATGAAAATATTTAAAGAGTCTTCTTTTTTAAAACGTAAACATTGACTATGAATGCATTGTTTTAGTATAAATTCTTAAACTATAGTGTAATATGTGTATCATGATGTCCAATGTCCATGGACTTTAAAATTTCGTAAGCCTGAAGAATTATGAATTATGTAAATAGTAGTTTTCCGAATTACTACGATTTTATTTATTCTTAAATAATATGAAATGCTAAAAGAACACTGCATTAACTGCATTAGGGAAGATTGTTCTGACTGAACAAAAACAGTAAAAATTAAATTGTATGAATTTCTTTACTGCTATGTAAATATAAAAAGGAAATAAACAAGAAAAATTAAATCAAAATTTTTAATGCTTTACATGCTATAATTAAATTTGTCATAGTTTCGTCAGAAAACTGATAGAAAGCAGACATTGCGCATTTTGGTTGATGTTAAAGAGAAAAATCTTTTTTTTCCACCGATAACATCAGATGTGAAGAGAAAAAGCTTCAGTTCATGTTCAACTCTCGTTAAATACAGTTTGAATAATAATATTATTGTGAATATTTATATACGGATTTATCCATACCTAAAGAAACGATAAGAGTGCCGGTTAAAAGCTTTCAGAGAACTTTTTTAAAAATATTTTTGATGCATTTCTGAAAGTTCTTAATTGAAAAAGTTTTCAAATTATAGCCAAACGTGTTGTGATGTTCCAATTATCATATCAGACAGTTCCGATTATAAAGTTCTGTTAAAAAAATCGTCACAGAAGATTGGAAGTGAGAAAAACTAGATTTTTTTAAAGCTTAACGTTGTCATCACGTGAAGTGATAATTGAATTTCTGTTTAGTAAATTATTGATCATATCGACAAGTTATTGATTCTTCGGACTATTTAGCAGGTAAGTCTTTCAGCTAAGCTTTCCTTTTGTTTCTGACGATAAACTAATTTTATGATTCTTCATCGTGTGAATGACTAAATTCTTTTTGCCGGTTGAAATAATTTTTAATACAGGGGTCTTTGATCTTCATACTTAATTGTTTCGAACCTGAACAATCTTAACAAATCGAAATTATGGAAGTTGATAGTTTTAAACATTTTGTGCATCGAAATTCTGTTCTAGAAGAAAATTTGAAAATGAATTTGAAATTTACAATTGAAAAAAGTTTGGGGTCGTTCACAAATTACGTCCCGCATTAGGGGGGGGGGGGAGATAGAAGAATTTGTGACAGTCCAAACACAAAATTTTTCTTTATTTGGAAAATTTGTGACAAGGGGGTTCGAAAAAGTCTTTTCTTTGCGTGACGTAATTTGCGAACGACCCCCTAAGTTATGTAAATCAAGGACTTCCTATATAAAACCTCTACATTCCTAGAGTTTGTGCACCTTTAATGAACATATTTATAATTGGAAAAGCTCAAATTATTGAAAGAGCTTCACGTGCCACGAAACTGAATATACTGAACTTCAATGAAGCAAATATAAAGGACCATTAAGTATATGAAAAGCAATGCTCATAGCCTAAACATGTTTTATTTCAAATGTCATGAATTTCTTTATTCTTGCCTTAAAAATAGAATAAATATTAAAAGAATCTCGGAAGCTATAAAAAAGAAATCAAATTTTATTTTGCATGCTTTCTTCCTTGTGGCCTACTTCGTGAATGGTTTGTAAGGAAACTCTACGAGTTTGGTCCAATTTCCTTACATCCACTTAATCCAAAGTCGGTTTCAAGTGTGGGAAGCAACATTTTGCAATAAAGTATATTAATAAATATTTTGGTATAGAAAATGCGTAGCTGTCAAATGCCAAAAGCTAGCGTGTAATATTCACAACGTTGTTTACAAATTTAGTAATCATAACAATACAATTAATTAAGTTCAGTAAATATGATACAAGATAAACAAACAATATCTTTTTTTTCGAGTGATTCACTGTATATACGTTTTTTTGCGTATTATTAAGTGATAATCACATGGCGTGCAAAACTAAGAAATTTACAAGTTTTCTCGAATTCCACAAAGAATAATATTTGATTTTGACCAGCGTTGTTTTCTTTGTGATATGTATGGGCTAAACCAGAGGCGTAGTCAGAATTTTCTTTTTGAGGGTTTTTTGCAAATTTTCTTTCTCGTTTAAAAGCTCTTAGACTTTTATTGACAATAATTAATACATGATTACTTAAACTATAAGTTTTACAATAAATGTGAGGATTTAAATGTATAAGAATTGAGTTCATAGATTGATTTGAAAAGGAAAATTAACTTTAAAATAAATTGAAAATTGTTAATGGATCTTTAACGACATTTTGATATTCAAAAGTTTAACGTATTAATAAGATTCGAAAAAAATTGCTCATTTTTTAACCGTTGTTGCTCAGATTTTTGATCGTTATTGCTCAGATTTAAAAAAAACGTGGTAAAATCCTAGCAAGTTGAAGAAAATTTTCGTCGAGGGTGTTGTTTTAGCATCCCAATTACCCTCCTGGATACACCCCTGGTCGTTCACTTATTACGTTCGCATTTTAGGGGTAGGGGGTCTAAGATTTTGTAACAGAGCAAAAAAAACACGATATTCGGTGAAGTGGGGGTAGGATGGGTGGTTGAAATGTAAACCATCTCCTTCCTGAGAAAGATGGTCCTAATATATTTGATCATGAAAATTTGTTTGAATTAGCTACGGGGTCATTCACTTATGACGTCCATCAAAAAGTGAGATTTAAGTCCCCCCATTTTTAATGGTGTACGTCATAAATGAATGACCCCTTGATTTTGGACTGATTTTTTTGGCAAATCCCATTTTAGATCTATCTGATTAACAGTCATTATGTGCAAATAAGATCATCTGCTGTGCAATCAATTTCACTTTGAAAATCAATGTACATGAAGAATTACAGATAACTCAGGGAAAAAGTAGTAAACTAGTTTCTTCTTTCAAAATAGTCGTGCAACGCCACATGATTAGATATTACGGGATATTACGAAAATTGGATGTGGTAAATACAAAAGGATGAAGCATCTGTTGATTTAAAAATAAATCACATTTAAAATAATGTGCAAATATTAAAACTATTATTTAATTGGTAAGCCGTAAATGACAAGCAATGATTGAACTTTTTTTGATATACAAAATACCGGATAAATTGTTGAGCAACACTTTATTAATTTACATAAGCTTGCATAAAGAGCTTTTAAATAACTGGGGATAAAATGCTCGAATTGAATTAATTAACACCAGACGAAAAATTTCATGACGTAAATTCCTTGAAACTCAGCATTCATTCATTGTGAATCAGTCAGTGACCAATTCAATGATTCATTAACTCGTTAATTGAATAAAATCGTCATAGACTTCTGTTACTGTTATTACTGAGATTTCAAGGATATTTGTTTTTTTCTCGAAGCTCTTCTTTGATGCTGATTCATTTTTCTGTCCCTACATGGATGCAATTTGGTCAATAATGATTACTTGCTGACGTATAAGCGGTGGAAAAACAGCTGTGGCATAATTTTTATGGTGTTAGCCTCGTATGTCAGCGATTCAGGGAATGTCTAGTTGGATTTGGGTGTTTTTTCACTGTTCTAGCCATCCAACTCACCCACTTGTGTTGTCATATCCTGGATCATGCAATGTACAGAGTTGTGAAACAAACTGTTTGGAAGCGGATAACAATTTGTATTTTTGATGAAAATCTAACCTTTTTTAAGGGTTAGTCTACTAAGGTACTTTAGATTGGAAACGAAAAATAAATTCATGATTTTCTGTATCAAGAGATCTATTCAGACCTATTGACTCATCCATATGGGCTTTATATTTTACGGATAAATAATTTTTATATATTTATGCTGCTTTTTTAATTTTTTTATTTCCATTGTAAATAGACTTACAGCTGTACTACAGATTTATTACTTAGCTTATATTTAACAATTGAATGCAGTAATTTGCATATGTTAATTGATTCACATCACAATAACTTTCAAAAAAATATTCTCTGATTCTTTTTTTAAAAAGACTAATTGAACAAATGTTCTTAATGGCAGGACTTAATGAATTATACATTCTAAATCCTCTTTTCGCTATGATATTGAACTGGTAACTTTCAAAAAACACGAACTCATTTAACGTGCTCAGTGAGCACCGTACTTTACCCTTAAATCATGTTCAAGAAAGCTCATTATAAAAATTATAGTAATTACCAATATAAGACAACGGTACTTTATTTTTCGATATTTGGTACCTTATTTTTCGAAAGCGGGAAAAATATGTTCGAAAATCATTTGTTTACATTTTTGAAATTAAATTTCATTCCATTATTTTTTGCTTTATTTGATATAATTGAACTCTTTTAATGATTTTAATGCATTAATAGATGTCAATTAATTCTTTTAATATTGTTTTGCAATAGCAAAACGCATTGAGTAGTTCAAAATTTCCAATTTTTTATTACGAATATTTTTCGAGCACAAATTTTTTTTGTAAACAAACATGAGAAAAAGTGCGGGAAAATTCAAATTTATGAAAAAATAACGTTTTTCCAAGGCGTGGAAACTATGAAAATATGCAAATTATCCCATATTATCCCAAAATATCCCATATATCCCAAACTTACATGAAATATCCCAATTATCCCATATTATCCCAATTATTCCATATTATCCCAAAATATCCCAACGTATCCCAAAAAAAGTAATTTTTTCGAATTTTTTTTCCGAAAATTTGTTTATTTAAATAATCCAGATATCACATTTTCTCATTATTAACGGAAGTTTTATCTGTATTTTAACCCTTAAACAATATAAATCTCTTGATAAAAGTTTTCCATTTGGTTTTTGATGGATATTAGACTTAAAACTTAAGATTAGAAGTATTTTTATATCCAGGAGGATCCGTTCCAATATCCCATCATTTAAATGAGCTATTACTCATGTTTTTAAACTAAATTTACATTATTTATTACGTTGATTCAACGTTACAATATTACATATCGTAGGCTTTAATGTGAGAATGTGTCATAAGTGTATTGATCTGTGCCTGGAACCTTAAAGTGGAATTTGAATCACTTCCTTTGATGACACTTCTGTCTAAAACCACTACGTCAACGAGCCAAATGTAGGTCGTCTACAAAACTATTAAATCTAACGTGATTACTAGAATATTTTTTTATTTTAAGTGCTTATAACTTACTACAAGATTTGTTTCAAATTGCAAATTATTTACGGCATTTTGGTCCATACAAATGTGCAAAGTTGGTAAAATTCTATTGGTATTATAATATATTATCGTTACAATTAAAAAATGCGTTACCTTCAAGCATGATAGAATGAAATTTAAATAAACTTCAGATAACATTTATTCAGGGTTTCCACCTGTCACCGTGCAAAGCAAACTATTTATAATTGGAATGACCCATCCATTGAATTATGCACCGTGCAAAGCAAACCATTTCTAATTGGAATGACCCATCCATTGAATTATGCACCGTGCAAAGCAAACCATTTCTAAATGACCCATCCATTGAATTATGCACCGTGCAAAGCAAACCATTTCTAATTGGTCATCCATTGAATTATGCACCGTGCAAAGCAAACCATTTCTAATTGGAATGACCCATCCATTGAATTATAAATTTCAAAAATAGAGGACGGTCCTCTGAAAAACCAAGCAGATGGTCAGCCTACTTATTAATCATTTTTCAAATGTGTTCCTAAGCAGGGGTGTTCAGGGGGGGTTTTGGGGGTCAAACCATTTGAGAAAAATTTTCAATTTGCTAGGGTTTTTCAAGAAAAAAATTCCAAACCCCCCCTAAATTTTCCCGTCCATACAAAAAAAATTTAAAACTACTCCCTCAAAAAATTTCTGGATACGCCCTTGTTTCTAAGTTTTAAAAAATAAAATAATTACAAATGTAAATATTTTGAAATAAATTTTTGCTTTTGAAATTTTTTAATTTTGAAACAAAAGTTCACTAAATAAAACATTTTAATAAAATATTTCTAATATTTGGAAATTTCATTATAGTACAGATTAAATTTTATTATATCTTCAAGATTTTATTTAAAATTAGTTAATCACAAATGAAAAGTTATCGAAAATATTTCTTAAAAAAATATTTATTAAACTACCATTATCAAATTGCTTTAATTTAATGGTTTAAGAAAAGTTTTCATGTCAATTTGACTTGATTTTGGCAAATTCAAACACGATTTTCATGAATTTTTATATGAAATTTTAAAATTTAATAATTGTTCTCGGAATATACTATGTAATTAATAAGTAAATTTAATAACTTTTTATTCAAAATTTGAAAAAATCAAACAAAGTAACGTACTGAATGTGAATTATATTGTTTTATGCAAGTTTGATACAAAAAATTTCATCAAGGTTAAATTTAAGAAAAATTTTCTATTTTACATTTATTTTTTCTCAATTTAGAAATGTTTTACTGAAATTTTTAATTTATTTAGTGTCTAAATAATAAATATGTATCTCTCTTCTAAAACATAAAGGAATTCCTTAATTATAGTCTATATAACCTCACTTATCCCAAAATATCCTAATTATCCCAAATATCCCATATTATCCCACTTTTACATGAAATATCCCAATTATCCCATATTATCCTCGATATCCCCGGTTATCCCAGATATTTTTATAGTTTCCACGCCTTGCGTTTTTCTCGCTCGTTGTCTTATATTGGAGTAATTATTAATATTAATATGAAAAAACTTTTCTATAAATAAAGATAGCCTTTTAATTTTTAAGTAGCTCTCTTTAAAATGTTGCTTTTAGTCTTTTTTCTAAATTTCTGTCTCATCATAATATCACGCTTCAGTTTGTTTATTAAGTTTGATTTAAACAGCTTTCCAAAGTCAGGTGTTGTAGCTAATGATATTTCAAACTTAGATGGGTGACTTAACAAATTTTATACTATTAAATTTGTTAAATTTTTGTAAATTTTTAATCTACAAAAAATTTGTTAATTTAACAATTTTTTCGTTAAAAAATTTTAGTTAACCAAAAATTTGTTAATTTTAACCAAACGCTATTTCAACAAATGTTTGGTTAAAATTTCCATGCAAATAACAAAAGTTTGGTAAAATTGTTTCTATGAGTGTACGAAAATTTTAGAATGTAATTTAATTAAATATTAAGCAACATTTTTGAATGTAGTAATCATATTTCAAATAAAATTTCATTGTCAGCTAAAATAAAAATGGGAAAAACTTAATTAAATTAACAATGACAATTGTTAATTTTAACATTGGTCATTATAACTCATATAAAATTGATTAGAATATTGTTAAATTTTCTATGTTCTTATGTAACAAGAATGATGGAAACAATAAATATTGTATCTTAATTTAATTCTAAATTAACAATCTAAATTGTAGTTTACAATCACATTGTTGTTTCATAGTAAAAACATTTTAACAATGATATCGTTAAAAAAATTTCCTTCATATAAATTTGTTTTCAGATTATACTCACTGAGCATGTTCATTTGACTTCTCGAATGTTTTCTTAATAGAATTTTTGATTATACTAAGAGCATGTTCTCAACTTGAGGTCAATGAGTATGCTCAAATGAGTATATATTTATTTATGATATCTGGAAGATATTTATGTTCAGAGCACATTCAGAGTTAATGATGAATTAATATAATTAAGCGAGTATAATAAAATTCATGACACAAATACCGTAAGCATATAAAAAGCACAGTAGTAAGTGTGTTTGTTTGAAAACTTTCAAAAAAGTACTTTGTGATTACATGCTATTGTGAGTACTATTGTGCTCATGAAAGGTGAGCACATTGATGTTTGTTAGGGGGTAATTTGTTGCCGCAATCAATGCAGATAGTAGATTTTTGTTCAAAAAAGTGAAGAAGTCCGTGAACGTTTAATTTTTTAATAAAAAAAAATATTTTTTACATTATTCTCAGAAGGAGCATGCATATTTACAAAGTTCTGAGACTTCGCAAAGGTAAATGATGAAAAGAAAAATTGCGTGTGTTGTGGATGTTTCATACACGAATTATAAAAGCACTGTATTTTTTAATTGAAACGTGAACATATAGTCCTGTAATTTAAATTGATTAACTTTGTTAGCTTCCTTTCGAAAATAAAATTCATACATGCTACATGCTTGACTTGTTCCTTTATAAATATTTTTTTACGCTGATTTGGAATCTTTTTGTGTAATACTGAAATTTGAGGAAGTTAAGAAGCAATCTTTATCGTTATGGTCATGGAACAAATTAGTCATTCAAAATGGATATAACCTGGCCAGCAATTAGGTAAAAGTAAGCTCAGTACTTTCTTCAACATACAGGAATGTCAAGAAAAGCCAACATAAAAATTGTCAGTTAACCGAAGAATTTTATCCACCCAAAAATATGACGTCACAATTGACATGAAATTTTATCTTAGGGGTCGTTCGCAAATTACATCACGCAAAAAAAACGAACCAAAGAAAGAAAAATTTTGTGATAGGACTGTCACAAATTCTTCTATCCCCTTCCACCCCAAAAGCGTGACGTAATTTGCTAACGACCTCTTACCTTAAGATCAAAAGAATTCAGATCTGAAATCTCATTAATTCGACTTTCAGATCCTGACGCGTACATGTTGACAGTTTGATTTTCTTCTTGATGGTTGATGAAACTTCCTTATAATTTGACACTTCAAATTGAGTTGATGAAACAATTGACTTGAAAATTGTTTGTTTGAATTTTTTACACTGAAAAAACGTTTTCCAATGGTAACTTGATCATTATTTTTGTAAATTTTCTTGAATTTAAGAAAATTAATAATAATTAAATTTAATTTTAAAAAAAATAAAAATTGGAAATGAAACTTCATATTGGACCTTTGTTCTAATCAAATTCGTTGAACTTGAAATGTATGACTTATGTATTAATAACATCACATCTATATTGCTTGCAGATTGATATTTATTCATATTTGTTGTCATTTTTGTGAATGAAAATTCAAGAAAATTCTTTGGCAAGAAAGATTTTCACATTCATGTTGTTAATTGAAAATAATCAAATTAATTAACACATTCATTCTAACTAGTTTTATACTTTTAATTTATTTTGTTCATGATAACTGAAACGTGATGTACAGGCGCGTAGCTAAAAGGGGAGATTGGGGGATCAACGGAAAAAATTCCAATAAAAATTTTTGGAAATCCGTACCCTCCAATGTGATCCCCTGCTATGAATATGAGATGTTACTAGAAGCATTATGGTAATTAAATAAATGAACAACATTCCAATTCAGATCAAATAATTGTATTGTCAAACATTTATTATATTAACAAAAATCTAATTGACAATTCGGTGGATAGGGGTCATTCACTTATGACGTCCATGATTTAGGGGGGAGGAGGGTCTGAGATTTTGTGACACTTTAAATTAAAGAAATTTTTTTGAATTAAAAATTTTGTGACAAGGGGGGAGGGGGGTTTAAAAATCCCATTTTTTGTTGGACGTCATAAGTGAATGACCACATATCAGTTCCTTATTTTATTTTTTTAAAACTATCTTTGACTCCGTCTTTTTGATATGCTGATTACACAAAAAAACATTTCCCTAAATTTTTGACGAGTCTCGATTGAATGATTCATAGTAAAAATGGAATAACATTCAAATTCTTTATTTGCAACATTTAGAGGGATGAGGATACCATCATAAAATGTTAATAAGGATTAATAGCTAACATATTTAGTCATTTCTAGGGTTAGGAAACATACAGTTTGTTTGTTTGGAAACTGTTTGCAAACAGTATGTAAATTTTCAAAACAAAAATAACCGTTAAAAGTAAAGCATGATTCAGTGTAATTTTTGAACTTTTACCGACTTATATCATGTAATTCTTTATTTCATTTAACTCTGTATATTTAAACATGGCTAAAACACTATAATTAAGCTAAAAAAAATTCTTCAACAAAAAATTTCAAAGAGAATTCGCAAAACATACAAAATTTTGATTTCAGTTTTTGCTTTAATTACTAATATTTTAATAAAAATTGATAATGATTATGTCATTAATCAGCTAATTAAACATTGCTAAAGTTATTCTGGCATTGTTTAATTAGTTAAAGTGCTTAATTTTAGCAAAAAAATCTTTGCTTTTTAACGGTTATTTTTATTTTGAAAATTTACATACTGTTTACAAACAGTGAGCAAACTGTATTTACAAATAGTTTGCAAACTATTTACAAACCGTGTGTAAATTTCCGAACCCTACTTTTTCACTAAGAATCATTCAGTCATTTTCAAACAAACAAAAGCATCGGCAATAGAAAAATTTGTTTTAAGGTAATTTTAAATTTTACGGAATAACTGGAATAATTAAGGAAGGAAATGGCTACAAATGATGATCTTCCATCGACATCATCTCAAGGATCATCGACATTAAAACTTCATAAACCAAAGACGAAGAAATTTCATAAAATTCCAATTTTCGTTGTCGAGAATCATAATGATGTTTTGGAGTTAATTCTTCCATCGCTTGCCAATTTATATTTGCCATTTCAAGACAACATTATCATACACTTTGATTCTCATCCTGATTGCTGTATTAATCGTCAGATGTCTGCTACTGCAGTTTATAATAGAAGCTTATTACTAGAAAGTTTAAGTATCGAGAATTGGCTTTTACCATTAACTTATGCAGGACATCTCAATGAAATAGTTTGGATACATCCGCAGTTTGCAAGCCAAATTTCTGATGGCTGTTACCAGTTTTCAGTCGGGGATTTTGATGGAAAAATATGCGTGAGTTCCAATCTTGATTATTTCCTGACTGATGGAAGTTACAAAGAAGAGGAATTGCTGTTAAACAAAAAAGAAGTTAAATTGACTGTATCACAAGTTAAGGAATCGCTGAGTGAATTAATTGATGATAATCGAAACTGGATACTTGACGTTGATCTTGATTACTTCAGTACCTTAAATCCATTTATTTCAATTTATCCTAAGGCAAAAACGTACGAGAGGTTGAAGGATATCTTTAAAATGAACAAAAATTATGATCAGAATGACCCGAAAAGTATTGCTGAATTTGTTTCTGAACGGAATCGTCAATTGGAATTCTTCGACACAGTATTTCAGCACATGGCTCAGAATGGATCTCTAGAGAAGTACAAGTTTAATGATGAAAGCATGAAGGAGAAATTTGAGCTTCTAAAAGAGCTTATTGATAGTTTATGTCATCATTATTCGATATATGACATTGACTGGTTCATCATTAACGATGCTGGATGTACAATTGATGATGAGGAGCATCAGCTACCACATCATGAAAGCAGCGAAGAAGAGATAAAGGAAATGATTGAAAAGTTTGAGAAATTGTTAAAGAGCATAAAGAAGTCACCAGAAATGGTCACCATTTCCCGGTCTTCAACTGATGGATATACACCAAGTCATCAAGTCGAAAAGATCCAACAGATGGTTATTGATGCACTTCAAAAAGTATTTGGAGAATTTATCACAGATCAACCAACACTTTGGTACAAAAACTCGTCAATACCGGCATTGGAACTTGTTGAACCTCGAAAGAAAAAGCCACAAAATGCTTAATTTTATTAAAAATTCATTTTTTATTTGATTTTATTTTTTAAACTCTAAAAATGTTTTCACAATTGTTTTCGCTCATCATCAGTTTTACTTTTCAAGTTTAATAAAAACCGCATCATCTTAAAAATAGAATTAAAGAATTATCTGCATTTTAATGATTCATCAACGAAGAACTTTAATTTTCCATATATATAATATTTTTATATTAATAGTTGATACCCAAGATTACTGGATACATAATTTTTTTTTGTTTTATTTAATTATTTAATCAGGCCTAAAATCTAATTGAATTGAGTGAAAACTTCCACATAACTTGCAGTGGAAGCTAGTTTTTCATCATATTTGATTTCCTTCATTTATATTATCATAGTTTTAATTTTTTTTTGTTTTTATCTCTGTCATCCCATCCCTAAAATTATCATTTTCTTATTTAAAAAAAATCGATCACTTTTGAAAAAAATAAATCATTTTTTCACAATTTTTTCTGTTGAGCATAAGCAACCTAATAACTATAAAAATTCCATTCTTCTTCCTTCATATTGTAAGCCTAAAAAAATTATCAAAAATGAAATGTGATATAATCATAGAAAAAAATTAGTAAATTTGTTAATGACCGATCGACCCATCCATCTTCTGTTCCTTAAATTTAGAAATATTTCAGGAAATGAATTGACTCTTTCTTCAAATCGGCCCTATTCGTGTATGAAAAATGTGTAATAATTAAAAAAATAGAGTATGCTATGGAAACTGATTCCCATTGCTAAGGCAAATTCTGTTATTTCGTCATTCCTTTCATGTCCCCCCCGATGATAATTAGTAAAATAACGATTTTGAGGAAATTTCATTAAATTTAAAAATTTTGTATGTTTACTGGATAATTTGTAGCTGTTCACTACTATTCGTTATGTTTTTTTTAAAGTCCAAAATGGTCATAATTAATAAAAGAAGAACCAAAAGAATGTATACCTCTGTTATAGCAAGTCAGTAAAATCTAAAGTATAATAATTATTATTATATTAAAATATGTATAAAAAGATATAGCTTTTGTGTAATTTAACAAGATCCGTTTCAAGTAGTTCAAATATATATGAAAAAAATTCAGATTGCCACCGAATGAGAATATATTCGTAAAATAGGTAGGATTAATTAAAAAGGAAGATGTAAGGAAAAAGGTACACCAGTAAAGAGTCCAAGACTCTTTGCTTCCTAAATTGCATATAAATGCTATATGTAGTTTTTTTTAGTTTTATAATGTAAGTAAGTCCTGTTACCGTTATGAGCAACAACTTCACTTGTTCTCATTTTGAATCTTTGTCCAGGTATCACCCAAGGCCTTTGCAAAGTGATCGTCTACAGACATTTCATTAGCATCACTGTGCTCAGTGATTATCACTTGTTTCTGTTGTTGCTGTGGCTGCAATTGTGGGACAATTTGTATTGGCGTCGGTTGAATTGGCAGTTGATTTTCTTGTTGTATGCTTAACATTGCTTGGTGATGTTGATGAATCTGATGCTTTTTATGATGTTTGAGTTTAAGTAGACTTTGTGCATGCATAACAGCAGCTTGTTGCTGCTGCTGTTGTAAACTTAATTGCTCTTCTAGCATTCGTTGCTTTTGTTCTTGTTCCAATTGTTTATTTCGCATAATGAGATCATAGTCAGTACCAAGAGAACGTCTAAAATGTTCATCAATAAATGGATCGCAAGTTGATGACGGATCTAAAATGACAATTTTGAGATTAATCGATAACTGAGAAAATAATACAAGTTCAGATAATTATTACCTGGTGAATTCGAGTTAGTATCTTTAAATGACGGAGCACGACGAATGACACTTGGACGGACGGAATCGTCAGAATCATGCTTAGTTTTAGTTATTCGCATATCTAATGGACTATCATCGTGATCACCGTCAACATTTATTTCTTCGTCGTCATCTTGTTCCATTAATTCGGGACGATCCAATAATGAGGATTTGATTGTATTATTATTGTTACTGGAATTTATGGGCGCAGAAACTGCTTGATTATTGATGGGTATTATTGATATACTAGAATGGGTGGGTGTTGTTGAATTTAATATGGCATTCTGTTGAGCTTTGAGCTGTGTTAATCTTTTCTTTGCTGGCAGTTTACTTAATTCGATAGCTGCTGAAATTTGGAAATTGATGTTGCGAAAATAATTTATTTTTTTTTCAAATCCCTTTTAAAATTTTAAACTCGTGAAAGGAATATTAATTATTATTACCTTCATGTTCCTGAGCACTCAATGCCGCACGAGAAAGTAGCTCCAATGCTGAGGATGACTCCATAATTTATAAAAAAAATTAAATTTGATGTGACTTTTTTGTTGTTGTGTGATTCACAATTTCTAGATTTTCTTATATTTCTCTCAAATGTACTTTCTAATTTATTATAATCACTTTACATGATAGCAAGTCACAAGAATAGTATTATACAAGGATAAAAAGTCCCGTAAGTCGGGTTTAACTAAATTATACAATTAATAGAATATTTGTCTTCTTCCAAAAAGTAGATTAGCGCGGTAATAAAAAATTAAAAAAAATGGACTTATTGTGGACTGTCTGTCCTCTATGGTGTAATTTATTCAATATCTCATCACTCTTTTACTTAGAATAACTATGAATATATGTACTTATTTATAGTGTTTCCTTCGCTATTTAATTAACTGACTAAAAGCATTTAAAACCGTCTTTAAATTTAATTTTAAGCATTAAAATAATGCGCTTTCGTTTAGTTTTTGAAGATACTTTTGTACTTAATTTTTTCCATGTTGACTGAACGAACAAGGGGGTAGGAAAGTAAGAAGATTGAAGAAAAATATTTTCGTACCCCTTTTCGTAACGAACTTTTATTTTTTTAAAATTTTGTACTCCTTTGTTTATGTTTGAAAAAAGTTTGAATTAAAATCATAAATTGATTAAAAATCATAAATTACAGCACATCTTTAAAAAATGTCCAATTTATTGAAGTTTTCTGACTTTGGACCAGATTCTGGTGGACGAATGAAGGTAGGATTGTGTATTAAGTGTTTATATTTTCCGGTTTCACTGTTTTAGTCCATAATTAGTGTAATTATGCTGTAAGAAATATTTCTAAATAAAATCACAGCGTATTGATAAGGCATTCAGTACGTAAGACTTAATGAATGGTTCCAGTTATGTTCTTAGATAGGATAATTGGAGAGTTTGAAAAATGGACATACGCAAAAAGCACGTACCGGAAAATAGTCAACAACCAGATTTTGTGATTATCAATTCACTTCAATATTTAATGGAACTATCATTTTAGGGCGTAGTAGAAGTCAAACCGATTGTCTATGGAAATGTATCCCGAGCATTTGGAAAGAAACGAGAAGAAGGTAGTTTTTGAAACTGCAGTTTTTGAAAGATCAGTTAAGTGACATTCTTCTATCTTCCAGATGGACACACACATCAATGGACTGTGTACGTAAAGCCCTACAACAATGAGGATATGCAAACTTATGTAAAGAAAATACACTTCAAATTACATGAGAGCTATGAAAATCCAAATCGTATTATAATTAAGCCACCATATGAAGTCAGTGAAACTGGTTGGGGAGAATTTGAAGTTGTGATCAAGATTTATTTCCACGACCCAACAATTTACAAACCTGTGACATTTTATCACATTCTGAAACTATTTCAACCACCTTCGGACAGCTCAACGCCAACAATCGATGCTCCATCCACAACCACAATTCCTCAAATAATTGACACGAAGAAACGTCTTGTATCAGAGTTCTATGATGAAATTGTTTTTTATGAACCGTCTCAGTTAATGCAACAAATGCTTAATACCATTCAGCCTGTTTCGTCTGGAAGTTGGACACACGATACTGATTGTAAGTAGACAGATTAACATAATTGTTTTGCAGATGATCTAAAGTTCTCGTCAATTTTCATACAGTTGAGGATAAAAAAGTAAAGACCCTTGAGCATATTCAGGATACTAGAATAAAAGTCAAGGCAGAAATTGCACAACTTAAGGAAAGACTCCAACAAGCACGAGAAAAAATTGCCGAATACAAGGAACTTATGGGAACTGAAAAGAAACAGCCATAAACATTTATAACTATTTTATCGCGTTGTATAAGTAAATTTGATTAAAAGTCTTAATAACAATAACAAGAATTAATTTCATTTCCTTTTTCAAATATAATTAATGCGTAGTTATTCTTCGAAACGTTTCGTATTATTCTAGTAACGACTTACTATACATATTCTAAACGCTTCTTCTAAGAACTTTTTAGGATAATAGCTTACAATAAATAAATGAAGAACATTTCAGTACATCATCATGTCTTAATATTTCTATTAACGACTAAGATAATTAATTTTTTTATTGTTGAAACTTCTGTTCTACTTTTTCTCGAAGATAAATTTATATTCAGCAAATAGGATACAGAAATGCCAATATTTAATAGGAATTTAATCATTAAATATGAATTAAATGGTCATTATTCTATTTTGTGGTGTACGAACTTTTTTGGATATTTAAAAATACTAACTTGAATAAAAATTTTGTTTAGGTTCTTCATAAAAGTGAGAAATTAATGAACAGAATATTGCGTGAGATGGAAACTATCTCAATGAGAAAAATTATTATTGTGTTAAATTTAAAAAGTAAATCATCTTCACATCCAAGGATTGATACTCAACAGATTTTCCGTTGCTCGAGTACCATGAGCGTACCCAAGGGAGAGGGGGTTCTGATGGGGTCCAGACCCCTCCCTAGAAAGTTTTTTTACATGGAAATTTTTCCTCTCTTAATTTTTTATGAAATTGCTTCAAATTTGATAGTTAATCATTCACTTACCGTTAGAATTAACAACAAGTACAAAACCATGAGAATAAGAAAAAAAAATTTTTTTTGGGGGACAAATCAAAATATAACGATCAAATTTTTGAAACATGTTAACTGAGATGCAATTTTTCAAGTACTCCAATTTGTTTTGTAAAAAAATTGTTGGAAAATGAAAAATATGCACAATTTTTGTCTAATGCCTTTTTAGTTTGAAAAAATCATTGGAAATAATCAGAAATGTGAATTACTTCATTAAATCATTCAAAAATTTAAATTTAACTGGATAAATTTCAAGAAAATTGAAAAATGTTAGTTTTCACTTGGAGTACTTGAAAATTTTCATCTCAGTTAACATGTTTCAAAAATTTGATCGTTACATTTTGCGTTGTCCCCCCTCTGGATACCCCCTAAAATTTTCTGTCGAGTAACTCATATAAAAATCAGGGGGGACAAGTCGAAAATTGACATTCTTTCAAAGCAGCTTCAGTTTAAGAGTCGTTCACTTATTAAATAACGCAGAACATCGACTTTAAAAAAAATCAGACCCCCTCTCCCCTAATGACGTAATAAATGAACGACCCCTTTGCATTACTACTAGAATTTGATCGTTACTTTTTGACTTGTCCCCCCTGAAAATTATTCCTTTTTTGTTACTCAAGTACTGATCATTGAGTAAATTTTCAAAAAGTTATTGAGTATGTGTAAAGTATCGATCCCTGTTCATATCATGACAAAATGCAATTAATAAACTCTTTCCTTTTTTGTAATATTTATTTTGATATCCGATCTTCAAGACCACATTAAAATTACCTTTTTTAAAAAATTACAACATTGCGGTCTGTAATTTTCTTTTGGAGATTAATTTTTGACAAATCGGTTGACATCTAATTGTATTTTTTCAAAAAAAAGTTGTATCATGTTTATTTTTATTTGAGTTTTATGCGTGTATGAGGATGCAGCATATGCTGTAAACATTTACATACAGACACATTATTTTTCTGTTATTTTGATACATCTGTATGGTTATAACCAATAATACGACATTTTTCCTTCATTCACTTTTAAAGGTCGTTCAAAACAAGTCAGTTTTTCACTCAGAATTTTAAATTGTATCAATCATTTTGTAACTGTAGAATCCATAAATATTTATTATTATGTAGGTATTTGGCAATATACACATCTGAAATATCAAAAAATACATTTCTAGCCGGCTTTTTTTATTATATACGTACAATTTAGAATTCCGTTGCTTTATTAGTGTATGGATTTTAATCAAACACATTATCACTAAATTTGTGACATATTCACAGTATTCAAGTTTGTTTTTCAAATCTACAAAAACAACAAATATTCACTAAAACTGGAAATATATTTTTTTATGTAGCCAGTTTTAAAGGTTTAATCAAACAGTTAGATCGCAACTCTGCAACAAATCATGTCAGAAAATCAAGAATTCAGCTATAGAAAAATTAGTGATCTAATTAAAGTTTCTGTAAGTAAAAATTCTGTATTTAGTTCCTAATTTCTAAAATGTTGATACCTTAAAAGGATGAAAGCTTCTTTAACTTCGACACGGACACATGGATTAGGAATCGAAAAGATGAGATAGTTGAACCAATAAGTGGGGAAATTATAGGTGAAATCCCAAAATGGATCAGCGGAAGTTTTATTCTAAATGGTCCTGGTGCATTTAAAATTGGTGATGTTTCAATGAATCATGTCTTTGATGGAATGGCTTTACTTCATCGCTTTCATATTGATAATGGAAAAATTACATATCAGTGTCGATTTATCAAGAGTGAGGCATACGAAAAAGTAAAATCCGAAAATCGTTTAGCGTTTAATGAGTTTGGAACAACAACAATCACCAATGGAAGCTTCATTCAAAAGTTAGTTTATTTTGTTAACAATTATCTAGTTTTCTAATATTAAAGTTATATTTTCCACTAGAGTACGAGCATTTTTCTCACAAAATGATGACAGGTCCGATAATACACTAGTAACAGTGTATCCAATAGATACTGATATGTTTGCACTCACGGAGACACCAATTATTCGACGATTTGATCCGAAAACATTGGAAACATTAGAACGAGTTGATTTAAATAAATCCACAAATATTGTTTTTCAACCAGCACATCCACAAGTTTATGATGGAATACTTTACGTTTGTGGATTGTCAATAACATCAGAAGGGGCCAAGTACATTGTCTTTTGTATCCCACAAGGAGAAGATAAATTTGAAAATATCAAGATTATAGCCAAAGTTCCTGCAAAACGTAAATTTAGCCCGGGATACATGCATTCATTTGGTATTACTGAAAATTATTTTGTTATCATTGAACAACCGTTATCAATGCCTGCATTTCAACTGAAGATTGCGTCATATTTAAAAACGCCATTTGTCAATGCATTGAAATGGCTTAAGAATGAAAGTACATACATATTTTTGGTTGACAGAGTTTCGGGCGAAGTAAAGTACACATTTGAAACGGAAGGATTTTTTTATTTCCATACAGTCAATCAGTATGAAAAGGATGGACATGTTGTGCTTGATTTAAGTTGTTATAATGATGCGGAATTAGTCAAGGGATTACTCGTCAGTAATTTGATTAATTTAAAAAAAGATAAAATCAAGACAAACATGTTGAATTCACGTGTGCTTCGCTTTGTTATGCCATTGAATGTATCAAAGGAAGGTGATTCTGAAAAGAAAAACCTTATTACGTTAGAAGGAACACAAGCGGAAGCATTCATGAAATCTGACGGATCAGTTTTTTGTGTACCAGAGGTTATTTGCGACACTCCATTGGAGTTTGCTACAATCTGGTATGACAAGTATCTTGGAAAGTATTACAAATACTTTTATGGTGTTGGATATGACGTGCATGCAGAATATCCTTGCACGCTGTTAAAAGTTGATGTTGAAAACAAAACCCAAAAGGTTTGGAAAGAAAAAAATGCATATCCAAGTGAACCATTATTCATACCATCAAAGAATGCACAAGCAGAAGATGACGGTGTAGTCATTGCGTCTGTAACATATGGAGGAACAGATTCAAATCGAGTAACCTTCTTGGTACTTGATGCAAAAACTTTCAATGAATTGGGAAGATGCGAGTTCAAAAATTTATCAGATCCAGTTCCAAAAACCTTCCACGGCTGGTTTTTGGATGAATCACATTAAAAATTTATTTTTTATATATTTTTAATTACTTTTATTTTTGTATAATATTGTGTAAACCAGTGTAAACTAGATTTTTATATCACTTTATCTAATAAAAAAGTAAAACTAACCTTTTTTACATTATACCATGCCTTTTACGCTCCTACCCTGGACCTATGTGATATTTTAAGTAGATATGTTGACACTTGTTTCTAAAAACTGTATCACTTAAATTGATATTAAAAACCATCACTAAGTCCATAGTAAATAAAATGAGTGTATTCCCGTGTATTCAATAATCGATTCACAAATCTATTGTCATCAATCATAATCAAAAAATTAAATTTCCTTTTGAATACTTAGCTTCACATTATTATTTTTTTCTAAGCGTTAAATGTGCTGAGTGACTTGATTGAATCACTATAGGAAAGAAAAGAAAGAAAAAATTACTCGAAGGCGTTAAGCTGTAATTCATTGCTTAATAATATCTTTTGAAAAATCTTTACACCTTCCTTTTGTTACCCGTAGTGCTCAAAAATCCTGTTATGAAAAGTCTGGATGCATTAATTGATTCTTTTGGTATCAAAAATAATTTTGTGGTAACATAAGTTTATAGACATCAACGTGACCGAAACAAGAATTTTTTAAGAAAAAGTTTAGGCCTTCATCTACACCCCTGAATATGAATGAACAAAGGAATTTATTTAATATCTGGCGCCATTCTTGATTTATCATTGCTATTATAATACACACAGATTCTTTTTATCTTCCATAAACATGCTAAAATTCTGATACAAAATTTTAAAGGATCTGATGAAATGGGTATTTGCCATCTGAGAATACTTGGAGTCATGTAAATAAATTATTGATTGAATTGGCAATAACTATTTTTTTCAGTTATAATGAACTTTACGTATGTATGCATTAAAATCGAAAATTCGTCCTTGAACCGGAATTTCGGATAACAAATAATCTAAGAAAGCTTAATAAAATCAAAAAATAAAGCTTAATAAAAAATTCAATGACAATGAACAAAAGTAAAAACTGGTTATTCGAATGTTCAAGTAGAAGACATGAAATACCGACGTGATTGGCGATATTCATCATTTAGACGTGAAATTTTCATTATTTATATTTAGTATGACTTAAAAGGAATTATGGCACACAAAACGTAAAGTGCAAAAAAGCTTAATAATGAGTACTACATGCGTGTGCTGCTTCATTTGCGAAAATTCCTCTTTAATCTCATTTTCTTGAAATTTTAAACAAATTAGTCATCTCATTTCTCTTTTTCTAAACATTTGTTGGGATGGAGCTGATAAGGAAATGATAACGAAGAAGAGCTTCCACATATAAAATTTATACGTATTTGCAGATGTAGTTTTGCAAAGAAATTTAGCAAAATTAATACGAAAGAGTAAAACAAAACTGAAAAAACTTTTTAATTTAACTGTTTTTACCGCCTATTGTTTCAAGTCTTATGCAATTAATAGATAGACGATAGGGGTTGTGGGCAAATTACGTCACACTGAAGAATTTGTGACAGTCCAAACACAAGAAATTTTGTGATGAGAGGAAATGAGGGGTCGAAAAAGTCGTGTTTTTGAGTGACTTAACTTACAAACGACCCCTAGGTCATTCCAGTGAATATTATTGAAAGATTCATTTAGATGCCGGATATTAAAAAGTAAAATTTATGACCAAACGACATGATTAGTTAATTAAGTTAATTCGAATCCATACTTTCAAACTACCTGCATCCTCGATTTGATGGTCAAATATAAAATGATGTGATTACCATGTAAAATTATTGAACTCACATAGGTATACTAGAAATATAGAAAATGCTTAATAAATAATTGGACAATAAAAATGAAAATAAAGGAAATGTGTGAATTTATTCATTAAAGTGTATTCACCTTCACAAAGAAACGTTTTCATTTATGGGAATCGTAATGCAAAATCCAGGCTGAAACAATACATGTAGGAACTTGTGAATCGGCTCAGAGCCTATGCGGCCATATTCACACCGTTCTGCAGGGAATCTTTCAAATAACTTTAACCAGGGGGAAAATTACTTGGTGGAAATTTTTCGTGCCATGTCTGACGGTATCTAAGAATTAAAATTTTGATGTTCTACTTAATATAAGAACTTCTGACTTTGAGAGTACCAAAGGTAGGGGGGGGGGGGGGTTCTATGGGTACCCCATTTAAAATTTTGTTTTTACATGGAAAACTTTTTCTGAAAAATAATTTTTCTCTTAAAGAATTTTCTGAAGTTTTTTGAAGCTCTAATTTGATAGGTTTGAATTTCACCGCTAGAATTAACAACTACAGAACCATGAGAATAAGAAATAATTTTTTTCTGGATAAGCCCCTGCTTCTGTCATTTTTTCTTGTGAAATTTGCCTAAATGAGGAAAATATTATTGTAATTTAATCATTTTAGAGGAGAAATGTCTGGGGTCGTGTGACAAATCACAAAAAAATCTATTGGATTTTTGGATACAAAAAATTCTTCAATTTTCTAGCCTTTTTGAGGAAAAAATTTGAAAATCACCCTTAAATTGAATTACTAATTGTATTCGAGCTTACCTAAGACGGACTTGAGCTTTGTTTGCCAGGATGAACGAAAGAATAACACAATAATTTTCATAATTTTTGAAACATGTTAACTGAGATGCAATTTTTCTAGTGCTCCAATTTGTTTTGTAAAAAAATTGTTGGAAAATGAAAAATATGCACAATTTTTGTTTAATGCTCTTTTAGTTTGAAAAATCATTGGAAATAATCAGAAATGTGAATTACTTCATTAATTCATTCAAAAATTTAAATTTGACAAGATAAATTTCAAGAAAATTGAAAAAATTTAGTTTTTACTTCATCTCAGTTAACATGTTTCAAAAATTTGATCGTTACATTTTACGTTGTCCCCCCTCTGATTTTCCCACATAATTTTAAAAACTAATTTATTTACATGTGCAACTTGATGTGAATATATAAATTGAACTAAAGTTACTTACGTACATATACAATACCTATGTGCTCATACTATATTCATACCTAAAAATTTGTGTAAAATTCATAAAAACAAAGGCGCCTTTGAAGAAAAAGTAGCTGAGCAAATACAGAAAAAGGCTTAAATGACCTCAGGAGCATGAGAATGATCGTTAGTCTTACTAGAGGTTGTGAGTTCGATCTCCGATTGAATTTATTTTTTTTTCTAAACAATTAGTATTAATCGATTTATTTTTAAGTTTATGCAGTTACTTTTTAGTGGTGTTTCAGGTAGATTAAGTAGCTCTCAATTATTGATTTTTAAAAAAATAAGAAATAAACGTTGGAGGGATGATTTGAAAAAATGGCAAAAAAATATAATATTGGAAAAAGTGATAACGACAGATCATTAGCAAAAAACTCAGAAATGTGCTAAAAAATACAC
This sequence comes from Chironomus tentans, assembly GCA_963573255.1. Taxonomy (NCBI): domain Eukaryota; kingdom Metazoa; phylum Arthropoda; class Insecta; order Diptera; family Chironomidae; genus Chironomus; species Chironomus tentans. Next base: position 25,184,172 of record OY754302.1, read on the forward strand.
AAATGCCGTTAATATGAAAGAGAATATAATGTGTTGTGTGAGTTATAAATGCATACACATTTGTATTTCGAAGAGCGGCAGCTCATATATTCACACTGTTGTACATCCGATGATCATTCCGAGGGAGTATTTAAGCACACTTTTTTTTATATTTTTCATGTGTGCGAGTCGATCAGAGATTGTGAATCATATAAACTTTTTATAGTCACATTTAAATGTGACTCACGATCGCTCAAACATCTGAAATACATAAACATTAGCAATTCCTTCGTCGTTGTATACGTTTTTGAACTGAGATAAGACTTTTTTAACATTACTTGTATTTATATTTCTTATACGTTTTTTTTTTAAAAGCAACAACAAAATTTATTTGTAATTTCTTCTCTCTGCAAAAGTCACAAATGTCTCACATTGTTCAGTTTAGTTTTCTTTTCGAGCGCGGCTACAAATATTTTATTATATTGTGAAAAAAAGGAAAAAAAAAATATTACTTAATTTTTATTGCGACCTTTGTAAAGTCGTCATTGATTAAAATCTTATCAGATCATTTAAATGAAACATTGTTTCTACAAATCTGAAAAGTGATTATAATAATTCACCATAATCTCAAATAAAGAGTCGATCGGAAATAAATTTTCTATTTTGAAATTTTAAAGTCAAATTTAGTGTCAAAATGTGAATTCGTGTATGTTGAATCAATTCTTTTTACATAATTTATCGGTCATTGATGCGAACCAAATATATAAAAGCAATTTTGAATATGAAAAATTAGAAGCTTGTGATAAATAAACATTGTGTGCTGACGGAGTGACAAAATGTCAAGGAAAAGTGTCTTGATGTGAATTTTTCCAGTAATTATGAAATTTTAATAGGATTACTTATTTAATACCAATCATCAGTCTAGGGATTATTTTCTAATTTCAAAATTCAATTTTCAAATTAGAGATTTTTTAATTTGATGAAATTGAATTTAAAAAATCATAAAATTTAAAAAAAAAATTATCAACATTTTTTTTCGTCACAAACCACAGCTAAATTTATCTTGTCGAGATAAAAAAAACTTTCGTGATTCGAGCGAGTTTCTTTGCTATATTGCCCTACATTAATACAATTTTTTTCTTGGCTATTTTGGAAATTCCTCTCTTTCTCTTGTTCTCTTATTTTCTTATTAAAATTTGGCTCATCAAATTTCTTTAAATTACACATTTTGTCTATAGACTTCTTTTTTAATAAATACCTTAATTTTTAAGAAAAAAAAGTAATCCAAAAAAGTAATTTAAGTTGAAAATGAACACAGAAAAAAGAATGAATAGAAAAGTTTTCGTGTTTAAAGTTTTTTTTTTTTAATGTCTGATGAGACTTGTGTATAATCTTGACTTACTAAAGTTCATACACATACATTATATATAAGGTATATAAACAAAGGAAAAAAAACGTGTGTAATGAGACTAAAGTCAGAATTGTGAAGTGATGTCGATGTTATGCATAGCCTAGCGTGAATAACTTAAGTATTGCAAAGAATTGCAAAAGGAGTTTAAGAAAGAGATTTATGGACCTAGACACTGTTAATTGAATCTTTAAATGAGAAATGAATAATTTGGTTGCAAAAGTGCTTTGATAATCTCTTGAAGTGTCATTTATTAATGTCATAAATATTAAAATTGATTATTATTAAAAAAAGACGATATTAAAAAATCATCAGAAGTCTATGCCTTTAAGCTTGTTTATTTATGACGTTGAGGGAAAAAAAGATGTCACATTCTCAGAATATTTTTTTTTCTTGAAAATTCAATGATGCAGGAGGATATTCCGATTTGACAGTTTCGTTGAATTTTTGGGTGAAGAGACCAAAATCCATTGTTAACTTAGAAGTTTTAGAAGAAATTTTATGTGTTTTGGTTTTGTTTCCAAAAATTTCCAGGACCGGGAGCTTTGTTGGGTCTAAATCAGTGTTTCTCAAACTTCTTCGGCTCGTGGCACACTAACCGCCATTTTGATGATTTGGCAGCACACTAGAGTCCCAAAAATTTAAATTTAAACCTTATTTTAGTTGGAAAAGAGGTCTAGGTTGGTCTAGGATTGTCTTACGGCACACAGTTTGAGAACCACTGTTCTAAATTTTCCGATTCTCATGCCGTCATTTTCAAAAGACCTTTTTTGGAAAATTAAGTCAACAGTTTTAAGATGATTCAGACATTTTTTTGAATGTGATTTTTTTTTGTTTTTATTAATTTTAAAAATTTATTTATAATTTCATCCAAAATAAATCTACGGTTAACAAAATTTCTCTTCATCACGTCTTTTCTCTCTGCAATATAAATAAAACAACATAAAGAAAATAAGTCGCAATTTCTTCATGATATTGCTTTATTTTCACAAACAATGCAAGTTTTTAAGGGGATATTGAATCTACAAGTAACATCACATATTTGACAATTTTTTAAGCAGCCTAGAAATTTAAAATAATCACGTTCATAGTTTCAATTTTTTGTTAAAGTATGAATGAATATTTTTTTCCCTAATTTATACTCGATACGTTTTTTACACTTAATTAACAGTACCACAATAATTCATATTAAAACCTACTACAAATATGAATATATAATAAAAACCAAATATTATTCGTGTATCGCTGTATATATTTTTTTCTTAAATTTACGTAATTCCACAAAAAAATAATATATAATATTGAAATGATGGAGTACATGTACAATTAAAATGCGGGAAATATTTGGAGGTATTTAGGTGAATTGAAAGTCTGTGTATTTTTTGTATATATAAATTCTTGTGTAGTTAATGAAAACAGAAAAAAGAGAGAAAGAGAGAGGTTTTCAAAAAGTACCATATACTACGAAACAACTGATAAAAATTCTGACAACATTTTCTTCATATTTCTCTAGTATTCGTTAAATAAGTATTTGTGAAAAACAGCCTAAGAAATTTACGAGAATAAAATAAAAGAAAAAATTGGAAAAAATTAAATTCAAAAATGTGAATTTAAGTTTAAAAAAAATTGTGAAATAAAAAAAAGTAAATAACGAGCAAAAGTGAATAAAGTTCTACAAATTAATGCAAAATAAATAAAAAATAGTTCACAACCAATTAAAGAATTTAGTACACAAAAATACAGTGTTTTTTATTACACAAGAATTTTAAATATCTAAACTAAAAACTAAAAACATAACTTCGAGACTATACGTGCAGTTTAAAAAAAGGAATACAAAAATAAAAACCTAACAACTATATACTATGTAAGTACATGACTGTGCAGTAAAATGAAATTTCTTCTTTAAATTACGTAACTTTGAATTTTCTTCAACAAAGAGGTTAGAAACCATTGTAACAATAGTAATATATTAGATAAAAAAATGTAAAATTGTCATGAGACAAGTCTGTTATGAACAAATTTAATTGAATAAAATTTTAAATCGAAGAGTAAAATTTAAAATTTTCAAAGGGTTTGGTTTCCAATTATGCATGTTCAATTTTTTTCAAATCCAAGCAGTTTTTCCTATAAAAATTGAAGAAACTAAGAAATAAACTAGATGTTTATGTCCTAAGTACAGGGGCGTACCAAGAAATTTTTTTTAAGGGGGGGTCCAATTTTTTTATTCTCATGGTTTCAAACTTGTTATTAACTCTCCTATGAATATTTGTAAATTAAAGCATCGGAAAAACTCCAAAAAAATCCTGAGAGAAAAAAAAATTTCGAGAGGGGGGGAGGGGTGTTGGTTGGTTTCTTCGAGTACGCCCAAGCCTAAGTACTAGTTACTATGTAGTCAAGGAAAAGAAGAATCAAAAAATTGCTGTGTTTAAAGATTATTTCAGCAAAACAAGAATCCCCATTGTGATCATTGCACGGTGCTGTAATACATTGACGATTTAAATAAGTTTATTTAATAACAAAACATAATGGATATTTTCTAACAATGTTGTTCACATTTCATATAAATAAAGCTAACATATTGCTACACAATTCAGATCATCTCGTTCTTTCATACTCACTTTCATCACATTGGCCTCTAGTGTTTTGAAAATATGTATGTATATACTTATAGAGCTCTTCCTCTTTCTCTCTACACCAAGGTAGAGAAGCTTCACTATATAATTTTTTAGTCATGGAAAATAAGAAGAAAATTAAAACTGGATATTGAGAGATTTTCAAGGTCGTTACTTAATATATTTCATATGCAGTTCAGTGTAGTTTTTTATGAAGATGCATTTCTTTTAAAATAGAAAATTAAATTGTGAAATACGACGACATGAGATATGCATTAGATATGCAAAAGCATTTGGCAAGAACTAAATGTGTTTAGCAAGTTGTTAGTGATAAACAAGTTTTATGTACATTTTGATAAACATGACTTACCAAATAATTTACATAATGATCACATTAGTATTTTAAAAAATTCTGGATAGACTGTTAAATCATTAAAAATATCAAGTTATAGATTTTTTCGTTGGATATAACATTTCTTACTTGATTTTTAGGCGCCAACTTTATCTAATCCAAAAAAATTTTAAAAATTTTCTTCAGAAACTGGATTAAATGTTGAATAAGAAATAAAAAGATATTTTGCATGATGTAATCTTTTTTATATTTTTTTCTGTATAATTTTAAAAGCTATGCTAAGGGGTCGTTCACTTATGACGTCTAGAAGGAAAAGTTGAGGGAAGGAGAATAAAGCAATAGATCTTCGAAGAAATTAATTCTACTTTTATGAAAAAAGTTCTCTACACAATTGAGTGACTCGCAAAAAACTGGGACATTTGTAATTTGTTAATGTAGGAACACTTCTGAACCATTTAAATGGTTTTAAAAAATTTTTTACAAAGAAAAACATAAAATAAACGTTTTGCATTTAAAATTTAGCTTTGAATTTTCAAAAATGTCATAAATTTGTTTTCGGAAGTGAACTTCTAGAAGAACCGAGACATTTTGTTTCTTTGACATTTCTTGATGGACATTATAAGTAAAAAAATATGAAGAATCAAATTAAATATTAAACTAAGTGATTTATTAAACATTTATATTAAAAAATTTCCCTTGAAAATAAAATACGAACATTTGCATAAATAATAATAATAATAAGTTGCAATTAAATGTGTCAAAAAGAGATAACGACACCTTAAATATTTTTTGAAAAAAAATCGGAATATTTTTGACTTTAATTTAAAAGTTTAAATAAAGAAATTTTTGATGCACAAATTCACAATTTTCTTTTGCAAATTTACAATTTGGTGCATACTCAAGAATATTTTGAATTATTTCAAATGCTCCGAAAAATCCTAAATATTCCAGAATGTAGTAGAAAATATTACGTTAAAGATATTTTTATACATATATTAAATTATTCTCAAACAATAATTGCAAAATAAATATTTTTTTAATTGTAACTTATTTATGCGGCTTGAACATACATTAAGTTTTTATTAGAAATTTGTGTATCTATGAACGTTAATTTAATTGCGTTTTATCTCAATTACAAAAATTGATTAGTAGTTACGCAGAGTGATTTACGAATATTACCGAGTTCTGGTAAATGATGATGATTTTGTGTCTCAGTATTTAATGAGAATATTAGTTTTAAATTGAAATATTGGAATATTTATTTTACTAGCATGTTTGAAGTATTCCTAGAAAATGTGAATAGAATTGCGATTTGCTTGTGTATGATTTCTGAATTAAATATGGCAATAAACGTAATAAATTTATAAATCAACTTGATTAACTCTTAATTAGGATAAAAAACTAGAATTGTTTTTTTTCTCTGAAACCCTAGCAAATTGAAAAAAAAACAACCTAAAAACATTATTTCAACTAAACTAAACAATATTGACATTTTTAAACAATATTTGGTCCTTTTCAATGTTAAAAATATATTTTTTCAACAAAAAATTTAATGATGTCCATTTAAATGCATTTGCTAATATTAATTATTTTTTATTTGTTTCATTTTAGGAAAATTTTGTTTTGTTAACAAGCTGGCTTCATTACCAAATAATTCGTCTCATCCTGTGCCCGTATTGTGGCGATCTCGAAGAAAGGGCGGTGAGTTGAGTATTTCTTTCTTATTTGGTATCACTTTATTTTCTGATCTGATATGACGATTGAGTCTCGTGTTTGCCCGTGTTTGCATAAACAAAATTTCGATGCGTATTAAAGTTTTAAGTTTTGTTCGCAGTGTTTGAATATACCCCGAAAGGCACACGGCGAAGAAAAGGAAAATACGCGAAAAATAGTGTCCCCAGGCCGGCGTGAGACTGGCGCGGGGCCGGATTGATTTTACTAAATCCGATTCACGCCGGTCTGAGGACACTTTTTTTACCTTTTCTACGCCGTGTGCCTTTCGGGTACCATATAGTGCTATAATTTTGAATGCATAACTTGTATAAAATTTCGATTATATTAAAATTTTTAATTTTTTAAGCTAATTTGACTGAAAGTTGATCAAATTCAATTAGCAGCTGTGGCGTAGTGGTTAGAGTGTCGGACTTCGGCTCTAACGACCCGGGTTCGATCCCAGGGAATGTCTAGTCGGATTTGGGTGCTTTTTCACTGTTCTAGCCATATCAACTCGGTTTGTGTGATGTCAGCACACAAATTGTGGCTAGGTACATTGCATTGATATACCCTGGGTCATGCAATTGTGCAGAGTTGGAAATCAATCGTCTTCAATGACAAAAAGCAAAAACAAACATAAATCTCATCTGGATGTTCTTCGCATCATAAATAAACAATAAATTTTTCATTTAAAATCCATAATTAAGTTGTAATAGCTGCTGCTAGATCTCTTAAAAATTGTATTGAAATACTGAAAAGCAAAAATAAAATATAACGTAAACATAAAAAAAGATCAAATTCAAGAGATAATATTTATTTTATGTCCTTTAGTTCCACATATGCTCATGAAATTTGCACACACGTTCGTAAATTTTGACATAAAACAATAATAAAGTCAAACTTTTTTTTTGTGACAGAAAACAAATTTTGCTCGATTGACAAATACAATAAATTAGCGAAGCATGCCCGAAAATATCACAATTAAAAATATTGCTTATATTACAAAAATCAAATGCCATTTAAATTACTAATTGTATATTGACACAATATTACAACAAAAATTGAAACTCAATCTGAACAAATTTAAATTATTCACATGTGGAACACGATGTGAATATTCAAATTGAAAAAATACAAAAAAAAATATTTAACGTCATGGAGATTTCCATTATGAGACCTTTTTACACTATATATAGCGCATTATAGGATACTGCGCGTCGTCAATGAATAAAGATACAGATTGACAAGTAAATAGAAAGTGACAATGACGATGATGATGAAATTTAATTACTATGTCGGCTAGACATTACATTAAGCATAAAATTATGTCGTAGCATTTTTCTGCTGCTATATAATTGCTGCTCTAGAAAATCATGAGGCATCATCATGATTCGCTCTAAATATCTATTACTCGCCTTTAATTCATCTGTTATTTCTTCTATTTCGTTTTACTTTTTCGCATTAGTGAAAAATCACTTTAAAAGTCATTAGCCTAAAGCTGCTCTATGGATCTGTTTAATGCAAAAAAAGAATTTTGTATGTTAAAAAGCAGTTAAAAGAAGAAAAGAAAAGAAACTGGTTTAATAAGCTGTGGCGCTTGTTAATTTAAATATGCTGATAAGAATTTTAATATTGATAAATATTCATATAATATTACGGATTATTACATTAGCTACCTTTGATTTGAGGTTGAGAAATAAAAAAACAAACTGTTTTGGATATTGATTTCCGAAGAATTCTGAGGAATTTTTTCTCAGTTCTGTTAGACTTTTGCAATAAAAATTTATTTTCAAATAAAAAATTCTCGCTTTTTTTTTAAAAAAAAATTATTAGTTTTTTAAAGTTGGAAATACCAAGAATGCACTGATTTATTCATCAAACAAACACGGGATTCTTTGGAATTTCTGACATGGTCCGGACACCCACTCGAAAAATGATTTACCTGAAAACTTTTTCTTTCTAAAAAATAATTTGATTTATTCTTTTAATTTTTTTCCGAAGCTCTAATTTGCAAATAATCAAAACTAATTTCTGATTTCTTTTTCTGAATTTTTAATCTCAGAATAAAACAACAAATAATTAAATTGTAATAAATTTTAAATTTTCATTTCTTGATTATTTTTCTGTAATTTTTTTAAACATACTTTTATATCTATAAATCATAGCTAGTTGAATTTTGTTTATTTGAACTACAATAAATATTTAAACAAAACACTCTTAAATGTCATTACTAAGTATTCCCTTAATATTTTACTTTATTTCGTAATTTATTATCAATTTAAATCAATTTTGATTATTTTTCTTAATTATTTAAAATATTCATCGCTACGAAAGACCATAATATCAAGCTGAAAATTTTATAGGTCTAAATTTAACGTTACTTAGTAGAAACCATTGTCTAATCTCATATTGTAATAATAGCACTGAAGTGGTTTTAACTTTTTTTGTCTATCAAACTTTTCGAGAAACTCAAACCTTTTTAATCGATTTTTCTTTGAAAGGGTTGTTTATTTAATTTCTTGACGTCTTAATTGAGTTTCTGCGTGTAAATTGATTTATTGATAAAAACAATTATTGATAATACTTTTTATCTGATTTAATTAATTAATTTTGTAAAACTTTATAAATTAAATCAAATAATCTAAACATAATCAAGCAAGACTTATCAAAAATATATTAGATTCTTGAAAAGGAAAGTAATTGAAATGCGATTGCGAGTAGCAATAGATGATATGCGTTCAATTTTCGAGAGGAAAGACATGTGTCGCTACTTGAAAATTTATTTGAAATTCAAGTTCATATAAATGGTATTAAAAAAAAGTCATCACGACAGTAATCAGATCCTTTAATCAAAATGATAAATTCCGAAGAGATATCAATCTCGAAGTAGAATTTTTAATCGCAGAGAATAAACAAGAAAAAGAATCACATAAAAAGTCTAATAAAAAGGTGTAAATTTTATATATACAGCTACAAATATTAAAGAGTGAGTTTTTTTTCGCATACTGGTTAGGTAGCTACTGGAATTAATTTCGCGTTGAAATAATATAATATATCGTTCTTTTCTTATGTCCTCTCCGTACGCTTATATGCAGAGAGAAAGATACAGATTCTTGTTTTCTTATTATTCATACATATTATGTTATTGACGATATTGCTGATGAAATGGAGTAGCAAAAAAAAAATAATAATAATAAATACAAGAGAACTGATATAATGTAATAAATTTCAATTTCAAGTGTATGAGAACTAAAGAAAGAGTTTAAAATTTTGATGCTCTTTAAATGCCAAGCAATGGAAGTATAAACACAGCCACATGATTTCGAAACTGCACTCTTTTGTTATTTTCGAAAATCTGTCTATAGCATGCTTTACTCCTCTCAGTGTGCTCACCACTTTTCTCTCGTGCTTTTTCGAATGCCGACAAAAATTCTCTCATTTTTTTTATTCACTGTGCTGTATATTGTCTTGATAAATATGTACACACATTTCAGTTTAGAGTAAAGGAAAAAAAAACAAAAAAAAAATTATTTCGTATTCGAAGAGCAGCTGTTGAGTAGGAAAGAAAAGAAAGAAAAATACAGAAGAATGAATTTATAATTTTGAGGAGAGAGAGCGAGGCACACATAGACATAAATTTTCGAAACAAAAAAATAAGCAGTGTTGTATGAATTCGCAATGAGTTAAAACACTTTTACGTGTTGTCGTGGTTGGAAGTGTATTTCATTCACCATGAGTTTCGCAATCTATTAGAGACGTGGAAAAATTCTCAAATTTATCTCATTGCTGATTGACATGAAAAAAAGTTTTTTTTAAGTTTGCTGAACGAGCAAAAAGTTATGAAACTTTAAGTTAATTGTGAGAGTGAAGATAAATTCCTTAATAGGTTGATAAAGTTCTGGAAAAAGTATATTTTAAGCTATACACGAATCGAACACATACTATATTTATTTTTTATACGGTAGCGTGAAATATGAGTAATAATAAAATAAAATAAATTAATAAAAAATGAATAAGCAGTGTAATAAAGAAAAAGGCTAATTTCTGATTCCAAAGCAGATATTAAAGCTCCTTTATTTCTTTTTTCAACCGGCCACTAATCAGAGTTTAAATTTAGGATATGAAAATGAATTTTTTAATTCATCATTCATACACAGTTGAATGAAAAGTCAAGAAAATTTAGTGTAAAAATAAACTCAAGGTATAACACAAATATTCTGGTGAATTTCAAAAATAAAAAAAGTGTCGTTTTTCACTTAAGTGTCATATTCGTTATTTATAAAGGGAATTAAAATATTGAAATGAAAAAGAAACTAGTAATGAAGCAGATCACGCTTCATGGGTATATTCACACCGTTTCAAATTTTTTCATTCATGGCTTATTATTATGTTACAGATAAGATAAGATAATAACCAGTATTCATCCACAGCCTCTAATTAAGATCCAGTAATCATCCACAGCCTCTAATTTAGATCCAGTAATCATCCACAGCCTCTATATAAGATCCAGTAATCATCCACAGCCTCTATATAAGATCCAGTAATCATCCACAGCCTCTATATAAGATCCAGTAATCATCCACAGCCTCTATATAAGATCCAGTAATCATCCACAGCCTCTATATAAGATCCAGTATTCATCCACAGCCTCTATATAAGATCCAGTAATCATCCACAGCCTCTATATAAGATCCAGTAATCATCCACAGCCTCTATATAAGATCCAGTAATCATCCACAGCCTCTATATAAGATCCAGTAATCATCCACAGCCTCTATATAAGATCCAGTAATCATCCACAGCCTCTATATAAGACCCAGTAATCATCCACAGCCTCTATATAAGATCCAGTAATCATCCACAGCCTCTATATAAGATCCAGTAATCATCCACAGCCTCTATATAAGATCCAGTAATCATCCACAGCCTCTATATAAGATCCAGTATTCATCCACAGCCTCTATATAAGATCCAGTAATCAACCACAGCCTCTATATAAGATCCAGTAATCATCCACAGCCTCTATATAAGATCCAGTAATCATCCACAGCCTCTATATAAGATCCAGTAATCATCCACAGCCTCTATATAAGATCCAGTAATCATCCACAGCCTCTATATAAGATCCAGTAATCATCCACAGCCTCTATATAAGATCCAGTAATCATCCACAGCCTCTATATAAGATCCAGTAATCATCCACAGCCTCTATATAAGATCCAGTAATCATCCACAGCCTCTATATAAGATCCAGTAATCATCCACAGCCTCTATATAAGATCCAGTAATCATCCACAGCCTCTATATAAGATCCAGTAATCATCCACAGCCTCTATATAAGATCCAGTAATCATCCACAGCCTCTATATAAGATCCAGTAATCATCCACAGCCTTTATATAAGATCCAGTAATCATCCACAGCCTCTATATAAGATCCAGTAATCATCCACAGCCTCTATATAAGATCCAGTAATCATCCACAGCCTCTATATAAGATCCAGTAATCATCCACAGCCTCTATATAAGATCCAGTAATCATCCACAGCCTCTATATAAGATCCAGTAATCATCCACAGCCTCTATATAAGATCCAGTATTCATCCACAGCCTCTATAAAAGATCCAGTAATCATCCACAGCCTCTATATAAGATCCAGTAATCATCCACAGCCTCTATATAAGATCCAGTAATCATCCACAGCCTCTATATAAGATCCAGTAATCATCCACAGCCTCTATATAAGATCCAGTAATCATCCACAGCCTCTATATAAGATCCAGTAATCATCCACAGCCTCTATATAAGATCCAGTAATCAACCACAGCCTCTATATAAGATCCAGTAATCATCCACAGCCTCTATATAAGATCCAGTAATCATCCACAGCCTCTATATAAGATCCAGTAATCATCCACAGCCTCTATATAAGATCCAGTAATCATCCACAGCCTCTATATAAGATCCAGTAATCATCCACAGCCTCTATATAAGATCCAGTAATCATCCACAGCCTCTATATAAGATCCAGTAATCATCCACAGCCTTTATATAAGATCCAATAATCATCCACAGCCTCTATATAAGATCCAGTAATCATCCACAGCCTCTATATAAGATCCAGTAATCATCCACAGCCTCTATATAAGATCCAGTAATCATCCACAGCCTCTATATAAGATCCAGTAATCATCCACAGCCTCTATATAAGATCCAGTAATCATCCACAGCCTCTATATAAGATCCAGTAATCATCCACAGCCTCTATATAAGATCCAGTAATCATCCACAGCCTCTATATAAGATCCAGTAATCATTCACAGCCTCTATATAAGATCCAGTAATCATCCACAACCTCTATATAAGATCCAGTAATCATCCACAGCCTCTAATTAAGATCCAGTAATCAATTTTGCGTAGCTTCTAGCCCCTCGAAATCCAAAATGGCGTCGGTTCCATATTCAGGCACAGCGAAGGAACCTACATACCAAATTTCAGCTCATTTGGTCAAAACATTTCTTTTCTATGAAAAAAATAAAATGTGTTTTGCAATAATCGGCTATAATTTGACCAAAAATAGCACCTTTTCGTTCCGTGTGCCTTACTGGATGCATCCCATGACTCCAAAAACTATACAGCTCTTGCCATACACATTATCTATCAGATGCAAAAAACCGGAAGTCTTAATATTGAGCTTGAATCGAGTTATCGCGGAAATTAACTTGCTAACTAACTTGCTAAATGACAGAAAGCGTTTTTTTGCGATTTCTCGGCACTGGAAGCACCAATCGAGATGCGGTTTTCACTGTTAAATTGGTAATTTTAGGCACAGACTTTCCATACTGAACACTATGGGTCGATTCCGTAAGCCTGAAGCAGCAAGTCCAAAAAAGTAGTTTCACTGAAATACCAAAAACAATATATTCACACACAATTAAAATTGGTGTGAATATGAAATCCAGGAAAACTAGTTAAGCCTATTCGAAGGATGAACATGATGAAATCTAATCTAGTTCTGTGAATCATTCGATAGTGTAATAATAATAATAATAAAGCAAAAAACATCGTAGTGAATAAACTTTAATACATGTGTGCATTAAAAACTATACTGAATCTCTTTGTTACTACAATCAAATGAAAAGAATTTATGTATATTAAATGCAATTCATGAAGTAAATGGAGCGAAAAATTAAACAACAGTAAAGTGAACTTTTTTTTACAATTGTGTAGAATATAAAAGTTATGTGTATATAGAAATTATTTTGTCGCCGACATCGTCCACGAGCCCTTGAGCTAATGAATCATGGTAAAGCAAGAACATACTCAGCAACTAATTTTTAACACACGAAAAAAAATTAACAAATTTTTCTTTATTGTCAAAAATATTCTGTTTCTTTGTTAAGTGTTCTTTCACGCACATTTGTATATGAGATTCAAAGTAAAAGTCTAAAAAAAGCCGTAAAAGTATTTTTTTTTTTAAAAAAAAATCTTTTTTTGAGCAAATTTTTAGCGCATTTTCCTTAGAAAGTAATGCGCTTAAAGGTCCACTTTGGCTGGCTGGCCCGCTGGCTGGCCCGCTGGCTGGCCCGCTGGCTGGCCCGCTGGCTCCCTCAAAAACTCGGCAGGGGAAGCACGTAGAGACTTCGGGTTTTTTGCATTAAATAGCTGCTATTTCGTAGGGGTGCGCAACGTATTTAGTTTTTTGAAAATCCTCACCTAAACTTAATTAAATTAACTTTTCTGTTTTTGGTGTAAAAAATCACTGACGTTGGATTAGTCAAAGTTTAACGTGACGCTTAAAAAGAATACTTATATTAAAAAACCCTTCAAGTCGTGGGTTCGATCCTCTCCGCGGGCAACTTTTTTTTACACTTTTTTGATTCTTTTTTACACTTTTTTGATGTTTTATGATGTTTTATGATTTATTAATGCATAATTAAATTTTTTTAAGTCATAAAACTGCAAAAAAGTACATTTTTTCATAAATTTTATTTTCTCGAAATGTAAATGTATGTAGAACCATACAAATGTTGCTGTCATTACTTGTGAAGTATAAGTGACAGATTTAATTTGTACTAAAACCATACAAATGTTTTGAAATAGCTTCCGGAATTTTTTTCAGCTACAACTATATATTTAAAGCATTTATGCTATGTTTTCAATTCATTTGGGGAAATAAATTAAGTGGGTACTTATTTTTACATTCTGAATTATGGATTTATTTACTGATCTGTGCGGGAAAATGCGCTTAATTCCCTCGATGTATAACACGAGGACTTTCTACATCTTTTCTCAATTGCTTGAACAAAAATAAACTGTGCATCATTTACTTACTCCAACAAGTTACAGAAAAGACTAAAAAAAGGAGTAGAAATCGATTTAAATATTATTTCAGTTCATATTCTAATTATAAAAAAAAATAAATAAAAATTTCGATAAGGATTAACTTACGGTGGGCTGACAATCTCTTATTTTTCTCACACTTTGTTCATTCTCTCTTGATTTTCCGTTCATTCTACATTCTTATATACGAAATTAAAAATGTATATAGCAGACGGTATTGTGAGTATAGCATTGGATGTGGAATATTTTTCTTATGAGCAATAGCAACAATCGTATCGAGAAAAAAAGAGAAGAAAAACAGCATTTCTACATCGAGTCTATGCATAATTATATTTGAAAACAAACATTATTTCCTTAACCAAACAACAGCTTGAAGCGCATGTAGATTACTTTACTAACTGCAGTATTCCTACAAGTTTATTTTCACCATTTGATTGTTCTCTTTATAGACGCACACTCTCATTACACTTGCTGGGGTCGAATAAAATATTCGTTTTAATTCCTACACACAAAAAAAGACAAAGCCTTACTCTTTTTGCGTAGACGAGTAAATAATGATAACATTACATGTGTTGTGTTTATATTAGTTCTTATCACTCTGTCATAAAGTATAACGTCATAAGTCCACATGAGCTTAGTGAGTTCACAAAGTTCTAAACGAAGGAATATTTAATAAGAAATCACAGCAAACTTTTGCTGATTTGAATTTAAATGTGTTTTTGAATTTTACAAATTTTAATTTTTCACTCACAAATGACTTTCAACAAATCAAGACTTGCTTAAACCCCAATCCTCCTAAAAGTTGAATGACAATTCTTGATCGAGACCTTGATCGAATTCTTGATCTTCAGAGACAGATAGAGGTAAAAAAAATTCTATCAAAATGATCACTTTTCATGGTTCTACACTTGATTCATCTTATCTAGTCTAAAACAGCTAATCGCTAGGACATTTTACAGAGGACAAATTCAAAAAATAGAAAACAGTCCTATGAAAAACCAAGCAGATAGTCAGCCTAGTTGTTATGATAGTAAACTTCAGTTCCCATATTTGTCTGGATACTATTGTTTATAACCCGGAAATGATGAAATTTGAATAACAAAAGCATTTAGTTCAGTTCTTACTCCAATAATGTAGACTAAATTTAACTAAAGTTAGTAGTAGACAAAAAGTATGCGTTTACTACAAAGTTCTAACGTAAATGTCAACCTAGCAACAATCGTACTTAAATTGTTTGAATTTGCTTTTTCAATGTCTATACTTCAAATTGATTACTCCTGTTATTTATTTACATACTTCATTCTCTTTAATCGGATTTCATAATTTTTGCTATTCCTTGTTGTTGCCTTGTTGTCGCAGAAAGAAAAGTCATCATCTAACCACAGTTAGCGGCCAATAGGCATAAATAAAAGGAGTAAAAGAGAGAAGTGGAGAACAAGTCAACGTGTTTATGAGAAGTAAGGCGCCATGTGATATCCTATCATGTGTACACAAAATACTACTCTTTCCATCTGCTGTTGTTGCTAAAGTTTGCTTCTTATTTCGATTATAAACATTTATTTTATTTTATCCCGCTTTTATATCTCTCTTTCGTGTAAAGTAAATTAATATGCAATCATAAGTGAGATAAAGAATCCACACAAGCCAGAAAATCATACAATTAAGAAAAAAAACGACGAATAAAATAAAATAAATGTGATTGGAAACTGTATTTTAGATAGCTCTAAAATATTTTTGCAAATATTAAGAAACCTCAAGCAGATCGCTTACAGAATATTGTTAGGCATTTTATATGTTTTAAATGGCTAGTGTCAGTTTAACAAGTTTGGTTCCTGAAAACCTAGAATCATTGGAATACGAATCACTTTTTTACTCTGCTTTAAACCTTAACAGACCTTAACCAAGATTAGAATCTGAGAAGTAAGCCTAGGCTTTAACGATATCTCTGCCCATACCCTTCTAAAGGTGGCTGTCCAGTGTAGACCTGACTTTTCTTAAATAAACATCTTTTTAAATTCAAATCTTTTTGGAATTTACTAATTCCTGAATGTTATTCAAGGTAGATGGTTTAGAAAATGATGCAGCAACAAAATTCCTTCTACGCCAGCCAAATATACAACGTCACTCATTTATTTTCACACCTAAAACATTAAGATTGTTAAATCTCGATATGAGAGTAGAATATCTCGTGAAGCTTCATTAATATGCTCGTGTGTATTTTGCTTTAATGTATGTAAAGGAGGCAGTTAAGAACTGGTATTCTCTTTCTTTTTCTTAGTTTGGTTTTTGTTACGATCTCTTCGGCCTCTAAAGGTCATTTGCGGATGTATTATCATAAATATTTAAGGTATTTGACTCGATCGCGTATAAATATTCGAAGGCATATGCCACGTGAAAATTCGCGTTCATCTGAGTGCGATTAAACCAGGGCGTGGACATTTGAGAATAATTTCTGGAAGAATAAACTTTTATTTAAATTTTTCAAACTCAATTTAGTTTATTGCTAGTCTTACTATTAAGTTAATGATGATTAATCTTTAATCCCTTTCTATTTAAAGGAAATGCTCAAAAATTTAATAAAATCGGATTTTACAATAAAATGATTTCATGAATCTTTTAATTTTACAAATTTCTTTATTCTTTTCTCCACCCACCAATTTATCTCACACTCAAACTCATTAAGGAACAATCAAATACTGATTGTGTGAGTTTTTTTTAAAATAAGTTAATTTTTTATATTTTTAAACTCTCATTTTCTCATTAAGGCTTTTATTTCTCAAGTTCGCTTTTTTGAGAAGTATCAGAAATTAAATATACATTGGCTCTCGTTTCAACACACTTTACTGTGTGCAACGTGTTTACTAATTTACACAAAATTTACCTTAGTTGTTGATGAATATTGTTTCAATTTTACACAACATGTCTTTTCTTTTACCCGTCTCATCACTTAAAATTACCTAGAGCTCGACTTTTTCTTGACTCCTACACAACATTCCGATTTTCTTCCAAAATTTGTTACGGGAAGGGGTCAGGAATGGTATAACAAGAGTTTAAGACTCCCCGTATAAAATTTTAGTTTCAGATCAAAAATGTTACATAGCAAAATATACTTTTTATCATTTTCTAACTTTTGCTTGCTTTTGGGTAATGGTTAATAGAATTTTACGTCACGGACAACTGCCCCACTTTCATAATTCTTGTTACGTCACAGAAAACTGAAGTCATAAAACTATGAATAGAATAATGCAAAAAATATTGAGTTCATTAAGCTATTGTAACAAAAGTAGACAACTGCGGATCAATTAATAATTAATTGAAATCCTACAAATGATAAATTAATGAAATGCCAAAAATAAACCAAAGAGGAATTATTGATTATTTATAACGTCTTGTCTTGTACGTCATAATATTTTGTAAGATACATGTTTTTAAAATATTTTATGATTTTCTTGACAAAAACATTAAGAATTATGAGGTATAATAATAAAGAAAATAAATGAGAATTTATGATTTAAGGAAATTTAAAGCAATGAACAATAAAATTTATACTTTGCTGGATTTTTTATAACTTTCCTAAAATAAAAAATAATGTAATGATTTTCTAAATATTTAAATGTAATTTTACATTCATTTTTGTACATTAAAAAACAATACGAAAACTGGCAAAAACAGTGATATGTCTAAAATTTCTAGTCATTGAATCTAGTTTTTTTTGTAATTACGCTTTAGATAAAATATAGTTTTCATCAGGGGGGACAACGCAAAATTTAATTAATTAAAAATAAAAATTAATTTTATTTAAGTGAAAATTAAAAAAAATTCAATTTTCTCGAAATTTATGCAGCCAAATTCAATTTTTTAATTGAGGACATGAATTAATTCACATTTTTGATTACTTTCGTTGATTCTTTTAAACTGAAACTGCATACAAGAGCAAAATTTTCATTTTGTTGATGATTTTTGTGCAAAACAAATTGGAGTTCTTGAAAAATTGCATCTCAGTAAACATGTTTCAAAAATTTGACCGTTAAATTTTGCGTTGCCAACCCCCACCCCCACCCTGGTTTTCATAAAAAAATATATTTACATCGAGCAATAGCATATTTGTAACATCATCTAAGGGCATGTTTCATTGTATCCCATTGTATTTATATAATGATAAAATTTCCATATTGATATTCTGTCAACATCGTGCATGGAACCATTAACTACCAGTATAAAATTTAGCATCCATATCATTGAAGACAGAAGAATATTGTAAACAACTGAATCGCCAAAACAAGAAGTGATTTTTATGGTAGATAGCATTAAAGCTCTAAAAGCTTTTTCTCGATATACAAAATTTCCATTAATTGATAAACAGATATGAAAAAATTTCCGTTTCTTTTATGCTTGTGCGTTTCCGTAGTTTTTTTATTTATTTTTTTAGCATTATTACAGACAGAAAGAAGTCCTGTTGAATGATTGCATAAATATTGATTTTTTTTGTTAACCAACACCAAAATGTTTACAAAAAAGAAAAATTACATTTTTAGAAAAGCAAAGCAATAATTTTTCATGGACTATAAATAGAATGTAAAAAACCAACCTCTATAACGTCACTGTTATCAAGAATTGTGTAATTTAGCCTGTAATGAATGGTACAATAAAATGTCATTTGAAGATGGTGGAGAGAGAATTTACAATACAGCACACCGGCATTGTTGGGTGCTTCCAATATTTTCTTTTTGTTTTTGAGATATCAATGAACTTAAAATGCTTTCTGTTTTATTTGCCTTAATTGCCTTCATGCCCATTTATTTTCAGCGTATTTTATAAACTTTGTTCAAAAAGTGCTATTGTGACTGCGTTGTCCGTAATAGTATCCGTCATGAAGATGAAAATCGTGTTTCCACCAATATACCCCTTTGCCACCTTAGTTTTTTGAACTTTTATACAACCTCAAACTTCCCCCCCCCCACTCCAACCTAAATCACGAACGTAATAAATGAACAGCCCCTATGATGTTGTGTTGTATAGTGCATTTTAAATCCATTGCAACGTTAGACAACTAGTAAAAATTCCAAAACAGTTTGCAATGACATGCCAATATGTAAATTTTCTTTGACGTATTTAACATTTAATACAACAATTTTTTGTGTTCAAATTTGTAGGTGGCAAACACTTTCGATTAAAGTGGGCTTTAATTTCAAATAATTTTTTCTTGTATTGTAATATTTTGCACATTCTAAAGCTATACAAAAATATTAGAAATTTATGATCGAAAATTGACAGCCTGTTTAACTTCAACTGTTTCTAATTCTGCCAACATGTTTGTTTATGCTAAGTTAGCATTTTTAAAGTAATATTACTTTTTTTATATATTTGTTGCATTGATGGTTGCTCGTATTGCTGTTTCAACAAAAAATTCAGTGATGACCTTAACAAAAATAATTTTCTTTCTATATTTTTTTGATAGACTGTCTACATTTAGACTAGCAAAAAAAAATATTTTTTATGCTTAATAAACTAAAAAAACAGTTCTTAAAGTATTAAAGATGTTCCAACATTTTAAAGTGCCTAATTTTCTTAAAAATCAATTTAGCAATAGGTTTTTATGGTAGGATCCTTTTTTGATGAGCATTATTTTTTATATAAAAAGCGAGAAAATGAGTCAACAAAAAATTAATTTGTTAAATTGGGCAGGATGGGAGGCAATAAAGCGGTAAATTGGCGAAATAAAAATCATGAATATCCTAGATCGGATGATATCAAGTCATTAATAAAATTTCTTTTCTAAATTATTCGATGGTACAAAACGGTTCGCACGTGTTTGTCATTAGAAAGTGACGCACTTTTTTGTTTTCTTTTTCTTTTGTAAATCAATAAGGAAATGTCTGACGTTCTTTTTACATATCATAAGTGAACTGAAAGTTTCAACTAGGAATTGTTAATATAAAATCAATTAAGTCAATCAAGCTTTTTATTTCACTTCGTAGAGGTTAAGTTCTGTTTGGGAGGTAAATGATGCAATTAAGTTCAATCTAAAGCTGAAATGATATTAAATTTCATATTTGAATCTTAATTAATTGGAATCTGTTTATATTCATTAGCTCATTATCATGATCGACAAAACATTGCTACGTGTAACTTGTTCGTCTTCGCAACGTGATACTTAAAATCAATTTTTAATTTACAAAACGAAAAAATAAACAGGCATTAGAAAATACTAAGAAAATAAGTGCATATAAATAGATATAAAATATAATAAAAAGGAAGAACAACACAATCAAATGGACAGACAGTGCTTTTTGTGGATTTACAAATGTGTGATATTCAATCGTGATATTTTAACATATAAAACACGGTTTAAATTTTAAAATGCCCTAAATGGGCCAAAGTATGTGTTACTTTAGCACATCTTGTCATTTTAAGAAGAATAAAAAGCCAGGTAAATGTCAAAAAAATGTCTCATGAGCTTTATACGCATTAAGATACTTTTTGTTCTTATTTTACGTTATATCAGATCACAGTCTCAAGTGTTTCCACAAAATTCATACATAATAATTAAAGATGATTAAAGAGATCAGTTTAAAATTAACATTTAGTTTCATTTCTTCCAGGTCTGCATCTGCGGAGTATAGAAGAGCCCCAAAGCAGAATGCCCACGACAATTGACGGAGGGCACATAAATTTGGGGCTCGAAAATAACATCAACAACCTAAGTAACATTTCAAGTAGTAATAGTCGGTTGGGTGCGACGCATTCACATAATAATAATGGTAATCATCATCAAAACAATCATTACGATGTAGAATTTGCGCGAATGGAAGCATGGCTTGATGAACATCAGGAATTTGCGCAAGAATATTTTATACGAAAGGCAACAAGAAACATTGTCGATGCATGGCTCGTGGCTCATGCAACACCGGCAGCACTTGCTGGAACTGACATGATGATGCATGTCTCATCGCCGACACACATGAATCAACAGCAATGTTCGTCACGTAGTGGTAGTGGCGCCACAACTCCAGTCAGGTATGAGATAATTATTGCTTTTTGATTGACATATCGATTGAACTATAGAAATTCACGTGTATGTTCAATTAAAAACATTCTTTGCTTATTACGTCTAATAGAAAAATCTCAGCCCATGAGTTTGAACGTGGAGGTTTACTGAAACCAATTGTAAATACAATAGATGGCACGCCAACATTTCTCAGCATAAACTCGCAAAACGACACAACAATGGGTTTAGTACAAAATCAAAATGGCACAACAAATAGTATTATAAGTAGAACACAGAGACTGTCACGCAATGAATTGAAGCATTTAGATGAGAAAGAGCTTATATTTGAACTGGTAAGAGTCTTAAGCTACTTGAATGCTTAATGTACATTTCTTCACGTTTCATCAATAGGTAAAGGATATCTGTAATGAGCTTGAAGTACGATCATTATGCCATAAAATTCTTCAAAACGTGTCAATTCTTCTCAACGCTGATCGTGGATCGTTGTTTTTAGTACAGGGAAAAAATAATTCAGATGGACCAAAAAGGTGAGTTAATGTACATTTGTTTAGGGGTTGTTCACTTAAGGGTGTCTGAGAATTTATGACAACTTATACAGTGGTGGGAGATGGGTGGTCAGAAATTATATTTTTTTGCGCTACATGATAAGTTATATATTACATGTATAATATTAGCATAGAAGCGGGAGAGGGGTTTTCCTAAAATAATGTTTTACAAGGAAAACAATTTATTATATTGACGCAACCAAAAAGGTAGAAAGGCACTTTCATTTTTTACATTTTTCTCGAGGCGCCATTGATCTTTGTTACACCCCTGCTGACTTCCCCTTTATATTCCTCACCATTGAAGTCAGATGAAATAAGAATAGAAAAACAGATTTTTGCTTTTAACGTAAAGAATTTTTTATATTACCCACCTTTACAATTAGCATGTGTATAGTGTTCTGGCTGTTGAGCATCATGTGGCAATAAATTACAATTCAAGAGAGACTGAGAGTAAAAGTGAACTAATGGAAAAAAATAATTTATAAAATTGAATATTTCTATGGGGATAAAAAAAATACACGAGTAAGGAAAACAAATGATTATAGTGATGGACATCTTTTATTTGTTCGTGGCACTTGTGACATTTGTTTGTTCGTCATGTGACGTTTAATTTTTTACATTACTATTTCAAGTAACAATAAAAAGTATTAGTTGCTTCCACTCGTAAAGTGTATACAACTATTTAACTAAGTTATCAGTAATCATATGTCAGCAGAATAGTCATAAATTTTTCAATTTTCAAATTTTTTGTATGGAAAAATTTTTATCTCAAAAACCCTAGAGAATTTAAGAATATTTGGGTGAAAGAGGGGGGGGGGGGGCAAATGTATTCTTAATTAATTGGTTATAACCAGGGAGGAGACAACGCAAAATATGAGATGAAATTTTGGAAGTACTCAAATTTGTTTTGCAAAAAAATCGTCCAAAATAGAAAATTTTGCAAAACTTCTGTTACATGCAGTTTCAGCTTCAAAAAATCAATGGAAGTAATTAGAAATGTGAATTACTTCATATCCTCAATCAAAATATTGAATTCGGATGAATAAATTTCGAGAAAATTGAAAATTTTTAATTTTCACTTGGAGTACTTGAAAAATTGCATCTCAGTAAACATGCTTTGAAAATTTGATTGAGGAATTTTTTGTTGATCGTTTCTTGTTGGTATAAATAAACTGCACGATTGTAATGTAATTAAAAGTGACTTAATGTTTATTTAATAAGAGACGATGTTTCTCTCTTGAGTTCATAATAAAGACTAACTTTTACATAGAGAGGGGAAAACAACTCAAAAAGGGGAAGTCAACTAATTGTAGTTGCTTTTACAATTCAAATATAAAATCACCGTTGATATATTCTCAACATTTCTCAACATATATTTCTACTACAATAATTAGATAAAACGTTTAAAGAGACACACCTTTTTACAAAAGTTTTTGGTTTTAATATTTCCATAAAAAATTCGCTAAAAATATTGTTGAATAATTCTAAAATTTACCAAAATCTTTGCAAAAAAGTAGTAAAATTATCACGTGCCTAAAACAATAAAGTCTAAAAGTATCGTAAATCATTGTAAATGGAAGATAAGTAGCCTGGCGTTTACAAAAAAAAGCTTGGTGAACATTTCCTGTGTCATAGATAGAAAACAAAGGAAAAGTAAATAAAACAGCAATTTTTTTTTTCATCAGTATGCAGATGAAGTCACAGGAAAAGACGAAAAGGGTTTTTATTTTACTGAACCTTTACACTGAACATAAGATAAATGGAAGAGATTTGGAGATTTATATAAGAAAAGATAAAAGTTTTCTTTTATCATTTTTCATGCCTTTACTTTTACCATACTTTCAAAATCAAGTAAAAGATATATGATTGTTTCAATCTTAAATCCCAATACAATTCCAATTTCATCTAAAAATTTTTATTTCATTCTTCTTTTTAAGATGCTTGGTATCAAAGCTTTTTGATGTGTGCCCGCGTAGCACGATGGAAGAAATGGAGTTAAGGGATGAAGTGAGAGTAGCATGGGGGACTGGAATAGCAGGACATGTTGCCGAAAGTGGAGAACCGGTGAATATACCTGATGCCTATGAAGTAAGTTTAATTAATTCTCCTTTTTTTAAAAAAAATAGCAAGATGAAAATTCTTTTAATCCTTAAAGGAACTGTGGAAAGCTCATTGCATCCATTTTTCGTATAAACTTTATGTCTTTATTTTTATCTTTATTTATCATATTCACACCAATTTTAATTGTGTGTGAATATATTTTAAATATAAAAATTTATAAGCCGATTTATTGAAGATCTTTTCTAAATGACAGCGATTCCGTTAATCTCATTGCTGATTTTTTTTTCACATTCATCATTTCTATTGTATTGCAATATACTAAAATAATAATTTAATTTAGGACCAACGATTTAATCGTGAAATTGATTTAGTGACTGGATATAGAACAAAAGCGCTTCTCTGTATGCCTATTAAAGATGCTAATGGTGATGTTATTGGTGTAGCACAAGTGATAAATAAGCTAGGCGTTGAACATTGCTTTACACCAAATGATGAAAAGGTAAGCATTTCTTTTAGAATTTAAATCCATTGAACTGTAAAAATCGAACAGACTTTTTTATAAGCTTCTACCTAATCCATATCTAAAACATTATTTTAAATCCTTAGAAGCATGTTTTAAAATGTGAGCCATGAGTTGCAATTTTGAATCTAAGAATCTACAAAGCTTGCACAAAGCCATAAAAAATTAAGTTTCTAATAAAGGAGAACAGAAGGGCAATTAAACGTTAAGTGGAAGCCATAGCATTTAATGCATTTTATATTCAATTGAAATTGATTAGAAGTAAAATTTTCTCTGACGTAGAAAATGAGCAGCTATGTGAAACTGTTTCAGGCTATTCATTAACTCTTGTATCATGCTTGAACGAGGAAAAATATTATTTACTCAAACTAACTCTAAAAAGTTTCTAAATTTAGATGAGAACCTTTGTTATAGCCTAAAGCTACATTTCTGTTTACTTTTGGAATAAGTTCCTTATTAAATTTAGTAAGTTTTTCTTAACCTTTCCTTTATGCAACTAACGTTTTCGTCCTTAACGCTGTAATTTTAACATTTTGCTCGGGTTAACTTGGATCTTGCTAATAACAACTTTTAAAATTTGAATTCTGAACTTTATTTCAATTTCACTTTTTATATCAAATTATTTTTTAATTTCTTTACAGGTGTTTGCATCATATCTACAATTTTGCGGAATTGGATTACGTAATGCACAGCTTTATGAGAAATCTCAGTTAGAAGTGAAGCGGAATCAAGTGCTTTTAGATTTAGCACGAATGATATTCGAAGAACAAAGTACAATTGAACATATAGTATTTAGAATTTTAACACATATGCAAAGTCTTATTCAGTGCCAAAGAGTACAGGTAGCTATAGTTTTAATTACTAATTTGATCTGTGATTGATCCTATAACTCTTACATGAATAGATATTGTTAGTACATGAAGCATCCAAAAGAAGTTTTTCACGTGTATTTGATTTTGAAGCTAATGATGATCTCAATGAAAGAACTAGTCCATTTGAATCACGTTTCCCCATAAATATTGGTATTACGGGCCATGTTGCAGCCACTGGTGAAGTAAGTATTTAACTGGATTTAACCTTTAACAGCATGATGTGATACGTGTCCACAATATTTTATCCTTTTTAATCGGAATTAGACTGTCAACATCCCACACGCCTACGATGATCCAAGATTTGATGCCAGTGTTGATGATAATGCTTCGTTCAAACATAAATCTATTTTGTGTATGGCCATTAAGAACTCTTTGGGGCAGATAATTGGTGTAATACAGCTCATTAACAAATTTGATGAATTGGTTAGTCTTTTCATGCTCAAAGCACATGTATTTCTATTTATTCTCTCTCTTTTTTTGCCCAAAATTAGACGTTCACTAAGAACGATGAAAATTTTGTAGAGGCTTTTGCAATATTCTGCGGAATGGGAATTCATAATACACACATGTATGAGAAGGCAATTGTTGCAATGGCAAAACAGAGTGTGACGCTTGAGGTTCTTAGTTATCATGCATCCGCATCGACAGATGATGCCGTACGACTGAGGGTAATTCTATTTATATGCGAAACCTTCTTACAATAAATTTATTGTTATATATTTCTGTTTTCGTACATACATATAGCGCCTAAAAATACCATCATCGGCCTATTTTCAATTACACGATTTTACTTTTGACGATCTGAGTTTAACAGATGATGATACTCTAAAGGCATGCTTGCGTATGTTTCTTGATTTAGATCTCGTTGAACGCTTTCATATAGATTATGAAATGCTCTGTCGATGGTTGCTGAGCGTAAAGAAGAACTATCGTAATGTTACTTATCACAATTGGCGTCATGCATTTAATGTGGCTCAAATGATGTTCGCTATTCTGACGACGACACAATGGTGGAAGATTTTTGGAGAAATGGAGTGCCTTGCTTTGATTATTGGCTGTTTATGTCAGTAAGTTAACAATTGTAGTTCAGTCACTAAATCCCTCGATACTTATGAACTCTTTTTTCATTCAGTGACTTAGATCATCGCGGAACAAATAACTCGTTTCAAATTAAGTAAGTTATTAAAATGAATTATAGTTATTTGTTGAGCTTAATTTAATATTATTGTATAAACAGAGCGTCATCGCCACTTGCTCAGCTTTATTCAACATCCACAATGGAACATCATCATTTCGATCAATGTGTTATGATTCTTAATAGTCCAGGAAATCAAATTTTATCGAATTTATCATCAGAAGACTATAGCCGTGTTATCAAAGTCCTTGAGGATGCCATCCTCTCTACAGATTTAGCTGTCTATTTTAGGTAACCAATCAGATCATTTGATTGAGTTATTTTTGACAATATTATTTTTTTATTTGATAATTTAGAAAACGTGGTTCATTTTTGAATACAGTCAAGTCTAATGTACCTATTGATCATTTTTCAAATGACGATAATCGGTCACTATTAAGAGCGATGAGCATGACAGTATGCGACCTATCTGCAATTACAAAACCATGGGAAATTGAGAAACGAGTTGCTGATCTCGTTAGCTCTGAATTTTTTGAGCAGGGTGATATGGAAAGGCAAGAACTGAATATTACGCCAATTGATATAATGAATCGTGAGAAAGAGGATCAAATACCAATGATGCAAGTTGGATTTATTGATTCAATATGTATGCCGATTTATGAGGTAAATGACAATTCCCTTAAACATAAATCAGTTGATTACTTTTTTGTTTCTGTAAAAATAGGCTTTTGCTGATTTATCAAAGGATTTGAAGCCATTAGTTGAAGGCGTTGTAGATAATAAAAAACATTGGCTCGAACTAGCTCAATCTGCTCAGGAAACGATAAAAAATCGAAAGAACAGTTTGAAGTCAATGTCCAATGGAAGCATAAATAATAATTATTACTCAAATGGGAATAATAACAACAATGGAGATGAACTTACTAATACCAGCAACGATAGCATAAAAATGTCTAAAATTGTTGGAAAATTTCCACTTGACATTAGTGGAATAACCTCAACCACATCTATTTTTTCTCCAACATACATTAAAGCCTCATCACAAAACGGATACATAAATTCATACAAAACGCCCGCAATAGTAAGCTTTTCCAACTGGAAGAAAAGTAAAGATAACGATGAGGCGATGGACCAATGATTTAATCTTATGAAAATCAATTTAAATCAGTAGTAATTTAATGCATTTTATCCTTAAAAAATTTATAATAAGTAAATTTTTTTTGAACGTAAAACTTTCATGACTAAAGGTGTTAAGTTCCAAAGTAAAACTTCAAGTTAGTCAGAAAAATTATCACTTCGGTTTTAAAACATCTATTCAGTATACGAAACAAGAAATGAGCTATTATAATCCTGTATGACCAAAGCCGTCCTTAAATTGCGTAACGTAAATTGTTTAAATTACACATCGTAGTTACTGATCGAGGATGTGACATATGGAATCAATAAACCCAATTTACTTAATAAATAGAAATTTTTGAATTGAATTTAAATTAATTTTATTTTTTTTCTTTTAAAAACTGTTTTTTTTTTCATTTTTCTTTTAAAATTTATCAAAATTTACTCAAATGTTTTAAATATAAAAAACCTAAACAAACACCAATTAGCAATTTCCATTTGTTTTCGGAATTCCTTCAATGTCAATTTTTTTGTAATTCACGAACAAGATAATTTTGAGTAATAACTTTCATTTCATCTGAACGAAATTTCTAAAAATTTCAATAATTTTTCCTAAGGGGTCATTCATATATGACGTCTACAATTTAGGAGGGAGGGGGGTCTGAGATTTGGTGACACCTTCATACAAAAAATGTTTTTTGTATGAAAAGTTTGTGACAAGGGGGGGGGGGAGGGGGTCTGAAAATCCCATTTTTTGATGAACGTCATTTATGAACGACCCCTAATTAAATAGTATCTGATTAAGTTAACGCTGCTTTTTAAACTACAAACTGGTAAATCTTAAATTTTTTTCTGAGCATAAAATTTCATGAAGTTTTTTTGGACTTAAAAATAAAATGTTTTGAAGAGCGGGTAAACTAACTAGTGTATCCTAGGGCAAGGTGTTCTTGGTTACCCTAAGGGCATCCTAGGCTAGAATAGGTTCATCGGGTAATTAAACTTTGAAGTGGCTTGGTGGGGTAGTGGTTAAGTTCTTCGAGACCTAGTTACAGCACAAATAATGCTCAAACTCATCAAAGGAGTGGTTTTGATCCAACTACAAACTGAGTGATGTGCAGCGGCGTATCTAGTGGGGGGAAGGGGGGGTTCTTGGTAAAAAAACCCAATATTTGTTAAAAACCAATACGAGTCTAAAAAAGGTAATGATTCGAATCCCCCCTCCCCCCCTCTCCAAAAAAAAGATTCTGGATACGTCCCTGGTGATGTGCTAATAAAAATTGATTTTTAAGGTTAGGGGCTCAAGATAAAACACCCCACCCCCTCTCAAGTTTATAATGAAAATTATATTTATTTTTTTACTCAACTGAAACAATAAAAAAAAGATCTTTGAAGTTCCATGAAATTTAGAATTCATTAAAAACCCATAAAAATTCATATTTTCTACGGTTGTACAAGAATAATAGCTATGCAAGATACGGAACCATTTTTTACCTATCATGAAAAATTATTTTTAAAAAATGAGGACAAAATGTTTATGTAAATAATTGACAGTTTTACAATGAATGAAGAAACTTTTAATGATGTTTAATAATTTTGATGACTAACATAGTATTATTTCTCGTCTTTTCAATAAGTAAGTCAATTGTGTTGTTAGTTTATATTAACCACCATCCTTTTATCATCAATACACCCCCGTAAAAAATAAAAGTTTTGTGAATTTTTTGTTTTTATTTTTGTGATGCTCTCTTTAGTTTCAAAAAAAGAATGTAAATGAAATAAAAGAGAATTATGTATAGATTATGAAAAAAGTTCATATTTTTATGATCTTTAACAATAGTAAATTGTATAAAAATAATATTTACACAACGGAAGCTTACAGGCTTAATTAAATAAACTAAAGCTTTCGGTTGTGAATTGAAACATATTTATTTTATCATAGTTTAATGAAATTTTAAACATAAATTATCAAAATTGTAAAAAAAAAACGAATGTGAATGATTAATGGCACAAAAAGTCTAGTAAAAGATGAAAATTTATTTTTCGATAGATAAGAGCAAAAATACCTAAAAAAGCACATACAAACAAAATATACATATTTCATGCAAAGATATCTACCTTCAACAAGATTTTTTTTTTCTCAATTATGTAAAATAAATAATTAAATATCTATCTTTATTACACAAAATATGAAAATATCTTGTAAAATTGACATAATTATGTTTTTATTCTCTCACTTTTAATTGATGAAAAATAATAAATCACACAGGAAGAAAATACTGTAGCGGTAGTAAAAAAAATCAATCTTTCTACCAAGAAAACTTAAAATTTCAATATTTTCAACCACTAATGACCGTACCACATTTGGGGTCGTTCACTTATTACGTTACGCAAAAAAACGAAATTTTAGACCCCCTTGTTACAAATTTTCTAAGAAAAAAAGTTTTTTGTTTGACCTGTTACAAAATCTCAGATCATCCCTTCCCCCTAAAAAGCAGGGCTGATAATCAAAGGCACAAAGGCAATTTTTATTTGAGCTCTAGCACTCTTATTTTGGGGTCTACCACCATAAATTTTGAAGATTGGTCTTCAAAACTATTCAAAATAGAAGCAAAAAATGACATAGGCAGTGCCTTTGCGTGCCTTTGCATGTTTTCGATTCTATATTGACTAGTTTTGTAGATCACAATCCCTTAAATAGTATTAAAATAAAGCCACTTTCAGGACGAATCTTTTGATATATGAACATCGGTGAACCCCAAAATAAGAGTGCTAGAACTCAAATAAAAATTGCCTTTGTGCCTTTGATTATTAGCCCTGCTAAAAAGCGAACGTAATAAGTGAACGACCCCTTTACAGGAAGGAAGAGGGAGATTTAATTCCTGAGTGTTTTTTTTTAATTTTCAGCAAACTTTTAATGTCTCAGTCAGCTGTGCACCATTCATAATGATTGATTAAAAATAGCAAGCATCAGGACACACCGAGGAAGTCTTAGAATTTCATGTCTTGATGACTTTTCCAAAAATTATCGTTTTTCTTATTTGATAAATTCAATGTCAGAGTAACAAGAAGGCAATTTAGGAGTTACGTGAGACGAACCTTTAAAAATTTAGGAAATCTTCACAGTTCTATCAAATAAAATTGCTGACGTAATTGATTGATGCGCGTAGCATGTGCAAAAAGCATATATCAAATAAATGAGCTTTAAATTTCAGGAACTTTATTTTATCAAATATAAAACTTTATTGTATGAAAGGAAATTTGACATGCAATTGGACAGTTAAGTTTTATTATTTTTTAGAAAAGAAATTCATGATACTTCCTTGTTTTACTTTGGGCATATCTTTAACCTTGGTCTTTGGTGTTACCTTCTTTTGCGGAGTCTTTTTTGATGGTGATTCAATTTTCTCCTGTGACTGTGAGTTCTTTTTTATGTTAGCATCGCTGTTTTCATTTTTATCCTCATTTTCCTCATCGGAATATTCTTCTAAAACTTTTTCCGTTCGAATAAAGCCATCATCTGTTTCAAATCGCTTTGTGACCCAACGTTTTGCCTTGTTTTTGTGTCCTTTCTTAGTATCATCGTTTTTCGGTTCCTCAACTTCTTCCTCTACATCCATTTTTTCTGGTGAACGTATCTGTTTTTCAGGTGTCATTTCACGATCAAATTTGATAAATTTACTGTCAGGCAGATCTGCAAGTTGTGGTTCATCCTCTTCCTCCTCACTTGAATCTTCCATTACTTGAATTCTAGAACGTTTCTTGTTTGGTGGATCTTTCAATTTTAATTTTTTAGTAGGAGCTTTCTTGAGAGACTCTTTCTTTTTGTTGATTTCCGGTGATGCTGATCGTTTTCTTGTAACTTCCTCCTTTTCAACTTTAACTTCAGGCTCTGGTTTGATATTACTAGTAACACTTTCAACTGTCTTTTGCTTATCTGTCGAACTTTTGTTTGAAGGCTTACTAAAGAATGATGAAATGCTGCCTTTTCCTTGAGAAGCATGTTGACTTTTATTGCCATTTTTCTTCGCATTTGGTTTAGCATTACTTGATTTTGATTCTGGAGAAACTTTTTGTGGTAATTCCTCTTTTATTGGATCGACAATTTTTACTTTTTCAGTCTCCTCCTCTTTCTTTATGATTTCATCAATTTTTTCTTTCTTAATTTCCTTCTTGTCTAGAGGTTTAACCATTCCAAATGGAGTCTTAATCTTTGTTGTATTAATCTGACTTGTTGAAGGCTCTTGCTTCACTGGAATGTGAAGATCACGGTTTCCAATATTGATTTGTATGTTTTTCCTGATAATAGACGTAGTCGATATAGTAATTAATTAGAATACAATATAATAAATTACTTACACATGAATAGGCTCAAAATTCGGAGGAAGATCCAGTGATTTTGAATTGGATTTTGTTTCAATGCTATACAGCCAGCAATCAAAGTTCTTCCATATTTTCTGTAGCTTCTCTTTTTTGTCTTCAGGCACGATACTAATAGAGAATGTCCCTTTTGTGTTGATTCCTTGAATGACGAATTCTTTTACAAGTTCCTTCAACTTTTTTTCATTTTGTTCAAGCCATTTGTTGAGGACAGTTTTTGCAACAGCATTCGATACTTGCCAATTGTTGGATATGCTTTTCAAAGTCACCTAATTTAAAGATTTAATTAAAGCGTAATTAACAATTTCATGAAATTTTGTATACCTTTTGCATTGAATCAAAAACAATCGTAGATATTTCCTCTAAACACGACTTTTCGATAGCAGACTCCATTATATTTGACAATAAGCGTTAATAAGTATATAAAAATATCAATTTAAAGGCAATAAACTTAAATTAAATAAATTCAACTAGAACTTTTTAGAAATATTTTTTTGTGAATCGAGCAGCTTTTTGAGCGGGAAAACTACTATGGGGTCGTTCGGATATTACGTAACGCTAAAAATGGACAACTTTGACCCCTCAATTGTAACAAATTTCGTTAGAAAATCAGAAAAAATTAATATAAATCCAGAGACCCCTCCATCCCCCCATGTAGTATTACGTAATATCCGAACGACCCCAATGCTGAGTAACGGATTTTTAAAATTCAAACAGAATTCCTTAAAAAAATACTGAATAGTAGATCTTAATAATTTTACAAAAATAAAGATAATGACACGATGATTAACCATTTATTTCAATTATACTGATAGTTTATTTAAATTTGTAGTGTTCCGTCTAATAACTGTTTAAGGACAACGAGTATTTCAAAGCATTTTACTCAGCAAAGAAAAGCGGTTATTTGAGATTTGAATTTTTCATCTACAGAAAAAATAATAAAAAAAATAAAATTTCACAAAAGTTTAAATTGTCCAAAAAAATTAGTTAAATAATGGATAACAGTGAGTAAAATAGTTTAAAAACGTGTAAGAACATAAGAAAAGTGTGTATAAGTGTCGGTAATACCGGAAAGTTGGTGATTAATGTAACAAATTGTGAGAAAAAATTATTGATGACCTGGAAATAATTGACAAACAAGACAAGGAAAGAAAAAACTTTTTAAGCAAGTCTATTGCGAATTAGAAATATAATAAATTTATGATGTCATTTGTTGGGAACGGTACTACTGGATCTGAAGCAGCTCAAAAGTTTTTAGAATCATTGCAGAATGATTTTCGTAATTTGAGTGCTGAAACGAAGAAGAAAAATCCCCAAATAAAGGAGGTAAATGAATCATGAGCTGTATGTTAATAGTCTGTATGAAAATGTTTTGCGAATGTCATCAAAATTCGTGCTTTATCACGAAAATTTTGTGCAAACATCATTAAAGAACTAACTAGTTGGGGGTAATAAATGTTTCCATTGATTTTTTTCCTCTTTTGTCTAACATAGACGGCAAGTAAATGTTTTCTATTGCTCTCCAGTGAATTACCTCATTTTACGTTCATCGTCGTTTATGGTTTAAATTAGAGCTGAATTATTAAAACACTCTCTATAATGATATCTATAGCAATTCAAATCATCCGTCATCTTCTTGCTTCAGCGATGATGAACAATTGAAAGAGTGGAAAAAAAGAAGAAAAATCCATAAAAGCAATTTACATCCATTCATTGCGTAATTTTCTCCATAATCATGCAACCGCATATTAAGGGAAAATCGATATCACTGTCCATGCATACTTTTACATCTCTGCTATCATGTTTGATTGTTATCAAATTTTTTTTGACTCACCAACCAATCAGCATATCGAGTGATTCATGATGAAGCAAGCAAAAATTCTATATTTCTGTAAAATAATTATGTAGGTCGACTTTACTTAATAATATAGAGCATTACTGAATAAATAAATAAATATTGACACCATGAAAAAAAGATGTACTTTGCTCTATGCTTATACATACATGTACAATGAAGGAATGCTAAAGAATGAAAGTGAACATAGATATGAAAGATTGATTTACTTTGAATATTAAATTGCTAGATTCCGTATGGCTAATTTTATCTTTTTGCAGTCATGCGAGGAAGCAATACAGAAATTGAAGTCGGCAGCAGCGAATCCTCAAACACCTGTGTATTATGTGGTTAATCAAATTCTATATCCACTCGTTCAGGGATGTGAGTCGAAGGACTTAAAGATAATAAAATTTTGTCTGGGAATGATGCAACGCTTAATAACACAACAAGTTGTGGATCAAAAAGGTGCTCGTTACATTACCGATACATTGTGGATGCTTATGGAAAATGGAATCGAGGAAGTGAAAGTTCTACAAAGCGTCACATTACTACTGACAACAAATTCTGTTGTTCATGGCGAGACACTTGCCAAAACTCTCGTTTTATGCTTTCGCTTACATTTCACAAAAGATTCAACAACCATCAATACAGCTGGGGCGACTGTAAGGCAACTTGTTTCGTTAGTTTTTGAACGTGCTTTGGTTGAACAAGAGGAATCTAAAAACGATGAAGAAGTTCGTGAGATAAATTTAGAGGAATTGAAAGTATCTCATGGAATGGCACCAAAAGGATTAAAAACTTGCGCTTCAGACGCTTTTCTGCTATTCCAGGATCTCGTTCAATTAGTAAATGCTGATCAACCTTATTGGCTTTTAGGAATGACTGAAATGACACGAACGTTTGGCTTAGAATTACTAGAATCCGTACTAACAAATTTCTCGTCTGTTTTCTACAAAAATCCTGAGTTTTCATTCCTCCTAAAAGAACGTGTCTGTGCATTAGTAATTAAGCTCTTTTCACCAAATATCAAGTATCGTAATGTCGTTGTTCCAACACAACCGTCAGCACCACATGACAAGCCCTATTTTCCCATCAGTATGAGACTTTTACGTGTTGTTTCAATTCTCATTCAGAAATATCATCAACTCTTAATCACTGAATGTGAAATATTTTTATCACTTATAGTAAAGTTTTTAGATCCGGATAAGCCTACGTGGCAACGTTCGTTAGCATTAGAAGTTTTACATAAAATGACCGTACAGCCAGAGCTGCTTGTCTCATTTTGTCGTTGCTACGACCTTAAAGATCATTCAACGAAAATTTTTCAAGATATTATTAATTCATTAGGAGCTTACGTCCAAAGTCTATTCGCATCTCCCCAAATGATGGGCGCTGGAACAAATCTTCAAACAACTCCACCAGCAATGATGGCTGGATTAGCAGTTGGTTCAGGAATGTCACCACAATCAGGATTCTTTTTCCGAGGAGTTTGGTTGCCATTAGTAATGACCTTTCCAACTGGTCAATCAAAATCCTTTTATTTAGAGATGCTTGAAAAAACGGAACCACCTTCAATCCCTGACGGCTATGGAATTTCTATAGCGTATGCTTGCTTGCTCGATATTGTCCGCTCTATTTCATTAGCAATCAATGGACCATCTATTGTAAGTAACTCTTTTGTAGTTCCTTCATTTGATTTTTATATTAATATTTTTTATTTCTAAAAAACATTTCAGCTTGGGGAAGAAAAACCAGTTCCTTATAAATTACGTGTTAGTGAGGAAGATAGAATTCTTCATTGTCAGATAATAAACTCAAGTTGGTGTGGATTATTGGCAGGATTAACTCCGTTAATTGACGCAAGTACAGATGAAGCAATGGCTGAGTGTGTCCTTAAATCGATGCAAAACTACGCTGCTTTATGTGGAATGTTGGATTTAAGTACGCCTCGTGACTCATTTGTTACAGCAATTTGTAAAGCTTCATTGCCGCCTCATTATGCACTGTCAGTATTAAATATAGGATATCAAGGAATGAATATGAAGGGGAGTGTTATGAGGACTGGAAGTCAAGATATGGGAAATCAATATATGCATCCACAATTACATGATGATAATCAACAAAGATTTCCAATTGTTGCTGTAGGAACGCCACTTCCGACAAGTTCTCTTCAACCTGGAGCACATCAAGGTCCAGTTATGCTTACTGCCAAAAATCTTCAATGTATGCGCGCAATATTACATTTAGCTCATTGTCATGGAGGCATTTTGGGCTCTTCATTCTTCATTGTCTTGGCAACATTACAACATTTAGCATGGATTTTAGGACTAAAACCATCAACAGGTGGAAGTCTACAAGCAACACAAAAACCAATGGCTGATACAAATTCAATTACACAAGTTATGGCTGACCTTCCCGTTTTATCGACAATGTTGAGTCAGCTTTTTGAGAGCAGCCAATATCTTGATGATGTTGCTCTACATCATTTAATCGATGCTCTTTGCAAGCTGTCACACGAATCAATGGAGCTTGCTTACAATAATCGTGAACCATCATTGTTTGCTGTTGCAAAGCTGCTCGAAACAGGACTTGTGAATTTAAATCGAATTGAGGTCCTATGGCGTCCATTGACAAATCATTTATTGGAGATTTGCATTCATCCACATAGTTGCATGCGATTGTGGGGTGTTGAGGCAATAACATATTTAGTGAAGGCTGCTTTGCAGTATAAATATGAAGTTCCTTTAAAAGACAATATGAAACTTCAAACATTACTGCTCGGTCCTTTGTCTGAATTAAGTAGCATTCCTCATGGAGATGTTCGTCAAAGACAGTTGGAATGTGTTTTGCAAGTTCTTAACGGAACTGGAGAAATCTTAACTTATGGATGGCCATTAATCCTTGGTATCATTGGAACATTTAATGATCATCATGGAGAAGCACTCATTCGAATAGCATTTCAGTGTCTACAATTGGTTGTGACTGATTTCCTACCCGTTATGCCTTGGCGGTGCTTACCACTTTGTGTAAATACAGCAGCAAAATTCGGAAGCCAAATGCAAGAGCTAAATATATCTCTTACAGCTGTAGGATTAATGTGGAATATATCAGATTATTTTAATCAAAATCAGGATAGATTGAGTCAAAATGTTGGCGATGACATCTCCGTTCTTCCTGACTTTCCGCATACATTAAACATGCCACATTTTGATAAGCTTTGGATGGTATTGTATGCTAGATTGGGAGATTTATGCGTTGATCCACGACCTGCTGTGAGAAAATCTGCAGGACAAACTTTGTTCTCAACAATTACTGCTCATGGAAATTTACTTAATCATCCAACATGGCAAGCAGTAATGTGGCAAGTTTTATTTCCATTACTAGATAAAGTAAGGACTGCATCCAACTCCGCAAGCAATGAAAAAGTTGACACAAGCGGAAACATTTTAATTCATCATTCGAGAAATACTGCACAGAAACAATGGGCCGAGACACAAGTTTTAACATTGTCTGGTGTATCGAGAGTAAGTTAAAAACAAACAAACTTTTCCTCATTAATTTTTAACGACTTTATTTTTATTCTCTTAGGTTTTTATCACGAAGTTTAAGTTGCTTCAAACGATTGGAGATTTTCCACGTGCAATTGCACTTTTGTTGGAATTCATTGAATGTTCAGCACTAAGCAAATCAAATGAGGTATCTTTAGCGGCACTCAAATCTTTCCAAGAGATTCTCTACAATAAATCAATTAATTCAATAAAAACGAATGGCGAGAATGATGATTTGTGGAATGTAAGTGATTATTCTACTTCCAACTGAATTAAATATAATGATTTATTTTATTTATCTTGACATCATATTTTAGGGAGCCTGGAAAGTATGGTTGAATGTTGGAGTCGAAAGTACAAAAGTATCTTTAAATGATTCCGATAAGTCATCTGATGAAATTTACATTCCAAGTCAAGCATTTCTGACTGCACTTGTCCAAATATTTCCAGCTTTATTCCAACATATTCATAGTCACTTCACAGAGGAAGATCTCCGGAAACTTTGTGATGTTCTCATGAATGCTGTCATGGTTCCTGTCCACAGCGATTCGAATCACATAATAATGAGTGCAATGTCTGATTCCTTACTGACACCACTTCACGATGGCATTCTCGACTGCATGGAACTGCTACAAAAAGAAGCTATATCAGGATCAACGCCTTTGAACACAATTACTTGTGCTGTTTTTAAGCAACTCTTAAGCTTTAGTCGTTTTGCATGCACACCACCATATTTTGAAAGCCGCAAAAGAAATATGCCACAGAATACAATGGAATGGGTCAGCATGAACTATATTCCATTTGGTGAGAAGTCAATGAGTGTTGCTGTGAAGCTATATCAACAAACAGCGAGTGACGAGAAAGTCATTGAAGGACAAATTTTGCACGAAATTATTAAAGCTCTTTCCTTACCACTAAGCTTAAAGTATAAATGCATGTCGAGCAGTACATGGAAATTGGCTGTTACAAGTTTGATGTCTGTTTTGCATTATGGTCTTCCTGTTGCACGTAAAAATCCAAAAGAGTTTTCAAATATGTGGAACGATTTGTCAGACACTTTCGACAAATTTTTATTTCCAAAGAGGTAGGTCATTGCTCTGTTTAATCGTATCAATTAAAATGTCATTTTGTTTTATCTTTTAGTGTCTGTCAAGTTGAGGATAGAGGACTAGATGAATTGGTACTTGATGAAGCGATTGATTGTCAAATAATTGAGCAGTTGCGTGATGAAGTTTTACCATATTCTGGCGAAATTCCACATCATTTTATTCTAAATGTTGTCGTCTTATTAAATAAGGGTTCCATTCATTCAACAGCAACAAACACTAATCCAAATCCAGGTTGTGATGTCGAATTAAAGCTACGTGAAGAATTTGCAAAGACTTGCTTCGAAACATTATTACAATTCTCATTATTGGAAGATAATGGAAGTAAGGAAATGACAGGCATTCAATTAACAAACAGCGAAGGCGGTGTTGCTGGCCAGCTTGCAATTACTGCTTTATTACATCGATTTGAGGAAGTTTTGAAAAAGTTTAATGATGATGAGCGTCAAAGTGGAAAATGTCCATTGCCAAGGTATCGATTAAGTGAAATTTCATTTGTTTTGAAAGCTGTTGCAACACTTATAATATCAATGAAGAAGGCGCCGCCAACAAAAGGTAATTTAATATTAATTAAACTATTATAACATAAATTAAAGCTTCTTCCTTATCGATAGTCGGTAAAACAGCATGGGAACAATTGATTGGACTCTATCCATATCTTGTCGATTGTACAACAACGTCATCCCAGGAAGTATCTCGGTCATTACGAGAAGCCCTGCTACAATACTGTGATCTTTTAAATCCACCACCAAACTCAATTCAACTTAATGGAAATTTACCTGCTAATGGCTTATCATCAAGTCATTGCTAACAGCAAACTGTTCAATTTACTCATGATTTCAAATATTTTGAATGAACCATTAATTCTAACATTAATAGAATATGTAGCTTAAAGTGGACATTGTTTAGGAATCAAAAAGTCTTTTTCAATTAAATCTTTTCCTTAAAGTTTTGCATGGAGTTAAAAGGTTTTTTAAAAAAATTTATAATCGAATGAGAGGGGCGACTTTTTGCATAACAATCAGTAACTAAAGAATATTGTTTTGCAAAAATTCGCTTGACATTAAATTTATACATTACAAAGAATGAAAACGAAGAAATCATTAATAATTTTAAAGCAATAATCAAGATTTAAAAGAAGAAAAAAAAAACGTTTTAAAAGAAAATAATCTTTTTTGATAGATGAGTAGACGAAACAAATATCTAGAAGCATTAATTCATCTCTTTTCCATTGTTGATCTATTAAATTATTTTTTTTAAAGTATTAACTTATGTTATGTTTATATTTTGCATTAAATAAGTTTCCATTCAAAAAATAACTTTTTTTTGACTAAATACGAAAACATTGATGCCAAGAATAATCGGATTTACAGAGATCATCAGCCTTAAAACGAGATGTTTTAGACAATACAAAAAAAAATTCAAAAAACTTTCTATAAATATGGAAGTAACTTTTGTGTAAATTACTTTATCAAAAACATTTTATAGAATTAGACGGTAAACAATTAAATTATTTAATTAAAGAAAGAAAACTATTGTAAAGGAAGCTCTGATGAAAAATGTGCAATGTTTATGTTTCCTCTCTTATTTAAAACGAAAACTTTCACAAATGATTGCGTGTGTAAAGAAGTGATTTATGTTGAATGATTAAAATTTGCAGAATGGTAACGAAATCTTGAAGATGTTATATTATTTTGATTATTAGATATTAAAGACAATTATATTTTGTTTCAAAAATCTTTTACGTACCTACTAAATAAAGAAAAATAAAAAATCAAAATCCTTTGATCTATGTCTGCCTCGTTGTAAATAAAATGTTGATTTTACGCTGGACCACAACAGAAAATCCGTAATAACAGGCTGAAATGATATAAATCCCAAAAATACAGGCATAGTTCGATCGTTCTAATAGGTTAGTTGATTGTGGACAGTATGTTCTATTTCTCTTTTCTAGCACCAGGCTACGTATCCAGTGGGGTTTTGGGGGTCAAACCATCCCCATCCACCATTTTTTGAAAAACCAATACTACTATTGGAAGTTATACTATTGGAAGAGATCTCCCCAAAAAAACAATGATTTTAAAAACTCTTCCCAAAAAAAACATCTTGGAAACGCCCCTGCCCAGCACGTCACTCGATTACATACTTAATATAACGAATTAGTTGATAATAGACGTTATAATTTTCTTCGAGAAAGAGAGAGAGAGAGATCGTCAAACCATTAGATTCGTCACACCTTAAGTATGCAAGTATCACACACGTAAAAATGTGGCCCAGACCTACGTGAACGTAGCTCCACGCTGGATTTGGTGAAATCCATACGGGATATATAAACAGTATTTGATAGCTTGAAAATTTGCGTAATAATCGAACCCACATTCTCACATAACAAGAGGCTACAGATACTACTCTGCTCACTCCGACAGAGACCTTATTTTTAGACTGGCCTAGATTCACCTACATTCGATTTGATGCTCTAGATCAGAACATAGCAATGAGGGTTTTTTTTGGAGTCAAAACACCTTTCAATAGAAATAATCTTCAATTTGCTTGAAAAAAATCCAAAAACTCCTTAAATCTTGTGCGTCTATACAAAAAAAATTCAAAGCACCCCGTCGAAAAATTTCTGGTTACTCCTCTGCTTCAGATATTTGGTAAGCGGTCATTCACTTATGACGTCCATCAAAAAATAGGATTTTTAGACCTCTCTTGTCACAAAATTTTAATGCAAAAAAATTTCTTTAATTTAAAGTGTCACAAAATCTCAGACCAAACCTAAATCATGGTCCATGGACGTCATAAGTGAATGACCCCTAAGGTGATCCAGATTTCTTCTGGAATATTTTTTGGTTCGATACTTTAGTCCATCTTATCTAGTGTAAAGCAGCTAATTTTCAAAATTAGAGGATATTTTGACTGAAATAGAGTACAATTTCTGAAAATAGAGAGCAAAATGAACCTTTCAGAGGAAAGAACATAAATTTCAAAAATAGATTACAGTCCTCTGAAAAATTAAGCAGATGGCTACATATTGGGATTAATGAAGTAAAGTGAAGAGTTCTTGTTTTATTCAGCAAATTTAAATGACTTTATTCTTTAGTAACAGCATAGAAATGCCTTGGAATTCATCGTTTACAGGAAGCAATGAATTTCATTAATTATAGTTTAATAGATAAAGTTAAGGTATGAGAAATAAGAAATCAATCTTAAAACTATATACATAATAAAATTAATAAACAAAAAAAAAGATGTTTGAAGGAAGAAAATCTTTAATAACAATAATAATTAGACGAGAATAAAGGAGCTTCTCGCTATTTAAAATAAAAATGCTTTTTTTTCGTGTTGTATCACCATAAATTACTATAACTCATTAATCAAATAAACTTTAAGCATAACAATTTACAAAGCTTCTTTACTAGAAGCATAAAAGCATGCTGATTGTTCATCGCACATTTTCGCGTTTTACGAGATTTGCTTTATGTAATAATACACACTTTCTCATATCTCATACATAGAATAATTATCATTAAAAAATACTTTATGACTCGAAAGATTTTATTGAATAGGCTTTTGTAAATAATTTGTAGCTTTTTATGGTAAAAAGTATAAAAGGTATAAAAATTGTATTATGGCCACTTATCAAAAGGTTTTAACGCATTTATGTACAATTTTTTGTTTGTATCTCTTTTTCTTCTCTTTCTCACTTTATTTTATTTTTATAAAATTAATTATTATTCTCTTCATCCGTCTTATTTACTGATGAAACGCGATAAATCAGGGAATTTAAAGCCCTGGAATGTTTGAGTCTGTTGTTTTGAGCGTGGAACTCTTTGTGCTGGTGGTGGACGTAGATCTGCAGAATCTCTTACATTTGTACTTTGAAGGTTCAAGCCGCATTGTGCTGAACAGACATCATCTCTTAAAATAACATCTCGTGGCCATTCACGAGCCAATTGTGCGCAATCTGTTATTCTTAATGATGCACATTGTGGCTATTAAGGAATAATAATATTAATCATAATTTGTTTTACATTGATATTATTGCTCTCGCATACTAACCCCTTCGTTTGTACAAATACAGCTAGTACAAGGTGATGGGAATGATGATTCACCAACACCTACATGTTTTCCTCCAATAGTACATCCTGAAACGATATTCTCGCGCCATGCATTAAGATCTATTTGTGGCATTGAGTGGCATGAAACTCTTGGGTTCCTGTTCATTTAAAAGTCATTACATTAAAAACATTGAAGCATGTATGAAGAATTTTAGTTAAATCTTACAAGAAGTTGCTTGGCAGGTCAAATGCAGCTCTTTGCATCTCTCCGGGGACGTCCAAGTTCTCGCAGATAATTTTCGACATTGTTGTTTTCCTCAATTCTGTCAACTGTGCTTCAGTGAAACGAATTGAAGGGTCAGCATTCTCGTACCTATAATAAATTATTATTAAAATAGACTCTAAGGAATAATAAAGCCACAGTTTCTTACCAGAAACGATCACATTTCCTCAACTGTCTGAATTGAATGGCAATAATGCAAGCAAAAGTAGGACCTACTAAACCACCTTGCAATGGTCTTTCTGACATTCCACCTATAAATAAATTAAAATACATTAAAATCTCATGCCATAAAATGAAGGAGCTTGTACGGTTATTTTACCTGGGAATAAGTCGATATCATCAGGAGTTGGATAGATTCTCTTCAATCGGTTAATGACCTCCGTTGGAATTTCACGTGATAGATCATCCCAAGTTTGTGCTCGTTTCAAATTACATAATGCTCGATAGTGATTATATGATGGAATTCCATGATCGCGACCACGTTGTACATTTAGAGCAACGAGATCAATACCTGAGAATGGAATTTTAACATCTTCGAATAAATGATTTGTAACTTCGCCAGTTATGAATTGATCGAGTGTTTCCATTGGTGTGGCGACTAAACCTCGTAAGATTTCGTCTAATATTTGTGGCTGTAACAATTGATCTGTTTTGAAGAATCCATTACGTAATAAAATTGGTGGATCAATTGGTTGATGATTTACACTTAAACGTGGGATGTGTGGTCTCAAAAGTGAATGTCCAATACGATAAGCAGCTGAAGCAAATTCAGTGACAATAGCTGGATTACAGTTTGGATTGTATTCCTTATAATATCCTTGTGGCAATAATTTTAAT
Organism: Chironomus tentans; assembly: GCA_963573255.1. Classification (NCBI taxonomy): domain Eukaryota; kingdom Metazoa; phylum Arthropoda; class Insecta; order Diptera; family Chironomidae; genus Chironomus; species Chironomus tentans. Next base: position 25,227,881 of record OY754302.1, read on the forward strand.
CCATAGAGATTAACAGCATTCCAACTGAGAATACGTGGAAGGAATTCATTATATGTAATGTGTTGATTTTGTGCTGAAACTATACGTCTTGCATGTTGGAATAATTGATCACCGCTCCAATGAGGATTGACTCCACGTAAACCTTCAACAATTCTGTTATGCTCACGTACGAAAATTGTATGAATTGCAGTTAAACCAGGTTGTTCGGAGGCTCTACCATCACCAGCAATAAAGCAATAACCGCTGGCTGATTTGCATTCAGGATGTGATGGCGATAACGGAAGTAATTCCTTACCACGTATTGGATGAATTGTTGTGTTAAGACGGCCTGATGAGCCTCGTAGTTTCTGTGCAACACATCCATTTTCACCATAAACTTGAGAGGCATCGAGGAAAGCTGTATTTTGATTAATCTGCTCTCGTGGACCTAATGTTTGTTGTCCTGGCAATGATCTCATGAATGGGAAGCATAATCGTTCTCCACTTGTAACATTTACTTCTGGATAGAAGTGATCTCTTGGTGGAACAGGGAATGGATTACATTCAGGATGAACGGTTCTTGGAGAATTACATGAGCGACAGCTTGGAATTGATTCGTGGAAACCTTTATGGATTGGAGTCATTGTCAAATCGTGATCTAAGAACTGTGCGAACTGCATAACAATCAATGAATAACGAGTGTGTAAATTAGAGATATCAGGATGAATGAGTGTGGACACAACACGTGGATTTGGTAATGGGGATCCGTTTGTGGAAATAGCACGAGGTTTAAGGACACCGTCATCATATTGTGATGGAAGTAAACGAGCAAAAATAGTTAATGATTGACCAAGAGTTGGATTTCTTAAATTATTACAATAACCAGTCAATGTTCTGAAAGGTGTCTTTGTATCGCAAGGTGCTGTAAGATCTTCACATTGTGGCTCAAGTGTAACTGGTGAAATAGTTCCAGTTGAGAATGAGTTGACATCAATATTCGAAATACTGTTGATGAAGTCATCTTGACCATTACTTAAATTGTTATCAAACACTTGTCGTTTCCTTCTACGAATATTGTGTAAAGCTCCAAGCAGTTCATTTGTTGCTATTTCATAGAAATGTGATGAGTTGGCCATGAGAAGAGCATTTTTATTTGCTTTACTGAACGAAGCAGCTGTTCCATCAGGTGAGCGGGCATCAATTCCACCTTGAGCTAGCCATGATTCATATTCAAAGCGATTTCTGTTTATCATTTCAAGCTTTGCTTTGTCAAAAGCTTCATTTACAAGATCTGAACTTAAATCTCCCAATTCAGGAATGTGGGTGCTAATTGTTGTATCAAAAGTTTCAATTACAACTTCAATTTCCTCTGCCCTCCATGCGCTTAAATCTAATCCAGACAAATGATCACATGAAAGCTGTGCATTCAAATATGGATCTTCACGGAGAAATGCTTTTGGTTGTGAGGCTTTGACTCCATCTGCGGCACACAAAAGACCGGATAAAGAAACACGACGGACAGCTTGAAGTTGATCGATGCTTAATGATGATGGTGGCAAGTCATTTTCATACCAGAAACGATCGCTTACTCTCAAATTTGAGAATTGAATAGCAAAAAGGCATGTAAGTGTTGGACCAAATACTGAGCCAAGTGATGGAGCTTCTGAAAGGGCACCAATGATCAGATCGATGTCATTTGGATTACTGTAATTACATTTTAAAATTTTTCATTAGAAAAACAGATTTTACTACCGTATTATGTCAAAAAACTTACGAGTAAATTTTCTCCAACAGTTCACGTCGTTCCTCAGAAATGCCAACAGATTCAATATCATCAAAACTTAAATCATCAGCTAGTCCTAAACGGGATTCACATACATTAATGGCTTTATGATAAGCAGGAATACCATGATCGCGTCCTCGTTGAATTGCTAATGCAAGTGGTGTCCATTCATCATTAAATGTCTCATGAAGTGGAATGAAATTTTGTTGTAAAGCAGGTCTATTGATCAAAATGTCTGCAGATGCCGTTGAATTCATCATGTCAGCTGGTAGTAAACTGTAAAATGCAGGAAAAGCAGTAACAGCGGCCTCATTAAATATTCCAGCGCGATTTGCACTTGAATAACCTGAATAGTGTTTGCCAGATACCAATCTGTAAAATTGATCAATATGATTAATGAAAAAAATGCTGTCATGATGATTACATGTAAAAATGATCTAACCTTAATTCGTCTTTTGTTACGGTTTGTTGGCCGAGGAGAATTGGAAGGAATTCATTGTATGTAATATGTTGAATTTGAGCAATCAATGCACGACGAGCTTCCAAGAATAAAGTTGAATCATTCCAGTCAGGATTTAATTGTTCAAGTTCTTCAGCAATACGATTGTGTTCTTTAAGAAGGATGACGTGAAGAGCACCTATAGCACCGGCTTCATTGCATCTACCACATTCATTAATGTCAACTTTGCCTCCAACGAACGTACGAATGGCTTCAAATTCTTCCTCTGTAGCACCATATAAGCCTGAACCATCAATAAAGCCAGACACACCATTCATTTGTTGACGGTATTTAAAGTTACATGACTGTGAATCACGTGATGAAATGGAACGACTATACTCTTTACAATCTTCGCCTGAACGCACATAACATTGAGCTAAATCATCATTCAAATTTGATTTACTCTCGCAGCAATGCGTCGATTGTGGTGAAATAAACTGGAAAAGATCATAAGCTAATAGCTGACCCCAAGCTGGCAACATTGCTGTAATATGCGGATGTTGTGAATCTTTGTTGATAGATTTTTGTAAATGTTGTATAATAGCATCGGGTGATGGAAGGGCATGTGATCCAATTGATGTACGCGGTGCACTCTTGCCATCAGCATAATCTGGCTCTATCGTTCGCATGAAAATATCACCACGTGCACCCCAATCATGATGATTAACATTGTTACATTCACCAGTTGGTGTACGAAATTTACTTGGAGGACATGGTGTCTCATTCAATTCCACATCACATTCATTTATATTTGAATCTATTCTTTCTAGGAGTAATGCTGAACGGGCTCGTGCTCGTAAGTCTGATGGGATTGTATCTTGTAATGCTAATGATGTGACGACTAGATGAATGCTATAAGTAAAAAAAAAATTTAAAATATTAAAATTATTTAAAAATATAAACTGAATGTCGACAATAAATGGCTGAAGTTCAGGTTTTGTGCTACTTAGTGCATTTAAATCTTTTACACTTCTCATTTTTTTGCAATTTTCTAAGTCAATTGAAGAAAAAAATATAAATATTTTTTTAATAACTTTGTCTTGGTAAATGTCAAGCAAATTAAATGTTTAAATGATGTTTCATATTTTTTGATTTTTTATTAACTCATCACGACAGAAGTAGATTACGGATATTGTTATTTGCTTTGAAAGAAAATTTCAATTTGATTTATGCAAATTGAAAGATGATATTTGATTTAAAATTTACGAGATTGATTTCAGGATGTGTTTTTAAAAAATCAAACTGTTTACTGTGAAAGAATTTTTTTATAATATAATTTATTTTTATGAACTTTATTGAGTTCTAAAATTTGATTGCATTATAATTTGTGATTCGTCCATTCTTAATTCTACAGAAATGTATCAAAAAATATTTTTTATAATAAACTTCTTTTATCTCTACTGTAGCATGTAAAATTAAACGGCAAAGCATCACGGCTCATTAAACAATTTCAAAGATTCAATAAAGCAAAAAATTTGCATTAATGCAATGAAAAAATTTCCCTTTTACTTTTTTTTTCTCTCGCTCGACCAACTTCCACAATGTGCAGCGTATTTAAAATATTTTATATGTACTATTTTTAAATGTGTTCATTAACTTCCCACAAAGGATAGAGTAGATTTACTGCAAATGTGAATTTATGTCATGTATTTGAATATGAAAGTGTTAGTTTTTAAAGAATATGATTTTCTGATGCAAAATTATTAGCTGCACAATTTTATAAATTTAGCATTTTTTTTAAATGCGCTAAAAGTGCTCGAAGAAATTTTAATAATGATAGTGAAAGCTTGCTTCAGCGGCGTAGCCAGAAATTTTTTGAGGGGGGGATTTTGAAATTTTTTGTATGGAAAAATTTTAGGGGGGGATTTTCAGATTTTTTTTAAAACCCTATCAAAGGGGTCATTCTTTTATGACGTCCATCAAAAAATGGGATTTTTAGACCCCCCTCCCTCCTTGTCACAAAATTTTAATTCAAAAAATTTCCTTAATTCAAAGTGTCACAAAATCTCAGACCCCCTCCCCCCTAAATCATGAACGTCATAGGTGAATGACCCCAAATTGAAGAATTGTTGGGTGAAAGGGGGAGACAAATCCCCCCTCTGTGTGGAGAGGGAGGGGTCTGGAGCTGTGTTTGTTCATATAGAAATTCTTTTACAGATCAGGAGGGGGTTGAAATAGAATTTTATAGAATTATACAGTTGGTGACAAAGAAAAGTTAAAAAAGTAGTAGAAAAGCAGCATCATGTATTATGAATCAGAGTTCAATTGCAGGGAATGTGTAGTTTAAATTTGGAGTGTGTCAGTCATACAATTAAGCTAGATATTGTAAGGCTTACAATCGATCATTTCTGAAACCAACTTGTACAAAGAAAGTAACATTGAATTGATATACCCTGTCAATAAGCAAAATAATTAATTCCCTAAAAATTCAAAACTTAATCCCTTAAATCCAATACCATTTTATGTAGCTGTAAACATTTCAATATAGCATCTCTATTTTTCACACACAATTTTATAAACAAAACGTTTTTAGCTTTTTGTGTCACTAGTTAATGATTAAATCAGTAAATTATGCAATAACTTTCCTATGGAAAATGTGTATCACTTTTCTTCTTTCTCTGTCTCTTTCGTCTCAGATCGTCACATACTTTCAGTAATATATAAATAAAATCTATTCATATTATCTAAAACATCAATAAAATTATTTCTTTCTCTCTCTTTCCAATGTGGCACGACATGCGGTGGTTTTGTCTGACTGATTAATATAACTTTATTGTTGTTTTCATCATCGTCCAAAATGTGTTTATGTCTACTCATTCTTTTTTATATAAATTGGAAAAATAAATTTAATCGTGTTGGATTTGAAAATTATAAGCGAGATGACAAAAAAAAGAAATCTTTCTCTCTTCTCATAATTCAGTTGCATAATTTTGTATTTTTCTTTCATTTTTTTAATCTCTAGATGAGACTATTAAATGTTGTTATGTAATCTTATTATCACCAATGTATGATGTCGTGCATGTTTCGAATGACTTGTTTACATTTTGTTTATGGTTCGTCAAATGAACTTCACTTTTGCACTTAGTTGACTTTTGTTTTGGTTTTGTTTGGAAATGTTTTCGACATGTTGGGATTTTTTTTGATGGCTAAAACTTGAGTAATATAGCATTGCATTATCAGTGAAGTATACCATTGATTATTTTGAACCACGCAATGCAAATTTCAATGCTATCTAGACATTTTTAAAAATTGTGATTTTTATAGATTTCCAAGAGCGATGAACTTTTTAATTAAAATCACTAAAAATGCAAAAATAATTTAATGATAAGAATAATCGAATTTGAGTGAGGCCGGTAATCATTGTTGTTTATTTGCCAGTATTTGTTTAATTGCAGTAATTAAATAAATTTATTCTTTTAAAATGAATGTTCTATAGACAAAATGTTGACAGGGTTGAATTTATAGCTGTTAAGTTGATGTATTAAAGGAACATCATGAAAGTATACAGCTGTATATTCAAGGTTCATAAATTGCCTGAGACGATATGCTATCTGGATAGGTCTAAGTGTTAAAAATTGTCATATCACAGATATTTTTTGTCTCAAATCTAATAATAGATCCTATACTTTCATCATATCCTAATGAACTAAAGGGTGCCAGCCACTCGGTCATGTGCATACCCAAGGGTCATGAAAAATATTTTTTCTCAGGCTCTAGTTTGTAAATAATACTCTAAAGTTTTTTTTTCTGGGTACGCCCCTGGACTCGGTGAATCCAACTAAGGGCACTGCGACTCCAATCGAACCGGAATCTATTGTACCATGAATAAAGTATAATTTTTTAATTTTTTTTCTTCCATAATTATATGAAGTGAGTTTTTAATGCACACATTAAACGATTTAGAATGTAGATTTTCAATTAATTCTTTTAAAAATCAATAAGGAAATTCTTGAACGGTGTGTAGTTATTAATTAACTAAAATAATGGTTTATTAACTCATGACGTTCGAAATTTAGATGGAGAGCTGTGTTTTTATTTAGAAGGTGAAGGGACCAATTTAAATCTTTTTTATTTTGGACATCATAACTGTCTATAATAATTTTTCAAATTTATTAAATTATTTTAGCATTTAATGTTTAATTATAGTGTCTGTTGAATAAAACAACTTTATAAATAACTTTTATACCGCTAACTTGAAAATAAATTTTAAATTATGTAAAGAATATTCAAAATTAATATTCTAAATTAATTAATCCTTTTGACATTTAAATTCCTTAAAACAATACTTTTTTTTTGTTCTTTAATTTCAAGAGTATAAAAAAATTGCAAAAAAGAGAGAAAATTTAGCTCTCATGATATTGGAGAGTTCATACCCATTAAAAATATATTAAGAGTTTTCAAGAGTAGCAAAGATCAACATTGACCTTCATTCACCTTAACATTGTCAAAAAATGATTTTGAAAAGCGTGTTGTTAAGGATTGAATGGCAAAATAAAGCAAAAGTAGCAACAATGCTGCAGTAGTGAGAGGTAGGAAAAGAAGAATGAAACCAATTTATATTCATACTTTTGGCACTGCTGTCGCCGTGTTATTTTTTTGTGAAAATGCAACTATACCACTTTCCATATATGGAATTTAATTACATTATATCAGTGCTGTTTCAACTGTATGTCCTGATCCTTTAATGTGTCGACAAAATGTTGAATTATTTCTAAAATGAGCATGAAGTTGACAGAGAACTTCAAAAATTAATTTTTAAGCAGGAAAATTAAAGCTTTTCTTACGCTGCATCAGAAATTAGATAGCCAACACCCAAAGTCAATCGAGTGGGTAGCAAATACTTTTTTAACTACAATTATGTCGACTCAGCAAAAAAAGTTTATCCATCACTGGATCAAGTGATGAAGATCGAGAAAGTAACTCGTTCCGTTGATATTTGGCGATTTTCTATGAGATGAGCATTTAAAAGCAGACATGTTTTGTGAAAATGTCCCATTAATTTTTTTTTCGTTGAAAATTTCACTTTCATATTGTACGTATACACTCAAAAAATGTAAATTTAATAGCAATAGCTCTATAGAGTAAGGAATGATTGTATCTTGATAATGTTAATTGATGCTTAACACATGTTCGTCACACTCGCTCAGTTATTTCGTCGAGGAATTCGTGAGATGAATCCAAACAACAAAATGTCACTAATTGTCATGACATATTCTTACGTCAAGCTGCTTTGCTGAGAAACATAAACAATAAATTTATAGAATTCAATACTGTCGAGTTCTGTGACATATGATTCAATGAATAAGTAAAATATTTCATTAATGTAAAGGTAAGAAAATTTTAAGTATTGATTTTACATCCGCATTTATCTGAATTCAAGTATGTTAATTTTTAAAAAAGTATGAAGCATTGTAGACGAAAGGCTATTTATGACTTGATTTATGAGAATATTAACTTTTAAAGTTTAAATCAGGAATTAAAAACTTAATAAATAAAATGAATATTTTTAATATTACGGAAAAAAGAGTCGTTTTTAGAAAGGGCTATTCGCAAAATTGACATCCATCTTTTGAGGGACCGGGGGCTGGATATTGGGGTAGGTTGTCTAGGGTTTTATAGCATTTACAGTTTTAGTTAAATTCAATTTTTTTGACGTTAAAATGCTGGCAAGATGTGATTCTTTGTGACAGATGGATCAGCAATTCTAAGTTATAAATTATTAACTTTGAAGGTCTCTATAAAATTGTGAAGAAATAAATTATAGTAAAAATTAATTTTGATTTGCAAAGTAAGTTCCAGTGTCTTCATAATTGGTCTGTGGCACATCTCTTAGTAAAACATTTTTTTAAACGACTTAGTGGTGTACACACAAAATTGTACAGTACATAGAAATGTTGCAAAAATACTGAAAATCGTTTCGGATGTTGGAAAGATTAACATTTTTCCGGTCCCAATACAAAATTTTTAGAAAATGAAAATGTGTAATACGCACAGAAATTAACAATAATTACCATAATAATAAATGCTTTCCTCTAATATTATTATCTAATATACCCAAAATGAACATTAATTGTGTAAGATGTGTTAATTATTTAATTATAATTCTGTATAATAACAGAAAATAACAATAATAAATGCATCATGAAAAAGAAAGAGAAAATTTGGGCCACACATCAAATACAATAGCAGCGATATTAGTTTGGTCATTTAACAGATAGTCATGAAGTAACAAAAAAATTTAATGAATTAAAAAGCACCGTTAGATTATGTAAAAATGTGCATCATGTCTATTGTTGTAAGTTTGTACGTGTAACAAATACAAATAAATTAATTATATCATTGGAAATGTGCTGACTTCCAGCAGTGCCATTTTACGTTTAACTTTTTATTGAATCATTGAAGTCAAGAGTATTTTTGCATCCTCATTTGGGATGTTAATTAAGAAATCAGAAGAACTTTATTTAGTCATCGAGATTTTCTTCGAATAAGTCGAGTATGATGTAATGTGGAATATTTGTTATTCATACACTTCTGAACTTCTTCACGTTATTGACATTGATATGCACACGCTCAAAAATTTTGTTATTCCCCAAAGACAAGACAATGAAAATAGTTAAGAAATTTTATATCATAAATTTTTTTTGCAAATTATATTTTTGATTTTTAATTGTCAATCAATTATGGCTGTAGCTCGTGAATCAATTTATTTAAGTGTTAATTTATTTTACTCGCGTACTCACGTGAAAGAAGTTAGTAGTACTGAAAATGGTGAAATATTGTGTAAACACTTATAACACCTCCAAATAGCTCCAACATTAAAACGTGGTAAATAGACCTTAATACCTTTATAAACAAGACAGTTATCAGAGTGAGGATTTTTACCTTACAATCTACAAAAATTAATTAGAGTTGAAAGCAATGTAATTTCACCATTAATTAACAAAAATAACGCTTAAAGCTGAGTTTTTTTCACGATATGAGGATGTCTGATATTAAATAATACTTAAAGTTCCGTAAACTTCCGTAATCTATTATCTAATTGCATTGATATAACGTCATTGTTAATAGAAATTTTAGTTATTTTAATTGATGTTTTAAAGAAAACTATTAAAGTCTATTTTTAGAGCTTGCTTAGTCAATTGCAAAAAAAATCCCCCTATTCCATAAAATAATCTTAATCTCTTATTCCATCGCACATGTTTTCATTGTTATTTCTTTTACAGAAGTGAATGAATCATAATAAATGCAGTTTGAAAGAGAAACTGAGAGCAATAAGGAAAAAATTGCATTTGAATTGAATGTATTGAAACTTAGAGGCTTGTAAAATATGCAGTTGCACATAATTAACTTTATATGGAGGTCGTTTACTTGTGACGTCTATTAGACTTCGGGATTTTTTGACCTTCTCTCCTCCTGTCACATAGCTTTAGACTTTAGATCCCCCGGTAAATGTGAGACTTCATAACTGAACAACCCCCGAAGTTGAGTTTGTGAGAATTAATTTATAGGCTAGCTTTCTGAAGAAAAAACTGCTACTTTTGGGCTGTGTTTGCTCAAATATACATGATAAATTGACTGAAACTTTTGGACACAATTTTACAGACGTAATTTTTCATTTAAAGATGGAAATTTTCAAGTTCATAATGTGCATGATTTACAGACATTTGAATGATTTACAGTAAGATGATGAGAAGAAGTCAAAACATTTCAATTTAAATTGAATCCATTTTTCACATTTTTACTCCATTATTAAAGATAATTCAATGGTTTGAAATTCCCTTTCAATAATTCGTTCAAGTTCATTCACATTTTTCATATTTACAACTTTGAGAAATCTTTTGCCATTCTCTTATGTTGAGCTTGCATCTTTAGGGAATAATTAGTATGTGTAAATAAAAAATACTTTCAAAAAAATTATAAATGAATATTGTCAACATCAAAAAATTATAAAAAATATTTCGAAAAAAAACACGGTTAATATGGAAAACCAAAATTGAAAATGATTATTTTTTGTTACCATTTGGAATTGGTTACAAGTGAAAAAGTAGCATAAACAAAATTTAGTATTGACCTTAACCCAATACGTGACAGAATATTATTTATTCACTCATTTGTTTAACTATGTTAGTTTCTTTAATATGCAAGTCTCTTTTTATGAAATACTCATTGATGCTACACACGATTCCCCTCGATGACGTTTTTATAATGTATAAAATAAAAAGAATTTAATTAAACTCTCTTGAGTAATAACTTAATATGCTTATTGTTACAGCGCTAGTTTAAATTTGCGAGTTAGTTTTCATAGAGTTTCTATTAAATAATCGTAAATTTTTATAACAGCACATCGTGTGACTAAAATAGTGAAAGTTGGAATAAAAAGATCAATTGGATAATAAAGATACTCTTCATTGATTATAAATTATAGGTTTACAATTCAATAACATTGTTATGTGCTTATCCGGCCATGCGCAAATAAATTTTAAATAACATTTCTTAGAATCCTAGCAATGCAGTCCGGATTTGCTAATAGCAGACTTTACTGTTATAAACTGCACAATAATAATCCTCAATTTTTGAATGGCCTTTTCTGGAAACATCTTGACTTTCATGTAAAAGCAGAGAATTATTAAGAAAATACTCAGTGACACTTATTGTATATAATTTAGGTAAATTGCTAATTTTTCTCCGTAATATGCAATAATAAAATATTAAAAAGAGGAATTCAGGCCAGTCAGGTGACAATTTTTATTTATCTTTCTTCACGAGGAGAAATTTTTATAGAGAAATCTTCTTCGTTTTCTTTTCATTGGGTCAATTTTGCACTTCAATTAACAAAAACTATGTCAAAACATTTAATCTTTTAAAATGGAAACTTAATTTGCTAGTCAATATCAAATTATTGGTAATGATTCAGGTTGCTGTGACTGAGTAGCTGCCTTCTACAGCTGACAAAATCAATTATACAGGGAACTATTCTCGCCTAAGTTGGAGTCAACTCATAGGCCTGCTCATAGGTACCTTTTTGGGATATTTGTTTATTTTAGCTAGTATTGGTTTCCAAAACTCCCCTGGATACACACCTGCTGTGCAACAAGACATACCTGGCTTCGAATCTGTGATAATCTGTGAAACCCTCACAGGTTCTGTCTAATTGTGTTTGTAATTTTTTGTTAGGTTCTACTTGATCATAGTCCTATTACAGATATGATAAAATTTTGATGTATATTTGAAATTATTTAAGAAAGCAAAGTAATAAGATTGATATTTGATTCAAATGGAAATGAAGATATCAAATTTTTGAAAACTTATCAGAGTTTTTTTTTCATATTTCTAAATTAATTCCGAGAAAAGGAATCAGAGTATTCAAGTGATTACCGTCAAAAAATTCAAATTTTTAGTCACGTATCAAGAGACCTACAATACTTGATTTAATTACACAGTAAAGTACAAATACGTGATAATTTAAGATTTTTCGTTATTTTATTTCATCTTAAAATTTGAAAAATTATAAAATTATGTTAATGAATGATGTGAATGAATAGATTTTTTATCAGTAATACAAGCTTGTGACATTAAAAGCAATTCCAATATTTTCATGTAATAGCTAGAAAAATTAATCATATGAAGCAGGTAAACAGTGTTGATTTCAAATAAATTAAAAACACTGTAATTAGACATTGACTTTACAGTCAGACTAAAACATAAGTTGTTATTGTAATGAATCTCGTAATTTATGGCACCTTGTCGTGCATTAATAGAAATGAGTCTTACAATCCCACGTGCTTATTGAATTGAAGGTGTTAGAGTAATAAAAATATTGCAAACTTCTTTTATAATTGAATTAACTTTTTCGATATTTTTGTAATGCAAATAACATTGAAAATTAGCAAACAAACAGAACAAAAATTTTTGCATGACATTTTGGGATTTTAAGTCAATTGAAATTTATTGTCAAAATATTTACTTTGCCTGTACGTGAATATAACAAACAATCTTATTGACATTATAATTAACTGTCAATAAATCTTAGCATGAATAATTTTTTTTCGTCTTTCTCATACCATTTATATCGAGAGATTTTTTTTATTTGATTTTGAAGCTAGTCTTTGCTCAGTATAGTCAAACAAAATATCATTATCAAGAAATTTAATTATTGAATAAAAAAAAACTTTTGAGCAATTTTTCCGATGAATGATGAATAAGTTGTTGTCAAGGTTTAAAAACTACTTGAAGTTCCAAAGACACAATAGAAAATGAAGAAGTATTTTTGCCCTTACTGGCTCGTATAATCCGGATTTTTTTAGTTATGTATGATTTTTTTAAGGAAGTCATATGACAACGAGTTAAAACGCCTAAGGCAAAGTCTGCATAGTTGGCAATAAAATGGAAATTAATTTTAAGAAGGCATTTGTTTTCGTTAATTTAAAAGCTTTAAATCTTATTTTGTTATCTAAAATTAACCTTGGAATGGAATATTGACTCTTAAATTCTGTTTAGGACCAAAAACGTGTTTCTTATGATATTTCGTTTTCTGATGCAAAAATTATGAGAATTCATGAAATGTCAGTTCTTTTATGTCGTCACTTGATAAAAATTATAAAAATTTGTTGTCAAAAAAATTTATTATACGTTATATGTTGATGATCTAAATGTCTGTGATTAGTTCTGACAAGTTTAACATTTAAAGTTTTAATCAGTCACGTCTGCACTAAAATGCAGAATATCAAGTTTTTAAAATTATCATCCATAAGTATGTCAGTTTTGTTGTTATTTGTTTTAAAAATAAAATGCAACCACAAAAATATAAAAGTGTTGAGAAACTAACATCCTTTATTCTATTTTTATACATTTTCGATAAAAACGGGTAAAAACAAGATAGAGTCCACAAAGACAATAAAAATAATCTGCACGTGTGCATTTTCAACACAAATATTGATTGGTCGTCCAGTAAAATTTGAAATGATTCGGTTTAAACTGGTATTAACTATAACTGTGAATATGAGCAACTTCAGCACCTTTTCTACACGTTTCCCCAAATCTTTATGGTGCAGAGTGCATTAACTGTCAGAATTTTGGCTTTTATCTGATGCACAGTCTAGCACCCCCTAGAAAAGGAAGTTCTTCAACATGGCAGTCTCTATTTGCTCATATTTCCGATATCAAAATGATTTAGTGATGCAACTAAAGTGAATAAAATAAAAGTGAATTGTTTGTTGCCAAAATCTCTTTTAACTTGGCAACTAAAAACTCTTGAGCAGACTTTTTAGTATTCAATAGAGCAGATAAAATAAAATTCAAGATTTTACTGCAAATAATTTTGTTATGACAAAAATAATCATTTTTGAATTCTAAATTTAAAATTAAAAGAAATTTCGATGACAATCATTTCCTGAAATGGCCTTTGTGAAAATATTTTCGGAACTGGTTTTTTACATAACATTCTATTGTCTTTGTCACGTATGTGCTTACAGAATACCGGTAAGCCGTCAGTCAACAAAATTCTTTTTATTCAATTAATTTGCGGATTTTGGAATAATAATGAAATACGAGAAACTGTCGAGAAAGAAGAAGTATTTTTGAGACAAAAGTGTTGGTGAAATGAAATCAAGTTTTATGAACTCAATTTTGACATTCATAAAGAATGTTTAAATTTAAAGTGGGAGCTTTAGGTGATGTTGCAGATATTCTTAATTGTGAAATGTTTTTCCATGAATAAGTCTCTTTAAATTATTATTCTTGAAGTGTCTGAGACTTGTTTTTATCTCAAAAGAGGATTCGCTTTAAGAGCCATTAAACATTTTATCCAGAAAGCACGAAAGCTAAATTGGAATAAGCTAATAAACTACACTCTTGACTTCTAATTTAATAACAAAATTCTTAAAATATTTTTTTAAAAAATTTATTTATTGTTAACATTTTAATCTTCTGCTTTTTTTAGAGTTACGAGTTTTTTTATGAAAAGGAAAATAAAAAATGTTAATCATCATCACATGACTGTTTTCTTTCGAAAAATACAGAAATACTAAATGTGCAAAAAGGCGAACACATACATTCAGGTGTATGAGATAAATTTGGACTCTCAAAAGATCCGGGTGGAATTTGTTTTGACTAAAGTTTAAGTCTTTGCAAAATTAAACTTTTGTATGTCGTACTAGTAAAAAGAATTATTGTGATAGATAAATTATATCCTGATATTACATTCTACAAGAAATGTCCTTGCCAGGAGCATAGAGAGAAATTTTTGAGATTTATATTTTTAGTAGAGTTTTAGAAATTTTTACCAAAAATCCCCTAGCAAATTAAAGAAATTATGGAAAGGGGTAAATCCCCTGTCTATGACCCTGGTCATTGCATTATTTCCAAAAAGATTTTTTTCACAAATGATGTCCATTAAAATCGGTTTTTTAACTTCCCCATCTGTTACACAATTTTCATTCAGAAATATTTTTTAATGCAGTATCAGAGAATTTCAACCCTTTTACTAGCTGTGTATCCATGGGGACATATTCTCCTATTTTTTGAAAAATCAATGAGGATAGGGGAGTATGAATGGTTTTGGAATTTTTTCTTGAAATACTCAGCATAATGATGAAATTTTTTCACGCTACTACTTCAGTCTTAATGCAGGAATGAAGGACTTAATCTTGACTTGAATAAATAAAATTTTGTTCTATAAATTTCATTATATCGACATGACTTTAAATATTACTGAGGAAAATACAAGTTCAGTGATTGAATTATGAAAAAATTACTCGTTTCAAAAGGAACTTTCTTAAAATTTAAAAAAGAAAAAAGAAGTAAAAATAAAATATCGTTGGTGTAACGTTCATGGAGGAGAGAAACGTGTTTCATAGTCATTGCCAGACATTTATACATTACATTTCTTTCGTTTTGAATAAATATTTCCAGTAAATTTTTTTTCTCTTTCAATTAGTCTTTACTCTTCTCTTTCATTTACTTTTCCTTCCAATAAGTCTCATCAGATAAGGCGTATGGGAAGCTTTTGATGACACGCTCAAAGGCTCCCCAAAAGGCAACACCTTTTCATTATTTAGCTTAAACCTGACTCAAAATTAAATGCACAAGTGTTGCAATTGTAAGCGCGAAAAGAAGAATAAAAAGATGTGAATTGGATAACAAAAGATATTGATATAATGGAGTTACAGAGAGTTGCCTTTTCTTTCCGGGTGTGGATTGAAGAATTATAAACGGGTAAATCCATGGATGTTAAATGATTATGGCAACTTTTTATTAATTATTTTGGTAACTGTCACATGAGTCGATATTTTTTTAATTATTGGATCTTTTCTAATCATCTAAGGATCGGTCACTTATAGCATCTAACATTTAGGTAAGAGAGAGGATCTTCCTGTGACATTCCAAACCACTTTTGAAAGAAGATCAAAGCACATTTTAATAAAATCACTTTTAAATACAAGAATAATTTACAAGAACTTAAGTAGTGCATTTATATTACGCAAGCTTCTCGCTTTTTCTTGTTTATACACAAAAATTATCGCGGATTACAAAAAAGAAGAAAAAAGAAAAATAAGCAAGCAATATTATGCAATTCAGTCTTTAATTGTGACATCAGTCCGATTTGATTTTTTTTTTCATTATACTTGTTTGTTTTGGTTTGCCAAGGACATATTTTATTAACTCACCTTATTAAAATTACTATGGACGATTTTACCAGATGGGAATTCATCCTTGAAATTCCGTGACTCCTCGTTTGATATGTAAAAATATTTCCCAATCTTTTTTTTCACTGCTAAATGTTTTAATTGTTTTACAAATTTTTTTAATTAATCGTACGATATGTCAAACTTTTTAACTTAAGTTTACTTTTGACATAACTTTTTTCACACGCACTCAACAAAACGGATGCTATCAAAAAAAAGGAAATAAAAAAAAATTAGTGCACTTTTAAACTACCGTCAACAATATCTCAATGCTGAGATTTCACTTAAACAAATTAAATCTCTTCTTTCTCGTCTTTTTTTTAACAATAAAAAGGCATTCGCGCACACACTAAAAATTATTTTACAGTACCATATATTTAATATGATCACACAAAAAAAAATATATTCACAATTTTCATTATTTACTCTTAAAATTTTATTTTCACCATGGAAAAGTTTGTCCAAAAATTTTGATAAGAAGAAGATTTCAAGCAAATAGCTATCACACTTGAGAAAAAAAAATTAAAGAAGAAACTAACCACAAGCAACAGCTCCGTATCGAGAGACGTCTATATCACTCTAAGTCTCGAAGCAAAATAAATCCAACGATCGACTGGTTGTAGGAAATAAGCTACCAAATGTTTTTATTATGCGGAGAAAGTTGCCGCGCTTCTTCTTCACATTTGTGCTATGTATATAAACATTTTATGAATGTGAATGTGTTGAGAAGTTAAAAACACAACACGTTGGTACAATATCGATTATTTGCATGCTTACTCGTTAATTTAAAGATATATACATGTGTAATAAATACTAAGTGGTGTGCTAATAGCTTGCTCATTATAAGATGTTGGATTCTCTCACAAACAACTCTTTACGTTTCAACAGTATATGCATTAGAATTTATTCTAACCGCTTGACACTCGTTCGGTTAAATAAAAATGAAAGTGAAATATTTGACACATATTTTTAAATGTTTACAAATTTATTTGAACATTTTATTTCTTGGAATAAAAAGAGGATCAATAAAAAATTTCTCTCACTCATCAAAATCGTGATTAGTGTTAAAACAATCATGTGATCAAATCAAATATCAAGACTTACTGAGTGTTTTCATAAACATATTGCGAGTAGTGGAAAAATCAGAAAGGGAAATTATTGTGAAGATACTGTTAATTGAAATGTATGCCAAAAATATTTATTGTCACGGCAATTTAAATTCATTTATATCGTTTTTTTGTAATACTTAATTAACAAGAGACGATAACTCGTGATGATAGAAAAATATATGAATAATACGTTAATTTACAGCAGATGTTAACGAAAATGTCGAGGATTCATTAAAGTTCTCATTGGTTCTAAATTGTGAACAAGCTTATTTTTATTTATTCACGCTTAAATCACTAATAATTTCCTTAGTGGTTCTTAATGTTGAAAAATAAGCCTTAGCTGTTCAGACTTTAAGATCCATAACTGATAACCTAAGCATAGAGTTTATAGTGGGACCCGAACTACTCTTTTGATGACATTTCTTCCTGAAGCCTACAAAGCGATGCTGTGAGATGTTTCCAGTACATATGATTCTAAAAAGTGACAAACAGAGTTGGCAGGAGTCTACTTTGGAGGCACCTCCATAAAAGTCTGGAGTCCATGTACTTTGGGAGTGCTGCCAACTCTAGCGACAAAGTTAAAAGCTTACTCTGTTGAGTCTCGAACCGATGATCATTTTGTTGTTGAGCAGCAGGGGCACATCCAGGGGGGATGTTTGAAGATCAAACTCCCAAACCCCCTCTATTTATTGATAACCAATACGGTCATGATTCGACAAGATAGCAAAAAGGAATTAAACCACTAAATTACTAAGCTACTGTCGGTTTAGACAATAAAGATATACTTTAGAATTAAATTTTGTATGAATTTTAATTATTTTATTTGAGATTATAGTGAAAGAATGAAAATTTTATTTTAATTCACAATTTGATTCGTTTTAATTTCTCGATTCTACAATTCTTATATATTGTTCACTTTATTTCACTCTAGCCACTTTAATCCTGTGAAAATTATTTATTAAATTAAATTTAGTATGATTAATTTCTTTGTTCTTACTCTTTTACTCTTTCAGCAAGAAAAAACGATCAGTTCAAAAAGTTCTACTTTTAGTAGATCAAATTAATTTAAATTGGAAATATACGTTAAAATTCAAATTCTAGAAAACCGTTAATTTTCAATTATTTTATGAAATAATTATTTTATGAAATAATTGACAGCTACTTCAATTCACGCTCACAATTTTTCGTATGACCAATTCTCTTCTTAAGTCACAGACTTATCCGGGTCATTGAAATTGAAAATTTAGGGAAAATTGCAAAATTTTGCTACTTAACTATGATTTCACTGTGTAGCATAGTTTGAACACTGAACTTATCCTATATGCCAATTGAACATGGAATCTCAGTTATTTTAAAACCAGGGTTGATACAAAGGTGCCTTTGACCAGATTTTGCCTATGATCTAGCAAAGTCGTGCCTTTGCAAAGGCAACTTTTTCTTGCCTTTGCGGGCCTTTGCCTTTGTTTTACCTTTGCAAAGGCAGTGCCTTTGCCTTTGAATTTGACTTTGTCTGTGCAAAAAATAAATTTTTTTATATTATTGATGATGAAATGAGCATCAGAAGTTCAAAAAATTATTTTTTTAAATTTTTCTTCTCTTGCACAAGCTTTATGAATTATGATTTCAAATTTTTATAAATTTTTCTTTAAAGTTAATGGTCAAAGGCAAAGATTTTCAAAGGCACCATCAAAGGCATTGGCTTTGCAAAGGTACAACAAAGGCAAAGGCAGAAAATTTTGCCTTTGCAAAGGCAACCTGTCTTTGCCTTTGACTTATAATTGCCTACACCTAGATGGTCTTTTTCAAAGTCAAATGCTAGGTATCAACCCTGTTTAAAACGCATCCATTACACAATTATTTAACGAAATATAATAAAATCTTGATAACGTTGTGATGCAAAAGAAATATTCATTTGATACTCATCACATATTGCGCAAGTTATTTTAACCAACGTTTTATATCCTGATCCCATAAATTAAATAAAAACGTCTGTGATAAGACCATAAATTTTTTGTTGTTGATATCTAAAAACTATAAATCTGAGCTTTATAATGAAACTTTAAACTTAAAATTTATGTGAATTTTTATCATAATATTCAAATACACATGGAATGAAGCTTTCTTGAAACAGTTTGACAGTTGAGAATTGAGCTTTAAAAATTTTAAATTAAGCATTCGCAAAGTTTTGTTTTTAAAGTTTGAAATTTAAAAAATAAAATACCGTTAAATAAATTAACTGAAATGAAAACCTAAGTACCACTTTTATATTTAAATGCTTTCCATGAATTCAAAAATTAATTTTGCAAACAGATTCGTATGAATTTTATGGTCAGGTAGTCAGATCCTTAAAAAATCAAATATATGGAAATAAGGAATGAAATGTACTAACTTAAAAAATTCTGATAAATTCCAGAGAAAAATATAATAATGTATTCTGAAATATTTTTATGAAAATAGAATAAATCAAAAAATCGTCACATATACGTTCGCTGAATAATAAGCAAACTAAAATGAAGTACCAATTAAACTTCATGATTGCATTAAATTCATTAAAATGACAGTCACATCGCACCTTTTTCATTGACATCTTCATTATCGCATTCATTTAATCTCTATATCATCATCGTCATCGTCATTTATTGCACATTTATATTTATTTGTGTTCAACTTAAATTGATCAATTAATTTGACCATAAACGATCACATTAAAAAGGCAATAAAAAATAACGTTGGAAGATGAAAAAATAAGTGAATTTGATTTGATTTTGAAAACAAAAAAGTTCTTCAACGAAATTCCCTATTGTTTTCGTCGAAAAATAGTTGTCAGCATGTCTGTCTGAATTTTTATCTTAATTGAAATACAAAGAGACAAGAAATGTCTCACAGAGCCACTCATGAGATTCCTCATAAATATTGCACACGAAAATTATTTTCATTCTTTTTTTGTTATCTTCCTAAAGTTTATTTTTTGAGTTAAAAAAATTCCTTCAATTTGTTTCTTAAGTTTTATTTCAGCAGCAGTCATGATTTGCACATATCTTATTTTATCGAAAAGGACAGAAAACGAGAAAAAAAGAAATGAAGAAAAAAAAAATAAAAAAATAAATTAAATCAAAAATTCTTTTGTTGGCCAGTAAGTCTGTTCTGCACAGAAATACCAATGTTTGTATTTTTGGCTGTGGAATATCAATGAAGATGGTTCAGATGAAAAAATAATTATATTAAGAAAAGTTAAAATAATTTTATTTTATTTTGAAGCAGTTTATTGTTTTTGGTGACAGAACAGAGTGGAATCAGTGGTATTGAACCATATGTAGGTAAGTGAAGGGGCGTATCCAGGGTTTTTCTGGTTTTTTATAATCATAAATATCTTCTAATCTTCGAGACTCTTTTATTTAGGCTAGCTTGGTTTTTTAAAACAATATTTTAAAAATTGATTATATTTTTGAAAAAATTTGGCGGGGGTTGACCCTTTAACCCTCCCTGGATCCCCTTTGTAGGTGTATCATTCCTCTTTTATGAGGTTACGTGTTCGATTTCCATACAATTTTTTTTAAAAAAACCCTGAAAAAAGCCTTCTTTTCTAATGCTAGTTTTGATTTGACTTTATTGTATTTCTTTATATTAAATACTTAATTTAATAAAAATAAATATAAAATATACCAGTCAAAACAAAAAATTTGCAGAACCTGTATTATGTTTTGTATCAATTTTTTTATCTGGTTATCCCACTAACCAATATAATAAATTTGCTAGAACAATAAACATAAGAATATGAAACCAAAATGAACATTATACTCTATGATGCGCGTATAAGTCTGGTCATAAGTGTTACTTAAATATTATTTATTTATTAAAAACCGAATATTTTTGAATCATTAGTGTTGAAAACAAAAATATCCAAATTAATTAAATTTTATTTAGAATAACAAAATTTATGTTTCCCAAAAAAGGAAAAGAAAAATATTGAGAAAAAAAATGATAAAATATTGATATTTATTTTTAATCACGCGCGGCAGATGATTAGCGCTAAGTTTATCGGAAAGAAGAAATCTCTCATCTCGCTTTTTTAGTTCATCTTATGACTTTTATTAAATTAAAATGATGTTTGTGGATGTCATGCTGGGATCTTCTCGATATTTAATTTTCTTTCCATCTTTCTCACTACTTTGGATGCCAATATTAATGAGAAAGGAATTAATGAAAGTTAAGCTTCAATACGGTTTAGTGATGGAATACAAAAGAAAAAAAGGAGAAAAAAACGATTAAGGGCATTATGAGATGATAAATGAACATCTACTTTTTGGATATTATAGGGATTTACAACAGCGCTAAGCTGCACATCGGTAGCTTTTCTCTCTGTATGAGTTTTTAACCATCAGTATAGATCAAAGTTCATCATTCATAAATTTACAGCCGAAAAAAAAATCTTCATTACATGTCAACCATCACTATGAAAAGACGCGATACAGTAGAAAATTTACTGCCTGGGTGGCAGAATTGACTAGCTAAAAATGATAAATGATATTCATTTTAATGTAAATTATAGTGTTATTTATTAAACGTATAGTATGCAATATATTCACAAAAAGCCAATTACGAGAAAAATCCACATGAGCATTATTTGAATGGCCAATGCATATATGCACATCAGTATTGTGGAAGTTCGGAGTAGAGGCAACACATAATTATAATACAGTCATGTTCATGTAGGAAAAAAAGAGTAAAAGAGGTGAGATGGGATGAATAAAAATCAATTTTTCATGAATTTTTTTACGTGTCTTTTTACTCTTCATTGGTTAAAAGCTCTTGGGTTCATAAATATTGCATTACAGAATGCAATTCAGTTTGTTTTTTGTTCCTTTATTGGTATTAATATTAATAAGTTGTAATATTTTTTAAGTTCATTTTGGATTTATAACGCTTTTAGATTTTTTTAAAACTAATTTAGAGGGTTGATAGTTAGTTACATAAGGATTGAGGGGGGGGGGGGGGGGTGTCAAAAATTCTGAAATTGGTAAATAGCTAAGTTTTATTCTAAAAAATATTAAACCTTACATTAACGATTATAAAATTACAATAAAATTTTAATAAATCAAAAAGAAACCAATTAATTATGTAAATTCGATAATATTAGGTTAAGCATACAGTTGTGGATAGTTCATGATAGTTTAAAGCTTTAAATTGTATTTTCTGTATTTGAAATATTAATTTCTAGTCATAAAGTAGTTAACGATTCACGATTTATTTTTGAAATTGCTAATCATTTAGTGTAATGTCTACTAATGTATTTTACACGATTTTCTCATTAATTGAGCATATACTATTTAAGCTGTTTAGAGCTACAAAACCTTTGAGTCAAAGGAATAGTTAAAGCAATTTTATTACCTGAAAATTCGTGCGCTGCAAAAAGGTATTAAAGACAAAATTTAAATAAAAATGAAAATAATGCTAAAAATTATGCAGCACTTATAAAAATGTGCATCATATAAAATGAACCACAAATGATCACAAAAGACACATGGTGCGTGATAAAGTGAAACGACAATATGAACTTATCTCGTATCCATAAAGAAATTTTTTTCAATTAATTTTTAAAGAAATTTTTAAACATTTGAGCATGTGCATACGGTGGTATCGTGTGATTATAAAATATTTTCAAAATGTCACATTAAATAATAAACGAAAATGTTCGATCATCTTAAGATTCTCATGTAGATAAGATCAAATTAAATGGTGAAACATAAATGAGACAAATTTCCACATCATTAAGAGTCGGGGTATGTCATTCTTTTGTTATGATACAATCTCACACTCCTTCTTGTTCCTTATTTTGCCTTAAAGACAACAAATTTTCTCCTTCTTGTTTACCTTTCGTATTTCATATTTTTTTTATCATGATCATGAGCAGTGATGAGCAATATTCAAATTTTTAACTCGTATATGGCGCCTTGAAAATCCATTTATCATTTTCTACCTTTTTACATTCACTATTTATTCAATAAATTCTTATTCTCGCTTTTCTGCCCTTAATCGAAAAAAAATCTTCTTCATCATTGCTATACATACATAAAAAAATGCTTGAAGATGCAACAATAATAAAAAAAGAATATTTCTTCTGTTAAATCTTTAAATTTACAACTGATGCTAAATTATCGCTCAAAATCCAATTTACGAAAAATGAAATAAAAAAAATCTTTACTGTGGCTAAATACGATACCGAAAATTGATTTATCAACCTTCGATCGTTTATTGTGCTGTTTGTTATGCAGATTAAAGTATGTGAAATATTTATTTACGATTTGCCAATTGGGTAAGTAACGAGCTCTTTTCGTCTTCTTGCAGATCCATGAAAATTATGTGCCATATTTATGATGCCAAATTGATTTATGTGATATCAATGGAAATGCGAACAAAATAAAATAAGAGAATTGCTGTTGGCAATTCTCACCAGAGATTTTCAAAGTGTACAAAATTGTGCATAAAATAAACAAACATGCAATAAAATAAATATTATGAAAATCGCATGCACAGAGGATAACAAGAATAAAATTCTTTTACTTAATTAATGAAAATTACTTTGTTGATGCTGTTCGATTAATTTGTGAAGTATTAACGGCAAAATATTGAATATTCATTTCCGGTCTGAGTTTTTGAGTCGAAAATTCAAATTCAAATTTTTTTAATTAAAATTTTTTATAAGATAAAATAAAACAACTAAAAATATGATATAAAAAACAGCATTTGATAAAAATATGAATTTATTGAAAAAAAGAACTTATTAAAAACTTATAAAAAAGAACAAAGTTATTAAATTTTTTTAATATTTGAATTTTTTTTTATTAAATATCTAAATTCCCAAAAACAAATTCCAGACACATTTGAAGTAATAACAAAAACAGGTAGGAATTGAAAAGATGTTAAGGTTCAGAAATAAACTTAATTATAGCTTTTTAGATCAAGTTGCTTTCAGGTGTTGAATAACATCGTCCCTCTGTTTTATTATTACAATTATTGCAATTAACATGCTCACATTTTGTATAATTGTCATCACAATTATTTCAAATACTCAAAACAAATATTTTAGCTCCTCTATTTAGGTATTTTATTTTTCAAAAAATTTTAGGTGTTATTTATAGATTTTAATTGTTTTAAAATTTGATTTTTGTTCTTTAAACAATTTAGTGATATTTAAAAATTATATCTAAATAAGTTTATCGAATAATAAGTTTTTAATTTTTGTCCTAGTCAATGGATTCGAATTTTGATAAGCAGACATTTAGCTTAATTTTTTAATCAACTGTAATATTTTTCGACGATTTTGGGATTTTTCTGTTTTTTGGTCTAATATAAATGACCAATATTTATGATATATTTATATTTTGAATATTTGATCAACCTAGATCAGTGTATTTTGAACTGTGTGTCGCGACACTTTATTAAAGTTCCTTTTATACTATATTCGATGACACACCCTCTTTCTGTTCTGGATTTTAGTGCGTCGCGAATTTTTTTTCCAAATTTTTAGTGTGTTGAAAAGTTTGGGAACCTCTAAAGTGTCGCGAAATTTTTTCAAAAGGCCGAAATTGCCCTTGGTTTTTCCTTGCATGTTTAAATGAAAGGGTCGTGAGTCTCAATTTTTGCATGAAAAACGAATAAAGGATAACAAATTTAACATAATGGCGCTTAAATAAAATAAAACACAATTTTTGATGTGTCGCGAAAAATATTTCTATTTAAAAGTGTGTTGCCAACAACCAGTGGTTTGGAAGACACTGGCCTAGATTACAGTCTGGTTCACTAACTTTTTAAGAGGCGACGCACAAAAAAATTTAAAAAAATATCGCGACACTTTAGTTTGTCATAGTTTGAGTAGCACTGGTCTAGGGACTGTTTTAGTTTCATCTGAAAATTGCGATTCTTGGCCTTTTTCGAACATGGATGAACATTGAATTATTTGTTTGAAAACAAAATTCACAACCTGTTCACAATACACTGGCCTACGGTGGATCAAGAATATTAGAAATTTCATTTTGCCAGCAATGATGCATCCAAATTACATCCAGATTTTTGAAAATAAATAAAATATTAAATAATTATCGCCAATTGATGAAATACTAAAAAATTGATAGTGAAAATAAAATTAATATTTTATTCACAATGAATTTGTTCATGATTTAATTTAGGAGGAGAAATGTAGATTAAATGAACCAAATTTTAATGTTTAAAAAATAATAATCGAATCATGCGCTCATCTCTCTTCTTTTCTAAATTAAGATTTTGAATGAAAATTCCTCCCGTCTCTAATCGATGAGATTGAAATTTATTAAAAGATTTTACTCAATAAAGTTCATTGAATCTTCCAATTTTTAAATTTATTATTATTTTCCGTAAAAAGAAAATCCATGCTTTAATTAACAGCACATTTTTGTTTTAAAAGAATTTATTTTTTTCATAGGTATAAAAAAGTATTTTCGATCTCCGCATTTGATTTATTTTCCATGAAAAATTCAATAATTGAAATTTATTTCCGGACAATATCCGAAGCTTAAAGTCCATTTATTTTTCATAAAGAGCTTCAAAAAACATTTTTTCATTCTTTTTGTTCGAAAAAAAATTTTGTCTGACTGTATATGTGCACTACGTGCTATTGGATGTGAACCTCTTAAATATATGTAGGCGGAGCTTAAAGAGAAAAATTTCGAAAATTATTTTTTACTTCTTTCATTTCTTTCATAAATACCAAAAAAAAATTAATTTTTATTTTGAAGCATGTAAGGCAGATTTATATCGCATTTCAGTATCATGTTAATATTCATGTCGTGAAGTTGCATGAGTTTAATTTATCTCTGTTAATATTTCGCGGAATTTTTTATTATTTTATTTTCGTTTTCTTTCTGTTTACTCCATACTTAAAAATGCAGTTGTATAGTCGCCGTTTGGTTTTATGAAGAGAAGTCGAACGTAAAAAGACAGCAAAAAAATACTTTTATTTCTTCTCTTCATTGTCGTTGTCGTTGTGGTGTTGAATGTTTATTGCATGTTCCATGTCAATGCTCAACATACGGATTATTGTTGCATGTATAAGCTACTTTGTGAAATTGCAAAAAAAAAATAATAATAAAGCGAGGTGAATAAGAGAAGAGCAAAATTGAGTCGATCGAATTATTGCTGTGGAAAATACCAAGAATTCATTAGTTGTATTAATTAAGTGCATTAAGCATGTGTGTGTGTATTTACGTAATTTATGTGAAGGAATTAAAGTTTTCAAGGAATCATTAGATTAATTAGTGTAACTCATATCCGTAAATTACGTGTTTTTTTGGGAAGTTAAGAAGGAAGGCACAAAAAATTCTCGGAACAAAATTACCTCAGGAGTATCAGTCCTTCAATTAGCAAGCTCAAATTATTATTTTTGAGCTCATAACTTATCAAATTCACATAAATAATTTTTCATCATAAAGTGGAACTTAATAAGCAGGTAAATAATACATTATAATAAATCAGCATTTTGAGGATTTTCCTCACTAATTGACTCTATATTACATCAACTCTGTCAATTTATAATTGTATTTAAATCACACAAAGCTCTAATGATTTATTTGCTTAATCCTCTCTGCTTTTATTTATTATTATTCCTGTTGAATATCATTCAACAATCACACATATCGTTGTCTACAGATTCTCAATTGATATGCAAATTATCTGTCTCTTTTACTCACTCTTTCACATTTCATTCACCAAATTCACATCAGAATCGATAAATGATATAAGCTAGACAATAATAACTCATTCATCCATACACCCGTTTATTCATCGATTCACAATTCATATTATTCATTTTTTTGTGTTTATTTCTTTTTATATAAATAATATAATAGATACTCAATGTCTACACTTCGACACAAGACACACATCAATACTAATTTGTTTATCAATCAAAAGAAATTCAAACATTTTCTAATTAACACTTAATTTAATATTTTTTTTGCTGATTCATAATCAGAATTGAAAAACTTCCTGATAAGGAAGAATTGTAATTTAGGGGATATTCCGACGCAACATTGGGGGTCGAAGTGTTTTTTCCATTCCTAAAAGCAATTTTATTTTTGAGTCTTTCAAAGTCCAAGCCATCAATCAAACGTTTGTCATTTAAAATCAATTTGTTTTCTCATATTTTTTTAACCTTTTTTGTCGAGCATGTGCGCTATTGATTTCTAAGTTATGAACCTTAAGAGCTTTTTGGTGACTGATTTTGGCTGAAGGGAATTAAATATTTTTTGACCTAAACTGCTCTAAAATTTAGCATTAGCTTTCAAGCAATTCTTTAATTTTGATATATATCAGCAGGACCGTAGCAGGGGTCTAAGGTAATCCGGGTTTAAAATTGAAAAAGCACCTCCTTAAAACAGTGAAACTTGATTTTCTAATTTTGATAATAATATTTAGTGCTCAAAAAAATTCTCACCATTCGGACAAATGTCTCACTTTCTTCACCTTAGTAACGCACTTGTGCACAAGTTCAAAACTTTTTTTAATCAAGACATAGAATGAGTCACCTAATGAGTCACTATTCAATAACAAAAAAAGTCTTCTTGCTGTAATGTGCAGCATTAAAAGGCTTTAGATATGCTATCAACAAAAAATGAAAAATCAAGTTTAGTGCGTCAATCTGATAAGAATTCAGCAAAGTTAATTCTATAAGTGAAAGTTAATTCTTACAAGTGTAATTCATGTGATATTTTATTAATAAAAAACAAGAAATAAAAGTAAATAAATGAATAAGAGACATCACAATCTACTGATAAAATAAATCAATCACATGTCTGTCATTGAAAACAATTAAATGATATGAGAATTAACTCTGATCAAATTTACCTTAATTACATTACTGCAGAATTAATTTTATCGCTTCATTTATTAATGCGGTAATCTAATTATGATAAGGTGAAATCTGTTTATTTCGAGATATAAGAGTTTCCTATACTACAATCATTTTACTTGACGTCAATGGGTACAAAGTTTAGTCAAGTTGAAAACTGAAAATAAAAAATTGAAAAAAAAAATAAATAATTAATTTGTCATCAAAACGAACATTAAATTTATTGTGTGGAAGACAGGAAGAAACATTTGATTAGTTTGCTTAGCCATGCGACAATGCCTTTTCCGCAAAAAAGAGACATTGCAATAGAAATTAATACACATAAAATTCAGGTCACACATAGTTCTCTCAACAATTTTGGACAACCTTGAAAATCCCAATAAAATATAATAAAATAAAAAATAATAAAATGCGCGACATGAGAGAACCATAAAAATAAATTAGCAATTTATTTCCATTTCCTCCCCGCATATTCTTTTTTTTTTGTTTCCGAGAATTCTTTCTGCTTTTTGGCATTTTTATGTTGTTTTTCTCTCTCATGCAATGCAGTTCATCGCGCGAGCGTAAAAGATCAGAAAAAAAAACATTGCCCACCGAGTTCATGTCAACATAAAAACTTTCTGTCATGTTTTGTATGCCACCCCAGAAATGAATATTATGTATATCAATGACATTGTTTATTTCGTTTTTGCACAATTGTTTCACTCCATGACAGAAATATCCAGGGATGTGAATCTTTGGCATGTAGTCCTTATTCGATTAAGCAGAAAATACTTACAGCAATTTTTGAGTTATTTTCAATGTCTCTTTTATTAATGAAGATTGCCTGATTGGCTCAAATGTTTCTTGAATGACGGCCAGCAGCATAAGTTTATAATTTATTCTCCTAATTGTTAAATGAAGCTAAATGAAGACATTACTTTTAGTGCTCTCAGCCACTGTAAAAATGTACAAAGGTATTGCTACTATTGACGTTATGATATCATGCGTGACATCACTAAATTTATTACAAAAATTCAATATTACAATAAAAAAAATAATAAAATAAAATAAAACTTCATCGAATTTTTTTGTGAATTTCCACTGACATTTTTTGCACGGATTGTATCGTTGCTGCCAGGGGCGTAGCCAAAAATTTTTCGAGAGAATTAAAAAAAAATCTCAAAGCTCCCTAAGAAAGTTGAAGAAAAATCTACCAAGTAGCTGTTTTGACCCCAAAACCCTTCTGGCTACGTTCCTGGTTGCTGCTGATTCTGTTGCATTGAATAGGAAATCAAGGTCTTACTCATTCAATTTTAATCAATAATTGTAAATTTTCTTGTATTTTGTACAAATAATGAGAATGCATGCTATCACATGAAAGAAGGAGTTTGTTGATTTATGTCTCATTTTATTAGCACACAGACATACCTTCGGTACAAATTTAGTAAGCACATGATAATTGAGTGATATCTTCAGGCAATGAGTGTATTGCAGTTCTGTAATTAATTCATTAGATTTATTAGCGTGATAAAAGGCAGTTTAATTTCCTCTTTTCACCGGCAGCACTGAATGAGGATTGAAAATTTATTTACTTATTTACATAACATGCATTGATGTAAAAATTTAGCATGTCTCCTAATCAGATATAAGATTTAATAGCATTAATTAAAAGATAGTAACATGTGATCATTGTAGTCTGTAAATTTCGTTCTTTTGTTTGAATTGTCACACAATCTCAGAGCTCTAAAATAATTCAATTAAAGACCCTAATGGAAATTAATAAAAAAGCTGTTAATTACATCATTAACTTATCCTTAAAAATTGATATTAATGATTTACACTTAATTCTATGAAACAATAATTTTTGAGTCATTAATGCTTCATATATTGTGATTTTTTGCGTGTATGCTCAACATTTTCACTATATATCCCCGTGGTACCACCTTTAATGCATTGGCAAAGAAATGGACTCGTTTATTAAATTAGTTCTCAGAAGAAAATTGCACTTGCATGGTCTTCCTTACCATTACAATTATTTTTAAACAGAAGCCAATGATACAACAAATGAAGTTGAATAACTTTAAACTCGTTTTTCTACATAAATAAAATATTATTTTAACGATTCTTTCCCTTTTATGAACATAAATATACACACAAATTCGAATTATCGTGTTTACAAATAACATTGATCCTTCCATTCCTCATAAGTGATTGCGTGCTTGCTGTTATGAAGTGGCTTATAGAATTATATTAAACCTTTGTAAAGTTTTTACTTTTTCTGTATGTATGGAAAATGACATGGTAAATAAACAAGCAAGAAATCTAAGAATGCAATTATGATTCTGACCGCCATTTCATTTTCATTCTCATTTTACTCAAAGTCTCATGAATTTAAAAATGTGATTAAATTTGGTATTAGCAAAAAATATTCATTTGCTAAATTTATTAATATCAAAAATTATCATATGTATTATTATTACTGCAAGTAGAGTATTAGTGTAAGTATCACTAGAAATTATCAGAACTCGAAATTGACTTGAATTTTGCCGGATTGTGGTATGGAAAAATCGAGTCGACCTGACTTTACCTGTAATACAAAATTCGTGTCGACTTCAAGCTTTAGAAATTGTAATTTTGGGATGTTTTGACGTTCCAAACATAGGGTGGCCTTTTCATTGAAAAAGGATAGGATTAAAGGATGAAAAGTATATTTTTCTTGATGACTCATAGCTAGGCTGAACATCTGCTTGGTTTTTCAGAGGGCTGTCTTTTATAATTTTCTAAGTCTCTGAATTTTGTACGATTTTAGCAAATGTTCTCTATTTTTTACCCAAAAATGCCCAAAATTAGGCACTTTTTGTATAAAAATAGGTTAATTTGGTTAAAATTAAGGAATAAACTCTATTTTTTTGAAAAATTTCTGGTCATCCTACTCATAGCTTAAAATTACATAGACAAATAACATGTCTTCTAAACATTTTTAATTCTTTTGTGCATTTTTGCATCAATTTTATTCAAATGTTCTAATTCATGATGTTTTTGAACCTTATTTCATAAACCGATCAATTAATTGGTCCTTTTGTAAGAATCATGTGATGCTTAATAAGACAGACACTGAACAAGTGAAATGGTTTTGAAAGTATGACCAAAAATCAGTTTGATTACTGACCCTAACTGGTATTTCTGTCCATATCATAACTACTTTTCTTGAATGAATTTTTAGCGCATTTTTGAAACTTGTTTTAAAAAGGTAGCTTAATAATGCACTTTGTCTGGTCGGTCGGTCGGTCGGTCGGTCGGTCGGTCGGAGCACACGAAAAACTTTTTAACCAGACATCGTAGAGAGCTCTGGTTTTTTGCATTAGCTCCGTGCCATCGAGTTATTGGCGTATCGAATAGTTAGAAAGGTGAAAACCATCGCTAAATACTATAATTAATGATTTTTTGTTTTCAATACAATAGAGCCAACTTCAAGTGGGATAATTTCAAATATATTTTGACCGTTAGAAAATTTGAATTTCAAAAAACCGTTAAATGACAAACCATTTTATTATATGAAAATTCACCGCAAAATTTTTTTTTTAAATTGTTAATTATACTATAATTAATGATTTTCATGTGTATTTACGCGGGAAATTTTCAAATATATTTTTATCGTTAGAAAATTTGAATTTAAAAAAACCGTTAAATGACAAACCATTTTAAAATATGAAAATTCACCGTGCAAATTGTTAATTATACTATAATTAATGATTTTCAAGTGCATTTACGCGGGAAATTTTCAAATATATTTTGACCGTTAGAAAACTTGAATGCCAAAAAACCGTTATCGAGCTGTTGAATTTATTTAAGTCACAAAATATTCATGATTGACTTATTTAATACGAAGTACTTTGCTAATCAAATACTGATCGCTAACACAAAAATGCGCTGAAGTCCCTCGATCTATAACACGAGGACTTTCTTTAAATTTTTATACAAAGTATATATCAAAATCGTCTAAATAAAATGATCAAGAAAGAACGACAGAGGAATGAGAAATCGCACGACAAATAAATAAACTTAATATTATTTAATGAAATTTTGCGATAACTTCCATTAGTGTCCTTAATGGTTTTCTGACTCGATAGAAAACAATTTTATTGTTGTTGTGAGCGCAACATGAAATAAACGAAATAAAATATAAGAAAAGAAAAAAAGTTTGATGCCATAAAATTGGTGTTTAAATATTTTGGTTAAATCTGATCGACAGACAAGAAGAGTAGAAGGCATAAATATTAGCAAAAAAGATGTTGATATCAGGTATTTTCATTATAGAACTCACATTCTGAGATGATTACGTTTCTAGTAGAAAAAAAAATTCAGCACGCGCTCAACATCTGAGTTATCATATTTCACAATCAAAACTTTTTCACTGTTTCTAGATACATTTCAATCGATGTATACATAAAAATATTTGAATAACTATCAAAAAATGAAGAATTTTTCTTCTTCATCGCTTCTCTTTTTTATTCCTCATTCCATCTGTGGTTTTTGTAGAGCTCATTTTTTATTGATCGCTCGTGATATTGGAAATTCAAAAAGAAAAAAAAATACTAAAAAAAGGTGGAATTGAGAAGATCAAAGAGAGTGAGAGACGTAGTGATACGGTTTATAATTAAATGTCATGAATGTCAAAATATTAAAATGAGAATCCAATAATGTCACATCAACAAGATTCAAATTAAATTGAATGCTCAGCACATTTAATTGGATTCGCTTGTGTTTTCACGATATCTTTTCTCGCTATAGCCTATAGGCAATGTAATTTCATTTATTGGATTTGCGGTCGCATAATGGTTAATGAAAATGATTATATGATAGCACATAAAGCTACAGATTTTATATTTTTTTTGTGCAAGTTAATTAAAGATGTTGTGACAATTTTTACTACTTTATTATAGCATTTTTTCATCATTTTCATTAGCATACATAAAATGAAAATTATCAGAGAATTGTGCATTGAATCAGATAACTTTTTTTAGTAAGTTTAAACATTTACTGAATGCATTATGTTTTTTCCGCTGCTACCTCTTCATCCATTATACCATATAGCACTCCAGGTGAACTAATTATTTCTTTATTCAATAAACGTTCAGTAAGTGACAGAACGTTTGAACCATTCAAGTGAATCGTAATTGAACAACGTTTTTATAAGCTTAATGAAACATATTTACGGAGTTTACAGTAAAGAAAAATTGCGAAATTAAACAGGAAGCAAATTCAATAATTTTTATGTGTTCATTACCCATGCTATAAAGTACTTTGTGGAATTTTTGCATTACTTTAAGGTAGGCTTTTGAAATAGTGTAAAATTTTAAATAAAATTTAAAAAAAATTAAAAGTTATTTTATCATTTGAGCTTTTAATATCTAAACTGTAGCTTATTAAGAGCGAATAAATAAGGATTCTAACAAAAAATTTACTGATATTTATTTAGAATTGTTCAGAAAACTGTAACCACTTTCCAGTGAACCTGCTAAAAAGCAGTGGCTAAAAAGTTTCTTTTTAGAATCACTAACCTAAAGGAAATTTCATTCTAAAATTTTTTGGTCTAGATCATTTTAGCTGCTTTGTTTTTTGATGACATCGAAAAGCATTCATGTAATTCAGTGGTTCTTAAGCTTTACAGAGCGTGACACAGTAAAATATAACCTTCAATTTCGCGATCCAATCATTCAATATATAGATCCGTATTGCACGTTTACCTTTTTTTGATTCAGCATATGAGCCTATTTTATCTAGTATGTCACCAAAGTTTTTGCAACACACCTGAGATGACGCTTCGAGACAGTAGTGTATTTACTGTTTCTCAGTGATTTAATTAGTAGAAAAATTGAATCAAATAAAATAGATCACACGTGGATCATGGCTTGAAATAATTTGAAAAAAATTCCCAACTGGGTTTAAATGAGGATATTCACTTATTTCACAGCCAAAAATATAATGAATAAAGAACAGAAATTAAGAGGAAAATGAATATGCACTGTAATTGCTTGTTTCATTTCAAATAAAAATTCAAATTTTTTATTTTATGCTTGTTTTGTGTGTTAACATTCTTTATTTCTCTCCATTTCTTTCACTCTTCTCTGGAATCATTTGCTTCATTCAAAAAACGCTTCATTAGACAGAGAAGGTTTTGAAAAAATTAAATGAAAACTAAAAGAGAGAGAGCGAGAGAGAGAAAGAATGAAATTGTTAAAATTCGTTATAGAGGCGATTGACGATGAACGCGAAAACAGAAAAAAAATCGAACAATCAACACCTGCTTCAATTTTTTTTCCTTGTGAAATGAAACAAACAGAAAAGTTGAAAGAAAGAACTTTTTATTATGTATTTTCATTTCATTCTAACACTCTGTCGAATGCGTAACAAAATGCAAAATCAATATTTAATTGAAAAAATTGAATTATATTTGAAACATGAAAATACTCTTTTTTGCTTATTGTAAGTGAAGCGAATAAAGTGTCAGGTGTATTATTGTGAAGATAGCTGAAAGGCTTTTTTTAAAATAAAACTGAGCAAATCATGGTTTTTATAACTGGAAGGTGTTGGTATTCAGAATTATTAATATGAAGAAGTAAATTTTTTAAACGAAACTTTGATTATTTAATTTATTAATGGCAAAAAATTGTAAACATGTGCATAGGTTGTTCAGGATGGTTCAGGGTCTTTTTTAGACAGTTCAAAAAATCGTCATTCAAAAATTTAAAAAAATATTCAAAATTAAGTTTTTAGACACGTTAAGCTTATCTCACTTTTTGTCAGACAAAGTCTATGATCAGTCTATTTATGGATACAAAAAAGTCAGAACTAAAATGCATTATTTCATTGTATGCAACAACTTAAAAGTCTAACTTTAAACAAGTTTTCAACGAGGAGATTCGTTGATTTCACATCAAATTTGTTAATACGTGCTATGTGCTTAAACATGGTTGAATAGGAAAAGGTTATTTATTCGGGATGTCAATTAGAATAGAAATTGATTGAAATTAGTTTTTTTTATATTATGCTCTATGAACAAATTGAAGCAAGAAAATTTCTAGTGACTTGCAACCCCATAGCACGAGATAGTCTAAAATAAAAATAAACATAAAAACAGAAAGAAAACTTTTCAAGCACTTAAATTAGATTATTTTAATGATTCCTCATTTTTTCAACATTCACAAGCAATTTCATATAAAAGCGAGAAGTTTATATTTCAACTTCAACTCGTGCGATGTACATATCACGAAAAAAAAAACTTTAAAATTAAATTTATTATTGCTTTCTCTCACACCTTCCCACTTTCTTTCTTTTTCATTCAAAAAAAATTTCCTTTGTAATTGTTTGTTCTGCCGATGTTGCACATTAATGTGTATATAAAAACACCACCCAAAAAAAGCAATTGTGTCCCACAAAGCATGCATACCCTCGTAAATTTATAGTTTGGAAGTGAAAAAAGGAATAAAATCAATGTGGCGTGCAGAAACTATTAAATTTCAGTATTGAACTTTTATTAAATGCCCTTATTATTATATTGTTTGTGTACTTATACTGCCTCTTACCAATACTACCAGTTTAAATTATAATCTATTGTCGATAAACTCTATAAACCAGTGTTTCACAAACTTTTACAGATCGTGGCACATTAACCACCATTTTTAAGATTTGGTGGTACAAAAGAGCTACTAAGAATTATCTCTGGATTCAATTTGGGTGTTAAAGTAGCTGGGGTATGAGCTTGAAACTAGCTCTACTAGAAAACTGTAAAAAACTTCTTGAAAATCGAAGAAAATTTCTATTTCATAAAAATTTCATGAATCGTTTGAGAAACTTGTGTTTTTTTGGGGTAATTTGAGTGTGGGACTTGAGTATTGCGGAGCATAGTTTGAGCACGACTGCTCCAACAGTACACAGTTTAAGAGTTACTTCTAAATTGCTAAATCATTTTAAAAGCCACGACTAAACCATTTTGAGAACTTTAAAATAAAATGCATTCGAAAATCTTTGTATTTGTTGTCTAGCTCATAATTTTACATGCACATTGTTATTGAGAGATAAAACAGGAACTAAAAATTTGCAGAGATCGGAAAATCAGGAGGTTTAAGGAATTCAGACCCCAAATAAACTACCTGAAGAAATATGAAAGGAATCAACAGAATGAAGAATTGTATCATAAATGTTTAGACATTTACAATTTTAAGACACTTATAGTTATCACTTCACTAAACATTCTCTGTGATGGAATTATGTTCTTAACTTACACAAATCCGTTTAGATGAACAGAAGTAGGAGTTCTGGTATTACGATGTTAAAGGATGGAAGTTTAAGAGTTTCTGTATTTCCTTTTTATTCTTATTTGATCTTTCTCTCGATCATTAAATAATTTTGCAATCGAAGCGGTCTATGATGCGCTCCTAATCGGATTAAATACTTACAAAAATATTAAGATCACTTTAATAATAAGAACAAGAAATTTACCCGAAGATTCTTTTTAAATATCTCTTTACGTATCACCAGTAGGCAGTTAGGGAGACTTAGCATAGGTAATAAAAATGAAACGAAAGAGCGGAAACATAAAATTATATGAAATGCAGACTTATTTTCGCCATCATCATCATCGTCGTCATCGCTTCTGCCGAAAGTTTATTTTCCATCAAATTAAATTCAATTTTATATCAATTTTATATTATTCTTATACTTTATGATGAAAAATTTCTGGGCCATCAAATTAAGCGCAATTTTATGCATCAATTTAATATTATTTTTATTCATCAAATGAATGAGAAGGAGAGAGAGACTTAATTAACCATCGTAAATGTGAGTGCATTATAATAAGCGCACTTTATGTTACCGCCAAAGAAGATTGATTGTATCTTCATCACCTTCCTTTCATAACCACTACTTGATTCAGTTTGACTTTATCGACTTTAATTGAAATCAACAAAATCATTAAATTTTTTTAAAATAATATATTGATATGTGGTATGGGTAGGCACATACTTTGTTCGTATATAATATGTATGTAGAAGAATATTCAGTAACTACTTAAATGTAATTCTTGTCATTAGTTATTAATTCATGATTCCATTCATATTAATGAAAAAATATTGTAATGAGCAATTTCAGCAGTTTGTCGTATAGTTATGAAAAAATGACTATATGCTTCTATACCATTGACGTTATTGTCATCATCATCATCATCCTCATCAAGTGTATTATTATGATTATTATTCAAGATTCGTGTGTGTGCATTAAATTTATATAATAAACAATTGAATTAATGAAGTTTCTTGTTTTCTTCCTTTCATTAAATTCTTGGATGTATCTGAAGGGAAGCATATCGAGGAAGATACAAGTTTAAATTGTAAAAATAATACCAAGAAGGAAATAAATTAAATATCGCATGTAATTGTAATTAGAATTGAGAAGTTAATTATTAAATTTCATGTACAAAAGAACAAAAGGCCCATATCTTCAAAATAAAAAAATTTAACATGTTCATAAAACAAATTATTAACAGCTGAGAGCGTGTAAAATTTCCATGGTAATGATAAAGATGTCAAACTTTAATTCTTACAATTTACAATTCAATACTCATTAGAAGAGCTAAAAAAAGTTTCTTTTGGAAGCGAATTCAAAGTCATCAGGAACATAAAAGTTTAAATGCATAGTAGGTAGGGCAGATAATGAAGAATAAAGAGAACAAGAGCTTGCAATTCGACATTAACGAATTAATTCATTTAAATTGTATGTAACAAATTCATATGTGTATCTATACAAAACACCTGGCAAAAGTGGCAACTGCAATTTGAAATTATAGAAAACAAAAAAGAAAAGAAACTCGTCAGACCTTCCTTCCTTGGATGATTATTAGTTTATGTGCTTGCTGCTTGCTCGCTTTCCGTCGTTTGATGAGAGAGAACTACATGCTTAATATTTTCTTCGCACACCACTTAGGTGACTTTTATAGCCTTCATTAAATACACTTAATTTTGTTTCACTGCTTTTCTTCTTTCATGCTATTTATTCTTTATTTTCAAATATCTTTTCATTTATCGTTCCTTTGATGTAGATGTCGTGCAATTAATTCAATTCTCTATCACCTTAGTAAGGTTTTTTTTCGCATTTATTTGTTACTTATTGAACTTTTGATCGATCAACTTGATTTTCCATTAATATTCATCTAGTTTCATTTTATTCGCATGACTCTTTCATGCATTACTCAATAGCTAATTAAATCTTAAGGTCTAATGTCAATCAGTGCGTAATTTAAAAATAAGAACACAACAATTTGATTGTGCAATAAATCAAATTAATCGAAATGACTTTGACAGTTTGACTCAGGAAATTTTTGATTAATTGAATTTATTCAGTTTATCTAGCACATAATATGCACTCTGTTCCGTTTTTTGAAATTATATGCAATAACAATTATACCTTGACTAATTACTTGTGTGATTTTATTTCGTTTTCAATTTTTTTACCAATTCTTTTATTTTTTTTTATTTGCAGATTTCTCAAGCATATCGTCCTCAATGTTTTGTCATTTCGGTAATTGTTACTTTTTTTAAATAAGTTATCTAAATTATTAGGGCGCTGTGTTAATATGAAAATTATGGAAATGTTATTTTTTTTGAAAAGGATTTAATAATTAAGTAATTATTATTAATGCAAAATTAATTGCCTGTCTTGAGAATCTGAATGAATTTAATTTTTTTGGATATATAGTCATTGGATGTCCCTGATGCTGCTTTCTATACCAAATTTTCAAATTTTTTTATAACGGCTTTTGAAGTACAGAAAAATTTTTTTTGAAAAGATAGATGAAAATTGGTATGTGGGTCCCTTGAATGTTCCTTACTTGAAAACATTCACCACGAAAAATGCGTTTTTGTACTGCGCAGTCACAGACATTCATTACTAGTTCCATATGTCGCGAAAAGTATCTCACGATGTATAGTTTTAGAATCAATGCATAAAATATAATTAGCGTGTAAAAATTTAAGTATTAAGAATTTTTGAAGGCTTTTCAATTTCAAACTTTTATGCATGAAATTTATAAATTGCAAAATTTGTCATTTAATTCAAAATAATCTAAATTTATGCATACCACAAAAACAAAAAGGTATTATGACAAATAGTATTAGAGCGTTTAAAAAATTTAATTACATTTCATTTTTATTCTCTGAAAAGTCAATTATTATTCAATCAACTCAAAAGGGAAATTTCATTTTGCTGAGATTGACACAACACGAAATGCGAGCAATTTGAAAACATTTTATTTTTCTCTACTAAAGTAGCGATTATGATGAATTTCATTAAAAATTAATTGCATTTAATTTTATGTCACGATTTTTTGTTCTCCTCGTTTTGATTGCATTGAGAGGTCTCATACTAATTGAGAGCTTTTAAATTATATATCCTATTTGACTCAAGGTCAATTGAAAGCGCGTTTACACCTGAATATCATACTCAATTGAAAAAGTTCATCAAACAATTATAAACACCGTAAATTGTATCACATTTAGATTAATTACACAATGATGACTCAAGAAGTGTTTACAAATCTGGAAATTTTTCTACTGTATGTACACATAAAAAAGGGGAGATCTTAATTAACTTTTTGCTGATATCAAAATGGAAAAGTTTTTTTTACTTTATTACTTCTTTGGAATATTTTTTAATCGCGATGAGTTTCTTTTTCAAGTCATTCGTAAGATTTAAAGAATAATTCTTAGTAAGTGAACAGTAGGCTGTGCTGAACTATTTCATGAACACACTGATTTTACATAACTTTATTCTATATTAAAAACTTTTTCGTGTTCAGACTTAGCTGTAGTATAACAAGCAAGAGTTCGCTAAACCTTAGCACTCAAACCTAGAACTATAGTTAATAGTGGGACCAGGAACATAACGATAGTTCATGGCGCCTCAGGAAAAATGTTGAAAATGCGCCCCTTTTCTTTATTTTAGGTTAGGATTTATTGAATTTTGCGCCCCCTAATACAATAAAACTAGAGATACGTCCACGGGCTCGCGGGACGGAAGTGCATTTTCCTGAACTACTGCGCACAGACCACTAACGTAAAAAAAACTAACGCAAAAATAACTGACGCAAAAAATTTGTCAACTAATCCTTGTAAATGATGAATGAACTTTTT
Source organism: Chironomus tentans (assembly GCA_963573255.1). NCBI lineage: Eukaryota > Metazoa > Arthropoda > Insecta > Diptera > Chironomidae > Chironomus > Chironomus tentans. The sequence goes on from OY754302.1 coordinate 25,267,982, forward strand.
ATCATGGATTAGATTTGTATTGAAAAATTTTCGATCAAAAAATATTTGAAAAAATAACAGTCAAAAAATATTTAAAAAATAACGATCAGAATATATTTGAAAAAATAACGGTCAAAATATATTTGAAAAATAAACCCCCCCCCACGTTTTACTTCCCCCACCTTCATATACACCCCTTCGTTCAACTCCCCCTCTTCCCCTTTCAATTCACACCAAGAAAGATTTACGTAACGTAAATTTACATGTTACGTAATTTTAAGTACGTATTTTTACGTAAAGTAAGATTTAGTTAATTTAACTACGTGAAAAGTTCGGAAAATGTGAGGAAAATTATGAAAATGAAAAATTTTATCATTACACATCATGAAATATCAAAAAAGTGTAAAAAAGTACAAAAAAAAGTTGCTCGGAGTGGGGCTCGAACCCTGGCCGGAAGATTGTAAGAAAAGTTACGTTTTTAAGGGCTACGTAAAAAATACGTACGTAAAACGTAAGCAATTTTTTCAAAAAAAGTTAATTTATTTAACCTTCTACTGCACCGATCCAAAAAATCTTTTGTCGTTCTGGTCTCTGACCTAGTCCACACATTTTAAGCAAAAAACCGCATCGAAAAAGCTTAAACTGGAGGAGGAGATACGATACAGACGGACAGACGGACAGACGGACAGACGGACAAAACGCGGACAATAGTGTCTTTTCCCTATGGGAAAATGCACTAAAAATAGAGGATTTGACCCCTAAATCCCCTCCGTTGAATACGCTCCTTCTCAGGCCAAATGCTCCACTTTCCCTACCATTGTTACGACCCTGGTGGGAACTGAATCATTTTTTTGATGACATATTTGCCTATAAAATTCAAAGTTAGATTGTAAGTTGCGCTTCCAGTACTTAAAATAATTTTCCTCGTTGAGCGAAGTCTCGAACTCATGATCACTGTTGGTACCGAACCATTTTTTGATATTTGAGTTTATGTGTGCAAAAAATATTTTTTGTTTATTTAAATCAAAACTTAAATAACGAATATTAAATTCAGACTATTCCGTTTTGATTTTAAATTTCTGTTAATAAGTATTGCTTCAAAAAAGTGATTAATTCGTTGTTGGTTTTTGCATGTCATAATTCATGTAATAATTATAATTGAATTACAATACTTCATTATCCATTACTCATACACCGACTATTATTATGATTTTCAACGGAATTATCATGCTCAATTCCCTGTGTGTACACAATCATCACAATAAAAAGAATGAAAATTTTTTCCTTTATATTTTCTCCATGTATAAGACAGACTGAGTAAATAGTTTTACATTATCTGATCGTAAAATTAAATTGTTTTTGATTGCAATCTAAAGTAGCAAAAAGGAGAATAAGATTGGCATATGTAAAGTAAACTACATTGCGCTACAAGCACATACACGATTTTAAAATTTTAACTTAAGTTGAGTATCATTTACAGTACATGTAGAACCTTGCATCAAATGAAATAAATGCCTTTGAAGCATGAAGAAAATAAAAACGATTCAATATGAACGATATTATTTATCTCAATTGAAATTACAAACAATAAATCAATATATCATTTGATTTGTTAAAGGCACAAATAACAATAACAACATACCTCTTTAGAAAATCAAATTAAAAATTCATAAGTATAATTTTCGTGCTCTGTACTTATAACAACAATCTGTCTGTGAGAAGAAACATTTTTCTTTAGCTATACTGATTGTGTGGCAGCAAAAAGGCAAGTTGGTAGATAAATGCAATATTTGTGTGTACTGTGGATTGAAGTGAGTGAGTGAGCGAGAGAGAGAGAGATGAGATGTAAGGAATAAATATCAAAATGCTAATGCGAAATGAAGAAAACAATATTTCCGATCATTTCGATTATTCATTTAATTAAAGTTTTACATTGATTTCTTTCCTTATACTGCTTGCCTTTTTATTCATTTTAAAATCAAGAAAGATACATGTTCTACCCGTAACTGTGCTGTTAAAGCTGCATAAATGTATATTTCATTTCCATCAACTTAATTTGGTGGCGGTTGTAGCAGCATGTAGTTGCATAAATAAATTCATTTTTACTTCGTTTTGTTTTATTGATTGAATCAATTTAATATATTCATGTATCGAAATGTTTTTTCATGTTATGTGCCTTGTTACCTTGTCATTCATCGCCAAAACTATAATTTAAATGTTTTTATTTTATATCGTTTTTGATTTCAGATCCACACATTTTAAATGAGTTGACGATTGAGCGGCTTAAAGTGCAACATCAATTACAATTACAACAGGAACAATCAAGCATGGGAATATCGGAAAATGGTTCTAATTTAGATGAAATTGCTCATCAGCACTTTGATAATCGTTCATTAACATTAACAAATTTGAGTGAAAACCTCATGTCTGACCATAGTGATACAGAATTGGAACATGATCCGCATGTAAAACGAAAACAAAGGCGTTATCGAACAACGTTTACAAGCAGTCAACTTGAGGAGCTTGAGAAAGCATTCTCTCGAACTCATTATCCGGATGTTTTCACGAGGTTTGTATCTGCTGCAATTATAATAAAATATACATTAATTACATCTCAATTACATTTCCAACAACAACAACGAATGTGATGGAATGCAATATAAAAAATAATGTTTATTTTTAAAATTATTTGTTGAATAAAATCATTTGCGTAGATCCAAAAAACACTAATTGGACCATATTTAGGCTCAACATTGGACCACTTTTGGACGGGATAGGACCGCTTTTAAGGCTAATTTGGACCTAAAATGTCTCATTTTTTCAAAAACTTTATGACCTTTTTTGCAGTACTTTGGTTTTTGGTTTTTGTAATTTGTTAAACAGCTTTTCTGTCAAAAGTCGATCGACAGTCTAACTATATTGGACAATGTTGTATACAGGGAAAGGGGATCAACAAATTTTCACTATCCCCCATCTACTTTTTTCGATCATACACCAAAGGGGACGTACAAGTTTTAGGGAGGGGGTCTGGGGTTTTGTGACAATTCAAACAAAACTAATATTTCTACATGAAAAATTTGTGTCAATGCGGAGGGGGTATGTCTTTTGTAGAACGTAATAAGTGAACAACTCCTAATTTTTTTAAAAAATATCCTGAAAGGGTGAAGCTTCCCCAAAATCACAAAATATTTTTGTAGTAAGGAAATTTTGCGACAGGTGCTTAAAGTTAGAATCTAAAGATTCCCTATTTTAATGAACGTAACGTAATTTATAAACAATCCCATATTTTAAATAAATGTTTGAATAAAAACAGATAAAATTTTTATTTTTTCTCTCTTTCTATTCATTACAAAACCGAGTATTTATGCCAATTATTTCCATCATAATTCATTTCCTAGCAATTAATAAAACAAATTTTCAATCAATTTCAATCAATGTTATTATAATTTTATTCTTTACAACACGCTATATTTCACGAAACAATGTATTGAAACAATGTATTGAATTGCATTTACTAAACAGAGTTTTATGTTATAATCTACGGGAAAATGTAGAAAAGAAAACGTAAATTGGAAATTAAGTTTAACGTTTGATTCAATAATTTTACATTAATTCAATGTTTTCTTCTTCTTGTTTATTTAATTACAGAGAGGAGCTCGCAATGAAAATTGGGTTAACAGAAGCAAGAATTCAGGTAACTAATTAATCGTTCACTCTCACTTATATTCAGTATAATTTATTGCACATTTTATGATTTATGCAATAAATTTGTAATTTCAATAAATAAATGAGTTGTGCATTTGGTATTAAACTGAGATACGCTGTTACCTTTGCTTAGTCATCACGCAACTTAATTCATTTTACACTTCGTTCTTAAATTCTTGACCATTGGATGGGTAGACATGTAAGAATGTGTCTGTTGTGTGGTTGTGTGTAGGCGTCGATTTAATTGATAATGAATTAATTTTCAAATTCCTCCCCATGGAATTGTTAACGTAAGCTGTAGAAAGCGTAATAATTCATTTTATATTTTCATCTCTCTCATACTAATTTCAACATGTTTTTTTCTCGCTTTTTGCCTTAAATTAAAAAAAATTCATTTTCATTTTTCTGTTGCTGTTAAGACTAAAGCGAGTGGATTATAAGAATCAGTATAGACATGGAGCGCATTAATTTAAACCAAAAGAAATCATACATATTTAATTCTATTTCTTTCAAAAACCTGCTTAAAACATGAGGTTCGCTACCTTTTTCACTACTGGATGTTTTTAAAGAATATAATTAAATTCTAATAGGATGTCTAGAAATGAATCACAAAACTATAAAGACCAGAATATTCTCTATGAAAATACATATTGCAACTATGCACTAAATTTAAAGCAGCAGCCATAAATGAGTAAGAGAAAATAAGAAAAGCCGTTTTATGCCCGTGAACGACATCACGTTAGCGGGACAAACAAGGAAAAATTTATGATCATGTGACAATTGATAATTTATTCCATTAAGTAAAGAAAATAAATAAATATACATATAGAAGTGAATAAATGGCGATGAATGATCGTCATGAAAGAATAAAAAGTTAAAAGCTGCATAGAGTTGTTGCTTACTTGTTGTTGCATACTAATCGTATTCGTAATTGATCATGTTTAATATATTCAGTAATTTAATTAATATTTTTTCCTTCAATATCATCAATGATGATCAATTTATCGTTGATTCCGTTAGGCAACAAGTGAGGTATCCCGTATATATATATTGGTGAATAAATATCTAGAAAAATTTCAAAAGTGCCGTGTACAAACAGTTGAAGTGTCTCAATCGATTTGATAATTTATTTATTAATAAATGGGAGAAATCGGCGACACTATAATGTCCATTTCATTAGATTCAAAATAATCTTTTGTGAAGAGGCTGAAAAAATCAAATGAGAAAAGAAAGAGACTTTGCGCATGCGGATGAATTTGAAAGACATCCCTCTGTGATAAAATTAAACATTCAAACGACGTCCCATGACGATTCATTTCTTCTCTCCGAACAGAATATATTTCAAATCGAAATATTTTTGTGTTAAACGGCGACCAAAAACACGAAAAAAGGAAATTGAGGAAAAAGAGTTTTTAAATTTATTTTTATTATTCTGCAACAAATTGATATTGATACAATTATTATTAATAAAATGTAGCTATCGATGAGTTTCAACTCCTATTAAAGCCTTAACACAAAGAATATTAACCATAAATTTTCATTTTTGATGATGGCTCAAAACTAAATGAGTTTGAAATGTTTATTTCTAAAATTCTAAAACGACCATCAAATTAATTTTGAGTCAATATAAACACAGTTTTTGCCCCCCTAACGGTAGATTAGTTTGAGGATCAAAACAGACATCGATTAATGATTTTGAAAAAAAAAATGTAAACGAACAGAGGTTCTTGATCTTTTTATGGTTAACTGGCTTCTCCTAGACAACAGATTCAAAAACTCAATTTGAAAATGTTTATCACACCTGCATGGCATCATGATAGGCGCTGTTTCCTTTTGTCTTTCTCCTCGTAAACTTTAATAAATTAATCCAATTTATTGATTTGAATCTAGTTTTATTGTAATTGGTCTTGATGATCTAACTCACTAATTTGAATTTATTAATAACTATTTTTATTGCTTGTATTCTTTTGCTTCTCTCCCTGCTTGCGTCTCTAATCTTCTGTCTAATCAAGCTATTTATCGAAATCGTAAATTTATTACAATGTTTTCATTTTAATTTTTTATTGGACTATTTTTTGATTAGAGGTAAATATATACATATAAACATGAAATATACACTTTTGATGTTTTAAATAAAGTCGAACGTGGAAGAGGATATAAAAATATTAATTGATATGAAAAAATATGGTCTTTCATCTATTAAAGCTTTTTAATTTATTACCCATGCCACAAAACATTTATTGGTACTAAAATTGTATGAAAAAATAATGGTATTAATATGTCAGTTGTGACTTTATATTTGCAATCAATTTCGACAACACACCATTGTTGGTACAGTTATACAAGGCTCTTCCATATACATACACACCCTTTTTCTCGAAACAGTGTTAAGCATATAAACATCTTTAATGGGATACGAATTAATAGCTAAGTAGTGAGTGGTTGTGAAAAGATAACAATTCAATTTTTTACGATTTTTTGTCATATAAATTACTAAAAAATACACACATGATGAGGCTATAACATATGCTGCATGAAAAAAATTCTTGTTCCAGACATAATTTGCATTTGATATAATTCATATTTTCATGTAAATTATAGTTTGAATAATAAAGCATTCCGATGCATAACTGGCGGAAATAAAAAATGTGCAATAAAACAAGAAACCTGAAGGATTGATCATATGCTGTAATGACTATTTATTATACATCCTTTTCCGAGCTACACATCACCACATTATGGAGCTTTGTCTTTCATTAAATCTACACATTTTTTTATTAAAATCAGTAAAATGCGCTTTTAACATCCAAAATATTAATTTAGCAGCCAATTTCATGCAACTTCAAACTGAATTAGTATCATTTTGGATTGACCATGCAATTTTGTTGTATGCTGATCTTTCTTCATAATAAAGATACTTTTGATTCTACCTATATTGACGTGGAATATTCTTTATATCATAAAAATGAAATGATGAAACATAAAAAAAACAAAATTAAATTAATGCACAATAAATTTTTTGATAACCGTGCAATTCCGTTGTGCTGTTACAAAATGAACTAAATCCAATTATCTCATTGCTGCATTTTCTTATTTCCTTTTTATTCATCCTTTCATATTCATCTTCTCAAAGACAAAATAATAAAAATAACATAAATAATGAAGATGATTTTTTTTTGTTAGTGATAATTAGACCTTAACGTGAGTTGATTCTGCTGCTTTTTGGTCGTATTTTGTTGAATCTAAATTGATTTTATTTTGAGAAGATATTCTGCACCACAGAATATTATTGGTTGATAACCTTTTACAAGGCGATAATTTAAGAAATTGAAACATATTAGGGTTGTGAGATCCAAAATTATGGCTGAGAACATGCTGTGACACATTAGTTCAGTGGTACTTTTGGTATCCTTGGTTCTTGACTTAAACTATGCTCCGTGACACACTGAAGTGTCGCAACGCGCTCATAGGTGTGTCGCGATTTGTTCTTATTTCTTAAGTTACTAACTTAATCAGTTTGTAAAGAAGCATAATTTGAGAAACACTTAGTTCCAGATTTATAAAAAAATTTGATGGTGCCGAAGTGAAAAATAATTTTATATTTCTTCATTTTTCAGCTTTAACCGCATCATTTCAATTTTTTTTTAAATTTCATCTCTTTGCTAATTTTTTGATTTGCAAATTTGCATTTTTATTATTTCATAACATTTCATTATATTCCTTTCGGCATCCTCATTTTCCATATCTTTTCGTTCTTCTTTCATTTCTCTTTTATGGTACTTTAAATTGATACAAGGAGATCTAATAACACTATCTTTATGTACACATGAAGGTTATATAACAATAATAATATAATTGACGGTGAAGAATAATATCAATGGGTGGTAAAAGCACATTAATGTAACTCAAATAGATTAGGATGAAAATATTTAGACTTTATTAAGTCAGATATTTTACAAATAGACAGACAAATTGGACACTGATGCTGTTTTTTGGTTTTCATTCAACAAAAGCGCCGCCAAGCAATATTAATAATAATATTTATGAATAAGAGAAAATCTTCATCATTTAAAATTCCATTTTTTATTATGTAAATGATGTAAAAACTGTTGATTCTATTAGGTGCTTAATGCAGCACATAGAGTGCGGTATACTAACATGCATAGACATATAAAGCTTATTCATGCCAAGCAATCGATTGAATGGATGTCATATATATTTTTTGGTGTAGGCGCCGTCGTTGTTTACTTCATTTTCCCAATCTCTGCTTAGGCTGTTTGTCATTTGAAACACACTTAACAACTTCACATGTTCTATTGTATGTTATGTAAATCTGTGTTTTTGCAGTCGACTTTAAATTGGACTCATAATTTATTGATCAATATATTTATGAAACTGCTTATATGCGAGAGAGAAAGAAATTGTTGAAATTTATGAGACTCAATTTGCATTAAAAATATTTTTTACGGTCTATAAAGTATACGAGAATAAATCTATATAAATAATCAATTTTTGAAGGACGAAAATTTGAAGCACGACTTGCTCATTTTTTGAATCTTCTTTTCATATTTTTATTTTATTAGCTTTTGCTTACGTTGGTCAAGATTGTTTTGTGGTTTCTTTTAAATATTTACATAATCAACAACAATGTATCGTTTAATTGATTCTCTTACTGTTTGGATGTCGACAGAACATAATTAGATTTATACGATTTTGAAAAGGAAGATGGTCGAGTAGTTTGTCGACAAAACCACAAAGATTTGAATAAAGGAAAGGAAGCAAAAAATATTACAGTCTAAAAAATGTTAAGCAACAGCAAATTCATTTATTCTTTATTGATTTACTTACTTAATGCATACGACCATTGCATTCTTTTATGCTGTATTTTACCATAAACCTCAAAAAATATTCCATTACTCAAATAATAAATTTTATTTTTTTAAACCCCAGGTTTGGTTTCAAAATCGTCGTGCAAAGTTCCGAAAACATGAAAAAGTTGGTCCATCGGGTCATCCTTACAATTCGTACATGCCAACAACACCCTCAGCAACATCAAGCTCGATGCATTCAAATCCATTTACACATTTAGGATTCAATTTAAGAAAGCAATTTGATGCTGCAAGTTTAGCTGCATTCCGTTATCCTCAATTGAGTGGAAATCCAATGGTTCCAGCAGCTTACTTTAATCAATTTCATCGTGCACCACCACCGCCCCTTTTACATCCAGGCATGAGTGGGCTCTATTCACCTGCAAGTGCATCATTTCAAACTCTTTTAGCAAATATTTCTGCAGCTCAACGTCCACCAACTTATCAACAATTATCAGCGAAATCTCCATCTGAATATTTATCATCGATTCCTGTGAGTTCAGCACTTTCGGTTTCTCCGCCAATTTCACCAACAGATTCAAATAAATCATCAACTTCGGCACCATTGACTCCTATTAATGTCTCATCACCAACTTTACAGACATCACCAGTTTCCTCAGTTGCTGTTACTCCAACAGTTCATAACTCATCGCCACCACCCGAAGATCGTCGTAGCTCATCGATTGCAGCATTGCGTCTTAAAGCACGCGAGCACGAGATGCGTCTTGAAATGATTCGTCAAAATGGACATGACGATGTTTAAAGCAAATTAATGTTAGGTCAATTTATTAATTAAGATAATGTTAGGATAACTAAAATAATAACTAAAAGCAGTTTATTTTTAAAATATGAGGCGTTGTTATTTTTGAATGAATTTGTAGATTTTATTTAATATTTTTAAAGTCAATGAATAAAATTGATTTAATGCACTATACCAAAATTGACTTTTTAATAAAAAGAAACATATAATGACAAAGAAGCATACATGATAATATAAGTCAGACAGCTGCTTCCCACCCAAAAAGTTTCCCATTTTTTTTCTTAAAAGGAAATTCCATTGTGGCAGTAATTTTCAATTAGCTTTTCAATTATTAATTGCGTCCAATTTTTTATCGTCTGCTTTACATTTTTTTCTCATCGCTCCTCATTCTTCATGCATTTTTTAGTCAATAACTTCTCATTATACAGCTACTTCAACATCCATAACTGCTACGTGCATCCCTTGTTCATATTCACATATAATATGACTATGTCCATAAGTGCTTCAATGACTTATGATCCAAACAATGTAATAAATTACTCGCTTATTTATTCACTCATATTATTACTTAAAATTTTTTTGTACCTACATGTAGATTAATGAGTGGTGTTAAAAAATGAATTGTGAAGCTAAGGAAAAAAGGCATCTCTTTAAAATCAAATATTTCAATTTTCATCTTTCAATTTTTCTTCCATGCTTCATTTTTGTTGTTACTCTTGTTGTTGTTGCTGTTATTATTGCAGTTTATTTCAGCATCATATTGCATGCTATGCAGTTAATTAATAATGATTGATAGGTAAAATGAACTCGAACTTTGTAACATTAAATGAATTGAAACGAAACGGATGATGTAAAAAATACCATTGAAATGACCTGTAAATGCGAGATAGAGAGAGAGGTATATAAACTGCAACTTTGTGGGATCATAAATTCTCTTGATTGTTTATTAAATAACATTAAATGAGCTTTTTGACATTAATTTGTTATTAGAAATCAAACAACAAGTTTAAAGTTTGTTGCTTTTATGCTAGTTATGATTTAATGAAGGATATCCATAAATGCCATTCATAATTATTTGCAATTTCATGTCCAATTTGTCATTTCAGTAAATCTTATTAACCTAATTTAGTAAATCCTGAAAAAGGATCGTAAAGGAAAAATATGACAGGGGGAGTGATACCTTTAAGCTTTAAAAGTTACATGCTTCTTAACAATGATGAGTTCGATTCCTAAAAGTGAGTTTATACAGACCTCTATCTGGTGACAAGGCCAATAAAATGGATTGAAAATTAGCGAAAATTTCCTGCTTATCACTAACTTTTGGAGAGGCTTGCTATCTCAGCTAAAACTTCTCTGTTTTTTTAAAAAAAAAGCTGAAAAACGAAATTTAAGAAGCCTTAATAAAGTAAAGCTGAATAAAACTGAAAAATGAATATTAATAGGAAATTAAATTTTATTAATGATCGATGTTCATAAAGAATTTTAATAAATAAAGATATATTGCAATTCTTATAGTATAATTTGATTTAAATGAATACTGCCAGCAGGACAAGATGATATTCGAGGAAGAAAAATCAGTTATACTTTAAGTAGGAAGCGTTTGATTGATCAATAAATAGTTAATTAATTAAATTAATTAAATTTAGAATCATATATTGTAAAATTAAATATTTTATTGCAAATTCCAATTTATATTATTTTATTTTATGCATATTTAATATTACCTAATTAACTTAGTGATGAGCAGAAATGATTTTGAAAAAATATAGCTTCCATTTTAATTTCCAAGGCAGGGGCACTTAAATAGACCCATTCACGTTAAAGACCAACTAAAAGACCAGGAGAGTGCCACTCAAACTTTGCTCCGCGCCACACTAGCGAATAGCATGAAGATACACAAATTTTACACTCTGTAAGTGGTTTATTGTGTCGCACTCGCAAAAACAATCTTGGACGTTGCATTGGTACCAAAATTTTCTCAGATTTTACTAAGAATTTGCAGTTCAGATGCCTCATTCAGTCTTTGATAATTTAAATTTGCTACCTTACCTCCCACGAGGAACTCTGAGGACCAAATTTCATTGATGAAAAAAAAGAAGTTGCAATTTTTATTTATTTCAAATGAAAAGTAAAAGTACATGGCAGGAGATGTTTATTGGTTGTCATGTAAAAGCCCATCATACAAAAGGTGCAGTAATGAAAAATTTCGACCCATTAAAGAAGTCAATTTTTTCGTCGTATATTTTCTCTGCATTTTTCGATAAATTTTAATAAAGTGCAAGAAAAATAAAAATCAAGAAAGAATTTTGTATTTTTTTTTATTAAAAAGTGTCGCTCCCTGATGCTTTTTACAAGTTAAAAGTCCACGGGAGATGAAAAATAAATAAATTTACGCTAACTCAAGTCAAGATTTTTTTCTTTTCATTTTAATTTCCTCTTTTTATTATTTTCAATATAATGAAAATTCTTTCATATTTATTCATATCTGTGGTTACCCTTTATGTGACAATGAAATGTAAAGAGAAACTGAAATGATTTACATCCATTGTTTGGGCTGAAAACATACAAAAATTACAAATGAAATTGTCGTATAGAAGAAGAATAAAAACAAAAGAAACTTAACATATTTTTTCTCATAATATTTTTTATTGTTGAACTTTCAAACTAAACTTATCATTTTACAATAAGCAAAAAATGTATATATAAACTAATATTTGTGAAAAAAGGTTCTGCATTAGAATTTTTGGCGTTTAATTGGAAGCTGTTCTTATAGAAATTAAATTTGATATCTGAACTAGCAAAAAGTATAATTTTATTAAATTAATTTCATCTTAAAAGATAATTCATAAAAAAATTGAGCTTCCATTAAATTTATGAAAAATTCCTCACCTTTTGTTATTCTAAATAAATAATCATACATTAAAGAAGAGAAAATAATAAGACACAGGGAAAATTGCAACTTCATTATTCGATAATGTTAAAAAGTACGCAATAGAGTAAATATTAAAATAACTATAATTTTATGCTCTAATAATTATATATATTTTTAAAAACTAAGTTCTTTATTTCTTTTATCTACCTATAGGACGGTTCTGTGAGTTTTCACAAAAGTGCATTTAAGAATGAATCATAATTTATTATTAAGGCTTTAGTAACTCGATTTCATGTCTAAAATCGTCTTTGAACATCAATCTGCATTCACTATTAATAGCATCATCAAAATCGTATACATTCAGCTAAATAAATTTTTACAATAGAAATATTATTGAATGTAAACTCAACAAGCAGTCTTATTAAAGTGAGCGAATACAAATTAAAAACTATAAATCTAATAGGCTATTCGCGATGTTCATAAATGTCTAATTTGTACGGATATTTAAACAGGAAAATAAGCTCACTTTTTACTAATCAACTGAGATTAATTGCTTAAAACGTCGTGTCCATTTTGACGAATCATTTCAAGTCGCATTTCGTGCTCGCGTGCTTTAAGACGCAATGCTGCAATCGATGAGCTGCGACGATCTTCAGGTGGTGGCGATGAGTTATGAACTGTTGGAGTAACAGCAACTGAGGAAACTGGTGATGTCTGTAAAGTTGGTGATGAGACATTAATAGGAGTCAATGGTGCCGAAGTTGATGATTTATTTGAATCTGTTGGTGAAATTGGTGGAGAAACCGAAAGTGCTGAACTCACAGGAATCGATGATAAATATTCAGATGGAGATTTTGCTGATAATTGTTGATAAGTTGGTGGACGTTGAGCTGCAGAAATATTTGCTAAAAGAGTTTGAAATGATGCACTTGCAGGTGAATAGAGCCCAGTCATGCCTGGATGTAAAAGGGGCGGTGGTGGTGCACGATGAAATTGATTAAAGTAAGCTGCTGGAACCATTGGATTTCCACTCAATTGAGGATAACGGAATGCAGCTAAACTTGCAGCATCAAATTGCTTTCTTAAATTGAATCCTAAATGTGTAAATGGATTTGGAGGTAACGAGCTTGCAACAACCGAAGCTGAAGGAACAGGTGTCCCTCCCGATGCTAAGTAAGGATTATATGGATGAGCAGCAGGGCCAACTTTTTCTTGCTTTCGCCATTTAGCTCGACGATTTTGATACCAAACCTGGGATAAAAGAAAAAAAAAATAAATCGTGTAAATTATCAGATAAAGAATTGGAAATGAAATTAAACTGCAACAATATAATTTCTGCTAAATTCAGTGGCAATCACATAACTTAATCATCATTCATAATGATGAGAAGCCGTAGCATCACGATAAAGAAAAGGCAAAACAGGCCTCGAAGGCCTCTAATTTATTTAATTTGATATACTCATTAAAGTCATCAGAAGAAAATAAATTGAGGCTTGTGCAGGAGTTGCAGCAAAAAGCAATCTTTGCCGTTGCTCAGTGTCTAAAAATTAATTTGGATAAACGATTCCCGTGAAGTCATTATACGATTTTTGGCAAGAAAAATATTTTTTACGCTGTTCATTCTCTTAAAAATTGCACATTGATCATACTGTTTTTGGGGCTGTATTTTAAACATTTGTTAAGTCACACAATAAAATATGTTTTGTACATTTAAGAAGAATATTAATAATGACATGTACATGTGTTTTATGTCTTATTGTTTTCACGTAAAATGATCGCTTCTGCATGCATTTTCGAAAACAGTGCAGAAAAAAATGCTGTCGTTACTCCTTCTTTTGCCGTTCTCATTTTGTTGCATAGCTTTTACAATACTTTAAGTTAAACAATACAAAAGAGCTATAATCTTTGGACCACTGTGAAACAAAGTTTCATTCGAGGTTATCGCGTGACCATTCTGAGACATCACAAGAGCTTACTTTTTGTTTCTGCTTGAAAATTGCTTTTGCCTAGAAGTTTTGTGTTGTTGTTGTTGTTTGTATTTTCATGGAGAAGTGAGAAAGAGAAGAAATTTCTCGCGTACAAGCCGCAAGGCAGAATATTATTATAATATTCCATAATGATATTAATTTGTTCAAACATTGTTGTGAGTAAATGCTTAAATCACTTATTTTTTAGTAAATTTATTTAAAGAGCTTAATTCCGTTCCCACAAGCAGTTAATTTTTTTTATTAAATTTCTTTATGTTTGCAACAATGTTTGCATATTTAGGGGATTTAGAGGAAAAAAACTGCTGCAACTGAGGATGATTAACATGATTAACATGTGATTTTCTATGATAATTTATATGAAAAGCCGATTAGATACTTTAAGTTGATTTAAAATTTAGAAGATTATATTTATAATGAACTATTTAGTAAATTGGAACAGCTTTTTTGGCTACTGAATTTTTTCTGTTGAATTTTTTACTGTTGTTAATAAGAAATCAGAGCTCAAAGTCGTTTTGGATCTTTATATGTATTTCATACAAAATTAGACTCTCCTTCAAACTCTCCATAAAATTAAGATTTTGACATTTTTCTCAAATTAATCTCAAGTGTTAGAAAAATCTAGTTTTGGGATACCAATAGTATAATTAACTAGTTATCAACTATTTTTGTTTATTAATGTTCAATTTTGCAAATTATTATACAAGCTTATACACGTAATTACTGAACGACATATGAAATGTATCGTACACAGGCGACAAAATGTTATTAAAGATATAAATGAGAATTAACGTTTCTCAGAAGTGAAAGCGTGTAAGCTCTTGTTTTGCAAAATATTAAAACAAAAAATTAATCAAGGCTTTCACACTCGGGATTAATCCCACAATATCCTAGAAATCTCAAGACTTCTTGTTATGGTATCCCAAAAATTCCAACGGATTCTGATTTTATATGATGAATAACTCTGGGATTTCTTAGGAGAGTGTTAACGCCTTGAAATTAATAAGATTTTATGATTTTTAGAATATTTTCAACTATATTGCCTGAGTAAAATTCCGTAAAGAAATCATAAAATATAAATTGAATGTTTTTGAATCAAATCAGGGGTCATTCACTTATGACCCCCTCCCCCTTGTCACAAATTTTAAATTCAAAAAATTTCTTTAATATAAAGTGTCACAAAATCTCAGACCCCCCGTCCCCCCTAAATTATGGATGTCATAAGTGAATGACCCCTCACTGTATGATCATTTTTTGTATCATAAGAATTACATAGTATCCGTAACATGATTAAACCACTTTATTTTCTGCATTAAACGGATACTATGAAGATATGATATACACACGCATCCTCAAAATCGTAATAATATTATTCATAAATTCATGTAAAAGAATTATCGAAATACATTGTAAGAATGTTGATCGTCTGTCTCATATAGAGCATGCACATGCAAAAATTATAGCTCATATGACGACAAGTTTTTTGCATGATGCCATAATTAAAATGCAATTAAGAATGATGTGATAAATGTTGTAGTATGCACATGTTCACCTACCTGAATTCGTGCTTCAGTCAATCCAATTTTCATCGCTAGTTCCTCTCTGTTAATAATGGACAAATGTTATTAAAAAAGAGATCCACAGAAGGCGCGATAACATCATGTTAAAGGAAAAAAAGAGAGAAAAAAGAATGAGTTAGACGATGATCACGCACAGAAATTGAATTAAAAAAAATTAATGTAATTTTGTGAGCGACAGAAAAAAGCGAAAAATAACCATGAACATTGTAAATGAACATTATTAATGTATTGTTAAGTCAACGTGCTCATGATTTTATTTTCAATTTTTTCATCACATTATGAGCATCCACTAAAATTTCATGCCAGAAGGAATAAGACAAGAAGCTTCTTCGTCATGACAATACACATAAATCATTCAACAACTTGATCATGTGTATCGGCAATCAATTGATAAAGAGCAACGAAAAGGAAAGAAGTTAAAATTAGCTTTGAAGTCCACGTTATTTCATTCTCTGGCCACGGTTTAAAACAAATCAAAAAGACTAAGAGAAGAATGAGAGTAAAAAATTTAAATTACACGAAAAAAAACTTAATTAAGTTACATCAATTTATAAGTTATTGTGTCTGCCGTTTGCTCTCGTTTGAAAATAAATTATATTTTATGGTTTTTACTCCTCTAGTTATAAATTTTTTAATTAAAATCATGATTCGGCAAGAATCTTCAAATAAATATCTAAACATAATTTATTTTTTTAAAGTAAGCACATTTTCTTTAGTTGGTAGATAAAACAAACACGAAATAATATAATGAAAGTTTCTCGTGGATCATCAGAAAATTAAAATTAAAGGAAGTGTTAGAAACGTTTTGATCATTAATCATTGCATTCAACACTTTTTATTTTTTTAAAAATTATTTTTTAAATTATGGAATTTTCGTCAACCAAAAATAAAGACTTTACTAAATTGAACCTATTTTAAGGAAATAGGCTTGAGGTTAGGGTTTGTGAATGAACATTTATCCACAACCATAGTTAAGCAAGTATCTCAGTAGCTGACCGAGTCAGAGATCACGAACCATAAGTAAGTCATGAAGTTTACATGCAGAGAAATATTACTGCCTGCTACCTGTATTTGACTACAAATCCATAGAAACATTTCATTAAGTGATTGAGATTTAATTCAAAGTGTCATTAAAAAGTGAAGTTGATTTTCCATACATTCATTCATTAGCGATAAAATAGCCATTTAATGATACTTTTATTTAATTTCTCATTGCGTTATAAACTGTCGCTATAAATTATATACGTAGTAGTTTAATATGAAATTATAGGCAAATCACGTAGCAACAATGTAGTTATGAAGTAACTTTTTTACTATTAATCAATCTATCAAGTAATGAATGTCAATCAAATTAAAAAAAAGTATGAAATTGTAATTGCAGGAATTATTTCAGTATTAAGACACGAAAAGATTTAAAGCAGTTAACGGTCGTAAGGCAAAAATTATTTGTTTATTTTGTTTCAGTTAAAAAAGCGGTGTAGCAAAAGAAACCAAAAAAAAAGAGTCGGTAAAAGGAGAAGGAAAAAAATCAAAACAAGATTTCTTTCATCGACATCTAAAAATGGAGATCTGTGTAAATTGAGAAGTAATTTAGAGCCATTGACTTCATCACTCGATTTGTAAAAGAAGTTGGTTTTTTAAAGTAAGAAATTATCATTAAATATTATTGTCATGCTTGTCTGTGGAATTTTTCGTTGTTTTTCTCTCAATATCTTTATATCATCATATACGTATATATTCGTAAATGTACAATTTTCTCTTCAAAAGAGATGCTCACAATTATGGAATTTCATAATGTCATTTATGGTCAGTATAAAAATAAAAATTTCTTAATTAAATTGAAGTTATGTGGCAATTTACCTCGTGAAAACATCGGGATAATGAGTTCGTGAGAATGCCTTTTCAAGCTCTTCCAGTTGAAAACTTGTAAATGTCGTCCTATAACGACGTTGTTTCCGTTTTTGTGGATATTCATTATCTAAATCAACATCACTGTGTTCGGACATCGGGCTGTGACCACCGAGACTGGTTGTTGCACTCGATCTGTCTTGTGGAGAGCGCCCTTCTCTCGGTATGTCCTCCAGTTTTGTGTCTTCTGATATGCCCATGCTGGGCTGATGAAAAGAATGCAATCGATCGATGTTGAGAATTTTGAGGTTTGATTTTTTCCACTTTATATTTTTTCAATTTTTTTTTATAATTAATTTAATGAAGCTTTTTTCACTGTTCCTCTCTTTTAATTATTTTCTGGGTCTGAAAAGATAAAAAAATGAAAGGATAAAAAATTAAAATTAATTAAAATTGTTTATGAAAATCGTGTCAAAATTATCAATGTAATCAGTAGCGCCATTAAGGATATTCTTATTATTATTGATTCTGTGTCGATGAAACTGATAAGAAATTAGTTTCAATGAAAAATGTTATTTTATTCTTGATTATGCGTAATTGATTATGTTACTCGTCATTTACATAATTATTTAATATATACGATCTTACAGACAGCCTGGTAGCCGAACAACGGAACAAATACATAATACTAATGACAGAGAAAAGTGCTCAAAAACATAATTAATTGCATCAATTTTAATACATATTCGTATCATAGCCTAACGCAATGAAGTGCTGCTGTTGATCGTACACGTTGAGATCGTCATACAATCAGCCTGACCATCTGTTTAAATTTTTCCTCAATCCTCACAAATGCCTACCATGTCCTCTGTTTATGAATTAAAGTAAAACAACTTTGTCTTATATCATTTAAAGAAGTATCTGGCCTGCCTGTATACTACAATCAAAAATATAATAATTTTTTTCTCTTACTTCTCTTCCTTTCTCCTCCTGTTTGATGTTATTTTTTTTTATTAAATTACAGAAATACAGACAAAAATAATAAATAATAATGTGCAGTGATGCACTGAATAATAACAACAAATTTTCATCTTCTTTCCCAAAATCCAATTTCCAGTTTTCGGATATCCAACAATGATCTGTGCCTTCCAATTATCATGCCGTAATTTTGATTAATTTATTAACACGATCAATATTCTTATTCTCAAAAAATGAACAGCAGAACACTTTTTAATTAAACTATTCACCTGCACGATTTGGCGAGGGTTGAAAACTTTTCAGTAAGTTTTACAAAAGTACTGATACATGAATTTATTATTTATTGCAACACTGTATCGAGCAATTATTTTTATTGCTTCTTTCTTCATTTAATTTTATACTACGGCATGTTTGTATAGAGTATAATGAATGTCGTCATTCTTAATTATAAATAAAAACACAAAATGTTCAATAAGTTCAATTATATAAATTACAATGTCCATCAAAATAAAATTTAGCGATGGTATGACAATAAAGATTTCACAAACTAAATATGCATTATTATCATAAATTTTTGCGTAAATTTCCTTTAAACATGCTATTAATTATTTTGCAGGTTTTGTGGATGCAACTTTATATTTTTTTCTGACTGGGTTAAATATGGAGATGAATACATTCATTCATGTATGTCAGGTAGCACAAAAAAAAGAGAATAAGAAGAATAAAAACATCGACATTAATTGAAAGTCATCGATCGGAAAGCGAGAATACTTGAATTATTTATATTTTTTAATTAAAATGATTTAATTGCAATATTGAAGCAACTTTTTATTTATTTAATTTTTTTATTTCCCTCCGCGCTATGCTTTTTGACTTAAATCTCTCTTTATTATACATGGATAGATATATATTTTATTTATATATGCCAATAAAGTGTCGCCAAACTCGGCAACTACATGTTGTCAGTCTACAATTAAATTGTAATAACAATTCAATTAAGAGAGCATTCCTGTCTGTGTGATCTTATCGTCGACCTGAAAATGTGAAATCTGTTCTGCATATAAAAACATATACAAACAAAACTTTTTTCTTCTGTTTTTCGTTCGATGGAAAAAAAACACAACAAAAAATTTTATCGCACAATTTACATCAGAAATTATCATTGTAAGCATTAATCTTTTGCAGAGTGAATTGAAATGTACTTGCAGATTAATTTACTTAGCTGCTCACTTAAACAATTTCATTTAAACTGTAATGAAAATCGAATAAACGTGAGAGAGGGAATTGTCTGCTAGTCATGTACCAATTAATGGTGAATTGAAAATCAATTGAAATAATTTTTTTGAATTAAATTTAATGAAGGTTTTGAGGTCTTTTAAATATATAATGCACAATGAATGATTTACGATTTACTCTGATTTTTTTACTCACTCAGATAAATTTGTAATTTATTGAAAAAATCTCTTATATAATTTTCAACCAAAGGATAATCGAATTCAAAACTACAAATTTTTGCACCTTCTGTTTATTAGATCTACTTATAACAGTAGTTTTCAAACTGTTACTACAAAATTTTTATAAAATCTAAATTTTCTGATACTTTTTTCTTGATTTTTCTCTATTTTTCCACTCTGTGAATGTCTTTGGAGCTTTTCGAGATCCAAAGTTCTATTAGACACACCTCGGCTACTTTTTCCACAAAATAAAGGTTCAAATCTGATCAAATATTAATTTTTGGGACTCTAGTGTGCCACCAAATTTTAAAAATGGCGGTACTTGTGAACCAAGCCAAAAAAATTTGAGAAAAACTGACTTATATTGATCATTTTGGAAGGTGAAGTCCAAACCCTATTTACCTGAGCTGTCCCACATAAAACATAAATTTTATTTAAATTTCAAAAATAAACATAAATTTAACGACACAATTCATGCATATAGTACCATAACATTTGAATAAATCCCCCCATGGCGTTTCAGCATATATAGAGAAATTAAAAAGCTTGTAAAGTGCTAATGAATTAGCAGCTACGTGCAACATGTACTGCATCATAACTATTGCAGTCAGTGTTATCATGGGTAATGTATGTATTCAGTTTATATGCATATTACTTGAATAAAAAAAATACATAAAAGCCCTTCATAATTTAGTAAACTATTTAAGAGCTACAAGCAATGCCAATATCAAAGATATTATTCAATCATTTTGAATTGTATGTTATGATACAATTAATAGTTGTATCTGTGATTATTCTGATCAGTTGTTCATCTAAATTGATTTGCTTTATTAACTTTTATGTTCATTGGCATAGCAGATCTCTCATTTAGATTCATTTTCATTTCGTTATTCTCTCAATTGCCTGTTGTTATTTAATGTACCTGCGTTGTGCTCTTGCACTTTTCCGTTTGCAGCTGTGTGCATTGTTTGCAGTATTATACTTTTATGTCTTTTTCTCTCACTGTTATTCGCTCGTTTTACATTTCGCATTGTAAATTGTGATTTCAATTAACGATAATTTTTATTTAATTACTTGGATTTTAATTATTTGTCCATTAGCGTCAGAAGAATATGTTTATGTATGCGCAAGACGAAACAAGACAAGAAAAAATTTTAAATTGCAAAAATCAACAGCAACAACAATAATAATAATGAAAATGAAAAGAGAGAGTAAGATGAGAAATGCATGCAATCTAAATTAAATCATGGAATCTTTTTCATTTCATTTCGGCGACAAAAAAGCCATTAGGAATGTGTTTTATAAAACAGAAAAAAATCACATGCAATGAGCCCATAAAGTGACATTCAACCAAAAAAAAAAACTTAATTAAGATCTTTGTCGGTTGTTCAGTGCATGATTCGATAGCCTTAATAACTTGACTCATACAATATTTTATTTTATTATGCATCTCATGCAGAAATCTTTACTATATTAGTGTATTTGTGCACATTTGCACGGCAGGTAATTAGTTTAGCACTGTTAATTACCCCAAGCGATGGAATATGATGACATGCAAGCTCTCTTTACCTTGTTCTTAAAACATTTGATCTTGTTTCGACTGCTCACATTCTGACCTCTCAGAGAGAAGTGTTTAATAGATCTCATTTATTCAATTCCTGTGCCTTTCGATTTATCACACTTTTATTTATAACATAAATTACTATTTATTGATGAAAATGAAAAGCATCAGCTAGAAGGAGATAATTACTTAATTATCTGTTTATGATCAACAATGACTTGCACTTACTATATTTATTTTATTTATTCGCTCTTTTACGATAATATTTTTTCCTTTTTTGAAATTATTCCACATTCGCACATCGGAATGTATCGCTGATATTATTCAATATAAGTAATAATGAAGATGTCATACAATTAAAGGCAATGCGCTTCTGTACAAAAAGAGTTATAATAAGAGAGAATTGAATTCCTCTCGCAGTATGAGCAAATATTTTTGAAATGAAATTAACAAGAAGAACTGAGATAAAGGAAAAGAAATATTTCCAGTGAGTGTTTGATGCTTCTTGACATTTCTACTTTTCTAAATTTTTCTGAAATTTAGTTATGATCCAGATCAATAGGAATAATCCTAATGTTTCCAAAAATTTATGGGAAAATATTTTTTTGAGTAACTTAGCACAAAACCCACTGGTAGAAAATATTGAACCTTTCTTCAGTTTCTCATGTTGCTTTATTTAATTGTTGACGATGTATCGCCTTAAATAGACCTTAGCGTATATATATATATTGCCTGTGCTTTAAATTTGGATGTGCGCTCACATCTCGCATAATGGAATTTAAATTCTGCTAGTATGGCAGATATGAAGAAATTTTAGCATTCCAACATGAAATTAAAGAAATGTATAAGTGCATACTCAATCTTTGAAAATGGTCATCCTTGACGTAAAAGGCGATAGCGTGCTGAATGACTTTACTTAATTACATTTTATTTTTCATATTATTATGTATGTGAAGAGAGCATCCTTTAATATGATTTTTTTTTATTTTGTTTATTCTCTTTAGCTTTTCCATGCTTCCGTGATTCGAGAGAAGCAACAGTAGCAACAGCAGTTGTAAGATTGATTTTTTCTCACTCACATATTATTCATGAGTGTGAATATACATTGTAAAGTGAAATTATAATTGCCACATGCTGCTGCTTTTGTACGTCTATCTGAATTTCTTTATCTGCTTAATTATCAACTTTGTAAAGATCTTATGAATATGATGATTACAACTATTATCATTATTGCATTTTGGTTTGTGAGAGGAAACGAATAAAAATGACGTCTATATCATAATACTCTCTTAATACTTCACCGACAAAATGTTGCAGCTATTTTCATATCTGCTTTAATTGAAGCTGACAATCCATTTTATCTGAATGTCTAAAAACTGGATCATTCATTTACTCACTGAGAGAATAAGGAAGAATAAATTCAGGAAATAAAAACAGCAGGAAAGGGCCTAACGTTTATTTTTGTTTCTATTAAGTTCCAACATCTTTTATGCATGATTTATCGATTAATTTTTAAAATGAACCGATTAGCATTGAAAAATGATTTTTCATCCGACTTCTTATTATGAATCTTCAATTGCCATTTTCATTTGGGGGCAATAAAACAAATTATTTGAAACCACATTTAATCATATGATTCTCAAATTGCTGTCATTTTTCCACATCATCAATAATTTTCCATTATGTGATTTTAAGGAAACTACATACAAAGTTGGAAGGCATGAGTTATCATAAAAGTAGCAATTAATTATCATCTGTGTCACAACTTTTAAAAAATCATGAAAAATGAATTTGAACATTCATATTAACGCTGACGGCACTCGATTTCATGTAGTTTACATTAAATGAGATTTCTTTTGAGAAAATTGATTAAAATTTTACGTTTGCATAAAAATGTATCGTTTTTAATTTAAAGCAAATAATTTAATTAAGGACTTCGATATTTAAATGCCTTTCAATGTTTTGAAATAAAAAAAACTTTTGGACGATAATTTGATTCATCATGAAATGGCAATCAAAATTATTGCAGACCCTAATGCTCAATTTTATGGACTGACATTTAAAGATCGTTAATTGTGAACATTTAAATTTTTTGTGATTTTTTGTATGAAGTAAAAGTTAGAGCAACAAAAAAATTATAAATGCTTTGGGGTTGTTTACTTATAACTAGGCTGACCATCTGCTTGGTTTTTCAGAGGACTATCCTCTATTTTTTGAATTTTTCCTCTATCTATCTCTGAAAAAATCTGGTCACACTTTTTATAATGTCCTATATTTGTGGACATTTAAAACAAAATAAAATTTTGTAGGGTTGAAAAAGCACATTTTTTGTGAACACTAGAAGTGAACGACCACTTATTATAAGCTTAGAATGTTCTATATCGTGATATATCTATAATCCTTCGATCACTTTTAGTTTTCATGCATGTATTCCTTTAGTCATCATCAAAAGTTCTTTTCTGTTATGGCTGTATCACCAGTATCATCTTTATGCCATTAACACACAGGAACGCTTTTTACCAAAAGGAGAAAAATATCCAGAAGAGTCCAAAGAAGAACAAAATCCCCCGAGACAATTATCAGTTGGCGCAGTAAGCATTAATCATATTATGACCGTTCCTTTTTTGCTTTTGAAGTGATCTCGTTTTTTTCTTTCTTATTTTACTGTGCAAATTAACGATTATGCACTTAATTAAATTTTGTGAGTTTCTTTTGCTTTTTGCCTTCCGGAAATACAATTAAAGTTTCGTAAGCATTTCAAATGGCACCGTCATTTGAGTACATAATGAATCCTTAAGGAAGTGAAAAGGATGTTTGTATTTATCGTCATTAATTGCTTCAGGAAATGAAGAAACAAGCTGAAATTGCAGTTATCATTAGTTCAATTATGTTGTTGATGAGACTCTGTGTAAATGAACACTATTGTTCGCTTGAGCTCTTTTTGCAACATCTGTAAATGGTTGTATAAATAATTATTTAACAATCCCAAATTAATTAATTAAGCATCATCAGTAAGTAGATGAGGAAATTTGCATAAATATCTAGCTAGAATTTTCCACGTTAAAAAATTAATTAATCACCGCAAAAGGTATTTAAAATAATTGATCAATCAACAGCAAGCAATAAATGATTAATTCTGAGGTGGAAAAATCCTTCACGAATACAAATTACTTAATGCTTATTGTCGACTGTAATTTACATAACTAATCGACTTCTTAATTAAAAAACATTATCTATTCACATTATAAAATTAAATTAAAGTTTTTCATCTCCTCTCTCACTCTCCACACAACTCGCTTGCTCGCAATTAAGTGTATGTGCAAATATAATAAGTTTGATAGAGTAATGTCGTCATGTATGTGTAGTAAAACACTATATAAACTGCAACGGAAATGTAAACTTAATTTAATTTTAATTTGAAAAGCAACAACTAAATGTTAACCTCTCTCACATAACGTATCTCCGTGAATACAGTTCGCGCACATTTTTTTATTATTATTAATTCAACGTAAATATGCGTAAAGCCCGCATATAATTTACCTCTTTGATTGCGTAGAGAAAAGAGACGTTAATAGAATTAACATAATTTAGTGTCATTTATTAAGTTACTGCTCTTTAGTGCTTAACGAATTTTTCTCTTTCCGCCACTACATGTACAACCCAATTTAACTCACTCAACATGGCGTTAAAATTAAAAAAACTCATGAAAGATGGGAAAACTTCTGAAATGTTTTAATTTTACACAAGAGTGAGTGGCTTTAAAAGAATTCAAGTTGGAGTAACTCCTTTTAGTTTTGTATATCATTAAAATCATCACCATCATTTTATTCTTGTATGAATTTCATTTACTACAGAAATTTGAAGGCCGGTCATGAGTTTTTAAGTTCTATTAATTTAAAAAATTAAATTATAAATCTAACAAAATGTTGGAAAAAAATCTTTTTGTAAACTTTATATCAGTAAGATCCAAATAAATGATGTAAATCTTTGTTTATGAACATAAGCTATTGGAATATGTTCTTAAATTTTTATCTAACCTTACCACACACAAACATTTG
Organism: Chironomus tentans; assembly: GCA_963573255.1. Lineage (NCBI taxonomy): Eukaryota > Metazoa > Arthropoda > Insecta > Diptera > Chironomidae > Chironomus > Chironomus tentans. Next base: position 25,293,630 of record OY754302.1, read on the forward strand.
TTTTTCGCAACAAATTGACATTGAAAAGAATTAAGGGGTTGTTCGGATATTACGTAATGGAAGGAGAGGGGTATTTTAATTTAAGACAAAAATATGACTAAGGTTGAGGGGGGGGGGGGCTTGGGGGAATCAAAAATTAATATTATTTGCGTTACGTAATATTCAAACTTTCATACATTCACTTAAAAAGCTTTCAATTACATATTTTGTTGAAATGTGTCTAAATATTAAATTATCTCTCCATTAAATTCTAATTTAAACCTAACAAAGAAGCATCATCTCAAATCAGCTCTTCAATAACAAGAGTCAAGAGAACAAGACAGAAAAGAAGAAAAAAATAATCCAAAGCTAATTCCATATAATGAAGATTAATTTAGTTCAACATAAATCTCATCCCCAAAACCTCATTAGCAATCCTGATAGGAGACCAATTTTTTATTAAATAAAGATAATGACTTATAATTATGATCAATACATCATATTATGATGAGATTTTTTTTATGAAAAAAGAGTTTGAAAAGAACTAAGGTTGTATTAATTGCAGAAGAATACAGAGCACGTTCTTTTAAACATCATAAAATGAGTCTTAAAGTCCAGTCAAGATGAACATTGAATAATGAAGAAACAACAACAGTTAACTTCACCTCATGAAATTATTACGCACGTTATTGAAAAACTTTTTTTTCTGCTTCTAAAATAGTGTATGATTTATGGGCAACCAATCAACTACTTTTTACTTGCTGCTTCTTCATCTGCCATCGCATCATTACAGAGATCGATTTAATCATTATTGTAGAAGGAAATCATATCAATTTTATGAGTTTGCGTATCATTAATCAATCAACTTTTAATACAGAATACTACTTTTTCAATTCATCTCTAACCTCTCTCTCTCTTCCTACCCAACAGTGTTCGATCCATATCATTGAATTATTGTCTGTTTGTTATTTCATTTCAACTTTGTTTTGTTTACCTGAAAGGCAACAAGCATCTTCTATAATAATAATAATCTATTATGATCATGGATCAACGTGTGCTTACTTACTTATTCAGATAATTTTGTAGATACTTAGATTCAATTGAAAACTCATCGATGAACTTTTTCATCATTTCTCAATGAATGAGGTAACGAGAATGAATGTAGATTAAAAGATGTAAGTTTTAGAATAAGGTAGAGTATTAAGCATGTAAGTTAGCAAGTGAATGTAGACGGATTATTCAATTAATGTTAATTTGTATCTACTTGTTTTTTTACATGAATATTTTTTTCTTTCTTTTCCAATTCACAATCATCAATTTTTCTTAACGTTGAATAGAAAAGTAGAATATCTCTTCCAATAGTTAATTGAGAAGGATTATCGAGCACTATGGTGCCTGCTAATAATTTATTGATACTTCACATCAAGAGCTCTTACCCTATAAATAAATAAAGAAAAGGCTAATCCGATTACGATTTTGTAGTGTGCCGCATATCTTGTCTAATATATTTTTTTCTTCTTTTTCTATTTCTTTCCTTACATCTACGCTGCATGATATTGGATGCCGAAAAAACAGGACGTTTAAACTCAGATGAAACGAGAAACATCTGCGCATGCGATTTGGAAGAGTCTAAACTAAAACCAAAAATTTCAATGATGGATTGCACGACGAAACTATTTCCTAAATATTTTTTCGGAAGTCTGCTATAATTTCATATTTATTCCTAGTATCCTATTTATATTACCGATTTAAGAAAGAAATGATTCTTAAATATTCTTCTGATGTTACTAGTATTAGACATAATTAATTATATGGCGCATATTTGTTAACAAATTGAGATTAATTTTTTTATCTATTTTTCGCTGTAATTGCTCAACTATATGCTTAAAATACCGCATGATAAAGTATAAAAAATTTAAAAACACAAAAGCTAGTTAAGCTGTCTCTCAACCTGCTGCGCTTAATTAATTAAGTTTTAACTTTATTTGACTTTATCTGACTTAATGAAAAATTACGTACTTTTAATTAAAAATGTCTAAATATAATTAAGAATTTTACCGACTACAGGCGCCAATAGGTTGAAAACATTCATTTTGTTGATGTCTAAAAATTTTGTTTCTCTCTTCTTCTCCTCTAATTTAAGCTTTGTAATTAAGTAATTAATCATCATCTTTCTGGAGCTATGAATAATTGATTCGAATTATTAGTTTTAATATTTTTTTATCTATTTATGCTGCTTTTTTGTGAATGGTTCCACCTTTCTTTTCAACATTCACAAATAATATAAGCGGCACTCATCGAAACCAATTTATCAGACGAGGAGTTGTAGCAATTCGTTACGTTTGGGTTAACAACTCCGTGAGATTTTTAATAAGTTTTGATTTTCATCAATTAGACATATTGAGCAACAAAATGAAAATAAATGGAATGATTATTGTTCTCCCATAAATATCTATTAAACAGAAATGAATATTACAAGAATGGGATAATTTCAGTTTAAAATACATTATGAATAATTAATTGAATTTTTGATTGTAATTAGATTGGTTTAAGACCATGATGGCCAAACTAGTTTTTGTGCCATGATACACTTCAGTCACTAAAATCTTTTTTGTGTGACTTCAAAATGAGCATTTTCTAGTATAAAATCTGAAATTTTTAAACCTTTTCCAAAAATTTCATGACACTACATACGGCAAATTGGTGTACCGCGGAAAACAAGTTTACCATCAACGGTTTAGTAACATTTATTTTTTTTTAAAAAAAATGTTTGTTTAAATTACAAGAAAATTCTGACTCCTTGTAGCTATTTAATTATTAATCAGACACTATTTTTTGTCAATAAATTCATTTATGCAATTTTTAAATACAAATTTAATGAAAGGCTAACACAACCATAAAACTGACACACGCTGAGACACAAAATTAAGTAAAGCATAAAAAATAGGTGATCTAGTAATTTTTACAATTTTTTTTTCTGTATTTTTGAATGCTGAAAACAGAGAGCCAATTAAAATGGAGAATGAAGTAGAAAAAATTCAATAATGGATTATCTTCGACATTAGCGTTTAGTCTTGTTAGCTAAATTAAAAAAAATGCTTATTAGCTTACTGACTGAACTAGAACTTTTTTTTTGTTTAAAAAAAATTGTACATTTTCTCATTTCGTTTAAGAAAAAAAAAGTTTGAAATTTTATGCGTCATCACAGTTAAGAGCATCGACATTATAATTCCACAATTCTTTAGAAATTTAAAAGTAAAATAAATTACATTTAGATAGCGTTGATGTGTCTTATACAATCTTAATATGTATATGACTACAACGAAATGTTTGGGACCACCTTATTACAGTTTAAATTATTCTAGCATGAATCACCGACTTGATTTGAGAATTGACAGTCATAACAAAACTTCTATCACCTTTCATTCTTTACTATTTTACCATCGGCTATGCATTTATACTCTGAAAATGACATAAAGTAACACGTAGTAAGTTGCTGTCTTATCGCAACACACACATGGTCGGCATATTCACTTTGTGTGTTGCCTACCACTTAATATACATTTTGTAGATCCACTTAATGAAAATGAATTAAGTTTAATCACCAAAGCGTAGAAGTAACAAATATAAAGAATGATTAAGGAAGGAAAACTAGACGACTTATTAGTCACTGATAAAAATTCATTAACCAACATTAATTATTTACCAGCTTTTATTTTCCTTAATAAACAAAAGTAGAGAATAAATTAAGAACGTAAAAGAGGCAATTTATAGTTGGATGCCACTTGCGCGCAAAAAATATATACTGAAAAGATTAAAGTGTGAAGCGATGAAAAAATATTTTTTTCTTCTTTGCCTTCATGTCGATTGTAATAAATTACACTTTAATTAAAGAATAATCAAAGTTACACACTCACATGCACGCTACCCAATTTTCTTTTCAACGCTATTGATAATTCAGTAGACTAAAGTGAAGTTGAGGCTTCTGTTATCGTTCATTTATAATTGAAGTGGAGAAAGGGTAGAAAAAGGCAAGTCTGTGGTTGAAGGTATGCACTTTTGTACTCGTGAACAAAAGGCACATAAAATTGTTAATTGATTTAAAAAAAGAATGTTAGATCGTCTGAAATATGGCGGTTCTTGTTTGAGTTGTTTTTTGTGACTGTTAAACAAGCAATAAAATATGCAAAACACTTTTAAAGCTTAAGAATTAATTAATTAATTAATCAAGATAAACAAAATCAAATTATATATTTAAAGATTTTTTTCTTCTTTTAAAAATCAGATGTAAATATTCAAGCAGTTAAAAATCATTTCAGAGTTGTATCCTAGGGTGCTGATGTTGAAGATCTTATCCGAACTATATTAAATGGAATCTTTTAATTACATAAGTGTAAATTTTACTGTGAATTTTTATGATATCTAAATTTCAAAGAAATTAAGTTGAATTTTTTATAGATTTGAATTTTTTATTAATTACTTAATTTTTAAAACGAAGGATTTTCATTAATTTTCGACAGATCTGACAAGAAGTAATTATTTGATTTTAATGCATTTGAGTATCCGGAATTAAAAAATTTGCATAAAATTAATTTATCTGCAGCATCACATCATACAAAACCATTTTAAACTTGTTGACATCATAGTCTAAATTTGATGGATCAAGTTCAATCAAGTAAAATATGGCATGGCTTTGGAGTGTATCCACTTAGCGATAACATTTTTCAATTTACAGATTTTGCAAGCTATTTTGACGTCGTGAATCATAAAACTGAACATTTCGCAGATGCAATAAATAATTCTCCTGATTAGATATGTCAAAGAGTTTTAAAAACCACAAAAATAACGACTGGTCTCATCCGAATTTCTATTAAATCATATTACTATGCAAATATTTATTTTTACATAATTCAAAAAAACTTCATCAATAATTCAAGGAGTAAAAAATTATTCAAGAGAAAAAAGTCTCAACAAATTGATTGACAATAAATAGCGCGTGCTGCTAATGAATAAAACAATTTTTTTTATTTATTCAATATTTCAGTCAATCAGAAAAGAAAATCTAAAAGAAGCAAAAAAAGAACGAGAGAAAAAATCAATTTACAGACTACAAAAAATCTTTATTGTACTGGATTGTCGTTTTGCTTATTTTTCCTCTTTTTTCTGGATGTTTAGCGATAGTCATCCACAATTCATTTTCTGTTACTTTTTTCTTCTTTCCTCACTCTATCAAATAAACCATTAAGTCACTAATGGAACTTATCTTAAATTCCTTCTTCAATTTTTTCTTTCTCCTGTCTTTTGTCTCTTTTTATGTACCTTTTATACACATATACCTCCTGACTCTTCGCGCGCGCTCTGAAACAGCATCAATTTTGTTCTTTTTGTACCCCCGATTTATTTTGTATCGTTTACGCGCGGTGTCGTGTTTGTTTGGTGTGACATGGACATTAGTTGCTTTTTTATTGAGAAAGAATATCTTTCTTATTTGTGCGGCACATTTTTATATCAAAAAAGAGAAACAAAAAATAAGAAGAGGGGCAAAGGAGAAACTAAATGCTTTTCTGATTTATTAGACTTTTTCTGCCAAATTGTGTTCTTAAAATTAATTTCTTTTTCGACCAACGCGAGTAAGTTTTTACAAGCGAAAAGTGGAAACCAATTAGCTACAGTAGTATTGTAATACTTGTAGTTAGTTTGCTTTTATTATGACATGATGTAATAGTTAGTAGTCGTTAATATCAATAAAGAAACAAACACAAGGACCTATGCTTAATGTTATGAGCAGGAACTGAACAAAGAAATTTTTTATCTGGCAGACAAAAGTTTGTTGCTTTTGATATCTTTCTTTCTTTTGTGTATACATTCTATCCTCAGTAATAATTTTGTTTTTCGGCATATTTGAAACAAGACAAAAGACAGGCAGTAAAGAAGTCGGAAAAGGAAAGAAATTTTTAATCATCTTCAAATTCTTTAAATGTCTTTATGAGTCATGAAAGAAATGTTGTAAGTATTTATTCGGTGATAATAAAGGAATGCGGGTTGGATTTAACCTTCTATACATTTTGGCGCCTTCATCGACATTCAATTGTGTTCTATGTGATGAAAAGAGTCAAAATTATTCATACTATAATTTGTGAGGGTAATTAGCAACTTTAATAGTCCTAAACTGACTTTTTTGTCTTCCTGACTCGATAAGAACGTCCTTTAACACCTTTATTATTGGCCATTAAAAAATTTATTTGCATTTTAAACAATAGTTGACTGTCACACTAAATAACACAACTCGTGATTTCTTATCATGACTTATTTCCTATAAAAATTATACCTAAGTGGCGATGAGTAAAAACAGAATGCATTCTGTTATTATGAATTAATTCGCACCTTATATAAAAATTAAAGATACGCAGATAAGAAAAAAAAAACGTTTTGCGTCATTTGAAGTAATCGAGTAATCAGAAAAGCTGCAATAATCGATAAGGAATGAAAAAATTGATTTAAATTAAATTTAATGCCTGACGAATTTCTTATCAAGTTTTATTTTTTCAGCTTTAATTGAAACGGCTCACTAGTTATTAGAATTTAATTTTTTCATGTGTTTTCTTGAGTACCTTAATAATATTTTACCTTTTTTGTGCAAATAATTAAGTTCATTCATCGCATGACTCAGTGAGTTTTATTAAATTACACGGAACTTGTTGTTCTACTATATTCGTTAAGCTAATTATTATTGCATTATTAGTTAGTTACTTAAATGTTTCTTGTCCTACCTTTTATGATTTCATAACTATATCAATAAATTTTACTTCGTCGTGGTGTATACTATTTATGATTCAAAATTATTAAATACTAATTATATTTTTTAAATATCCTGAGATCAGAAAAATCCTTGAAAATCAAGTTTATTTAGAATAAAAATTTTAAAAAAATAAAAATGACGATTTCATCAATAAATTTTGTAAAAAAAATTCAAAAAATATGAATAAGCATGTGAAATTATTTATAAGCATTTATAATTTATAAATGTACATAAAATCCGTCGGCTAATTTCAGCGGTTGTAGAAATTAGCCCTGGAACTTTATGTTGCATAAATTTTTTTCTTCAGTTGCACGAACACAGTAGAACAAGAAAAAAGTTTTAATCGCGATAAGAACTACACGAGAATAAAAATATTTCATAATTGAGCTTAACTAATTTCTTAAATTATGTGGATCAATATGGAAGAAAAAAAGTTTTCAAATCGAATTAAATTTTTCTTGTTTTTTCATGATTAATAAAAAAAATATGTTTATCGTGAAAAATCGCAAAAAATATTATTTTAGTAGCAAACAAGAAAATCAAATTCATTACAAATTGGAAAAATATTAAAAAACTTACTCAATGAAATTTTTTTTGCCTCTGGTTTATTTTGCACTTAATCGATATAATGGAAAATTGACAATGGTTTCCATGGAAGCTTTATAGCAATGAATAAAGTTATTTAAAAGAAACAATACAAATTTATTTTGCGATTTTATAAACGGACAAATGAATTTTAGATAATTTAAATCTTGCATAAAATTAATTAAAATTAATTAATTATTTCACTCAAATTATTAATAAGACACTAATTGGTGGAAATTTTTATTTGATATGTGTACAAAAAGAATAACATAAATTTTTTTTGATAAGACCAAGTGACATTAATTGAGTCAATCACATGATGATAGTGCAATTAGCTACCCGAAAAAGCAATTAAAAAAATATCATGTCTTTATGATTTGATAAATTTGATATGGAACACCGAATGTTAAATTTAATAATATTGATTGGAATTTTTGTGACTTAATTAAGATTGATTTGTAGATATTTTAAAGAATTTTGTCGACTTAATGACCCACTTGATTACTAACTTTGCATATTCAAATTCCATTTGCAATATTTAATTAACTTAATTAATAAAAGACTTACCTCAATGTTGCACGTTGAATAAATTGTGAATTAATTAATTTATCGTCAGGTTAATCAATTAAAGCTGATTATTTACTAATAATTTTTTCACAATCTCTAACTATCACGTGTCTTTGCAATAAAATATCTCCGTCTCACTCCTGCTCAATCAAATGTATAGCACACTATTAATCCGAGTTTTTTTTTCGTAATGTGAAATGTTTTTTAAAAAGAAAAATTAAAACTATTATGGAGAGAGAATTTTTGCACAACTGCTAATGCACTGATGCAATAAATATTTATCGCCTGTAAATGATAATTAGTTTATGCCTGCAAATAACACTTTATGGAATGCCTATGCTTGTTCTAAATTCAAACTATTTCACACTTTTCTTGATAATAGGAATTGTTTTTAGTAACGTTGGAATTTTTCTCTTTATTTTAGTTCCACTTGATGCGTTATTGTCTTCTTTACAGAATTTACACATAAACGCACATATTTAGTTAATATTAGCACGTTTGCTTTAGACATAAATTAATGATTCAGTTCAACTAATTACTGGTTTTCTATTATTTTTTTTGTTATCTATTTTCTCTCCCTTTGACTCACAAATTGTTAATGAGCTCAAAGGTGCAACTTTTTTGCTGTTGTAGAAAAAAATGTGAGCAAAAATAAAAAAATTCACGCAACCAAACTGGAGAATAATATTCTTCTGACTGTACGAAGCGAATGTTGAAATTCGACTGAAAAACATTCGAGAAACGAAAACATTCACAAATGTGGTGTCGAGTATAATAAAGTATAACGAAAACGGAACAAAAACAGAAAAATAAATAAATGTGTGTGGGTCAGCATTGTATATTTTCAATGGAATCAAGTTGTTTTAGCTCCACCCTATTTTAAAACGTTTCATCATCACAAACACATCGGTAAAGAAACAACAGATGAAATTGCTTTCATAATTGGCTTTATAATAATCGCATAATAAATAAATTTAATTTCTTCTTTTGAACAAACTAAAAATAATGCGATGAAAATTGAGCAAGTAAGAGACAGACATAAAGTAATCCGTAGAGTGAGAGAGGAAAAAAGCAATATGGTAATGAGAAAACAATATATATGAGTATCATATTGCAGTGCATTTTAAAAGAAATTAAAATGGAAGAGATTGGTAGAGAGATGGGAAGAAGAGAAGAAAAAAAATTCAATTAAAAGTTTTTCGTAGCAATTAACATACATAAATATTGTGACTAAAGAGATTTTTTTTCTCTATCTTGCTCTCAACGTTTTTTTGTATTTTTTTTAACTTTCCTCTTTTTTAATGTTCACAATTTAATGAAATGGAAATAAAATGAAATGAAATATATAAACAAATACAGACGGGCGTGGTACAAATGATTTCAAAAAGCTCTTAATTCATACTACATGTCGCTTTGAGTCTCTATACTCTATCTCTCTCATCCACCCATGTTCTCGCTTGTCTTCGGCTCATTTAATTTACAAAATTGACATTTTAAATTGAAGTTTAATTAACAATTTTATGAATTATGTGAGAGGTGAACAGTGAATGGCAATGTATGTTGTATATACATATAAAAATTATTAAATTTAAATTAAAATATGAATTTTTAAATGAGCCTATTGGGAAGAAGGAAATGAACGAATACTAAAAATATTTATGAATGGATGGGTAGAAATTAATAATAATAAATTTATTTATGTAGATCCGTATGAGATATTCCGTGAGAAATAAATGAAAATAAATTAAATCCGATTTTTTCTAGAGATTTATTCCACCTTTAACTCGATTGCATCGATATCCATGACCGAAGATTTTAATTTTTTAAATAAATATTGTTAAGGGAACTTTAATTAAAGACAAGACGCAGCGAAATACGATAAATTGGAAATATGGAAATTTATTGGTTTTTGCTGCATACTCATTCATGCTTGTTTGTGAAATTTTTTATGCTTCTATTCATATTCTGTTCTTTAATTCAATATGTTGACTTGAATAATGACTTGAATTTTTTTAATTTAAATATCTTCAATAGCTTTTCTTATCATTTTTATTGCTAACATTATTTAATTAAACTAATATATCACTACGCTTTCATCCAGTGGTGGACATTTTTGAAATATTGTATGCCAAAAATATCAAAAATTGAAATTCACAAAAATAATTTAGAGAAAATTGCAAATTTTTATCAAATTTTGAGAGTTTGAGCACTACTGATTTATTAGTTCGACAATTATAATTAAAAAGTCTTTGTTTTCAACATCTTAAATTATTTTTGACACAATTTGTCACAACAGAGGATCAAGAGTTTTAAAATGTTTTGCACACTCAATAATAAAATTCAGATACGCTGGCGCTGGCAAATATACAAGCAGATATTTGAAGTGAACTCATACAAAAAGAAACGCTCAAAAAAGACAAAAGTGAAAAAATAATGTTGAGCAAACATCAAACCCCATAATCAGCTCTTTCCCTCTCTTTTTATTCTTCTATAATTTTCTTGTCTACAACTGCATGTGGTCTTCGCGTCTTCAGTGATATATACCTGTTTAGCTTTTTTTGTATTTCATCTTTTTATGAAATTTATTTTGTTTTTAAATAAAAGAAAATCATAGATTTATATTCACTAAATTATCTTACCATTGCTAATTACTTGTTGCCTTTTTGATTTATTTTTTTCTTCTCTTTCTGTCATCACATTATTTTTGAACATATACGTTTAAAGGTAGGCTGACCACTTTGATGGTGATTTTCGGATAGAGATAAATCAACCGTATCTGAAATTTTATAGTCACCTAATCGAGGAGTGTTTGGTTGATTATGTAAGCTACATGACACCTTGTGCGCATATCAGTGTGTATGTTAACTAATGACGTAATGATCTGTTAATTTTTTTACGATAATTTAATAACATTTTTAAATTTGCAAATTCCTAATCACAATACATGCATAAAATCTATTTCAATTATGTTTAGCACTGAATTATAATGATATAAAACCTTCAATTCTAACTGTAAAGCATGCAATAATAAGCACTTTGGAATGTTATTATAGTTCATTGATTTGAAATTTTATTACAAGTCAATAATGCAATTTATCTTTTGCATATATCCATCAATCTTCATTTCTCACTTGATCTTCATCACATTCATTATCCCCACCATTATCATAGTTTCATTGCATCATAAATAAATAAAATAACAAGCGCCATAATGATGCATAACGAGCAAATTGAGATCATATCAATCACGCTGTATGCAAATGAGAAGGAAATTAGATTTAAGCAGCGCCAAAAGTCACGCGTATAGGCGATGCAATTTTCCAATAAAATTTCAAGCTTGTTTGCAATAAGAGAAATTGTGGAAAGAGAACTAGCAGATTGGAGAAGAAAAAAAGGCAAGAAGAAAATTGTTTGCAATTTTCGCTTAAATCAAATTCCAATTTTCAGTAATAAATAAATAATATGATATCCATTTACATGATTATTGATTTGCATTCTCATTCTTTTTCTCTATACTCAAGATATTTTGCGCTCGAGTGATACATAAATAATATTTTTTTATATATTTTATTCTCTCTTCAGTTCTTTAAGTTTTCAATAGTTCCAACAACAATTTACCATACAGTCATATAAATATATATTTATAATGTAATTTATACAAAATAAATTATCAATAATCTCTTTTTAAATAAACAGAAATGAATGCTATTATGATGAGCTAGTCATAAATTATGGAATTTATTTCGATTTTGGTTTCTCCGTTCTGTTTTTTTCTTCTTTTTTTTATTCTTTCATTCACTCTTCAGTTTTTATATTTAAATTGAGCGACGAGTTTGCGGTCTAAGATTGATTCTAATTCATTATTATTTTTATTTTTTCTTCCTTAGATTTGAACCAATTTTTACTAACATAAAAAATCAATAAAAAGTGCACAATTTGTATGAATATTTTTCTTTTGCAGGGTACAGGGCAGGGCAAGGCGTTGACACTGATTCATCCGGATGAAATTTTTTTTCATCTTCATACAAATTTTTCATCCGGATGAAGCAGGATGAAATTTTTGTATGAAAGGATGAAACCGGATGAAATTTTTGTATGAGCCGGATGAAAAGGATGAAGCCGGATGAAATTTTTATATGAGCCGGATGAAAAGGATGAATTTGGATGAAATTTTTTGTATGGGCGGATGAAATAGGATGAATTAAGTTTTTTAAATAATTTTTGTTTCCTATTTTGATTTTTAGTATGCATTAATAAAGAAACTTATTGTTTTTTCTATTTTTATGTCAATACACTATGAAATGAAGTTGTAAACTTCATATTTAAGAGCTTTAACGAAAACTAAATAATTTTACAACGCTATTTAGACTAAATAGGTCATTTTGAGGAGAAATTTTGTATTAAACAATTGTAATTTAAGAAGGATTTTATATTAAATATTCGTTTTAATGATTAAAAACAAACTCTCCGTTTTAAAAAATCATTTTTGTGGGGCATTTTTTTCTAAACAATATTTTTAGGGAGTTTTATCCAAAAATATCGTTTTGAGGAGGGATTTTTCAGTTTATTGGCCTCCGTGGAGCATTTTATAAAATTAAAAGACAAATTTTAATTGAGAGAGCAGAATATACTTCAATTCTTTTGGCATTAACTATGCTAAAAGTTATGAAATTATGACATATGATACATCTTTTTAAAGGTTTTACACACGGATATACTAAAAGAAATCATTTAAAAAAATTTCCTGGGGTGAGAAAAACCAATAATGTGGCAGCATAAATTTTGACCCTAGAGTAAAAAATCCACATAATGACAAAATGCACTGTGTCTCATATCTACGATAATAAATATGAGTAAAAATTGTCCGTAATGCTGTTTTAAGTAATTTGTCAAGGTTTTAGATATTTTCGTTCAAATTTTGCTTGACTTACAAAAACATTGTGTTCGGGACCCCTCAAAAGACCACTTTTGGGAGAGTTTAGCCTACCAAGGGGCCAAAAAAATTTGAATTTTTTTTCTTTTATTTTATAGTTCATAGTAAGAGCTTAAAATTTAAGAGCAATTAGAAAACAGCGAGCTCATCTAATGGGCTTTAGATAGGTGCCTTTGGAAAGGTAACTATCTCTACTATGATAGCTTTTGCCTTTGTAAACTAGGCACGCCTAGTAAAGACAACATGTTTGGCATTTGCCTAGGTACTACCTGTGATAGGCATGGCTTTGCCTAGACAAACCTAGTGTAGATACATTAGGTATCTACTCAATTCTACGTTAGGTTTGCCTAAGCAAAGGCATGCTTGTCACGGGTAGGGTTACTGAAAAACAGTATTTTTTTCTCAAGAAACGGCCGTTAACGGGTCCGTTTTTTTAATGGTAGCAAAATCGTGCTCTGCACACGGTTTTTGTACGTACTAAAATTTTGCTTTTTAATATACTTTAGTTCAAGATTTTCTAAAGCTAATCTGTCTCTAAAATCATTTTCTGATACTTTTATCTTGACAAGTATTTTAGAGACTAAAAAATAATTTGAAAATATTTTAGAAAAATAATTTTTTTGAAAATTCTATATGAAACAAAACGTTTTTATTTTTCGCTTAAAAACGACCGTTTTTCGTTTCCGTTAACAGCTTCAGAAACCCTAGCTCTCGGGCAGTGAAAAAATGTTGCCTTTATCTAGGCAATGCCTTCCAAAGGCACCTATCTGACAACTCTGGGATTCAATCTCATTTTTGAATATTTGGTATTTACTTAAGCTCTTACATACATCTCAAATATAAAAAATTAGAAATTCATCAAAAGGGAAGTAGGAGAGTCAAAATAATGTTTTGTTTGCAGATTCATGTTTCCTAGACACACAAATCAAAAAGAACCGGTAGCTAGTGGAGGGGCCTCAAAAATGGAGGCTTTTGAACTCTTGGATTCTTATCTAAACTACGATCTTTTAATGGAATTTTATCCAAAAATATCGTTTTAAAAGGGTAGTTCATCTAAATAATCTTTCTGAGGAGGAATTTTATTTCAAAATATAATTATAGGGGAGAATTTTGATTCAAAAACTATTCTTAGGAGTTTTTTACTATAAAAAACATTGTGGTAGCAAAATATGTTTTAAAGTAATAATTTTAAAGGTGTTTTTAGTTCGTATAATCTATTAAAAATAAAAAAAAAAACAATTTTTCTTTCATTTAATTATAATTTTTAAAGTTATTTTAAAATGACGTACAGAATTTACGAGAATCTATCATTAATCTTTACATAGAATAAATTAAAAACATTAATTTTGTCATAAAATAGCTAAAAAATATTAATTCTTCAAAAAAAAGTATTTATAATCATATTCTTAAAAAAGTTGTGTGAAATTATATACTTCACAAGAAGAAACACAAAAGAAAATAAATTTCATCCGGATTCCAATTTTCATACAAAATTTTCATCCGGATGAAATTTTTGTATGAGCTGGATGAAAAGGATGAAGTCGGATGAAATTTTTATATGAAAGGATGAAAAGGATGAAGCCGGATGAAATTTTTGTATGAGCCGGATGAAAAGGATGAAGCCGGATGAAATTTTTGTATGAAAGGATGAAACCGGATGAAGAAAAAAATTCAGTGTCAACGCCTTGGGGCAGGGTATTAAAAATATGTTCTAATTAATTTTTTTTTATTTTCAATGAATTTTTTAAAAATATCCATAGATTTACTGCCTTAATTTCGACCAATTTATGCATTTATTAATTCCTTGAGTTATTTTGTAAAATACCAGTGGCGTAGCCAGATGGGGGTGAATGGGTGCAAATTAGGGAAAAATTGGCCAAACCAAAAACTTATTGAAAATTGCTACGGTTTTTGAACTGAAAAATTATTTTCAGTTCAAAAATGGCTGGCTGTGCCGCTGTAAGCTACAGATCCAAAATCAATTGATAATAGTAAGCCAAATAAAAATTTAATGCTTGCTCCATGACCATTTGCTTTCCGTATACATGCATGTGTTGAACTTGGACGACAGGTTATTAGTGTACTCATGAATTAAAAATTTATCAAAAACTAATTATTATTATGGTTGTTATAATTTTCTTGACATTACAAGCGAGTCATTATCTCAACTTCCGTTGCTCCAAATTTTATATTAAAAAGTTTTTCATATTCATCTTATCTCATGAAATTTTCGATTATTTTATAATCGTATTTTTTATATCATGATGCTCTCAATTATATGAATAAATCAACTACCGTTTGAGGGCATTCACAATCATAATCATTATTGTAAGCTCATAGAAGCTCCTCATCAATGTTCATCATCAACACCATTATAAAAAAACGAAACGTAAAAAATGGTGTCATAAATTTTAATTTCGAATTGGAAGGGAAGTACAATTATTGACACTTGAAATCAACAATATTGTGGTTCAGTTGCTCTACTCTTTCACTTTCCACATTTCTTCTTCATCTTATTGTGCTTCAAGCAGTCCATAATCTGTTTCTACCCGACGAGCATTTATTTAGGAAATTACATAAAGTGTTTTAATTCAAACTTAATTTCCTGCTAATTTTCTTTCGATAACCAAAAAAGCCACAGACAATGATCAAATGAAGAAAAAATGAGAGAAGGAAAATTGAGCTAATTTTCTGTTCATTTGAGCACGCAATTTTGTCAATCAATTTTATGCTACATTTTTATATAGAAAATGAAAAAATATTTTCATATTTATTAATATTTTCTATATTAAATAATTCTGATATTTTATAATTGTTCGTAAATTACGTCACTACAGGGGCATAGTCATTTATTTCTAATCCCTCCCCTGGATACGCGCCTGGGTCACCCAAAAAAAAACGACTTTTCAAATCGATTCGACTTCATGAAAAATTCATGAAATAAACTTTAACCATTAGTTAATATTTCGTTATTATTTTCACTAAAAGAAAAACACTAAGCTTGGCCTGTTTATATAGTTAAAGTCAATTCGAAGGTAGTTGGTCTTTATGTCGGGTTACGTGACTTCAACTGACTTTGGCCTATACAGTGTGTAGCAAAGGTGCGCAAAATTTAAAGGTTTGAAATTTTTGAATTTGATTCCTGTCGACAAAACTCCTTGCTATATTAATAAAAGCATTGCGTAGTTTATGTTAATACTTATTAAAAACTCCAAATGGAGACTTTATTATTTGAGATTCGGTTGTTGACAGCAAAAAAGTGTACCAAAAAGTGTTTCTACAGCGATCTTGATATTAAAAGATGATAAAACATGATAATTAGTTATTATAAAAGCAAATTAATTCAAAATGAAGATAGAATAAATTACAATTTGTACCTTAACTTTAATTTTATAGTTTGGAGTATTCATTAGTACAGCATTTGAACAAGGAATATATGCATAAGTATTTGCAATATATAATTAGTCTTTAATGCTATAAAATTAAAAAATTAATTCTTTAAATAAAATAAGTACACTTTTTGGTGCAGATCAGTGGCGTAATGAGGGTAAGGGAAAGTGGAGGGTAAGGGAACCTGGAAAGCCACGTATTAGGGGACACAAAATTCAAAAATTCTAACCAAAATGAAAGAAAGGGGCGCATTTTAGATATCTTTCCCAGGACGCCATAGACTTTCGTTACGCCCCTGTTCCAGTTACAATCAAATATTTTGTTACCAAAATTTTCTCACAGTTTTGCGTTTTTAAAGCCATCATCTTCAATCCCCTTCTCTTTTTTTATTATCATTTCATCAACATTTTTAGTTGCAAATATATCTTGTACGTGCTTTAATTTAATGAAAGAAGACATGAAAATGTTTTGTGTATGTATGTTCATATGTATATGAATATAGTTGAAGACAAACAACAAGAAAAAATGAATACCACGTTACTTTTTAATTTTTATTGACAAAATTCATAAGCTATATTAACGATTGAGTGAATGAGTTATTGTTCAATGGTTATTGTTGATGAAATATCGATTTTCTGTGGTTTTTAACATCGTGCAAATATTTAAGAAAAGTTATTTTTCAAGCGTCCATCGACAGTTCTTCGTCGACACGAAACCGCGTTAGTGAGCAAAAAAACTTAATATAATAAAATTAAATTTTGTGGATCTTGTAAAGAAAAATAAATTGGGCATTGAAAGATGATGCTAACAACAGCTTCTTATTGATGCCATGATCGTGACAGTCTTCATTCATTCTATATGCCTACCTTTCATATTCATAGTAATAACCATCAAGTGAATAGCGTATCTATACAAATAAATGTTTACAACCTAAAATGACTAGTGTGAACTTGGCCCCAAAATCCCAGCCCCAAAATCGTCGGCCGATTATCGGCCGACGTTTTTTTAGCCTATTTTTGTCGGCCGATATTTATCTGCGCACTTACGTCAAATTTATCGGCCGATTTTTGTCGGCCGACTTAAATTGTACAAGTTTTTACTTGTATGCAACATTGTATACAAGTCGGCCGACTTTTTTTTTGATACTTGGGATTTGAACCCACAACCTTTGGTAAAAAAAAAATTCCAAGTCACTAACCGTTTGAGCTAATGACCTGAATAATAATTTTTAATATTGATGGCGAAAACACATATATAAATTATTGATTATTTTTACTCATATATAAAAATTTATTTTAAATAATATTTTTTTCTCAATATTATATACTTCACAAGACAATAAATTCTGAAAATATCGGCCGATTTTTTGTCGGCCGACTTTTTTTGGAACTGGGGATTTGAACTCACAACGTTTGGTAAAAAAATCAAGTCACTAACCGTTTGGGCTAATGACACAAATAATAATTTATTTATAATATGGCAAGATGACATATAAATTATTGCTTACTTTTACATACAGTTACACAAACATAAAAATTTAATATTAATGTTGTTTTTCTTTTAAAGAATTTTTATACTTCACAAGATTTTAATTCTAAAATTATCGGCTGATAAAAATCGGCCGACATTTTTATTGTTGAGTTTTGATTTTCTAAAATTAAAAAAAAAACATTAGGTGTTCTTCCAATATAAGACATCGAGAGAGAGAAAAATCGTTATTTTTATATAAATTTTATTTTTTATATAAATTTGAATTTTCTTGCAATTTTTCTTATGTTTGTTTACAAAAAAATTTGTGCTCGAAAAATATTCGAAATAAAAAATTGGAAATATTGAACTATTTAATGCGTTTTGTTATTGCAAAACAATATTCAAAGAATTAATTGACATCTATTAATGTACTAAACCATTAAAAGAGTTTAATTACATCAAATAAAATGTAACTTCAAAAATGTAAACAAATGACTTTCGAACATAATTTTCCCGCTTTCGAAAAATAAGGTACCAAATATCGAAAAATAAAGTACTGTTGTCTTGTATTGGGTGTTCTTAAAATACAATAATTAATTTTTACCCATTTTTACTGTTTTAAAATCACTTTTTAAATTTTAATATTAAAATCAGGGGGGGCAACGCAAAATTTAATGGTCAAATTTCGTTAACATGTTTACTTAGATGCAATTTTTCAAGTACTCCAATTTATTTTGCAAAAAAATTGTCAAAAAAAGAAAACTTTGCGTAACTTCTGTTTTATGCAGTTTCAGTTGAAAAGAATCAACGGAAGTAATCAAAAATGTGAATTACTTCATATCCTTAATTAAAAATTTTTCACTTGGAGTACTTGAAAAAATGCATCTCAGTTAACATGTTTCGAAAATTTGACCGTTAAATTTTGCGTTAGCTTATCCTGTCTAAAATGCGAACGTAAGTGAACAATCCCTAAATAAATTGTACACAAAACAATGAAACTGTTTTGACACCAATTAAAAATGTCGGCCGATTTTTATCAGCCGATAATTTTAGAATTAAAATCTTGTGAAGTATAAAAATTCTTTAAAAGAAAAACAACATTAATATTAAATTTTTATGTTTGTGTAACTGTATGTAAAAGTAAGCAATAATTTATATGTCATCTTGCCATATTATAAATAAATTATTATTTGTGTCATTAGCCCAAACGGTTAGTGACTTGATTTTTTTTACCAAACGTTGTGAGTTCAAATCCCCAGTTCCAAAAAAAGTCGGCCGATATTTTCAGAATTTATTGTCTTGTGAAGTATATAATATTGAGAAAAAAATATTATTTAAAATAAATTTTTATATATGAGTAAAAATAATCAATAATTTATATATGTGTTTTCGCCATCAATATTAAAAATTATTATTCAGGTCATTAGCTCAAACGGTTAGTGACTTGGAATTTTTTTTTTTACCAAAGGTTGTGGGTTCAAATCCCAAGTATCAAAAAAAAGTCGGCCGACTTGTATACAATGTTGCATACAAGTAAAAACTTGTACAATTTAAGTCGGCCGACAAAAATCGGCCGATAAATTTTACGTAAGTGCGCAGATAAATATCGGCCGACAAAAATAGGCTAAAAAAACGTCGGCCGATAATCGGCCGACGATTTTGGGGCTGGGATTTTGGGGCCAAGTTCACACTAGTCCTAAAATGTAACATTTAAACGACGAAATAAGTCACGATAATCGATAAATTGGGCACCCTATATTTACACTGATGTACGAATATGTACAGCAAAATAAATTTTTATAAGAAGCTATAACAGCAGCAATAGTATTCTATCATTTGTGAAAATTGAGCGCTCATTGCTACAGCATG
Source organism: Chironomus tentans (assembly GCA_963573255.1). Lineage (NCBI taxonomy): Eukaryota > Metazoa > Arthropoda > Insecta > Diptera > Chironomidae > Chironomus > Chironomus tentans. The sequence continues at coordinate 25,313,222 of OY754302.1, forward strand.
AAAAAAAATATTGTGTTATTAATTTTTTTCCATAATATTAATCTGATAAAAATCTTACCCCATTAAGGAAGAGAAGAGTACTGAATGAATAAAGCGAGCGAAACACAAAGTCTTGTTAGGATGTGGTTGCCACTGTCTTGTTGAACTCTTTGAAATTGAGAAGCAATTGCATTCATTTGCTACTTAAAACAGCTCCTTGTAATCTTTTAAATTAAATCGAATAATTTTATATTACAAGCCCCATAAAGTGAGTAAGAAAGAAAAAATTGAGTCTTAAGACGTAAATAAAGTGGGAAAGCTGTTTACTTACAAAAAGGGAGTGGATTTGATAATGAATCGCGTTTATGCGTTTATGAGCGATATATTTGCAGTGAAGTGAATTTATACATTATTATTTCATAAATCTCTCTATCTTTACCTTACATTATGTCGACTTAATTTGACCTCGCACTACATCACTGTAGCTGTCTCGTTTCATTTTAGTTTTTTTATATCATATCTAACAAAAAGATCTTTATATCCACTCAATACATTAATTTAAGCACATTGCTTATACATCGCGAACTAAAACGAAGCCGTTTAACGATGTCTTAAAGAATGAACAAAACAGAAACTTTATTAAATTATGATAACTCTATATAATCATGGATCATTTCAGCTCGTAATTATATTATTTAATGAAATCTCTCCATAGCTATGGTTGTTTTAATAACAACATCGAAAAATTCCTTCATTTCTTTCGTATGCCTGATATTTAATTTTCATTCTTTTTTGTGATGAATTTTTGATACATACGGATGCGTCTGAGATGATGAAAATTTTGTTATTTCATCAAAGATTAAACGTATAATTTGGAGTTGTCTTTTTAAGAGTTTAATAAAAAAAATTCTCTTACATGCTCAAAATTGCAATGGAAATAATTTACTAGTGTAAATGTGGTCACTTGTAACCAGTATTAAAGCTCCTATCCCTTATATTAGTGTATAAAAATTGCTGCTTAATAATGTTAACTTCTCTGTGGTTTTAAGTCACAGTGATAGGGTCATATGATGGTGATAATGATATTATTGAATATTGGCGTCTAAATTAGACATTTTAAATTCTTTTTCATTGTTATAAATTTCATTTGTCATATTATTATAACATATATCAAAATATTTAAATTTCTCTGCTGCCAAACATTTTATATGATATGACTTTAGTTGAGAAGTTCTCTTGTGAAACTACATGACTTGGCAAATAAGATGCCACCCATTGGTATAATAAAAATATGTACAATTACAAGAAGATTAGCTTTAATCATATTTGTTTGTTTGTTTATTTTTCTCATCTCATCTTGTGTGTCTACATATCTATCCATTCATCCATCTATCCTGTGTGTGAGGGCATTGAGTTGAAATCCACGTTGACGCCACATCTTTTATTTTACATTTCGCTCTTAATTGAATTTCTTCTTTCAGTTTATTTGAAGAGTTTTTTGTTTTGAGCTGTGGCTGCATTTTGATCATGTGGTTTTAATTTTTCTTAAATGTCCGTACTTAGAGGTGTAAAAATAGTTGATTTGGTGCCAGAAAACAAATAACAGTCTCGAATATTTTAGTTCACTGATCATTTTTTAGTAACTTACTTACTTGCCACAACCAAGCTCCTATAAAGAGCGTTTCAGGCAGGCTTTTAGAGGTTACATCCGCAGACAAAGTTACAGACTTGTGTTTCTCTCCCATTATTTGAGAAATTTTCTAGCATTTCATAAAAAAATAATTGTTGAACTAAAATTTATGCATTAAACTTACATTTAACAGGTATTTAATGGATAATGCGTTTATAGCCTTCTATACATGTGTATCCGTTCTTTTCTTACTTGTTCATTCAGACTTCGCATACTTTTTTATATGTTTTAAAGAAGAAACTAATTTTTAATTTAATATTCGTTAAAATATGCTTTCATCATATTCCTTTTATGCTTCCTGCCAACATCACTCACCAGACGCCAAATAAATGAAATTGAACTTTTTTTCATGCGCTTCATTTCGAGTTAGATGTTACCATATCGTGTTCTCATAAACTGATGTGTTATGTCATGCTGAAATGTTCTTATTTATGTGAGTTGAATATAAAATTTCTCATGAAAAACAACCCAATTTGATATAAAAAGAAGGCGGGAAAAAGTCATTCAATTAATTTCCTTCAACAATATATTAAGAATTTGTCAATTTTTTAAAAAAAAAAACTATACGAGGAATAAGCAAAACTAGTCATTTATGAGCAACAAAGGCGCATTTTAAATGGACTGAGGTTTTGAAATCTGAATTTTCGGTTCAAGCTTTTATGCTGGGTTAAGAGTAATCGGTCAAAAATCACGATAAATGCTAAATTTTTTCTTTATTAAAAAACTATTTTAAATTTTTTTAAAATTTTAAACTAAACATAATGACAAAAAGGGAACAAAAGTATTTTTCAGCAAATTTCACGCATGAATGGTCAATTGAATTTTTATATTATTTAATGCAAAGTTTCATGGAATTTCACTTTTCTATTTATGAATATTGTCGATAAAAATTGTATAGCGTAGTTAGGGACATATTTAAGGGTAAAAAGTTTATAACTATTGTGAGAATATTTAATATGATTTTTTTAATTTTTTATTATTGATGACAAAAATAGAAAGTATATTCTATTCCAGAATTTTTTTCAAGATGATTAATCTGTTTCAATTGCTTCAAGATAAAAGCATTATTTTCCTATCAGCTGATAATGACTGAGCTTAGTACGTTATGTTCCTAATGAATATTGACAGAATCAATTTTTATGTAAAAGTTAGCTGTTACCAATATTGAATAGCATGCAAATGTAACTCAACTCGACCAGTTGTGGTTTCCAATTGAAAAAATTCTTCAAAAACTTTCCTAATTTATAAATGAATAATAATTTTTCAATTTTTTGAAATCAAGCATTTTGAATTTACTTTTTATTAATTTAAATTAAAATTTATTGAAAAATCCAGAAAAATTACTAAAATGTGAGAATATTTAATTTTTAACTTTATGTCAGTTTAAGAAAGGCTGTTGATTGTTTTCTTTTGTTATGTCCAAACCGCATGAAACTTTCAAGGCACACTGCGTAATATTTGCATGAAAAAAATGTGAAGGAAACAATTGAAAAATTATTTTATGATCTTAAGACAACATCCAAGGATTGATCACAATTTTTTTTAACTTTAGAAAATGTTAAAAATTTTATTGTAATATTTTTCAGAATTGTCTGATTTTGCGTTTTTTTTATTAATCCTCATTTATAGTCAGAAATTTGCTTGAATCATTTAGATTGAGCTTTTCATTTACTATATATGGAAGAAATTTCCTAGTTATAAAAAATCTGTAAATCGATCAAATAGTTTACTAAAGAGTAATCCCTAGACTTTTCGTTTTATATCTTTCGTTGAACATTAACACGGATTAACACAAAAATAAATCAGTATAAAATAACAATCGTTAATTTGGTTTTAACCCAACTATACTCGCTTATCCTCGTTATTTTATTATTTTGTGTATTTTTCTTTCCATTCAAATTTTCAGTAACTCAATGATACGGTTGGAAGATTTTTTCTGGTTTTCTCGATTCTTCTTTTCTTCCCTTCGATATTTTTTTCACTTCTCTTCTTATATTGTGTCTGCTCAATTTGTTTTGAAAATTTGTAAATTTATTTGTTTTACTTTTATTTCTTATTTATTTAATCAATAATACTCATCGATGATTTTTTGAAAAATTATAAATAATTCTTGAACTCGTGTGTAGAAAGATTGAAAATTAAAATTTTGTTCATTTAAAGCATAATAATAATAAATATGAAATTTTTCGAATTTCCGTTTCAGTTTTGCTACGCAACATTCAATAAACTTTGTTATGAGAATTAATAAAAATTGAAGAAAAAAAATGTTCTTTTCTTTCATCTGAAAAAAAATTAACATAAATCAAAAATTAATTAAAATTAATAAACTTTAATTTAAAAATTTCATTCATCGCTTGAGTATATAACAAAATCAGGAAAAGGAATTGCCAAAAAAAGAGCTGAATGAAAGAAGAGAGAGGAGCAGAAAGAAAAAACAATCAAGCCACAAAACACAAAATGAAATTAATTTTTAATAATAATTTTTTGTGTGTTGTGTCGAAAAAAAGAAGTAAATTGTTAATGCTCGAAGTGGTGGAAAGAAGAAGTGAAGTTTTATGAATAAGCAAGAGAGAAAGAGAGAAAATGTTGAAGGCAAACTCATAAAATAAATTTCAATTAACTTGTTTCATTAATACACAATGGAAAGCTATAACCAAAAGGTATTTAAAATGTGAACTCAGAAAAAAGTTTAAGAATTTTATGATCACTTTTGCAGTAGGGCTTTTCTTTAGAGAATATTTGTTGAAGTGCTAAATGCTGCTTTTTACTACTTTGGTCATTACATTTTCTAAGGCGGTATTAATTGATATAAAGAGTTTTTAATTTAGTTAAAAACATTCCGTCCTTTAAAATTTCATATATTCATTAGAAGTCGTTTAAAAATGACGTCCATCAAACATGGAATTTTCAGAACCCTCCACTTTTGTTATACAGGTTCAGACCCCTCTACTATCTTTTGCCTAAGAACAATTGCTTAGCCTTGGGCCAAATCCAAAATTTAGTATCCCTTATATGAAATTTAGTGCATTCCTATTTAAGGTACCCATGGCTTATATGAGTATAGCTCGAATTTATTCAATTTTGCACCCCCTCCCAGAAGAGACTCTCCCGGCAAATGGTTCACTTTTCCCATCCTTGTTATGCCCTGTTTGGGTTCATTCAATTATGACAACCAAAAGTAATGAACTTAGTCTGTTGTTTGAGTTACGCTCACTTCTGGACGCCATAAGTGAAATATCCCTTATGTGGATAAATTGTACAGAAAGCTTAAGCACTGTATGAAACCCTGTATGAGCAACGAAACTAAGCAAAAAATAAGAAAACGGCTTAGAAATTTTTACTGAGTGGATAATTAATTATTGATTGCAACTAATGGTTCTTTTTTCAATATATTCTACAACGATATATTCGTCCGCACATCAGCAGGTTCTTGATATTGTTTCGTAGTAAAACAGCACAACATGAAGCTAATTTTTCATTAGAGAGAGTGTTCAGGAAATGAGTACAAAAAATATAAGATACACAAGCTTAATATATTGTAAAACAATTGTGAAAAAAATCGGCAGATGGCAAACATTTTTTTTAGTTTAGTTTTCGCTGCTGCTGTTGATGTCTGATACCTTACATCCTTTTTATGCGATCGTGTGCTCACAGTTAATTTCGTTTTATTGCCGCCTTCTTTACCAATTTATATATATTTTTAATACCTCATCGCCCCCAATAATTTCTCGATAGATATAGAGAATGCGAGTAAATTGAAAACAAATTAAATTTTCAGTAATTAAAGCTAATCAAGTTAAAGGCCCACAACAGCAAGACTACAACATGCAAACAAGAAGAGTGCAAGTGAGTGAGAGAAGAACAGAGAAAGGTAATAAAAAAATGTTGATTGCTGAGGGTTTTAATACCCTCTTTATTCGGACCGTAGTAATTTTTGTGAACTTATATTTTTTTTCCATTTGTTTTACTAATTTCTATTTTTTATATCTTTTTTTACTTTAATATTAAATGTTTTTTTTTTGCTTTTCCTTATTTAGACAGTGAACTAAGCGACGTTTACTTACTTCTCTGCAGCTAGCACATTTCACCACAGTAATTTTCAAATCTACAAGAATATTTTTTAATAGTTTTTTTTAGTTTTAAAAATAAAATTAAAAATAGTCAAATTTCCTGAAATCATGCGATCTTCACAAAAGTGTTTGAAATAATTCAACAAATGTTTTTAGTAAATATATTTTTATGATTGTAGCACCATTAAAATGAAATGAAAATAGATGGACAGCGGACCAAGAAAGGAGAAAAGTAAAAAGAAAAATTTATGATCATTCCACTAATAAATTAATCATAATTTTTTTATGACGTTAAATTTAATGTAATGAAAATCTAAATTTTCAAAAATAGACATTTCATAATTGGTTTTGTTAATATTTTAACGATGATATCATTAACATAAATTGAAATTGAGTGAGCTCAGTTTATAGTAAATCATAGATTATATTCTTTAAGATACTCACCGAATGAGCAAACATATTAAATGAGCAAATAGTTTTTTTTTCTTCGAATTTTATAGATCATATTTTTCTGATCCAATAAATTTTAATCTCTATAAAATTTAAAAACGAAATCTTTACACCAACATAGAACCTAAGAAGTTTTTACGATCATTTCGTGATAATTAAAATAAAGAAGAGGTCCATTCATTTTTTAAAGGTCTTATATCCATTTTAAATGTTTGATCAAGAATAAAACATTATTAAATGTGAATATAAATGTATAATAATTTTGTTTCCATTTCTAGTGATGTTGTGTGTTAACGAAATCACTGCATGACGCTATGTCGATAATCTAATTTGACTCTGAGGGGACTCTTCATTCATAACGTTTGATAATTTGCCGGCAAATATTATTAATATATTTATGAAAAGCTAAAAAGAAGAGAAAGAGATAATCACCTGTTGTCTTATATCGAAAATATTTATCGATTCATCGATATTTTGCTGATCAAAATCGATAATATTCATTTTATATCTTATGTGTGTATCTCTTTCTGTGCCTTTTATTTTTTGATTATCGCTATCATCATCATCATCATATCGAAATTTAATTATTCATAAAAATATTTTTAATTTGCCAAAAAGAAATTTTTTTATACAAAAAAAAATCATAATTTTTGCGCCATCACTTTTCATATTTTTTGTCTTCGTTTCATCTCTCGTTTTTTTTATATCCAAAACGGCATTATGATCGTGTTTTTCGGAGGATTTTAATGACGAACGGAAAGCATTCATATTCATTTTGAATGAAAATCACTGTAATTAACAGAAGATTAAGGTTTTTAGAGGCGAGGGGAATTTAATTGGATTATCTCGCTTGATCGCAATCATTGATGATTTCATTCACAATCACAATAATTTTTGATATCTTCTCACATTTGTTTCTCGTAAGCAAGGCTAACATATTATGATATATCGCTTCAAGCAATTTACATTTAATTATACTTTTTAAAAATCACTTGCTCAATTATTGAAAAATTAATTTACAATCAATAAGTTCTTCAAGTTTTTGAAAAGAAAAAAGAAATTCAACAATTTTTCATTCACATAATAAAGTGAAATCAGAAGCATAATAATGATTGATTTATAAGCTCATGAACATGTATATTTCATGGATCGCAAATTATATAGTATGTATATGATAGTTGAATTGTTGATGACAACATGGCATGAAATTTTTCAAAGTACACATATATGATTTATTAAAGTAAGCAACAATTCTTCAAATCTATTCAACAATTGACTCGTTTCATGATCCTTTTAATGAATTATTTCAATTGTCATGAAGCTATGAAAAATGACGTATGTTAAAATAAAATTTCATATTGACATGTGCTAAAAATTAAATTTAAATTTGCGATGAATTTTGTTTTCTTCACTTCCGACACGTTTCAATTCCTAGAAGAAGAAAAAATAATAAAAATTTCAATTACTTTCGAGAATTTATTTGAAATGAAATTAAAATTGAAATAAACAGAAGAGTAACTAACTGTGAATATAGATAGCAAATGAAAGGAAGTTCAATACCTGTTAAATACTTCCTTTTTATGTTCAATAATATTCTATTGTTGAAAATTCATTAAGGAAAAAATTGAACATTTAGTTGAAATATTAGGGATGAAGAAAACTTTATTTAATTAAACTGCCATTTATGCTTATGCATTTCAATTTGTTCAGTTTTACACGAATTTTAATATTAAAACAAATGTTAAGAAGAGAATGCGCTTCAGTGGCGTAGCAAGGAAGGTGCGTTCATTTTATGGCGCCTGAAATTAAGGAACCCAATTTTCAAGTTTGTCATCAAGCACCAAGAACCTCGTTACGCCACAGATGCGCTAGATTTCAGTCGACGGTAAACAGATTAAATTTTTACATGAATTAATTCCTTAATATATTTGTCTAAACAAAGCTTAATATATTTATTTTTGTAAATTAATAGGTTCATGATTTATGCAAAGTATTTAATGATTTTCAATCAAACCTTAATGAAAAAAGATTTGAATATAAAAAATGGAAAATTTTAATCGGATTTCGCCTAATTATTAATCAATAACGAGAAATCTTTTTTTTTATTTCATATCGCGTTTCGTTTGAACGAAATAAAATAAAAGTAAAGCTAACAGAAAATTTGAGAGCAGTGAAACAACAAAAAGTTTAAAATTAATCAGCTCAATGATTTTGTACAGCTAAGCAGCTGCCAATTCATAGATGACTAATTTTATTTCACGAATCAATAACGGAAAAAATGACCATTAAGAAAAAAGCGAGAGAAAAATTTAATTTAAATCACTAATTGAAAAAAAAAGTTCTTCGGCACTAAATAAAAAGAAATGAGAGATTCAATGAAAAGTCGTGACATAGATTCATTATAAATTTGAAGTTTGGGGTAGTAGTGAAATAGAGAAATTACAATGTAGCCCAGCTAATCATGGTGATCTTTAACAGTTCTTCAAAAATTAAAACACTATTCACATGGAACATAAAGCTCTATTTTCCTAGTATGTGCATATCAAAAATAGGTAAGAGTAGTGATTTTTAACACAATCACTTTTCTTGACTTCGTACCAGCAATGGGGGTCTTTGTTCACGGTAGACAAGCTTTGATAGCCTACCCCAATTCTAGGCCTCTCAAAGAGGTCACAAATGACTAATATTTCTTTTATTTTTTGTACTCATTACCAATTTACAATTTCAAAACAAAAAATATTAATCCTTTGAAATAGTAATTTTTTGAACTAAATCGAAGGTTCACTTATTACGTTAAGCAGAAAAAAGACGAATTTTAAAAAGACGACCCCCTCCCTTGTTAAAAAATTTCCATAAAAAACTTCTTTTGTTTGACCTGTTATAAAATCTCAGACCCTCCTTCCCCCTGAAAAGCGAACGTAATAAGTGAATGACTCCTAAGTCACTGGGGAAAACTTCAATAACACTGATTTTTCGTGAACTTAATCAAATTCTCATTCTTTTACTCTCGATTACCTTCAATGTTCAACATGAAATTGCTTCCGACATAATAATAATTGACTTTTACCTTTTCGGAACTATACAATCATCTATAAAAAAAATTTAATAAGTAGACAGCAGCTACATCAGAAGCCGTTTCTTTTCTCCAGACAATGATTTAAGAAATTGTTTGGTGGTGGTCTCTTAGTCATGTGTTTACGAAATAAAAAAAGCACATGAAATAGACATATGAAAAAAGAAGAATATAAATAAAAAAAATGAAAGGAGAGATGCCGCATCACGCAAAAGTACATCATCATAAAATGGTTATTAATTTTTCATATATAATGAAATTAATTAAATAATTATATGATGCATTTATGTTGCACATCTCTCTTGTTAGATACAAGGAGAAGAAATTTCAGCTAAAAGATGTTGGAATTTATGAACAACTACCTGACAGTTGAAACATGTATGTGTCGGTATTATGTTCTTTTGATTACCTACATATAAGATGGGAAAATAAATTTTAATGCACAAAGATTCCTTGCTCCGGGTGTATCGCAAAATAATATTTTTTCTCTTACTATATATAAACTACTTAAATTTCCATTAAATTCAATTTCAAAAGATTTTTCTTCCTTTAGCAAATTTTCAATATCATTAAAAAATTTATGATCATAAAAGAGTCGTTTTCCTCTCTGCGCTACTAATTGTGTCTTCCAGAAACATAAGTCTTTTCAGTCCTTCAAGTAATACAATTATATGATTTATTACCCTAAACTGAATGTAGTTATGACATGTTACCATCACTTAATGTCTACATGTAAGTATATGTAGATAACAAAAAATAAAATAATAATCAATCATCAATAATTGCCTTTGTGCATGTAGTATGGCTAGTATGGCTTTGATCCAATGTCCTGTCTATATGCGTTAATATGATTTAGTTTTTCATTAATTCAAGTTCATCACTCGAGATTATAAGGTTTGAGAATAACATATGACGTAATATTATGATTTCTAACGAATCAAGTTTAAGTGAAACAATCATCATTCGACTAAAAGGAAATTAATTATATGTGAAGTTAAGAAGAAATGCCTCCTTTCATACCTTAATTACTAACTGTCAAAATTATTTCAAAAATTATTAATTGAAAATTGGATAATGAATCATTTCTCATCATTATTGTTCTCATTATCTTCACAATGTAAGCATTATACCAATAATTGAATAATTAATCATTTGACTTTAATTGATTGCTTTTAAGTCAATTTTCCAATCCGTTTTTGCATACATTCATTCATCCATTAATTCACAAAATTCCCATACATTTAATGAACATGTGTGTGTTATAGAGGTGAATCTTCGAATAGCTCTATAATACTTATAATGCGGTCATTCCATGCTGTGAGCTCATCCGCTTAATTAAAATGAAAAATTCTTAATTGCCTATTGCTTCGAGTAAAAATTAATGCCCCATTTTGCACATTTAATAATAACTTATTTTTTTGTTGGTAAAATAACAGATACATCGATAAGTAAGAGGCGGAGTGCATGAACAATAAAAATAATTTTTATATTTGGAGGAAAAAATTAAAATTTTAAAATAATAATTTCATGTCGTTTTCTTAGAAGATCCCCGATATCCACGTTTATTGCAAAATGCATAATAAATCACCAGAGACAATCCTTACCATTTTTTTTCTCGTAATTTTATATCATCCTTCTTTTTTTCTTCAATTTAATTTCAATGTTAATTAAGTGTAAGTTCTACACATTGTTGTAATATGAACAAGTTTTAATAAAAATGTAAAAAGCAGCACTTCGTTTTATTTTTTAAATGCAATTAGTAATAAATTTCTTGCTTTGAGTGAACTACATAACAGGTTTAATATGTTTGATAATAATCTCACTTAGGAGTTAGTTAGCATTGCATTTATGTTAGTTTTAATTAGTAAATTACAATATCTTTAATTTATTTTACAATTTTATAAGGCTTTCACTACTAAGTAAGTGTCTATTGTAATTATAGAGAAAATCTAATTATTGTGAAAAATATTGAAATGTTTAAAATATAATCTTGATGCTATTACAGGGGGAAAACCACTTGGTGGAAAAAATTTCCACCGGGCCTGGTGGAATCTTTTTAGAAAACATCTAGGCTCAAACTTTTGGTCCTATCTTGAGCAGAACCATAATATAAGATATTCTGACACCGTTTCCACCAACCAATATTTAAGGACTCAAAATTATTGTACAAAATGTGGTTGGTGGAAAAAATTTTTTTGGTGGAAAATGACTTTTTTCCACCAAGTGGTTTTCCCCCTGTGCTATTATTTGTATATTTGATATTTTAGACCTAAGTTACAATTACATTTACATAGTTTAGTATTTTTATGTATACACCATTTTTGATTTAAATAAGAGACCTAGCATTTTTATTCATTTTTACTCATTTACTACTGTTGGCTACGGTGAGGGTGGGGTGGTTGTGAAAATTCTCGAAATCCTGATCGGAAATTTTTTAAATTCTAAAAATTTTCAGTTCATACAAAAAGTACCCCCCCCCCCTCCCATCCTTGAAATACATCTGACCACGCTCCTGCTACAACCCACTTACTAGCTAATATTATATGATAACTTAAATCGTGATTTATAAATTCTAAAAAAAAAATTATGCGAAAAATGATAATTTAGGAACGAACCTAAAAAAATCAGAAACGATAACTTACATTTTTGTTTAAGACATTCAAAAAACAGTTGTGAATACTGAAAGAGGAAGAAGGAGGGTGCCATATCGTTTACTACGATCAAAATGTTTTAATTAAACATCATCAAGAGTTGAAAATGGTATTTAATTTATTTCATTTGCAGTACGATTCATTCGCTGTTCCACCTTCCTTTTTACTCAATTAAACCAATTTGGAAAGGTGTTGTAGTGAATTATAATTTTTCATAAATCAATGTTGAGCTTTAGACCGCCCGCTTTTCAATGATTTATGATAATAAATTCTTTCTTCTTCGTTGTTTTATTCAAGCGTAGACATTAGGATAGATCAGATAGTTTTGCAATGAATTAAAATCAAGAAGAAAAGTGATAATCAAGCAGTTCTTGCTATATTGGAGCGCTTAACTCATATATATGCACGATAAAAAAGAAATTTTGGCCACGCGAGCTTTGATAAGTAGCCACCAGTAACCAGTTACGAAGAATTTATTTTACATTCTCTTGCAGTGATTTACGTCATTTAGGTATAAAATCTTCTAAATAGGAAAAATATTGATAAGAGAATATTTATCGTATGTCAGTTTTAATTACACTTTTAAGCTCTTAAGTTTTGTACAAAAAAATAACTCAATAAATTTAGTTTAAAAATAACCCAATTTCTTATCTGCTTGTTGTTTGCTAAGTTTGTTGGTATACGTGAACTTCTTCATAACCTCTCATGCGATCTATCACAAAGTCTCTGATAAAATATCGTTTATACTTGAAAGACTCATTAATCTTAAAAGTAAGTTAATCTATCACTACACGAGACAAACAAAATATCGCAAGTCTCGAAAATGACGTTAATTGAAGAACACGTGAAAAATAGCACATAACACAATATTAACGTAATTGAACCTTTTCTTATCTTATCAATTTAATGAATGCCACTTTTCACTGATTTTATTTCGTATGTTTATCAAATTTCTCAATTACTCAGAAGTCTATAGCTACATGTATTTAAAAAACAGAAACAAACCGCTTTCAACGATGGTCAGTTGATAACGCCACTTTCAGCACAAAACTGATAAAAATAGTGTAAAAAGAAAATGTCATAATAAAAAAAAATTAGACAACTGATAAAAAAAGAGGGGCAACAAGTGAAAACCTACAATCAATTAATTCAATTAAGTTGTTATGTGTCATGAATACAAAAGATAAGTGGCACAATGAAATAAACAATTGTAAATATGATATATAAACACAATTAATTTAATTTGTCATGTTTTCGTCTGGACTAATTGATTTTAAGTGTATTCCACTTGAAAAATAAAAATTTTTGCTTGTTACTGAGCGGAACTCTCTTTATTTATGAGGAGAAGTTTTTATTATCAAAATCTGATTTTATAATTAAATTGATTCATTCCATTCGAATTTATCAAATTTACTTTATGAAGTGGTTCTGTTATCATTACAGAAGTTATCATGTTTTCCTTCCAGTTGATATTATTTATTTTTAGAGCACTTGAGTTTTTTTTTTAATTCCTAACACTCTTATTAATTTGATATGAACTAAAAAAGCAATCATTCAGGGTTGCAATCTTTTACAGATCGATGAAAATGGCACACCTGTCACAGGTGCTCTGTTAGAAGGTAATTATTTTTACCAAAATGAATTATTGCTGATGACAATTGCGTAGAAGCGTAATCCGTGAAGGTGATTAGGTGGAAAATTAAACAATATTAAATTTACTTTACTTTAATTTTTCTTTCCAATATTTCTGGTTGTTGGAAGATTTCTTCCTAAATATTTTATAAATTACAATTGATTTAAATTAGTTTAAATTTTAAAATGCAAGAGCATACCCAATACGGTGTCCAAGGGAGACTCCAGACCTCCACTCGAAATAAATAATTTACAAGCTTTTTTCACAAACCCCAGTAATCAAAGCTAACGTTTTAACGGTTTTTGTTAGTTAGGGAAATATTTTTTATTAAAATTAAAAACTTTTTTTAAATATGTCTGAAATTCAAATTTAAATCAAAGTTATTTTCGAATCATTTAAATTAAAGCAGAACACAAAACAGACTCCCAAAAAATCTAGGGTTTTATTAAATATTTATATTTAAATTCAAAGGAATCAAAAATTTGATACTTTCAAAAACTTTATCTGTTTATCAAAAGTTTCTGAAAAAATGTAAAAAAAATTATTTTAATTTAATTTGATATTCAGTTTACATAATTTAAAATTTAATAATCAAATACGATTAAAATATATGGATCTTTATTGATTGCGAAAATTTAATTAAAAATAGCTATAAAATTTGAAACGTAGACAATAAAATTAATCAAATGAATGTTAATAGTATAAATCAAGCAGCAATATTTTCGACAGAAAAAAATCCATTCAATATGTTTTCATTATTGATTTTTATTAAACAACCATAACATTTATTATATTCATAATGGAACAAAAGTGGACGAAAATATGGCATGATAATTGGCATTTTCGGTAATCAAATATGGAATAATATAAAAATAAGGTCCACGGGGATTATTATCTTTGACCTATGTATAAAAATATTACCATTAATTCAATTAACTTAACTCTTCAATTTTGGAAATTGGGTATTTCCTTAATTTATGAAATTAGTTTCGATTAGAAGATAAATGAAATTAGATCAATTTTGTTAATTAACTAAATACAGTCCGGGTATTATTTTACAGCTTATTGGCTTCAATATCCTCGCATATTTTCTCTTTTTGTGTCTGTTGTTTTATAGTATGAACCTGCATCATTGTGTGACATCACACAGCAACAAAAATGAAAATATAAAACAATCATAAATATTTTTTTTTCGAACATAAGCTCCACCTCCGATATCTCGTTCATGATTGTTTGTAGATATACGCACATATGAAGGCACTCATACATTTTTACAAATATTTTATACAATTATTAAGCTCATAAATTCAGTTTAATGAGTGCTTTACAATACATGTGCAATATGCATTGCAATATGGAATTTCTTACAAATAAATAATGCACTAGTTTTAATGGAGCGAAATTTTACCCCCCAATGAAAAAAATTCGATTTCAATTTTAAAAATGAGTTTTAAAAACTAATTAAAATTAATGTAATTGGTATAAGTATAAATGAAAAAAGCAGACGATTTGTAATTTAATTGCAATACACAGAAATAAAGTATGAAAAATAATGAATTTAAATTTCTGATTAGAATCAAAATTTCATATAGGCATCATTATTATTATTTTTAAATTTTTCATTTCCCTGATTGGCATTTTAATTTACTTTTATGTCCATAAAGTCATTTTTTAATATATAGCATTTTATGACCCAAAAAATGGAAACGTAAAGATTAACATTTAAAATAATAATGAACAACAACACTTTTGAATTCAGTGTCAAATGAATGAAACGATCAAGACGATTTAATTTCAAACATTAGCGTGAACACTTGTTTTGTTCTCGAAAAGCCGTTGAAATTAATGTCAAAAATCATATTATTATTATCAGCATCGCATCTCGCACTTGAATAAAGAGAATTCACACAACTCATTAACTTTTTGTTTTAAAATTCGTAGTTTTTATTTGGAAATAACAAAACGGTTTCATGTACCTAGTAAAATAATAATAATAACAAAAAAAAACTTACAAAGCCTAGTTCTGAACAACAATTTTCACGGTTAGATAGCATTTGTATGATAAGGAAAATGAGCTTAATTTCTTTAGCACTACAAACAAAATATTTAAATGTATATCGCCCCCCTTTAATCATTTTTAACGATTTCTATGTCACGTATTTCTGCCTTTGATCAAGTTCAACTCTATGAATACCTTAATTATGAATATTTTTGTGTATAGTTTTTGAAAGTTTAATTTTTATTTAATTGATCTAATGACATTTTCACATGCCGTTGTCTTAATTTCGTCTCTTTCAAAAAAAAAAACAGTAGAAAAGTTCATTTAAAACTATCACAGAGGCGTTAAAATTATCATTGAGATAAAGATCACAACATTATTTAATTCATTCAACTATTTTAAGTTTCGTGTATATTATCGTTGCATTGTCATCTCTCTAAATATTCTATGATCTGACTTTATGATTCGCTTAATTATCCTACAAAACAAGTTCATAATTCAGCAGCCAGAGATATAATATAAAATAAGGCATTCATTATAAATTGTAGGTAAATGAGTCTACAGTATAACATTAATTGATATCTCGTTTCATAATGCCTTTAAAATTAAATATTATTGCCTAAAATAATTTTTTACTCACTGCCTAAAAATAAATACGTAATTACATTGTTTCACATTTTTTTTTTGGATTCGCGTAATTAACTGGAAATCGGTTGTGATTATGAGTACGCAAAAGAAGGATTGAACAGCGGAACAAAAGAATTTCTTTTTTTATATCTAGTTTTTGATTTTCCACGAAAAAAAAAACGGAATTTGATTTTGTTAATTACATTTAATCGTCATTTTGGATTCAACAATAATTTACAAAACAAAAAACTTTTTTCCTTGTGATTAATTTTTGTTAACGGAATCATGAGGAAAATTATTAATCGTGGCGTGTCTCATGAGCTTAATCAGCATAGTTAAAGCAAGAAATTCAAAACAAAATCATAATAATAGAAATATACCGCAATGATTCATCTAAATTTAACAATATACATCTTAATTCTTAATTGATTATAATGGAGAGACAGTAAAATAGAAGAGATGATTATTTCACCTGCCATCATCAAACGTCTTCATGATGTTTCCTCATTTCTCGTTATAGGAAATTAACAAACAGTTGTCTTTGTTTTGTCTTATTTTAGAAACCCAAAAGTTGTGACTTGAGCGTCTAAATATAACATTAAAAAAAATAAAATTCAAATCCTATTATGGTGGTGTGTGGTTCGTTTACTATCATAAAAATAAAATCTACAAATTGATGGTCACAGATAGTGTCTTGAAATTTTTATTTTTTTGTCTTTTTCTCTCACCATTGAAAAATGCTTAATTTATAGGTGCTCATATAGAAAAGTTCTAAACACATCATCATAATAATTATCATCAGCTTCATCGATGTAGGCTGTTTAGCTTGTTTTGAAGTAACATAAGGAGAGAAGAATAGTTGTTATTAATGTGGAGCTATTATTATTAAATAGACAATTGTAATTTTAAGCGCCTTCTTTCACTTTAAACTCCTATCGTTTTATTATATATAATGTGTGTGAAGCGAGAAAATATATAATATTGTAAAGGAAACAGAAACATGAAAATAAAACCAGAAGTCAATTTCATCATAAATACACGTTACTTGCAATTTTTTATACAAATAATTTTGTATCTTGCAAATTCGATTCTTGTTATAGGAACGGTATGTTTGCCTGTCCAAAAATTTTTAATCTCAAACTTACAGAATTCAGGAATATATTTATTCTTTTTTAGAAACTTCATGCACATTGCTGTACCACAATCTTGTTATCAAAGTTTCATTGGGTTTTATCATCAGAATAAAATGCGTTGCTGCCTATTTGAAGTTCATGGTTTATTTATACTAATAGCTTTCAACTTTCAGCACTCAATACATGTACGATACATGTAAAAAGTTGAAAAGGAAGGCAATGTTATGCCCAGAAGCTATATTAATTTCGTGATATGGTTAATAAAGGCAAGCAATAGCGATTGGTGTGTGGAAACCGCTTTCAAGGAACATGAAAAGTCGTTTTTCTTTTGATTAGCTTTAATTGGAATCTGTCTTAAGTCATATGTTTAATTTGTTATTACTAGTGCTGCTGCTGTTGCTGTTGCTACTAAAAGCTGTTAAATCGTTGTTGTCCGTGGTAAATGAGGAATTGAAATTATCTTTCTACCACAGACTATCAAAAGCCGCAATTCAATGCGGATAAATAAGTAAGTAGTTATAATTAAGTGTGTTTGCAGCACTAACAACAGCTTCTGTCAATTTGTTCTGGTTTCAATCTCTTTATGTCTTTCCTCCTCTCTATTTTCTTATAAAATAACAGCAGCATTGCAGCTTTATTCTTTAATAAAATTCTTTCACGATTCTTAATCACATTTATATGTCATGTAAAATATATGTATATATCCATCACATTTAAATTGTTTTATGCATAATAATGAACCATTTCTTATTGCATTAAAAGACACAAAACAAAAATTCACATGGATCTTATTCGAGAATCGAATGGTGAGAGAAATGGAAGATGTTAATACAAAATTACACGTTGAAGTCAAATCAATCCCATGAAAATTGTGAGGCATTAAAAGTCATTAATACTTTAACACGATTGCAATGATGAGAAGTGATTTCTTTAATTTAAAATCAAAACATTCTGATTTTACCTTTTGCTTCGCTCTTTTTGATTAAAATAAAGCTTGGAAAATGGCGTTTAAGCTCACATAATAGGACTTATTTCTTACATTACATTAATTCGTATTAAATTATGACGTGTATATGTGATCGTCATTATAAACATATCTTTTTTAATACAATAAGAAAATTGGACTTGTGGTCAAGTTAGTTCAAGTAAATGCAATCACGTATAATTTTAAAATGTAAATTGATGATTATTTTACTTTTATTATTATTTATTGAATATCGCATCGTCATCATGATATTATTTTAATCAAAATGTGCTGTGTTGTGTGTTTGTATTTGTAAAAATTAATATTATTAATAACGCAGGATATTTTGTTCTCTTAATAACATTTTTTATATTTCTAATTAATCCACCCTAGTAACAAAAAACTCTTAAAAGGTTAGTTAAAAACTAGCTGCGACTAAATTTTGGATAGCTTTTAACTAATTTTTAACGGTTTTGGTTACTGGGGACGGTGTGTGTCTTATATAATTTTAGATGAAATTAAAAATTTTGAATTTATAATTGAAGTTATTGATTTTTACATAAATTTGTAATTGATTTTTAAATGATGCCTTAGTTATGCATGTTCGAAAAAATTATTCTACACAATTGCATGACCCAGAGTGTATCATGAACCTAGTCACTAGGTAAAATTCATAAAATTCATATAAACCGAGTTGTATGATTTAAACAGAGAATGAGCACCCAAAATTCGACTAGACACATTCCATGGGATCGAACTAAGGTCCTTAGCGTAGAAAGCCAGCACCAAAACCTCTACTTCTACTGATTTTCTACTCCTCTCATGCTCAATCCGTTTCATCTAGAATGTTTTACTCAAAAGACTATAAAAATGAATTCTAAAACTAAATGAACGCCTTTTACGCTGTCTTTCTTTACTACGATTCATTTCAAGCTTAATAAAATAAATTTAAATACGATGTAATTTTTAATATCTCATCTTTTATCGACACAAAATCCATTTTCTTATTAAATTTATCTTTTCCTTCATATTTACTTTTCTTATTCTCCTTGTTTCTTGTTCATTCTCTTTCATCGTTTAGCGTTATTTACATTTGTATGTATAATGTAGAGATTGGAAACGAAAACAAATATGAAATTAAAAATCATAAATATTTTGATACAAATGTAATTAACAAAAGTAAGTTTCAATCTTATAACTCTTTCTGCTGGTTTCTATCTCCACTCCATTCCATTCCTTTTTTCTCTTTATCGGCATCATCAATTTATGAGATTAAATGATGTTTCTTTAAAGCCTTTCGATATATTTAAAGATTGGACCATGTTACTTTAATTAGAGAATGAGTATTCAGAAATAGAGAATAACATTTTGGCATGGCGCCACATGTGAATTTAATTCATTTTACTGATGTTGTACAAATATAGCATTTCATCGTTCAATTATGGATTTAAATGAAACTTTTATTCTATTTAACTCCCCAATCTATCCGTAATTACATTTATCAATAGACATAACCAACAGAAATGTCTACGTTTATTGAAGCATGCTTAAAAAACGAAATAATCTAGATTTCCTCATATAATGACTTTTATTTCATACTGTACATACAAAACCATATCATAATGGCTTTATAACCAAATTAAGTAATTTATCTACGATATAATGAACAATAAAGAAATCTGTTGATTTCCATTTCTTGTTTTAATAATTCAAATAATTCATTATGTAAAGCATGATCATTGTATAGCACGCACGAAAAACTAATTTGTAATTGATTCATTTTTGTGCTTTCCGGGAACACAACAATGACGGTCAAATGTCTGATCCCACACCATAAAATACTAAGGTGTATCAATGTTCATGAATTAGAGTAATAAGTAATAATTTATTAGGGGTCAATTTGTAATGTAAATTACATAATTTCATTCAATAAAAGAATGTATTTGGACAGAGATCACTTATCGTGTTTGGGGAAAATTATTTCGAGATTAATTACAGTTGAGTGCACATGTAATATTATTAGTGTAGCTAAAAATATGTCGAACCTTTTTATCGATCTTAAGTTTAAGGATATCAATACAAGAATTCAATTAAAAAGATTCCAACTAGAGTTTCTGAAACCTCGAAGTTGTGAAGATCAGTCAGTCTTGATTCATTTTTTCGAATGTTGACGCACTTGCAAAAATACAATTATTGATTTTTACTGCATTTAAAATACAACTTCATAATTAATACTCAGCTTAGGCAAATAATGTTCTAATATTTACATTTTACATGTCTTCTGTAAATTGACCCTAATTTTTTAAAATTATTCCTGAAATTTTTTAAAATTTTGTTTTACGTCCAAGAATTTCTTCAAGAAAGTTTCCATAATTTTCAAATTTTCCTTTATGTCTCGGATTTTCACAAAAATGATCTGGACACCCTATCTAATGACTTTCAAAATACATCTTGTATGAACAATTAAATATTGTTATTGAGAATTTTTATAAATATTTAAGTAACATCAACCCTGAGACCAAAATAGACTGAGCATTAAGACTTGTTCGTTCAAAAACTGTATTTCCAATACATTATAGAATATTCAATATTACGAAAAATAACTAAATATTATTTTTAAGGATATAAAAGCATATTCGTATTCATAAGTATGTTAAGCATGATTTTGCTTTAGCTGGACTTTAACCTAAATTATATGAGTGAAAATAAGTTCTAATACGATATTTTGCAGCTGATGAAAGAAACTGAAAAAAAATTTTTGGGTCATAAATGAAGACGGAAGGGATAGAAAAATTATAATACGATTAATGATTACCCACAGACATAATATCCATCTAGAAATACAATCGTGTGTAAGAGAGAACAGGTTCATCCATATACTATGCATGCATTAATTCCGTAAATAATTTGATAATTTGATGCTTCGATGTAGCACTATAGACTGAGATAATTCCTTATTTTGTGTGTTCAGCTCACTCTTGGATTATAGTTCCATGTGCTTGTACCATGTAATTTCCAATTATGATATTATGATACCAAAAGTGAAAATAATTTAAATAATAGGGTTTATTTTGTGGTGATGAAGGAATATGCTCTTGATAGTCAGGTGGATAATTCTTCAAATTTTTTCAAATTTTTTTAATAAAAGGAAATTCAGATTTTTTTTTGCAAAGTCACTGCCATTAATAATACTTCCTTCCTTTCATTGTTGATAATGATGAACATAAAGAAATATCTTGTATCCCTTCAAGTTAAGTCACAAAAATCACTTAATTTGATTGAATTTATGAAAATCAATGAGTATGTACGTAAACATTGTTTCAAACACAATAAAAGATATTACATTGCATTATTAGACAATATTCTAACAATAGACAAATTTGTCACGCTCTTTGTATTGAACTTTGTTGTGGTTTTTAATAAATAAATTACATGATGAAATGAGGTATTGCTGGAAATAGTGAAAAATCGAATTATCCAAAAAATTAGACTTTGGTGCTATGAAACGTGCGTTAAATTTTGATTTAATTTTTTTTTTTGAAATATGAAGGTACTGAAAATTGAAATGCATTTGCAACCCTTTGTAATTTACTTAAACGCATTTAATGGAGGATGTCGAAGCAAACTAGCGCTACACATAGTTTTGTCGAATTAGGTGATGCTTACTGACTGCTTCATCAACATTTTATTTAAAAAAACTGACCGTTATTTTCCATAATTTTCTTTCTGATCCTTTTCAGGGGTTTCAGCATTCTTCCAAACTATTTTGGTTGGCACTTTTGAGTCAAAAAATTTTTCAGAACACACCAAAAATATTTTTGTCACAAGTTCATGCAAAAATTGCTCAAAAATTGAGCTTCGTGACCTTTTTTTAAGGTCTTGAAGTCTGAAAAAACTGGACATTTTTGGGCTTTTCGAAAAACTCTTGCGATACACCAGGTGATACACAGTTTGGAATACACTGCATTATTCGGTCACATGTGACGGATCTTGGGGAGCGGCGTCAGGATCATTAGAAGGGTATTGACTTTTTTTCATGAAAAATTCAAGAAAATTTTCTGGTTCTTAGTATTGAACCGCTTGGTGAAAACGAATTTTAAAAAATTAGTTAATTTTATTTAAGGAAGTTCAAAGGGACAATTTATCCCTATCTGCAGGGGCCTATCTACAAATTTTTTTGGGAGGAAGTTTCTGATTTTTTGGACATCTTTTCGTCATGACCATTTTATTGGATATCTTTTCCAATTATGATCGTATTGGTGGATATGCCCCATATCCCCCTGGCTACGCAGTTGTCCTATAGGCTATTCAAGTGAAGTATCAAAAAATCAAATTACATGTGCGAATAATATAATTTAGTATGTAAGCTATGACGGGCTATGACTAATTCATAAAAGCTCTCATTATCGAATTGTTTCACAATGACATGACGAATTTAAGTTATTTTAATTATTTAATACAGATGTTCAGTCAAGGTTTTCAAATTATTATCAAATTTCCTGTACAGATATGATTTTAAATAACAAACATAATTAAAAAGCAATAAAATGTTGCAAATCATCATAATATCCGCAAAAAGAAAAAAAAATCCTTTAAATTACACTTAATGAGATATTTTCTATAAAGTCAATCAATATATAAGAAGAAAGAAATGTGGGATTTTCAGCGGATCAACACAAAAGAAGGATCATAATCTTTAATTATTTTCATAGCTCTTTTGATATATTAAATTAACAAAAAACAAATAACACATGTGAGTTTTTTTCTCTGGGTTTATCATCAATAATTTTCTCATTTCTTTTTATATTTACCGAATTTAAAGCCTACCTAGTTAGAAAGGATATTATACAAAATTTTCTTATTATCCTTCGACCACACATCTATGGTTAGGTATAAAAGGGAGAGAAAAACAAACAGAATATTATTTATAATGATCTCAATCCACACAGGTACAAAATTATTGTTCTTCACTAAATTAGCACCGGAAGCCACAGAAATAAATCAATGGACTGAACTTAGCAATCCAGCTGATGAAGGGATGAAAACTGCTTGCAAGAGGAAATTAATAATGAAAAATTGGCGCTGCAAGCAAAATATCATTAGCTGTCATTTACTCCCCACAACAACCAACATGTTTCTTTTAATAAATCGTAATTTAAACTTTCATGCATTACATACAAGTCAAATAAATGATATACCAAACTAAATTATCTATGAATTGTATATAATTAGCTTTAAGTGTTTTTATTAATGCATTTTTCCAGAGATTGACATGCAACTACACACATACGTATGCTTGCTGTGTAGAATAATGTGAAAATCTATAAAATCGTATTGCGAGTATGTCCAATCATTCTTTACGTAGGAATATCTAAGTATTCCTCTAATTCCATAATCAATCGTTTTATAATAACATTTTGAATTGCTGCTCAATTTAAGGCATCAATTTTGTGCATTTTTATAGAAACGCTAGGATGTTGGTTTGAACTTCTGATGCATTTTCAATTTCCAAAAATACAGTTCGATGTAAATTCAAAGCATGAAAATTAAATTGGCTTTTGTAATGCATGAAAAGGCTTTATTTTCAATCAATTCATTTTTACTCGTAATTTCTTACATTTCTATTTTCTATTTAATTTTTCTTAAATTTCACCAAATTTATTGCTCTTTTGACATAAATTTTCAATAATTTGTACATGCATGAATTCAATAACTTCTTTCTATGATGCACAATTGCAATTTCGTGTGCTTCAATTTATTTATTTTTCTTAGTAAACTTTTAAGAAGGTCGCATATTTTAGTAGAATGCATGTTTTCATCCTTTATGTATGAATTGATTGTGCACATGAAATCTATACAATACTATTAATATATTTCGTATATTGTTGTTCAATAACTGTGATTTCATATTACTCGTAATGATTTGAAATTTTTTTTTATCATTTCGTTTTAAGAATTTAACAATAACATATCTATTACGTGTATTTTGATTCTTGCTTGTCTTTATAATTTGTATTTTGCAGTATTTTATAGAATGAGATATAATGCTGTAATCGAGAATTGAAAGCATGACAGTAAAACAGGACATTCAGCCGTTAAGATTGTATCGAAATTTTCAAATTTAAAAAGCTTCCAAGATGATCAAATTTAAATTAGTGATGCGTCCACGGGCTGCTGAACGGAAGTGCATTTTCCTGAACTACTGCGCACAAAAAACTAACGCATAAAATCATCCAAAAATAATTACTATTTTTACCACGTTTTTTTTTATTTTACAAGAATAACGATAACAAAATATTTAAAAAATAACAGTTAAAAAATATTTGAAAATAACGGTTAAAAAAAGTTTGAAGTGGAAGAAGAGTTCAGCGGCAGACGGACAGACAGTCAAAACGCGGACAATAGTGTATATTTTTGGAAAAAAGTGCTAAAAAGATCACTGTGTAATTTAAAAAATATTAAAATGTCTAGAAATGTTGTTGAAAACGTGAAAATGCTTCCGAGGATAAGGAATGCATTATTTCCAGCATCTGGTACAGGACAATACTATCCACGATCAGCAAAATCAATACGACTTTTTAAGCAAGGATGTACAAATCGACCTTTTTATCAAGTCGTTGTTATGGAGGTTTGTTTTCATTATTTTCATGCACTTAATTTTATTAATTCTTACTATTTTAGAGACGAAAAGCACAATATGAGCCAGTAATTGAACAAATCGGAACCTATGATCCAATGCCAAACAGCAATAATGAAGTTTTAGTGTCATTAAATTATGAAAGAATTCGTCACTGGATTGGAAGTGGCGCACACATTAGTCGTCCTGTTTTAGAGCTTTTAGGGATTTCGGGATTCTATCCAATCTATCCTAAAACATACATGAAAGCATGGAGAACACGAGTTGCAGATGAGAAAAAGGAAGCAGTATCAGAAAAGGCATAAAAGCTTAGATTATAAGAAATTTGTTTAGTTGATAGTAGATTAAAACTTAATAAGAAATAAACGTTCTTTTGAAATTTGAATTTCTAACGGAAACTGATGATTTGAATCTAGATTTTTGGTCAATTGTTTTGTAAATTTTTGTTTGTTCTTGTGATTTATTGTAATTAAATTAATTCATGGCACCAAGAAAGCAACCAATAATTCCAAAAGTGATTATACAGACAAACGATGAAGGCTTATCAAGTGAAACAGAATCAGAACAAGAAGATTATGAAGAACCAACAGCTCCAACTATAAATCAAACAGTCAGAAGAGCTAAAAGGAGATGGAAAGATGCTGATCTGCTACTTCCACCGAACTTATTTCACAAAAAGCTATTAAAAGGGAAGTATGCAAATAAAATAGCAAAAGAAGCATCAGTAGCAATGACTGGTGTATTAGAATATTTAATTTCTGAAGTGCTCGAAATGGCAAAGGAATGTGCAGATGCAAATCAAAAGAAAAGGATACAGCCGAGACATATAATGTTGGCAATAAAACGAGATCTAGATTTCGCTGAACTGCTTAAAGATGTCACATTTGCAGGTTCAGGTGTAGTTCCTTACATTCAAGACGTCTTGCTGCCAAAAAGAAGTCCAAGTCCAATGTCTAGAAAGCGACCTCTAGAACAGTAATTATCTACATTCTATTTGTAATTAACTTAATTTATAACTAGTTTCCTTATTTGCAGACCAGGACCTTCCGAAGTTCCAGCAAAGAAAATGAAGAAATTACTTCCATTAGATACTATAGACAGTTCAGATGATTCAGATTGAATATCTTTGAATGAAGCATTTAGGATTAAGAGACTACAAATATTTTGTACTAAAATTCTTATTGTTTTTCTACAATAATAAAATGTAGACTAATTAAAGGTGACAAGTTTATAAACCTTATAGCTTAATATTTTTTGTTTGTAAATAAACCGAGATGACCAAACTTAATTATAGTTTCCATCCAAAAAAGCAGTCTATTTTATCAAAACATTGAATGAAGATTCTTGGCAGAAATGATTAGTTATTTTAAGAATTCAACGAAATTCGTGCTTGCAACAGGCTCAGAAATCAGCTTGTTTCAGCTACAAGAAAAGGAAATTGTCGAGGAATATATTTATGAAGATATAAAGCCGCAATGTATAAGTAAGTTTGACTTTCACAATATTTTACGATTTGGATAAATTGGACACTAGTTACACCAATTAGTTAATATACAATTAACTAGTCAGCTAACGGAATAGCTTAGTATAAGTTCCTAATCATATATTTTACGGACAAAAACCTTGAATTATCCTCAAAATCTTACAGCCTGAATACTGCGTATTTTTATTCTTATCAATGTTCCTGTATTTTTAGATCAAGTGAAATTCATCAGCCAACACAATAAGACATTAAGTTATTTGAATTCTGAAAAGAGATATCAGTACATAAAATGCATAGCAACATCACATCACGAGAATGAGCTGTTAGTCGCAGCAGGTCAAATTTCAGGAAAAGTTTCTATTGTCAATTTTATGCCTGTAGCTGAAAGTAATTTAGAATTTACGCCACGACAAAATAGACCATCGTTATCGATAGCATGGAATGAGCAAGAATTAAATTTACTTGCTATGGGCTTTGATAAGAACAAATTTGATCATTCGATATCTGTTTGGGATGTGTCTAGGGGTGCTGCATCTGATAGTTCTATAGTAAATCTTATTGGCTTATCGGAAAGTGCACACTCAATATGTTGGGACAAGAAGAACTTGATTGCAGGAATGAGTTCGAAATATATAAAAATGATGGACTTGAGAGGATCACCAACGGCTCTAACTGTTAATACGAGAGCTGTAAATGGACTCACAATGTCATCAAATAATAGATTATTGAGTAGTTACTACGAAAATGTTGTAAACATTTTTGATCTGAGAAAGTTCACCGAGCCAATTAATCAGTTTCAACTTGCTAATAATCTCGCTCAGATTTCATGGTGTCCAACAACTGAAAACTGCCTCTTGTGTCTTCAAAAAGATTCGTCCTTAGCAATTAATATCATTGACATTCACTGGAATGGAATTGAAGACGATAATGATGCTCATTTTATTAAACGAATAATTGCACCATTTGAGATTGTCGATAGAAAGAATAAGTTCCAGCTATTGTCTAAAGCAACAGCACTTGAAAACATTTGTTGGGATCCAAAATATTCAAATCAAATGCTAGTAGCTGCCTCTAATCCTTCAAATTCAGCAAGTTCTATTTTACTGATGGATCTTGAAGTGCCTGAAAGGCGAATAGCTGTATTTGATAAATGGAATAAGTTATATACCCCATTCTCACCAGAAATTCGTGAAATTCCAATTGTTTCACCTCCATCGTCGCCAACTAATTCTACAAACTCATGGTATCCAAACGCAGGTATAATGGAAGGTGACATTTCTGAATTATTTCAACAAAGAATTCTTCAGGATTATGGTCAAATGGATTTTGAGAGAAATGCTAAAGTCTGCATGGATTCATCCCTCGCAAGTGTCTGGAAAATGTTGGTGCAAATGAAAAATGCTGACTGCTTTATTGGCCTTAGAACTATTCTTGGAATTGATTCGAAAAGTGACGAGTTGACTATTGCTCAATCTGTAGCTGAAACTCGCGCCTTCTTTGACTTCCCAAACGGAGGAGCTATTAAACTGTATAAAAGTGAGGAACGCGATTTTGCTTTGGAACTTTGTGATTGGAAGTTCCAGAAAAGTGATTTAAATGGAAGTCTTCAAATGTATATTGAGGAACTGTGCAAGAAAAAGAGATATACTAGAGCTGCCATGCTTGCTGTTTTCCATTTAAGAATACGACTTGCTTGTGATATTTTAGGTAACTATTTTGCTTTTCATCTTCAATAAAATGACTTTACATTTAATTTCTTTTTAGCACGAGGTGCCAATGAAATGGACGACGAGAAAAGTTCTTTGCGAATATCAGCAATAGCTTTGGCGGGATATAGCAGTGGAAATATATGGAAAATGCAATGTGGTTCAGCACAAAAGCAAATTGACGATCCTCACTTGCGTGCTATCTTTAGCTTTTTATCAGATGACAATTTTAACGGTGTTATGTTTGAAGAAGGTTTATCCATAAGTGATCGAATGGCCTTTGCATGTACTTTCTTGAATGATCGTCAGCTATCAGAATATATAAAGCAAATGATTCAACAATCTATCGATCAAGGAGATTTGCAAGGACTTTTGATAACAGGCGCAACCATCGATGGCATTCAACTTCTTCAAGCATTTGTGGACAGAACGGATGATGTGCAAACGGCTGCAATAATTGGTCAAAAAATATTACCAGCTGATTTACAAACTGACAATCGTCTTCAGACGTGGATTGCAATCATGCGAAATCTAATGAATACGTGGACCATGTATGAGAAACGTGCAGCCTTTGATATTTCAATAGCATCAACTAAAAACTCACAAAAAACACCCAAGTCTATCTTCCTGCTGTGCTCGTTTTGCGGAAAATCTGTATCAGCTTCTATTTCCCTCCTTCAAGAAGATGCTCGCCAAAGGAATCAATTACAAGGTAATAAATTATCTTCGTGTCCCAACTGTAAAAAGCCACTTCCACGATGCTCATTATGTTCACTTCACATGGGAACTTCATTGTCCTCAAACGTCTACAATCCAACAAATATAAAATCTAGGAATATTAAGTCATGGTTTACTTGGTGTCAATCCTGTCGTCATGGTGCTCATTTTGTGCATATAAGCGAATGGTTCAAAACGAATACAGTATGTCCTGTGACAAGCTGTAATTGTAATTGTTTTGCAATTGATTTACCACTTTTAAAAGAGAAAAATGATGAACCGTGCGTCAATGGACAATGATGTGTGACTATAGATCAGAATCTGTAAGAAATAATATTTTTATTTTAAATTAATTACTTCAAAAGGACAATGCTGTAGCATGCTGTTTAAATTATGTTATGACTGTCTTCTTTATCTTTATTGACCAATCATAATCGTGTGAAGAAAATGGATTGAAAAAGGTCGTAAAAATATTTAAAAATAAAATCCCTTCCTTTATTTGACTTAAATTAGTGGAATTACGTTTTATTTATTACATGATTATTAATTTCTACTAATAAACCATCTTCCACTATGTGATTTGTATCTGGACTGTAGGATATTTTTTCACGCTTTAGAGTCACCATTCTACCACCCACAGAATTTACCAAAGCATTTCCAGCACACAAATCCCATTTCTTTATCCTCGTGTTGTGCAAATATATTGTGGCATTTCCTTCCAGTACCTGAACAATTTTATATCCACTACCTGCGGCACCAATAATTGAAGTTTTCTCTCCCAACATGCTCTTGGCGAGATCTTTAACTTTTCCTGCATGACTTAGCGACACTATAGCTATCGGATTTTGTACATTATCATCGAGATCCTTAAATAGTCAAAAATAAATTAATTGAGGAATCAAACATGATTAATTAACTTACAGCTTTAATGGTAGCTAAATTTTCAGAAACACCATGCCCTCTCCACGACCAGTATAGTCTGTTGGTAAACGGAAAATACACAACTCCAGCAATAGCCTCTCCTTTCTTATCAGCAACACAAATCATTACTGAGACATATTTAAAGAGCTTTTCTGTAAACTCCTTTGTTGCATCCAAAGGATCAATCCACAGAGTTAAATCTTGTGCTGAGACATGAATGTCAGGTAATTGGACATTTCCAAGTACGGAAGGATCTAAATCAAAGAAATCTAGATCTGTTGGACAGTTCTTCTTCTGAACATCCTCCTCAGAGATCAAATTGAGTTTTGGAAATATATGCCACAGTGAGTACGCAATCTGACAATGTGAATTCACATCCGCTAGAGTGATGTAGTCATTAACTCCTAAAATAAGAATGTAGATGAACTTGATTTTATTTGTGTTATTTGTTTACCTTCTTGAGTTTTTCCTTTCGTCTTTACACCGCCAAAATCTGGCTCATTTGATATTTTGATGACCTGATTCCCACCAGATTTTGCAGCTAATATCAGTCCTATAATTAATTTCCTTAAATTTACTTCATTATTGCTAGACTGTTTTTTAAGACTTTCTATTGTTGATGAAGTTGCAGAAAAAACATAGATAATGAATAAAACTATCCCTATAAGTACTATAACTGCACATTTATTAATCTTAACTGCTCCTCCTAAATTCATTTAAAGCCTCTTATTACTTAATTTATCCTCAAAAATCATATAAAAATCAATGTTTTTGATGAGCTGTTTAATTTTCTGAAAAAAAAACTTTTCAATACAACGTAGCCCTTGAAAACAATCAAGTCAGCCTACTTAGTTTTAAATATTTTTTGACGGTTAAAAAACTATTTTGTTAATTTTTAACTTTTATTATTATTCAATTTTCTTTTTGAGAAAATTTTTGTTCAATTTCGTACAATTTTTTAAATTAATAAAATTATAAAATAAATCGTGAAAAACATAAAATAATAACAAAACAAAACAAAGAAATCGCATCATTTGCTCTATATGTACATTAATAAATTATTTAATGACAAAAATGGCTTAGAGAAGAGTATCAATGGCATGGATAACTCCATTTGTTGCTGGAATGTTTGATGTTAGAATCGTGCTTTCATTGACTTTTACTTTGCCTTTAAAATAATCGAAAAAAACATTACAAAATAATCATCATCTGCTAAATAAATCAAGCCTACCTCCATTCTTTTGTACTGTGATGGTTTTATCTTCAGCCAATGTGTCTTTAACTTGATAGAAACGCATGCCAGATGTAAATAGAGTACCTGGTACAATATGACGATTGACTAATTGCTGTGCGGAATCTTTATCACTAATCATTGTGTTTAATTCCTCCTGTGTCAAGTGACTGAATGCAAAATCAGTGGGTGCAAATATTGTGTACGTTTTGATGCCTATGAGAAGTTTTGAATTAAATTATATAATTGTCTATAGTTAAAAGTCATGACATACCTTTATTTTGTAATGTATCAGCCATGTTGGATGCGAAAACAGCTCTCAAGAAATTCGTAAACCTTCTCTCTCTGTCAGATTGAAGTGTCTGTAAAATATCCCCAACTAGGATTTTTTTTCATGATAAGTAACAACTCTTTATGTTATAAAGTAAGTAATTACCTGGAAGGGGGAACATGCATCGGTCGATGGCATGAGCAACGCCTTGAGGAATTATAATATCATTATTGTCTGGTGTGACTGTTGCACCATTAATTGTTGTGACTTTAATGTCATTCCATTCGACGTCTTGCATTTGATATTGATTTACTCTGAGTTGTGTACCGGCAAGGGAGACTCCTGTCATTTCGTCTTGTAACTCTTCGATCTTGAATGATCCTGGAATCACGTGATGAAGTAAGAGACCGCTTAATAATCTTGGATTATTTCTAAACTTTTCTTCAGCCTTTTCGGGTCCACCGAGCTGTACCAATAAGCTCTTGAATGCCTTATCAGTTGGAGCAAAGATTGTGTAAGGACCTGTCTCGTTCAAGATGCTATCTAATCCTGATTGACGGAGATATTTAGCCATTGCAAATAAGCCACTATTTCTGAGAATTTCAGCCAAGTCTGGTGTTTTTTGTGTGGTCGATTGTACTGTTGTTGGTGGGGTTGTGGTAAATGTTGGTGAATATGAAATTGATGAACGGACAGGTGTTGAAAATGCAGGTGAAACTGTTGATGCGCTTACAGTTTGAACTAATTTTTGTGCTTCCGCATTGCGAATGTAATTAATTGAACTAGCTGTAGCATAATCAGGTGTCACAGTTGTTGATACGCGTTGGATACGTGGTGTTACAGAGAATATGTTATTTCTTTCTGTCGTTTCGAATGTCGGCAATGTCGAGTATGGTGATCTTCCATTATCTTCTTGTTGCGTTGTTGCCGAGAATGAATAATGGAAAGCTGATGAACCGCGTGTGCTTGGTGTTTTGACGGGTGTAATTGTTTGTGGGGCAGTTGTCGATGAAAAGTATTTAATTGTCGATGGTGATGATTTTGCTGCCGTACTGATTATGTTGCTACTCGTTGT
This sequence comes from Chironomus tentans, assembly GCA_963573255.1. Taxonomy (NCBI): domain Eukaryota; kingdom Metazoa; phylum Arthropoda; class Insecta; order Diptera; family Chironomidae; genus Chironomus; species Chironomus tentans. The sequence goes on from OY754302.1 coordinate 25,345,532, forward strand.
TCGATGATTTTTCGGTACAGATGTTGAAATTACTGGTAAACGTGTTGAAATTGGGGTTTGCTGTTTGGTAGTTGTCGTCGTAATTGGCTGTGTAACTGTAGTTTTTGGTGTAGGAACCTCAATTGGAGTAATAACTTTCTTTGCTGCTGGTGGTAACTGAATGTCTCCATTTTGAATGCGTTTAAGTATGGTATCAACTTCTGAGCCTGCAGTCTTTACTTCTTTATCATTATTGGACTTTACGCCTTGAACTTTATAACTTCCATCGTCTTGCTCCTCAAGATACACAAATGTAACTTTCTTTTGTGATGGAACTTTTTGTACCTTTTGTAATCCACTCTCTGATTGTTTAATGACCTCAAAGTCAGTTCCGCCCGCTGGTAAAAATCCACTTTTTGCTAAATCTTCAATCGATAATGGTGCCTGTGTACTTCCAGTTGCAATTGGCTCAACAAGTTGACCACCTTGTGCTTTTCTAATCAATTCTGGGTCAGTTGTTCTTATTACTTGAACTTTTTCGCCATTAGGTAAAACGATATCTTGTGCCGTGAAATTTTTTCCTCCCAGATCAGGTGTTTCCTCGGCCAACGTCTGTTTCAATTGCTTCAATAACTCGTCACGTGAAAGTGGAGACTTTGCTTTAGTTGATTTTGAGCCTTTCAAAGCATCTTGCTTCAATTGACTTAATAATGTACTTTGACGATCTCCCTGTAACAATTGCTTAATGTCTTCCGCATTCAATATTTTAATCTCCTGTTTAACTTTACTCTTTTTAAGTGGGACGACATTTAATGGACTTTCAGTTGTTTTTGGAGCTTGCGTTGTTGTTGTGGTTGGTGCTTGTGTTGGGAATTGTTGATAATATTGCTGAACGGATTTTTCAAATGCTGTCAAATCTGTCGGCTTAACACTTTGCTGTCTAACAAAGTTTGGTACTTGAACCAATGGAGATTGTTGTGCACGAAGTTTTTGTTGTGTTTCCTCTTGTAATCTCTTTTGTTTTTGGACGAAATCTTCGTGAAGACGTTGAACTTGTGCTTGTTGATTTTGGAAATATTTCTGTGCGAACTTTTCATGCTTTTCAATGAGCTTTTGACGAGCTAATTCTTCGTTTCTCTTTTGTTCTTCTGTTCGTGTGTCGAAAAATACATTTGATCTTTGCTCTAATGGAAGTGACTGACTTTGTTGAATGAATGGATTCTGGATTTGTGGTTGGAAATTAGTAAAAACGGGTGGCTGTGGTGCCTGATGCTGAGGTTGAAATTGTACATTTCCATTTGGGAAGAAATTTTGTTGTTGACGAACTGGAGGCTGTTGAACTAATGGAGCGGCAATAGGACCAAAGCCATTAGCATCTGTGAAAATGGGTGCCTGTTGTTGTTGTGGACCCAAAAATTGAGGTGGTGGTTGATTGAAGGACACTTGACCAACTTGATTTTGTACGGATCTTTGGAATTGTGATTGTTTTAAGTTTTGAGGTTGTACTGGTGCTTGAATGGAAGGCTGAATAATAAATTCAGATATGAAATTACTATGGAATCTAAAAGGATTAATTAAATTTACTTGTCTAAAAAGCTGAGGTGCTTGATGATTTGGAAGCTGTTGAGATGGTTGCGGTTGTGAGGGAATAAATCTTGCATTAGGAATTGTCTGTGATGGAAAGGCAAAGGATTGTGATTGTTGCTGAACAAATCCATTAAATTGATTTCTCAATTGTGGCTGTTGAACGTTGAATCGATGTTGATGCTTTTGTATATCTGTTAATATATGATTTTGTTGTACTTGCGATAACTGTCTGCGCTGTATTGGAACCTATCCAAAAAAAAGTTTAATTGAATTAAAATATTTTATAATAAATTGAAATTGCATAACGGAATCGAAAACAAAGAGAGTGAAGAATGGGTAAAAGGAAATAAAGCCCATCTTTACAATCACAATCACATGACACATAATTTTATCATGCTGCTTACAATATACCTATATAAAATAAAAGGTTTAATCACGCATAAATAAATGGGCAAGAAAAAAAATATTTAATAACACCCGACGAGTTGGAATGAAAAGAAGAGCCCGAAAAGTGAAATTTATGAAACGAAAGTGAAAGAAGAAACAGCTACAGAGAAGGAAAATAAAAAGATTGCTGTTCCATACAAACACAATGTGCTTGCTCTTCGTTGTAAGGCCGAATACTTGAGAAGAGAAAGAAATGTTCACACGTTAAAGAAATTTTCCTACAACCAAGAAAGAAATTATTGTTATTATTTTTTTTTGGTGGCTCCATCTTAATGACCCTCTTATGTAATGCTCTTTGCTATTTTCGTTTGATTGTGATGCTCATTTTTTTGGGTTTTGCGATTTTTAGTGGTTTATTTACAAATCTATAGGATGATAAAATTATATTTAATTTATCTAATTTTGTGTGCAGCCTTTCGTATTTGACATTTTCAACAAAAGCACTCAGTGATTGATCTATTTCGCATGTTTCTATGCTGTATGTTTGCAAAATAATGATGATAGCCTCATTTTTTATATAGAAAAATACTAAATAAATTCAAAACATTACATATTTCTTTGCTCTTTTATGGATAATTGTATGTCTATTATCTCTTCTTCCACACTTTTCACATTCATTACATTGCGTCATGTACAAGTTCACATAATAAATATTTTAAGACTATATACGTTGAGAAGATGAAACAAGACGGTGATGTGCAATAATTATCAATAAATTTTACTTTGAAATTGCATCATACAGCCATCAATGCATGTAGGTTGTTGGTCGCAATTGAATCTTTCTTCTTTTTTTGCTCATGTGATTACTATCAATTTATCATATTCACACCAATTTTAATTGTGTGTGAATATATTGTTTTTGGTATTTCAGTGAAACTACTTTTTTGGACTTGCTGCTTCAGGCTTACGGAATCGACCCATAGTGTTCAGTATGGAAAGTCTGTGCCTAAAATTACCAATTTAATAGTGAAAACCGCATCTCGATTGGTGCTTCCAGTTCCGAGAAATCGCAAAAAAACACTTTCTGTTATTTAGCAAGTTAGTTAGCATGTTAATCGGTGCGATAACTCGATTCAAACTCAATATTAAGACTTCCGGTTTTTTGCATCTGATAGATATTGGGTATGGCAAGAACTGTATTGTTTTTGGAGTCATGAGATGCATCCAGTAAGGCACAAGGAACGAAAAACTACGATTTTTGGCCAAATTATAGCCGATTATTGCAAAACACATTTTATTTTTTTCGTAGAAAATGAATATTTTGACCAAATGAGCTGAAATTTGGTATGTAGGTTCCTTAGCTGTGCCTTAATATGGAACCGACGCCATTTTGGATTTCGAGGGGCTAGAATCTACGCCAAATTGATTTTTGCTTTAATTTTGACCAAATGAGCTGAAATTTGGTATGTAGGTTCCTTAGCTGTGCCTGAATATGGAACCGACGCCATTTTGGATTTCGAGGGGCTAGAAGCTACGCCAAATTGATTTTTGCTTTAACTTTGACCAAATGAGCTGAAATTTCGTATGTAGGTTCCTTAGCTGTGCCTGAATATGGAACCGACGCCATTTTGGATTTCGAGGGGCTAGAAGCTACGCCAAATTGATTTTTGCTTTAACTTTGACCAAATGAGCTGAAATTTGGTATGTAGGTTCCTTAGCTGTGCCTGAATATGGAACCGACGCCATTTTGGATTTCGAGGGGCTAGAAGCTACGCCAAATTGATTTTTGCTTTAACTTTGACCAAATGAGCTGAAATTTGGTATGTAGGTTCCTTAGCTGTGCCTTAATATGGAACCGACGCCATTTTGGATTACGAGGGGCTAGAAGCTACGCAAAATTGATTTTTGCTTTAACTTTGACCAAATGAGCTGAAATTTGGTATGTAGGTTCCTTAGCTGTGCCTGAATATGGAACCGATGCTATTTTGGATTTCGAGGGGCTAGAAACTACGCCAAATTGATTTTTACTTTAACTTTCACCAAATGAGCTGAAACTTGGTATGTATGCTCCTTAGCTGTGCCTGAATATGGAACTGACGCCATTTTGGATTTCGAGGGGCTAGAAGCTACGTCAAACTCATTTTTTCTCTAATTTTGATATTTTTGACTAAATAAGCTAAAACTTTACGATTTTTCGTAAGTCTTGTTAGTAACATAACACTAAGCTATGAATGAAAAAACTTGAAACGGTGTGAATATGCCCATGAAGCGTGATCGCTTCATTACTAGTTTTTTAATTGCAATTCAGTCATTAGCTCAATATTGAGCAAATTTGTAAGAGTAATTAAAATATTGAGGAATTTAACGGAAGTATTTTCCAGACATAAATGAATAATAATTATACCGTGCAGATTATTAAAGTGACTATAAAAGTTACGCAAAGTTATTAAAAATATTTCATTTGTAATTCTGCTGCCCATCATCATCAAAACATTGTCTGCTTTAATATTTTATTTAAAAATGCGAACAGTAATTATTGTAATTTTTACTGTGTCATACTTGGGATGCTTCATACAATGTCAAGGTAGAGGCCCAAATTCTGGTCCAAGAAATTTAGTTTTGACAGAACAGGAGTTGAAATTCGCTGGTACTGCTTTGCGTGCAGCTCTAACATCAAATTCCAACTCATACGTAAGTATTGGAAGATAAACAAGTTTCACGCCCAACCCAGGCTGGTGTTTGGCGTGAAACTGTCACGACGCTGATCTAATCTGGTTCTGATTCATGTACATGCGAATTTAGAGAAGACAAAGTGGAATTCGCCGTTTTACTGGAACCTTTACAATCATTGAAAGAGATGCATGCGGAGGGCTTGACATACGCATAGATGCTGACGTTGATTTAATAAGAAGCAATGGTCGACGAGACTATTACCAAGCAGAATTGAAAGATGTCCCAAAACATATATCAGGCAGTATTAGCAGCGGATATGCTGGACGCTTTAATTACTGATTATTTCAGATTATTTATTTAAATAGGTAAATTAGTCTTAATGTGGAAATAAAAAATTCAGCGCTGTTCATTGAATATCCTACAATTACTGTGCTTAATTCACATGACGATCAAATGAACGATAAAGACCGTAGGTGTCTCTCATAGCTATAGATGAAATCGTCATAATTTTGTATTAAGAGAGAAAGCTTATCGCTTTAATGGACTGAGAGAGTCTAAGTGTGAATTATATTAGTCATAAACCTATGTCTTTTATCCATTAATTGAGAAACCGAATTCCTGCTTGCATTAACAATAGATACATCTTTGTCACTTAATCTTTACATAATAATTACTTTTGCTATTTTCTCTAATATTATTCAATCAGTCTTTGGAGATGTGAAGGGATGTTATGTAAAAAATTGATTAAAATCGATGTCTTTTTTTTGCTAATTCTTCCTCCCCAAAAATGTCATCATTTGCATACATTTTTGCGAGTTTCTTTCATCTTCTTTCTTTTTTTGACCACTATAGTCACTGCCGTTTCTTATGTTTGAAATAATGAAATTTCGAAAGTTTTTCTCTAAAAAAAGAGCTGATGTGATTTTGTCTCAAAAAAAACAAGACATCCGCATTTTTATGTAAACACATGTGATTTGTATTGATGATGAATAGTCCGAAATTGAATTGAGATAATATCAACTGATTTATGTTGAGTTATGGATACAAGATTGTGTGATGTTTCCGATTGTAATTTAATTTTATGATGAACTGAATCCAATTCTTTCAAAAATGTATGCTTATGATTTCTCTCGCTTCCTATAATATAATATCATGTTGAATGAAATCTGAAGTTGAAGTGTGTATTATTTGACTAAACAATAGTAATAGTAAGTAAGCATTGCAAATATTTCTTTCCAACATGAAATGAATAAAGTTCAAGATCAAAAGTTGAAACGCCTATTAAATACCAGCACAATCATTTATCATGATTGCCGTCAAATATCGAATTTGTACATTAAAAATTTAAATTATTTATGGAAAATATTTTAATTTCCGACTGCACGATCAAATTTTTCAAGATAAAGTATCAAATATTTTCACACATTTTTTTGTTTTACGGCATCTCATTAAAACATTTTTTTTGACAAAGAATTCAAAGGAGAAATTTACCTTTTTAATATTCATAATATGACCAAAAAAATAGAAAGGATGTGTCTTAATTACTCATATGTTTTTTTTGAATAATATAGTACCAAAAACAGAAACAGCAAATCCAATTGCTAATTGAGAAAATAATGATGCCCGTATAAAATGGCTATTAAAAATCATTTTGCAACAAAATAAAGTATCTTGATGTTTTTTCAACTTTTAATTCAATATTCCAAATATTAAATTAAAAATTGATTTGGAATTTCAAAAATATAGTAAGGTATAAAATGCTTTCGAAAAAGAAAAGTTTCCGCATCAGTATTTTTGCTTAAAGAGCAAAAATAATAATAAAATTTTTTCACTGTCATCAGTCGCTTGAATAAAAATGTAGTGGATGAAAGAAAATAAAATGAAATGAGCAATTTTACCATTATTATTGTTAGCTCAAGCAATTTCTGCTTTTTTCAGTCGGAATGTGTCAATCAATAGACTTAAAAAAGAAGAAAAGCGTTTAAAATTTAGACAAATTTACTGCCACCTATCGTTGAAGTCGTTAAAATTTTCGTCAGTAATTAATTTTCACATGCTCGACTTGTTAAATTGTCAGAAAAATTGAGATTTTAGGCACGGCGAGAATGAAGAATTGAGCATGGATAATTTATTGAACAAGCTAGTCATCTTAGGGGTCGTTTAAAAATGACGTCTTCCAAAAAATGGAATTTTCAGAGCTCCCTGGGCTTTGCTAGCACAATTCATTCAAATTAAAAAAATTTTTTTGGTATAAATTGTAGCAAATTTACATCCTGTCCACCTAAGGGGGGAGAGGGGTCTGAGATTTTATAACAGATCAAAGAAAAAATTTTTTCTTGGAAAATTTGTAACAAGGGGGGAGGGGGTCTAAAATTTAGTTTTTTGCGTAACGTAATAAGTGAACGACCCCTAAATGCTAAGCGTCACTTGTGAACGGCCAGTCACTCGCTTTGATACAATAAAATTGAAATTGAAAACGCAGAAAATGTGTTGATTATACAATCAATTCACTCACTTAAGTAGTAACAATTTAATTTCCATTAATGCGAAATGATTTGAAGATTGAATGAAGAAGATGATAGAGAGAGAGAGAGAGACAAAAAGAGAAGAGCCGAATAAATTATTTCTTTTCATTCATAGGCATAGTAAAAATAATTAACCTTTTCCTATGAATGAACTCTCTTCAAAGAGGAAGAAGAATTTATGATGTTTGAATTTCTCACTTTACGCAATTTTTCTTTCTTATTTAATCTCGTCTCTAAGTTAAGCGCATGCTGTTGGTACATGATGCATGCTAGTGCCGACTGCGCATAATAAATTATTCCGCATGTTATTGTTTCACTGTTTCTGGAGTATTGTTTTGTGATTAACTGTTGGTAAGATCAAGTTTGAATGCTACATAATCCAAATGTGTAATAAGCCTCTTGATGGTAAATGATGATGATCGTGATACTAATATGGAAATCAATTTAATAAGGTAGGAAAATCTGTCTGAAAATTTCCATTTTAAATTAAATTGATAGATTGCGTATAAATGTTTATCATCAAATATAACTATGAATAAAAATGATTTCCTCAAAAAACTTAAAAATGACTTAAATTAAAAGAAATCTGAGCATAGATTCAGTTTAACATGATTGAAATGAAAATATGAATGAAAGCACTCAATCAAAAAATGATTGTAAAATTGTGCGGAAAATGGAAATCTCAATAATTTAGTTAGCTGATGATTTCCAATTAATGCTTAATTTGAACATTAGCTTGCAGAAATATTTAAGAAATGAGATACGCTCTAAAGGCTTGGACACTAACGAATATCAACTTTTTTACATATTAAGTTATTAAATAAGTATCATGACTAGGCGCATAGCCAAATTCGTAGACTATCCCCTTGCCAAAAAATTCTTCAATTTGCTAGGATTTTTGAGGGTAAGATTCAACATGGATACGTCCCTGATAATGTCTAAATTATCAAATCTAAATTATCTGATCAATATTTTTATTCATTTTATACTGGACAACATTTCCAATCCAAATTCTAATTTAAATCTAGATTTAAAAATTGTTAAACTAAACTCTTTCCAAGCAACTAGTTCAGACTGGGATATCTGAACGAGCCTGGCATGGAGCATGATTTTTAGTCTCAAACTTGGCTGCGGTCCAGGACGTCTCGTGAAAAAAGCACAAAATTTCATGAAAAGGAATTAATTAATTTTTAAGCACTTTCGAATACTTCCAATATTTTTTTTTGATTTTTGATAAAATAAATTCGTATATGATGCAAGACTTAATGCAGACTAAGACATTCAAGTGCATCAGAGCTCGGTAAAATCATCAGAGTCCAAGGCAGATTTCCAAAAATCAACGCTGATTACAATTACAAATTCTTAAGTAATTTCCACTTCATAAATAAATTTCTTATTCACTCTTAAATTAAATTTTTTGCTGCACGAAACTCATGTTGCATACACATAAATTAATATTTTTGTATGCCATATATGCTCTATTTCAATTTTGTGATAAGTTTTGTTTTCTTAGTTTCTCTCTCACTTCAAAAAACATTATTTTCACTTATTTTTCGTTTGGGCTTGATCATAATTTGCCTATGTTTCTACTGTTGAGTATATATGATTTTGTAAATTGCTAACAATTTTTTGTTGTTCAATTTTTCATTTACGCTGCTTGTTGTTATTCAAATTATCAAGTTATTATTAATAGATAATGCTTCAGTTGTTTTCGTTCAGGTAAATTAAAATACATTTTTAATGATATATTGAAAAGATGTATCTTAGTTTAATAATTAATGGATAAGGAATAAAAGTGAAAAATACGTTATGAATCTGCGGTTTTGGTTAATGGCAAAACAAAATTTGCACACATCATTGGTGTTAATGATGCATTCAAGGACTTAGCATTATGTAATTTTGAACTGAAAAATTGTAAGAAGATTAATCAATCAAATATTTTTCTAAAATTTTCTGCCATTTACAAAAAATGAAAATCTAATTTGTTTTATTGTGCAACGCATGCTTTCAATTTATTATCCGTTTGTGGCTTCATTCATCTTTTCAAAATTGATCCAAATTTATCTTGAAGTTAAAGAAAGTTATTAAGTAAATTAGCCTCTTTAATTTTGTTCGCTGCCTTTTCATAGTCGGCAATTTGTGAAAAACATACAAAATGACATGACAATAAAACCCAAAATTTTAAGTACATTACAAACTTGGCGTAAAGATTGTGAGATATTTTTTAAATGTAGTTCAAAGTGTAATGTTGTTTGACTTTTGACTTAGTTTCGTTTTTATTTACATCTAGTTTATGGTGATGATTCGAAAGATTAAGGATTTACGTAACGGTAATTGTCTGTCATTAATAATTACAGTGTTAAGCTTTAACAAGCTTGTTTCAGTAATTTGATATGATCCAAAACTGAAGGTATTACACTTCACTATTTTCACGTCGATACTCTATCCTCTCACTTAATTGAATAATTACATACTTGATTGTATCAGATATTTTGAGCTTAATTTTGAATCTTGAGATTTATTCTCTCAAATGCTTATGTCATTGTGTTTATGTTTAACAAAATTCACTTAATAAGCTTTTATAAACTTTCGATTTCTTCTAAATTTGAACTACTTAACTCTCCATGTTAGTAATAATATTAAGGTTTAAATATTATGTATAATATCAAATCACCCTTGGAAGCATGCTTATTTTACGAGTGTAGCACTAATTTGAGATAAAATCTCGTACCCCAATGAGAATGTTACATGTTTCTATTTTTAAAAATTTGAAACAAAATTAAAATAGTTTTAATTTTAATTTAATTACTAAGAATAAATTTTTATTCAAATAAATAAAATTTCAAAATAAAAACGAAATACTGAGGACATGGATATTCATTTAAGATAAATTTGCAAATCAAAGATAGGAAAGTTTTGAATAGTTTATGATAAAATAAAACTAATAAAACATAAAATTTTAATTTATTCATACTTTTTCTCTAAATATATTGAATTTACTTTCTTATAAAAGTGTGAATGATTTTTTATGATAATATTTAAGAGAAACTTATGATTATGAAGCATCGACATGATATTTATTACATTCACATGCTTTGTTATCATAATTGTCGTGATCTATGTGCTGCAGTGAGTAAAATTGTAAGCAGAAAATTGCTTATTAAGTAATGTTCAATGTTAATGAACTAAACACACTCGAAAACCGTAAAAAATTTATTTCCCAATGTTAAGCACATTTTTGCCGTTAAAAACATTTTTTATTGATGCTTTAAAAAATATTTCACTTTAAAATTTTAATGTTTTTAATAATTCGCACCTCATACAGTTTGGAATTTGTGTACTTCCATCATCATAATGTACTTTATGTATGATCATTAAGTGAAGCAATCTAAATTTTTGACTTTGAGACCTGAGGCGAATTACATTATTTGTCAAATAACAATGGATATCATTTGAAGTTTTTCAAATTGTGAGTCGTGTAAAGCTTTTCATTGATGACTGATTACTTTTCACAAATGAAATCAAATGTATAAATTTCTTTTATTCATCAAAAAAATAAGAAAAATTTATAACATGAAATTAAGAGGCAAGAGATTCTTTTTCAGTGCATTAATATTTGATCATAAATATTTTCAGATCATGTAACAATAAAAGTTGAACAATTTTTCCTTCTTTTTATATTTCAAGCGCGTAAAATATACATGTGAAAGATTATTCACTTGCTGACCATTTCAAGAAATAAGAAGAAAAAGAAGATGTAGGAAAGGAATTTTTAAAAAAGACCTTTCATTTTCGTTTTCATTTTCGCTGACGCTCAATTTCATTTTCTCGCAGATATGTGAGTTTTGTTTCTTCTTCATTTCGTCGCTTTAGTACCATGTTCTTCCGATTGCGGTACCATATATACTATTTATTACTGCTATCGACGATGAAGATGATTTTGTGAGGAATGAAAAAAAGAAATACTTTCGACAAAAGTATTTAGGTTATATTTGGTTGATAAACATTTAATACATGATGAAGATGAGTCAAGTCACTGATATTTTTTTTATCATCATCATACGTGAGGTCATTTCAAGTTTTCTCATTCGTATGTTTGTATTTGCCGATTGATTGGTGGGTTGAACAACCTTTTGAAGTGAAAATGACATTTAAGTATTGCAAAATAGTTTAAAAACATCTTTCGGAAGTAAGATACTTTAAGTGTGAAATTTAATTAAAAGTATGGGTCAAATACGATTTAAATGTACAAACTCGTATTTTTCTACATTATTCAAAAGAAATTTTTAACAATTGATTAAACAATTTTCACTTAATATCTCTATGTACCACCTGGCTAGCAAAAATTTAATTTTACTATCTTCTCATACCTTGGGCATGTTTGATTGTGCTTCACAAAGCATTAAACGAAAGAAAAAGTTTTTATGCTTCTCTAAATGTTTTTATTTTATCTTTTAATATTTATTCCAACCGCAGAGTGTTAAATGACAGTATATTGTCCATCTTGAATTGTTAAAAAATATTGTTCATCTAAGTACTCATTTTACTTACTCATAATGAGCGGTGGACGGTTGGAAATTTACATTATTCAGTACTGAAAAAATGATTATACTTTGAAGGAGAATTTGTCATCATCATAAGCCAAATACAATTGAAGACACTTACATAGTGAATTTGCACAAATATTTACATAACCCACAACCATTGGGGTTTTCTTTTATAACAATGATGACTATAATAATAATAATTATTATTTCTTTTTATGATACTTTTATGCGGATGTATTTATTACTAGATTAATTACTTTACACTCGTGTAAAAAAAATGTTCGCATGACAAAAAAAAATATTTTCCATGTTCGGAAATGAGGAGGACTTTATTGTAAACAAAAATGTTCAATATTTAAGTATGCTAATTGTTTAACAAGAGATGTCCGAATGACAAATTTTTAAAAACTTTCTTTGATTTTTTGTTGGGAATTTTATTCTATGAGAAGGATATTGTAATTTTTGGACAAATGATCAATCACAACCAAAGACCTTAACATGTTTTATGATTAATCCTGAAATTTCCTAAGGTTTGATCTCACAATTACAATTACTGATAATTTGCCTTATTATTTACAGATCTTTTGGGATTTTTTGAAACCTTTCTTGAGGATCTCGAATCACTCTTTCGACAAACTTTTAAAATAATTTTCAATGCAAGATAATCACTCTTATTTAAGCTTAATCGTAAATATTTCAATTCTCCTGTAAATGTATCCGTAATATCAGAAATATATCCGTTAATATCAGATAATATGAAAATGAAAATATGACTTTTTCACATCACAAAAGGTTATCGACTGTACATTAAGATATCATTAGTCTGTAATTTTCTAACGATGATATCAAATTAATAATAAAAGCGGAAAAATTTCACCAAAACACTTGAAAATGATGCCTCAAAACCTATAATGATTAATGATTTAGTCTAAAGAAAACAATATTCGAAGTCTAGTTGATTGAAGTTTAAAAATGCATGGTCAGATTGATAATATGTGGAGATAGATGTTAATAGTATGAAAATTCCGATGAGTAGGTCGAAACAATACTAGAAATTTTTGTTTTCAAATTATATTTTGAATGTTAAGGCAAGACATAAAAAAACATTCCATAAAACTTTTAAAATATGCAATTTTTTTCATCTCCCTGTGTGCTATCAAGAGAAAATGCATATTTTTAATTTTTTTTTCTTCTACAAACACTGAAAGAAAGTGAAAAAGACAACAGCACGCGGCTGTGAATCTTCAACTGCATAATAAGATAATGTTGAAGACAAATTTATTTTTTTCATTCATTTCTTTCCTTTTCGAAAAATCGTTGCTGTATTGCTTAATGTCTGGTAACATCGCAATAAAATGTGGAGAAATTTCATCATTTTTTTTCCTTTTTTATAGCTTTAAAATTTGCATGAATCAACATGACATTTTTGTGCCTAATGTCCTTTCCTTTTTTTGAAGCCGGATGAAGACCCAAAAATTATATAAAAATATATGTTTTATTAAATACTTACTTGACGATATGTTGGAATACCTTGCGATTTAATTTCTGATAAAATTACACAACAAAGCACAAATATCACTTTCATTGTGCCCATGATATTTTATTTTACTTCTCGAATTATCGAATTATTTATTTCCTTTTTTTATCTTTCAAAACTAAAATTTCAACTCTTTACTTTTTCTCTCCTTCACAACTATATTTCTTTTATATCTTCTGACTAATAGTGTTGTGTGAAGTAAAAAAATTTCCTTTCGAAATTGAACTATGCAATGTGATGACTTATCGAACTTGAAGTCTTACAATCTCTTTTCTTCTTTACTGCTTTCCTTGGATTAACTTTATAAATAAATTTTATTTTATATGTTTAACTTTTTATAATTTCTGCTCACTCCTTAAATTATTGCGACTGAACAGCACGACCGAATAAACGTAACTGAATAAAAAAATACAAAAAAATTTCTTTTTGGTAGAAATGAAAATTTCTTTTACCTTTCATCTTCATATCGCAAAACTTCTCTCAAAAAAAAACAACAATTAAGATGAGCGTGTGTATATTGTATACATTTTTTTTCTTTCCGTGTCTACTACGGCTGATGCTTGAGCCAACTTCTTTTTCTTCTTTTCGTTTTGTTTTGCTACTTTATTCATGGTACTTTTGATCATTTCTCAGCTCATACTTGTGTCTTGTAAAAATTGAATTTTTTTTGTAAGTACTACAACAAAGAATTGCATACTGCTCTTTTTTTAGTTTGTTTTGTCTCTCCCTCTCGATTATTTACGAATTTTTGAATTGCCAGACAAAATGATTTTAACATGCACGCAAAAGCATTAAACAAGAAATTTCACGATCTCTCAAAAATATCAAATAGCGGCGGAAATGCTTTTATCTCTCAACATAAAATTTGCTTTTTTTTTGTTCGATAGAATGTTGCTAGCCGTGCAATCATAATTTATGTTATAATTAATATTTTATTTATTTATCATTTCATAGAATTTAGTTGAAATTGAAAGTATGATCAATGAATGAAAGAATGATCAAGCGAATAATTAGTATGAGAAAATTAAAAGTTATGAAATCTCTAATATTTAATCAAAAAAATTATGCACAAAGCTTTACTGTTAAGCATAGTAGCAAGTTAAATAAATAAATCTTTTAACGTTTTTAACATAGTTTAAGATTTTTGTGCTTTTATTTTTAAAACCTCTTAAATGTTTTCCCCCAATAACATTTGAAGTGCTTTAAAACACTTTTTAGATGTGTAAAATATTTGATGCAAAATCATGAAAGTTTATTTAAAGATATATTTTGCTAAAAATTCAAGCTTAGGAATTTTAAAATAATTTTAACGATTTTATGGGTTCAAAATAAAATGATAGTGAATAAAAAAAATTTAGAGCTGTGATGCTTGAACTGTGCACTGCGACACACAATAGCTTCGCTTAAATTTTGCAGGCACTCCTTATTTAAAAAAAAATTAATAAAATTTTTGGCAAAAAAAATTGTGACTTTTGATTTTATCTTGTCCTTTTTCAAATCATATGTACTCATATGCAGCTTACAATCTACCTCTGAATTCTACAGACAGAAAGGTCATTAAAGGAGTGGTTTGGAACCCACTATAAATTGTAGGTCTAGGTTTGAGTGCAGAGGTCTGGTGAACCCTCATTCGTTAAACTACCAAATACCCATGAAACGCATATTAAATGCGCAGCTCTAGATCTTAAGGTCTGAATAATTAAAGTTTATTTGTTTTATTTGAAAAAAGATTAAAAAGTGTGTCACGAGACAAAAAAGGTTGACCACAACCGCTTTAAATATAAATTTGATTTTTTGCCGGTCAGTGATTTATTTTTTATTGCGTCATAGTAGTTTCTAATTTATTAAAATTGGGCTGCTAAAATATCGCTGTAAAATCAGTGGTTCTCAAACTTTTCAGAGCGCGACACACTAAAACAGAACCCCCAATTTTGCGACACACTCATAAACTATTTTGCCATTTTTTTAGGTTGGAGTTTTTATCTAGTGTAAATTTAGTGTGTTGCCAAAGTTTTCGCAACACAGCTTGAGATGACGCCGCGACACAGTAGCATAGTTTGATTATTATTGCTGTAAATTAAGCTCAAGACAATAATAATTGAAAAATAAATTTTTCAAATTCGATTCATTTTTATTTTATTTTTTTATTGTATGATTTCCTCTAGTTTTTGTTGTTGTTTTTTTAAAATTATTATTGATTTAGGTTGACATAATTGATTTTATTTGAGGATTTAATGTAAAGTTAATGAAAAGGAAGTAGATTTACATGTTTGGTCTCTTTAATTATTTTAGAAGCATTCCGTTTTTTTTAATTTATCTACAACAAAATTTCTTTAAACGATTTGTCTCATTCACTAAGTTCAAAATGTGTATGATTTTTTATGATTATACAAATTTTTAATCTTGTCATCTCTGTTCAACAGTTTACATTCATGTTTATATAATAATATTATTTTATAATTTTTTTTATTCAAATCCAGTGGAAGTTATTTTTTTTTCATTATTCTTTTATTTTGTTTTAGTACAATAAAAATGGCTATAGATAAAAATTCATAAGAAAATGTATAGACAAGTTTCTTCTTTTTTAAAGCTTATGCATAGAAGACAAAAATGAGAGAAATTGCAAAAATTAAAAAATTTACATACTGTTTCATCATACTTCAAATTCGAGTATAGCGACATTAATAAAAAAAATTTCTACCTATGTTAATCCATTTTATCACTTCTTGTTTGTTGACCGATTATGTCATATGTTTTACTGCTAAGGTTTCCTGAACTTTGGAGTCACATTTTTTAATAGTGTTTAAAATGTTCTTAATTAAACATATTTAGTAAAGTTTCAGAACATTTTTTTTGCTCGCAGAGGCGGGATTTTTAATTCTGTAAGACAAGTAACTGTGAATTTTGGAACATTTTAAGTTTATAAATTATAGCAAGACACACTTTTTTACCGTTAGCCAGCAATCACAAATACATTGGATTTATAAAATTTCCGGTTATGGTGCCCATACAATCTAATGTACAGCACCTTAAAATACCTTAAGATTGTGTTTCTCAAACTATAATCCGCGGCTCACAAAAGGGTTTGCGACACACCAAACGTGCACAATTTTGGATTTTTAACTCAAAAATTTACATTAAAAAACGTCGCCAAAAGGCTGGAGCTTTAGCGGGTAGCAATATGTGTTCCAAATTCTTAAACTGTTGTCTTTTGAATATTTTGAGAATTAATGTCTTAAAAAATTGTAATTCTAAGGAAAAACACCCCCAATGACTCACAAAGTTAAGAAAAATCTTTGCTTATAATTTTGGTTAGTAAGTAAAATGAAACATAAAATCTTTGTTTTGCTTATATATATGTAAGCATCAATATCTTAAAGATTAAAGCAGAGAAATTGCAGTCTCATGAACAATGTTTTTATTGTAATAACTTTTTATGTATGCATATTATGTAATTTAATGTTGATTATTATCCTAATTAGCAACAATTTCATCTTTGACTTGCCACAATTTCAGCAGTATTACTTACAGCTAGTTACAAAATGTTTAATTTTTTTTCTGTATCAAGCTGTTGGCACTGCCCAAAAGTCAGTCATTAAAAATTGTAGCATGCTAGGCAATTAACTTTCTCATGGGTATATTTCGCACATATGATGAAAATAAAAAATGAACAAAAAATAATTTTTAGCAATAGAATTAAAATAAGGTGATATCATTTTAAAAATCGTATATATAAAGTAATTTTGTTCCAATTTTCAATTATCAATTAATTGGTTCCTTTAAGAGAATTTCAACATTTTTTTTTGTATCAGATTTTATCACACTCATAATGCTAAATCACATAATTACTTGTTCGCATATCTAATAAACTTATGTGTCAGATTAGGTTTAATTTTCTTATCAAATGTATGGACTTGTCACGCCTTTCCATAAATAGCTGAAACATCTCCGGTGCTTTGGGAATGTGACATTCCATATTTTCCTGAACTATTTATTGACGAAGACGATGATGATGATGTGTTTGAAATTGTCGAATATTGCATTGCATGATTATTTATGGTAGTCGATATCTTTCGAAATTGTGGCGGCTGATAGTACTGGCATTGTTTTTGTGTTGATACATCTAATTCAGTTGTAGATGTTCCAAGAACTGTTTAATAAAAAATTGCTAATTAGTTTATAAGTCGTGATCAGTCGATTTTGTTATTATTACTACCTTTTATTCGATTACCATCCTTGGAATCATTTGTAATGGATGATGATGTTATTGTTGCATTATTTCGCTGATTACGATGATTTGATGATGGTGTTTTAATTTGTGGTAAAATTGTTAATGGTGTTATTGGTTGAGATCGTTGAAATTTTTGCACAATTGACTGTTGCTGACTTAAATCATTTTCTTTAAGTTGATCATTTGATCGATTGTGTTTGACCAGTGATGTGGCAGATGCTGATGATGACAATACAAACGATGATGATGAACTGCTAGGTTGTAGCCATTCATGATGAATGGCTTCATCAGGTGTCATTCTCTTCTTTGGGTCCCATCTATAAGCATTATTATAATTAAACTAATTGAATCTTTATATTTTTAATGCGGAACTTACTCGAGACATTTGCTAACAAAATCGATAAACAATGTGTCATTACATCTTAGCGATTGTGATAAGGTTTTTGAACCTGGTTTACGTTTACGACCCTTTGAATTTGTTATGCAACGTGGAACTCCTCTTGAATCTATGCAAAAGAAGAAAAATTGTAATTAATAAATTTTCGATCAGAATTCTATAAATAATTTTGATTTGATTAATTGATTAAATAAATTTACAATAAGTAAAGAAAGTGATGTATAAACAATTGGAACATACCAAAAAAGAGACGACGACGTGTAGCTTGATTTATTAACTCATCGGGCGGTGTACCCAATAATTCCATAATACATGCTAATTGCTCCACTTCATTTTCGCCCGGAAACAAAGGATATCCGGTGTAGAGTTCTGCAAGAATACACCCTATAAAGAAATTAAAGAGCAAACAAGCAGAAATGTGTTAAAAATTCCATAAAATGCATAACTGTACGTTTCTATTCATTCTTGCTCATTTCAATTTTATAATGCTTTCTTATCCTTTTCTGTCATTGACACAATTCTGCGTAATTATTAGCCAATTATGAACCTTAAATTCACTACAGCACGCATACAATTATTTATACTTTTTTCTGCATTGATTTGCTTACGCAAATGAAAATGAAACAAAAATATCATCAGAAATCAAATTTCCCAAGGCACATTACTTTGATGTTGTCCACAAGGAAAGCATTATTATTCAATTATGGCGAGCACTTTCGTCTCAACCGTCTAACAAAATTTCTTAATTTTTCTCATTCTTTTTTCCTTGACGTACACAACAAATATACTTCGTTAGCATAAAACATTGTGACTTTAAATGCTAGAGAAAAACGAAAAAAAGTTTATTTGCCCTTGCTGACCACAAGCTTAATTACAAGAGAAATGAAAATAACATGACAAGCTAATATAGCGAGCACGATGTTTCAGGGAGTACGTTTAGGTCAAAATAATGGTCAAGTAAAATAAATTGTTCCTCTAGCCGTCAAATAAGCTAACTATTGAATTACACTGGGATTTATTTTCCATTGTAGTTCATTTAACACGTGCGATGCATGGAACAACCGTTTTAACAACGTGCGTGTAAATCAATTATTAAGTAAATGTTTTGATTTTGTTTTGTATTTTTAAAGAATTAATTTAATTAGGTGCGAAGCAAGAACATGATGAACTTAAATCATGAAATATGTAAATGCATTTATAATGATTCTTGCTTATTACTATTAAAAATTGTCTTATAATCTTAGAATATTAATTCAAATAATTGTTTTTTACCTAAACTCCACATATCAATTCCTGTCCCGTAAGAGAGTCCAAGGATAACCTCTGGAGCACGATAGAAGCGAGATTGGATGTAGGTGTAAACTTTTCTATGAGAATAACATGAACTGCCGAAATCGATAACCTTTATCGAACTACTTCCTCGTTGTTTTAGTAAAACGTTTTCCTGTGAAATTTAAAAAGCAAATGATTAAAATTAAAAATAGTGTGAGATGAGAAAAAGAAGTTTCCTTGAAACTTACCGGTTTGAGATCACAGTGAATTACTGAAAACAAAAATAGAAATAAAATGGAATTAGTTATCGTTAAAATTGGTAAAAATAAATTTAGTCATTACCATTTTCATGATAAAGTAAGCGCAAACATTTAACTATAGAATTGCAAAAACGTCGAATGAGACTTAAGCTGAAGCCTTGATAATTATTCTTTTTTATTAGTTCATAAAGATTTAAGCTGAAAGTAAAGAAAACAAGAAAGGAAAAATAAATATTAATGAAATTTTGATTTACATTTTTGTTTGTGTTTCACTTTTTTTTTTGGCGTATTCCCCTTCAAAATAAGCTAATGAATCACATTTCCAAACTGCGTCAGCTATCGTGCATGAAGGAAATTTACTTACGAAGGAAGAGAGTTTGAACTTACAGAAATAAAAATAAAAAGTATTTCTATATTAATTAATTTCTTTTTCACACGATGAAGATTCTTCATTTAATTTTTAAGCTTCTTGGTTTTTCTCACTCACACCCCCCATTGTTTTTTATTATTTTAATAATTTTTTGTTTTGAAAAAATCTAATAAAAATTACTATCGTCAATAAAATAATCTACATTTTTATTTAATGAATATAATTTGCATGACAATAGCGTTTTCATAAACTTTCAATATAAACGTCTTATAAATTAGTTTTAAAACTTGAAATTTATAGAATTTTTAACTAGATATTTAATATTTTATGGTTATAAACAGTTTATCTATTTATTAAAGATCAATAAAATTGATCTGAAAAAAGTGATAAATTAATAATTTACGGAAGTTTATTCTACTAAAATTGACTTAGTTTGTTATGCTGCATAATCCATATCTAATCAATAGATTATATAACCGTGTAGTCACAATTATAGAGTAAAGAAGAACTGATTTTTACTCCCCTTAATAATTTTCATGTGCATGTATATTAAATTGTGATAATAATAGAAGCATTATCATTATATTGTTAGCAAACTTTATGATTGTGCACAACCCTATTTTTCATACACAAATTTCTAGCGAGGTTAAAAATAACTTTACAAAAGGACATTACAATAAAAATAATTTAATTTGTTGCTAACGACTGGGGAAAAAAATTGTAAAAAAAAGTTTTTCAATAAAAAAATTTTTTTGTTACTTCTCATCGCTGACTTTGTTACTTTATACAAATACTTAATTAAACTGACATAAAAATTAATGAAAAACTACTGCTCATATTTTGCCTTATCAAAGTTTTCCCTTTCTTGTTACACGATGGTACCGTTTCGAGAAGATTATTTCCGATTATGCTAATGTCTTCAGGTTCAGAATTATAAGAAAATAAAGTGAAGTATAATTTTTCTTCTTGCTTTTTCATAATTTCTGTTTTCACGAACATTGGAAACTTCTGGAACAATTTTTTTCATTTTCAGATTTTCATGTTTAGAATTTGACCGTTGGGATTATATTTGAAGAATCCATATAAATGACATAAAAGGGCTCAAAGACATATCGAAGTTACTTATATGATTTTCTTTAGTGATTGCACATTGGACATTTTGAATCTTGTTAGGGTGTTTTGCTAGAGATTCTTAACCATTCTAAAAATATTTGCCTACTTCAAATTTTTAAATACTTTTTACAAATTCTTTCGAGAATAAGGCTCTGAAAGGTATTTGACACATGTATGGTGACCAGGTGACCAGATTTGTTTTTGGAAGGTAGAGGACAAAAGAGTTCTTTCCAAATGTTCACATTTTGCATAAATTTTTGAAGTCAACGTTTTTTTGTGGTTTGGCACTTCACGTCCATTTGGTGTATCCAGTATAAAATACTTAAATATGAATTTAGAGGTCATTTTTGCAATGAAAAAGGAAAATTTATAAAAAAAATCACATTATACATAGCTTATGCCATGTTTATATATGTCTTTTACTTGCCAGCTTTTACCATATATTTAATTAACTGTATAAATAAGGTTTCAACAGGACCAAGATATCTTTTAAACACCAGTCAGACATCAAAATGAAAATGTGCAATGGTAGTTTACTATTTTGACTGCTATTTTTCAAAAAAAGCTTTTCGAACGTAATAAAATGTAATAAATATTATAATGATATCCCTTCCATTTTTTATCATCAAAATTTTACTCGATGTAACCTGATTTGAAGGGAACAAAGCATACAATATCAAATGAAATATTGACGCGATATGATTTAAAAAAAATCAGGACATAATTTATTGAAGGTAAATTTACGAAGTATCTATACCTCTAAGTTTCTTCTTTGTCGATTTTTTAGTGACATCATAAATTTTTGATAATCACTTCCAGTTTTTCATGGAATTTCTAAAAGATTGATAAACCATTAATTTCTTAAAGGGGTCGTTTTGATATTTCCGGTATTTTCAAATAATATTCTATTTTTACTTAATGAAGAAATTTCAAAAGTGTCAGGCAAAAATGCAGTTGGCAGTTTCTCGTAAAAAGTGAAATGAAAACAAAAAGTAAATTTTCATTAAGCTTATCATGGCGGTTGAAAATTTACTGATTAGTAAATGTGGCATAATTTAAAATAGATTTACTTGAAGAATTGTTAAAAAATATTCTTTTGTTATTTTTCAATGTCAACGATAATGTCAATATTGCATGAAGTCTATAATGACATGAGGAAGTCATTTCCTTTTTTAAAAAATTAAAATGGTTTTAATTATTTTTTTGTATCACATTATGAGTCTTTATGAGATGGCAATTCCCTGCTTTTCTTAAATTATCTAAGTTGATTCATTAATCATTTAATTAAATTAAATTAATGAATAAAAAAATGCATACATACTTGTAAGTATGCTGAAGAATTCCTAGTTTCTGCCTTTACAGTCAAGATTCTTGCATTTACATTGTATTTGGCTGTCTAGTAGAAAATGAGCCGGTCTAATCAGTGTTTTTGAAATGCGAATAACTTTTTACTGGATTAAGCTATCGATCTGAATTAAAAACCATTTGGAGCAAATTACGTGTAGATAATTCTGGGAAACTCTTGTTTTCCGAAAGTCACTGGAAGTTTACTTTACAAGCCGCGGAATAAAGTTCAAAAAAGTAAAAAATTTATGTAAAATTTTCAATTTCTTTTTCTGAAAGATTTCTCTATGGAACTATTCAAACTTAATGACTTTTGCAATATGGATTTTCGTCTAGTTTAAGAATATGTAAACAGAAAAATTTATGGTTGCGAAATATTAACAAAATTTCAATTTTTCTAACCTCATGAAAAATTTCTCGAATTTTCAAAAATTTCAAATATCTTTACAATAAAGCAATGAATTGAAAAACTAATAACGCCACATTATTACTTAGTTAATGCAAGATTAAGCAAACACTATTTGGTTTAAATCTGAAATACTGAAATCATCACTAAATTTTTTCGTTAACTTTTCAGTATCTTAGAATTAAACCAAGTAGTACTTGTTTAATCTTACATTAACTAAGTAATAATGTGGCGTTATTAGTTTTTCAATTCATTGCTTTATTGTAAAGATATTTGAAATTTTTGAAAATTCAAGAAATTTTTCATGAGGTTAGAAAAATTGAAATTTTGTTAATATTTCGCAACCATAAATTTTTCTGTTTACATATTCTTAAACTAGACGAAAATCCATATTGCAAAAGTCATTAAGTTTGAATAGTTCCATAGAGAAATCTTTCAGAAACAGAAATTGAAAATTTTACATAAATTTTTTACTTTTTTGAACTTTATTCCGCGGCTTGTAAAGTAAACTTCCAGTGACTTTCGGAAAACAAGAGTTTCCCAGAATTATCTACACGTAATTTGCTCCAAATGGTTTTTAATTCAGATCGATAGCTTAATCCAGTAAAAAGTTATTCGCATTTCAAAAACACTTATTAGACCGGCTCATTTTCTACTAGACAGCCAAATAGCATATGCATATGATTTGCAACATTCTCATAAACTGAACAAAGGAATTTTGTTTATTTAATTTCACTGTGTAAAATGTAGGAAGAAAATTTGTTGTAATCGTGTGCACATTTCAATGTCCTTGCTGACATTTTATCGATTTTTGTCATGTCTGTCTGACTATCTCTGTCTTTTGTACCTATTTTTGTATGAATATATATAAATCTTATCCTGTCTGTCGATTCCATTATTTTGTTTATTTTTTTTATTTCATATTTAAACGACATCTAATATATGGGTAAATAGCTTTCTATAATTTTCATTTTTTTTCTTTACTATTCTACATAACATTTATCTTGTTTCCCAAACATGAAGAAGTCGCATATTGCGCGGCTCTTTTTATTAGAAGGGTGCAACTTTATTTAATATCGTGACAATAAAAACAATGCAATAAATTATATTCGATAAATGTAGTCTTGATATGGATTGAGTGAGGGAGAAATAGACTAAATATGGAAAAGAAGAGTTACAAGGATCTTTTTGCATACAGTAAAGGAAAATAAAATTCTATTTTCGTATTATTACAACCATTGTTATTGCTTTTATTGTCCTTATATTACACTGTCTATAAATATCCTACTTCTGTATGGAAAATGACAAGAGAACAATTTTTTTTCCTTCTATAAGTGACTATGCAAGAAACGCCAATTTTTTATCAATTTCTGTTCGTTTGAAGCTAATCGATAGCTTTGCAAATATTAAAATTAATACGCTCGTCATATGGGGAATGTTATAAAAAAAAGTATCACGTTTCATCGTTAAAATACTCACCTCATTAACTCAAAACTTATGCACAAATGATTCCTGAAGTAAAAATAATCCAACATATGGATAATATTATGAGATCCATCGGCATCTTTCTTTCTTAACTCGTCCAAAATTCGAACTTCTACTAGTGCTTGATGATGAAATCGTTTCTTATTACGAATGATTTTGATTGCAACATACTGATTTGTTTTATGGTCTAATGCACGAATTACTTGACCGAAGCTTCCTTTGCCAATCACTTCCAAAATCTCATACCGATAGCAAATATGATCATGAATAACCTGTTATTTTAGTTTTTTGTAAAAAAAATTATTGTCAGATCAGCAATGACATTCATTTTTAAACAAATTAAATTTACCTTATTATAGCTTCCATTTTCATCATCATATCCACAATTTAGCGGAGTTCCTGGTTTTGCATTAATTTTTACTGATTCTAATCCTACGTACCAAACTTCTGGATACTTTTCAATCTCTTGCTTCTCATAATCACTAAGTCTACTTCCATACTGTTTAAGAACCTCTGTAAAGTAATGCGAAAAAGAAGAATTTGTAATATGTTCATTAATCATTTAATGTTCCATTGTATTTAATCACATTATGATTTTTTTTCTAATCAAATTAAGTTATAAGCTGAAGAGAATTGAAAGTGAAAATGGGAATATTTTCGCAGAAAAAATCATAATAATTTTATGGTATAAAGAATAAAATAGCGTGAAAAAGTTAAAGGGTAATATCCGTATGGTATAGAAAATTTATGGAATAAACTCAACTCTAATAAATGTTCTATATTTAAATTTTTGTATACCTTAACTTTCTTCTTTAACCTTTAATAAGACTTTCCATAAATCCATAGCAAATTGGGTGAGGAAAATTTTTTTTGTTTCCCATACAAAATGATGAAAAAGTAAGCTCACCTGAAGATGTCATTGAAACTGGCTTATGGTGTTCAACATTATCACTACTACTTGATGAATTACTACTACTGACTGGACTAAGTGGGATACTGTTTCCCTGTGAATCTATGAAGAGACCATTGGAATTACGAACACGTGTCGTTGACGTCTTTTGATCACTGTGTTGTCTCATTGCATTTGATGATACACATAAATTTGACAAATCAATTCGTGAATCACGACGCAATTTATCGTTCTCTAATTGAACCTAGAATAAACAATAAAATAAAGTGGATTTGTGAATTTCCATCGTAATAAAGCTTTATCCATAAAGGCATATTTTATTGCATTATAAAGGAATAGGTATAATTATGATTTTTATCAATTTCATCACATAGAACATGCACTTCATACAATTTACATATTTATTTTGTTTACATTCATAGACCTTACTAAGCGCACGAGTAAAATTGATTCTTATGTATGCTCAATGAAAAAAAAGAATTGCTAGCATGTCGTGATGTGATAAAATAATTGAATATATTATTATGTATCTTTATACTGCAATATCTAAGTATAAGCAACAGGTTTGATGAAAAAATATTCGAGTACAATAAAAATATATATAGAAGTTAAGCAATATGACTTTACTATATTTTGCTATTTTTTTTCCATTCGTTTCCTAAAAGCACTTTTCTCAGCTTTTTTTTTATAGAAATACATTCGCTATATGCGATTTGTTTAGTTTTATTAGACACATTTGTCTAATACCGTATCTACAATACTTTACACTTTGTTGGTATGTACGCTTCCCTTTAATTTGTTCACACACAAAATGAAACGATAAGTTGGGGAAGTTTTTCA
Source organism: Chironomus tentans (assembly GCA_963573255.1). Taxonomy (NCBI): domain Eukaryota; kingdom Metazoa; phylum Arthropoda; class Insecta; order Diptera; family Chironomidae; genus Chironomus; species Chironomus tentans. The sequence goes on from OY754302.1 coordinate 25,371,395, forward strand.
TAACATTTAATGTTTTATCGAATGTGTACATAAATTTGATGCGTATACGTTAAGTAAACATAGGAAACGCCGAGCCAAAATATTTTATCGAAATTGGCTTTTTAACAGTTTGTAATCATCAAACACCGATATATAAAAATCAAATGAAATTCAAACCTAATTTGACCGCAACTTTACGAAAATCCTAAGTTAAAAAATTTATAGTGAACTACTCACTATGCAGGAATTTCTAATTAAATCAATATTAATTCTACTATATTGAATAAATAATATTTGTGAAGCTCATAACTTGCAAACACGCCCTCATACTTCATTAGTATTCTATTTTTGATGATAATAATTTATCAATAATTTATGCAATAAAACGCAAGCAAACAAGTGTGTTAGAACAAAGAATGAAATTGCTAAGAGATTAATAGACTGAAATTCTTCTCCGAGCATTCACATTTGATTGCTTTGTACTCAAACATAAGCAAAATATTGGTCTCAGATGATAACAATATTTTATTAAATTTGATCCTTTCAGATTTACAAATCGTAGTATTATATTCGTTTATAAAACTATAAGTCTCATATTAAATATTATTATTCGTTTAAAGTGACAAAACAAAGAATTTTTATAATTAGAAATACAAAATCAAAAAATAAATAAATTTCATCGATTTGCATTATTTATAGTTACGATCTAGTTACATGTTACTAGTATGTAGAGCTAATCTACATATTGAACTCATGTAAACTTTCATTTTCAATTAATCAATGGGAACAAGAGTTACTTCACATTCCATTCAATTATTATATAAAATTATTCGCATCTTATCATATCAACAACTGTCATCTAGTTCATAGGAATAATTAGGCTGGCCATCGACTTTTGACCGAAAAGCGGCAAACTTCAGTAGGCGAAATTATTTGGGACAGACTTAGAAATAACAACCAATTTGAAATAATTCACTTGTGACGTTCAATATTGAAATTATTAGCTGGGTATATTTTTTTTGAATGAAAATTTGAGGACATTTTATTTTTTAACATTTTAATGGACGCCATGAGAAATGACTATAATAATTTTAAAGAAAATTTATAAAATCTGAAGTTAAAGTTATTGAAAATTTCGGTACTGCCCCAAAACAGGTCATAAAGTTTTTGTAAAAATGGAAAAAGATGAAAGTTTTTCCATTAAAAATTGAAATTGTCTCGTTTAAAAATAAGCAGATAGACATTCAATGAGAATTAAATTTTGTTTTTGTCTGTTTATACTTACTGGTCCTCGATCCAACATGTCAACTTTTTATTAATTTATTGCTGAATAATCGTAGTTTTTTTTCTTGATTGTAGAGTAATCCAAGATGTAATTTTTCTATTTCTCTAATCTATTTTTAATCCAATAATTGTTTACTTTTAAGATTTAAAAATTCCTTCAACACAACGAGTATTTTTGTTCTCAAAAGCATGTGCTTCTAAAGCATTACTTATAAACAGTGAAATAATTTTTCCCTTGCTCTTGTGTAACTCAGCAAATCATGTCAGCATTGAACAATAATCTAAATTAAGAAAGAAAAAAACAAAAAGAAGTTTTTGTTGTAGAAATAATAAAAAGGGTACATTTAAAAATTTGATTAGCTTGCAAAACTATTTTATTGCGATCTAGAATTGTTTGATGATCCTATCAATATTACACATTTAATATCAGTAAGAGCACAAACATTTCCGCGTAGAATGACCCATTGCTAATGCTTACTATCAGCAGGCGTGTGACCTATATAATGAACAACTTTATTGTTGTGCAATATAAATAAGAGATAAATAATTAATGACTGTTCTTTTACGTAAATGAATAAAATAATAATAATATTATGAAAAGCTAAATATGAAAATTTTCATTCAGGAAGTCTCGCGACACAAAATTTATTTCACTTGCTCTCATTCTTCTTCTTCCCATGAGTTCATAAACGCAAAATAAAAAACTACGACTCGCGACAAAATGATAAATACAGTAATACACTCATTCATTCATGCCATGAAAATAGCAATAAACTTGTCACCATTAAGCATTGAGAGGATTTCCCGAGAAAATCTTTTCAATCTTTTTTTTCAATTCATATAGAGTATTTTCAGAATACACTAATGTTTTTTCTCGGCCAGATGTATATATTCATTCGTAAAGATAATAATGAAAAAAAAAATGATGATAGATTGAAAAGGTCTCCATCGGGGAACTCTAACCGAAGGCTTTATGTCTCACTGAATATTCTAAACAGATATTTTATTGCTTTTAATTTATTAAAAGAAGAAAAGTGTGGATTTAATTAAAATCATGAAAAAGAACAAGAAATGAAAGTTATTAACTTTTGTACTATTCTGCATTGTCTATATTAAAGATATTTTCAAAATTTTGAAGAAAAAAACAATATTTTTTCAATGCGATCGAAAGAGAACTCTCAGGCATGTGTTTAACATTTTTAAGTATTTTTGTTAGTTTTCATGGTCAAGTATTTGATAATAGCTAATGAGGTCGATTCTTAAAAAACTTCTGGACATAACTAGGCTGGGAAAATAAAAGTGAAAATAGTGTTCTTAAAAAAGTCATCGTATGAAGAAAAGAAGAGTGAAATCATTGATCATAGATACGCGATTTTCGCATACTCCAAACGAGTTATCTACGTCCATCACTCCAACTTTCTCTCTAACTACAAAATAAAAGTAATAGCAATACTAACCCACTGGTTAGTTGCAAATATGGTAAGACATAATGTGAAGTTTATCTAGTGTCTTGAAATTCATGGCATTCGTTTTTAAATACAATTTTTTTGATGATCATTTCGATTTTTAAAAATATTTTTATGTATTCCTTAATAAGCATCCGTATACTTAGGATGTAATTAAAGTGTCGCTTCGTTTGCTTTCCATTCATATAACGAATTTAGGGATCGTTTATAATTGATGGTCTGAAGCTGTTTGATACTTCAAAAAATTTTTTTGGAGGATAAGGGAAGTAAAATTCTCATTTTTGGCAAATGTCATTTGTAAATGGACATTTTGATCCTTTAAATATATTATGCTAATTTAAATTTGAATTGATTTGTGTTTTATTATTGGGAGATCCCAGCACGAGCCTCTGATTTACTCTTGGTAGTATGTGTAGAAAAAAATATTGCACAACTTTTTTCAAACGACACAAATATAAATAAATTTACTTCTATTTATATGCAAACTCGAAAATTTCTCAATTTTAAAAAAAATAACGAAATATTAAAAAGATTTATCTGTGTTGACTCATATTGAAAATGTGAAGTCTATTTGCCTAACAGAATCATCAATATGTGGTGATTTATTATGTCAATATAAAATTTGTAAAATAATATCTAAAAATTAAGGCAAATATCTTATTTTTCTGTTATGAAAGAGAGAACGAGAATTTATTTTAGAATCGTGTCACTGACACATTAAAGAAAATAAATGTGTTGCTGTTTAGTTGTGTTCTTATCAGTCATCGTAATTTATTTTTGTTATATGCATGTATTTGTAGATTTTTCTGTGGATTAATTACACATTTTTATGCATCATTAGTGAATTAAACATTCACATGTATATATGCAGGCAGGTAGACGTCTATAGACTTGCCTTTATGATTCATTCAGAGTGTGTAAATTAAAAAGAAATTAAAAAGCAAAGAAATGATTTTTAGAAGAAAATAAAAGAACAGTAAAGTATAAATGAAATGACACAGACTAAAAATAAGCAATAAAAAGCAAACTGGAACTGAAATGGAAATAAAGTGCTTTACACACAAATTTTTTTTACATGTAAATGTGAAAATGTATTGCAATCTTACGGTCAATGAACACAACAGAAACAAAAAAATATAATGTAGAAGAGATAAATTGGAACGACATAGCGTAATAAACTCAATTCGACAAAAAGCAGTAAAAACTTAGTTCACGAAGTCAAACTTCCTATATACCCACACACATCTTTCGATGCACTTGAAATGGTATATGAATAAACGTTGATATCTATTGACGTCTGATGGATCAGAAGCCGTTCAAAGAAAAATGCTTATTATATTATCTGACTTCACTTATTTTATCATTCTGATATAACTTTTATTATGATTGACTTTTTTTCTAATAAATTACAGTTAATTCGATGATGAAACACTTTTTTAACCGGAAATAATTTTTGTTTGATGAGTAAATGAACACATGTGATTAATAAATTTAATTTGCATGTGTGTAAAATAAAATTACTGACTTTAAGACTGATGCCATCTTGAGGGACATAAAACTATACCAGAATATGATGCAATTTTTCGAAAGAATAGATGCAGTCATTTTTATTGCCCAGAACAGTACGAAAATTAAGATTTATCTAAAATCAGATACTTAAGCTGAACAAGTCAATTATTAAGGAAGCATTGAAAAATAATGATTAATTGTTCATACTATGACGTAATTGGTAAATTTAGGTTAACAAAGAGACACCTTCGATCACAAATACAAGCATACATGCAGTCTTAACAATAGTAAAGTTTGTATAAAGCTTAAAAAGTCCTTGCACTCAAAAGAAGAAATCTTAATTTAAATTAACAGCTTGAAATGTTGAACGAATAAAGAGTAAATATTGTATATAATTTTAAAGCGATAATTGCATTAAAATTAAAAAGATCGTTTGTTTGAAAACATTTAAGTTCGAAAGTCAATCTGTTTTTTGAAAGAAAATCTTGTTGGCAGAATCGGAATTTGAATAATATTTTGCAATAAATTATAAATTAAATTCAAATGAATCATAATAGAAGGAAGTTTACTGAAAAGGCAGAATAAATTAATACAAGTCAGCTTTACAAAGACAGTTTTCTTTGTATGCCTTTCTTTATGATTTGAAGAAAATAAAATAAAATAAATTGAGGAGTTCCTCGCTATATTACCGAAAAAGAAGTCTTGACATTTTCATGATAAATTTCAAAATTGGCTAGATGCATGCTAATATAAAATAAATCAAGTGAATTCATAATTTTTTTTTCTTACAGGCTGAGCAAGTAACATTACAATAATCACAATTACAAAATGGAATTATAATAATGATACAAAGTTTTCTTACAAAAATAGTTCAGCAAATATAACTGACCTACAAAACACGATGAAAGGCTGAATCATTGATTGATCTTCTTTCTATTTCTCATATATCAATTTTGTAGTTTATAGCACAATTTTATTTCATTTGATTTTTAACCTCGTATAATCAAGTACACCACTCACAATGCAAGAATATATAGATTAACAATTATAATCTAATAGACTAAATTCTATTTTAATATGAGGGCAAATAAGAAACTTGAATTAGCTTTATATGCCTATTAAAGTTTATTATAAGAGAATAAGAGCAATCATCGTGGTGGTGTCGAAGAAGTCATAAAAAACCTTAGTCAATCATTCAACAACGTCGTAACGCATTTGACCTATAAATAAATTCAAGCTTATGGTGTTTGATCATCAAACTATCTATCTCTAACTCCCTCAAACTTTTAACTTGACCGAATTATGCCTGCCTCTTCTTTTTATGTTTTTTTTCTTTAATTAAATTTCAAAATGTGTTTTTAATATCTTTTGATGCCAAAAATAAAGAATTTCATGAAATAAGAAAATAATCTTCATCATCGCGTGCTTTTCGTGTGATGCAAAACGATTGATGAGAAAAAAAGCATTTAATGAATAGGATGGATATTGTTGACCCATTTTTAATATATAGAAAAAAAATCTTTTTTTTTGACGAATACCTTCAGTATAAATTAAATTAATACATGTTCTCGCAGACTTCACATTTTCTTGGCTACGTGAATTTATTATAAAATTTCAATGAAGTCTCAACATTTCTTAGAGTTTCTATAAATAGTGAATCAACTTTATTTGTTTCTTTCTTTTCTCTTACTCATATCCTGCTTTTGTAAATTTTCTATGCCAAAAAGTTAAAGTATCAAAGGAAAACAATATATGAGTATATAAAAAAAATTCTTGACTGATTTATTCACACTTTCATTTCATTTCAAATTGCAATTCAATACGTGTATGTGTACGTTTATTCATTCTAAGAATACTTAATAATGCATACAAAATGCAATCGGCGGCAGAGCAGCTGAACGGCAAGTAAAACCAGTTTTTAATGCTGGCCTGAAAAAATAGAAAACAATAATTGATATAAACGAGGCAGCATGCTGGAGTTCGAATAAATGAAGAAGAAATGCATCAGTAGCATCATCAAGAAATTGACAAATACAATGAAGGGAGGTAAAGCAAGTGTATAACAAATAAGCAAAGAGATGATGAACATTAAGATAAATGCAGCTATATTTTTTAACCAAAAAATAAAATAAAATATGTACAAGATATAAGGCATAATTCGTATTGAATTTGTATGTCTTGAGAATCTCTTTTGTAAAAAAATTCAATGCCATTCAGTAGCGACAGGTTAATGAACTGCATGAAAGACTGCAATATTTTTAGATTCTTTTTTTATACCTGAATTTGAATTTCTACATGTGAGACAATTTTTTCTTACTCACAAGTGAACTGGTTGCTTTTTTTAAAAGATTTAAGTCCGCAAGAAATTTCGTCACATTATAAAATATTGAACACATAACCAATTTGGTCTTGAAAGCAGTTTCATACTTTATTACAGAATATTATAATGAAACGCATTACAGTCTGTACATTAAAAGAAAGATTGAAAAGTTGAATGAACTTGTAGCTCATACAGTTGGTCAAAGCTTCATTCTAGTTTGTCCTATACATTATTATTTCATATAACTTTCTCACTCACACACTTTTTTCATTCTTGCTCTTTCCTATTATTCTTTCTGTTCTATTTAATTCTAACACTGTCAAATGAAATGAATGTGTTCTATTAATATGAAACACTCAGTACGTTTCATTGAAGCAAATAATGTTTCTGTTATGAAATTTCTCTTCTGATGACAATAAATAATAATAAAGAAAGTGAGTCAGTAATGTTCATAATTGAGGTTCTAGAGCTCAATTCATAAAGAAGTAGAATTTATGTCTGATTTTTTCTCCTTATAAAAATATTGTAAAACGCATTTGTAGCACAATTATTTTAAGTTCTTATCAATAAGCTTTCCTAATCTACGACAAGGTTTACAAAGCACAAAACAGAAAATTGTTATCAACTGTTGGTTCATATGTAATGCAATCATGCAGTCAAGAGAAAATAAATAAATTAATGGAAGGTAATATCAAATGAATGAACTCGATTGTTAGCTGTTAATTAGAGTATCTCAATTAGCTTTATCATTTTTATAAAACATTAAAGAAGTATCTATTGAAACCCGATATGAAAAAAAGTGTTCAGGTCAAAGACATAGAACAAAGATAATTAAAAGGGTTTCTCGCTTTGATCGTTTTTTATTACGTAATAACTGTTCATACAGCCAGTTTTTTATACTCTTTGAAATATTATGATTGAAACTTACAACAAAGTATAATTTTGCGATGAAAGTCTAACAATAAGGTTTAAAATTTATCAGCTCAATGTATTGTACAGCAAAAATATTGAAAACGTGCATTGATTTTTATAAGCTCTTTGATAATTTTTGTTTTGTGATAAAATATATCAAAAATAATCAGTATATAAAAGTAGAATCCTTGATATTTCACTTGAAGCAACTTGAAGAATTTTTATTTAATGCCTTCACGGAAGAAAATGTTCTAAATTGATAATAATTGGAATTCTATGAAGTTGCAAGGTCTCATATATTCACATGGTACAGCCTTCTCCAGCCAACACAATGCTTCATTTATTTTAATCTTGCTGATTAGCAACATTGTGTTAGATAATATTTTGACAATAAAAAAATCACAAATACTCGTGAGAAAATAAATTGACAAAGGTCGAAGATCTTTGAAAAAATTGCGAGTAAGTGGTATTGACACCAAAATGGTGTTACTTCAATCGACAATACAGTCAGCAGAAAAGTCGGAGTGAAAAAAAACAACCGATTGAATAAAAAAATTAAATAGTCGAGTCTTATTGGTACCCGTGTCTCATTAAAGTTGAGTTGGTAAAAAAATCCAAAAACATTGGAACCCATACCTAACCGAAGTACCGGAACGAGCACTCTGTCCTACAGTTGAGATATTACGATTGTGTAGGCTAAAAAGATCAAGTTTTTGACCCCTTTTCAGAGCTTCAACTAGAACTAATTTTTAGCATCCACACAAACTTTGCTTCTGAAATCAATTTCAGACAATACAAGAAGAAGACTTTTTTCTTTTAAATTTTCGTTATTTTATGTGCTCATCAGTCAGTAGTGGATGAATATTAAAATTCAAATTAATTTTTTTTATATAACTGAAGTATGTCTTTCATTTATTTAACGAATGACAAGTCAATATTTCCCATGAAAAATTTTTAATTGCATTGAAATTTCGTATTGTAAAAATTACTTAACTCATTAATAAAATTGCACATTGTGTGACACAGAAAAATATCGCGGAAAAGTTCAAATGATTCAACTCTGAATTTTAATGTAAGGAAATCCTTTCATCGCAAATCTTTAATAATAATAAATATTTATCAATGAATCATTAGTTTTTTTAAAAAAAAAAATAAATCGATTATTCAAAGTGTGCCTGCTTGACAAGTTTTCTTGCTTTGGAAAAATAGGTTATTCAAACATATATTTTTTGATGAAAATACAATATAAAGGAAAAAGGTTGAAATTCAAGCACACATGCGATATTCATTTACTCTTTAAATAAAATATGAAATGTTGCCAATTTACTACGTCAAAAGAAAGAGAACAGTAAAAAGAACGAAATTAAGTTCAGGATTTTTCCGCAACTTATTCAAATTCATCTTGCTTTTATTTTCATTTTGTCAGAGCTCAAAGTCAGTCAATTGAAGCCGACTTGACTCGACTTAAAAACAACTCATTTCAAGTAGACTAGAAGTCATTTTTTTAAAAGCAAAGTAGATTCAACTGACTTCGACCACTGCATTATGTTCATGACATTTTTTTCTCTCCATAAATATTACTTGGGTACTAATGACAGAATTACACTAAAAATAACATTTTCATTTGAAAAGTCATTAATCAAAATGTGAATACTCTATTTTGTGTTACGAAACATACACAATTGCAGAATGTTTATCGTACCTCCCTCAATTATACGCAAGAGCAATTGTGTTCTCACACTTCTATTATGTGTCATCGATGGACATGAAAAAGTATGAAAATTTTTTATTAATAAAATCATCAGGTTAACGATCTATTTAACATGATAAACTGAAACTGTTCCCGTTTTTAGTTACTCGAACTATTGAACAATATACATATGTGTATCGCCATACATACATTTCCGTTTACTGTTGCTTTATTTTCTTTTTTCTATGTGCAAAAAGAAAATTGGAACTGAACATGCATGTATGTATACAGAAATATTGCACTTTCATTATCTAATTAATTGCCTTTGAAAAATCACTTTCTCCTTCTTAAAAAAACTTTTCATTTTCTTTCAATGCTTATTTTCCATTAGCATTTGTTCCTCTTTTTCTTCTTGAACAAAATCAAAACACACATGAACAGTAATCATGTTAAGCATTGTGAATATTAACGAGATCTTAATTTTAGCTAACTTTAACATGATTTCTCGTCATCGCAAATGAAATATCTTTAAAATAAAGGTTTTTCCAGGGGTTTCTTTTGTCGCTCATTGTTTCGAATTTTTTGTTGACGAAATCCCAACAGCTCTGATGGATGACGTTAGTGATTTTCCGAGATTTTTAAAATCATATTGACTTTTTTAACCTTCGTGAAATAAATCAGTTTAAGTGTGCATGCAAAACCAAAAAATCGCAATTTTTCAAGATAGCAAAGATAACGTTGAGAAGATTAAAATGTTTGTTTAGTCAAAAATGAACAGATATGAGGTAGACTTTGTTAATAAGAGGAATGGAATTAAATATTAAAATCCAATCAATCATCTTCTGTGTGGTTACAATTTTCACAATTTCAGATAGATTAATTTGTTATTATTCTCTTTTTTCTAAAAATATTAGTTGTAAAAGTCTTGAAGCCTGTAATCATAATCGAAAGAGTCAATGAATCTCTTTCTGTTGCCAATTTTTTTCGCATTACAAAATATTTCGATTGTATAATATTTCAGACTAGATTTAAAAATAAAGTCGTTAAGAATTCGAAACTTTTTTGTCGCATATGACTTGTTACAGAATCACAAAGTAAGATGAAAATTCGAGACTGTATTTTAATTTTTGATTTGGTTTGTTGAAATTTTGATAATTTTTCATAAACAGAGTGCTTGGAGTTGATAAGATTACAACCTGTTCATTATTAAATTTTCTATTATTTATTCTCCAAAGAGTTAAATCACAAAATTGTACCAAATGAGACATAAAATTAAATTTCATGGACCTTCGATTATTTTTTCTCACAACAGCTAATGCCAGACAAAATATTGAATAGAAAATGAGTCAAAAGATTTTTTGGATCAATATTTTGAAATGAATTGAAAGTGGCATTCAAAGTTGAAAATATTCAATCAAAATTCATTGGAATTGAAGTGTCGTGGAGCGATTGCGAATATGTTAATTTTGTATGAGTAATAAAGCTCTTGTGAAATAATTACCATTAATATGGGGTTTTAAATATATTAATTTACTGAACAAAGTTTATGTTTATTCACTCTTGATGCTCAAGATTTTCTTTGTATTTAATTCGTAATCTGTAAATTGCAGGAATTGGTTTTTTATAATTCTGTATAATCAATTCGTTTATGCTTTTTGAGTAAAATAAAGATTACAATTGTGTGTTAGCTGTGAAAGTTCTCTAATAGATTCTAGCGATGATCTTAAAAAGCAGAATATTAAAAGTGAATAAAAATAAATTAAAAACTTTCTTTTCAGCATCATAACTTTACTATTTCATATATTTAATATTAAATTAACTCAAGTGCTGCTTCTTTAATTAAATATTATCATTGAAAGTGAAATTTTTCATTTTATATTCACTCATGTACGCAACTATAATTAAATGAGTTTTTCATATTTTGATTTAACATTTCATTTACCTCAAAAAAGAGATGTGTACTCATATAGTGTTAATACCCATAATGTAAACATAAAAAATGTTTTCGTTCCAAATAAAGTTACATAAAAAAATTCGAATGAATCTAAAATCATGAGAAACTAATTAAAATTTAAAAAAAGATCTTGTGAGTCTTAACATAAATAATTGTTTTAAAATGAGAAACCCAATACATAGAGCAGATGTTAGTTATAATAATAAAATTAACTTTAATTTTGGAAGTGTTGAGACTTATTGATAAATATTTATTTCAAAAGAGTTAGCAACAGCTTTTTTTAGGGATATCGATAAAATTGGAATTGGAACATGGTTGTATGTACTTGTATAAAATTGCTTAATAATTAGCACGCACAAGTAACTGATAAGGTTCATTACTAAAACGACCTTCACTTTCCCTCGTTATCACACAGTCAGCTAATTTAATAGCATGGAAACATTTTTCTTTTCCGGGCGTGAAATGCTTTTCTAATATTTTTTCTTTTTGTTTGTTTGTTTTCACTGAATCAGCTGAAATTCATTTTTTATTTTCATTGAAATTTTTTAATAAATGTGATTACTATTCGAAATTATTGCGAGTGGAAAATTATGTAAATACTGAAACTGTCACAGCGTATTTTTTATTATTTTGTTAATTTATAACTAATATTGGAAACTTCGAATATTGTTTATGCGTCGTTGTCAATAGTGAAAATTGTCAACTGAAAAACATAATTTTCCAACCTTACAGGAAAATACGCCGTTGACATCCCCCATGCGTATTGTAAGCACCCAATACATGCATATATAAAATCCAATTAAGAAAATCGTCATTTAATGTCGCAATATAGAAATGTGATTTGTATGTGACTCGATAATTTTAATAACCATGTAGCATGGGAAATGAAATACAGAACCACGCGTGATATTTTTTACAGAGGGATAATTTTCTGTAAATTCACGTGTTGTTGCATAACGCGCACTTGGAGTTGTCTGTTTCTGTAATGTATTTTAACTAAGAAAGGAAACAAAAATATTTGTCATCAATCCACGATCTACTGTATTAGAACGTGAAATATGACGACATTTTTTTTTGTTTCCATTTATCCAGACTAGTCACATTTATGCACATACATTTCCTGTTTTGCGTTTCGCGATTTTCAGTTTTCTGCTACTGTGCTGGTAGTTTTACAGTTAAAAGTATGTAAATATTTATTTTAACTGACAATTTTGTTATGTGTGTGAACAAAACTATTGTGATAAAAATTAACCAAAATTCTATATATTTTTTTAAAAAACATCTTAAAGATTCAATAAAAAAGATGCCTGTGCTCATGAGAAGAGAAAAAAATCGATAGATTCATAAAGAAGAAACGAATGGAGATGACTCATAGAGTAATATTATAACGTCTTTCGTTGGAAGAGTCTGCACAACTTCTAGGAAGCATTATTAGCAAAAAGGTTTTTTTCTCGTTCGCAATATAATAAAATAGCAAGCAAGGCAACGTACAGCTAAGAAAAAAGTAATTGTATGAATAATTTACTTCTCTTGTGTTTCTTTTAATTTTTTTGATCCTTTGTTTCAAACTTTTTCTCCTCCTTTTGTGCTGTCGATAATCCTCTCGCAATATGTATGTAGGTATATGCAATGGTTTCCAAAAACTTTCATACACTTGGTCAAAAGATCTCTCTCAATTCACAATAAAACATGTAATGACACGAATATTCAGATTTTTTCTTTTTACTCTTTTTTATCCTGTTGAAAATTTCTTTTCTTGCAAAATTTTCTGTCTCGCAGATTCAGAACTTTAAATTAGTATTATATTCTTTACTTTAAAAAACTTTGAAACAAACAGAAAGGAAAATAATTTTTCTTTTTAATTGAAGCTTATTTTTCCTTTTTTTAATATTTAATATTTTGATTTGTAAGACATCCACTATTCGCGTCTTAATGTCTCGATGTTTTCTCCAAAACTAATTTTTCTCTTTTAATTTTACTGTGAGGCTAACAGACATGAAACCTGATATAATTCTGAGAAGAGAGAGGGAGAGAAAAAAATTACTTTACAGACTGATTGTGAAAGAGAAAAAGAGAGAAAATTGAACAGCAGAGTTGAAAAGACTATTGATGACGTCATAATTTGCGTGAGAGCATGTTGAACGTCAGTAGCATTGGCATTCTCTTTAGACATTTTGAATACTGCATAAAGACGTGAAATATAAACTTTTTCGTCCATAAAAATTTTCATCTGACTGTAACGTTGCCAGTTTTTCATGAGTGCATATCAACAGTGTACATATGAGATTATGTAGAAACATGTGCAACAGGCTGGCTAGAAAAGAAATTAATCATGTTTTTTTTCATACATTTTTTAAATAGGAGGTGGGATGTGTCTAAAGTGGATTGACTCCAAATGTTTAAAATAAGACCAATTTCTCCTTTTAACATGTTAATCATTTTCTTGTTACACAGCAAAATTTTGACTTAATAATTAGGATGTTTGGATGAAATTGAGAGCAATAATGATAATTGAATAGTAAATATTTTATTTCCGAGTGGAGGTGTCTCAAAAATTGGATTGTTTGATTTAGAAAAATGAAAGTAATACACTCAACTATTAATTTTTTTGGGATCAGAACTGAAAATCTTGTAAAAGGTTTTTAATAATTTGTGTCAAAAATTTCTTCAATTACTATTTAGACAGATCAATCATATTTAAATCATAATTTTTTATAAATAGCCATAAAATAATTATTTTCTAATTTTTAAGTATCATACAATGTTACGACAACCCTTTCTGCTAAGACACAATAATATAAATTTAAAACTTATAAAAAATGTTCTTTTTAAAACTGATTTACTTTTTCTATAAATTGTTTAATGTGATTAGAACAAGTTTAACGGTAAAATTATTCATAGAAGCATGATGTTCATATTTCTTTTTTGCTAGAAAAGCAACAGAAGGATATTTACATTTTTATATTTAAATTTTCAACAAATTTCTCATCACGCGATGATTTCCTATTCTAATTAAACTTGTCGGAAAGTTCTTTGAATGATTTTCCGCAACGTAGAATTGAAATTAAAAGGACGTTTTGTCATTTTAATAGGTGCAAAAATGTTTGAAATAATTATTATTTTATATTGTTTATATTTTTATTTTTAACATTAAAAAAAGTTTTTTTTGACATGAAGAAAAATGTTGTTTTGCTGGAAATGCGAAAACAAGTTAAAAGAACATATAAAGGAAAGGTTACGTGAAATTCTGCAGATAAAAAGGCAACGTCATAAACTTTGTCCTTGGATGATGTTCCTTAGGGAACATGTTTGCTTTCTCTCCATTTACAGACTCTCTGTTTCTCTCTGCGCAATTCCAAAAAAATATTCATTTTCATCTCATCCCTTTTTTCATAATGCACAAAAAAATCAATTCTCTGCATTTTTTCTGCTCATTAGCTTTTACAAATAAGTTAATACGATACTGAATTTATTTATTTATTTTTTAATTTGAAAAGAATGCGATGCTTGAACAAAATATAGAGTGTGAGCTATTGTGTCGAGTCTAAATCTAGGAAGTTTCACTCTAGAAAATAAATTTACATTCATTTCTAATGAGAAATTGCAATCTTCTTGTTATATGTACACAAACACTCTCAATTGTGTAGGCGAGTCAAGTCATGATGAGTCTACAAAACAGTCACAATAGTTGCAGTCCCTAACAGACATCAATATGCTCACCTTTCATGAGCACAATAGTGAGCATGTACTCACTAAGGACTTATTTGCAAATGTTCAAACAAACATACTTACTACCGTGCTTTTTATATGCTTACGTAATTTTTGACATGAATTTTATTATGCTCGCTTAATTATATTAATTAACCATTAACTCTGAATGTGCTCTGAACGTAAGTATTTTCTAGATCTGATAAAAAATTATATACTCATTTAAGCATACTCATTGACCACAAGCTGAGAACATGCTCTGAGTATGATCAAAAATTCTACTTTAAAAAATTTCAAGAACTCAATTGAACATACTTAGTGAGTACAGTCTGAGAACATGTTCTAAGTATGATTAAAAATTTCATTAAAAAAATTTCATGAACTCAATAGAGCATACTCAGTGAGTACAGTCTGAGAACATGTTCTAAGTATGATTAAAAATTTCATTAAAAAAATTTCATGAACTCAATAGAGCATACTCAGTGAGTACAGTCTGAGAACATGTTCTAAGTATGATTAAAAATATCATTAAAAAAAATTCATGAACTCAATAGAGCATACTCAGTGAGTACAGTCTAAGAACATGCTCTAAGTATGATCAACAATTTTATTTTAAAAAAATTTATGAACTCAATAGAACATATTCAGTAAGTACAGTCTGAGAACATGATCTAAGTATGATTAAAAATTTCATTAAAAAAATTTCATGAACTCAATTGAACATGCTCAGTTAGTAATGTCTGAGAATATACTCTAAGTACATTTTGTTTTTTTGCTGAACGTGCTCACGTGAAAAAATTATGATATGCTCAGCTGAGCACATTCTAGAGCAAGATCTTGAGCACAAACAATAAGATATCGCGCATTAAATTAGAACGTGCTCACCTGAGCACATAACTGAGCATGCTCTTGAGTACATTCTGAGCACACCATACTGAGCATGCTCAGATATTTTTAAGGAAAAAAAGTTAATTAAGTTAACTAATGAATTGTAAGTTGTGTCCTAAATGTTGTAGAACCCGTGTAGAACCGTTATTCCTTGAAATTAGCATGTTTAAAGATATAATAATTTAAATATGTCTTTTGCCATATTTTTATTATTATATATTTACAGATGGTGACTTCAAGGAAAAATGCGAGATCTCGAAAGTTAAGCAACGCAAGGAGGAATTTCAAACAAAGATGGGTGACTGAAAAAATGTCTAAGTATCAAAATTTTTCAATTAAATAAACTACTAATAAAACTTTTAAAAAAACGTGGTAAAAATTCTCGTAAAGTTCTCTGGTCAACTAAAAAAATTGTGGTTAACTTAATTAATTTTTTAAATTTTGTATTATTTAAACATGCTCAGTGAGCACGTTCTTTGAGCATGCTCAGAGTGTGCTTATTTATATACGCATGCGTATTATCTGCACATTTTATAATGTGCTCATAATGTGCTCACTGAGCATACTTAGCAAAAATCTAAGCGTGCTCTTAACGTGCTCTATTGAGCATATTTTCTTTGACGTTCCTTGAGTGTGCTCTGAGCATGCTTAATTAATGTGTTTGTTGAGCACGTTCCTTTAAGTATACTCATATGAGTATTTTGCAATGTACTTTCTTGAACATGCGTTAAGGGTAAAGTACCGGGACCGCTGAGCACGTAAAATGAGTACGTGTTTTTTAAAAAAATGATTGTGTTCTCAACGTGCTCAATGTCTGTTAGGGAGTAAATTATGATGGAAAGGTCGCAAAACTTCTCCTCTTTTCTAGGAAGTAATTTAAAGCCACTCATCTCCATACGTATATGTTAATAATAATATTATTTTTAATTGGAGTTGAGATATTTATAAAGCGTGAAAAGATGAATTTATCTTCGATTACAAACCGTATACAAGTAATCTTCTTCCTATCAACTATTCTCATTCGGCTTTGTACTTCATGGTCCTATTTTATGCAAACACTATGAAAAGCCAATAAATTCACTCAATTTTAACTAAATAAATTAGAATTAAATAATTATAAAAATCTAAACTTAAGTTATAAGAGATTTTGAAAGAAACTTTTTTTCGTGATGAAAAAAGGTCAGTAAATATCATTGAAATTACTAAGCAAAATGGACATACTTAAATAGGTATATATTAAACTATAAATTTAAATTTTGGACACTTACAGTGACGTATCCAGGGGAGCTGTCTTAGTTAAATTAGTTTAAATAATTTAACAGTATAGCTCTTAAACAACAGCGTAGCAAGAAACTCCTTGTAAGTTGCAACGTCCCTGATACTAAATTTAAAAAAAAATATTTATCCTATATTTAAATTAATCAATTTATTGTTTTTTAGAGTTTTAAAATTAATGAAATTAAAAAATTAAATTCAAAGTTGATGGTTTCCACTATTTTAGTTGATATTTTGAAATTTTTAATTGGAGATAAATCTAAACAAATAAAGTCTAAATTCATCACATATTCAAATTTTCTAAAATTATTGTTTAACTATTTAAATTAACTTTTTAAATCATTTTTACTAATAAAATGTGTTTCATTGGATTTGTAAGTTATCATGAAGTTAAGCTTTTAAAATAAATTATCATGTATTGCTTACTTCAAAGCTCTGCTACGAAAGCTTATTCAAAAGGAAAAAAAAACTTTTATTTTAAATAAAATTTGTTCCGTAATTTCATTTTTATTCTTCAAAAATTATTTTTTGTTTCCCTAATCAGGTTCTATTTGTTTCACTCATTTATTTTATATATCGATTTTTAAATAGCCTATTAAACTACTTAGATATAATTGACGAGATAAACTTTTGACTTAAATATTTTTTTTTCGTTTGTAAAATTGGCAATAAATGTCTCGACATGAATAAATAGCATTCAAATGTTTGATATAATCATATTTTTAAAATAGAAGCAGAGTCGTAGCAAGGGTATACATGTTCCAGTGAAAATTGTTGCTCTTTTTACAAAATTTAAATTCATTTTGTAAAATCGCGGAAAATTTTGCTAGGACTTAACTCGAAATATTGACTACTAAATGTTACACAGTAATTTTCTTATATGTAACTATTTTTGCCCCTAAGCCATGGAATTGGTGGAAATTCTTCACCCTTGTTACGGCCCTTAATAGATGTGAAAAAGTGGAATAGATATTGGAAAATTTAAACATTTTTTTCTCTAATAATAAATTCATGTATGCTTAACGATAAAATGACATTTATCGTTTCAAATCGTTTGTGTTATTAATTTGTTCTTTTTAATCGCCTTAGTTAGTTTAGGGTTCTATTATTAATAGAAAAAAAGACATCTAAAGTTATTCATCTGTCTAAAATACTTACGTGATTTTTCATGTCATCAAATTTGAAATTAAATTCACCAGAATGAATTCTCAAAAATCTAGGTTTATTATTCTTTATTGTAACTTTTTTTTGCATTTTCTTTTTCCTCAATAGCATACAAAAATACCGCGTCATTATTACGAGTCCTTTAGTTGAGAACTTTTTTAAACGAATGCAAAATCAGAACTAAAAAGGCTTGTGGAAAATATGAGACAATAGCGAAAATTTTCATTTTTTTATAGTTTGTTTCCATGTTTATGCTTTAAAAAAACAACAGAACTTGATAATGAAAATATGTTTAAATTTGCTTATATGCTGTTTATTGTTTTATTTTTATTTCTTCAATTTTATTTTTTATAATCCGTGCTTTTCATAATAATTTATACTAGTTTCAACTTTTTGCACAGTTTTTCTTAAAGGTCATAATTTTCAAGCGTAATGAGGTTTCATATTAATCAATTCAAAAAGAACTCAGATAAATGTAGGTCTGTTTTATATTATTATTATTTAAATAATACGTCAGCAAGGTATGTTTTTGAAGACTCATATGATTATTTGGACTCGTTTGTATCTGAAGCAAGGCTATACAATACTTATCATAATGTTAATACATTTGATTAAACAGTTCTGTTTTAAACTACGACGTACTCTAAAACAATAGTGATATCTTTTTAACACGTATGAATTTGTCTAATAGAAACTTTTAGATTGTTGCTAAGGATAATGCATTTAAGATAATAACTTAAGCTAGTTTCAGAAGTTCTGAAACATTTTTAAAATGGGAAATAAAATATTATTTTAGGCTCGATAGTTTCAAAATCAGATCGATATATTACTCGCGATTCTTTAAAATCCTCTAAAATTCTAAGACCTTTTAATATGATTTTCTGATTATGATATCAATTCCGAGTATTAACAACTTTGGTTTTACTGAATTCAATCAGCCTTTAAATTACTTTACTCTTTCTTGTTAGTTCTAATTTGCTCCAAAAGGACAAGAATTAAGGTTTATAAATTATGAGTTAGATTTAGGCTGATTATTTGCTTGTTTTTCAGAGGACTGTTCTCTATTTTTTGAATTCATCGTCTGTCCTCTGAAAAGTTAAATTTGTTCTCTATTTCTGAAAAGTAGCCGCTTTACATTAGATAAGATGGACTTAAGGGCGGAACAAAAAAAAACGTCGACACAAAAAATGTATAATTTAAATTTTCAATTTCATAAATTTTATTAAAAATTAACTAATAGTTTATTTTCTGAATTTACAAAATCTTGGTTTGAAGTTGATCGAAGGAGTTTAACTAAATTTAGACAACTCTGTAAGTTAAAAAAATAATATTTTGATAAATAAAAAGTTTTGAAAATAAAACAATAATTTTTTTGATTCTAAAGATTTTATTTTATATTGAGAATAAAATAAACATGAAAGTTTAAAAGATGCATGTTGTTATACATCCGAAAACATGAAATTTGAGCGAAAAACACTTTAATATCTATTGTTGGCTATCCTTTAATATCCCTTCATTATTTCCTTATTTGGATGTTTATTTTTTTCCCATTGGTTTTGGTGGTGAAGCTCCTACTGGACCTGCTGGTTTTCCTGGTTTTGCTGGTTTAGCCTTCTTTGCACCCTTCTTCTTACGGTTTTTGCATTTTCCTCTACAAGCTCCATCTAAATCAATTTCCAACTTAATCTTTGTACCTCCATTTAATTCCTTGCATGCCTTTTTCAATGCTTTTTCTTCGGCCCTCTTTTGTTTTTTTGCTTTACATGGTCCATCACATGCAAGTGTGAAGGCAATGCAGGCGAGCACTACAAGAAAGATTAAAGTGAATCTCATCGTACCTTGTTAATGATTACTAAACGGTAACTAACGTGATGATAATGAAATGATCTATCCTTTTATATGAAAATATGCTCAAAAAGTTTCATAAAAAGTTTTGAAAGCTTTAAAAAAATTATTGATCGGAATGGAGGGGGGAAAGCTTTAACTGCTTATCAATACTCATAAATTTTATCAGAAAAGATACAGATAATATTAGTAATTTAAAAGTATCAATTTATAATATCATTAATACAGTAAAATTATTAATACAAGAAAAACCTACAAATAATTATATTGGAACCTTAATTTTTGTGAAATTCAATTACATAGACGAAGTATATAATAAACTTTCGAGTAATTTCACGAAAAAAAGTTTGAATAATAAAAATAAAGAAGCAGCGATAGGTGCAAAAATGAATTTCTTTTACTTATTTTCATTGGTATTTTAAATTGATAAGTGTATTGTTTTAGCAGTAATTGTGATAACAAGAACAGTTTTTGTATTGAACTGAATAAATAGAGGTTGAATTCAAACGAAGATACTTAATAACCAAAACAGAGTACAAAACATATCCACCTCAAAATGAAGTTCTGGACAATTTTCTTTTTTGTTTTCGCCTTGATTACTCTCGCAGCTGGAGATTACAGCTCATCATATGAAGAATCTGAAGAAGGCCCAAACGCCCCACGTGGTAAACTTCAAAAAGGAAAACAAGAAGCATCTTCATATGAGGAATCATCAGAATAAATTACTTTATATTGTGCCAATTGCGGCATAAAAAATTGTAACGAATAAAATAAAAAAATGTTTTGTTAAACTTTTTTTTTTAAAAAAGAAGATTTTTTTTTTCATTTTCAATATTTAAATTTAATAAAATAAATTTAATATTTATATTAATATTTATATTAATTTTTTTCTAATAAATAATAGATCACAGGTATATTTTCTACTATTCACCACATCGATGGACGATAGAATTTCTTTTCATTTAAAATGCTTTCTTTATGACCAATTTGCGTGTTGAGGATAAGTTGTTCAAGATGAAGTAAATTTGAATATTTTTTTATTGTATTCTATGACAAACTCTGCATTATTTAGCAAATAAGCAACGAAAATCGGGCAAAATTATAAGTTTGAATCTAAAATAAATCTATATTATCGCTATTTAATAAAACATAGCTCGAATTTTATATGGATAAGTCGAGTCGAATTACACATCATCCAAAATTTGTGTTAAATTCGAGATCTGTATCACATATACACAAGGTGACACGTGGATTCGTTGTCAATTCAATTCCAGAATTTAAAAAGCAAAGGAAATATTCTGTAAAAAAATTTAAAAGTAAAAATTTGTTTTTTTAATACGAAAAATCATTTAATTTTTTAGATTTTCTTTATTATACAGAAAATAAATAACAAAATTTTGTGAAAAATTTCTGTTATGGCATCAGTTAATATGTTACATAGTTATTCTTTTTTACATCTTTCAATAAATTAAAAAGATTGGTTTTTTATATACTAATATAGTTTATCTTTGAACACATCAATCAGCATTTCATTTAACCATGAGAAATAATTTGTCATTGCTGTTTTAAATTATTATATTAATCTTTAAATTATTTATTATCCAAATAAATCTCATCATAAATTAGTTAGTTTGTACATTAATGAGAGCCTTTATTACATAAATAAATGTGATATGGATTTTTGGTCCCAGGACTGTTACCGAGGACATTCGTTGAGTAGAACGTTGTGTAGTTTATACATGTCAATCCAGTCAACAATTTCTAACCCATTATGGCCTGAATTTAACTTAACATTACGTATGCATCCTTTAAAGTTATCTCGCATTAAAATTGAACGAGATGTTGACGATTCTGAGGAAGAAATACACGAGTTGTTATTAAAAAGATGTTTTTACCGTCTATTTGTTCAAATGGCGACTTGTTTTTCAATAAAATATTTTAAAGTTGAGGCAAATGATTAAATATTGTATGTTATTGAAAACGATGAAAAACATGAACTTCAATTATTCTACGACTTAATTTAAGTTGCTGAGTAATGATTAAAAAAGTTACCTGGAATACCGCCAATATACAGAGGCGACCTCGTCAGCAATTTTCCAATATTTTTACTTGATGCTACTACAGATTCCTTATCGTCAATTCTTAATGCTATTTGATGGGTATCATAAAAGGCAGAAATATTATGCCATTTATTATCACAGATAGAATATTTTGAAGATAGCTTAACTTTAGCTCGTAGTATTTCGCCATTGTTAAAGTCACATGACATTATTAACTGTAAAAATTGATTTTTAACAAAAATTTGGATAAATTTAAAAAAAGTCAAAAATTCTTACATTTCCATCGGAAATTTCGATTGATAGACTTGGAGAGCCTTGTGGTTCAGAGATACTTAACAAAATTCCATTTAATTCTGAAGTTTTGAAATCCATCTCAATTTCTAGATGCTTGCCGACATTGAATTCATTTTCTGTTTAAGAGGAATAAAATAAATTATTTATTCAACTGAAATTTTTTTCTACAATCATCTTACTAAATTCAGCGTATGCATCTCCTGAGAAATAAGAGCCTTTTTCTATACGAGGGAAGCATTGGCCTAAACTATGGAAATGCTTTGTAAGATCCTGTGTGACTCCATTTACAGTAAATCGTCTAATGCATCCCTTAAAATCATCCTTCTTAGTGATGATCTCGCGATGTAAATTTGGAGCATTATTTGGTAGGCCACCAATGAAGAACGTGTTTGAAGCGAAAAATTTCTTTGGTATTTTTAAGGTTTTCATACCTTCATTTTTATTTTTTCCATTCACTGATACTGTTAATGTAAGTAAATGATTCTTGACATCTATTGCTACATGCTGCCATTGACCGTTATTAGATTTCAATGGAACTAAAATTTCTTCTCGTTTACGACCCCGAAGGGCAAGGTATATGTTACCATTTCTAATGTAAAGGTATACATAGTGCTTTGGTTTGTCTCTTGAATCCTAACGATAGAAAATGAATTAGTTTTTGTATGCTTGAAATTTTAGATTCAAAGATATAAAATTTTTTTTCAAAGAATTTAAGGTTGAAATTGCTCAGCTGTCTTAATAAACTTTAAAAACTAATTTTATTTTAAGAAATATCGATGTTTTTTTTTTTGAAAAAAGCAGCGTTTAAAACTGAACAACTCAATTGAATAGCCTCAATATTTCACACTATTCAAATACTTAAATTCTTTCAATAATTGACTTACAGGAACAGCAAAAAGAAATCCATCAGGATAGAATGTTCGATAATCGAATTGTATGTTAACATTTCTGTGCCATATTGGTCGTGAATGCACTTGTATCATTGAGTAACTATATGGAGAATTTCCAAATTTAAATGCATTTGTTTCATACGAATAACTGCCAACCTAGTCACGGAAAAAAATTCGATTTTTGTCTCAATCCTGTTATAATATTTTTCTTTAAATAATGAATTTATACAATTAAAAGAAATTTATTTCAATCAAAGAATCTTTCTCCTGTTTTTATTGCATAGAAAGTAGTTTTTTTGATAAAAAGCATATTTTTATACAAACGAAATAGATAGCAGAATTAAGAGTAAATTAAATTTAGTTAGTTTGTGCAACAGTATATAAAGGCAGTGTGTGTACATTGGTTTATTTTATCTACATTGTTTCCCCGCAATCATCCTAGATATATAAATTAATTAGTAAGTGTTAATTGTTAGTGATCTAGAAGCTATATAATTACTGAAAAATACTTACACGTTGACATCCTTCGGTGGCTTCTTTAAATTTGGCTGCAATTGGTTCAGTCTTAATTTCTTGTTCAAAATTTAATCCCATACTTGGACCATGGCCACCAAAATTCACGCTTTTGTAGTTAATGGCAGTATCGAATGAAATGGTCTTATTATTAAATACAAGATCTCTAATTGCGCCACGTAGTCCATTAATTGTAGGAACTACATTGTCAAATTCTGGAAACTCTGGCGCACCTCCAATAAACAATCCATATTCCTCGGGACTGTTAACACGTGTTGGGGTTTGGAAGCTCTTGAATGCTTCTAAATTATCATCGACACGCAACTCAAATTTCTTTCGATTTTTGTTCACATAAATAACATGAAACTCTCCATCATTATACGATGAATTTGTTTTCAATTCAATTTTTCCTTTGCCTGCTTCAACCCAGAAAACAACTTGTCCATTTATCAATGACACTGAGAAATTTCCACGCTCATCTTTTCCATCGAAATCCTCAGCAGCTTGAGGTGGAAAACCAGAAAATAGAAGTAAACAATCTGTCTGAAGAGTTCGAAAAACAAATCCGAAATTGGCTTTGGTCTTAAACGAATGTGACGGCATTTCCAAATATCCATTTCCATAAAATCCAACCTTATTAATTGTTTCTTTACATGCCGGTTCAATTCCGTGAAAGTTTTGACTTTCTAATGGATCAAATATTTCACCGTTGATTTGAAGGTCACGCATGCAGCCAATAAATCCATTCTCGGCTCCAGGAGCCTTAGTTGTGCCAGATTTAAAGTCTGGAGAAACTCCTCCAATATAAAATGGTGCTTTTGAAATACTTGGGAGCATCGATCTTGTTACTGGTTTTGATGGAGATCCTCTATGCTCATCATCATTATTTACTTTAAGCATTCCATTTTCTGTATTTCCAGCTTTTGTAAATTGTCGAGCAGCTTCCACACTTACCCATTTGCCAGTATTGTAACGATTTGTTGTATTGATTTCTAATAGAGACTCATCGCCATAGTCAATTCTAAACACCAATTTACCTTCATGCATTGTCAATGAAATCGAACGGTTCTAAAATTTTCAATTTGATAAATTTATAAAAAATTCAATTAGAATTGATTAGAAAAAAACTTACATTTGTTTCATCGACTGTTAAAAATAATAAAGCATTCTCATCCATGGTTCGGAATGTCATTTGCATTGAGAAAATATCCCATCGAGGTGGTCTTGAATTTACTCTGTAAACGACAGAATATCCAACTCCATTGAAATATCGTGAATTGGAATTATCAGATGATTCTGTTGCACCCAACATTGCTCCTTCACACTTTCCTTCAGATGACGCAAAATGCCACAATCCAATTTGCTTATCATCAATGAAAATCTGATGAATAATGACTGAAAGACCGTTTTTCATTTGCATTTCTTTTGGTTTTAAATTATCAGGTACACCACCAATATAAATTCGATTATGGCTTGAGATTGAGAATCTCGTAAAGTTTAAACTTGTCGCACCATTTACAGGATTTGTTAGTGAAAACGTCCCACTGTTTGTCATTCTACTAACAATCAAGCTACCTAGATTTAGATTTCTTGAAATTTCTATTTTATACCATGCATCATCATATTTTGGATCGCGTGTTTGAATTTCGAGTGGATGTATAATTGTGCCACTGTCACCACCTAAATTCCATATGAAATAAATCTTTCGATTGAACATTTCAAGGGCAAAGAATTTTCCATCATCGCCTTGCACAAAAATTAATGGTGAATTTATATTTTTCGAATTTAATGCAAATGTCATGACGACGTGATTTGATATTGATACACCAGTAATTGGAGGGTAATAGGAACGCACGCATGAATCGTCCGATGATTCTAGTGAGACTCGAATCTAAAAAAAATTGTTTATTGATTTTATTATCGATAATTCGAAAAGAATAATTACATTTTCTGCAGCATGCTTCGCCTTCGTTATTTTATCTCTCAATTCCTGGACTCTGACTGAAATTGAGTCATTCCATGCTCCAAAACGTTCTTGTTGCTTCTTAATTCGATCTTCATTAGTAGTCCATGTACGATTGGCTTCCCTGATATCAATTAGTGTCTTTGTAACTTGTTCTTCTGCTAATCCAAATTTACTGTCCCATTCTGGATCAAGAAGAGCTAATTTTTCTTTCAATACCGATACATTATCACCTATTTCGTTAACTTCATTGTCAGTGTTTTTAATGTCTTCTAACACATCATCTATTAGGTTTGCTGACTCCTGAATACTATTTCTGGCTTCATTGTTAGAAAGTTTTGTTATGAGAGATGACATTTCATTGTTCAGTTTACCACTATTGTGAATTGTACTGCTCATTTTTTTGACTAGCTCCTGTTGCTTATTTAGAAAACTTTTAAGGTCTATATGGAAAATTTAAATGATTCTTAAAAAGATTTTTTCTAAAAATTATTAAAGCACTTACTATTAATTTGTTCAACTTGTTCCTCAGCATCCTGTTGTATTGCAACAGATTCTAATGCTAAATCCTGTCCTTTCTCTAACATTGTTTCCTCATCTGGATTTGTTGGATTTAATTGTTGATTGCTATGAACAGCAGCCTCGTATGCTTTATTTGCAGCTTTATTGGCTTCATCTATAGATTCTGCAATTTTGCTGTATGCTGTTCCTGCGCGAACAGCCAATTGTGCTCCATCCTTACTATGCTGAAACAAATTGACAATGACTTTACTACGATCTGATAAATCCTGAGCATGTCTTTGTGCCTGAGTTAGTTGCGAGTTTTTAATTGAATTTATTTCATCATCTCGTTCGGAAATCGTTTTTTCAACTTCATCATAAATAGTCAATAAGTTATCATTGGTAATTTTTGCTTTGCTCAAGTTGTCGTTAACCGATTCCATACGTGATGCTGATGCAGCAACAACATTTTCGTTTAAAAGTTTATCTACTTCTAATGCCTGAGTTTCAAGTTGAGCCGTTTTTTCCTTCAATTTCTCAAAATCATTCTTATTTTTTGTTATGAATGCCTCTGTTTCTGATGAATCTCGAAAAACTCGATGAGTTAAATTTTTAAAATCATTTATTCTATTTTGAAGACTTTCTTTATCTTTTACTAATTTGTCCAGTTTATCTTTTTGTTCCTTAGTATTTCTCAATTCTTCAGACCAAAATTCAAAATTATCATTTGCGCATTTAGTAACTTCGCGAGTATCAGGAACATTTTGAGATTTTTGAATGATATCTTCCAAAAATAATTTAGCTTCTTTCAAGGCGATAGGTAGTTTAATATGATGATCACTTGTCCCATAGCTCTCTAAGTTTATGATTGATTCTTGAATGGAAGTTGACTGATCACGTGCGTCAACAATTAAATCGTCTGTTTTTGTTTTTAATTCTTCTATTTTCTTGATTTTCTTGTCAGTTGTTGTAATAAATCTGTTTGCTTTATTTTGCAAATTTTCTGATTGTAGTAAAAGCTAAAAATGACAAAATTTTAATTTCTAATTTTATATCTGTTAATTTTATTCTACCTCATCTGTTGCAATGTCATTAAAATTGTCAACAGCATCCACAGCTTGAAAGAAATCATCAAAAGTGTTTGAATATACATTAGTTAAATTTGTAAGCTCATTTAGTTTGAACCACGGTGCTTTTAAGTTATGTAAATCCACTCCATCTAAGTTGATGTTGAATTTATTCATCATTTCGTCAACACTATCGAGTAATGTTTGAGTGCATTTGTCGCATACTTTAATAAATAAAAGTTAGCAAAATAAATAAATAAGTTGAGCTGAATAACTCACATTGGCATTCATAATCAATAAGCAAGTGACGTGGTTGTTCACATTTATCACATCGCCTTCCGGTTACGCCTTTCTTACAATTACACTGCCCGTTCAGATAATCACATTCATCTGATACTATTCCTTCGATATTACAGTCGCAGCTTTCACATTTTCCTTCTGATTCATGTGGCTGACCGAAATAACCTTTAGCACAACGATCACATAATGCACCTGTGTAACCCTCCTTGCAGAAACAAGATACACCTTGCTGATCAACGAAGCATCCTTTGGCAAATTTTTTATTAGTTTCAGGACATGGACATGGTCTACATCCACTGCCGTCTGGATGTCCATAAAATCCTTCTGCACATTTTTCACAATTAAATCCCCCGGTATTGTCTTGACAATCCTAAAAAATTAAAATAACTTTTTTAAAATCCGAGAATATGAATATGAAAATTTCATACAATGCATTCGCCGGTTTCTTTCTCACATGTACCACTTCGTCCATTACATTCACACGGAATAATCTTCCCAACAAGATCTTCCAGCATGTTTGTAGGTATTGTTACATTTCTCCATCTATAATATCCATCAGCTGGATCTTGGCAAGAGTCGCCTGAATAAATCTCTGGGCAATCACATTTTTCGATTCCAGATGCCATTGCCGCATTATTATTTCCATTTCTCACTAGTCCAATATTCATTGTTGAATTTTGGAGCCTTTACAAAAATTAAATTAAAAGTTAGTGAATCTGAAGTGAAAAATATGATTTACTTACGTGACAGAGATGAAGTCTGATGAACTTGTGACTCGCAAATATATGTGTTTGATGTTCTGTAAGGCAGTCATCATTATCGCTCGACTAATGTTGTATCCGTTTGCAGCATGTCTCCAATATGTTTCGTGTAAAATTATACTATATGAATTTCCTTCTTCTCTTGGCGCAGTAGTTTGATAAAAGTTTAATGCTAAGTGATGATGAGTATGCATTTGAACCAATGGATAATGCAAATATTCATGATCCAAAATAGATCTGAATTCATAATTTGTGAGAGAGAAATTAAGGAAGCCTCCATAGCTACTAGTTTTATCGCCACAAAATTCTTTGGGTAATTCAATATAAAATGGTTTTTTAAATACTCGTCGTGTTCCAATTGTCAAATCTCCTGATTTTCCAGGCAAAACATTTAGACCGTTAAATGTTGACAGCTCTGCACTTTCTCGATAAATATGATTATTTTTCATGTGAGATAAAACAATGTATTCTATTTCGCTATTATAACGACTTTGATATTCAGTAACATATTGAACGGAAATTTTTCTTGGTCCCATTAGTCTCACTTGACCCCAAATTAAGTCGTTTTGAGAACATTGTTGTGATCGACCAAAGCAAAAGCATCTTGTACATCCATTAGGGTTATATTGCGATAATCCGAATGTTGATTGACGGCATTCATCACATTTCAATCCCGTGACTAGCTCCTTACATGGACACTGCCCATTCTCATCGCAAACTATAATTTGTCCATAATTATAATTTTTTGAGCCTCTAATGTCGCAATTACATTTTTGACAATTTGGATAGCCATAATAGCCTTTACCACAATATTCACAATTTTGACCAGCGTAGCCTTCTTTACATTCACACTGGCCCGTAAGAACATCACATGACTGTTTCAATGACCCAATAGAAGTACATTCACAATTTTTACATCCTTTCAAAGGAACAAGTCCCCAAGTATTTGGATGACAATGTTGACATTCATTTCCATGACTTAATGGTGGACATACACAACGACCAGTTTCTTGGTCACAAATCTTTGATAAACTATCGCAAGTATTACATTCTATACAAAAATAAAGCATTTATAATTTAATTTAATTTTTTCAAAATGAATTTTAAACTTACTTTTGCATCCATTCGCAGAAAATCCATAATAGCCATTTTTACATTTATCACATTTTGCACCTTCTATGCCATTTTTACAAGCACATTCACCAGAATGAATGTCACATATATTATGTTCACTTCCATCAACATTGCACAAACATTCTTCACATCCTTTCTTTGAATCTAGATTCCAATATCCGTTTTCGCAACGATCGCATGTTCTTCCAACAACATGTTGACGACATTTACATTGACCAGTTTTTGAATTACATACTCGATCTTCAGATCCGCTGACATGACAATTACAACCTGAAAATTGAAATAAATGAGATTAATTTATTTATGTTGTGAATAATGTAGATTAAAAAGAGATTAAATTTAGTTTGTTTTCTTAAGCCTTAAAGATGATGTGACATTATAAGATGAAATAGCATGTCGTGATTTTATAAATAAAGGTAAATTTAAAACTACAGTTGTTAATTGACTGCTCTGATTGCATCTTTATAAAATCATTCCAGGAAAATTTAAATTTTAAACTCTGGAAAATTACAACTAGTTTTTTTTCCTATAGCTATTTTTTGAATCTCGTTTACAAAAAATTAAACGCTAGAAAGTTCTTGTCTTTTTTATAAAAAAGCAAAACCATTGAATATTATTGTTAATCAAATTTAAACATTATAAACACGAATGCACTCATTCATTTATTTCATTCATAGTGGTCTTGATAAATAAAAACAAACAAATTGTATTAGCCCACGCTTAGTCGATACCACATTGCACCACAGGCTACTTTTTGTAAATTTAAAGAAATTGAAAAACATTACTTTAATAAATTGCCCTAGTCAATCAGAAATTTAAAGAATAATTTTTTTAAAAAAAAATCATGAATTTTTTTAAAAAAAAATCATGAATTTTTTAAAAGAAGTGCCATAGGGACGATCTTAAATGAAATCCAACCAACATCCAACATTTAGTAGTGGCAAAATAAGGGTTTTTGCCATCCGGGATAAAATCAAAAATTCGCACCCCCGTAAATAAAATTTTGCGCCCTTAAAAAATTTTGCGCTTTTTTTATTGAATTTTATGATTTTTTTTGAAACGGCGTACGAAACCACACCACTGACGTTTAGTTCAGGAGAAAGATTGAAGCTGTTTAACACTCAAAAAAAAATTTGAACATTTTGTGACAGAGGTAGAGGGATCTAAAAAATCTTTTTTATGCATGTCACTTGTGAATGGAATAGTCGAATAGCCATTTTCAGTGTTCCATGCAGAAATTAAAAAAAAAAATATTTCCCCGACCATTTTTTAGAATTAATTAAAACAAAAAATCAAATCATCCAAATAGTCGATGGACATTTTAGTAACAAGTTACGTTACATTGCACGATGTTGTGTAAAGCGAAGAAATATTTCTATCTTTAAAGAGAACATTTAATAAAAATATTGAAAAGAGATTTATAAATAATTAAAAACAAGAACCGAAAAGATAAATGAAGTAAATTAATTGTGCTTATGATGAGGTTAATGTGAACAATTTTTTATTCATATTAAAAAACCAGTTTGAATTTTTCCTTCATTACTTGCTTACTTCGATCAAAAGCTGGTAGATAAGGCTGAAACTAAAATCTTTTTAATTTTTCGCTTAAGATGACAGAAGGAAAGTGTTAATTAAATGGCTTTGCAAGATCTAGATTGAGTAAATCATCGTGTCACTATTTGAAATTTATGATCATTTTATAACTAAATGACTATAAGCTTCTAATTTCAACAACCTAAATCAAATCATTTTTATTTTTGACATGTATAAACCTGAATATTAACTTAATGGATTTTTACAGACGTCCAAAAATTTATACGCTTGTGTAGTTTAGATCTCAAATTTCTTTCTGCTTCATTTCGCACATATTAATTTTTTTTGGTATTCTTCTTACATCATAACATATGTTATCAATTTTATATTTTGTTTGAAACTAATTATTATTTATGTTGACATTCAAAAAACCGAGGTCTGCTGAAATAGCAAACTATATAGATATCTATATGCCAAAAAACATTATTCTTACAATAACACTAAAACATTCAATGCATTCGCATTAAAACATCCAAAACATTCGCTTAAAACAATGAAATCAAAGGAATCAATTTTTAAATTTATCTATTTTTTACTCTAATTGATTGAATTATAGGATTGAAGAAATGTAATATTTTTTTTATCATGCAATATCTCATTTTAAAATTCATTAGTTTGATAGAATTTAAAGTTTTAAACATACAGCATGTTTGTATGTGAATAAAAAATAAATAATTGCCCTCAAGACAAGAACATGACAACAAAGATTGATCTTCAATAAAAGAACGAACAGCTTTGTAATGGTTAAGAGCCTATCAATTTTAGCCAGTTTTCACTTTAGATAGAATTACACACTTCATTACCATATGGCTTTATCGAATGTAAATACAATGTAGAGATAGATTTTGATACAATGTGTAAACATCTTAACTTGATTTTAATGCGTTTGGTTCTTTTTTTCGTAATGCTAACAATGAAATGTAAAATGAATGGGAAAGAAGAATAATAACTTTGTGAAAAAAGTGCTAAAATATCAAAATATGTAAGAATATCGTATAGAAAACACGTTTTTAAACAAATTATTTGCTCCAAAAGAAAACACTTCATTGCAGAAATCGAGTGCTGATTTCAGTAATACTTTTAAGAATTACCTCTGGAACGTTGATGGAAAATAAAGACGATCATCAAGTAAGAGAGGAAAAAAACCATTTGTTCATAATTGAAATGAATTTTTGCTTTAGAATTCTTTGTGTATTTTTTTTTTAAATTTCAATTCCAATGATGAATGATCTTAATGGATAATTAATGAGTGTAAAAGGCGCACATTAACATCAACCACATAATCTATTAAATTTGACTGCTTCACATTTCTGTTTGAGTTACGTTTTCTGATTCTTTTTTCATTCATTTGTAAATTAATGTGTGAGAACTTTACTGAATAAACCGTTAATTTGTTTAACCTAATAACTTTCTTACTTTAACTTTTTCCTTTCTTTTAATGTAACATTCTCTTCAACTCACTTTTGTTTGAAATTGAAAAGAAATTACTGCTATAAAGCTATCAATCATCTTAATATTATTAATTTGCTTTAATATCTCAATATATGTATATAATTCCCATGTTCATACTTAAAGCTTAAAATCATTCTTTTGAAATGTTCAAATGTCAAGATGCTATACAAGTATGTTATAATCAAGAATTCCGAAAATGGATAAAAGGAATCTCAAAAATCCTCCTTTAATTACATCATCAAATGTATAATTTTTTGCTAAATATAAACATTAAGTCAACCATCAATTCTTCAAACGAATTCATTCATAAATAAAACAATTTCATTTCAGAAATTTTAAAGTAAATGAAATAATAAAAAAGTGCTGTTGATGTTGGAATGAAAAAAAAACTTGATTTTCATTCATAACGTATATCTTCTTTTCTTTCTCACTCTCTCACGCGTGCATCTTATGATATTCATTTAATTCACGCGACTTCTTGAATAAATAATATTGTTGGGTCAAGCATTTATTCAACGATTTCTTCTCCTTAGGGGTAATCAATATTTTTGTTGTCTTGAATTATTTTAAATATCTGCACCGCAAAAAATCACAATGAATAAGACAAAAGTTGAATATTTGATATTTGTCGACACATCAAACCTGAATTATTTTAAAGCTAAAACAATATTTGAATTTTTTAAAAGTAAATTGACATATTGTGAAAATCAAGAAGCTGTTAAAACAAACAATAGCTCCATCATACATATTTATGTACATTGTTTAAATATCAGCAGTTAATTAGATACAATGTAAGTATACCGATAAAATGCATAAAACAACGAGCTGACTAAAAGTTCGATCTCTATTTACAAACTAATACAATATCTCTTAATTCATAGCGTGGGTGTTTTCTCTCTTCGCTCTTCACGAGCAATAAAATTCTAACTACTTTCCGATTCTTTCTTTTTCATGCTCGCAATATACCCGGTAGACAGTCGACAGTCCTTTTATTGTTAACAACAACAGCGGAGAATATTGAATGGAAAGACGGAATGAATTTTAATTTATGATTCAACTTGAATCAGTTCACGTTATAAGTCACATACAACAAAAAAAGAGTTGCGGAACGAAAAAAAAAATTAAAAGTAAAGAGACGAAAAAGAAACAAGACAGACGACTTCCCACATGAGTGAAATGAAAAAAAAAATACACCACGTTTTCTTACGACGATCAAGAAGATTGCTTACGGACGAAATGTAGTGAATGAATGAATGAATAAATACGTTTATATAGGTAAATAATATTTTTTTGCTATGTATGTAAAGTCATGTATGTCATGAAAAGATGATGGCGATGATGATGATGAGACTGAAATTGATATTCGATATCTTCTCATATGCATTTTGTAATAATAATAATAATACAGATCGCATCAGCATTATTATAATATTAAATTGCAGACTCTTTATCTCATGAAATTTTTATGCTCATGAAGCGAAAAACAAACAAAATAAAATCAAAGAAGAAAATGAAAATGAATGCAACGAACAAAAACATTCAACGTGCACACATACCCACTCTATGCCGAGCCCTTAAATTTTCTAATTGCTTTGATGGCTTACTAATAGGAATACATTTGTAGCCTTTGAATATGTAAATGCCACCGTCATTTGAATGCCGATGAACAATATCATTGCTTGACTGCTGTTGACGATAATGTCTCTCACTACTCTCATGAACTAATAAATTTTCACTATAATCCTTTGGTATTTCATTTTCATCTACGACAACCTTCTTTTGTTGTTGTTCACTATTGTTTAAATTTAACAAATCACTTGATCGTTTGACTTTATTTATAATTTTCTTATTCTTATTATCATCATCAACATTATTATGTTCATCTATTATTGCAATATCATTCGTATTAATACTCTCGTCTTGATCAAACTTAATTTGATTTTGATCTTTTTCTATTTCACTATTCACCATATGCGATATTTCAGTTTGTTCGTTCGAATTTGAAAGATTTTGTGAAACATAATATAAGGTAACAGTTAGTAATCCCAAAATTCCTATTGTAAGTAAGGCACGTCCATAAGTTAACCATTGCCGCTTTCGACGTTGATATACTTCTTCCGTGTTGTACTCCATCATTAAATTTCGTTTAATTTTTATCACACATATTTTCATTATTATGATGATTACATTTTTTTCCTTACTTTTTTATATCTTTATTTGTGTTAATTTTCACTTCTTTCGTTCTTTTTCTCATACTAATGTGATTAATTCACAGTTCTCACTTTATTTTTACTTTTTCTTTCTCGTACTTTTCATTTCTCGCACAATATGAATTCTAGTCATTTGTGAATATTTATGCGAACGAATTCCTCTCTACACATGTATAATTGCCGTTTTTTCACTTCACTTATCAACTAAATATTTTCAGATTTTTTAGATTATGATTTCGAAAACCGTACTGAACATTCGTTGACTGTATGTCTATTAATACTACCAAAAGGTTTGAAAATATAAAATTTAAAGAAATTTTTTGTTTTTATCAAACGAAGTTTTTTATCTCATTTGCAGTGATAGGAATGAATACCTTGCACAGTGACGTAAGATTTATATTTTGGTTTTATGATCTGAGCAATTGCTTGATTATTTCATGTTATAATTATGATATCACTAAATTTTATGATGAAGTCAAATTAATTAAATCACATTAAAAATATTTTCATCGGATGGCAGTTGAATTAGTAATGTTGCATATTTTGTCATGGCTTTATCTTATCATAAAACTTCATTTCTGTGTATATTTGTTATGACACTGACAATTTAATGGTAAAATACTGTAGCTTTTTGAATTTTTTCAATTATTATTTTTTCTTATCTCATGTTTATTACTAATAGACCTTCAACAATCATAAATATTTGAAAGTGATCGTGACTCTTCTTATCCAATCAAATCTGCGATCCATTACAGTAACTTAGAAAGCACAAGCAGAGATGAATCCGGCCGGCGTGACACCGAATTTAATGGAAATTCGACGCTTATAAAGATTTTAAGAATTTTGGTGCAATTTGCCATTCTGATAAGTTTTGGTAAGTCTGTCGCCAAAATCTTGGTTTGACGTTTATTGGGACCATTAAATGATTGTTGACAGCAGAGTTGGGAGCGTCCTATTTTAGCGGCGGCCGCTACCAGCGTCGGACGCTACTAGCGTCGGACGCTACTAGCGTCGGACGCTCAAAAAAAAAATTAGCGTCCGACGCTGGTAGCGGCCGACGCTGGTAGCGGCCGCCGCTAGGACGCTGAGCGTCCGACGCTAGTACAAATTTTCGAAAAAAAATTAATGTTTGTAATTTTTTTTTGGAAATGGTGGAAATTGATGGAAAATGGTGAAAAATTATAGAAATTGTTGGAAAATGATGAAAATGGTGGAAGTTTATGGAAAATTGTTTAAAATGGTGAAAAATTGTGTATATGATAGAAAATGATTGGAAATTGTTGGAAAATGATTTAAATGGAGAAAAATAATGAAAATTGATGGAAAATGGTGAAAACTGGTAAAAAATTGTGGGAAATGGTTAAAAATGGTGAAAATTGTTGGAAAATTGTGTATAAATAGAATCGTTTTCTAAAAAAATTTCATCGATTTCCATCAATTTCAATCATTTTGGATAAATTTTCATCATTTTCCAACAATTTTCATCGTTTTCCATCATTTTTCACCATTTTCCATCAATTTCCACCATTTTCATCATTTTCCATCAATTTCCACCATTTTCATCATTTTCCATTAATTTCCAACAATTTTTACCATTTTCCATAAATTTCCACCATTTTCATCATTTTCCAACAATTTCCATAATTTTTCACCATTTTCCATCAATTTCCACCATTTTCATCATTTTCCATCAATTTCCACCATTTTCATCATTTTCCATTAATTTCCAACAATTTTTACCATTTTCCATAAATTTCCACCATTTTCATCATTTTCCAACAATTTCCATAATTTTTCACCATTTTCCATCAATTTCCACCATTTTCATCATTTTCCATCAATTTCCACCATTTTCATCATTTTCCATTAATTTCCAACAATTTTTTACCATTTTCCATAAATTTCCACCATTTTCATCATTTTCCAACAATTTCCATAATTTTTCACCATTTTCCATCAATTTCCACCATTTCCAAAAAAAAATTACAAACATTAATTTTTTTTCGAAAATTTGTACTAGCGTCGGACGCTCAGCGTCCTAGCGTCGGCCGCTATCAGCGTCGGCCGCTACCAGCGGCGGCCGCTACCAGCGGCGGCCGCTACCAGCGTCGGACGCTAATTTTTTTTTTGAGCGTCCGACGTTTTTGGGTTTTCAGCGTCCGACGCTCAGCGTCCTGCCAACTCTGGTTGACAGTATATTACTTGTTCATTGTCAACACAAAATAAAATCGTTTTATGGAAATTAAATAAATAAGCAAGCACAAACAGTAAATTCCTTTGAAATCAAAGCAACGAATTTTCTGCGAACTTGAACAACAATAAAATAAATGGACTGGAAATTCTTTGAAACTAAAATTTATACACATTACGTGCTTAGAATAAAGAAATAAAAATCTCAAATAAACAACTTTAAATTTATGATTTAAATTGATAAAAATGTATTTGAAGTTAAGTCATTCAGCGAAAAATGTTTATTGATCTCTCAAATGTTTAATTTATTGTCAAAGATTTATTTCATAACTTTTCAAATTAGGAAACTTAACAAGTGTGTCGAGGGAAAAATAGCAGAGTGTAATTGATATGTGTTTCAAGTTTTGAGAGGAATTTTTTTTACAGATATCATTAATTGACTACGAATGCGATATCCAACAGGGTTAATATTTCATTTAACATCTCGAAAACTAGCGATTAGAGTAGTAGTTTACTACATACTTAAGAATAGCTGCTTAGAGAGATAAATTTATTGATTGCTTTGAGAGATTATCGAACTTTTTTTTTCTTCTCTCATTTAAAATTAAACATTAACTCACAAATCATTCTGCATGTTTCTCATGAACAGACGGGCAAGAGAGAAAAAATAATAACGAAATAGCAATGCCTCCTCAGAACTTCTAACAGCATGGATTGCTTCCGAGCAATATCATGTTGCTATTTATATCAGAAAGTAGCAAGTATATACAGAATCATGCATAACTGACATTAAAATTGTGAAATTCATTTATGTATGTCACACCATGAAATTGGTCGTTAACGAAAAAAAGAAACAGAACTTTATTCCATTGAAATGTGAAATGTCTGCGACATGAACGATCATAGCAGAAGTTATTAGTGAGTAAATCTCTCTAATGTTGTAGAAGCTAGGCATCGAAATTCAAGCAATCATAACTTTTCTTAAGAACTGATTTGTTGTATTACTTTTGTCTTCATTGTGACTATAGTTTAAATGCTAGAGCTTGCTTTAAAATAGAATGGATCTAAACAATAACGATTCTTTAATTCTATTTACTTCCGGGAACAAAGTTATCACCTGCTTAATGATCTAAAAACAATAGGATTATTTCTAAACATATAAAATGATACTTGATATACTTGTTCTTAATTATTCGTATTCTTTTCAAAAAATCCTAAAGATAGGTTTCCACAGAACGGGTGTCTTTTTTATGATCCTAATTAGAATTGATTAAATTGCTTGAAAATATTTTAGCAAAAGAAACATAAATGCTTGCCATAAAAGTTGGTTTCGATAGCCTTGCAATAACTTTTAAATTATATTTTATATCCATTAGCACCAAATCAAATGACTTAAGTAACTACCTACTAGTTTTGATAATTTAGATATGATAATGATTATTGGTATCCAAATGAAAAAATGCTGCCACACTGTTCTACTAATTTAAAATTAGCTTTAAGAAGATTTATTACTATAATGAAGAGATCGCATGCTGCAGACTGCTTCATTATCTTCAAATTAATTTATAGTTAGTTTACAAAGTAATGAAGAAATTATATGCTGTGTGCTACTAGGAAAAATTTTACAGTTTCATACTATTTATGTTTTAAGTCTCAAATGCTATTGATCGATAGCTTTGAATATACTTTGCCGTCATTTTTTCAGAAATTTTGATGATATTTCTCAAACTTGTTTTGCTTTAGTTATCTCGATTTAAAATCAAAAATAATTTTATAAAATCGTTCGTATTACATTTCGATTTATTAAATGTTTTATTTTGTAACATTATAAAATATAACGATTTAGAAAGATTACACATAAAAATATGAAACGAGAGTCATTTAGTGCTTTGTATTCATTCCATGAATTAACAACAATAATGTTTCTATTGAAAAACTATCGAATTGCTTTTTCCAATAAAAATAATGTGCATCATGAATATCAAACATTTTTCACTAGTTTAATGTAAAAACTGTATTCGATAATATAAGAGCTATTTTTGTACTTTTGCCGTAGAAATGTACTGAATATTAGATTTTTCACATCACATTCAC
This sequence comes from Chironomus tentans, assembly GCA_963573255.1. NCBI lineage: Eukaryota > Metazoa > Arthropoda > Insecta > Diptera > Chironomidae > Chironomus > Chironomus tentans. The sequence continues at coordinate 25,410,411 of OY754302.1, forward strand.
TGTTTAATTTGGAAATGTCTGTCTGAAATGACTCGTAGATTGTAAAATTATTCCAAAAAAATCACTTCTCAATTCTTTTGTGAAATCTTAAACATAAGGTTTAATTTTTAACACAGAAACGAAATGCTTCACTTCAAAAAGTTCTTGTTGTGAAAAAATATACCGCAAATTTTTTCATCAAGCACGCTTCTCGCTAATTTTAGACTTTTTTACATAATTTTTAATGAAATATATTTCAATATTTTCGCTATTAATTCACTAATTACATTGATTTACATTAAAATCTAATCAAAAAGTCTTTTCCTTCACATGGCTTTGAAACTTTTTATTCTTTCCTGATGATAAAATTCGATTAGAAAAAAGTTCACGATCTTAACAACTCGAGAGCGAAGCGATGACTAAAGGAGATCGGCATGAGTATATGAGAACGGAGTGCTTTAGTTTAAAAAACGATGAGAAAAACATTCGTGGTTGCGCAAGGAACATTAAGGCGGTAAAGCATTCTTGGATTTGTAAATGTGAAAACCAAAACATTAAGATCGCGAGATATTCATTGAATTACTTTTATTATCAATCGTGGAAATCCTCTGAGCAGTTCAAATGTCATAATAATGTATTATTCATTATGAGAAAGCATGATTTTTAATCTGTGAGTAAGATGATATGTTTTGACATATAATATAAATATTCATATAATTATATAATTGATTAGTTTTAGCGCGGCTTTTTTGCTTTTGATAAAATTGTATTAAATTGAACGAAACGTTTCGAATGCGAAGAGCGATAAAATAAATTGGCTATATACGACGGCATGTTCCAGGTCCCTTCACAGAATCACAGAACAGTAAGAAAAACAAGTTTAATGGCTTTCAAAGTAATTTTAAGTTTAAAGAAAATACAGAATAACATATTCAAATTCCAGTTGCAGATATTTTATTGTTTTAAATTTTTTGAAGCAAATTACTGTGCTATTAACATTACTATAATATTTTTCCATTTAAAAGCAGCGAAACAATTATGAGGATAACAAAAAATAAATTGAAAAGTTTGAACAGCACAAAAAAATAAAGTCTATGGTGTTTATAGCATATTTTCTACAATGTTGTTTTACTCATCTCTATTAATGCTGTTGAGAATCTTTGTTTTCTATATGATCATGACAGAAAAATTCTCTCTTAAATCACACGTTTTATGTACCTTTAAACTGCAGTTCTTTTTTATCAGGTTTTATTTTTCTTCCTCTACATGTTAATCGTTTGAAATGTTTTATCGTTGAGAGGTCGTCGAAGAAAAGGCAAAAAAGAAGAAAAAAACATAAATAAAGTTTTCTCTCTCATTTCCTATACACATCTCTTTTATAGATATACTTATATGTTGTATTTTATACATTTATATATATATATTTTAAATTTCATCTTAAGTTTCAATGCAATTTGCATACTTAATCATAATCATTGATATGTACACTTCCAAATGCATATTCACGATGTGAATGAGACTTACAGTTCTTATCGATTATGTTAAGCATGGAATTTTTTCCACAAGATGTTTTTACAGCGTGCTTAACTTGTTTTGCGTTTTTCTGTTTGACATTCATCTTTACAAAAAGCACATATGAGAAAATGATCAAATCGTTCTATAATGACGTGCTAACATAATATATGTGCGGTAAACGATAGTCAATAAAACAGAGGAAAGAAGAGGAGAAGAACAAGAAATTATAAATAAGTTTATTTAAATGTGTTTGAATTTTAAAAAGCTTCTTAATGCGTAAACATTAATGAAGTTTATAATTTATACTATCAATTAGAATACAAATGATAATGAAATTAGTCAATAGAATTGACCAAATATCGCTGTTTTATATCTTGTTATGAAAATATCAGTTTTATCGTCTTTTAAAAAAATTCTTGTTGGAAATTAATTTTTTGTGGTGAATCACTTAAAAAAACTGCAATGAGAATTTTCGTCTATTCGAAATAATTTTAAACTTATTTCTTTAAATATAAATGATGTTCATTCCAACAAACAATAAAACTGAAAATATTATTTCAGATCCAAATATTCTTATTTTGACTGTCTCGTACATTTCAAAAGAGTTTCTAGCGATAGTACTTAAAACTCTAATGTCCCTCAAATTCCATTCTAAAAGTAAGGTCAGCACGTTCTTTTAAGTTCGCAACAAAATTATTTTAATCACTTAAAGATGTCAAATCATGTTTTTGTCACTGCTAATTAATAGAGCGATAAGTCGCTTGTCAAGTAGCGACTTTTATATTCTTCAAAAGAAGTTAGTCTTAAAAAAATTTATGTTACGCAATAAATGCCTCCACCAAGAATATTTTATATTTTTTTCTTCTTTTTTATTTAGCATTTAGTCGACATGATTGCAGCTTTATAGTGTGAGTCATATAATAAACTTAAATTATTCCATCAATAAACATCAAAAAGCATGAATGAAATGAAATCACAAACGTACAATTCTCTTTCGGTTTTATTCATATTTGATCTCTCGTTGTGTCTTTTATTTGATTTTCTGCCAGGAGCATTTTAATAAATCATTCATCTTGCATTATCAATTATTTATGCACTTACATGATTTCTTTTCTCAACATTTCATAAAAAATGGACTTAAAACATAATAACTTTAGCTTTATGATCATCTTTCAAAAAAAATAAAATTATAAAAATTATTATAAATCGGTAATATTAAATGCATAAATTTATTCTGACTATTTTGACCTCAAGTGATTTACTGTGGAGATATATTAAGCAATAGCAGCGAAAATCAGTGCAAAAGCTCAACGCTTTTGCTGTCGTATTCAAACCGTATGTAGTTTATGATTACCAAATTATTAGAGTTACTTACTACAAGACCAGTTATGTAGATTTTTGGAAATGACTAATTACAAGAATGACTAATGCGCTAAACTTTGTCGTTACTAGAGGAGAAATGTAATATTTATAAGGTTAATAAACAGATTGCTCAATCTGTCTATTCTCAATACATTAGCATGTTAAACGAGGTGCGGATAAGATTTTCTCTTGTTTAATAATATTGAATAAATTTAAAATTGCTTAATAGTGAATAGATGTAAAGACAACGAGAATGAAGGATCGAGCCGCCTATTTGTCTGATATTGCCTTTTTACGACTTCATATGAGTACATACTGCATTACATGCATCTATGAATAAGTAATCAATTAATGTGAAAACGCCTCAAGCATGTTGAAAAAAATTCTTCCTTTCATGTTCTTCTGCATGCGTAATAAATGAACATCAATGTAAATTTTCATAATAATAATAATAATAACATACTTATAGTAAATATTGGTCATCTAATTATTATGCCAATATATAAATACGTATAAACATGAAGAATTTATAACATGAGCATAAAAGTAATTTAGATTCAAAGTGATGTTCCAGAATTATAATCATTCAATTAAACACAAGATACATACAAGAAATCATGAAAGAATTTAAAATGCGCACATGTCAATGCTTTCTTATTGTTCATCGTAAGGAATGCGTAAGTTTCTGATGCTTTCAAAAGAAAAAAATAAGAACATAAAGCATCTCAACTTTCATGACGAGAAAATAATAACACGAAGAAAATAAATATGACTAGCTGCTCGAAAAATTTGTCTTTGGCAAATATTTAAATTATTTTGTCGTCGTTTTCATCATCATCATTAACATCATCAGTGTTGCCTTTTTTCTTTTACTACCTTGTTTCTTACTCTTCTTTTTTGAGGAGTGAGAATTGATAATATTTTTTTTAAAGAATGCATGGGATGTCATGAACGAGAAGAAAAGAAGAATTTTTTAATTAAACAATCGAGAATACGGAAATTGATAACAGTTGGAGGCAAGTACTAAGCATAAGCATTCATAAAAAAATTAATAAACCAAAACAATTCAGTTTTTGACTCAAATTTTAGAAAACCTTGATAACAGGAGGATAGGGGGTCAAAATATTTTGTATGAATTTTTTATGGGGTTGAAGCCTCTTGGATACGTCGCTGCAACCTCTTTGTAATGGATTCTGTCAAGGTGGGGAATCTCAGGATTAACTACGAAACATCGTTGAACGAGGAATATATTATAGTATTTGATGAGTAGCTTCGGGATTCAGAGGGATTTAGATATCTTGCTTCCTTGCTCAGGATTTTTTAGGAATAATCCAGGGGGAACTCTTGGCTTCAGTTTAAAATTAAAAATAAAATGTAGCAAAGTATTAATACTTGAAATGCGCACTATTGAAAGTGTATCTACTAAATTTCATACTGAAGCTTTTGTTTCTAGTTTATCTCTTTCTCTTTTTCTTATTTAAAGAAAAATATATTATTTGCTTTCATTAAGCTTTGTTTTCTATTGTAGTAAGACCACCATGCAAAAAAATATTTTGTTTCATCCAGATCATGTTCATCGTTTTTGTAACAAAAAAATATCAATAATACCCTTAAGTATAGTAAATATTTCATCGTTCTGGTCAATATAACTAATAATATTATTTTTTACTAGTAAAAGATTCTGTACAGCATGACACTGGGGTTTTTATTGCTGACCTAGCAGACATAATCAAGAACAGAAATAATTCTATGAAATGTTTATTAAAATGTTATTGAGTTAAATGCAATCAGCTGAAAGTTGCTAACAAAAATGCATGCTTAATGGAAAAATTCTTTTACTTGAAACATGATTAATCTTTTATCAGAGTAAAAAATGCTTTTTTGAAATGAGAAAATAATGTTTTTTTGTAAACATAAAATAAAATATGTTCAATATATAGCTTTTAAAAAAGAAGGAAGAAGTTGAATGCATCTTAACAAGTTAAAAGATTAAAACTCAAGATAATTGAAGTGTTGAAAATTTATTTGTTCTTAAGCGATAACTTTTGTATGAATAAAGTGAAAAAGTTATTTCTTATGTTGAATTTGTGGCAGGAAAAATAATAAAAAATTTAATTTTAATTTATGCTACATAACGGCAGATGGAAAAATCTTAAATAAAATTATATATTATTAGGGTGACCATCTGAATATTTTTAAGAGAATTTTATAATTTAAAAAAACACGACTAGACTATCAAATTTGATTTTTTCGGAATTTATTTATTTTTTAATTACCTAAACCAGTCGACAATCACCTTAAGTATAAGCAAACTAAATTTTGAACCTATTTTGTTTAATAATTTAAATTCATTTTTAAACTTACCTTCGCATCCATCGAAATTTAATCCAAAGAAAAGTTCGTCACATTCATCACATTTTTGACCATGAACGTTAATTTTGCATTCACATTGACCATTATTTTTGTCACAATTTTGATTTTTTGAGCCATTTAAATTACAATCACATGAAATGCATTTAAGAGAAAAATTTGTATATCCAACGTCACATTGATTGCATAATTTTCCAGTGAAATTTGGCTGACAAACACATTTTCCAGTGACTGAATCACAAATATTATTCACTGCACCATGATCCGAGCATTCACAAATTTCACATCCAACTTGTGGATTTCCAAAATATCCTTTCTTGCATTTTTCACACCGCCAACCTTCTGTATTTCTTTCACATTTCATACACTTTCCAGTAACAGGATCACAAGGATCTCCATTACAATTACATGGTGAGCATTTTGAGCCTATTTTCATTGGATTTCCGTAAAATCCATCTTCACACTTTTCACAGTGATCACCAAAATGACCAACTGGACAGTTTAAGCATAAATATTCATCACTATTTTCCTTCATTTGACATGTTTCACTAAAATTATTTGATTCCTCACTTAAAGGACATTTACACTTTTTACAATCATGAGTAGTTCCTCTCGTTGCATCACCATAAAATCCCACCTCACATTTCTCACAGCTGTAACGGAAATGAAAAAATTGAGCAAGAGTGCTGAAGTTAAAACTAGTAAAGACACAAACCTTTCTCCAGCTGTATGATGCAGACATTCACCACATTTCATATTCACCATATCACATGTTTCCGAATGCCCATTGCAGTTACAAGGAAGACATTTTTGAACTCTCTCATGAGTATTTGTATTTTCTAGAATTGAAATGTGACCAAACATGCATTTTTCGCATGATAAGCCATCATATCCAAGAGGACAGTGACATTTTTCAACAATACTTATATCAGAAGCTTCCTTTGTTTCAACAACTTCATTTGATGTCATTAAGTCACCGGAATATAAGGTTGCACGTTTAAGAATAGCTTCAGCTTGATCAGTATGATAAGTGCCACGAATCAAAATACTTTCTATATCGGTTATGATGGAAACAAATTGAGTTCTTGTGACTGGATCACCTCGATAGTCAGTTCTTCTTAATCTCGTTATTATATCTTTTACATTTTTTGGAACGTGATACCAATTATTTTCTTTTAAAGGCACATCAACACTTGCATTAGAATTTGTGAAAAATCCATCACCATAAGCTATCTTCATTCCATTTTTTCCAATAATTATGAAATTAGGTCCATTTGTTGGTTTTCCGCTAGTATCGCCTCGAACAATAACGTAGTCGATTTGAAAAACAAAATGTGAGCCATAACTTTCTAATCGATTGCCAAGGTAAATTTGCGGGGCTGACCAATAGACAGCTTCAACGTCTGCCAACTCATACATTCCAAACACATAGAATCCAGTATCATTATCTCGGACTGGATATGCAATTTGCGTTTTTGATATATCAGTTACAATCCATCCCTCAAGGGTTTCTATGAAATTCCTGTCGACATGATAACTTTCACATGTTGTATTAATTCCAGAACAATAGCATTTTAAACATCCATCAGGATTTTCATACGTTAGACCAAAATATCCATCTATACAAGTGTCACATCTTTCACCTACAACGTAAGCTTTGCAATGACAAGTTTCTTCACATTCTCCACCTGGAACTGTACCCCGTACATCACAAGAACATTTTTCACAATTACTTCCACCGTATCCAATTGCACAATTGTTACATTTTGGTCCACTAAAACCAGCTTTGCAAATACATTCACCTCCTAATGGATTACAAATTCCAATTGATCCTTTCAAATTACAGTCACAAGGTATGCACGGAATGTCATGATCAGGTTCTCGATCATATGGACGGTAATAACCAGACTGGCATTTTTCGCAATTAATTCCAGTAGTAAATTTTGTGCAATTTACGCAAACACCACCACCGACCATCTTTCCTTTTACATTCTGACTTAAATTTCTCTCATCAATATCAGCATTATATTCACATGAACTTGCATGTCCGTAGCATTGACATTTCTCACATTTATTTTCCTTCTGTGGTGTTCCAGCACGAAACTCTCGTTGATTGAATAATGGACAACACTTATCACAATTTTTACCACATGTATTATGCATACATTCACATTGTGGCAATTTGTTTGCATCATCATTAACTTCATCTTGATTTTCCCGGCATTTCGCTGCATGTCCAAAACAGTAACATCGACCTATTATCATTATTGATTGAACTGAATAGTAGCTACGCTTTTTTAATTCATTCTCATCTGGTGTCCATTTTGGTATGCGATCGCTTTCAAACTCTATCATGTTTTTAATTAAGCCTTGAAATTTCACCCGAATATGTTGAGCTAATGAGAAATTTTGAAGATCAGGAGTGAGAGAGTCATAATTTCTTTGCGACATGACGACAAATTTTGCTTCTCCATATTTCAATCGAACTGTTTCAGAATATTGACTTGTGCATGTGATTTCAAGATTATCTTGTAATGTATAATTGCTATTACGACCAGGTAGATCGTAACGTTTCATGCATTCTTCATTGTTAGTTGCAAAATACTGCCAAGGCTCATAAATTTTTCCATCTATTGATTTTTCTAGAATCCACGCCTTTGGAAGTGGTGATTCAGCTGATTTTATTTTAAATGAATATATTTCATAAATCTGTAATGAAAAGTTTCAGAAGAAAAAAAGATCAGTTAGTTATGGCAGCTTAATAAAAGTATTTCAATATTTGTATCAAAATATAATGTCAACAAATTCAATAAAAAATTCAAATAGTTTTATTATCTTGAAATTAAAAAAAAAATATAAAAGTGAAAAGGTTAAAATATTTTAAAATAAGAATAAATTTTTAATTATTCATTCAAAACCAAAGAAAAAAGCTTTAAACTTCAAAAGGCCATTAATTTCATAACATTAGCCCGTTGATTCTTTAATAAACAAAACATAACAACAAGAGATTTTCTCTCCACATTCTATACAAATTGTGGCGTTTAACCAAAGAGCACATAAAAATGCATATAAAAATTTACATACAAATTGAGATTTCCCATTTTGAAAACATAATCCTCCCTTTTTAAGAAATGTTAAAATTAATTTTGTTGATTTTAAAAATTCATTTCCTACTGGGCTATAGATTCTGCTTTCGATTTCAACGCCAAAACAAAATATAAGAACTATACATTAAGAACGAAAAGTAAAGAATTAAAAGAGAGTCTGCAACAAACTAAATTTAAATTTGATAAGAGAAAAGTGTTGTTTTTTGTATGTCAAATAAGAAGAATGAAGGAACTAAGGTGAATGATATTCCCGCCTTTTAATAATTTTCTTATAAACGCCGACCAATTTATTTTTTTTGTTCTTCTTTTACATCAACAAAAAAATCAAACAACAATAAGACGAGGAATAATGCTAGCAGCAACAAATACTTCGTGTCAATAATGCGTTCTCAAGAAGCTGTGAGAAGCACTGTTTGAAATTATTACAGTAATTGAATTTTCTTTCTACCTCTCTTTATATTTTGCATAAAACTCGTTTTTTTATTTCTTATTTGAGAAGGCAAGTTAAAATTTATAAAATTGGACTATACAATAGCGCATTTTTTTCTATATATATTAATTTTAATTTTTTTAAATTTTTTTTGAATATAAGCAAAAATTTTTAGGGTTGTTTTAGAACTATTTTCTCGAAAAAACCTAGCAAATTGAAGAAAATTTCCCTCTAGTGGTGTGTATCGACATTCAAAACACCCTCCTAGATATGCCCCTAGTAACAAGTTAGTACGTATTTATATCTAGTTCTTACTAGTTAGTAATATATATTTTAATTATAAACTGAAAATTTTTATTTAGTTTTCCCTAATTTTAATGTCCATAAGGGTCCATAAGCTCAATTTTCATTAGTTTCAGCTAATTTTAAACAAATAAGTTGTAAAATAATTTTTATTAACACAAAAATACACAAAAATTAAGTAAATACTTCAATAAACATTGAAACAGAAACAAAACGAAAACCGTAAGAATTATTTTAAGAATTTTTTATAAATCATTTAACAAATTCCATATGATATTGACTTACTGGTGGGTTAATTAAACAAGCTTATAAGTAAAAACAGTAAGTGGCTTATTTCTTTCATAGACCTCTTTTTCAACTCTCAATTTGTTTATAAACAAACTTCAAATTTAACATTGCACTGAGTATATAAGGGTCCAAACAATTACTCTTTAAATATTTTTTTGTATGTAAATATTTGTTATAAATAACCTGTCTTCTTTTATGTTCTTTTCCTCAGAAGATGATAGCGCGGCAGCGCAATATTTAGGTATAATAAATTAGTGTTTTTACAAATTCATTCTCATTTCTTTTTTATATTTTCGTAGACAAGAATATCTCAACAATCATTAAACTCACATCCCTACCCAAAAAGTAAATTTTTTATAATTTCAATTATTGTTAGATAAATATTTACAAGTAGATGCGGTGTCTCTATGTTTTCAAATATGAACGAAGTGAAATAAATTTGACATGATTAAACGATGCATAATGAATATTAATTTTACTGAGATTAATTATATTTGACATTCTAGGAATGAACAGTTAAGAAATACTTAATTATGATTATAATATTCTTAGGTATAGGTAATTTTTTTTAAAAGACTAAATTACAGCATGAAGCAATCAAAAATGTGGCAAGCATTTTGTTTGCTTCCAAATAAGGATATGGGTTGTTTTAATTATGAATATCTCAAATTTATATGATTTTTATTTTGAACAAAAAGAACAGAAGAGCGAAAACATTTTAATTTTTCTCAACTTTGTCTTCACTCTTATCTTCGATGTCCTTAAAAAGAATCGAAAGCAAAGAAAAGTGAAGAGAGAAAAAGAGATAGATAAATACAGACAGCGATGTACAAAATTTATTACGGAATGCTACTGCTAGGTAGCCAGTAGATAAAATAACAAAGCACACATATATATTCTCAAAAGAATTCAAAAACAGAACAAAGCAAAGACTACAAAATCAGTCAGAAATTCTTTATATGGGAATAATTGATCTTTAGTTTGGAATCTGCTCGTTACTTGCCACTGCCATTGCTCTTGTTTTGACTTTATATGGACAAAAAAAAAGTTTTATTATTTTTTCGGTAATTGGTGCATTTTTTTCAAAGCTGAACATAAAAAATAATTGGATAGAAATGGATATGTGAAAAATGTAGGCATGACTAAGCAACGCAAAATACACGAAAACTATGTACACATTCTATTGAATCTTTCTTTTTCAAAATGAAACTATAAAATTACATGTCGTTACGTCTCAACATTTAAACGACAATTCAAATAAATTACTTAAAACATATCACGAAAAAAAAAAGATTTTTACTTCCATTTTAAACTTGCAAAATAATGTAATGCTTGATTCCTAATGGAACTACAATTACACACTAAGGTCAAGTTTAAAGTTTAAAAACATTTTCATTTGAAAAGTTTACTTCAAAAAGTGTAATTAAACAATTTATTAGAAGTTTTTTGTAAAGTTGTTTCCTCGATCCAAAACAAGAGGAGACCATAAAACGACATTTATCCACACACACAAGATATATCGGTTCCTTTTTTGGACCATTTTAATATTCTTGTGCATTTGATTTAACTTCTTGTTTATTCCACTTTAACTTCTTCTCTTTTTCTCTCTGATAAGCAATTGCAGCTAACTGTTTTATTACATGCATGTATACTGTTAATGTATGTTGATTATTGAGTAGCTAATTAGTAATTTAAGGAGCAAGAATGATATATTACATTCCACACAGAATCAATGCATCAAAAAACAATTATCTGCTTTTATGGTTATGACTGTGATGGATGTGCAAGTTATAACAGGGATTACAGATTAAATATGAGCGTGAATCGTAGGGTAATTAAAATTAAATCGAACTTATGTACAATAAAATTTATGTTAGCATCATGGAGCACATAGAGTCATTAAAATAAAATTCTTTAAGATTCATAATAAAAGCGCTCAAAACTTCGGAAGTTATATGACTGTGCAGCATAATTCAATCGAAACCAATTTAAACCTTTAGATTCAATAAGAAGAAAACGTTACAGATTTCAATTCTTCACAGCCTATCCATTTAATAATTTGATACGCATATGACAGAAGGTTGAGCCCGTTTCCACTTATTTTAATTATATACATTTAGTAAAGCTTTTAAATACTAAGTTCTGTTAGTTTTCAACTACTTTCTAATATAGGATTGGAATTGCCATTGTTGAAACTATATATATAAGACATGACAGTGCGAATTTCAATTTCTACAACTATATAGTTTGTATCGTAACAATAAAATTCAATTAAGTGTAGCAATTTGCTAACAAAGATAGCAAATTTAATAGCGAAAAATTTTGAACAAAACTTATTAATGGTATTTTTATATCGATCTATATTAGTAGCATGCTTTCTGAAGCACGACGCACTGTTGTTTGAGAAAAACTGAGCTATATACTCTCCCCTTCCTATCATCCTAATCACATTATGCATTTCCAAATTTTATAAAAAAAATTCTTTGCTTTTCTTTCCAGATGTGCTAACTACAATAAGAAGTGCGATCACCATCGGCACGTATTGTAACTGTTCGTTTTTATATTGGGAAACTAAACAAAAAAATATTAGAAAACAAATATTTAAAGAAAATTTTTGTTATAACTGAAATTGAAGCCCATCAATGACCCAAAGAAAATTTTTCATCATTCAACAAACATCATTGACTTAGTAATCAATTCAACATCTCATTCTATTATATGCATCATCATATCATAGCCAGAGGACAAGAATATATGAATAAATATATTTATAAATATACTCGCCCTTAATTCAATTAACTTTTTTATGTCTTCTTCTTCATTTCATCAACCATTCTTGTTGATTTTAAATTGATATCGTTTCTGAAGAGAGTAAAGCTATGTCGAAAATCAATAAATAATATTTACAGTATAGACCTCCCGTGAAAGAAAAAATTTCTCAAATTAATTTTTTGGGAGATTCATTAGACTCGTTTGTTTGCTAAGTGTACAGCATCTTTCGTCTTTGACTTTGTGCAATGCATCAAAAGAGCTAATATAGTTAGGGCTTTACTAGGTGTGCAATGTGGTATGCCAATAGATCAATTGAATTTATATATTTAAAATGCGTCTTAGTCTTCTGAAACTTCTGATCCTTGTAAAAACTCTACAAGATTAACGATGCTTGTTCACAAATTTTCAAAGAGTAAACAAGTTGTAATTTGTATATTGATTATTTTTTAATCTTCAGCAATAAATATTGTCTCCATATATGTTTACGTTGTAGTAAACAAAATCAGTGCAAAGGATGAAAATATCTGATTAGATGCGCTTGTACGATTATCAAGTGAATGAATTGCCGTTCTACTTTAACTAGTCTGAATATCATAGAGATTGTGAATGTTTTGATATTTTATTAAAAATCTTCTCTTGAGGTTTAATTTTGAATCACTAAGCAGCAAATCAACTACAAATATTTCTTATGGAAATTTTGCAAAAAAAACTGAATTAAATTCAATTTTTTGAATTAATCATTATCCCTGAAATTAATGTAATGATGATGATGCATTGATATTGTGACTTTCTTCTGCATTTACGAATGCAAGAACTGAACTTTATATTTATAGAAATAATAAACAATAAAAGAGATGAAGAATAAAGCAAATTGTATGTGGTTTAAAGATTAAGATTGATGATTACTCTGAGGTTCTTTTCTCATACTTTCATTGAACCCATAAATGAACTTGCCCATTGAAATGGAATTGCAAAACATGGCAAGTCAAAAGGTTTAAGTGTTATGTAAATGCACGGTATGTTTCTTAATGAAACCATTAAACTTCCGCCGCAAACTTTTGAATATGAGCGAGAGAAAAGAAAATAGATGTTGAGAAAGCAATTCTACAAAAATAGACATGAACTTGTGCATCACATATATTTTTATGCATCAATGCATAATCATAAAGTAATACGTTGAGGAATGTCTGAGATTCAGTTCACGGAAATAGAACGACATAAATGAAAATTTCCTCAAACAGAATAAAAGAGTCATAAAAAAATCTATTTACACAAAAAAAATTTAGACGTAGAGTTTATTTTTTGATACACGACAATTTTAAATAGAACTCATGCGCTTCTTCTTACAAATGCTATATTTACAAATGCTTTCGAAATACATGCATTAAATACTAGCGTTAAATGTTTACCATGTGCAAATTTCTGTGCAATGATTCAAGATTAAAATGAGAGAAAATGTTTTTTGTTTGTTTGAATCAGATGAAGTTTTAAACTTCCTCAATGTGATTTTGATGAATAAAAATTGGGTTTCGTCGCTAGACCAAAAACTATTTTTTATGACAAGATATGAACAATTTTAAACATTATTTATTTTTATTATAATAATAAATTATTCCAAAAAAGGCCTTAACAGACAAGAAGCATGATTAGTGATACAATACGGAACTACTCAGAACGATACGGCACCACTGAGTATGTTCCTGTCTGTTAGGATCAAAATTTTAATTGAGAGAATTATTCAATTTATTTTTAATTTAATTGTTCGAAAAAATAGAATTTTTATTCAGTGAAAGAAACAAAAGAGAAAATGAGCCATAACTTATTCCAATTAAAATGTCTTTTAGTTTTTTCTTTCTTTTAAGGTATTTTTTTTAGTAATCAAAAGATCTCTCTTTCTTTTCAAATCCTTTCTTTACTGAAAAATTGATCGACATTTTAAAAGGCCTCAAGTGACATACTGAGCATTTGAAAGCACTTCTTAAATAAAAATAAAAATTTTAATGAAATGATTGAAAAATCCTTCAGACAATGAATAAATTACAGCTATGTATGCAGGGGTCGTTCACTTTTTACGTCCATTATTATATGGGGTTTTCAGATCCCCTCCTCGGTCACCTCGTCACAAAATTTCTCTCAGTTTTTCTCAAGTGTCATAGTGATGTAAGTTCTACAACTGTCCCCACTCCCTTCTAAATGCTGGACGTCATAAGTGAATGACCCCTGTAAATGCTTCCACAACTTCTTTCTTCAAATTTAATGGAACTATATCTTCATGATTTACGAAAAATGCTCAAATTATTCTAATTGGGCAAAAACTGCATCATGTGTATGAAGTAGGAATTCTTTGAAAAAGTTAATCTTCATTAATTTGTGTTTCCTCTTTTATGTCTTGATACAAATTTTTTTCAGAATTCATTTTTTGATTCAGTTTTTAAAATACTATTTATGACTAATTTTATTGACAATATAATTTAAAGGTAAATCCTCACCTGTCCTAAATCAATGTCAATTGTTACAAATTCATGTGCATTATCAACAGCTAATGATGGGCTTTGCCAAAATGAATGTGAGCCATCAATTGCATTTCTTATCGGATGACTTAAATCAGGATCTGAAGAATCACAAATTTCGCACATTGATTGTTGCCTGTAAGGATATTTAAGCATTAATCAATAGAACCTGAAATTTCGATTAATACATACCTTGGTGAATAAATATCAGCTAATCGACAAAATTCCTCAACTTGGCTGCCACATGTTGAATTTGCTGTAATTTTAGCTTTTATTGCAATATTAAATGGTTTTGGAAATAATCCACCATTCGGTGATGATTCAACAAAGCGTTGAAACGGATGTGTACTGTCTGGTAACTGTCGCAAATCTGAAAACAAGTAAAAATAATTTGTATTAATGCATTTGATTATTTTTTCTTCTTTTCCAACGTAATTAATGACGCCATTTATTATAATAAATGATCCGATTTTTCCTTCTGTTTCATTTTACCACGTTTTTCTTAACTTGCTTTCTTATCTGTTTGTCTGTTTATCTGTTTGTCTTGGGCAAATCTTGCAATCGATTTTTCGACCACTTCTACTGCTCCAATCGAGCTAAAAAATTTTATGCATATGTATTTTCGATGACAATGCAATATTTTAACCATTATGGGTTACAGAAATGCTTAATTATATTATAATTAATTTATTAAAATTTTAAATGAGAAGAAAATCCAATATCAGTGATGTCATTTTCTCATGGACATCCTTGAATAAATTTGAATTTCAAAAACCGTTTAAATAGTAATAAACGCAAGAGGTCTTTGATTTGCATAATTGCTTAATAATGAAAAATCGTATACAAATCAAAATTATGCAAATTCAAAGTATAGAAATGTGATTGTTTGCATTTTACATACGAAAAAAGCAGCTTAAAATAAATATTTGTATAGAAAAACCTTCATTATGTCAATAAAATTTCCTGAAAAATGAAAATTTATGAATAGTGGACCCCTTAACTGTAAACAAACATCCCAAAATTTAATAATATTAAATTAATTTAATTAAAATAAGTTTAAGTGAGTGGAATTGACATTTTAGTGAACAAAAAGATAAAAAAATAAAGTGGAAGAAGTCTAAAAATTAAAAATATAAATATTAAGCGGTGATAAAAGTGGATATTTGTGATTGAAGATATTTGAAGTGAAGAGATATTGAAGTGAGGAAAAATTAATAACATTACATTTAAAAGTGACAAAAAACAGTTTGAACGGTAAGAGTCAGTGTGATAAGGTAAGATTTCATTTTCTATTAGTTATGCCGGAAACTGCTACGCAGAAAAAACGACGTTTAGAGAAAGCTAAAGCTAAACGTAAGTTGAAGCGTTCACTGGAATCTGCGGAAGAAAAGAAGGCACGATTGTCAAAACGCAGACAGCTTTCGGAAAATGAAAGTGAACTTCAGCTTGCTTCTCGACGTACTCGTGACAATGAACGGCATGCTCAAGCTAGGCTGATTGAATCTTGCGAATATCGCAGGGCTCGTCTAGTTGCGCAAAAAGAACGTCAAAGTCAATCAAGACTGATTGAAACTTACGAACGTCGTAGGGCTCGTCTTCAACGAGACAAGGAATGGCATACTCAAGCTCGTGCGGTTGAAACTGCTGAACAACACAGTTACCGTCTTGCTATACAAAGAGAATATCAATCTCAAGCTCGTGCGGTTGAGACTGATGAAGAACGCAGTTACCGCCGTGAACTCGATAATCAACGACAAGCTGTTGCTAGAGCAAATGAAACAGATCAGGAACATAGTGTTAGATTATTTCGAGCTCGTCAAGCTTATGCTCAACGTTCAGGCGATGAAGAAGAGTTCTATCGTGTCTCTAACACATTCTGCGATAGAATTTGCGACATTTGCCTTAAACGTTGCTATCCAAATCAGGTAGTTAACTACCGTCTGGATACTGATAAGCCATATTTACCTCCGGAACTTTTAGATAAAGGTATCCTTGAGGTTTGCCATAGATGCAATACGCATCTTAAAAATGGACGTAAGACTAATGCTCCTCCTAAAGCTTACTGGAATAACTTATATCCAGGAGATATTCCAGATGAAATTAAAGCTTTGACAGAGGTTGAAAGAAGACTCTTATTAAGAGTCGTGCCATTCGTCAAAGTCATTAAACTTGATGGACGTTTCGGCCAATGGTCATTCAAAGGCCAAGCTACATTGTTTGCTCTTGACATTTTTCAGGTTAGCGAAAAGCTACCTGATATGTTACCAAGAGCAAGTGATGATCTAAGTGTAGTTGTAGTTACAGAGACTCTCGAGAACTTAAATGTCACGAGAGATTACACAATTAATCGTGAGCGTGTTTTCACAGCTTTACGATGGCTTATCACAAATAATCCTTTGTATAAAGACGTTACGATCAATGATTCTGTTAGACTTGATCAAAACGACATTGTACGAGTTGTTCCTGCAGCACAACCACAACAACAGAACAATGAACGGGAAAGCAATTTGCAAAGTAGTTATAAACCTCTTAATAAATCCCGAAAATCTGGAATTGTGCGTGCTTCATGGAATCAGGGTAACACTACAGTGTTTCCTGAATACGCAGGCATTCAATGCTTTGCAATGGCTCTAGCAAACATAGTTAGAGCAGCAATCCTTCATCCAAGTCAATGGAATAAAGACATTTTGGATGAAAATATGATTGCAGGAGATGGAATATATGCAGAAATCCGCATTAAAACTGATCTCGGTTTGGCGGGAGCTTTTCCAATACCTCCAAATGGATATCTAGCATTAAAAAATCTAGATGTCATTAAAAATGACTTCCTCATGTTTGATGAAGCATTTTCCCTTGACTATGATGATGACTGGCTCTGTCAAGGAAATTTAAACGATAAAATGAATGACGGCGATGTTGCAAAGACACTTCTGAATGCTTTTAGAGAACTTTTCTCCAATCATAAAGCGGGAGTTCTAATTGCTCTGTCAAAGTCGTTTGGTCTAATGAAATATGATGAGAAATATTACTTCACTGATTCTCATTCATGCGGACCAGCAGGCAAAGCACTTGAAAATAATACCGGTGTTGCATGCGCAATTGAGTGTGACACGATTGAAGAACTTCATCGTGTTGTTAGACGCACTCTTAAGTCTCAAAATGAATTATTTTGTATTCATTATATTGATGTAAATGTAAGAGGCAATATAATGAATATGGAAGACTATTTGCGACAATATGCACCTGAACAACAAGCTTCTATAACTTTTGAGCCAGAGCCAAATCATGAAGTGTTGTCTCAGCATATGCATATTCAGACATCTCTCATGGGTCCAATTGACGCAGTTCAGCCTGATGTTGAAGATGAACTGATTGAGAGTGAAAATGTTAATGAAATCGTGCGTAAAACAAAGGACAACATTGTCAATGTTAACCACGAGAAGAAAGCCGAGGAATTCGCTTGGTATCATCTATTTCCCTATGGTAAGAATGGATTGAATGAGAACCGTCCAGTTCGAATCACTCCATTAGATTACTATCAATCTAGAATTGAGGGATTAGATACACGATATCAATCAAAAGAATACTTGTTTTATGCTCTCTCTATGTTTGAATATAGTAGAATCCAGTCTACTATTGCAGCTTGCTGCAAAAAAGTTCAAGGACGAGAAGGAGTTGTCGAAGACATCCATCTCTACTTGAAAAACTTGAGAGGTTCAGCAGCATATTGGAAAACAGCCAATAACGAATTAGTTGCTCAAATTCGTTGCCTTGGTCCACCAACATGGTTCATTACATTAAGTTGTAATGATTTGAACTGGCTTGATATGCGTAAAGCTTTACTTATTGCTGATAATCGACCAGATGTCGATCCAAGTAGCATAAGTTTGGATGAAGCTCAACGATTAATTGAACTTTACCCAGTAGTTGTTAGTCGACACTTTATGAGAAGAGTAAATGCTTTCATAAAGTTCATTAAGAACAACAACGACGCGCTTGGTGGTAAAGTAAAAGATTACTGGTGGCGAATCGAATTTCAGAATCGAGGCAGTCCTCATGTTCATATGGTAGTATGGATTGAGAATGCACCCTCATTTGAAACTGATGAAGGAATTAAATTGATTGATGATGTGATATCATGTCATTTACCTTCTGAAGATGAAAATCCAGATCTTCATCATTTGGTGAAAAAGAACCAAATGCATCGCCACACCCATACTTGTCATAAAAACAATTCGGTAAATTGTAGATTTGGCTTTCCTCGTCAAGTTTCTACACAAACCAGAATGGTTCCTCAGACTTCTGATGAATTTATTCGAAATGGTGGACGAATCTGTACTCTTAAAAGAGGAATTCAAGACAGATACGTGAATAATTATTCACCTTCGATCCTCAAGTTATGGAATGGCAACATGGATATTCAACCTTGTGGATCCAATGAGGCTATTGCACATTACATAGCAAAATATATCTCTAAATCTGAACCAACAAATGTGAATCCAAGCATTGCACTGGCTATTAGAGAAATTCGAAGAGAAGAAACAAATGTCTCTCGAAAATTATTTAGAGTATGCATGCGAATATTAAAAGAAAGACACATTTCTGCATGCGAATGTGCCTTTAGACTATGTCATCTGCCACTACGAGGAAGTACTCGAAATTGTGTTTTCCTCAATGCTCGAAAACCTGAGCAACGATATCATGTTCTCAGATTCGAGGAAAACAGAGCGACAGGAGTATGTTCAAGCATATTTGATCGATATGTAAAGCGTCCAAGAAATCATCCTGATTTCAATTTCGAGGAAATGTGCTTACTTGAATTTGCAATGCTTTTCGAGCCTCATTATGGCAAACGCAATGAAATTACTGAGGAGAGTGTTGATGCAGAAGTTGAAGATGATCTCGAACCTGAGCAACCAAGACAAAGAAGAAAGTATATCACTCTTACAGATGGATCAAGAATGGTTATAAGAAAAGTTCCAGCAGTTGTACGGGTACCATACTTTATGATGCACAATGATCCAGATAACTACTTCTACAGCCTGCTTCTCCAATATGTGCCTTTCTTCAATGAAAATGAGCTGATCGATGAATACAACAGTCCTCGAGAAGCATTTTTAGCGCGAGAAGCTCAATTAAAGGAAACAAGTCTATACATGGAAACTTTCCGTGAACGTGATCGACAGTTGGAGAATGCATTTAATCAGGCTCGAGCATTTGATATTCTAGAACAACCTGAAGAATTTCTCGAAGCAGAACTACAGGAAGAAATTCCGGATCATGGCATGACCGATGAGCAGTTCTCAGCTGCATGCGCAGCAATGAATTTAAAGCAAAGAGAACTCTTTACTTTAGTCACACGTAGCATTCAGGAACAACTGAATGGTAGCACTCGCCGTTTGCGATTGTTTGTCACCGGTGGTGCTGGTGTTGGTAAGACCTATACATTTAATACTTTGACCAACCAAGTCAATAGATGTTTTGGTCGAAAACCTGTTAAAGTGGCAGCTTTAACTGGAATTGCTGCAAAATTAGTGAATGGCACAACGCTTCATAGCTTACTGAAGTTACCTGTACAAAGAGATGGCTATGTTTCAGCAGACATAGCACCTTTATCAGGAAATTTCTTGAGAATTATGCGTCAACAATGGAGAGAAATTGAATTCATCTTTATTGATGAAATCAGTATGGTTCCATATGAAATGTTGTGCAATATCGATTCACGATTAAGACAAATCAAGAGTCAGGAGGATAAACCTTTTGGTGGTCTTAATATAATCCTCTTTGGAGACTTGATGCAATTGCCGCCATGTAAAGGTGCTCAAGTCTTTCAACAACCTGAACGGTTATATCCAGCACCACATTTATGGAGACTCTTTTCTCTTGTTGAATTAACAGAGAATATGCGTCAGCAAGGAGATACAAGATTTGCTGATCTCCTTAACGCATTACGAGTTGGAAAACTCAATGCTCAACATCTCGATCTACTAAAGACGAGAATATTAAAAGAAGCTACCGGTGAATTTGCTTTAAATAAAGCAATTCGCATTTTCCCATTGAGAGAGCAGGTAGAATCTTATAATCGTTCTGTTCTTGACTTTTATCGAGCTCAAGGCGAGAAAATTTATAAAATTCGTGCTCAAGATCAAATTGTTGATGCAAGAAATGCTGAACGTGTCAACATGGAAACAGCAGTATCCAGTGATATTAATAAGACTGGAGGCTTGCCGAAAGAGTTGGAATTATTCGTAGGTGCAAGAGTTATGCTACGATCCAACATTGACCTAGCAAAGGGTCTTGTAAATGGCGTTATGGGTAACGTAACGGAAATAATTTGGCCTCATTTCCGAAGAGACCAAATGTACGAAACTGATGTTCCTTCGGTTCGTATTGACTTTGGACGCGATGGAATTCACATCATTGAGCCTCGCTCTATACAATTTCCTGCCAATTACAACCAAGGAACAGTTGAGCGTCGAATGTTACCGTTAATCCTTTGTTGGGCATGTACTGTTCACAAAATGCAAGGCTGTACATGTGACTTTGCAGTAGTTTACCTTGGATGTAAGCTTTTCGCACGAGGACAGGCATATGTTGCATTGAGTAGAGTGCGTTCTTTGGATGGACTACGCATCATGGAACTGGATTGCGCCAAACTCACTAATGCAAAATGTACGTGCAACGAATCTGCAATTCTAGAAATGGAAAGAATGCGCCATTATCAGCCTCCAGATGATGGTGATTAATTTGTTTCTTTCTTTTCTTTTCAGCATTTTATGTTTTTTGTCTTTGTTGGTGTTTGTTTATATGTATTTGTGTGTGTTTGTGTTGGGTCTAGAGTATGATGCGTCATATATGTAACTTTATATTACACTTAGCCTCTCATACTCATCAATGCCCCACCTTCACGTGGTTAGACCTGTTACTCCAATTGTTTATGGAAACCAAGTGGGCATTAAAATTAATTTATCTATTCTAGCAATAAAGAATTGAAGTGGAGTCTAACACTACTGTGATCTATAACAGTTGGACGAACGAAGCGTAGCGAAGTGGAGTCCAACACTACTGTGATCTTTAACAGTTGGACGAACGAAGCGGAGCGAAGTGGAGTCCAACACTACTGTGATCTATAACAGTTGGACGAACGAAGCGTAGCGAAGTGGAGTCCAACACTACTGTGATCTTTAACAGTTGGACGAACGAAGCGGAGCGAAGTGGAGTCCAACACTACTGTGATCTTTAACAGTTGGACGAACGAAGCGAAGCGAAGTGGAGTCCAACACTACTGTGATCAATAAACTGTCAACTTATTATCAATCATATGAACAAATAAGTAAAATATTTGATTTTTAGTCTAAAAGTTATATTTATGGTATCTGGAAAATGTAGCAATAACTTTAATAGTGAGCTGTATTTCAAATGACATTTTTTTAGAGAATAATCTCTCAATAATTAACAATTTCATCAATTATTCAACAATAACTTCAAAGAATCTCAATGATTACTTTGATCATAAATAAATCTTAAGAAATGTTAGGATTTTATTCAACAGTATCATCGAAAGACTAAAAAGTAGAAAATAATTTATATATAAAAAAATATTTTTTTTAAAAAAAACCACGTTTTTCCCGTGGACTAAAAAGTAGAAAATAACTTTTATTTTGTATTTGTCAGATATTAATTGTAAATTTTCAGATTTTATTTTAAAAATTTTATCCTCTTCCATGAATTCATGATCGTCTATGAATTGCGAATAAGTACACTTCAAAATTATCGTATAGTTCGACTACTAAAAACGTGGGCGCATTTTATAAGAAGTAAATTAAGAAATTTCTATACTATACAGTAATGCTGAATTTCTCAATTGAAATTTAGTAAATTTGAAACCCTGATTAAATTTATAACTTCTTATAAAATGCGCCCACGTTTTTAGTAGTCGAACTATACGATAATTTTGAAGTGTACTTATTCGCAATTCATAGACGATCATGAATTCATGGAAGAGGATAAAATTTTTAAAATAAAATCTGAAAATTTACAATTAATATCTGACAAATACAAAATAAAAGTTATTTTCTACTTTTTAGTCCACGGGAAAAACGTGGTTTTTTTTAAAAAAAATATTTTTTTATATATAAATTTTTAATACAACCCATAAAAAATCATGAACTTGAAAATAAAATGAATGTTTTTTGTTAGTCGGAGAGAATTTTGTTGTGGAGTGAATTTGACATGGTTTTTTTGTGTATTTCAAGTAGCGACTTATGTTCTTGTCTTTTTTTGTGAAAGAATTTGTAAACATGCTGCTTTGATGAAAGTGTGTACATAATTTGTAATTTATAAATGGAAAGATTAAGAATTCTTATACGGGTTTACTTCTTTTGGTTTGAAAAAAATCTTATCCTAAATTTTTCATGTCATTATTTTATTCAAATTATATTAAATGCTTAACGAAAGGATAAACTGGGACACACAAGTTGTTGTGTTATATCAACGGAACATTTGTGTTAACATATAATAATATTTATGTTTATCTGTTTTTCTTCGTCATTCACTCAAGATCTATGAAGCTTAAGAGAGAATAAAATCAACCATAAATTTCTTTTCTTTATTGCATTCGATCGTCATTAAAATGAAGGAAGGCATCTCGATTATTTTCTTTTAATCCTTTTTCTTCTATTTTGTTTTGTTAAACTTTAACCACTTAAATTGATATAAACATTTCATGTTTTTTTGGCTCTTTTGTTAAAGAATTGAAAACAACTAAGTTAAGAATTGTGTAAAAACCAAGGTGATGTTCAACATAAAAGGAAGCGAGAATGTATCTCATGTATCATGATGAAATTTATGTTATTATGTTTCGTATTTTCAACAGCTCTGTGTTGCTTTTTTGATTTCTTCCTAGAATTTATAGTATGAAGGATTTCTCATTTTTTTGAAAGATAATAAATTGAAGGAGTGAAATTTTTGAGATATTTCAAAACAAATATTTCTAGTCTGAAGCTATTTTGATGCTGTTTCAAGTGTATAGCAAGAGTTTGCATTTTTTTATAATCTTGAATTTAAGAAAAAATTTAAAATTCAAGAATAATTTTTTTAAAAATTTTATTTGCAACTTTAATTAAAACCTGTTTCTACATCTTCTTAAAAAAAATTTATTTCAACTTTAATATTCCTGCAAACTATGAGTCACTAAATGTCAACAATGAGGAACTACTTATTCCTTTCCAAGAAGAAAGTGGAAATAAAAATAAAATTATTTTAAACATCATAAGAATTATTTCAAAAAATATGCCCAAAAGCTACAAACTCAGCGAAATAAATAAGTACTAATTATTTTTATGTTGGTGACGAAAACAATGAGAGAGAAAATACAATTTTTAGAGAAAACAACTGAAACAGACATAAAAATAGCTTGACACAAAACAAAATTCTCTAATTTGCTTATTCTTTCACTCATCTAATTTGTTTATAGCGCTAACAAAAAGTATTTATCATATGGCATATTTGTTAACGAACAAACTATTTTTTTAATAGAATTCCTTTTTGTGAATGAACTAGAGAAAATGAAAAGCCCGTAAAAAACAAAAAAGAAGCGATAGAAAAAAATATATTATATTTTATGAAATTTTTCAGTCAATCAGCATTCAATTTCAATATAATATAGCAAACTGTTTTTAAAAAATATATAAATCGAACAAGAATATGAATCATGAAGGTTCTTTTACCAGATATCTTTAATTAGCCATTTACATATAAGAAACTTATTCCAGTTGAATGGATAGTTTCGTTTTAGCTTTTGATATAAAAATAAATTTTAATATAAAATTCAAGAAGATTACCGGCTAGAGATACGTCGTTACGATACACATACGATATATGTTTCATATGGTATGCATTGACCACATTTATTGGCATCTTTTTATATTGTATTCTTCTTATTCATTTGTTGTTATTTCATCGTCATATAAGGGAACTTACGTGTATATCGATGCAGTTAAACGTGACAACTCATGGGAATGCTGAGAACTTATCTTGCGAAAAATAGTGTTTTTATAATTTAGTAAAGATATAACTCTATCATTTTTTTTGCCAATTATAAAGATGCGATATTTGTTTTATGACTTTATGTAGCAGAATTTATTCTATTTTAAAAATGATTCTTTTTAAATATTTTGAAATATACAACAAAAAAGTAAGAAGAAAGTATGTATATAAATTGAATTCAATTAATACATATCGAGTAAATTAAATTAAACGTGCTAAGTGAGTTGGTTGAAATTATTTAGAATGTAAAAAGTGTGAATTAAAGAAAAATGAATCTTCACAGCTACAACAAAAAAGCAACTTTTCTTTCAATTACAATTTCCAAGATTTGTTATAAATTTCCTTTGAAATTATCATGTCTATGTCAATAATGAATGTAGATAGATATGTGGATGTACATAGTGTGCAACGAATATGCAAACATTTAAAGCATATAAACATTACAAATTGTATTTGAATAACATAAACAAAAAAAATGTATGAAATGAGAGCGTAGAGGGAGAGGAGGTGGAAGAAGAAAAATATCTTTGTTTATCTTCATTGCCACAAGAAAATGCGAATGATGAATCATTCAAGAATCATGATTATGTTGTATGTTAGTGAAGTTTAACTAGATCGCATCGAAGTAATCTTTCACTTCTTTTTATCATGTAAATTAAAGTGGCGCATGTCTGTGCATATAATGACGATGAAATTTCATCTTCGTGCAGTCATAAAAATTACAATTTTACTGCAACATTAACACTTTTGAAATGCATCAAAAGATGAATATAAAAAACGCAAAACTGAGCCTAGAGGCAAAACATCATTTCCTTCTGCTTCTTTTCCTATATTATTTATTTTTTGTACAATAAAAAAAGCAGAATAGAGTCGAGGAACTGCGGCAGCTCTTTATTGTCATTTCTTCACAATGTCTACTTGTGATAAATTCTTAAGAGATAAGAAAGAGATTTGAATCAATTTTTTACGCTACTTCACGAAATTCCTGCTTTTATTCCTAAAACAAATGCGACATAAGTAGCATTAAAGAAACATGCAGGTAGATAGCCGATTTTCTAGTTATGCATTGCCATTTTTTTCTTGTAGCATACTTTTAATGTCGATTCTCTTCCTCACACATGTTCTTTTCTTTACAGTAATGCCAATGAAGAAGATCTGATTCCAGGTATCTAATTTGTAACGTTGAACACATTTTTTTTTGTTTTGGTTTCTTTTCAATTCTCTTCATTTTCTCTTCGTTAGTTTTTTGCTATTGTGTTAAAATTTTAAATGCCTACATAATAATTTTTATAAATGCAAAATTATTTTATGGCTATGGATCATTTTGTGCACAAATTATACTAGAGTAATTTCATACTTTATGCAATAGTCACTCACTAAAACAATAAAAAATATTTAAAATGTGGAATGAATAAATATAAAAGATTTCATCGCATATGCTAATGAAGTGTGACAAAACTGAAAGAAGAAAAATGTGTTTAGTTAGAAAATAGCATCACGAGAATAAGAAGACACAATGATTTATTTTACACGATTGAATTAGCACGTAACTAATTGTTTTAACATAAGTTTCTTAAAGCTTTTGTTTCCAACAAGGCATGAACACACAGTATAGTTTTTATATTGATGGTTTTTGTGTAATTAAGGCTAAGAAAGATTGCTTACATTTAGATAACATTTCATTACAACATCACAAATGAAGAATTTTAAATATCTCATAGGATATGACCTTTCTTTGCCTTACAATTTTTATCCTCCTTCCAGTCAATACGGAATTTGATATATTTAACTAAAAAAGTTTTTAATTCCTAATTTAACATTTGATATTCAAGACTAATTTAATTTGAATAAGCAATGTTTTGGTATTTAAGAAACTAATTTGCATTAAAGCAAGGGTGTCCATCTGTGCACATTTTGGAGGGGCAATTCCATTTTTACAACAAAAATCTCGCGTACAACTTTGAACATCTCTTTTTACGAAGTACAAAAATTCATCAAAAAGTTGAATCCATGCAAATATTAGCATCTCTCGCTTTTCGTTAATTAAAGTCAAGCAAAGTCGCATTTTGGTCAATAGTCGATGACCAACCTATATTAGACCAAAATATATTGTATCATTTTATGACATTTTATATCCTTAGGGTTCATTCATTTATAATCTAAAGCTAAACATGACCATATGTATGGAAGTTGATATAAGTTAATAAACTTAAAGTACAGTCATAAGGCTATTTACAATGAAATAAGTAAATAAAATAATTCGTTATCCCTCAGTACCCCTTAGTATCACGCAACATCCGAATGACGTGTTATTTTTCAAACATTTTTGTGACAGATGGGGGAAGGGGTTTAAAAGCTGAACTCCAAATTAGATCAGATTTTGTAAAAATCCTAGTCGAGTTTGAGCTGTATGAAGAAATTCTATTATTTGAGGGACATCATTTATAAATGACCCACCTTATACATCTAAATATTATAAGTTCACAATTCACTAATCGTTTCATTTGTATTTTATTTTGACTGAATTTTTATTATAATTTGTCAAACCTCATAAAACCGAAAGTTTTATCTCAATGCACTTGAGTTTCTTTGGCTCACGAGTGAAAGATAAAATTTTGCAAAAAAATCTTCATGGACGAGAATAATCATCACCTGTGGTTTTTTGTATTTTTTAACCCATAAAATTTTTTTTTTC
This sequence comes from Chironomus tentans, assembly GCA_963573255.1. NCBI lineage: Eukaryota > Metazoa > Arthropoda > Insecta > Diptera > Chironomidae > Chironomus > Chironomus tentans. The sequence goes on from OY754302.1 coordinate 25,437,789, forward strand.
GTTCCTCTTCCTTTTCGATCATATTCTGTAGTATTTTATGATTGTTATTATATTCTCATCGTCTGAATTTTTATAATTTTTCAACTTATTATTACAGAAGAAAAAAAATTGATCGTCAATCGCGCATTGTTATTCTAACGTTCTCTTTCAACGCACCGGCAAAGTGCTTTTAAACGGCTATTAAACATAATTTATTTGATTTTATGATTGGATAGCAAGCAATTCAGCAGAATGGTAAAATTATTGGATTTTTTTTTGTGATTATCATCCTTTAAATTAGATTATGAGAATATTAACTACTAACCATAGTCATTCCTTTGATGACTTCCCTTTCGCCTTTTCTTCAACGCGTCCGGTCTTCTTTGTTTCTCTTTTTCTATCGAATATCCATCATTTTTATTATCTTTGTTTGTTTCATAATTTAGGATTGAATCTTTTTGCAAATTACTCCGCGATTTTTTACGATTTGAGCGTAAATGTTGAGCGGATGTGAGGAATATAAGAATGCACAAAGTTAGGGTTATTAAGCACACACTTATTTTATTCATTTTATACATTCTATAAATTCTTTCTATTATTTATCATATCACTTCCTTATCATTCAATGAACCTTTAAATTTTCACTTTTCTATTTTTCCATCATTATTTTTTTCATTCTACATTAGAATACAAATATTTGTTAACTTCTTCTCCCATTGATATTATTTCACACCTTATATTCTATATTATCATCAAAAAATATCGAAATTTTGAAACTGCACTTGTTTAAAACTTAAATTCTTCTTTTTTATTTGATTTTTTTATAAAAAAATATTTTTTTTTCTTGCACAAATTCTATTTTTATTCTTCTTTGCAAATCTGTTACACACAAAATTTTTTTTCTTCCCTTTGAAAATAATGACGATCGCGAAACACAACACGTCTGACTCCTTCGAACGATCACTCGACATTGAGAGAACTTGTGATGCGTTTCTCAAAATACAAATGAGAAGAAATGCATAACAAAACATACCGGTAGAGGAGAGAGAGAATAGAATGAACACGTGAAACGATAAGAAGCATGATGTTAAACATATGAGCGAGTTATAAACAAAAATATTCTGTCTCTTTCACACTTGTGGTTCAGATCATGTGAGATTGTCGGAACTAAAAAGGAATCGATAGTTTCATCTAGAAATTGTTGGAAAAGAACTATTCTCTGTAATTTTTTTGTGTTCTTTTAAACAGTTAATGAACAAAGAAACGTTTAGCGCCTTGTTGAATATAGTCTGTAGGTAAAAAGTTACGGTCAAAAATGCTTTAATATTCCCATTTGTTCTATGAATAAATTTAACCTTTTACCTTTCTGTTGTTTGTCCCGATCGGCACAACTTTTTTGTGACTGGGTGGCATTCACATGGTGAGAACATTGAACAAAAGTTGTCTCAAGGACGTCATGAGGAAAATGTACTGGTTGGGTTTGTTTCTTTGTGAATAATTTAAAAATTATTTTTTTTAAATTATAAAAATGTTTTATTTAATGGTAATTAATATTTATCACAAAAGCTAATCTAAATTGCCATAAATTACTGAAAAATGTAAAAACAAATTTTAGCAAGTTTTCAATTTTTAAATTCTTTTTAAATTTTCCCATAAATAATTCTTTTTTAAATTTATATTGTTCAATAAGCTACAAATTTTTAGTTTTTTAAAAATATTTTAAAATCCCTCTTTATTTATTTTATGACTTTTAAGAACCTATTGAAATTTATATTGTTAAAATTTATGTTTTTTACATCAATTAAATTCATGTTTAAAATCATCTTGATGTAATTAATTAATTTTATTTCAAACCTTGTTGCAATTGATCTTCTCTGAGTACATGTATTCATTTGAAAGAGAAATATGTAGAGTAATAAGAAAATTAATTACAGAAAATGTAATTTATTTACAATCAAAGATCTAAAAAGGTGAATAAGATGAACATAAAAGTTAATCAATTTTCTTATTTCATATGGTAAGCATATGTTTCAATTTCAATATAAAATTTTCAATTCACTGACAGGCCTTTGGTCTCTTTGCTTTCATGTACTTCCGTGGATACGTTGAATGTATTTGTGTATGCAATTTTAAATATATATTATACAATAATATACGCGGATATAATTTTTTAAGAGATCATTGGTAAAAGATAATATAAATCTGATTTTTATTTAAGCTTCAATTCTATAAAATTGCTAAAATGTCATAAAGATGTATCATTTTTAATGATAACTAGATATTTTTATGTTTACAAATAAATTTTTATTTCTCAAAAGATGTCGCTATTCTCAACTAAGCCAAGACACACACGCACACTTCTAAATCAACACAAAACATATTTATTGTAGTTAAACAGTCATCTTGAATTGTTCCTTAAAGTTATACAATTCATCATCAATTTCACGTAGACGTCGGCAATACCAATTCCAGTTCTTCGGCATATTTTCAAAGTTCGTGATTAAAGTTGATGGTGCGTGAATTTTGTATTTTTCTGAAAAAAATAAAATTTTGTTGATTGATTTTCTTTAAATTAAAAAAGTAGTTTTTTACCTAAATACTTGTGGTACTTTCTTATTTCGTCCATTTCCTCTTCACGTTCTCTATACTCCATTGTTGATTGATCATGAAGCTTCACTAATGTATCTAGCTCAGCACCACTAGTAGGTTGTTCACTCAACAATTTCACCCTAGATGTCAACTTGTCATTGAATATTTCCAATTTCTTTATCATAGTCATGCAAAGGGTTTGTTTGTATCCTTTTTTCCATGACTCAATGTACTCAAGAACGCTTTTCTTTAATTTTGTACAGTCAAATGTAACGAATGAGATGACCACGCTTGTATCTTGCATTAGAACTTGATTTGACACATCATAATATTTCATCATGCTGTTCTCAAACTCAATCAAATCTAGTCCGCGTTCCTCATATTTTTGCATGAATTTATCAATATCAATTTCCCATACAATACGAAACAATAACCAAGTTTCAATATAATCATTAACTTTCTCCAAAAATTGCTCGATTACAGAATTTATTTGGAAATAAGCTTCACGACATTCAATATCATCACTGACTATTTCATAGAAATCTTGCGAGTCATTTCTATTTGGCAGCTCAAACTTTTCAACAAGTCGAGGGAAAATTTTAATGCTTTTCGAAAGGTCATGATAAATATATTTGATTGTGTTTACAACTTGCTGTAACTCTGGTTCAAATTCAATTTTTCGGGCATCCAATTTGATTTCAATTGCAATAATTGGATCTGGTTTCATGTTGTTCCGTCCATTCAACAGTTCATATATTCCAATTAATGTATTGCGACTTGCACTGATGATACCATATTCAGCAAGCCCGTCAATTTTCTTAATGTAGTTTGCCCAACGTTCTGCCATTTCTGATGTATTCAAGTGACTTTCAAAGCCATCGTAAATACAGATTATATAATCAATGACTTTTTTATACGAAACACCAATCGACCTGACAGATTGATTTCTTGACTCTTTGAGTTTCCTTACAAATTTCGATAATGATCCCATTGTCTTTACACTTATTGATTGTAAGGAGTTGTTTGAAATGTCTTCAAAAAGTTTCACAATAGCTTTATTGATAATTTTGTAGATGTTGACAAAGTCCTGTAGTTCTTGCAAGTGCATAAGGCATTCATTAATGAAATTATCTGTCATTTCATCCAAATAAGTAAGTCGGAACATTCCAGGTGAAATTTTTCTATCCATTTGCATGATATGTTCTTTAAAAAGCAATCTTTCCTTATCGGATAGAGCACATAGAATTTTGTTGTGTAAAAGTACAACATTTACGACTTTATTAAATAAATTCACATATCTTGTCTGTTTAGTGTTGATTTGAACAAGCACGGCTGAATTTGGCATTTCCAAAAAATCAAAGTATTTTATTTCTTGCATTACTGGAATAATTTTACGATCAATGTTACATTCCAAAAGCCCACCATGTGTTGGGCTACGATTAATTAAAAATCTAGTCAAATAGACGTTTGGTTGTTGACTAATTTGAGAAGTCCAATAAGTATGATATCCCTCGATCCTTTTCATTATGTTATCAGTTGTTGAACTGTACATTGTCAAAATTTCTTCCATACACCAAACTTTTGGTAGGTAATGAGCAGCCGTTAAGAGATCTTTTATTCTTGTGATTCTCTTCATTTTTATATGAATCATTGTCGATTTTCCAGAATATTTTGGTAAGCATGATATATGCTTATTTTCCAATTTTGATATATTTGTGTTGGTCTCAATCAATTCATGACCAAACATGTTCCACATTTCTTCAACTTTACGAACAAATTCAGACTCGAGACTTTTACGTTTTGAGAAGTTATACATGGCAGTCAAAATGTCCAATGCTTCTTCGACATTATCAATATTGAGAAAAGTATGAACAAGTAAACTTTGGACACATCCTTCTAAAGTTCTAATTATTGCTTTAAAAGACGAAATTTTCTCATACCAACTTGAATTGTTGACATCAAGAATTTTTAGCGATGAACTTTTTATTACTTGTAATGCAGCTTCAAACTTCATTTGAATATCCTCGCAAATCTTCAAAAACTCTTGACCATTGTGACATCCAAATTTCAATGGTGCTATTGATCCTGTTTCATCAATTCTGCCGAATACAATTATACTCTCACAAATTTCTATTATGTCATAAAGTCTTTGAATGAAAATGTTTATACGGCTAAAGACTCTAATTTCATCAAGCATCCATGAACGTCGAAAATCTTCTATAGAAAATTGCTCAACAATTCGTTTGAAAATTTCCTTATAAGCCAAACAACAGTCTATAGACATGTCACAAATTTGTATTCCAAATCTTGGCTGACCGTTGAGAATTTTTCGAATGTCAATTTTTGATATGCAATAACTGATGATCTCATTACTGAGATACATGAAGAGTCGTTCTGTATTTTCTTTGTTGTCATAATAATCAGAATGTATTGAGATTACTCGAATCAAATAGATAATTTTTGGGAGTTTTGGTGGAACATCTTTTGGCCATTCGGATTCTTCAAGTTCCTGACAAGGTGCAATTAGCAACTTTAAAAATGATGAATTTGAACTCGCCTGTTGAATTTCTATTTGAAGTTTTTCACTTAATACTAGAAATTCCTTGATGAAAAGAGACTGCGATTTTGTAAGAACTTCTGTAATGTGCTGAACATTCGGATGTTTCAGTTGTTCATGGATTCCACTAAATACTTCAACTGGAAAATAGTTAAAATCATTGAATAATAATTTTTTTAAAATTTAAATGAAATCTTACATTTGTAGACCCAAAAGTCATATTCATCTGATGGACATGGTAATGATGCTTGATTTAAACACTTCATATCATTCATGCATAGTTGAATCTGAGAAATCCAATAGCTCAAAACATTTTCATAACGCTTAATCAAAGGTTTGTTAAGAACTGCTTCTTTGATACTTAAGTTATGTCCTTCATCGGGAACATATAAAATAACCATTGATCCAATTTTCGAATTGATGTCAGTCAAAAGTGCCATGAATGAATGCATTTCATTGAATAAAGTTTGTTTAATTTGTTCATCCCATCGTGTGTCATTTAGAATTCTTGGTATGTAAACGCATTGAAATAGCATAAGAACTGTTTCGTCAATATTTTCATTAATAGTTCCAAATGTGACCTCGTCATGGAATCCATCAACCGTAAACACGTGACCTAGCTCTTCGCGTATAAAGTATGTTAATTGCGATATTGGATTTGCTGGAACAGATGGACCGGCACTTAGGTATCCGTTGTCAAAATAAACAAAAATTTGAATTTCCATGACATCAAGAAACCACTTCTTTACATTTTCTGTAAATGACTCATCAATATCCTTCTCATTTAAGTCATATGATGTTGTCATATGCTGAACATACATCATTAATTTTGACAATTCTGCTTCTGTGTATTCAGGAACTGGAATTGTTTCCTCTTCTTCAACAACTTCAATAATCGCTTTTTTCGCATCTGTAAAGAAAATTTGATTTCTTTTTTAAGTGAGTTCCTTATGGTCAATTTTACTAAGTTATTTACCTTGTTCTCTTTCACTGGAATCTGTACTATAATTATCCTCATCAAAATCTATCATGATTCAGTTTTTTAATTTGTGTTTAGTTTTCCTTCAATAAATCAATGGACGTCCACTTTAATAGGATGTTTGTTTCAAAATAAACAAAAAAGCATTTTTAAATAAACAAATGGGAATTAATTTATCAAACATTGGTTGCTATGATTGCATTCAAATAATTTTTTTTTAAATTTAATATTGTAGAACTAAAATTTCTGGCTTGGGCGGTTCATAGTTAGGCTGACTATAGACTTTTTGAGTAATTCATAACACTGGCGTAGTCAGAAATTTTTCGAGACCCACCTTTCAAATTTCATTTTTCTGTATAGGGAAAAAAAATGAAAAAGCAAAAATTGATGAAATGTAAGAACTTTTAAAAAAGTAAGCTTATCCAGCTAAAAGTTTGCACATGGACACCCATTTTAAAGTAACATGAAGAATTGTCTCTTCAAATTGTATGTTTAAATTACAAATAAATTGTTTTATTGATTTTTTTAGCTATTTAATTTGTTTGTGAACAAAGCATTTAATTAAAAGTCATACATGTTGTTTCTTATAAATTTTTTAACCATAAATGGATTTTGTTCCAGTATAAAAGGACATGATTTTTTCTAGCAATTCTCATCACACTTTAAACTTTTGAAATGAACATTTCAGTTGAAGAAACATTTTCATTTGAAGTTGTTGTTAACGACATATTGCATTATATCGGTAAGGAAGTCAAAATTTATAGATAATTTACAGTAAACAAAATTAATTTTTAATTTTCGCAGTAACTCAATATTTCGCAACATTATATTTGGTATGCATTATTGTATCAAGTGAGACTAAATTTAAGCCACTTCTCTACGATGTTCACACATTTACATTTCATTATGATCAAACACCAACTACGAAGAAAATTTATCAACGTGGAATTGACATGGGCTGTCAAGCTTTCATAATTGCTGATGATGTGTTTGGAATTTTTATTGAAAATTTTCATGAATTACATGACATATCAACTCAGGTTTATTCTAATAAGCACGTGATTGTTTATTCGGATGTATCACAGTCAAAATCTAAGATTAATGATGAAGTTTTTCAAAATCCAGCAATCAATGGTCAATTTTTAATGTTTACGTGATATACTTTAAAAATATTAATTTCAGTATTTTTGACTTTATAGATATACCAAATATTTTATTTATGGAATACAATGAGATTAGCCAGAATTTTTATTTTAAGACGACAAAATTCGTTGGACCAAATGCTCAAAGTTCAGAATTGAAGGAAGTAATAACTATTGATTTGAATTGTTTTCAGTCTTTTAAAGATGTGTTGAGCACAACAAATTTATTTCCTATAAAAGTAAAGAATTTACATGAACGTGAAATTGGACTGGCTATCTTTAACTATATGCCTTATACAATATGGAAAGAAGTAGTGAGTACTTACAATAAAATATCGAAGAATTTTATAAATCTTAATTTTAAATCCACAGAATGGAACTAGTGAAAAACCAAATTCTCATGAAATATTGAAAAAGACGCCTCTTATGATTGATGGAACTGAAAGCTGGGTTTTTGTTCAATTTTGTAAAAGAATTAACTGTTCATTACTTATTTCACTGGGTAATATTTTTTAACCACAAAATCAAAATTGGTAAGCATAAACTTTTTTTCAGATGAGGCTGGTGAGTGGGGAGAAATTTTCGATAATCGAACCGGTAATGGAATAATTGGTGCAGTTGTTGAAAGAAGAGCTGAAGTTGGAGTTGGTGCTTTGTACTCTTGGTATCATGAAAGTATTTATTTGGCTTTGTCAAAATTTATATCGCGAACTGGTGTAACTTGTATAACTCCTAAGCCTAAGTATTGTCCTTTAATTAAATTATTTCTTGTATTTCTTATAAATTTTATTTATTTTGGAATATGTGAAGGTTACGTGATCCAATAGGAACTCCCTTGCTGCCATTTCAATTATCACTGTGGATTGCTGTTATTGTGTCATTTTTCATCCTTCTAGTTTCTGATAAATTATTGAGAATTGGTTACATAAAAATAAATGACTCTAATAAAGATCATGTCATCGTCAGCTTTTCGAAAATTGGTTTGAATATTTTGGGAATTTATGTCTTGCAGTCGGTCAAGTTCAAGTAAGAATTTTTTAATTTTTTTCCAAATACTTGAAATTATACTGAATTGGAAACATTGTAAATTTCAGATCTATCAAAACAGGAATGCTTATATTTTTCACTTCAGTATTAATTTTGGGACTCCTCCTTGGTAATTCATATTCATCAAGCTTAGCAAGTGTTCTTACAATCCCACAGTAATTGTTTCAAATGAATTTTTCATAAGTTATGTTCAAGCAGTAATTTAAAAAAAATTCAAGGTATAAAAAGGCAATCGATACTGTTGAGGAACTAGCAGCTAGTGGAATGGAATGGGGTTCTACTCATGATGCATGGATTTTTTCAATTTTGCTTGCAACTCAGGTAAGTAAATTCTTCTTTATTCCATTTATTTTATAAAAATGAAATTATTTAATTAACAGCCGATGATTCTTCAACTACTCTCGAAATTCCAAACCCTCTCTAAAGAAAGCTTAGAACACCGTGCAATAAATCAAGATTTGAGTTTTAGCATTGAACGATTACCTTATGGACATTATGCAGTTGGTGAATATATTACGGAACAAACTGTCAATAACTATCAGACGTTAAAAGATGACATCTACTATGAATATTGTCTTGCTATGTCAACAAAAACATGGCCATTAATGAATGAGCTGGACGATTTGATTTTACAAATATTTGAAAGTGGAGTTCAAAAATATGTGGAACTAGATGTAACTTTAATTTGTGGAACCAAGTGAATTAATTTAAAATTCAAATAATTTCTAGGTCGTTCTGAAAAACACAAATAACAAAATTCAGCTTGCCGTCGAAAGATCAAGACACAGAGATGCACCAGGTCCAACAAATTTAACACCTTTGCATTTAAGTGGAGCATTTATTTTGTTGGGAGTTGGCCTTATAATTTCAATAATAATTTTTGGTGCAGAAATAATACATAAACACAGAAACAGCAAGAGAGTTTTAAGATTACCGTGAAAATTTTATTTACATAAGTTTTAGTATTGTTGTTGTGTGACATACATGTAATGACTGTATTATAATTTCTAAATTCATTCATTCTTAATTCTAAAAATAATTAAAGCTTATAGCTTGAAATTCTTACATTGCTAATAAAAATAAAAATTTGCACTAATATTTATGCTTCGCTATCGTAAACCATTTCTTTTATGTTAGCTTCCCACATTTTACTAAAATCTGTGTCGGCAAAACCTGATAATTTCATCAAAGAATTCGCATAAACTCTCAAGCATGCAATTTGGCGCTTTAAATTGATGTTTTCAACGGTTGCATCCATTGAATTCTGCTCTAACAATTTTTCATATGCTTTATTCTTATTTCGAGAGATTCTTGCAGCCAAAGTATTCTTATCACGTCGTTGCTGCTGTTCCTCTGTGCGATTTTCAGTTCCTGGAAAGTTTCTTGCCATGTTTGAATGATAAGTCAGATCGAGATTGTCAACATTAAATCGTGGTTTTTTCTTCTGTATGCTCTTCAGCCTTTCAAATCTCAATGTTGATGGCTTATACTCTTCTTCTTCTTCTTCATGCTCATTTCTTTCATCAACTTCCATCTGTATTTCCTTCTTAATTTGTCTTTGCTCAATTGCTTGAGACTCATGCTTAGTATCTGAATCATTTTCATTCCAATCAATCATCAATCGACCATCATCGCTTTCGAAACTTGTATTATGATCATCATGCATTGATACATTACTATTGACAGTATTATTTAACTTTATTTTCTTCACATCTCTGTCTTCATCTACGTGATGACTTAAAGTTTTAACTGAATGTGGAGAACCAATAGTTGATCCAAAAGATGAGGTTCGTAGACGCTTTGTTGTAGAATTGCTTCCAGCGTATGTGGGACGCCTATTTGATATATCCAACAATTCACGATAGCCAAACTTTTTTCCTCGCAATCCATTGAGCGTGGTTTCAAGCTTCTTTAAATTGTCTTGGAGATTTCTTACCATAATCACTTCGATATCGCCTTCAATTTCCTCGCGTGGAATTTCCGTATCCAATGAAAATGATGATGGAGATGGAGTTCCAATCACATTTGGAGGTGAAGATGCTATCAGTGATGTTGCTGGAGAGGCTGTTGAAGCTGTAGAAACATCAGATAGTCCTGGCTCAACTTTTATTATCGGCGGCGGAACTGTTGCTGATGTGCCTGTTGAAAATGCGGCCATTATATTTGCATAGGCTACGTTTTGTTGATGAAGAATCAAGTTTCGATACATGTTTTGTAACTGGTCGTTGTAATTCGATGTATTCATTTTAGATATATGACTTTCACTTTAAGAATCCAAAATTAAACTGAAATGCCATAATGAAAAGGTCCTTATTTTATTTGATGAATCTCAATCAATTTTTAATCCTCTCTCAATTTCTCATTTCTCAATTTTTTTATTGTTTTCAAAACTAATCTTTGCAGGTAGCAATTAATTTACATACACTAAGCACATATTCTAATTTATTTGCGTTTGTGTTGTAATTTTGAGCAGATTGATGAAAAAAATTTGTATTTGTGAAAAAAGTCACGTAATGATAGGAAAATAATTCAGGTAAATTTGCATGTGATTTTTGTAAAATTAATTTATTTTAGCAAAAGTTCTATTTAAAATACGTTATGATTTTTTGTGGGTTGGTCAAACATATTCTATAACTGATTTTTGAATTTCTAAGACTTTTTTGTAGTAATAAAAATGGAAAAATTGAGAAACAGGGTAATACACAATATACATGATCTTGTATTAATTTTACAAGGAAACTTTTGTTTGTAGAATTTTGTAAAATTTACCTGCACATTCTTGCATCAACGTGTTTTGAGAGCTGGGGTTTCTCTTCTCTGTATTTCAAATTTTTGTCTGGACTTAATGAAAACGTTTTAATTTAATTTTTTAAATATTTTTATTGGAATATAAGTTTTCTGTTATAATATGCTTTATGACTGTGGTGATATCAAATGTCAATATGATAATAATTCGCACAATGCTCACGACATTTCAATGACCAAGTGCCGTAGCAACCAGGTTCTTGTGTCTTAGTAATTTAATTGATTATTACAATTTTTTTAATGTCAAAAATTTCTGGAATAATACCCCTGATTATTAAATTATGAACAATATAAAATATTTTTGAGAAAAAATATTTCAATATAAAACACTTATTAACATACTTTTGATATAGAATACCGAAAAAATGAGAAACTAATGCTAGCTACTGTTGGATATTTTGAAGCATATTTCATTATAATTTTGGATAAATCTTTTAATATTGATAATGGTAATTCATTTTTTTAATGGTAATTCAAATTTATAAACAAAACATTGTAGTATTTTTATCTGTCCAATATTCAATACAGTTATTATTTATAAATCTGCCACATATCCTTCCACAATGATCCCTGAAATTAATAAAATATTCATAAATTACGACAATAACTTTTAATTACGAAAAAATTTCAATCTAAAATTCTAAAAGTTACCTGGCGCAATTTCTTCTTGTATGAAATCTAAATTATCATTTTCATCTGTGCCTCCATTTTTACCACGTAGCATTTCATTAGATAGCGATGATTTTCTTTCTTGTGGACGTGGAGCATCAACATTTTCATTGCATGATCTTGGACGATTTGCTTTACTGTGATAAACCACAGATGAATAGCTTGGTTTCGTTTCCACAAACGGCTCTAAAATATCATTTTAATTTAAAAAAATTAAATCTTGCACACATATACAATTCATGATAGCATGAGATCAAAAAATAAAATATTTGTACCTGAGTTATTATTGATTGAATCATCTTGGGGCAATGAAAATTTAGATTCTGTTGATCTTTTCATGGAATTACGATTATATTGTGTTTTTCTTAGCATTGCTTGAAAATTAAATGGTGGATTGTCGTCTACATCCTAAAGATAATTTTGATATTAAAAAACAAAAGTTAATATTGATAGTTTTAGATTAGTGCTTTGATAAAATTTACATCATCAGGAGATTTCTTTCCTATTAATTCCATCTCCCTTATGGGATCAGATTTCCTATTAGAAGGAATCGGAGGCGCTGGTCCTTTTTTCATCCATGATGGTATATCATCAAAAGAACCTGATATTGGTGGTTTTGGGGCGCGTTTTTTCGGTGCTCCACCATCAACAGAAAACTTTTGTAGTAAATTTCCAATATTTGATTTTGAGTATGGAGTTGGTGATACACAGAATGGAGGAGGCTCTACAATCACTACTTCTTCTCCTTTAATACTCGGACGTGGTGATGGATTATATTCAATTTTCCTTGGTCTTACTTTCTGTAACCAATTTAATTAACTTAATTTAATTTTATTGGATTGAATAATCGCAAACCTTCAAGGGAATTGTTGGATCTCGGTTATATGGTTCATCAACAATCATTCCATCATCTTCATCAATATCAGCATAAACTGACTCACGTCTATTAGAAGTATAATATAAATTATTGCTGATGTGTGACGACACGTTTGTTCGTCTTCTCAATGGAGCATCCCAAGCTTCTATATCCTCATCATAAGCAGTAAAGTTGGTAATCTGTGATGTATCGCATAAGAATTTCGTGTCAAAGTATGGAATTTCATCTAAACGGAACGGAATTTTCCAAACAGCTCTGCGTATTGGACTAAAATAAAAAGACAGAGATTTAGATATGTTTTTGAAAATTTAGAAAAAATTACCCAAGTTGTTCCTTGTTGACTTCTTTTAAATCAATTTTTTCTAATAAAATGCATTTTTCAGTGCACGTCAAGCCTGCCATCAATCGCTGATTATAAATATGAACTTGCTAAAATTTCAAGACATCAAAATTTAATTATGAATTTAGCTTAGTTAGACTGATTTACCTGAGAGAAGTTGACAAGATCCATATGACGAACAGATCTGTATTGCAGCAATATTTGAAAAATTGATTTATTCTTCCATCGAGCAGCAAATGGTTGTACAAACTTAGCAGTTGCAATGTCAATTTTTCCAGTTTTTTGATTAATCAATGGACCATAAATTTTTCTAATTTTGTAACCTCGAAAAGCAGTTTGAATTTTGATGACAGCTTCTTCTTGATTTATATCTTTTACTTCACCAATACTAGTTTGTTTCCTAAATACACTTTTTATTTTATTAGCAATGTTTCTTTTTGCCAAAAATGCTCTCATCATCGATTGAACCTTAATAATTTTCTTAACTTGAGTTTCATACAAACGCGATAAATATTCTTCATTGAAGTATTTTAAGAAAACTTTTGATGTTCCAATAATCCAACCTTCCATCTTTAATCGAATTAGTAAAAGACGACAATTGTCTTTGGTCAATTCCACATTTTCATCAAATTCGAATGCAAGGAATTTGTAACTATAGAAATTTTTTGTTAAGAAATGTCAAATAATTAATTTACAATTCAGCTTACCGTCTTAAGAATTCCTGGAATGGAATGCGAACCGAAAAACCTTTCTGTCTAGCTCTGGCAGTATCTAGTATTGCCATTGCTCTTAGTTGTTGACGAACCATGTCTTCATTAAAACCATTTTCACGATATTCCAAATCACATCTTATACATCGAACAAAATGAATTCCACCACTGTTTGAAATTACTGATAAATTCTTAAGGAGATCCAACGATGCGGCACGAAAAACAGTTGACATTGTACGCATTTTATGAATCTGAGAATATTGTCCACGTGAAAGTGTATTCATTTTCTAAAAAAAGTAATTGATATTAGGAAAATACATAAAATCAGAATCAAATCCTTATATACCCGGTTCTTAATTTTCTCTTGAACTAAAGCATCGGCCCATTTCATTCCTTTTCGGCTTTTAAAAGTATTACTTGAGTATGATTCGTTCATAGCCATTGTTAAGTTTCCACTTTTTGACAAAGGATTCGTGAAACAAATTTTAACAATATCATTTTCAGACATTCGTAAAGTTTCAATCATTTCAAGTGGCTGAAAATCACGATTCTTTTCAACAAAATCGCGTGTGTCATAAACAATTTTGCCAGAATAGTGTGCAACAGTAAATTCATGTGCACTATATCGCTGTATATAAGGCGACTTTCTATTACCTAGCGTGTCTGTTATGAATTCGTAATTATATTGACCGCGACTTGATTCATCAAGAACGTGGAAAATACCCTTTGGTGTATTCATAAGTTGATCAACTGCAACTTTATTATCATAAAAATTAAGCTTCGTTACTGGAACATGTTCTTCCTCTTGCTCAATCATTTCCCAGACAAATACACGCTGATTATAATGATATTGCATTTGCTCATTAATTGAGTTGATGAAAAGTTGTTCCAGTCGGTTTCTTTTGAAGCACTCAAAGCCAAATAGATCCATTAAAATAATTGAATTGGTGTCACCACTTTTAATATAAAAATATTAAAAATAAATTTTAATTAAAAATTATAAAACTTACAAAATTGCTCTGTTGTATGCAAGTTTTTGATTGATTAAATTCGTTATATAATCGACCAAACGGGAATACAGGTTGCCAGCCAGAACATCTCGAGCATCGCGAGCTTCATCTTTCATTTAAAAATTTGTATTAAAATGTTAATTATTTAATTATTTACAATACTAACCTGGAGTCATTCTTCGTTTTTCAATATTTCCTTGAATTAAAACACAATAATTGACAAGTGCCCATTGAAACTTCTTCTCATCTACTTTAAGTAGTGGAGCTATCTTTGCTGCTACAGTTGGATCTTCCATAGCAGCCTTCTTATCATTTTCACATTCTTTAAAACGAACATCACCAAGTATCAAAATTGCTGCAAATATTTTATACACAGAATCAAGAGTATCTTGAGATATGTCAAGTGCTAACAAAGCTTGCTCAAAATCCTTAAACTTCAATGTATTTCCGAGAGTATCGTCTCGAACAAAATCCAAGTTTGATTTAACAAAAGTATCAGGAATGCGTAAATAACGATAATGTCGACCGCTTTCCAGATTGAAATCATTCAAACGTTCCTCGTTATCCATTCCATCATAAAAGTAATAGAACATATGGAAGTTTGATTGAGACCTGAAGATTAAAAAATTAATTTTCATATTTTATAAAATAATTATCACTTACATGTCAGTAGACGAAACTCTTGATTTTTCTAATAAATTAATCCAAAATATTCCACCGCTTAATTTTCCAGTTGTTCCAAATGTCAACTGAGTTTGTAAAACACATCTGGTTGAATCATTATTCAAAGGTGTTCCAGCGTGAGTTAAAGCATTGATTGCAAGTAATGCATTCTGAATACGACCAACGACACCGGCATTTCCTTCTCCCATCATGCAAAGATGCTCAAAGGACAGTCGCATGTTAGTTGTCTTTCCTGAGTAAGATTCTCCAGAAAATATTATGTACTGTTGTTCTTCGTGATGCATCATGTCTTGATAAGCACTATCAGTAACAGAAAATATGTGTGGTGCATTATCTGAACGTGATTTGAACATATATCGATTGTGAAACTGAGAACGAATTGAATCAGATAAAATTTCTTTTATATTAATAGTTTTCTTCTTTAATCACCTTTCGGTCGTAGATAGGATATTCTTTATTAGGATTCAAAGACAGTAAAACATCTCCAATATATGTATATGACGATCCTATTTTCATTCTATTTTTCACTTCCTCAAATATTATATCATCAGATAACTTTTCCAAGGCAGCCAAATCTTCAACATACAGCTTCTCGATTTTATTATCATGAGTTCTTAACACATCATTACAAACAATTGCTTCGCTTTGTGATGGAAAATTTATAGTTTCTACATCGCTGTGAAGAATTTTAATCTCTTGTGAAAGCTTTGAAGAAAATAAAACATGTTATATGAGTTGCATAGTTTTAAGGGATCTTGATGTAATTTTCTTACATGGTAGTCATTCGAAGGGAGGTCAGTAAATAATGGATGTTCCATCATTTCTATCAAAAAAGGACGATGATCAGGATTTTTTTCTAAACATCTGAAAATTATCTTATGCATAAATTTGTTCATCGAATTTAAAAGTCATTTATTTACTCAGCAATAAAATCATTGAAAGTTTGACTCCAATTAGATTGACGATATAAAGTTGGTGGTGGATTTCTTAAAATTTGAAACATTGCTCGTGTTGGATGCATGTCACCATACGGAGTTTTTCCATCAGCCAATTCAATCGCTGTTATTCCCAATGCCCAAACATCTGCTCGGTTATCATAAGGATATCCTTTAGCGCTTGCAATAACTTCTGGAGCCATCCAACTATGAGTTTAATGTGATAAATAATGTTGAAAAAATAATTTTAATTTAACTCACCTGCAGGAGCCAATACATGTTGATCGTTTTCCATTTGTTGATTTCAAGTCACGCGATAATCCATAATCACATAACTTTATTTCTCCTTCTTTTGTCATCAATATATTACTGCCACGAATATCACGGTGAATAATATTATTTTCATGAAGATGCAATATTGCCTTAGCAACTTCACGCAGAATATAAGCAATATGTTCTTCACTTACACGCTTATTTATAGTTTGTAATGTCTTGATAATGTCGATTACTGGACCAGCTTCACAATATTCAAGGACAAACCAAATTTCATCCGACTCCTTCGAGTCTTCAAACTTTTTGCGATAAACTCCATAAAAATCTGGTATATTTGGATGTGATGAAAAATCACGTAAAACTCGATATTCTTCATTTATATAAGGAATCAAATCCTTTTCATATCGTTGAATTTTTATTGCCACTTTTCTTCCATTCGATTCATTATCACTCGCTTTATAAACTTTCGAACAAACACCTGTCCCGATCACTTCTTTTAATTCGAATCTATCATTCGGACTTGGTAATGAATTGTAAGCCAATAAACTCATTGTTTAGAATAGTTTATTCAAGCAAATTATGCAATATATACAGACAGTTAAGAAGCTATAAAAATGTTTATGTCTCCTATATTTTCACTTTCTTTTATTAATTAAGGGTAAATAAATATATTGATTTAACACACGTGATAATGTTCCATATATTGATTTTGGATTATAGTTTTCGAATGATATTATTTAATTATGCTATATACTGCTATAGTTGAAAAAAATAATAAAAGTTACATAATTAAAATAATTATCAAAAAATTATTTATTTGGGATCAAACAATTTTTTGATAATATTTTCAGTGAATAAATTTAAGATTATCATTAAAAACAATTTTTTTTATCATAACTTTAGGACATTTGCACATAAAATGTTTGATGTGTCATATTCACACCAATTTTAATTGTGTGTGAATATATTGTTTTTGGTATTTCAGTGAAACTACTTTTTTGGACTTGCTGCTTCAGGCTTACGGAATCAACCCATAGTGTTCAGTATGGAAAGTCTGTGCCTAAAATTACCAATTTAATAGTGAAAACCGCATCTCGATTGGTGCTTCCATTGCCGAGAAATCGCAAAAAAACACTTTCTGTCCTTTAGCAAGTTAGTTAGTTAGTTAGTTAGTTAGTTACGTTCCGCGATAACTCGATTCAAACTCAATATTAAGACTTCCGGTTTTTTGCATTTGATAGATATCGAGTATGGCAAGAACTGTATAGTTTTTGGAGTCATGACATGCAGCCAGTAAGGCACACGGAACGAAAAGGTGCTATTTTTGGTCAAATTATAGCCGATTATTGCAAAACACATTTTTTTTCATAGAAAAGGAATGTTTTGACCAAATGAGCTGAAATTTGGTATGTAGGTTCCTTAGCTATGCCTGAATATGGAACCGACGCCATTTTGGATTTCGAGGGGCTAGAAGCTATGCAAAATTGATTACTGGATCTTTTTTATGGACTTAGAGGCTGTGGATGATTACTGGATCTTATATAGAGGCTGTGGATGATTACTGGATCTTATATAGAGGCTGTGGATGATTACTGGATCTTATATAGAGGCTGTGGATGATTACTGGATCTTATATAGAGGCTGTGGATGATTACTGGATCTTATATAGAGGCTGTGGATGATTACTGGATCTTATATAGAGGCTGTGGATGATTACTGTATCTTATATAAAGGCTGTGGATGATTACTGGATCTTATATAGAGGCTGTGGATGATTACTGGATCTTATATAGAGGCTGTGGATGATTACTGGATCTTAATTAGAGGCTGTGGATGAATACTGGATATTATCTTATCTTATCTGTAACATAATACTAAGCTATGAATGAAAAAACTTGAAACGGTGTGAATATGCCCATGAAGCGTGATCGCTTCATTACTAGTTTTTTTATTACATTTATTACATCAAAAAATTCTTCAATTTGCTAGGATTTTTGAGGGATAAAATTCAAAAAAATTTCTGGTCTAAATTTTTTCATACACAAAATTTGAAAACCCCCCCTCGAAAAATTTGTGGCTACGTCCCTGACCCAAAAAAATAATCCATAAGTTCTGATTGCAGATTAAATAGCAAACAATATTAATCTTCCTAAAATATTAATAAATGTATATTTTTCCAAATTTAATTAACTAGGGTAAAAAATGTTAATTTTGGACTTTTTTTAACTTGAAAACTTTGAAGGCTTTAAACTCCTCAATACTTCATTTAAACTTGCTTGAAAATGTATTAAAATGTCACATATTGTGTAAATTTTCACTCCAAAAAAAATCAGAATCCACAAACTTGTCGTATCCGAGATATATCCATTTAAAATAAAAATGTATTTTTTGGTCTAAAAATGTATTTTTTGGTCCAAAAAAAAATGTTAAAATTGGTACTTTTTTTCCACAGTGAGCATTGAAATTTTTTGTCAACAAACAATTTTTGAAAAGTTTTATGGATGATTTCAAGCCTTTATCTTTCAGCTATGTCCAAATCCATTATGTGACGTAATACTTAGACCAAAATTTCCAAGTCCTCATCAAAAAGTTTCAAAATTTTTAATACTTTTGTTCATTAAAAAAGGACCAAAAAATACATTTTTTTGGACCAAAAAATACATTTGAAAATGGGTCATTTTGTTTTCAAGTTTTTAAAGCAATGCTTTGTTTATTTAAGAAAGTTGATATGACCATCGATAGAAGAAATCAAGAGCTTTCTTTCTGTATACTCATTATGTTACGAAAATCACCTCCTTAAGCACAAATGACAAAACTAAAAAAGGATCAAATTTTGGTTTTTCACACATTTTTTTGTTTTGAAGATTGCAAGTCACAGGGTGGCTTAAAATTCAAAAGCTCAAAAACGTATCCTTATTTTTTGCTCCTCTTCAAGTCTTCCAAACAAATATGGTTCCTAAAATGCTTAGAATCCATTTTAGAAAAAGTCCAAAAAATACAAGGACCAAAATTAACATTTTTTACCCTATAGGTAATTTAATTAGCAGCACAAAAATCCAGAATTTTCAAGAATTTTATAAGATATTGCAAATATTTTCTCAAATTCCAAGGATATTTTTTAAAAATCTTCTTAATTATTGTTTTTATCACTCCACTTTTTCAGATAAAATAAAAATTAATTTTTTAAGAAACTATTTTCACACCTAATTGAATTAATGAATGGAGCTTAAAATTCCTGACGTTCACACTTTTCTTCCTTTTTCCCAACTTCACTGAACTGAGCACAAAACAAAAGTAAATTAATTTTTCAATTTTACTCATCAGGAAAACGTTCCTGAAGCCTTAAAAATTCTGAAATTGCTTTCACCTAATTAAGTTAATGCTTAATTTTCCAGTTTTGGGTTGCAGCTACTATAAATTTACTGATTGAAAATCATGAAATGGCAACAAAGCTTAAATTCCTGAAAATTTGCTTAAATTGCGCATGAAATCTCTTCCACCGATTTATTTATTGGGAATTTATGGAAGAAATATTTACATTCCTGAGCACATTTTTTTAAACTTTATAACAAGTTATCAGTGATGACACTTGTTCGATTCATCGGTTCGCGCATGATAATTAGAAATGCCGTCAAAGAATTTTGACTATTTTGTGAGATTTCTGAATGAACCTTGAGTACTTAACATCAGTTACATGAAGTTGTACTAAGTCAGATTAAGATTTTATCATTTCTAAGAACTTTTGCTCTGTAAATCTGTAAATTCAAATAATACTATGAGCATGCTCAGAGAATTTCTATTCCATTATATTCCTTTAGAAGTATCTATTTTTTTATCTTTTTGCGACTGACAAATCTCTTCAGTTTTGTTGCTAATTCTATTATGAAGATGAGAAAAGAAATGGATGTGCAAAGGAAGTAAATTTCAATTGCACCATAAAGACGATTAATCTTTAATACTTTTCGTCCTCCATCCGGCTTTGATTTCAAATACCTTTTGTCGGCATATTTTGATGTAATATAATCAATTATTCCATGAGCCATCATATAGTCAAGAATTTCGTTTACTTTTGGAACAAGATAATGATCTTTTCGGAAGTAAAATACCAGCGATGATGTCATAAAATGTTGCTTTGATAACGTATATGTGAAGTTTTTTCGATTAATTTGATTGAGATAAAGTGTTTGAGATTCATAGCTGAAAACTGCACCTTTAAAATTTGAATTTAAGGTCATTCTTCGATATTTGTCGATTTGAATATTTGGGTACCTTGTAATGCTGTATGTAATAAAATAAATTTAAAAAATGGTTAAAATGTCAATCAAAGTTGTTTTCTTACTATTTATAAAAACTAAATCCTTGTAGTCGCGCTGCTAATGTTTCAAAAGCATAGAAGGTATACTTTTTCTGCAACATTTCATCCATTGTAGCAGCCGATGGTTTTGATTTATTTGAAACCATTGTATTGAAAAAAGCTCCTTGATATGCTGATCGTAATATCAAGCAATAGATCAACATATTCAATAAAACAAATCTTGAGAAATTTCGAGACGGAAGTTTTGCTTGTGAAACTCCTAAATGAATTGCCATGACATTCATTATGGGATGATTGATATTTCTCCCAATTACAAATCCATAAACTTTTGGAAATTTAAAAGATATTAACGAGAAAATAATGGAAGTAATTAACACAAAATAAAATACAATCCAAACTGTTAATTCAAATGGTAAAAAGAGTTTTTCCAAGCTTCCATATTCTTCGCCAGGAGGAACTGTAAATAAAATTATTTTAACATAACTACATCCTTTTAGAAGCTAGAATCATTTTAAATGAAATTTACCTACTAACATAAGAGCGTCTATTCGATAATAATGACTCACACTAAGAAATAAGGTTCGAATATACTGAAGAGACACAAATCCGATTCCAATATCTATATCATTATTAAGGATGTTTCCTAGTACTCCAAATCCTGTTCCATTTGGATAAATAGATCCAACACCATTAAAATATGGGATGTAATCTGCAGTAAAATTCAATTTTATCGCAAGCATATCAAAAATATCTTTTTCAACTCCATATATTTTTATTTCTCCATTTGCATATTTCCTAAACAATATTCCAGGTTCTGATGATGTGGCAGCAGTTCCGATTCGAATCGAGCATCTCATTAAATCATTAGTTTTTCGATTGTAAAAGTTATTGCTATTACTCCACTTTCCTGAATTAGCATCGAATGTGCTGATTTTAATTGGATTTGTATTTGAACAATTTAAAAAGTCTTCAAATGGAAAAAATGTGAACAAATTGACTGTTTTGTTTGAATCAGTTGTTAGTATATTGACACCTACGAAATATTGCTTGAATACTAAATCAAAAATTATTTTCATATCAGAAATTGTCAGCTCCTTAATTGAAATTATTGTAATAACTTTTCCCACTTTAAAGTATGCAGAATTAAGGATTTTCAGAAAAATACTGAACGATTCTACAGAATCAATGAAGAGCATATTAGAAGTCCTCTTTGTATCGTTAGCGTTCATTAATTTAGCATTTTCAATTTGGAAAGCAATATTTTCCATTTTAAAAGTAGATATTAAAGTGTCTATGACATCAAAAAATTCATCCAAATTTTCTGATTTAATTGATTTCACAATATTGAGATGAGTTTGATTTTTAAGATAATAATTTTTTCCAATTTCTGCAATACTTAGTCCAAGAGTTTTGTCAAGTGAATTTATTGTATTTATTTGAAATTTATATGTCTCTAATGGCGATGTTAATAAATTGAAGATAAATATTTTCACCAGAATTTGTATTTTATACATCTTTCGAATAAAATCTTAAATTTTGATCTTGTCTGCTCAAACTATAATGAACTAAAGATTTCATTGAACATAGCTTTCCACTATTTATTAGAAAATTTTATCCATACACAACTGAAATTATTCATAAACTAAATTAACATATTCCATAAACAAACAATTGTTAAATAATGACATTCATGTGGTATTTTATTTACTTATACACTAATTGAAGTTAAATAATTCAATTTTTATTAATTATTTACAATATGACATAAAATATAAATGAAATGATACAAATAAATAATTTTTTCTACAAATTAAGTTGCAGATCCAGGATAATAAAATTGTGACATGAAATCAATTAATTAATCAGAGTTGGACCTAGCAAAAACCTAGACATATCTAGATAAACGCATCTTCCTTGTTGTAGGTATTTTCCTAAACCAACAATACATCTCTTTTGTCTAAGCATATCAGTAAGCCGCATGAATTTTTATAAAAAATCAATTTCACACATTTTTTTTTATCTAGTAGATAAGATCTACAGATAAGTATGCCTTAGCAAAGGTAGTGGATTGGTGATGTAATGATGTAAAGGCAGTACCTGTGATAAATTTATGTCTTTGATAGGAAATTGATAGATTACAATATAATGGTTTTAAAACTCAAAATGTTCATAAACTAACCAAAGAATTAATAAAAGTTCACTAAAATTTCAATTCAAATTTTTAACAGACATACGCAAATTCTTAATCAATTATTTCACCTTTCTTCAATTAATCGTTAATCTAAATTATTTCACCATTGTCGTTACGTTCAGTTTAATTACAAACACTTATCCACTCAATTTGTTTACATGTCTGACATTCAACATAACAGCACCAATGAAAACGGCAATTACATCTTTGATTTGTCACCTCTTTAACGAGATTGTAGCCGCGGCCACAACAAAGCGATGAGCATGAATCACTTCCTGTACTTGTTAGATTACATCTTCGTCCATGTGTACCGAGAATATCTGATGACATATCTTTTTCACAAAAATTTGGTGACTTTTGAAAGTAGAAAAGAGAATTTTCCATTTTATTCCTCTTATTTCTTCTGTTTGACATCGCTTGATCATTATGCATTTCATTTTCAACCTTTAGCTTATATTTTACAGACTTTGAATTACGTTTCTTGTTATTCCTGTTATAAACAATCATTCCTTTGCCAAAATTGGATTGATCAACCAGCACCGCTCGTCGAAATTGCTGTTTAAGTAATTTACCTATTATTCGAATATCTGGTGATGATTTCCAACAAGTTTTAAGTTGACAACTTCCTGATAGGCCATGGCATTTGCCTTTAGAAAGAATTTTTAAAAAATAAATAAGATTAAAATTTTAAATTAATTTTTAACAAAATTCTCACATTTTCCTACGAGATTTTTTTGAACCACCTGAAATTATAAAAAATATTTCAATATCACCATGATTTTTTAAAAAAATGTCATTAATTTACAGTTCTTCCAACTTTGTTATTGTGTAAATTAATTTGAGATTGTAAGTCACCAGCTTTTTCTCGAGTATCTAAGAAAAGCTCAGAAAATTCAACACCAAAATCAATGTTGTGTGAGCATCCAGCCCACTTCCATCTATTCGACATCTGTTGCTTTATTTTCTTCTTCGATAGAACTTCATTGGTATTTATTCCAAAATTTCTTTCAATATTCTTATCAACAATGAATGGATTATCGATGACTGTGTCCAGAAAGCGACGCTTTTCCTTTTCAAGACTTTCACGTAATGACTTTGAAAGACCTTTTCGATGTGAACTTGGATCACAACCACAGGATAGTAGACGTCCTTGACTACATGCTCTTGCAACACTTAAAACAACTCCAGCAGCCGTTATAGCATGACCAAATGCACTTTCTCTGTATCCTTTAAAATAAAAGTTTAAATAATTGAGACGGATTGAGTTGTATATAATGCAAAAAGTAAACTACATGACAAATTATATGCAATTTAACATATTTATTCGTGCACATTTTGTCAATCACATTGTCAAAAAGTCATCAATCGAACATCACATGTAAAACGATTGTAAGTGCAACACTATTGATCAAGATTGATGAATTAACCATTTCTCTTTCTTATATCTTGTTCTTTTCTGTTTTGAAAGTCAATCAAAATATATACATAAAATTGAAAGACATGTAAATTCATTTCCATTTCCATCCCTTCGTTTCTCCTTCATCCAATCTTTTTTTTTCTTTGCTTTATTTCAATACAGAAAATATTCAAGGAAAAATTCGCAAATAAATCGTCAATTGTCTTCCAACTTTTTTTTTCTCTCTTCTCATCAAAATATAAACGGACACAATGCCAGCGTCATTACATGTGACTGATTGACAAAGTATACAAAACATGTTTTATATTCAATCTGCAATTCATCAATCAATTTGCCATTTCTTAAAATTGGTCTTTGGAAAGAGTTAGTAAATAAATTTGAATTTTCATTCAATAAAGTTGTAAAATTTTGAATATAATGGCTCAAGAGTTTTAAGGCTTGAAAACAAGGTTTCAATGAACAGCTCATAGGAAAAATAGTTAGAATGACACTCATTAAAATATATGAATTTTTGCAATCAGCATCAGTCTTTAATCACTAATGAATTTCACAAAGCACAAATGTAGTTTTTATTTTGTATAAAGAAGCTGTAAAACCACATCACGAGAAGTTCATGAAAATTTACAAGTCAAAGTTTCTGAAAACAATCGCAAATAAATCAAAGTGAAAACGCTTTAAATCAGATAATGCGATTGTAATTGGCTGTCAACAGAATGCATTTTGCGATTATTCTCTCATTCCCTTTATACCAATATATATTTTTTCGAAACTACAGAAATCGAGATTGTATTTAAATTATTGATCTCTTGCAAATATAGAAGCTGCAGAAAATTTTCGTTTCATTTGCATTCCACAATGTCAATCAGTGAATCGAAGCAGGCATGAAAGGAAAGGAGACAAAGATGGTTAAACGTATTTAATTCGGTAAAAGGAAAGAATGTATTATAGAAAGAGAGTGATTTAAATTATATTAAAAAAATTATTTGCCTTTTGCTAATGATGCAATGTAAATTATATGTACGTATTCACATGTACCGTAATAATAATATTTATGAATTATCCCAGAAATAATTAAATTGATTTTTATCGATGAATCATTAATTATTCTTTAAGTGATTTCATAATGAAAGGAGGAAAATTGTTAATAATTCATTGTATGTTTATACAACTTACATGTAGCTATATATTTTTATTCATTTTCATTCGTGTGCTTAATGAAACAGGAGAAAATTGATTTTATGCTTGACGTTGAGCTGTCATTTTTTCAAGTAAGAGCATGTATTTATAATTGATTGCATGTCTATAGCTTTGCTTCTATATATTTAAATTTTAATTACTTGACAATCGATTTTTAGTCAATAAGCACATAATTTTTAAATTACTTACAATATATTTAGTTTAATGCATTAATTAAGAAGTTTAATATATACTTATATGACTTCATGATTACAATAATTATTTTGATTGAAGTAAACTTTCTAGCAAGGCGTGGAAACTCAGGAATAATACCAAAAAATCCTATAACATACAGAGTGAGGTAGCAAAATATCTGTGAAATCCCATAGAATCCCGAAATCTTTCACATCATTCATTTAATTTTCTGAAATATCTTGCTCTTGCCATTTTTGAATTTTTGGGATAAATCCTGAGTTTCCTCGCCTTGGTTTCCAATTAAGTTTATATTTTTAATCAATTTAAATTATAAAACTCACCTTTATTAAATAAATTAGATGAATGTGGATTTCTGCTCTTGCCCTTCAGGGATGAACAATTCCAACGATTCCATCGAAACTATAAAAATTCGGTATAAAATATTTCAAACATAACCATTTCTTTAATTTGGGTCGCAAAAATTTTAAGCATCAATTTACCTGATGTTGGCATTCGTTAATTGCAAATTCTAATCCCTCTATAGCAGCCATTGTCACATCGTTTACTTTATAACATAATTCCAACTGTTGTTTTGTGAGATTTGGTACTGTTTTGCATGTTGCACGAATATCAGAAAAGGAATTTACTCTGAAAATGGGAATTTTTATTTGGAGCTTTAAGTCATTATTGATTATGCTAATAGTAAGGAGGTAGAGTGTAAATGAGTGTGCAGATGACGATCCTAATTATATTATTCAATGAACATAATTGATAAAGGAATTTATCTTTCACTAAATCAATAGAAAATCTGCAGCAACCAAGTCAAGGAAATTTTTTAATGATTACAATTAAATTTCTTTTTGAATTAAAAATACGCATTCTTTAAGGGCGATTCTACGAATAAGTTTCATCAAAAAAATCCATGTCAATGATGAATTTTTTTCAAAATATTTTTATTAGCATTTCCCCATTATTTTCTTAAAATCTAATGTGTAAATCCTATACTTCAATGATAATTATGCATTTTGCTGAAATACACATTAGAATTATTCAATTCTAGCTCAAATTATAATGAATTTAAGTTTTAATATTTGGTAATTTATTCTGGAATTCTCTCCAAATTACTCTGTTTCACTTATGAATTTTTTCGTAGAATCAAAATTGTAGCTTAATTAAGGCTTCTACAAATATAGTTTTCACAGAGATTGAAGTTTCCATTTCAATCTATCATACAGTATAATTTCTTTGAAAGGAAACGTTACCGAATAAAAGAAATTAATGAAAACATTTTGGAGATTTAGGAAAAAAATTTTTTGTGAAACAGAGTAATTCTTCGTAGAATGCAAATAATTCTTTAATTAACAACCTTTGATACATTTAAGTTAGTCTGATATGTAGATCTCATTGAAATCTACTATTTAAAATATAATTTTTGATAAATAATGCAACAGAAAGAGAGAGAAAACAATTTGGAGATAAATTTGTAGAAAAATTAATTCGTAGAATCGCCCTTAAGTCTTGTATAAAAACAATAAGAAGATAAAGAAGGAAATTAAGTAAGTGATTTAAACTTTTTCCCACCAATTTGTAATGATTCAAGGAATTTTCTGAATAAGCGATAACTGAAGATTCTCTGTTTAACTTTTTTTATAGCTATACATTTTGTTGCATTCTCATACAACTAAAAACAACAAAGATTTCGACCTTTAAATCTTGTCTCAAAAAATTCTTTTAAACGGAATTAACATCAGCAGTTTTCGCGTTCAAACAAACAATTATAAATATTTTATTTTCATTTCTTCCTTTTATTGAATTTCGCAATTACTGAGATTGAAAAGCAAAACGAGAGAGCGCGGTGAAAAAGGTAAGGTAAAATGGCACACAAATGCTTTTAAAAATAAGTATTAAAGAATTTATATTGCAATTTGAAAGGAGAAGTAAGGTAATTTGTTGAGTAGTATGTTTTCCAAGCCAACCATTGAAATCAACTATTTAAACAATTTTCGTTTTTTCCTTTTTCTTCTGTTTGCTTTATTTTTTCTATCATTAAAAATGAGGCAAACGATGAAAATTTAAGATTGCAAAAATATTTTAATGCACAACTTTTTTTTTTGAATTTCTTGAAATAAAGAAAAGCAACAATTAAAAAAAATCAGTAAATCTACTGAAAACATTATTAATTGGTTCTCACAAAAGAATAGACAGTTCATATGAAACTTTATTTGTTAGGAATTTTAAGATCAGATCGAAGCTACTAATGTCTGCTACCTTTTTCCAGTAAACAAAAATGATGAATATTTTAATGTGTCTGCATCTCTATCAGACCCTCATCGAACACAGAAAAAATTAATCTTTTTTGCAACTGCAGATTTTTATCAATAAATAAAAATCAGGATGAAAAAAAGATATTTTTTTGCCCATTTTTTCTGAGGCGCCACAATATAAAACTAATATGAAATGTCGTTTAGTTTCAAATTAAGTCACGTTTAATGTCGGTCTGATGTCATTTTTTATCTAGCTAAAGAAGATCACAAAACAGTCAGAAAGGCAGCAAAAAAATTTTTACTGAGTGTTTTGAATACAAATTGTTAATTTAAGCATGTTAAAGGCTTTTTATTGCTCTTGTTTTTCCTACATCTCATGAAGAAGACATGTTAAAAAGTTAAGTATCATTATTATGAATTATCTTTAAATTTATTATTTTCTTAAAAGACAAAATAATTCTGAAACTGAATCAACTGGAAATATTTGTGGCTGATAATCTCAGTTGAACTCATATTTTTTAAATTTATGCTAATTTAATTTATAAATTAACGAACGCAAGCAAATTTAAATCATTTAATTATTGATTTATATTTTGAACTTTCAGCACTTCGTTTTAAATTTGGAGTTGTTGCAAGAACGTGACAATAATAATTTTAAGAAATTCCACTTACTGTTTCAAACTAAAAACTATAACATATATGAATTGAATTAATATAAAATTCTTCCAAGAAAATGAAACCATTTTCATTAAATTTTCACTTCATATATTCCTTGTTTTGTCATTAAAATTATATTTATTTTATACACTTTCATGATTTATAGCGTTTTAATTATTAGCTTTGGTTTTTGATTTTTAATTAATTTTGTCATATGGTTAGCACTTAATAAATTAACACATTACATGAAACAATTTATAAATTTTTCCTTCCCATGTAAAGTTAAGCTGCTTGATTAATTCAGTCGTTTAGCAAAAACCTATAATTTAATTAATTCATAGGAGGAAAAAATTATTTCTAAATATTTTGATTATTATTTTTCACAACATGTTAATAGAAGCGACTCGAAGCGACTGCTTTGTAATGAAAGATCACACAGCACATCACTTCACTAACAATGTGTAAAAGAGAAAAAAATTGTACATATATATATATTGTGTATGCGAGCAATATCTCAGGAACAATAAAGAACAATAATAACAAAAATAATAATAAGAATAATAATTGTACTCTATCTCTGCCTATTCAATTCATCCCTGAGAGCGTATAATATAGAGAACATATGTATATACACATCAAATAAAATTGAGATATGAACAGAAACTTTCCTTTTATTTCTTCATAGACAAAACCCCTAATAACAGTTAGCACTACAACTCAGATGATCTAAATTTTTGTTGGAAATACAGAAATATTCAAAAAATCTTAAAACTTAAGTTTCAATTAGAGAAAAAATAAGTTTGCTAAAATTACGAAATTACCAGATGCAAAATAGTATATGAAGCATGAAATGATTTAATTTTAAAAGTACAAATCTTATATTTTTAATATTTTTGACTCATCTGCAAACATATATTAACCCATAGCGTTGCTCTTTCATGCTAACTTACATTAAATGATTAAAAATTTTTTTTGTGAATTCTGTGGCTATAAACAGGAAGAGCTTTTCTTCCTCCTAAATAATTTTTTGTTTACTCTTATTTAGTTTTATATAAAAGAAAAAGCAATTGGCTCCTCATAAACTCATCATTTGGCATATTAAATGTCGTCATTTTAACACACATACGACCTGATTGCATTTGATTGTTACGATGAGAATAAAAGAGTGGTGGTTTTTGAATGAGAGGGTAAGTACTTACCCTTTGATCTCAATTATTCTCAAATTCATTAGAAGAGAAATGAATTTTTAGATTGATATAGCTTGACAAATAATTAGGGTAGATTAAAAATATTGAAAATAGCTATTTGATTTTTTTCATTTTCATTTTTGTTTATGAATACTAACTTATCATTCATAATAAATCTGTTAATTCTTAAAAATAGTTTTTCAAACTCAAAAAATTCCTGGATTACCAGTGCCGCTTAAACTTTGTTCCGCTACACACACAAGTGCTCCGTCAAAATATTCCAGGCGTTTTCAAAATACTCAAACACTTTGATTCGAAAATCCATAAAGATTAGTTTCTAAATTTGGTGTTCTACGAAAAAATTCTAGAATGAAAACTGTGTCGCGAGACAAAAAGTTTGCCCACAACTGGTTTAATCGCACAATTTTACAGTCGTATTAATATGACACATCCAAGAATTTAAATTTCATCTTAAACAATCTTATAGAGTTTTACTTTTATATTCTGAATGTCAGCACTTAGCAAGTTGAATGCCAATTTGCAAAATATATTATGACTTTTAAATGCACTTAATATGCAATTATGTTGGATAGAGAGAAAGTTATTCACGTTTAAAAATCGTGTGAATTTTTAAATAAACGAAAATTATTAAATAAACAAATTATTGTTGAAGTCTGTTTGTCACATTTTTGCATTGATTCTTATTTTATGAAATGTTGAGAATTTTTCAAAATTTATAAAAGTTAATATTTTTTAAATTTGAAAATTTACCATAAAGCATTTACTATTGGAATAATATTTACTATGGTTGTTATTTATTTTAAACATTTGCAATAAAAACAAGCGACGAAAGAAATCAAATAATATCGCGAAGATAATGTTAAAGAATTCTAGCCTGAAGGTGTCAAGGTATGGAATATCCATAAAATTTTGAGCAAATAAAAATTATTACAACTCATTGCATTAAATAAACAAACGACGGAATGTATTTAAAACAAAATTAATAAAACAAATTCTTTTAAATGTGTTACATTAATAACAATGATGAAAAATAAATCGCTAAAGCTGCAGAAGTGCAATAAGCACTTTGAGTAAAAAGTTAAATATTTGTCTTATAAAAATCTTCAATTATTTACAATGTATGTTCATAAAGAAAGATAGAGTATTATTAAGTTGAGTGTAAATGTTTTGCCAGCCATATTATGAAATCATATAGTCATTTTTTGCGGCAGCCAATAAAAAATTATAGCTTATGTGTTAAGAAATGTATGTGTTGTGTTATAAAGGAAAGCTAACTAAAGAAGAAAAGAAATAAAAAACTTAAGGCACATCTTGTGAGGTCCATAAAAGCAATTTTAAAAGTTATTGAACACAAAGAAATTATTTTAAAAGTCATAATTTGAACAATAAGTTAAAATCTCACAACAAAGAACTCGAATTAAAAAATATTCTCTCGGCCATTTTTACAGTTTTTCATTGAAATCTGAGTTAAATGAAATATCGTTGTTGGTTGCCGAGTGCTAAAAGAAGGAACGAGAATTAAAATTTAAAAATGAAAAATAAAGAAATACCTTAGCAGCTTAGAGCTATTTTCAAATCGGACAAAGCAGGAAAAATTAGATAATGCATCACGAAAATTATACTATTTCTTGCCTATCAAATGGGCACTGTGCTTCGTGCAATATTAAATTGTACATGAATATGAAAAAAATCGATTTTTTCATGCAAAAAAAAGAAAATATTATGAATAATCATGATTCTTTGATGTTGTTTAAGGTGGCACTTGACAGCAACTTAATTTCATTTCACTCATGCTACAATGACATGCAAAGTGCTACTTAACATTTTCTACTTCTGTGAATTCATACTCCCTACTATCTTAACTGCTGCTGTGAATGTAATGAATCTGTTTGTTTTTACACCTTTTTTGCGTCAAACATCAAAGTAAATTAACACTTGAAGTTTTTATTTAATTTAATGTTAAATAAGCCGGAGGTAATAATACGTGAGATTTTTTGCAAAAGCAAATTGACTGAAATAAAATGAGAATGAAATGATGGAGAAAAATTAATTTAATTTAAGATTCAACATAAAGCAAGCAAAAAATAAAGAGAAATCCGAGAAGGGAGGGTGTGAATCATTTTATAAGATCCTAATAAAGTTGGCTTAAATCTTTATATCATAACATCATCATCATCTCGTTGTGTAGCTATGCTTCTTTTGCTGTGTATATAATAATATACTCTCCAATTTTTTTTTTCTTTCTTTAATTTTCTCCGATCGTAGGAGGAGTTTATGAAAAGAGAATATGTGTTTGTGTAATCATTTGAAATTGAGAATCAAAAAATACTCATAGAAGAATTTATTGGCGATAATGACGATGAAAGAGGAACATTAATTTTAGTTGAAAACTTTAAAAAAATTAAATTCTCATGGGAGAATTTTTTGAAAGGTTTAATTAATGTAATTTGCGAAACTTTTAGATATCTTTATACATAATGTTCTCAAACCTCTTCTCGCTTTGCTCACTTATTTGTTTTTTGGGAGCTTTACATATATTAGTCACTTATGAAAAGAAATCCCATTACTTGCTGATCATTAATGGATCAGTATTAAGAAGTAAAAGAAAAACTCCATTAATGAAGCAATTTTTTCTGCTGCACTATTAAAAAAGGTAATTATGTTGTCAATGTAAAAGAGTAATAATTACATCTAGGTGTGAATATGTCATAAAATATAATGTGCGCAAATTGAAGGCTTTAGTGGTATACTGAAAAAAAGACACAGATTTAAAAGTTCGTAAAGTGTTTATGTAATTTTTTAGGGCATTCTCACTGATTATCACAAAGAGGAAAAATATACTACTGTTTTTATTTTGTCTCTCTGTCCATGTTAAGCTTCTTAATGCAAGTTTTCGCTCAAAATGTAGAAAATATTTTTGATCGAACACTTTGTTTGCTGGAAATAAGAATGCTTGAAACTTCTGGAAGTTACCTTGCAAAGTCTTACGTAAACAAAATTACATAACGAAGAATTTTACGTTGTAAACGTCATTAATAACGCTAAACTAAGGGGTAGTTTACTTAGGGTCAGGAGCGTATCCAAGATGTTTTTTGGAAGGGATTTTTCAAATCATGACCTTTTTTTGGGACTAACTCTTCTAATCATGACTTTTTTGTTTTAAACTAATATAGATTTTTCAAAAAAATTAGGGGATAGTATACTAGCTAATGCTAAAAATGGCCATTTTTAAATCCCCTCCACCCTCGTTACCAATTTTCAATAAAATTCGTTTTGTTTAATAGGATACAAAATCTTATACATCAATAATGAGATACATCCAAATTAGTTATATTGATTTTGTTCTGCATTTAATAATCTTTGAATATGCATGATTTCTTATTAATTTAGTTAAGTAAAGCAAAAATAAAATCCTAATAAAAACATTTATTCATTATAAACAAAATTCGAGGAATAAGTGTGACTAAATGGTAAAAATAAAAATAAATTATGTTCTCAATGTGATGCAACTCAACACTAACTTCTTATTTCATATTATTCATTCTTGCTATCATTGTGGGTATGAAATCAAAAGAAGAAGTAAGTAAGAACATACCAAACATTTGTCAGCAGATATATGTTCATTAAGAATAGGCAACAGCAGGGTGTTAATATATTTAACAAAAGAGAAGTAATATGAAGAATGAAAGGAACAAGAGAATATCCCATCAAAGGAGAAAAAGAGCGTCTTCAATGATGTAGGTCTTTTACCGATACAAAATAATTCACTTTTATTTATTTTTCGCATTTAATTTATTGTAAAAGACAGGGAACGTAATGAAACTTAAACGGATCTACGGACCTCTGGCCAATTTCAGTTTCTCCATTATGGAAAAGGATCTTCCCTTATTTGCTTCTGAATGGTTTTTTAAAGATTGAGCTTGCTGAAATTTCACATTTTTTGAAATCTTTTTTAACCATTTCGTTTTTTGGTCGACAGTCATTTTCGGGATAAAGCAAGTCTGGGAAAAATTTGAAAAAATTTGACATTATCTTTAGCAAATTAAATTCGTTGAATCTACTGCAAGCTCTGGCCAAACTTTAATCCGAAACACTTAATACTAACTAAAATAATTTATTATAAATTTTTTAAAATTCTCCAATTTTTTTTTAAACTTTCTAATTTTATTTTTGATTTTAAGTGTAAAGTTAATAATAATGCGTGAAGGGCCCAGCTTAAAGCTGGAGGCACTGCGATTATAGAAATCTATTGTACCACACCCTTTAGACCTACAGTTTATAGTGGAATCCGAACCACTTGCAAGCTCTGCACATTGCAAGGACACGAGTACGTCATAAGACCTGATGTACCCTGCATTGTACCTAGTTACAATTCGTGTGCGTAAGATGCTGCTAAGAAATCATCCAAATACTAGTATATCCTTGTATACCTAGCAATGGAGACACATTATGTACCAAAGACCTCAAAACTGCACCCAACACACGAACCGAGCTTCATAACTAGAACGGTGAAATGGAAAAAGAGCTTCGAAAATTAGACCTGACCTGGGATTGAACCCAGGACCTTTGGCACGTAAGGCCAACGCTCTACCATTTAGGCCACTGATGCCATTTCACCGCTTAAGTGTAAAGTTAGGATGACCAGTTTTTTTTCGAGACAAAATTGAATTTAAAAGAATTTCTGCCCACTTTTTGGTTAACAATCAGTCCTCTGAAAAACCAAGCAGATGGTCAGCCTTTGTATAGTTGTATAGCACTAGTAAAATAAATCATTCATAACCTATTAGTCATCCGAAATTAGAACAATCGCTCTAGTGGTTCTAATCTCGAATATATTATTCAACCACATCTAAAATTCAAATGTTTGACGACACGGTGAAGTTATTGACTTGAGCGAAATTATGAATTAACAAAAAAGTAATTAAAATCTTAGATTTATAAATTCAGCACTACTTTTTATGCTAAAATCTTTTTTTAATTATTTTGAATCATATTCCTATAAACAAGAATAATAGATCTTCGCCAAAAACTATTTCTTTTAAATGGAGAAAACTGTAAAAACCGATTATAAAATAATAATAAATTTTTTTTCAACCTGTGGAATGATCACTCTTGAAAGTCTATTGTCAGCATGTAAATGTGTTGTTATTTTATATCCAAATTGATTAATTAAGTAAAGCCTTCATCATTTACACAATGAAGATGTCATATTTGAATGATATTTGTATAATTTTAAATTTTATTGAATCATTCAACAACTTTTTTTTATTCACATGAAGATTTATTGAATGAAATAAATGGACTTAATATGTTAGAAATGACAGTCACATTCCTTCAATATTCTAAAAACCTTCTTGACTTCTTTGTCTTCTTCTGTCTATTCGTACACATTCATTCGTGGTGATAACAACAGTAAAAAGAAGAAAATTATTCTTTACTTCGATCATTTCATTGAATCAATTTGTTATGATGTTAAAAGAAACACCAAATAAAGGAAGAGTTATAAAATGTGTGTATATACACATAAAGGTATAAAAAACTGCGAGTTAAAAAATTAATTTTTATGGATTTGAAAAAGTTTTGTTCTTCCAGAATATACGATTCTTTATCGACAGAATGAATTAAGAATTAAGATACATTAGAAACTACCAGAAATGGAATTAGCAAAATATTATGAAGATTAAACAGAAAATTTATTGATTTTTGTATCAAAACGATTTTTTGATCTATAATATTAATAAAAATAATAATAATAATAACAATACTAATTATATCATAAAATAACGAAAAGAAATGAAGAATCGTGTGTGTCCCTCACTGTAAAATTGGTATATCATCACCATCATCATCATCATCGATTCATTTTGTAGCATTTAAAATTACTGTAGAAGCTAGAAGGCACATTAAAATACTATTTCAGTCTGCCTTCCGACGACGTTTTATAAAGATAAAATATTAATTTGTCTAACGTAATCCCCACATTTGCATAAGTAACACAGATCTTCTTTTTAT
Source organism: Chironomus tentans (assembly GCA_963573255.1). Lineage (NCBI taxonomy): Eukaryota > Metazoa > Arthropoda > Insecta > Diptera > Chironomidae > Chironomus > Chironomus tentans. The sequence goes on from OY754302.1 coordinate 25,473,820, forward strand.
CATCTTTATTTAATATGCAATATTAGATATTTGGTTATAAGAAGAAATCAGACCTATTGGAAAACAAATGAGATGTTAAAGCAATTTTATTTAAATTTTTCTCCTTACCTAATAAAAATGTTATTTTTGATATTTGCTCTCGCTCTCGTTCTTATATTACTTTTACGAAAGAACACGGCTGACGGAATGATCATAAAATGAATTGAAACATAAATACTTTTAATACTGCGTAAATGTTGTTAATAATTTATATTTAAAATATTTATTCTAATATGCATACCAAAGAAATTGCTGGTAAGTGATGAAGTAAATTTTTCATTTCCGGAGAAGAAAATATTATTTTTTTCGTGAAAAGTAAATTGAAACACTTCATTAGTTTGGCGCCACTATTTAAATTGAAATTTATAGAACTGATTTCTTGTAAAGTACACAGATGTGATATCATAAGCATTTTATAATATAATGTAAATAAGATAACTATTAAGTAAGCTACTCATTCACTCAATTAATAAGAAATTATCTCACAGTATGTCGAAAAGGAGGTGATGAAAAACGATTGATGAAAATTGTTTAAATTAAATCGTACGAAACAAGAAGAACATAAACACTTGTGTTTGTGACTGATACAACTGAATTTTTTTTCACTTTCTCTGCCACTTTAAATAAAATAAATTTGAATACTTGGAGAAAATTGCCGAATTAAAGAAACTTTAGTCATGCAGATTTTGATCCACCTTTTTAAATGCATTTCATCAATCTCGACTAATGTGATTTGGTCAAGCCTCAACACTCAATGGTACAGCAAAGCATCCCTTTAAATTACTACTTTTGATGGGATGACATTGTGCCTTATTTAGCAAGGGAGATACTCAACCTATATAACCCATATTTAAAATTAGTGCCAAAATGTCAAATATACGTGTAAAAAGCATTCAAAGACTTTACTGGTATGCCACAAATTCTAGTTTAGTGTGCCGCGTTCTAAAAATTTGACAACTACTGACCTAGTGGAATTCGAACTACTTCTTTGACGACATTTCATAGAATAGCTTTAAAAGGAAGTTTGTAAGCTTTATTTCCTGTATATGTGATTTAAAAAAAGCGACAAGTTTCCTGCCAATTCTCCAGTCCATAAATGCTGTGATGGCACAAGCTGGAACAAGCTTTAAATCCTAATAATTTGAAATAATTTAAGTCTGAATATGAAAATATAAATTTTGTGAACTAAACTTAAAACATATTCATGGATATCAAAAGATGAAATATATTTTTTCTTTCAGTTTTCGATAATCAACTGACATCTGAATCGAAAACTCTCTTTATTATTATTATTAAGCAAGCAAAGTACAATAAAAACTGAAGCAGTTATTTTGGACTTTTTTAATGTATCGCAAACAAAAAATGAAATTCTTGAAGAATTCAAGAAAAAAAATCAATTAGAGACAAAAAAATGCCCTTAGTCCAAGTCAAACTTTTTATCATCGCTATTCAGTTTCTTTATTTAAAGGTTTGAAAATAAAATTTAATAAGATGAATCTCTTTAATCATTAATTCCATTGATCGTCTTTTATTTTCTCGCTCACTTCTCTTCTCTGTTTACTTGCTTGATCTGTTCTCAGAGTCACTAATAACATAAAACGACAAAAACGACAATTTCGATATATAAAATACTCTTATATTATTTTTTGTGTGATTGCTTATGCTGACTTCAAGTGCCCCATAAATTTTTCAAAGGGGACATTTTTACCAATGAGCACTTGGCTGATCTTTCGGTTTTTTTATTGTATTGCATATTTACATCAGCATTTGCAATGTGCTTTAAACTTCAATCGACAACTTTTACAATTGAGTATAAAGCGAATTGAATCTGAAATGATTTTTTTTTTATTTCTTTCATTTCTTTTTTCATGATATATATTTTTTTGTTATACATTTCTTTGCAACCGTAATCCCGATAAAATAAATTCAAACGGCAGAAGCAAGAGCAACAAAAAAGATTTAAAGTTATTGAATATTTGACCATAACATTTTTTATAAGCATCTTTCAAATATAAAAAAAATACACAGCAAAGCAATGATTGAAAGAAAATAAAAACAAAAGAATTTTTCAAATTTTAGGATGAAAAGACAAAAAGCAGTAACATCAACAGTATTCAAGTCAGCTGAAAAAAAATCATCAAAAATAAAGAAAGAACAAATTTTATGAAAAAACAACTAGTTAGGAAGGCGATAAGCTTTCTTGGACATGTTTCTACTGCAGGTTTAAATTTTAATTTTGTTGCTAAGCTGTGATTTGGTATTATTGTTTGGGGTCTAGATGCTTGACTTGGTACATGGGACACTATGCAGGAAAGTGAAATTTATAACAAAATGACATTTTATGCAACTAAAGTCAATCAGTCTTTAAACTATACGAGTTACTACCTCAGCTTAAATTATGAACAGCCTTTTCAAATGCAGATTCAATCAAGCATTGTTGAAGGGAAATACAATGAAGAACAAAGATAAGCTAACAAGTCTAAATGCTTAAAATACTCTTATTTTTTTTTCAAGCGATATTCTTTTAAAAATGATGTCACATTATTTAATTAAGTCATAAATTTCCACATGAAATCTTTACCTTCGTGAATGTTAAAAAAATTAATTCCTTATTTAATGTCATCATACAATCAATAAGAGAGAATATGCAACAATAAGAAAAGAAGAATGAAAAATCTATAACACTGAAGACGAAGCAATATTTATAGCATCTTTAAAGCCACCACAATTCCAATTTTCTCCGACGCTCGCTCTCACACAGGAAAGATTCTCTCTATGAAAATATAAATTATATATACACACATAGACATATATTCACTTTTTTATCTTTTTTCTTCATAAAAAGAATTAAAAAAGCCTTTAAACTCTGAGAAGATGAAAGAATGAAGGAAAAAAATCAAAAGATTTATTTGGCAAACTTCTTTATACCGTGTTCAAAAAATTTTTTTAAGAAGGAATATCAAAATAAGCGAAAATATATTAAATTCATCTTAAGCAAATATTCGTTGAGCATAAAGAAACTCGTCGTATATTAATATGAATTCTTATATATACTTGCACATACACGTAACGATCGTTGCTCTCCCTTGAGTGTGTTACATACTACATAAGAGGCAAAAAGTTTGCAAAAAGCGACTTTACTAATATTTACGCGAAAAACAACATCTATTGTCCATAAAGTGTTGTAGATAATAACAGTGATTATCACAATGACTCTCAATTATCTACGAAAACAATTTTTTCCATTTATTTTCATACAAATGTTAAAAAGTTAAATTTAATTCTAAATGAGCGACATAAAAATATTATTTAAATAAAGTATAAAGAGAATATAAAAAACGTGAAAGAGGAAAAAAAGAACCATTAAGAATTAAAATATTAAAAGAGTGCTTTAAGAGAAGAAAAAGTTCAGTTGTGTTATAAATACATTAGGAGAGAAGGAAAAAAGTGAAACGAAGCCGTGGATCTCGTTGTGTTCGATGCTCTGGAAGAGAATATTATTATTTATATTATTTATTCTTCGCTTCTAATACGTGCTCCATGTTAATTATTGAATTACTGTGCTTGCTTCGAGACGGTCGGAAAGGATTTTTTTTGCTGAGAAATTCTTTTGTCGAAATAAATACAATTAAAATAATTATAGCTAAATCTCGAGTGCTACAAAAGTTTTTTTTTATTTAATAAAAAATTGAAGTGTGTTATTTTCTGTCAGCTTTTGGGTATTTTTTTTTATTGAAATATGACGTGACTTAATATATAAAAAATTATGATGCAAATTATTTGCATTCTGGAAATTTTCAATGGACAAAAATGGACTAAATAAAACTTTTCGTAAACTGGCGGCTATTTAAAATTCATTTATAATATTCAATTCAAAATTTTAATCTAAGTGCTAATGTGAATCCCAGAATTGAAATAAACTGGGATTCTAAAAAACGATAGTAAAGAAGGTTTAACTATGCGTTTTATAGTTTGTGCCATATACCTCATGATTTTGATCATGCCCATGACGAGTGGATGGTAAGTAGTGGATTATTGAACAAGAAATTTATGAATGTGTTAGTGAAAAAAATGTATACTATATAAAGTAAATTCAACACTTCTGAATTTTTGTATTAATTTTTATTAACGTTTTCTATTCAAAATTGGGAATTTTCTGGTAAAATTTGTTGGCAAAAAATAAGAAAAATATTTTGGTAGTAGTGTCTAATTTTTATTAAATTTTGAAAATTGAAAAATTGTGATTGTGTTAGTTATCTCAACACATGTGTTAGTTTCTACTCTAAAATTTTCAATATAGTACAAGACCTATTAACCTAAATGGCTTTATTAGTTTTCATATTGAGGATGAATTTTTTTCATTTTTCTGACTTTTTGGTTTGATTACAAAATATGAGTAAAATTAACATTAATCGCTTACTTACTTCGCTGGACGTATACATCAAGTGTAATCCATGAGTTCACTTAGTTGTTGCCTACAACTAGCTCTATTTTTGGCTAATTACTGTGAATTTTCAATTCTAAATGACAGCGGCGTAGCCTTTTGTATAGACAAATTTTATGGTGGAAAATTTTAATCCCCTGTTCTCTCTGTGTGACTAACTTTACTTACTCAAACTATAAATATCATTCAGTTGTCAAAACATGTTAAATGCATTAAATCGTGGGAAAATGATAGCGAATACCAGGATAAAAGTTTTTAAGGATTTTCAATGGTTTGGAATTTTTATTAAATGTCTGTTACTTATCTTTTGCCAAATTAGCTTTAAAATTGGATATTTTATTCGAAAAATTAGAAGAATATTTAAAAACATTAAAATTTGCAATCTTAAATTAACAGATTAAGGTTGTCAGATTCTAGTTCTAGTAAAGATAAGTACTCTGAAAACCATATATTCAAATTGAAGGGGATATTAATGATTACCATTCTTTAAAAAATACATTTCACAACTTTTTAATGTAACCAGGGGTATGTTCAGGGTAGTCAAGTACCTTCCTAATCGATGAAATTTTTTGTTCTATTTGCAAGAGACTTTTTATTTTAAAAAAAAGTCTTAAACCCTCCTCCCTCCTAAAAATTTCAAATTTATGCAAAAAAATTGAAAACCAACAGTCATTTTCTGTCTGAAACCCTGCATGCAAAACAAATGAAGATCGAATATTTTAGCATATAATAAAAGTTTACTTCTTCGAAACTTTGTTAAGTTCACTTAATAATAAAAAATAAGAGCTATATTCAACAGCAAGTAGCAACAAGCGAAAAAAAAATGATTTGAGAAGCATCAACCTAATATTTTTCAGTATTTACAAATTTATCGATGAAAAATTTAAATTTTAATGGAATTGCTCATTGATTTTAAGCCTTTTTATTGAAAATAAAAATTTGAATAAATTCGGATTTCATTTCGATATTTATAAATACATTTTTTTCATTCAGTTGGTATTATAAAGAGATATTTGGCTGAGAATTAAGAAAAACTTGTTCCCATGCATTCCACGCGAGTGGAAATAAAAGAAAAGAGTAAATTTTGCAAATTTATTTAGGCCTTAATGTTTTCATTTCTTTTCACTAAATTTATCCAGCTTTGCTCATTCGTAATAGTGGGATTTCTTTTTGTAAATATTTTTTTTTGAAATACCGAATGTCTCGTTTTTGTAAGTGACATCGAAAAGAATTGAGAAGAAAAAAGACGAAACGAAACGAAAGAGATAAGAATGATTTGATGTGAATATGATGTGTTTACACGGTAATAGATAAGCACCAAGCAGGTGGAGAAGATGAACTAGTAATATTACATCACCTTTATTTTCGTAATTATCATCATCAACGGCTCTACATATGACGTTTCGTCCATGAATGCATCTCATCATTGTCACTAATACAAATGTGTTCATTTTATCTATTCTCATTTAAATTCAAATGAATCATCTTCAATTGTATGAGACACAATAAGAAGAGAAATACATATCACAGAAGGAATTCATTTTCATCGAGGAACATGAGAATGAAAGTTTACATAACTTTCTCACATACAAACAAGGCGATTTTTTTTTAAAAAAAATTGTCTTGCGGCCAATTGACATAACAATAATTTAATTCATTCACTTTACAATTTCCATTTAAGAAAAATTAAGTTCATGGACATTGACACATATTTCTTTCTGTATCTTATCGTCATTCAACTGTCCATCAACAATTCAAGTCTAATTTTTCAACATTCATCTCAAACACACTTACTTGAGTCATATATATATGTATATATCATCGTCTGCAATGATGGATGAGCGTGTTTATCATCACATTTATTTACATTTTTTGTGTATATGTATCATTATGTGTGTCTGCTTGAGTGAATAATTTTAAATAAATATTTTATTTCCACTTTTTAGAGCATTTTCATGTCATCGTTTGAGTTTTTTTTTTTCATTTGATTTGTAAACTATTTATATTCATCATTAGTTTCCATTTAATTTTATTTCTTTTTGCACATTTAAACGGTAATAAAAGATTCATTAATGATCTATTTGATTTTATCTGTCGGTAAATTAACTTTACAAATCTAAATATCTAAAATTTCCAAACATATTCTTAAAAATTTCCTATAAAATGCGCTTTATCCCTAAATTGATCAATTTTACTTTACTTTACTTTATCAATTATTGTTTTCACGGAACTCAGTGCTTCAAATGTTGCAATATAAAACAGACATACAACACTTGATAGCTACCCAGTTGCAGTTGTTGATGCTTTATAGTCAAAATTTGATACATTGCAAATTGAAACGCCGTTTGATTGTTTATTTAATTTGTACTGTGTGCTAAATAGGAGCACACTTTTTGTTTATCTTAAAAATATTTTGTAGTTGATTTATGACATAAGTGGCTTAAACGGTTGCAATTATAATTAATAAAATAAAAGACTTGAGTAAATGTTTACTATGTACAATACAACTGTTATCCATTGAAATTTTCTCGTTACGAAATTTGCGTGCTTAACAAAAAGAAACTTTATGATTTCATTATTTTTTTTATTCTCCTTTAAAAACCACAAAATAATTATAAATTTGCAACACTCATCTTCTTCATCTTCCGTAATTCATATTCGGTTAAATATGTACATATTTTTTTTGTGAATACATAGTAAGATCAATATCACCAGCAAATGCCAATAAAGAAAGAAGGAAAACTAAATTTCATAAACAGGCTATAAAATGAGATTGCTTAATTTTGTCGATTAAGTCCCAATTCGAAGCAATTGACTTCTTCTTCTGCATGTGATCGAATAACATTAAGAGGCATTAGTGAAAGAAGAGAAGAAAGAAGATGAAATAAGTGAGAGCGACCGTGTGTGAGAGAGATAGACATTGAGGTAGAAAAAGAAACACAAATTTTTATTATTAAGTTCTTGAATAATGTTAACAAATTTCATTCAAACTAAAAGAGCACGACTGTGCATTAAAAATCTTTTACTCGTTGAGTTTATGAGAGAGAAAGAAAGAAAGAGAGAGTGAGAAAGACAAAAAAGGAATGAGATTCATAAAACATAAGATAAGAGAGGAAAAAAGAAGAAACTTAAATGAATTTGTCATGCTATAAAACAACAATCTGTGGTAACCCGATATGGATTTCTGGAAGCTAATGCGATGCTTTATTTATTCTTTCGCAGAATGGAATTTTTATTCCTTTTTCATATATTAAAATGTCTATATAGTCGCTAAGATATACCTAATTTAAATGCTTTGTTATTGCTTCTACTGTTTAGTATTTTGGGCGATGATACATTTATTAGAATAGACATCGGAATTAATTATAGCAATTTGATTATTTGATTTTTATGATTAAGGGTAATAAACTTTAAAAAGATTTAATGCAAGCTTTTATTGGCGGCTAATTCTCTAATGTGGATGCTAAGGAATGTAATCAATTTGGTCCCAAAAATTCGTATCATCAGAAATTAAAATTTTCACTTATTTTAATTATCTTGTGTAAAATATTTACAATTTTTTGAATATTCTTAAGAATTACGTTCGCTACAGTAGCTCATGACTCATAGAGGTTCAAACTACTTTTCATTAAATTCTTCCAATTGAGATTCATTTTAATTCAACTCCGGTTTCTATGCTGAGGAGTTTTAAAAGAAGAGACATTAATGACAATAATATAAGCAGCTTAATGTAATTAATATATTTGTAAAGCTCCGAAAGTCTAATCCCCTAAATTAACTTTTGTCTTAATTCGGTCATCAATTTTTTTCCATCTCTATTCCTCACTATCTATATCACTAATTCATTCCGTAAACCAACATATATTACCATGTGTGTGATCAAAGAGAATAAGAAAATGATCAGATAAATTGAATCATGTCTCAATGTGGATGACTTCAAATTAATTTCAAATCAAATGTTGCTGCCGAAATGTGAATAAAGAAAGAATCGAAAGAAGAAAAAAAAGAGATCAAAATGAAATGAAAAATAAAATAAAAATGTATAAAAGTAAGAGCAGACGGTGTAGTGTGAACAAGTTCAGCAAATTACACGATCAGATAATGTTCCACATGATGTTTCACTTTTATTGGATGGGGCACACATATTTGATAACGATCTTTAATGATTTTTAAATTAATTTTTAACTCATTATTCAATGAGTGGAAGGAGTTGAGTGTTATTTTCTTCCTTCTTTTTCTCATTTTGTAAAGATCATTAGCATCTAATTTACATAAATCAGTGTGTGTATAATATAGATATAGATATAGATCGTATATGCCACACGTTAAGAAATAAAATTAAAATCATTTCCAGTGTGTCTCTCACCTCATATTCTTTCTTTTAAATTTTCGTTTTATTATTTTATTTTATTTCTTCATAATATATATATATCTACCATCAGAGACGAAAGCGATAGGATAGATTCATAAAAAACGATCACCACATGTATTCAAATACAAATTTACTGACTACTGTTACATGTTTCGATATCGTGTAAACAAAAAGAAAAAAAAAACTGTTTACATAAATTAAAATGAAATCATTTATGGGTTAAATTTACGCGATCATCTAAACATCTTTCCCGATGTCATCAGTAATATCTAATAAAAATACTATTAAAGTATCTTCTTTTGGTTCTGTCTTATGTAAGGCAACAAGTGCACACATTTTTATTGACATTTCGTTTGAACACATTGATTTTTATCAGTTTTCGTGTTACTTACGACGAGATTTCCGCTTTTACGTTTTCTTCTTAGAATTATTTCTGATGCCATATTCACACCGCTTTATGTTAGCATAGCTTTATTGAAATACATGACGTGTTTTTTCACTATCACAAGAGTACCTACCTTACCTGTAAAAAAATTTGAATGGAAAAACATGTTAAATTTTGTTGAATTGATTTTTTTGGGATCATACGCTTATGTCGTTCAGAATTTAGGGGATCTGGACCTATGTAGGAATTCTGAAACCATTAATGGAAAAACTGGCCCGTTAACGACCGTTTTTGAATTAAAAGACGGAAAATGAATTTAAAAATTTGCGATAAGGGGCAGGGGTGTAGCCAAAAAACATTCGAGGGAGGAATTGAAATTTTTTGTAACAGCCAAAAAATTTAGTGTGGGATTAAAATGTTTCCTCTACAAATCCTAGCAAATTGAAGAAAATTGTGGACGAGGGGGTCTTGATCTCCAAAAAACCCCTTACCCCTGATTTAAGGAAAGAAGTGGGTTTAAAAATACTAAATTTTGAGCATTGTCATAAGTGAACGACCTTCTTGTAATTTCAAATGTTTAGTAATATCTGCTCGCAGTTGATTTTAAAAAAACTTTTTTTAATTATTCATTCTAGGGCTGAGGGTAGTAATATTCTCTTGGACCCGATGCAAGTTTGTAAGAAAACACAAAAATTACCAAACAAAATACTTGAAATATGCAAACAGGATAGCCGCAATAAAACATCAATATTAAAAAAAATATCAAACGGAATCACTTTGGGTTTTCGGGAATGTGAGAACCAATTTCGACATCGCAAATGGAATTGCACGACACAGAGAAGAAGTATGAAGAAAATTTTGTTAAAAGGTGAGTTATCATTACCCAAAAATCATAACGAATCCTCAAAATTATAATATTCTTAATGCCTATGTTATTCTATAAAGATACACGAGAAACTGCATTCGTAAATGCCATTACAGCTGCGGGCATTTCATATACAATTGCGAAATCCTGTTCAATGGGGGAATTAGTTGAATGTTCGTGCGATAAAAATCTTGTGCGGCATAATGTTTTATTAAATAATAATCAGATGACAGGCATTGATGATCTGAGCAACATAAATAACAATAATAAAAGCAATAACAACAATAATTATAGAAACCGTAATAAGAAGCCAAAAAAGAATGGCAATAAGCAATCAAGGAATCCTAATAATAAGAGGAGATCCCCATCACCGGCTGATGGATTACCAGGCATGGGAGAAAATTGGGAGTGGAGTGGTTGTGATGATAATGTTAATTTCGGCAACAGAAAATCAAAAGATTTTCTCGATGCACGTTATCGACGTCGTAGTGATATTAAAACGTTAGTCAGAATTCATAATAATGATGCTGGACGAATGGTGAGTTTATCATATACTATAATCTTCCCCTCTTTGTATAATTTATAATGCAAAAGATTGATTATATTTCAATCTGGATTAAATATAAGTTTACCTAAACATACCACCTTTAGTAAAATTTATATTTGCGTAGCGATTAAACAAAATGTCTGCAGAACCAGAAAATTTAAACTAAAGATGTTTATCTCCTCGTCTATTTTTGAATACGTGTTCTTATGCATTTAATATTCTTAAAAAAATTTCAATTCGTGATACACATATCAAATGTTTAAGACAATAATTTTCTCTGCTTTTGCAGGCTGTAAAGAAGAGTATGCGTCTCGATTGTAAAGTAAGTATAATAATCTAATCCTGTCATTTCAAAAGTCAAGATAATCACACATAGCAATTATAATGATTTCATTATTTATTTATTTAAATTAAATTTTCTTCCTTCCACATCTTTAACTCAATAAATTATTAAACTGTCATGCGCAATATTTGTACCATGAAAACCATAATGATTCAATGGTGAAAATTAGTGTCATGGATTGAGTGGAAGTTGTACCATGAAGACGTGTTGGATGAAATTACCATCATTCGCAGAAGTTGCACATCGGCTTCGTGATCGTTTTGATGGTGCATCGAAGGTAATTGCACGCAATGATGGCACAAGTTTCATGACAGAGGGTTTATCTATTAAACCACCAACAAAACAAGATCTCGTATATACAGAAGAATCTCCAGATTTTTGCAAACCAAATCCCAAAGTTGGATCATTGGGTATGCTTTATAATTTAATTTGTCATTTAAATAATTTTAACTATTTTCGACTCCCATACAGGAATACATAATAGAGAATGCAATATAACATCAAAAGGTGAAGATAGCTGTGAGATTTTATGCTGCGATTTTGGCTTTCAACGAACTACATTATTTGTAAAATACAATTGCCAATGTAAGTTCATTTGGTGTTGTGATGTCGTCTGCAACACTTGTATCGAAAAGCGTGAAATTTACACTTGTCGTTAGTGCAGAATTAGTTGTCGAGTTGTAAATATTCTCGTGAGAACAATTTTAAGAAAGTTTATTAATTTTGGGGTTCGTTCATTTATTACGTAACGCAAAGCTTCACCATTGTCAATTTTTTCAGAAATTCAAATTTGTATTGTTTAAAATGTCATACAACCTCTCTTCCTGCAAGAACGTGAACATAATTAGTGAACGAGCTCTTAAGTTAATAAAATTCCTCGTAGATTTGGATATCTTGTAGCACAGAAATTGAAGATTTTTGCACTTTGTAGTAAATAATAACAGCATGTCAAACATGCTTGAAAATTTTAAAAATTGTTTTAAACGATTTGATTTTTGTGGTGCAAGCAATGCTACATGTCTCGATTTTATTCTTCCAGTTATTATTCCTTGTTTAATTGTGAGTCATGATAAATATAATTATTGTAATTAAATTAATTTTTAACTAGTAACACTTATATAAGACTAATTAATTATGTTCAACTCGTAATTTTACTCTAGATCATACGTTTCTTATTATTTGTAATAATTCTGTTCAAAACTTATATAAAAAAATGATAAAAACGTAATTGTGAATAAAACTGTGTTTGTAAATTTTAAGCAACATCAAATAACGTTGTTTTAGTTTCATTAAAACCTCGAAACCTAAATTAAGTAATTTAAAGTGTAAAACGATTCCCTCCTCTTTCGGACCGCACAATATTGCTATGCATTCTTGGGTAAAGGTAAGAAAAAAGAGGAAAACAACTAAATTGCATCTTTTAAAAAAACCTGATATTGATGATGTTTATGTCGAACTTAAAAGTCGAGAGTAAAAAAAACTTCAGGCAATTTTTCCACATTTTTATACAAAAAAATATATAATGAACGATATTGAGGCGTGAGGAACACACACGTTGGATAATTATAAACGAACAAACACCATCCATCCGTTTTGGGCATCATTTGATGATTTGGTATTTTGTTGTATTCTTTGCTAAATAAATCTATACGAAATCATTTACTTGAGCATGACAAAACTTTTCAATGCTCCAAAGCTTGCAGAAAAAATAATGATTGGAAATATTTTCTTTTTCTCTGGTTTCTTCTTTGCAATCAATTCGCTTGAATAAAAATTCCTTTACTGCTGATGTCTCAAAAGAATCTTATAAAACGTTTGATTGCTCAATCAAATAATATTGATTAATGTGATTATTATTGCTATCACTCGGAGACGGCTGACAATAGTTTGTTTTTTTATCAAAAATTAAATTTTTTTTCATTGAGCATAACTTTTTCTTTAAAATGATGAAATTTTAGATTAAATTTTAATTTTTCACACCATTGATGAATTACTGTCTTACTTAAATATACCTATATTGGTTTGATCTCAAAATACCTCTTGGTGAGATCCCTTTGAATCACGAATTTATTTACCAAATACAAAAAGATTAGCAGATTAATCGAAATTTCTGAAATATTTTACTTCTCCACCATATTCAGAACAAGAAATTAAGGATTATTATTAAAATCGTTCAATTAATAGAAGACAGTTAAAAAGTGAGGACAGAACATTGAAAAACCAAACAGATGGTCAGCTCAATCATATGGAAATTTCCTGAAGGCAAAACGAAACTGAGAAAGACAAAGTTAGACACAGACCATTTTTCTCAAGTTTTTCTTACATCAAAGGCAAATTATTCCTTAAAATTCTTAAATTATCTTTGCACTGGGAATCCGCAATTTAACCCAAAATTTTCATTAACTGGAAAAAATTAAAAATTTTAATTACGAAAAATTTGAATTCATTCAAATCTAGGATCCGATCCCCAGTAAATGAAAATAATTGCTTGATTATCTGATTTATCTACAAAACTAGCAAATATTGTTATAATTTTAAAAAATTTTTGATCATAGTAAGCATATTTGTTGAAAAAAAATTCAGTTACAATATTTTTCTAAATTTCAAAAGTTAAATTTTTTTAAAAATCATGAATATTCCATTAAAATTAACAAATGCTTCACGTAAGCAACTTCCTTTGGTCAAAAAAAATCTTCGAGAGAAAATTCCATATTTAACCATTCAAGAGCTCAGGCGTTTCAAATTACCATTAGCTGAGGCCATGACAATTGATTTTGAAGAGGGAAATCACCATAAAGCATTGTCAATTTTTCAAGAAATCCTCAAAATTGATAAAAATCACAATAAATGTTTTACAGATAACAAAAATTTAAGATTTTTGGATGAAATTTATAAATCATTAATGGCTCTTGAAGATAAAAGTGGAGAAGAAGAATTAATGATCATCATAGAACTAGTTAAGAAATTTTCGAATGAAGACGAATCTTTTGACTGGCTTATTGAACTGTTATTAATTAAGGGCAATCAATTTGGCGTCAACAGGCAACTTGAGGAAACAAAATCATACACAATTTTGACTTATATTCATGGATTATTTTTGAGTCATCGTTTGCATTGGTATCAAGCAGCTTTATTGCAATTCGAATTGGCATACAAAAATATATTAACTAATGACGATTGGACATTCGAAGATAAAAACTTTTGCTTGAAGATCACACAAGAACTGTCTGATTGTTTGATTAAACTTTCAAGGCAGATCCGCATTGGTCAAAATTATCCAAAAGAAGCTCTTCTTTATGCAAGTCGTGCATTAACAATATTACGGAAATCTCTTTGTGACGAAAATATAAATCTGGAAATTGATGCAGAAACTGAGTATGGTGATTGTTTGTTAGACCAATGTTTGTTTAATGAGGCTAAAATACATTTTGATCATGCACTGGCATTATGCGAAAAATATGAAATGTCGAATAAATTTTGTGAATCTCTTATCAAAATTATAGCATGCTTTAAAGGGTAACAATTTCATATCTTAATTTAATTAAATAAATCACTGAAAATTTTAAAATAGTCTAGGTGATTTTGAAATGAATGAGAAACTGCTGCACATCGCTAAAGAATATGCATCAGAAAAATCACTATTGAACCTAAGAGGAAATATTTTGATAATGTTGATGGAATTTTATGTAAAGCATCAACAGGATGTCAACAAAACTGCAAACGTACTTGATGAAGCCTTTAATAGTTTGAAAACAAAAGATGACCAACAAAAATTGCTGGAAATTGAAACTTTATATGCTCATGCTGGAGGTAAATTTTAAAATTATTAGCAATTATTTTTACATTTTTCTTAATATTCAAAAAAATTAATTTCTATTAGCCATACGTCACTTTAACAAAATTGTTGATACAATTTTGAAAGCAGATAAGGATCAAACTGGAAATAATTTGTACTTAAAAATGTTAATTACTTGGATTGATCAGAAGTATTTAATCGAACTTGAGAAGTCGGATGACTGCAATCTTGAAGATTTTATCAGCAAATACTATGAGCCAGATGAGATAGGAGCATTCAAAATACAATCCAATTGATTGAAAAGTTGAGTTAAAATAAAAGAACTTTCAAAAATCGTTTCAAAATTTGGGGATCGTTCACAAATGACGTCCACCAAAAATATGATCCAGGAATTTTTGGGAGGGATTTTTTAAATCATGGCCTTTGTTTTGGATATCATGGCCTTTTTTTCTTAAGGTTTTTTAATGTATTTTCAAAAAAATAGCGAGGTTTCACACCGAACCTACCTTCCCTGGATACGTCCCTATGTACAGCTTCAGAACCTACTTCCCCTAAAAGTTAGAACGTCATTTGTGAATGATCCTTAAACACTTTAGAAAATTTCATAATTTTTGAATCTGTGTACTGTAAAATATATAACATACAATCTTATTAAATTAAATGTATCTATCCATCTACCTATTAAACGATTTACGAAAGAATGGAAATAGATATAAAAGTATGTGAAATGCCAATAGCATTAGACATATATAATTATTTGATTGCTGACCATCTTCATCAGTATAAACTTACAAATAGTATATATCTCTCTCTCAATTAACTAATTTTATTTTTTCGTCTTAATATTTGATATGTGTCTACAGCTCATTGTTCGTTAGTAGAGATTTCGTTTCATCTCAATGAAAATTGTTCAATTCTTACTCTTCTTTTTCTTCGTAATATGTTTAATATTATTACTGTTGTATGTTATGAAGAATAAATTTCAATCGCGTGAAGGCCGTCGAATCATTCGTAAAATGTATATGGAATTCTGATTAACTCAATTTTTTTCATCTTCTTCTATATTTCAGTTATTGGCCTGATTCATTTCAATAAAATTCACAATGACAAGGCAAAAAAGATGTTTTAATTTTTCTCCTTAATGATTTGAATGGATGAGAATCAACAAGAGTGTGTGAAAGGTGCTTTGGCAAACACTCGGCTTTCCTTATGTCCATACAATTATTGTTAATTTATAAAAATCATGCTTCTTATTGCTTTCAGTATAATTTTTAAAAGTGATAATTTTCATAAGCTGGTAATGGAAAACTGTTAATTTTATTTTGTTTTGAATCCATCCAATCCATCTATCTACCTATCCATTTCACATACGTGATCATCAATATTGAATATTACATACATAAAAAAATGAAGATTGAGATGATATGACGGAGACCTTTCAATATTGTGTCGATCAATTTGTTCAATTTTAATATGAAAAAAAGCTTTTAAATGTTTAATTAATAATGTTTAATCATACACACAAATACACACGCACCAAGAATTCCATTAATTTTCATCTCTCACGATTCCATAGAATCCATTAGCCCCGTCATTTATTTTAGCACCCATTTTTCATAATGGGTATCGATGCTTCTGTCCACATTTTGTGTGTCCGCCTGTCAACTTAGAAGCTCATATTAAGTGCTCTTTGTAATTTGTATTAATTATGAATGCAATTTCAAATCTTGGTTTTGTATAAATTTTAGCTTCTCGATTCAATTTTTGCATAATTTGATACCATTACGTCGGTTCTACCTTTTCTCCCTCTGCTCTTCCTGTCCCGTTTCTTAGTCTGAAAAAGATCAAATTTAGAAAGAGCTGGGTTCGAACCGAAGACCTTCAATATAATTATCACTCCAAATTTGAGCTAAGCTCCTTGCCAATTACTCCACAAAGGCACTTAACTGCTACCAATTTATGTAGTTAATGTGCGCTTTTGCCTGTCATAAATGGTTCATCAACAGTGTTTCTTCCTTTAAGCTTCCCAGCAAATACACATAATACACATATTTTGATGATTTGTAATTTTCGTACTTTTTATTAAACTCAGTCAGTTTAAGATGACAAGAGTGATTCAAATGAGAATTTTGTTCACTTAATACGAGTAGGAATGCGGAACCGTGACAATAAGCATGATTCATACATGAAATTATGTTGCATTTATTAATGACGATATCGATTTCTGAAGTAGTACCTTATGATTCATGTTATATCGATGAAATTTTATCAGAAAGCAACTATGAATCTTTTTGGTCTGAAAAGCAAGAATAATTTTTTTCTTCAAAAAAATAAAATGACTTCATTAACTGCATAACCTGAACATTCTATACAATATGTATTTATGTGTGCGCAAGAAACATGAAATTTGCTTATATAAAGAAATAAAAACATGCCCTTAAGATACCAAACAGACGATGTGTGAGAAAGGTGGCAATGATTATATACTTCAAAAAGGCAACACGGTGGTATACCATCGAAAACATCGAATGTGGCAGAATAAACTGCTTTTATTTGCAAACTGAAAAAGAATGAAAAAAAAAATTACTTTGGAGGTCTTAAAGAAAATGAAAATAAAAATTTCAAAAAGAGAAGCAACAAAACACAATATATTAAGATGTTTCGTGACTATTAAATGTATCTAAATAAAGGGTTATTAGGTTCTTCCTTTCGCACCGACACGAATACTTTTTATTTATGGATGTTTCGATTGCAAGTCGATTTCTTGTCAGTAATACATGATGATATCGATCAATGTTGATACTTTCCTGAATTTTGGAATTTTCAGATATGCGCTAGTGTTTTTACTTCGGAAAATAAATTTTTTAAAAAAATTTTCTCATTGGAATTTTTCAAAAAATTTATGACATTCAAAATGCGCTCTTGCCATTCATAAGTTGATGCTAATACTCTTTTTTCAATCAAAATAAACTAAGAAATGTTCATATAATCAAAAAAAGCAAGCTTTTATATGTATGCAATTCATTTTCTTTTGGCATTAATGAAGCCTTAAATTGAGACATTTATATCGCCCTTTGTGTGTACATATTTTGCAAAATGATGATTGCAATCAGTATTTTTTGTTCCTTCGGTCCATCCGCATCTGCCCACCCCGAATTATGCAATTGAAGTTCATGTTAAAGGATTTTTGTTATGTATCTCACGCAAGCAAAATCATATAGATTTGTATTTTTTTAAGGAAAAGGTAAGTAATGAAAATGAAATTGTTATGCTTTAAAAATGAAAACATCGCAAGAGCATTGGTATTTAAAATATCTTATTTAAATATTCAATGGAAGGTTATCAACATTGGATATAAATTACACTAAATTGTTTTTTATCGAAATGTCTCAACATGTGTGCCTTACTTTAATTTCCTTGCATATTCCTATAATACAATACACCACAAGAGTGAAATTGTTGGAACAAGAAAGAGAAGATTAACATATCAGCATTTATTGAGATATAAATTGTTTACTCGTGGAACATTTATTTTATAAAATTTATATTTGATATTTCTTACATTTTTATATTCTTAACTTAACAATTTAACATACATTTGTATATGCATTTCATACCATTATATCATGCGATTTAACAGATAGAGAGCGAGAAGAAGGAAGGCAACAAGAAAGAATTATTTATGACAGCAAAATGTTTTTTAAAAGCATAATTTTTTACATTTAGCAACGGCATTTATGACATTATTATGAATATTCAGAATGAAAATAGTGGTCAATTAGCAACCTACGACTTATCTTTTACATTATCATTTCATGATCCTTTTTCTTCTGCTTTTCTCTCTTTCTCTTTCTTTTTTGTATTAAAATTTTTTTAATGCTCGATTTACTTTTGTATATTTCAACCAGAACTGTCGAAACTTTTTAGCCCCAATACATTTTTCATCCAAAAATCTCCCCCAAAATTTAAAAAACCTGGGAATTCGATTTTTTTTCAAAAATCAAATAATTAAAGTGTGTCCATCTTAGCAATTTTTGGAAGGACAGTCCCACTTTTTTTAGCATCTCACCTTGGGCCCTAAATGTCACATTTTCACAAAAACTTTCTTTCAGCTTACTTTGGTCAGTACCAAAATTTAACAAAAAATTGAATCATAAATTTTAGTCGGTACCCGTCTGTACCACATATACACGGGACATATACAGCTTTTTGTTAGAAAGTCGATGGTCAACCAACAGTAATTATCATATGCGTCATGAAGAATAACTCAGCATATTAGTTGAAATCGCAACAATCAACTCACGTAGACATACGTAGACTTTCTGCAATATAATTTTTTACCATAAACGCAGCAACGTTTAAAACTCAATGAACCATATAAAGTTTCTCAAACTATTTTTTGTCTTTACTATATTTTTTGTGCTAAGATTCCTCCTTGCCTTTATTCCATTCAAAAGATGAGAACAATAAAAAAATGCTTTTAGTCATATCACGTACAATAATATGATTGTATCGCTTCAAATGTATGTTTACACGTGTTTTCAGTGAATTTTACAAGTTCTCACTTTTATTGCCTTGCGACCTCTTGAATTTCATCTCTTTTGATATTTTTTATTATTATTATTTTTGAAAGATTTTCAAGGTCTTTATTTCTTTTTATTAAAAAATTCTCATAATCATACAACATAATAGGTAAGTTGTGAATGAAATTTTACACCTCAGTAGAATTTTTCATCACCTACCCACTTCATCATTTGACTAACTTACTCATGTTTATCTCATGGGAATGAAATCAATAAAGTTACTAAAATTTATGAATGGACAAAACTTAACAAAAAAATATTTTTACAAAAAGACTAGAAGTGTGAATTTGATCATTACCTTAGCATGAGCCGCCACGCCACAAGAGTTATGTAATAAAACTGCTTCAAATATTTATGACAGCTGCCGATTCTCAACAACAAAAAGAATAAGTTTTTTTATTGCTATATTGAAAAAGAAATCCAATATTTTCTTTTTTGTGCAAGAATATTAAAGAAAGAAAAAACTTTAAAAAATCCGAGACTTCCTAATTAAATTATTTCACTGTGGGATGCGAGCTTAATATGTCAAGAAACAGAATGGAACACGAATGAGCAGTGATTGTCGACAAATAAAATGCATCTTAAGTTTTTATTTATGATTCTCAACTTGCATTTAACTTTGCGCCATATTTTCATAAAAAAAAATTTTAATTTGGCTGCAAAATTCAAATGCTAATGAACGGAATGTTAATAACTTTTTTTTCGTTGCTATGTAAGATGATTTCAAGTTTGGAAAGAGAACAATAAATATTTAGTGTCGTGACATGATAACTTTTGTATAACTTGATTTTATAATCGTGTGGCTGGTATAGATTAACTTGCATTAAAAATTCTTCACAAAATGCAAAATACCTGCTTTTTCAATGGTACTTACCTATCCAATCGGACTTATCACAAGTCGCTAAGTGATATTACCCTATAAAAAAGCTACATAGCAATAGAAAAACATAGCATCAAAATTAAAAATGTGTCAATTCGAAGCCCTAAATTTAATTATTTCTCAACATCATTTAATGTTCCGTTCTTATTTTTTGCTACTTAATAAAAATTACCAGCTCAGTAGAACAAACTAGAAGCAAATTACTTTGATATCAATGTGCGGGCTTCGCTAAGTTTGAATTCACGGGAATTCACATTATTTGATTATTTTGCATAAACTTAATTTCTAACAATTGCGAGGAAGTCAAGCAATGAAGGTAATTTCAGATAATACACATTGTTGTGATTTTGATAAAATAAAAGAAAAGAAAAAATTTGCATTTAAAATTGAAGTATAAAATGCAATGAATTCTAGCTGTTGACAACTCATTTCAAGTAGAGTCTTCAAGCTGAATACAAACAAGTGGAAATAAAATGTTGAAATTGTTTTTAATATCATTACTTTTGGTGAATGCCAATTGTGATTTTATGGGACTATTTAGTTCCAAAGATGAAGCTGAAAATTCTGGAAACGCAAGAGTCGTTGGAGGTGAGGCTGCACGAGAACGCGTTCCATATCAAATTTCTCTTCAAATGCAGAAGAAGGAAGGAGGTGGAAATCCGGGATTTTTTGGTGGATTAATGCAAATTTTTGGGGGTGGTAGTAATGCTGGAAACTATTCTCATTTTTGTGGAGGAAGTGTATTGAATGAAAATCACATTGTCACAGCTGCTCATTGGTAATGTATTATTTTAATTCAAGTTTTCGTGATTCCTTAAATATTGCTCTATACAGTATAAAAGGTTTCAATACAAGTCGTATGGCAGTTTTTGCTGGAACAAATGATTTGCGTCAAGAAGATCAAGGTCAACGAATTATGGTCGATGAATGTAAAATTCATCCTGATTATGTAGAATTGAATACCAGTGATATTGCTGTTTGTCGTTTAAAGGAATCATTTACTTTGGGTGATAATATTACACCTATCGAGATGGGATCAGAGCATATTGATGGTGGCGAGGAATGTTTACTGTAATTAGCAAAAAAATAATTTAGATTAATTAAAAAGTAATTATTCAAATATTTTCTACTAGTACTGGCTGGGGATACACTTCTAGATTGGTGATAGGAAGAAGAATTCCAAATGAACTTCAGCAGTCTAAATTTTATACCATCACGAATGAAGAATGTAATCAAATGTACAGTACAACTCCCACTGAGCTATGCACGAAATCGAAAGGACTTGAAGGTAAGAAATCATCACTAAATAACAGGATTCAAATAAATTGATTTATTTATTTATTTTCCAAAAAACAGGAGCATGTAATGGTGACAGTGGTGGACCATTAGTATGCAGAAATAAGCTTGCTGGTGTTGTTAGTTATGGGTTGATGATCTGCGGTACTAACCAACCTGATGTCTATACAAGTAAGAAAATTACTATAAATTCTAATAGCAACTTTGTCCATGAAACTATTTATTTCCAGGAGTCTCGGAATTTACCGAATGGGTAAAAGAAATGTCATCAATGTAAATTAAACATTCAATTCAAGCTCTCTCAGTTGTGTTCTAGTGAAACATTCTTGCCCTTAAAAATTATTGTTAATTCATATTTTGTTAAAAATTATTTTAAATTATTGATGTTCTGATAGCAACATAAAATTTTATTATTTTTTCTGCACGCAAAATAATTCAAAAGTCAATAAATGTCTGAAAAAATCAAAAAATGGAAATAAATTACAATTTCAAAATTTAATAAAAGACATATCTAAAATATTTTTAAAATATATAGTTTCTGAAAATTATTTTTTTGGTTCAAATATTGTATAGACTGAGATGCATCCTACAGATTTTGGCAGAAGTTTATATCGTAAAAAAATTACGATTTTTTTAATTTTAAATTGGCACGAAATTAATTTATTGCATCTCTCAAAATGATCATTAGCAACGTTGGAACAACTATAAAATTAGCCGATGAATGAAAGAATTAATTAGTTGAATAAACATTTTTAATTGATAAATTAATAAAGGTCTCATTTTAAGAAGCTGAAAAAGATTCAATAAGTGAAAGAGTTGAAAAAATGATATTAAAGCTTCATTGATTCCGTCTCATGTTATTTGTTATGACCCTTAGTCTGTCATTACGATTAACGATTCACTCATCACTATTTATTTTACTTAATTTGTCACTTTGTCTTCGCTTAAACATTTCATTCGGCTTTTCATCATTTGTGATCAATAAAAATTCATTTTGACATCAAATGGACATGTTCAGTCAACAGAAGCTCATTTAATATTCTGGTAGATTAATTATTTGATTTTTAAAAAAATTATTAATTCAATATAATTTTTGGTCTTGAATCTTATGTTCATTAGCTTTGAATTCATTAGCTTCGGTTAAAAATTAATTTTCTTATTGTTAATGACCTCAACTGATTTTAATCGTATCTCTCAATGTCAAATTTAAAAATTTGCAATGACATAAACATCTTCGGTGATTGATCAAATCTGATTTTTGTCGTTTCTCTCTAAAAGCGACGTATGATTTTGATCCAATAAGTGAAAGGATTCCATTGCTTAACCATCCATCATCAAAAAATGTGCATTGGTTTCAATCTTTCTTCTGTGTGGCTTTACTTCTTATATTTATATGTCATTTACAAAAATTATTTTCTTTTATGATGATAAAATGATTTCTTTGGATGACTCACCTCATTTAACACAAGCATTCCACCACAAAAGGTTGATCTTTATATATGGTAAGACACATAATGAGACAAACAGGCTTCGACTTGACTATAATTTAGTTTTATTCTCAGTTTTTTCTTCATATTAAAGGCAGACTTGATCACCTTATTAGCTAATCTCTATGGGTAGCTTCTCTCTTATTTTGTCACTCTCTCCTTCTCATGTGTACAATTCTCATCGTGTGGTCTTGTAACTGATAATTTTTTATTGATTTTCTTTTAAACAATTTATAACTTAAATCTTACAGACAGAACTTTTCAGAAAAAAACAAAGGTAAGATCTAAGATTCTGAAACAGGACTTTCTATCAGTACTTTTAGCAAGTATTTTTGAAAAAGTCGAGGCTCGATCAGACTCAGTATCATTTAGTTTTTGCTAAGCTTTTCTTAAACTAAAATGTCGTGCTTTAGCGTCGACGATGAGCCTGAAGTTAATGAAAAAAATACCCTAGTTCCTAACTTGAGCCTGAATTGTTCAAAAACTCTTCAACAAGCGACACTCTAAAGACTTTAAAAAAAATTCGCGACACACTAAAATGCCTGGCTTAGGTCGCAACTAGTTTGTTGCGGAGCATAGTTTGAGTAACACTGATCTATTTTGTAAAACTCTTTAAAGTTTAAATCAATGGTCCAATGATCAATAATTCAAAACTATTCTCAACCTGGGACTTAATTAACTTTCCTCCTCGCATTTATAAACGTTAAAAAATCAACAAATAAATAAATATTAAGTTTTAATTCTCTCTTTTCAATTCATATCATGATTAAAACATACTAATGAGTGGTTGGAATGTTGAGCAAAAAAGAAAAATAAGATGTTAAAATATGTTAATGAGAACTTTATGACGCTTTTATTAACGAATTTGATGAAGCGAAGCTGAGATATTAACTGTGAATTCTCCACATTTAGATTAATTTGTGTTGATTTGGAGGAAGGAGAGCAGAAGAAAAAAATAAAGAGGAGGAATATCAACACTTAATCAATACCTACATTTAGATTTTTTTATTGCTATGTTAAATATAATTGGTAATTTGATTTATTCAATTTATGTCTCAATCATATTATTGTTGGTAATGGAATTTTTAGGTACGTTCATTGAAATTGCACTTGTCGAGTTTTCTCAATGGATTGATTGTATTTTGTGTGCATTAAAAAAATAATTACAAATTCCCTTTTAACTCTGAAATTGTTTGTTACTTAACGCATAAAAGACCATTGAGCATTTCATGCATGCATTTTAGTTATATGAGTAGAGCGTGCAAAGCAAGCACAAATATTGTAAAGGAAAGGTAAAGTTAAGTTAAGTTAATTCTGTTCACTGTACTGTGAAAATTATTTGCGCATTTCTTTCTTGAATTGCATGCGCTTCTCATCAAAGCAAAAAGACAAGAAAGAGGAAAGACGATAGGGAAAGAAAGAAGAAGAAAAAAAAATGATCAAAGGCGACAGCAGTAATAACAATCAGATTTAATCAGTGTTGAAGCGTTATATAGACTTCTTCTCATGCTCGATATGGTGATTTATAAATATTTACACGCTTATTGCCTTTACTCATGCGATGAATGTGCTTACACAATTTTAAATTAAGCGCATTTGACATCGATAAATATCTAGATATGTGTATATGAGAATTGATGAGATGGAATGTCGATGGACATCGATTGAGAGAAAGTGGAATGATAGATGCTAAAATGTCACTACATGTAATGGAATTAATAGACTGTTTTTCATTATTATACTTTTTGTTAACTTTTTATTTGCTTTTTTTGATTTTTAATTTCACAATGATTTTTTTTAGTTTGTTTTTTCAATTTATGTGGCTTTTTAATTTCTTTTCTTAAGTACGTTTACACGATTGTCATTTGCCACGAAACTTCTTCGACTTCAATTATGATGTTAGCGTTTTTTTATGTATAAAAAGTATTATCGTTATTATTATTATTTCAAATAATAAAAAAATATTTTCTATTTACAATATTAATTACAATTGTCATTAAATAAAGCGTTAATAAATTACAACATTTTTTTATTATTATATTCTTCATACACTAATGATTGTCATAAGCTTTTACAAATTCATATAACTTTTAGTGCATTACTGTACTTGATTGTGATTTATGGCTCACTAATTACTTCAATTTTTTTTACAATTTCGATTTTAATATTCCTATTAAATATTATTTTTTTATCAATTATTACTGGGAAAATTTGTCGCTCCAGCTTTTGAGTCAAAAGCTTCCATAGTTTTTTTTTCTTTTCAAAGTCTAAAGAATTTCAATTTCATTCTTCTCATTTATTATTAAAAATTACTTTTTTCGAATGATTTTCATTTATAAATTTTATTTAAAAATAATTATATAATATCAGTCTTTAGTTGACAATAAAGTTATTTTTTTCTTTCCTTCATATTTAATAAAAGGCAATGAAAAAACTTATTGATTGAGATAGATAGATAATTATATTTAGTTTCAACTAGAAATATATTTAACTGATGAAATTTTGATTAATTTTTAAGATTTAAAAATTTTAACCAAAAATGATAAGAAAACTGAAATTTAAAATATTTCTTTCAAAAATCGGGAAGGGAGTTCATCAAAATTTCATCGATTAAAAATATTTCTAAATTCTTATACGTATAATATTACAAATCGTTTGATATCGTGTGATATGTACAATATTTGTTATCAATATATTATTTTAAGTAAACTGGGCCTTAGTTTGTTTGCTTAATACTGCAATTAATTTACTATGCATTAAAATAAGATAGATAAGTAGAAGGAAAATGTTTTAATATTAAGGCAATAAATTTAGCGACTCGATTTTTTGGCTTCCTTACAATTTAATCTAAACAATTTCTCTCTTTGAATTTTTCATTCTTTTTACTAAAAAATATTGAAATCGGCATTAAGTGCTAGTCAATGCCAATTTCAAAGTTCTTTCTACAAGCTCAATATATTTACATTCTTTGAAAATGTCAACAATTTTTCTGTCAAATTCTGCCAAGAATTCTTTAATTTTTTTTTGTCATAAAAAATAATAAACATACTAGTAATAAAAATTAATTTACAGTAAAAATACAAGCGTTATTTGTTTATATTCTTAAAGATTATAAAAACTCTTTTTTCAATATTTTTTCTTTACAATTGTCTTCTTTAAGAAAGACATTATAAAGTCGCCTAGAGACATGTATGAATGGTTTTCTTTGTTATACATTTCTTACACTTTACCTCGCAACACCAATGGAACGTACACGCACATCGTTCGATTACTGTAACTTCTTGCGTTCTATAACCTCGGCCACAGCACAAAATGTCACAACCATCTACACCTATTGACGTATCATTGCATTGTCGCCCATGTGTTCCTAATATTCCCAATCGAAGATTTTTTTCACAAAATCCGGGAGATTGTTCAAAGTATACAAGATCTTTAGCAGTTGGAGGCTTATGATCTGCATTGAATGGTTTTAATGAAAATCTATATCTAATTAAGGAAGAAAAGAAATTGAATTTTTTATTAGCATTAGAATTTTAAATTTAATTTTTCTAAGTTTTTACCTATTTTGTTTCCTTTGATTGTGTCCTCGTCCATGTACGGAATTTGTTTCTCGTGCATTGTTTGAGTTGATATTTTTGTTACCCCTTCTATTATTTCTCATAATTTGATTTTCATTGTTATTGTTCCTAACATTATTATTGGCTTGAATTTTGGTGGCTGCATCAAAACGATCCTTTAAGGAATCTCCAATGACTCGGAAATTTGGTAAACGCATCCAACAAGTTTTTACCTGTAGAAATGAATTTCATTAGTATAAAGGTATAAACAAATATAGTCCAAAAAGTGAATTAGAATGGATCTTTATTCTAAATTAAAAGTGTGTCTACTTACAGAACAAGAGCCAGACATTCCATGACATTTACATTCTTCACGCATTTCAGCTTGCACGTGCTGTAAATCAAATAAAAATAAATTGATTAAGATTTATTGTATATGATTGAATTGGGTAAAGTTGGGAATTGAAGAGGTACTTCATGCTTTAAACATTCTTTTGTGCTGATTAGTAGCTTTGAAAAATATTATCGAGCATTAAAAATTAAATGAAATTAAGTCAACAAATGAGTTGAAATTTTTAGGAAATTTCAAAGAACTCAGCGACATGTAAAAATTAATATACCTAATTTTTTCAGGAAAAAATTCATTAAATTGCACAAAATTATCGAGAAGATTCAATATCATCATTACCTAATAAACATTACAAATTCTGTAATGTCTTAAATATTCGATTAAATTATTGCCAATTATCGAGACTTTTATAACAAATTTAATTGCTTTTTCAATACTTGTTGGATTGGCACGATAATAGCGGCATATCAATTCACTTCAGAATTTCTCTGCATTTCTTTAAACGCAGTGAGAACTTCAAAGAAGTCGAAGAAAAGGAAGAAGAGAAAAAGTAGCAGAAAAATGTGGATATTGGAGAATTTAGTGTCAATTCATTTAAAAACTCTTTTTTTATGTCAACAAATATTTTTTGAGAAAAAGTTTCATGCTGTGATATGAAGTTTTCCTATATATTTTCCTTTAAATTTATTGAAGCATTAAGCCTGGCATTAATTTAACTTTCAATTGAAAGTTTTTTTCATTTACTCTCGTTCCTTTTTTTTTGCTTTACACCGATCAACAACGAGCAGCATCTTGTGTGGCACGGCGCACACGAAAACAGTTAACTTCAATTTCATTGCATTGCATTTCAATATTTCCTTTCTTCTTCATTTAAATTAAATACTTGTTTACCAATATATTTATATATATCTACAGTGCCATTAATGCTCATCCATGAAACATTATACAAAATACATTTATTTTGCTGATTTTGCAAAAATATATAAAATAGTCTCGTAATTATTAATTTTTCAATCGAAATTGACATAAACTTATTAAAACTGTTTTCATTCTCTTCGCTTAATTACGTCGTGCTTTATTAATGATATCGTTGTGCGCTAATTAAATAATTTAAGGTTTTATTGATTTGCAATATTTATATGCAAATAAATGAGAGAGGAATTTTCAATAAAATAAAATTAAAAAAGAAGACAAGAAGGAAAAAAATCGCCTTAAGATTAAATTTTTTTGTTCCTTCTTCTTTCCTTCATTCGCGATTTGTTCTTATATTCATTTCTTTACTTACCACACGGCCAGCTTCATTATTGTGTAAGTTCATTTTCTCACGCAATGAGCGTCCTCGTTCGCCTGTGTCGACAAATTCTCTGGCAAGTTTATAGCCAAAAACAATGTTGTCAGAACATCCACCCCATTCCTGTTAAATTAATGTCATAATTTTATTATTTAAATATTTTTCATTAATGAAATTCAAAACTTACCCATTGTCTAACATCGGATACTGATTCTGATTTACTAGCTTGTGGTGGTTCATTCTGATGAGACCAATCACATGTGCATGATTCAATAGATCCTTCACTGCATGCTCGAGCGATAGAATGCGTAACTGCTGCACTTGTCATGGCATATATAAATGCAGTTTCTCGACAACCTGTTTATAAAAAAAAATCAAACAATACTCATTAGTTAAAAGACATAAAAAATATGGGAATTTTGCAACAAATTTCGAATCACGCTCATAAAGAAATGCAAAAGAAAAAGATTTAAATTTACATCATCCCTTAATCCCTTTCATATTTTGATGCTCTGTAAAACAGGTACAATGCTTTGAATGCAAAGTAAATGAAGAAGAGAAATCATCACAAAAATAAATAATTGAGATAGAATGCTTTCAGAAAAGAGAAAAAAAATTAATCCGAGAGATTCATTAAATTAATAATGCCTAATACTTCTTATTACATTCTTTTCTTTTTGCTCCACGTATACATATTTCGATAATAAGTTCTTGGTTGTTTTTTTGCGTTGAATGCCAATAAGTAAGCAAATGTAAAAAAACTGAATCAACAGCAGGAGCAAGAAAAGCCAGTGGAAGTTCATAAATTACCCTAATATTCTTTAAAATTTTATTTTCTTGATATTTATATTCTCATATAATCTAAAGAACAAATACTGAATTTTTTTGTGTGTTCGAGCCAATCTCTACTGTCAACTTGAAAATCACTTGAGAGTTTCGTTAACAAGTCTCTGCTGAATGGTATAAATATAATAATAAAAATTGAAATGAAGATGAAGAAGAAGAAAGGAAAGAATATCTTAAAATAACAATGAATGTATATTGATGGGGCTTAAAACAAAATTTAAACCTTGTGTGCAGGTTGTTGAAGCACTTGAGAAAAATAGGAGGCATTTAAATAGACAGGTAAAAGTTTCTAATGCATTCATACAAAAAAAAAGTTGGAGAAATGAGTGATGCAGGAGCGATTAAGAAGATTTCTTGTTCTTCCTCATATACAAAAAGAAAGATTCAAAGTTCAACTCTGTGCGCCTAAATACTAAGCCTATAAATTTCCATAAATGTTTCTCCCTTTTGTTGAGCTTATTTATCATTTAAGAATGATACTCTTTTATTCACAATGTCTCTCACTCACTCCTTTTATCTTTATCCCTTTTCTCATATTATTTTCCTTTGGTTCCTTCTCAAACTGTTCATTTCATTCAACTTTTTGCCTCAATGTCTGCTGCAGCACACTACATGGTGAATACATTTTTTGTAGATGCTTCCTTTTCTTTCTTTTTCTCATTGCTCACTTAATTTTTATGTGCAAAACGAAATAAAGAATTTCTTAAAATGCACGTATTAAGATGTCAAGATATATGTAGATATATATTTTATATTCATAAATTTATGTCCATTCTTTCTCTTACTAAACTTCCAGCAAAAAGGTCAAGTTAAAATTATTGTAATGAATAAATAAACAGAAAATATGTGAATGAAATCACAATTTTTTTCTGTACACTTAAACATATCCCCAAGGCACAAATCGGTCATCCATAAATAAAGAAATTGAGTTATCTGCTCTTTTTTTGTTGGCTAAACTTTAAAACAATTTTTAATGCTTATGCTATTTGAAAGGTATAATGTCTCTCAGGCATATTCACACCATCATTGATACAGTTTTCAGATGGATAACTTTAACATCGACTAGATATTTCTGGATTTACATCATTTGATGAAATATTCTCAGTCAACTTTAGTTTTTCAAATGCAAATATTTAAATCCAACCTAATAAAGTTTCATCTACAAAAGCTAATAATAATAATAATAAAAATTTTAATTAAATGTATTTTTTTTAAATATTATTTGAAAGTATATTTATAAAAGAATATGCATGCGATAAGATTATAACGATGATGAATTTATTATTCATTTTCTTTTAAATGCCTTAGTCACGAAATTTTTTTTTTTTGAGTCTTATAGACTTCTTTTTTTCTTTCAATTCTCTACATCTTCATGGCTCTTGTATTATTGAAATATATCTTTAAAAATTTTTGAAGTCATATTTTTTCAAAATTGGAGCAATGATCTTATTTGAATGTTTATTATTGATGAATTGGTTTGAGAAATATTTATTCAATTACTTGTCAACTCATATTATGTAATATTATTATCATTATGATCATGAATTAAGAATTATTCCTATCTCACTTCTATTTAATTTCTTTAATGCCTTTCACTGACAGTTTTATTTAATTTTCAACAGTTTTCATCAACATCATCCAGTATAATGCTCACTGATTCGCATTAAATTTCATAAGCTCCATCATTTTAAAGTATTAAAGATCGAATAAAGCATATCATATCATATCATACATGAGTAGTCTGTTTTTTTATTCTCTCATTTCTGTTTGCGGATAATGTAAATTTATAAATCAAAAGATTTAAATCAATTCAAATTAATTTGAGTACAAAACAAATCAATCAAAGAATGAAACCACAGAGATGAGGAATAAAGACTGGAACTGAGCGCAATTCTTTTCACTAAATTGTGTAATTTGTTTTGTATCTGTCTGAAGTCTTTTTTTTTTATTTGGTTGACGATCAATGCAGAATGGGGAATAAAGGTAAGAGAAAGAGAGATGTATTTAAAATGAGTGACAAATGACAGTAATCTGTATAAGAGATCAAGAGAATATTTTAGCATATAAGTATGGAAATAAATTATATTTTCGCCCAAGTTGCTTCAAAACTATAAATTTTTGATTTTTAAATCTGTGTTAAATCGAAATTAGGATTCTTTATCTATTTTATTTGACATAATGTGTTAAATAAGTGAAGCACTTTTGACGTAATTTTGTCAAAAATAACTTTTCGTGACTAATTACTATGAACATGTTAAGAAATTCTTTTTTGAACAACGAATAATCTTGCTGATAAAAATTAAATCAATATTTTAAATGAACATAAAGGTGTGCTGGTAGATAGCTTAAAAAAGAATGTTTAACAAGAATGTACAGAAAAAAAACTATATGAAGTTCCTTTCAAATGACTCACAAAGCCACAGCCAAGTGATTCATCAATTGATATCAATCCAGTTTCTTGAACGTGAATAATAAAAATGTAAATTAATATTCTTCCCCTTTTAAAGTTTGTTCCGTGGCCTGATAAATTCCTTTCAAAGGATTTTTATTCGTTCTATGATGAATGGAAATAAATAAAAAATAGACAAGAAAAAACATCAAAAACAGCTATAATTACTGCTTATAAAACAGAATGAAGAGAAGAAATTTCGTAAAAAATAAGTCGAATGTCTTCCATCAAATGCCACATTACGTACGAATTCAAATTCAACAGAAAGAATTTATTAGAGGAAATCCGGCCGTATCATAGAAAATAAAAAGTTTAATGTTTATTAGCATTATTATTAATTTTTTTCTTCTTTTTTCTATTCTTTTCATCTGAATTTATTTGGATTAAATTGTATCGCAACGCTATACGCGAGGGAGAGCAAATTTTTTTTGTGTGCTGAAAAATAAAACCCAAACATTCATTTTTTAGTTCTTTTCATCAATTTCCTAATTTTTTTTGGAAATGGGCGTAACAAAAATACTCAAACAAATGAAAATAAAGCAAGTGGTATTAATTTACAACAGAACATGATGTGAATAGAGTTGCTGATGAAAAAATTTTTTTTAATAGGTCAGAAATGTTGAAATTATTATCGAAAGATTTTTAATCAATTTCACATTTAATCTGATTGGACTTTATATTGATTCTTTATAGAATAAGATCAAATAATTGTTATGACGCTCAAAATTACTTCATTAACTTCTTAAAAGCACTTGAAATAAAAGAATTAAAACTTTATTAAAAAATAATCACAACATTATAATCAGTAGTCAAAAAACCATAAAATTTTTATGTATATAAAATAAAGGCATTATTCATTTAGACACAACAGCTACCATACATAAAAAAAATCATCATCATCATTATTATCATCACATTTTTCAAAAAAATATATGTATGAAGAGTGGTGAAGCAAAGAAGCATCTTAAAAGCTGTTGAGATAGTTTTTCCTTCATATTTCAATTCTTATATCTTTACAAAAAAATATAAATTCATTTCATTTTTTTAATAAACTAGGTATTTATCTTTCACAATAAATGTAGAAATGAAGATGATGAAGAAAGGAAAGAAAAAGAAATCGCGCCTAAAATAAAATTAAGTGGACTGGACATTGAGAAGAGCACCTGAGAATCGTTATGAGAAACTTTTTCTTCTTCTATTTCCATAAGGCCTTGACCACTTCTATTGAATCTTCTTCTTAATTGTTTAATTGAAATCTTCAGATATCTTTTTTATTTTTATTATTTCTCTCCATAAAAGAAGAAAACCATATGTTAGTAACTACTTCATATTATTCTGAAATTAGACACGGAAGTATTATTTTCAATTGAATTCTCAGTCTCCCTCATTATCATTCATTTTATTTTCATTTTCATTTACCTTTCACTTTAATCATCTCTTACTTACAAATACTATTGTATTATATTCATATTTCCTTCATTCACTTAATTTCTGACACTAAGAGGATGATAGAGTTCTTTAAAAATTCTAAAAAGGTTGCAGAAAATTGATTTTATGATAGATTCATTTGAAAATAAATTGTAAAGTTTTCAAAAAAAATCTAAAGGATCAATGAAAATGCAAAAGTTTTAGAAAATTAGACAAATGGAACTGTAATTTCCATTGAGAAATCTTTCAAGAAGCAAACTCACGCCACACAACATTAAAAAGAAGAAATCATCCATCATAAAAACTTTAGTTGCTTCAAATTCCCAAAAGGTTCACATGATGAACAAGAATGCCTTAATAATATTCAATCAAATCAATAAAAAATTATAGATACAGAGAATGAAAATGAAGAATGGAAAATTTAAAATTATTACCTTTTGCTGTGTTTTGCATACAAAAAAGTTATTGATGATTTATGTGTTACAAATTTATGTGGGTGGCGTGTAAGCATGAATGTATTCAATATAAGCGTGCATTGCATTGCATTGCATTAATTCAATAACAATTTTGATTAATTATGTTGTAATTAAAAAGAATCGCGTTCATGAATAAATTATGATATCATAAAATAAAAGATGTTAATTTAAGCAACACACAGTGGGATTTACATTAAAAAGTTGTTGAAGCAATGCATGCAATAATGATGATGATTATGACGACCAGAACAGAGTTGAAAACAAAAGGCAATAACCAACCACAAGCTCATAATTTTCGATCAGTTCTGGTTCTGGATTCACAAGGAAAAATTAATACTTAGAAGGCACGTTCACTTTCCATCATCATTGCAGAAGATACGTTTATCAATTAAAATGTGTATCGTAAAATATTTTAACCATAGCTTTAAACACAAAAAAAGTGCTTTAAAATGTATGCATTGTGTTGAAATATTTTTCTAGAAACTATAAAACAGGATGAAAATGCGTCATAAATCCCATCTAAAGTTTTTTTTATTGATTCTTTCGTGTCTCTTTGCTTACTTCATAATAAAATTTGTCTTCATTATTATATAAAAGCTTTTATGATTTTATTATGGGTATAATGTTATTTCTTGATTATGAGTTTAAAAAATACTTTTAAAATTTTACTGCAAAATATTTATTTTTTAAAAAAGAATATAAAGCAAGGTACTCAAAACTCATGTCATGTACAAGTTCTTTTACTCGAAAAAAATGTGGAAAAATAGAACAGAAACAGATAGAACATAGGTTCATAAATTTCGAAACAAAACCAGATTTAGTTCAAAAAATTAACCCTTTAAGAATTTTAATAATTTTCAAAACAATTATTATTATCGATTCACTTAAGATTACGTTATTACTGAAAACATGTGCATATATTGGATGCCCTAATGCGAAGTAGGAAGTCTTTCTCTATAAATAAATAAGTTGCAGTTTATTGCGCTTAGTTGCACACATGTGGACTATAATTGAAGGCACAAATTTTTTTAATCACTCAATCAACTCTAAACGTGTGTGTAAAATCAATCGCAATTAAAACAAATATTTTATTAACACTCATACAATCAGATGATGAATGAATGTTAATTGTTTTCCATTAGTAGCAATTATTGTAACATCATAATTAATTCATGAACGTCAATCATCATCGCCATGCTTCAACAAAAAATAAAAGCATTAAATAATGAAAATAAGAAGAAAAGAATGAAGTTTTACATGCATAAAATTGATGATTAATACATTTATAATGAGGCATTTAGTGTATCTTATGAGCATTTTACAGACACTTTTCGTTACCTGTTTCTTTTAAAACTCTATAGAGAGTCTGACACATGCATGTATATATGCGATATATACTATGAGTAGGCATCCCACTGCGTGAAACAACATAAAATCTGTCGACAAGTTCTAGAGTAGATGAATTGTTGTGGAGTATCATAGTTAAGTAAGTGAGAAGACACCCCATCAAGCAATACTAAAATGCACATTGTGTATGTATATATTTGTATTTGCTTAAGCAAGCAAATGTGTTAAAAAGTATAATTCATGCGCAAATTTATTTCTTATACTGTTTTTTATGACACATATAGATTTTTTTTTCGGGAATGCAATTGCTAACGCTTTCCTTTTTCCTGACCTGTACACGCTTTAACATGGTTTTATTATAGTGCAATATACATCATGATGTTCACAACTGTTTTTTCATCAGATGATCATGGGTGATGATGTGCATATATTTTATGCTTAAAATCTATAATTCTTTAATGTTCCTTCCTGGTAGATACCGTATGGCCAAAAAAGTTTTTGTTGAATTTTAGAGTATGATGCAGTTTTGCTACTCTCAACATTTATACTCTGCATTTTTCATAAAATTTCATTACCCTTGAACAAATGTGAATTGCACACACAACCGCAAAGGAATATGTATTTTTTAAATTGACCATGTAAACTCATTGCTACAGCAATATAATCATTTTTTATGTTGCTCGCTTGCATGAGATATATCTTCCTCCTCTCTTTTTTTGTGTATTTGTTGTTTTGTCTGTTGTTGTCATTATTGGTGTTATGGGTTATGGGTTTTGTCATAAATTGCAATAATAATCATAAAAACACTTAAAATGTACAATTCTCATTAAACAAACCGAGAAACCGCTTAAAATTTTGTTGGTTTTTTGTGAGAAATGAGAAAAAAATGTCATTAAAATCCTTTATTCTAAGTTGATGGAAATAAAATATGCGAAAGGAGAACACTTGATGGAAATTGTTGAAAATATTTCTGTTATTGTTAGAAATTCCTTTATACTAATCCAAATTGTATGATTTTTAAAGATTTTAAAAACACATTTTTTATCAACATTATTTTTTAAAGATCCTTTTTATTAAGCAAAGGAAAATAAAGATTTCTGTTAAGACTTTTAAAAAAATTCCAAAAGAAACAGTTATAGCAGTGTCTTACAAACTGTATGCCGCGATGCCACACATAAAAATTAGTTTAACGCAAGATTCTTGAAAACAGGACAAAACCCATTGACCCGTTTTCACACCTGTTTTTGGGAATGATCGTGAACTTTAAACTTGATGAACTTATTGACTTTATATAAATTATTACGGTGTGATCTCGATAAAAGGTTTGCTAATACTGAGTTGGTAGGAACAACTCCAAATCATATGAAGTAACAAGAATTAAAGAACAACACACAAACTGATCATCATGTTCTAATCGCAACAAGAACAATAACATCGGGAGGAGAGATATAAAGAAAAGTCGATAATTTGATGAAAGAAAAGAATTTTTTTTTGTATTTCATTTCATTCTTCTTCAATTTTTTTTACTTTTTCCCATGTTGAGGAATGAAAGAAAGGAGGAAAAAAGAGTCAACTTAGAATTGATACAATTTTTTTATATATTTCATTTCAATTCGAAGTTATTTCGAGAAGACATCGAAATATAAATCCAGCACACAAAAAGGGCAGCAGAAAAGATTTTTGTATATTTCTTATTGAACATTTGAATGGACTCATTGTTTCTCATTTCAATCTTCTCTCATATATCCGATGTGTGTGCCTAGCTCTGTTATATTATTATTACATTTTTCTTGTTTCATCTCTTGACTTTTTAACTGCTTTTAACAAAGATATGCTACAATTTCAGTCACAAGATTATTCTTTCTATCCTCCTTTCTTACAATTTTTTTTGCCCATCTAGCTATTTAGCTACATGCATCTCTTTCTTCTGCTTGATTCTACCGAGCGGTATAAAATAAATGTAAGCAAAAAGCATATAAATAAATAAATCGACATACAGCAAAAAAAAGTAAATCGTATAAAGAGTTTAATAAAATATAATAAAAAATTCCCTTGTTTTGTTTTTCATTCGCGCAACAAATGAGACATTCCTTGACGTATAAAAAGATTTTTATTCACTGATTGCAGAACGATGTTGATGATGCCTGCTTGTTTACTGCATACTTTCAATCTTGGCATTTTGTACTTAAAATATAGGCAAAAATTTACTTACGAACATTGCTCATGAGAAAGGGTAGGAATTTATATTTATTATACATCATTTTGCAATAACATCAGTAGCTTAAGATCCCGATTGATATAAGTATGTGCACACAAAGGAATTTCTTATCTCTCGCGTACCATGAATGTGAGTGTGTGTATGTGTGACTGAATGCACATTTTAATTCCAAAAAGTACAAGAAAAATATGTCTCAAAGTCAAGCAATACAAGACGAAAAGAGAATGAATGCGATTTTGTGAAAAACGTATTGTGACAGCAGCTAGTGATATTTATTTTTGTAAACATCCACATAATTCGATGTGCCTTTTCGTTAAGTCTTTTTCCCCTTATGTATGCCTTTTACGCTGCTTTTTGGTTCTCACACACGAAAATTATTTTGCGGTCATATAAGATTGACTTTTTGTGGCTTTTTGCAATCATTTTTATTAACTACTTGAAAGCTGACAAAAAATTAAAATAAATTTAAAATGATACCTTCATATAACTGTTGCACATTTCACTTGACTATGTTAGTGAAAAGAGTTGAGAGAAAGTCTTTTGAACATTTATGAAAAAAAATAAAGAGATTTTTTAACATACACCATTCATTAATCTCAGATTGATGTTTGGTCGTGTATTTATAGAATATTTTTTCTTTCCGATGATATATTACGGTAAATTTGAATAAAATGATTGAAAATGAAAGACAGACTTGTGAAGGCATAAAATATAATAAATGTCATCATGACTAAATATTGTAAAACGATATTCTTTTAAGGGGGTTCGCATCTCTCAGTTCCTCTATTCAAATGGCAAAAACACGAGAAAAATAGTTTACTTGATACAGTAAGCATCAAATTCCTATCTATCATTTCCCCTTTTCACAATTCGTTACAAAAAAAATATTGTAATTAGATATAGGGTAAGTAGGAGAGTAAAATTCAAGAGAGGCTTATTAGGTAGATATTGACACAGTTACAAAAAAACATTATTATATTACTTAACATGATGATGTACATGCAGATCGATAATCGTCTGAACCCTAAAGTATACAATTGTATAATAATAGAATTGAGAGGAAAGATAATCAGAAAGAAGTAATTTTAATCATGAGAAATTTTCAAATGCTGCACGCGCATACATTTTTGGACAACAATAACAATAACTGTAACAATTCTTTTCGGCAACATCTGCCAACTCGAGCCACAAAAAACAGATGTCACCAATTTGTAAAAAAATGTAATAGGAGATTTAAAATGATGTTCCTGTCTTGTTTTTATGCAAATTATGGCACTCATTGACGTCACAACAAATCACTGAAAGTGAATTCGAAAAATGACACAATGCATTAATACAAATGTCTTAATAATACAACAAGAAGTTAGTTCAATGAAAAATTACAAAGCTTCTTCATTATTACCGTACACATTTCATTAATCAAATAGCGTACATCTCTTCATACTTTTGTAATTTATTTTATTCATTCACTGATGATCTCTTAGCGATGATAAATCGTTGAGTGTCATGTTCAACGACAAAAATATTATATTATATTATTTTGTAAGAGTTAAAAAGTGTGTGGGCGTATTAGGTACTGAATTTTTATTTAATTTAAAGCTTTTATAATTCGGTGGGCAGGTTGAGAGAAGTAGCAAGTAAAACACATGCTTTGAATAATTTAATGAATCTCTTTTGTCTTCTTAATCAGTAGCGTGCGGAATTGTAAACACAATTCATCGTTCAATGATGACAAGTGCATGCTGTTATTTATATTAAATGAGATTAAGTACTCACCACGATCGACAATTTTGCCAAAGAGATTTTTGCCACGCTGTAGGAAATTTCGCGTTGTGCAATTCCATCGACGGTTACGGAATTGATGTTGACATTCTGATATTGCCATATTTGCACCCTTTGCAATTGCCGCTAATATTCCTGGATTCTCTCGTGCCAGTCTTCGCTGTTTTCGTCTTAATGTTGCATGAATTGCAGGATCCATATAAATATGCGTAGGTGTTACTGGAGAGATATTATTTGGTTCACCGGCTTTTGCTATTCCCCTGTTAAAATAAATACACAAAAAAAGAAGACTAAATTAGAATCTTATACTTTTTTGACTGTCGGGCAGAAGAGCATTATGATGAAAAGCTAAACAAAGACTTCCTTTTATAAAAAAAATTTGAAATCATTCGTCAATAATAAAAAGGCCCAACTTACAATGTATGAAGTTTTATTAAGGTGAGCAAATAGAAAGAATATTTCTGTTTTCTGAATCTGGACATTTCTTCAGATATTCATATAGGTATATCTGATATTTATTTGTATAAACAAAACAAGAAGAAAAGCTGGGAGAAAATTTAAATGCTAATACATTGTGCAAACATAAATGTGTTTCATGTGCTCATACAGAAGAGACGCTTTGATGATGAATGAAAGAAGGTGACTTAAGAGAAAGAATATAAACAAACATGTAAACAATATATTACAGAAAGACACAAAAAGAGCATAAAACTAAATAAAATATGGGCAATGGAATTGAGAATTTATGCATTTTTATACTCTCAAGTGTGTGTACAGAAAGAAATGCATCTTAAGAGGCACCAAAAATGAAGATAAAATAAAGAACTCCACAAAGTATCAGCATAAATCATTTGATTTTTATTTGCTTCTTTTTCTCTACTTCTCATTTTCAGGAAGTTTGAGTGCTGCAAAAATTTCTTTATAAAATTATTATTTTAAGGAAAATGTGCAGTTCTCATCCATCCTGATATCCCAACTTCCAGCCACTTGAAGATATTTTATGTTTTTCCTTCTCTCACTAAAGGAAAGGAAGTTAAAATAAGTTGGTGACCATGTCAAAATATTTTCTTTTTCAGGCCTTCAAAAATTTACATTAGGTTTTTTTTAAAGTTTTTACCATGTAATTTATGTTAACGCCATCATAGACGTTCAGCATTACATTTTTTTCCAACCATTTAGTAATATTCATTACACCATGCCGAGAAAGATATTCTATTTATTTGTAATAACAGCTTTAAAAGTGATAAAAGAAATAAACTAAAAAATATTTCTTTTTCTTATTTAACTTAAAGATAAGATTAACAAAAAGAATTAAGAATAAATAAATTTCATCCATGAAAATATTTTTGTTAATGAAAAGGGAAAAGACTTCACACAGGAAGAAGGTAAATTCCTAAAACATACACATCTTTACTTCCAAAGCGAGTTCGTCACTTAACGCATTAGCAAGTCTTTTGTTTTTACTTAAACTATTTATAAATTATAATTTTTTTGGTAGTTTTTACGTACATTTATAATTAGCTTTTATTTAAGTCTTTTAAAAAGATCCAATAAAGAATATATATCTTTTGCTATGAAAAATTATTTTAACAAATAATAAAGTAATAAATAATAATTTGCAAACGACATTCGTTGACAGCACTAATATATGTGTCGATTTTTTATTTGTTAATTTAAATTATCATAAGTTAATTTTTAAATTTCCATATTTTTCTGGCGCTTACAAAACTAGCTATAAATACATAGGAAAAAGAGAAAAATCTGTCATCTTTAACACTGTCATTTATCAATCAAATAATAAACATGCCAAGGTTCGATACAAAATTAGCATCTCAATTGACCATATATGAGCACATGTAGCATTTTTTCTTATTTGATTTATTGAATGGTATTCTTCAACAACACGCATATGGACAATTTGCCAACATCAACATCATGATGATGATAAACTATTTAACATCTCTATTAAATCATCAAATATTTTCAATCAAGGGGGAGATACTGAATAGGCTGTGTGTGTGTATGTGAATAAAATTCAAATTAAATTTGAATGAAATTTCATTGATAAAATGAATGAGTTTCTAATCCTCAATAAATTAGAAATTATTCATCTTGGCGCTCATAATTTAACATAATAATGCTAATTGGTAAATTTAACAAAAAGATTTGCTCATCATTTGGTAGCAAACTTCAAAGCAAAGTAAATTGAAACTAAAAGTTAATTTCCAAAATACTCTCAGATGTTTGCCAAAACGTCAAATATTTGTAAACTAAAATTGAAAAGCTGTCGCCAAAGCCAAATATTAGAAGCGCACATACTCATTTGTTGATGAAATAAATTTACAGGTTTTTTTGTGTGTTTGTAAGGCGGAACATGGTTATATGTTAGTGGCATATTTGATCTTCACAGAATGAAATAATATTCCTTTATTAAGATGATTCCAATTTACTGACTAAATCAAGTATATCATTTTTAATACTTAAATAAGATTGAAAGTGAGTCTCACCGTAGTCTCCAAGTATGTTCGTTTTAAAATTGATCTCTTAAATAATTATTAAATATGTAAATGTAGATCATTCACATTGGAAGCTAATTCATCAATGTCGCATTTAATCGTATTAGGAATCGCTACGTGTATTTCAAACGGTTCGGTTCTCTTTCTCTCACTCACTGTGTTGCTGTTATTTTTTTTTTATTTCTCATCATCGTCAAATACAATTTAATGTGAAATTCAAACTACACAATGAATGGAAGAGAGTTGTTGTGGAAAGAATGAATGTATCAAGATAGAAAATTTTCACGCACGAACAGATATGGACTGTAGCTTAATAATAATCTTAAGTTCCAGCTAGTTTTATTACTTGTTTTTGCAGTTCATGTATATAAATTCCCATAAATTTATTAAAATTTTACAGCGCGTCAATACTGTTGTATTTTGTCCAATCGTTTCTCTTGTTATGGACAGTCATATCACATATCTCATTATTCATCATTGTATGTTGATTTATCATCTCGGTGAGCAAAATAAACAGAAGCAAAAATGTTAATTTATAATTAATTAACAGTTAGCTTACTGCTACAGTACATACAAACACATACTTGATTTCAAATGAGACGTGACACTCAATGAGGTATGTGGCATAAGGATTGTTATGTATCACCCCGAATCATTCTTTCATGGTTTTTATTTTTATTTTTCTTCCATTATTGATGTTACATATGATGAAAAAAAAATCGCGTAAAGCCACTGTGGACATATATTACGACGCAAAAAGCATTAAAATCAAATTAATAATGCATGAGCAAAGAGTAAATAAGTCTCAGAGCTGAAGCAGCAAAGGTACAAAAAAATATGAAAGAAATTACAGCTTTGCTAGACTATCGGTCGAGTTGAAACGGACATGGATATGGACGAATAAAAAATTAAATAAATATAATATTAAATTAGCAATCTACCGCATTCGAAAAAGCGCAATGACACAAAGTTGTTATGACCATTTAAAAGCTCAAACCACAGTGCGCCGTCGTCATAACACACAATGTGTCTTGTTCATTTGAACCTACTGCTGATTGTTGATTGTTTTGTGCACAATTGCAATTTTCATTCCATCTCTCTTGTGGTCAAGACTCTTCTTCGTTTGTATTACTTATCTTTGTAATTCTACCTTATATTTTTTTTAAACATAACAAAAAAAATAAATCGAGTGTGAATACAAGTTTTATTTTACATTTAGACTATGTGTGTGTTTGCTGGGGCAAAAGGCTTTTATTAAACGCGAATATGTAATGCAGAAAAAAAAACTTAATAAATAATGCACAGCAAGTCGTTTTTAACAGCAACAAAAAATGTTTATAAGAAATAAACTATATTGAATGTAATTTTACTCTGTTTTTATACCAATAAAAATGAAATGATGGCGCTATCCAGAAAAAGTTTGTAGTATGTGAGCATGATATAAGATGAGATGGTTTATTACTTTTTATTTTATTTTTCTAGGAATTTTTCCAATATATTGGAATAAATCAAAACTAGTCGGACTTTTGAAAGAATATTTCTTTTTGTAGTGCTTGAATTCTTGGGTACTAAAAGTATCATTCGCAAAATAAAAAAATTATATGATTTATTCCTCAATTTCATCATTATTGGAACAAAATTAAGACACGCGAAGCACATAGCAATGAAAATTCCAATCAACAGCTTATTACTTCATTGTTGCAATAAATGAATAAAATAATATACAAACAGAAGACCAAATATTTTTTTAAAAAAAATATTTTATTCATTCTCGAACTGCCATGCAGCTGAACACAGCAGAAAAAATTCTCCAGAGGCCATCACATCATAAATATTTTCGCATTGATACATTGATTGTTAATTAAGGACACACACAAGTATGTGAAATTGTTGTTGTTCTGTAGACACTGCTGGCTAATAGAGTTCAATAATCGACAACCCGCAGAGAATATCGATTGAATTTTTTAAAAGAATTTATCAATGAACCTGGCGATGGATGTAACAAATTCTAATCATTTTCTCTCTCTCCTTGTTATTTTGTTTGTTTCTTTACGGAATGAAAATTCCTTTCGAGAGAACAATTAGTGCTTTGTGTGCGAATATATTGAAGAAGGAGAAACGTGATTTGATTTTTATAAGCACAATTGATGATATTGTGCAATTTAATATCTGCGAAGCATACCACATTATGTGCAATATTTCATTATTATTTATTTCTCTTTCTTAAAATCTCAAATGACAAAAAAAACTTAGAAAAGAAATAAAATCTTCTTAATTGATAAGAAATCAACAAGAGTTGCAGTTTGACGTGCACTGAATATGAAAAAGATTTCAAATGAAAAATGAGAAAAATACACATTTGGCACACAAAACAGTAAATTATCATGTTTTTCACGCATTTTAAAGGAAAATATTTCTTTTTTGTTCAATCTTTTTGTCAATTGTGACATAATAATTTTTTTTGAGAAGGGAAGGAAGGGAAGACAGATAGATTAAATCTATTAGCACATAAGAATTGACACATGAAGAAGCTCAGACAATAGTAAAATACAATTGTTATAATACTGTGTGGTCCGTTTAGTGAAAGAGCCCACCGAGAATTTCTTCAGCTCCTTTCTGATTTTTTTCCTCTATTCTTTGTCCTGAAAATTAGTTTCGCTTCTAAATCCTCCTTTTTTCCTTTTCACTACTTTATTTTTGCTCTTTAAATTCGAAAAATCACTATTTTTAAAAATTTCCAGAATTTTTCAATAAAGTCATAAATTACATTTTCTCATCAGAGCAAAACAGACACGAATTAACCGATGTAAATGATCCACATATTTCATTTATGCATCTTCATAGGAAATCTTAATTTTCATCAACATTGGGGTTAAGAAAATACTTAAAATTTAATTAAAGCTTTAATCGAATATTGCATGAAATACACCTTTTTAGGGTAAATATAGTCTGGCATTTTTAATTTGATATAATAATATAAAAATAATTTTTTAAGGGAAATATCTTTTTAAAAATGTATAAAATGGTACAAATAAGTTTTGAAATATTAATTAATATTAAATAAATTAATTAAAACATCAAATGCCATTAAATAAAATCAATTGAATTTAACTTAAATGAGCATAGTGTAATAAATACTTTTAAATCCAATTACTGCACACGATCATGAACTATTTTCATAAGAAACTGTTTGACGATTTTTTTTCATTAATCGCGAATCACTTAATTCATTAAAATTCACTTCAATTACTTTAATTATGGGAACAGCAAAACTTAAAAGATAAACATCAAAACCGATCGATATAATTTTTTTATGCGAGCGCAAAAAAAAAAT
This sequence comes from Chironomus tentans, assembly GCA_963573255.1. NCBI lineage: Eukaryota > Metazoa > Arthropoda > Insecta > Diptera > Chironomidae > Chironomus > Chironomus tentans. The sequence goes on from OY754302.1 coordinate 25,518,450, forward strand.
ATTTCAACAGTTAACTGCTATGTATTTAGCATTCAAGTTATCACCGCACATGCTTTTTCAATTACTAAATGAGTAATACTAATTAATGCTTATTCAATCTTTTTTTATATTTCTTCCATGTAAATTACCTAATATTATTTTTATTGTTATTTTATTTAAAAAGTTCTGTTTTTTAAAAACAGCAGCGCCTTTATTTGATCGCAAAATAGTATAACAGCATTATGCCATATATTTGTAAATAGCTTTTCGAAAAAAAAAATAAATTCACGGTTTATTTGCTAAGCAATAAACGGATTTGACATATTTAATACATCATAAAAATGTTAATAGTTATTAATAATGCTATTAATTCATAGAGACAGAAGTGAATGAAACAAGAAACTGGAAATATTAAGGATTTTTTATAAGATCATTAAACAAGAGGTAAATGAATGATCATAGCGAGCATGAATAAGTGCAATTAACAATTTAATTATTGTCTCTTTTTCTCTTTCCTTTTTGCTGAACATACTTGTAAACATGATTATTATTTAATAAATAATCATTAACATTCATTAACATGTGAACAAGTCAGTTAAAGCCGAAGACTAATTGATTTTCAGTTCGGCGTAACGAAGTAATGATGTGAGGAATAAATTAACATATATGTCAACTAATGAAATTTAATATCTTTCACTTTGATTTTTTTTTTGCAATAAAATCCCAACTATAAAAGTTTATTTCAATTGAATAGCTAAGTATTATTTTTATGGATCTTTCTGTACTTATTGTCTTGTTTGATTCGGAAATATTATGCAATATATTTTGCTATTTAAATTCTGTTTAATAAATATGAAAAAGATTGAAATATATCAAATCTATTAAATTCGAAACTGTGAATAATTTCTATCTTACACTCATAGAAAAGATTTAAAAAACTTTATTAAATTTGTATGAAGAGATTTAAAAACATTTTTTAAACTGGGCTCTTAATAACTTTTTTTAAATTTTTAAAAATATTTTTTAAATTTTCAAATTATTTTGAGCCGTTAAAAAAATAATAATATTTTGAAAAAAATTGCTCAGAGTGAGGATCGAACCAGTGACCTCTTGGTTGGTAGCCCAGTACTCTAACCACTAGGCCACCGAATCATGTTAATATATATGACAATTTGTCAGTATATATTGAAAAAATTTAAAAACCAGGTTTTTAAATTTTAAAAACAAAATTTTAAACTTTAAAAATATTTTTTAAATTTTAAAAATATTTTTTAAAGTGACTTCTAAAAATTTTTTAAAAACGGTTTATTAAATTTTTTTTATAAGTGTATCTAACTCTTCTCAGATTACAAATTTCAACACAATATTACATTTTAAAAGATTTCATTTTTGTAAGAGCAAAATATTTATTATAAAATGATAAATTATTTTGTGTTACTTACCACCATATTGATCCACGTCCACGATTTTGTTTTGACTGCTTTTCGGCATCGGCATGGACATAAAGTACCATGATGCAAAGGTAAAGTAACTTAAGCATATCCATTTCAATAGAAAAATTTCACTTTTATGTCACAAAAATATATTTATAAATTTGTGAAGTTCTTTTCTTTTCCGCAAGATTAAAATCTTACAAAACACAAATCAGTTGCGTGAGTGTAGAAATTTTAATTTTCACTCAATTTCACTAATCATAAATGATTGAAATTAATTAATTTTTGCATAAGTAATGACACAATTGATTAATTGCATGCAAAAACGAACAATTTACATTCAGTCGATCAATCTGACTCATTTTTTATTCAATTTCACTGACGAAATGTGTACGATTTCACTCTCATTTCTTTCTTTTCAAATTTAGTATTGAAATATTTCACTTTTGGTTCCTCTTGAAAATTATTTTAACACTTAATAATTAACTTTTTTCCACGTATTTTATTTTTGTATTAATTAACTTTTACTTTTTTGCATATTTTCTGGAGAACCGAAATTAACACACAAGCGAAATTTTAAAATAAATTTTTAAACAAAAAATAATCTATTGGCAACTTTAAAAAATCTGTTTGTTATCCGTTTCGATGTTAATGCTTAACTGAGAAATGTTGCTATTAAACAACAAATAAGCTCTTCAGACCCCGAATGGGAAGAAGAAGAAGAATGAAGAAAAAATAAAAATTGAAAAAAGAGAGCCCGTCATAAAGAAATATATTACAACTACATTGTCCGATCATTTGTATTACTGTGTGATTCCTTTATGTATACATGAGTATAGCTATTACTTCTGCTTACACAATAACCAACAGAAATTTTTTCTTCCTTTTGTGAAAGAATGAAAAATTCTTGAGATATTGAGCTTCACATGAAATAGATCACATTGTTAATTTTTTTCTTAACCAAAAGACTTCTCTCTCTCACTCATACCACTGCAAAATTTGAATTTTTGCTTCTCTTTATAATACTCGAGGTGGAGCTTATTGCCGCTAATATATAACACTCATACACTTAAATAATTTCTTCTTTGCTTTTGGCTTTTTTTTCTCTCACATATTTATTTATTTATTTACTCATTCGTTTATTGATTGACAATAGTGTGGTACTGCAATTGTGTTCAAGAAGGCATTATATTGGTGAACAAGAGGGAGGAGAATATATTTTGTATATAAAGCATCAATAAATTAAATTAAAAAGTTTCTTCATTGTATATCGTGTGTAAATTCAACAACAACAACAAAAAAATTTTTGTTCATGCATTGCTTAAAGAATGTGAGCCAATTTACCTGTTACGTTCTCAATCTGTTTCCATTCACGCCCCTCATTTGGTGTGTTATTAAAAATCAAACAATTTCATGTATTTTAAGTAAATTTTTTTTTGTGCACTGTGCCTTTATTTAATCATTGAATTTAAAGGAAAAAATTTTGTCGTTGTTGTGTCTTTTTGAACAGCGAAACAGCAAAAAAACAGCACATTGAAATAAAAAAAATGAGATAAGACAGCACAAGAATGAGCGCATAAAAAAATTTGTTCGGAACCGTGAGAATGGGACTGAAATGCTTGCAGCACGGCAAAATGCACACATTTTTTTCTGTATGTTGTTATTTTTCATTTCAAATTCCTTTAAAGCATTTTTCTCCAAATCAATTTATTCCAAAGAATTTTTTTCATCTCCTTGGCTTTTTTTACTCTTTTCGTTTTTCGATGGACGTCGACAGTTGAATTTTTTTTCCTCCTTTACTTTGTGACTGTGGACTTTGAGCAGATAGAGAGATTCTTTATTACAAACAGCAGCAACAATCATGATGATGATGATGATAGGGACAAAAAGTTGAATATTAAGAAGAAAACAATTTTATTTGATTTAATTGCCTCGCTAAATTCCACAGAAAAAGGCACAACACATAACAACCACAACAAATTACTAAAAATTTCACGTCTTGCTTATTCCAAAATGACGCAATCTCGGACAAATTTTATAAAAAGATGTATATTAATTTGATACCTGCTAAGTATTTTAGAAATTAGTCATTTATGGATATCCATGTCATTTACATAAATTAAAAATATGCGAAAACATCACACGAAGAAATTTTTACTCTCTCACTCTCGAGCTTTTTAAGCTTTAAATTTTGGAAATTCCTCTTTATAACTCCATATATTATATTTTTTGCAAATCAACAGTTAAACTAGTTCTTCACTGTCTTGTGGATAGCTATTAAAAGATACCACACACAATTAATCTGATGAAAAATTTTTATATGTCACTATGGGAAAAAATCGAAAAAAAGCGGACATTCACTTCGATTTTGACAATGTTTTGAAAATCCATTTCAAAGTGATTTTTTCTTGTAGAGGACATAAGAATTGACTTGTATGCCGAATTTCAGGTCATTTGGTGCTCTTTTCGTGATTCTAGAGCTGTTTGAAGTTGAAAAGGGGCAAAAAATGTGATTTTTTCACACTATATTTGAACTGGGACTTCTCTACAATGATTAAAGATATTGAAAAACGGGTTTCAGTTCCTAATAGTGCTATATAAGGGCTTTATTTTGACACCCTCCAAGGTTTAATACTTTGTAGTTTTAGTACCGGTGTGCAAGGAAATGTATGAAAATCATAGGAAAAATGTCTTTGGACATGCCGCAACTATACTAGATCCCCATATCATGTTGCTAAAGTGGGTATAGGATTATAGCTCATGACTTCTAGTTTTCAAAACTGTATTAACATTTGACCTAAACCCCCTCCGAAAAAAAGTTACAGTGATTTTAGTGAGTCGATCTATATTTGGTCAAAATCTAAATTTCTATAGAAAAAAATAAGAAGTAGAGAAATTTATATGTTTTTGAAGATTTTTTAGTGAATTCTGCTGTTTAAAGATAAACTGCGAAGAAATTTTTTCAAAAGGTTCAAAATTTCTCGAGATATGGGGTACATGTGCTCCCTGACGATTTGACCCTTTTACACCTCACTCAAACAGCTGTAACTTTTACAGAATGTAATATTTTTCAATTCTGTTTGTAATTTATTATAGCCTAGAACAGTACCTTTCTACTGATATATAATACTATATAGATAAGTATGGTCTTGGTCATGAACACGACCCTTGTTTGTGACCGACCCCAAACTAGCGAAAATCTTAAAAATTCCATTTCTTGATATAGCATTTAGGAACATAATTAAATATTGTATACAGGTTTTTTATGTTTATTTTTGATAATTATGACTATTAAAACTCAAATTTTGTGTTTTAGAAAATTTATGGTTCATATGGATAGTCTCTTGGTAGCCTCCTAGAAAGTACCCTAGTAGTCTCTATCTTGATAACAAATCTTGCACCTGAAGCTTTTTTACTGACTTTTATCGACTATTATATGATATCTATGCATATTTAAGTCAAAATACATCTACTTTAGGTACATTACACTGAAAAATTGAGATTTTTGGCAATTTCGTTCGAGATAGGCAAGGGTCGTTCACATTCAATACACTACCATGGAAGCAAGGACTACGATACATCTAAGTATTATACACTTTTGGAAAGGTATTATCATCAGCTAGCAAATACAGAAAACAGAGACCAAAAATATTGTTCCTGTAAAAAGTTATAAGCCTTTAAGTAGTCTCAAAAAGCATCTAATCGACAACCAGCATAGACAAAAATACAAAAAGGCAAATTTTGACAAAATTTTGAAAACATTTGGTCCAAAAAGTAATTCTAAGTCATCAAGAAACTCAAATAAGGCAAAATTAGTCTAAAATTTCATCAAAATTTGCTTTTTTATATTTTTGTCTATGCTGGTTGTCGATTAGATGCTTTTTGAGACTACTTAAAGGCTTATAACTTTTTACAGGAACAATATTTTTGGTCTCTGTTTTCTGTATTTGCTAGCTGATGATAATACCTTTCCAAAAGTGTATAATACTTAGATGTATCGTAGTCCTTGCTTCCATGGTAGTGTATTGAATGTGAACGACCCTTGCCTATCTCGAACGAAATTGCCAAAAATCTCAATTTTTCAGTGTAATGTACCTAAAGTAGATGTATTTTGACTTAAATATGCATAGATATCATATAATAGTCGATAAAAGTCAGTAAAAAAGCTTCAGGTGCAAGATTTGTTATCAAGATAGAGACTACTAGGGTACTTTCTAGGAGGCTACCAAGAGACTATCCATATGAACCATAAATTTTCTAAAACACAAAATTTGAGTTTTAATAGTCATAATTATCAAAAATAAACATAAAAAACCTGTATACAATATTTAATTATGTTCCTAAATGCTATATCAAGAAATGGAATTTTTAAGATTTTCGCTAGTTTGGGGTCGGTCACAAACAAGGGTCGTGTTCATGACCAAGACCATACTTATCTATATAGTATTATATATCAGTAGAAAGGTACTGTTCTAGGCTATAATAAATTACAAACAGAATTGAAAAATATTACATTCTGTAAAAGTTACAGCTGTTTGAGTGAGGTGTAAAAGGGTCAAATCGTCAGGGAGCACATGTACCCCATATCTCGAGAAATTTTGAACCTTTTGAAAAAATTTCTTCGCAGTTTATCTTTAAACAGCAGAATTCACTAAAAAATCTTCAAAAACATATAAATTTCTCTACTTCTTATTTTTTTCTATAGAAATTTAGATTTTGACCAAATATAGATCGACTCACTAAAATCACTGTAACTTTTTTTCGGAGGGGGTTTAGGTCAAATGTTAATACAGTTTTGAAAACTAGAAGTCATGAGCTATAATCCTATACCCACTTTAGCAACATGATATGGGGATCTAGTATAGTTGCGGCATGTCCAAAGACATTTTTCCTATGATTTTCATACATTTCCTTGCACACCGGTACTAAAACTACAAAGTATTAAACCTTGGAGGGTGTCAAAATAAAGCTCTTATATAGCACTATTAGGAACTGAAACCCGTTTTTCAATATCTTTAATCATTGTAGAGAAGTCCCAGTTCAAATATAGTGTGAAAAAATCACATTTTTTGCCCCTTTTCAACTTCAAACAGCTCTAGAATCACGAAAAGAGCACCAAATGACCTGAAATTCGGCATACAAGTCAATTCTTATGTCCTCTACAAGAAAAAATCACTTTGAAATGGATTTTCAAAACATTGTCAAAATCGAAGTGAATGTCCGCTTTTTTTCGATTTTTTCCCATAGTGTATGTATTAATTTTCTCTCATTTTTTATTTGTTTTAAATTTAGCATTAGTCATCTCAATCTAAATAATTAATTAAGATTAAAGCCACATTTTTATTTTTTATTTTTTCTCTCTCTTCAGTTTCGAATTATTTCTTATTTCTTTATTCTTTATGGTTTTGTTTTCCTCTCATTTCTCTAATTGACAATAGTCATCAATTATTGTGCATAGCATAAAAGCAATAGAGATTGAACTGTTGTGACATGTTGATATGTTTGACATTCTACATGAGAATAAGGAAATGTAGACATTTGTATTACAGCATAAATGTAATGGAAATCAGGAAGAAATTTTAAAATACTTTCCACTTGAATTTTCTCGTCTTTTCTTTCCTTCAATGAATCAAAAGAAATGTTTATACAGTTCCAAGGGCCTTTTATGATAAAGTGGTTGCATGAAAGTTCAATATATGTAGAGAAAATGTCATAAATTGTTTAAATTTGTCAAGATATTTTTTCGGCATCTGGCGATAAATTTCACATTGCTGACAGTTACATGTGTCTTACAATACTACTACATAGATTAAAATAAAATAAGTTTATAAACACTTAAAACCTAAAAAGAGAAGTCAATATTTTAAAAGCCTCAATGCATTAAATGTTGTGGAGGTCAGATGTCAAGAAACAAACCAACCGATATAAAAATGGAGAAATTGTGTGTAATTAGATGAGAAATTTTAAAGGAAATTATCATATTGAATTGAAACATCGACTCTGGGGGAAAACAAGGAAAAAAGAAAAACTGGGGAAAAAACTAAGGAGACAAAATTTTTGAAAATTTTGAATCATAGCGTGACTAAAAGTAATTTTTTGGCTAAAAATGATTTTTTTCACAAAGTAGTTCTTCCCCTAAATTGATTTTATCAATTCTCGGCTCGTTTCCAATGTTGAGAAAACCTAGCTATAATTTATTCCTTCTAGAATGGGTATGATCTGATGAAATCATAGAAAGTTTCTAATTTTTGAGGATTTATTTGTTAAAAACTTTAGAGTACCACATTGAATATAAAAACACATCATGAATGGAATGACCATTCTCTCGTTTTTTACAGGCAAGTTCCGGGAATATAAATTATTTCATTGATGGTAAGTGTGTAAAACCGATCACATATCCTTTCTGGTTACACTTTGCGCTAACTTGTAAAAAAATACTAAAATTGGTCGATACAGAAATAAGTTTGGTCCACTTAATTATAGGTTTTTTCAAGGTATTGAACTTTTCTTTTTGATCAAAGCTTTAGCAAGCAATTATTATGCATTTACTTTTTGGAACAAACGTTAAGTCACGCATTAAATGTAAAATTTGTTAAAGTGTCAATATTAAAAGGTAGTTCTGATTATTGGTGTGTTTTTAAAGTACAAACAACTATTCATCAAACAGAGCATTCATTACTTGTGCAAATTAATTATATCTTAGTCTTTCTATGAATATATGACATAAACGCTTGTGTAAACACTTAAAAGTCATTTTATGCCGACAATCAAAGAATCAATATATGGCTTAAAAGAGAAGCATCAACGACTGGGCAAGAGAAGCTAAAGAAATGTGGTTAAGTAGTTTAAAAAGGCTGAGAAAAAGTAATCGATGAGTAAACAATTATGAATGAACAAAAACGACTGCATTTCAATGCACCGTATCAAATTGATTGAGCAGTTGAAAACTCAATTGATTGAAAAGAATTAAAATAACAAAAAAGTTAGTTTTTCGAGGAAGTGATTTGCAATAAACAAAGAAGAAAAGATGGTACATGAAAAATTGTGTTGAAACTTTTTTCACGCCGAATTTAAATAAATTAGATTCACTCCAAGTAAAGATATAGGAGGCTAGAAAGAAATAAAGATGAATATATCTATAGAAAAAGAACTTACACACATTATTATGAATGCTCAATGAATTGAGACATAATGAAAATTTATTAGAAATTTCTCTTAATTGAAAAAGAAAAGACAAGAAATAAAAGAAGAAAAATTTCTCTATTTTTTGTATTTTATTTTATTTTAGGTATCTACCTATATTAAGTTGTTCACTGTTCTTTCATTGAAGAAAAAAAAAATGTTGATCACAATATCAAAAATCTCAATCTAAAAATGCGTAACTGTAACAAATCGGAACCAATTTTTTCATCTTTTTCATTGTCATCGCTTTCGCTTCGTTCGTAGACATACGGAAAAATTCTTCTGTTGTTGACAATTGTCATGCATGTGTCTCTTTATAACATCTTTAGGTGCAGTGTGCCAAGAAATTTACAACTTGAAAGATGCAAAAACAAAAATAAAAGTAAATACAAATAGAGGCGGCGTAGAGCCACTTAAATATACAGAAAAAATCTATCTTCAAAATTCAATTTACCTTCAAATGGCATTCATCCAATTCAGCTTATTCGACTATGAAATGCATCTGTCTAATTTTCATTCTTTAAAAAAAGATTCTTTCGGTCTTTAGCATTTCTGTGTAACATTTGTTCATTTATTTACATTAATACTTAACATAAGAAGATCGGAAGATGAGAGTCTGAAGAAAGTGTATATTGAATAGAGAGATAAGGATAAAGAAAATTTGTAAAGAAAAAATTGTATCAACTTTAAAAAATATAATAAAATAATATAGTACTTCAAAAGTATATATTATTTATTAGCTTACAATAGATTTCAAACTTTATTGAATATCCTTGATTTCTGCACACACAAAAAATTTAAACATGGACACGATTCAACATGTCTTGGTAAAGTTTGAACATGAAAAGTTGTTAAGGAGTCGTTTGGAAATGATGTCTATCAAAGTTTTCGAATTTTAGACCCCCTGATCAAAAAAAATTTCTTTTGAACAAAGTATTGCTCAGCTTCAGACCTGTACCCCTAAAAGTTGAACGTTAATTTTGAACGACGAAGAAAACACCTTAAAAATCAGAAATTTTCAGTTTTAAAATCGAATTTTGATGACACCTTTGAAGTATCGTGTTATGCATAGGCTGACCATCTGCTTGGTTTTTGAAATTTCTCCTCTTTTTTGATAGAATTTCTTTTGTACTCTATCTGCCTCAAAAAAATCTGGTCACCCTAGTAAAGCACTGTCTCATCAGAAACTTGCCAAAAGCCCTAAAATATTTTATAGTTTGCTATCACATGAAACGTAGACATAGAGGAATTTCAAGAATTTCCTACTTAGTTTTGATTGTTTGTCATATAGATTTTTTTAGTAGCTGTCATTTAAACATACAACTTCTAGAAAATTAGTCTGAAAATTTAACCGTAATATTACATTTATGATGATTATTCGTTATTACTAGGGGTGTAGTTAGAACTTTTTGGAGGTGACATTTTGACATTTTTTTCCTAAAACACTCGTCAAGAAGGGAGATAATTTGTTTTCCTACACTCAGCGTTATCCTGGTTCTTATATTAAATAGCTAAGGATTTTTTTCAAATGACGTCCTCAAAATATAAAATTTATTAAACCCATCACATCTCTGTCATAATGCTTCTGTCACAGCTTTAAAACTGAATGCTGGACGATGTTTGTAATCGACCCCATGGATGGATTTGATAGATTCTTACATATTTTATGTCAAGAAATTTCGCAAAATAATTTTGATGATAATATTATCGTTAAAACGTTTGTTCGACCAGACAAACATATTGCATGTGTTAAGGTACATAAAAACAAAACAAAATTATCAGAAGCACCAAAATATCAATTATATTTCCCGTGCTGGAGTTAAAATGAAACATGAAGAGATCAATTCTGAATTCTACCTGAAGCATTTCCTTTTCTAATGGAATTAAAATAACTCTGCCACTCTTCGCTCTATAACGCGCGTTACTCGCACCATAAAATTTGTTTGTAATTAATTTACCTCCGCACTTCTTCCTTCTTCTTATACATTTTTTTCTGTTATTTAACTTTTTTGTTCTTTCTTGACCGAACAATGAAGAAATGAAAGAAACACCGAAGATTCGACAAAAGGTTGAATGCGATGAGTATAAGCGAAGAAGCAAGAAAAATATCCCTAATATAATTTAATAGATTCTCACCAAAAGATTAAGAAATAATAGTCGCTCTTTTCTTCTTCTGAATTTGTTCTGTGTATTCTCCTCTTGCGCTTTATATTCCCATCGATTCATATGATAGAAATGAAATGAAAACGCACACGGTAAAAGATACACACAAGAGACAAAACAATACATTAATAATGCAGAACAGAACAAAAACGAACAGAAGAGAGAGAGAGAAAGAAACATGTTAATATAGAGAGAAGTAGTTCTGAACAACAAGGCGATATTAGGTTTATACCTCTTGAAAGGTATAAGAAAAGTAAAAAAGAACACAAAAAGTAAAGTGAAGAAGAAAAATATTAAAGGAACCGAATGTGGCACTCTATTTGTCGGTGCCTTTCATCTGCTATTGTAAGTAAGTGAAATAGAGCTATTAATGTGTAAGAGAGAGGCGCGCGATTCAGTTTTGAGGGTGGTCAATTCCCGTCTTCGCATGTGAATGATAACAAAAAATTGAAAAATATTTTCTATAACACCATATATCCATAAAATTCGTTTAGTTCTTACAAATTCTTTATGAACCCTTTATACTTCTGAAAGTTCATTTATGTCTACGATCATCAGTGATGATGAGATGCAGAACAAAGTGTAATTTTTCGTTTTTATGAATGGAAGTGTTTTCTTTAGCTGAAATAAAATAACTCATTAGCACCTTACATCATACACAAAAAAACATCTTTTGGTTTAAGAAGATTTTTTTTCAATAAACACAGAACATATTCTTGTGTGAGCATACAACAAAATATTATAAAGTAATTAATTATATTGTTTTGTAAGGTTCTATAAAGAACAAAGAAGCAAAACATAGAAAGAAGATCTTATGATGCCGAATTATTATTAAGACATTAGGAGCCTGCTTGTTCCTTTTTGTTCATTCTCATTGATCGAGAGCGAAGAAAAAGCGCAAAGGCAAAAGTATTTTTTTATAGATACAAAAATATTATACAGGTAAAAAAGGAAGGTGTCTTAATAGACGTGTTTTAGGAGCGAAATAAATGCATGGTAGTGGATGTAAGAGAAAACCGAAGACCACCGAAGTGTTGAATATTGCCTAAATGCTACATTAATTAAAGAATGAACAACTTCTTCCACTGCTTTTGCTATTACTATCTAACACATATTTCTTCAACATTTTTATGACTTAATTGAGGCATATCCATTCATAAAAAAAGATTTAATAATTCTTCATACAACAAAAAGTAAAAATATTATAAATTTTATGATTTACATCCTCCTTCTGTTTCTTGGAAGTCTTTTAAAATCTTTTCTTGATCTTATCAGTACCATCATCATCATCGTCATCATCAACATCATAATAAACCCTTTTTTGTGCATCTAAACATTTACACAGGTTATAAATTTCAAGCTTCGAGTTATGTACTTTTGTTTTCCAAACCTAAAGCGCATTTTATTTTGTATTTTCTATTTTGACGTCCAACATCTAGAGCTAAGTGACACTTCAATCGAAGGAGGTGGGAGGGGGTTAAAATTCCGAATTTGGTAGATACCTACATGATCCCTTATAAATCCTATGCTTATTCTGTAAAATAGTCGGTTCATCATTCATTTTATTAACTTAAAAGTAAATGATGGAAAAAGACAGCCTTGCTTAAAATGTAAAAAAATGTAATATTTTTCTACATTTCTAGATCACAATTGCAAAACTGTTTTAAAAAAAACTCAAAAAAATCAAGAATATATAATGAAAATTTTTATGATTTATTTGTAGACAAATATTAGTTAAATTAATATTATAACAATAATTAACACCGACTATATTCTAAAAATTCCTAGAAGATTCATTTTATTAGTGCAAAAAAAAGTTTTTTGACTTTGCCTCACCCTTTTTTCTTCCCCAGTCAGCAATTTAGTCGAACGAAACAAGAAAAAGATTGTTTTATAAAAAAAATAAAATAAAAATTCCTTCACAGTTCTGCATGATAATAATTACAAATGATCTCATCCATTAAATCGGCCACCCGCTTTGGTGTCGAAAAGGCTACATAATGTATAACCAATGTATAATTAATTATTGTTCTCTCACACAAATCGTCTTTACATTTTTTGTCTGTTCTTTTTTTTGTTTCCTTTTCTTTTTCACCCAACTCGAAACGCCGATCGATGTGTGTATCTATATAGGCAAGAAAGGCATATTGAAAGCACAAGAAAACTAAATAATAATAATGATAATAATAATAATAATGTTCAGTAAATTCTTAACACTTCTTTATTCTCTCTCCCTCTCCCTTTCAATGGTGCAAATCTAATATGTTTATTGTTTCTCGTCTTTTCGAACAAAATGTTGATAATAATAGATGCATTCAATTAGCTTCTGGAAGTACACTAAACTTTGAGGCTGTACAGAGTACAGACATTGTAATGATAATAAATGAATGAAAGATCTTCATGGTCAATATGTGAGAAGAAAAGAAGATTACAGTTCCGCAAAAGGTGCAAAAGTAAAATATATGAAGGACCACACAGACATCGTCGTCATCATCTTCATACCACACCCGGTAGATCATCATGAAACACGCAGGAATGCGATTTAATTAAATTATTTTAATATTTTTTTTCGGCAGTCAAAGAAAAAGCACTCTATACATATATGGTGTGTTGATGAAGTTATTTGTGTATATCATCGTGTCTTAATTTACTGTGGTTTTATTCTTCATTTCGTTATTCAAATTTATGATATTAAATATTGTTGGCAGCATCAACAGCAGCATACATGTGTGATTTTCATCTTTATATAAAAAGAGCAAAGGAAGAATAAATATCAAGCACAAGAGGAGAAATAATTCTTTCGGTGTGGCACTGCACCACAGGCTATCTTTATGGTGGAAACAGAATTGATGAAAATTAAAGTTGATATGATTATATGTAATAATAAAGATAAAATTTCTTCTTGTTGTATTTGTGTGAACCTACAAGACCATCCATTGTCCATGTGTTGCTTCTTTGCCGTCTCATTTTCTTTGCATCTAAAAATCAATTTTTTCTGCTTAAATTCAGCCTATTGATTGCCATTATGAATGATGATTCTCAAATGAACATCCATGAAATTTAAGGGGCGCCGTTACCTAATTTATTGAGAAATTTTATTCGAGAAAAAATATTTGATTTGATCCTAAGAAAAAAAACTACATATTTTTATTCTTTTGTGCAACTTAAAAAATATCTTTGTCATCCTTCTAATCCTTCTTTGAAGAATTTAATTTTTTGGCAATTGATAATTATCTTGAAAAAATAGATCTTGCTTCTTATTCATCTCAGGACATTTTTGAAAGGATTGTAGTTTGAATGAAACAGGTTGTCGTATTTAATACGAGCCTACCTGTGTCCAAAGATTTATTTAATATTATACATACTTATCTTTATTATTGTTTCTCATTATTTCGTTTATTCATTACTTAATTCTATAATCCTTTTTTGAATTGATGTTATTTGTGGTTAACTGTAGCTTTAAAGGATTCGTCTCAAGCTTAGCTCGGATTTGAAAGTATGTAGTTTTAAGTAAATAGTAGATGTGAAGTAAACTTGATATTGTGCATTAATAAACTTTGATGAAATTACATAGTTTGCTCAATTATACGTTGATGCCCAAGTCAACAAGGCAAAAGTGTTTGTGAACTTTTGAGATTATTTGAACATTAATTTAATTTCAATTTTCTTTCTCATGTCCCTCTAGAAAAAATTCCATTCCTTTTAAAGATACATAAACAAACATATATAAGAAATTATCAATATTTTCATAACGGTACGGACACTCACATATTGATTTTACATGCTGACTGATTGAATTGTCTTGTTTTTGTCTACAGATACAGAAAAAAAGGCTTCCTTTTTATCGCACTGAAAATTCCTTCAGACAATAAAAAAGAATGGTCTCAGCAGAAAATTTTATACTTGTAACAATTCATAAAGTAATCAATAAACATCCGATCCCATGGTAACATCGCAAAACAAAAAAAAAAGATATTTTTTTTTTTGCAAAAATCAGCAAATTTGTTACGGAAATTATACAAACAGATTGAAAATATTACAATCAAATGCTAGCAGATTGAAACAGGCATCATAAACGATATCATAAATTATAAATGAAGTTTTAATAGTAAAATACAGAGAAGAGAAAAGAAGGAATGAACACAAAAATGCCAAATAATAACAAACGATACGTGTTTCAGTATCATCAGTTTTATACTTATTTGCGAGACACATAAAAAGTAATTGCGGAGACGAAAAAATTTTCATGCATGAAAATGTAGTATGTGGATGTGTATTGTGGTACTATCGATTTCTGTAGTATGTCATATGACAATTGTTGTCAACATATTCACTCCCAAATGTTCTGCTTTCCTCTCAATTTTCATTTGAAGGAACGATATTCCTCTATTGGTGCATATAAAAATTTCGATTAACTATTAAAAAACTAAGATAAAATCGAATGAAAAAAGCTGCTTCCTTATAGTCATTTGCTTCAAAATTGCTATTGCTTATTTAAGTGCCGACATTTATTTTTTTTTAAATCGTATTGAAGCATCTAATGGATAATTGAATTATTTGCAATAATCTGCTCTTTTTATTTTCATGCACTCAATTTTCATGCATAATTTGATTCAGTTTAATTTTAAAGAATCTTTTTCAAAACTATTAATCTCTCTAATTTTGTATTTTGCAAAGAGCATCAGATCAGATAAATAACAAACAAATTTTAGAGAGAGAAAAATGTAAGCTAAATGTATTCCTATTCAAGTGCTTTGAGGAGTAAAAAAATATATATTTGGAAGATGAAGAGGAGAAAGAAAAAGGAAATTTAAATTTAAATTCAAATACAGCTTTGCGAATATTTTGAAAGAGATCATCTCAAAGATTCATTTAAATACTTTTCCTCTTTCTTTTAGTATTTTTCAACTGCACAACATCAAACAGAAACAAAAATCCGGCTTATTACCGTGTGAAAGTATTGAAAAATTCATGGAAATTTAAAGTACTGATAAGAAAAGAACTCTTCAAAATTAAATATTTGAAACTATAACATTTGAGAATGAAATGCTTTTTGTTGGAATTTTCCTGCTTTTGAGTTACATAATAAGTAAATACATTGAAATTCTACTCCACTTCTTAATATATTTCAGTCATGAAAACAATAAAAGCATTTAAAATAAAATAATAGAATTTACTGTTTTTAATATATTTTTTAGTGTTTATCGTATTTGTATTTCATTTAAAAATTAAGGTTTTAATAAAATCAGGGTTCTAGAGAGTCTCACTTTAGGTGGAGGAGGAAGAGCTTTTAAACGTCATTAAACCCATTAAAACCATACCATAAGGATTTATAAAATAGGATAAAAATATAAATTTTAACTTTGCGTTTAATAGCTTAATGAGTTTGCCAGAACTCAGCACTCAAACCTAGACCTACAGTCAGCATAGTCAGAAATTTTTTGAAGTGGGGATTTTCAAAAATTGTACGGAAAAAAATTTAAAGGGGGATTTTTGGACTATTTTCTGGAAAACTCTAGAATATTGAAGATATTTTTCCATTATTATAAATATACTTACTTGGCTAATGTTCACGTGTGCCCATTGCCCCATATAGAGAATGTCTGTCCTATCCTTCGAAACATTCTACCTGTTCAGATATTAAGGACCTTTGCGTCCTGATAAATATATAAATATAAATAATCAGAAAAATTTTAATCAAAAAATTAAACTAATATTATCTGCTAGCTACAATTTTAGTCTCAATCTAGAAACAAATTTATAAATATTTTCTTGCTAATTTTTTTAAAATCCTAACAAAAATTATTTAAGTTCACGCACGATACTGTTACTTTTCTCATTGTGATTCATTCAAATTTCATTCATAAAACCGTGCACACTTTTTTGTTTGACAAATTGACGTAAGAAAAAAAAATAAATATGAAATATCCAATCGCAAGAAAAACGCTTTCTCAGTTTGAGAGTGATGAAGATGTGTGAAATATCACAACTCAATTTCTAGGAATCAAAATAAACCTTTTCCTGTACCGAATGCATTTATATTTATACATTATAATTTTCATGATTCATCAGCTTTATGATGATCACAGGGCCCATTATGATGAATTGATTCTTAAAAGTCATTAAAAGATAGCAATCAAAAATCAATTGTGGATGAAAATTTCAGTCTTTTGTTGCTTCCAACTCAAAACAGAATGTTTTAAACCTTTTGTTTCTTCTTCTCTGTGAACAAAAGTGTCTATTACATTTTTATAATTCTTCTTATCTAGATCAAAGTTGAACAGAGAATGCAGAAAGAGAGAAAATTGTATGCTTTTAGGTGATGCAGGAGTTTTAGAAAGAAATTTCTCTAGAAATATTTTTTTTATGGTAATTTTAAAATTCAAATAATAAATATTGTTTTTTGTTGGTATTTTATTGATAAGACTAATTTTTTTTAAAAGAATTAAATAAAATTTAAATAAATTTGTTAAGGTTAACCACACATAACACGAGAAAAGAAGAGGAAATTTCTACACGTTCTCGAGACAAAATATTATGATACGGTTAAAAGGCATGAGCTAACCATGAGCAATAAAATAAAATAAAGAATTCAGAAATCTTCTGGTTACTATAAAGCTGCTGTTGCCGTTGTACAATTCTCTTCTTGCATTTTAAATGGGTAGACCTAATGGACTTTAAGCGATAAGCAACCGATAAAAATGAAAAGGCAAAAAGGAAATTTCACCTGTCTTACTCTCGATTCCATTTCGTAATTGAAAATTATACAAAAACCAAAAGGAAAAGGTAGAAAAAAAATTTGTTTCAGATTTGTCTCAATATATTTTATCTTAATTATTCAAATTGTTGATAAGCGCGAATTAATTGGTAAACGGAAGGGATCATCATGAGAATGTAATTATATTGCTCTGTGTGTTTATCGAAATGAGAATAAAACCTCTAACATGGGTGGCATTTCAATGAAGTTTTTACGGTAACTTTTTGATGCATTTTTCATTTGATAAATAAATAACAACCCACGTTTGTTATTTAGAATTTTACCAAAGATATTTGAATTTTTTGTAGGAATTGAAATCAATTTTTTTTTAATTTTTGTTTAATAATCAACTAAAAAATTATATAATTTGTAAAGTACACATTTTAAAAATCCTTGGATGTAATTTTGACATGCATTATTCTTTTAAATCTTCCTTTCATCATCCCATCACGCACACCATCTACATCTCAACTCTACAATTTAGTCTATTGAAAGGAAAATTAGTACTTCTTCTTCACTACCATTAGATTCTTGTAAGAGTGTCAACATTTACATTTTAAAGAAGAAACTTATGTGGCAGCAACAACCGTGAGTTTTACATTCTATTATTGAAGGCAGTCTGTAGCTACGTGATGCTGCAATAGAAAAAAAAACTATTCTATATCCTATATGCCACCAACAGAGACGTGGAAAAAAATTTACTCATTCTTTTTGATTGTGAACGAAAAAAAAAATGAAGAAGCAGAAAAAATACAATACCAATAAATTTAGATTAACCAAGCAGCATCTTAAGTCGTAAACATTTTAAAGCTCAATTTGTTGAAAGATGGAAGTGGCTTTATATTATTATAATCTGAAAATTTACAATCGATTCAATATAATTAATACATTTCAATATTTATAGTTTTGGATATTTGTCTAAGTTAATATGCCATATGTAGAACATTATAAGCATCTCCTTCCTGTATACGATTATTTATCTGCAGATAACTATGATTTAATTTGCTAAAATACCATTTCTATTTGTGCAACGTTCCTAATTTAATGATGACCAAATTAGTTAATGATATGGATAATGATTTCTTCCTCATGCTGTATGTTCATTTAATATAATGGCTCTTATTCTCATTGACATAATTACAAGGTAAGGAAGCAAAATTGAAATGATTAAATATAAAAAAATATCCAGAGGGTTAAAATTCCATATTGAAAAACCTCTGAGTGAGCTAATTGTTGATTTTTTGAATGAACAAATTTTCCTATTGATAGAGTAAAAAAATGAAAATGAACCTACAATGAAATTTTCTGCAAACTCAAGCATATATACATTGTGGATTCCCATAAGAAAGCATTTCCAGGTTTTCTCATTCTTTTGTTTAATGAAGGTAATGTAGATGATGATGACGACTATGGAATTATTTCAATACTTATTTTCCACTCTGCTCCTTATTTCCTTTATTTTGAACAGCAATTTTAAATGAAACTCAAATGTGAATGAAATGGATAAATGAATGGAATTTTTGTATTTAAGTTGCGTCAAACATAATGTGGATAATGGATTTAAAAAAGCGAAAAAATATTTAACCCAGGCATTAAATAATTGGTTTGATGATGCTGAATTTAATAATATATTTCTAAGAAATACTGATTGATACTTTTTTAAATATTTTTTGACCGTTATTTTTCAACTATTTTTCTTTCTAATACCTTGTTAAGCCTCGAGCTACTCTATATATTAATCTGTTTTTAATATGTCCTTTTGCATGTTTGTTACCAGAGAGTCTGAAACATTAGCAGAATATCATAGTGGACTATTCTACAACATGGGCCATGTAACCTCAAAGGAACCAAAATAATAATTTTTTAAATTTTTTATGTCATGATTGACGGGGAACTCTTATGTTTTTTGTAATCATAAAAATACTAGATACAAATCTTAATTTTAACTTTAAGTTATGAGTAGTAATAAAGCAACTACGATATATTTAATTATTTATTATCATGTTTATTTGCAAATTCTACCGACTAATCAAACTTTTTGCTTTTAAAAAAAATCAAGTATAAAATATTCTGATTTTATGCAATGGAATTTTTATTTGCTCTTGAAACCTCGGTAATTCCTTCGCGTTCTATTATTTCTGTTTCAAACAAATGGTTGTGAACATTGAATTGTTTCTTTTTTAAAAGAAAAGAATCAAAACCATAGAAAATTCTTTTCAACTTGATTTTCCTTTTTCATTAAAGCTTCGTACAACATAAAATGGTTTTGTTTCAATTTCACATTAAATTCCAGTTAAATGAAAAATTTATTCAATATCACATTACGCAAGTAAAAATTTTAATATAAATAATTTAAATATCATCATATGAAAACTCAAACATAATCTAACATTCTTGCGAATATTTCTCTCATTTTACTTCATGCATAGGAGAGTGATGTATAAAACAAATTAATTTTGTAACAATTTTCATATTTGCTTCCTCTCAAGTATAAGGTAAAATGATGATAATGTGATGAAAAACAAGATAATCATAGTCGTAGTATTAATAACAATAATATAAGCATTGACAATGATGATGATGATAACATCAAGGGTTGAGTAAATATTTGTCATGTCATTAATATCTCTAGGATTAAAATCACGCCACGGTAGTCACAAAGGTTTGCTTCCAACAAAAGTTCAATTTTCACTTTTAATCCCCAGAAGATTATTGTTCGTTTTTTTGTAATTTCGGTTAATTGACTGAGTGTTGTGAATTTTAAAACCCTCAATATTTTTTTTTGCTATTTTTCCATTCTTCTTTGCTTTATCATTCGATTCTGTTATATCAAGTGTATAAAAATTTTCAGCAATGGGATATACAAAAAACTGAAAGAATTTTTTGCCTTTTTAGTAACAAATAAGCTTTTATTAAATGTTGGAAGCTATAGGATATATTTTCAAGGTTTCAACACTCAGGAATTGAGATAAAAATCCTTACAAAATGATTTATAAATTCTATGGAAATTTTTCACAATTTCTGCAAAATTTTCGACAAAATTGATTTGTTTATGAACCATATGCTCTGCTGGCCATTTGCTGATTACGGATGACGGATTTTTTAAAGCTGTCTTTAATTTTGAAATTTTCTTTTATATCCCATATTTTTAAAAAACTTGAGCGATTCTGGAAGAAAGTGGGATATCTACATTTGGTAAAATAACTCTTTAATTATAAAGAGTTGCATAAAGTGTTATATATCAAAAAATTTGTAATAAAATTATCTATCTAATGATATACACTTGAAACTCAGGAACGGAACTGGTCGGTTCCAGTAAGCACTTTTGTGTCCAAAAATTAAGGGTTTCTTAAAATTCTTATAACTTTTCACCAGATTTACTAATTTATCTGCTTTTTTCACTGAATTAAAGTTAAATCAAAAATCTAGAGTTTGTAGGAAGCCGATTTTTGATTTTCGACCTGTGACATCACTTTTTTTGGCCCCAAAATGTTGCGAAAGACAAATATTCAATCGCATATATCTTCGTAACTAAAACAGATAAAAATATGCAGTCTTCAGTGAATGATTTAGTTTTGTATTTTCTTTAATCCCTCTGTACAGATTTCTGGGAACAATCCATAAGTTTTGACAAATTTTTGAGAAATAAGAAAAATGAGTGTTTTTATGAAACTAAAAATGTTGAATATTGTTAAAACGTCTAATTTAATAGCTTACTACTGAACATAATATGATTGGTAATTAAAAACCAAAGAAAATAATACATAAGCTATTTGGGGTCTGTACATCAGTGACGTAAAAAATGAAATTTTGTATTTTTCATACACTTTTTTAAATTATTTTTTCAATATTTTAACACTATTAGAATCTCTATTTTATGACCTTTTCAGCAGTGTATAAAACATAGCATCAAACATTATCTGTTAAAGCCAAATTGATAATAAAAGTTTTCAAAAAAAAATCCCAACAACAACCAAAATTGAGAAAAACTTTTTTTATTAATTTGGCTTTAACAGATAACGTTTGATGCTATGTTTTATATATCGCTGAAAAGGTCATAAAATAGAGATTCTAATAGTGTTAAAATATTAAAAAATAATTTAAAAAAGTGTATGAAAAATACAAAATTTCATTTTTTACGTCACTGATGTACAGACCCCAGATAAGTTATATCTTATTTTCTTTGGTTTTTAATTACCAATCATATTATGTTCAGCAGTAAGCTATTAAATCAGACGTTTTAACAATATTCAACATTTTTTGTTTCATAAAAACACTCATTTTTCATATTTTTCAAAAATTTGTCAAAACTTATGGATTGTTCCCAGAAATCTGTACAAAGGGATTAAAGAAAATACAAAACTAAATCATTCACTGAAGACTGCATATTTTTATCTGTTTTAGTTACGAAGATATATGCGGTTGAATATTTGTCTTTCGCAACATTTTGGAGCCAAAAAAAGTGATGTCACAGGTCGAAAATCAAAAATCGGCTTCCTACAAACTCTAGATTTTTGATTTAACTTTAATTCAGTGAAAAAAGCAGATAAATTAGTAAATCTGGTGAAAAGTTATAAGAATTTTAAGAAACCCTTAATTTTTGGACACAAAAGTGCTTACTGGAACCGACCAGTTCCGTTCCTGAGTTTCAAGTGTATATCATTAGATAGATAATTTTATTACAAATTTTTTGATATATAACACTTTATGCAACTCTTTATAATTAAAGAGTTATTTTACCAAATGTAGATATCCCACTTTCTTCCAGAATCGCTCACTTATAGAATTGTCTTTCACCAAAAAACTGGCAATCCTACTCATAGCGAATAAGTAGGTTACAGGGGCTTATCCAGAAATTTTTCGAGGTAGGGGTTTTCAACTTTTTTGTATGAACAGGAAAAAAACCCCCCTATTTTGGAATATTTTTCTTAAAAAACAATAGCAAATTGAAAAAAAAATTCCCAAAAAGGAAATCGACCCCCAAAACCTCTCCCTGAGTACGCTCCTGGTAGGTTAGATACAACAGCTCTTACTAGTCAAAAAACAACCATCACAATTTTGATTGATTAATAATTTCTAATAGAAAAGTAAAAGTAGATTGCCTGATCTGTGGCTGCTAATGAACCATTCCAGTTCTTTAGCATAATATAGCTAACATTCAAAAGCTTCAGAGTATAAAGTTTATACTATAAACAACGTGGAAAAAATAATTTGTTACAGATTGCGTTTCTAGACACCCAAATGATCAAAATTCACTTGAAGTCATCCAAACAAAAAGGAATTATTTTCCAACCATAAGAAGTAGTGTTTTTAAAACGATTATCCATATTTGATAATTGAATTAATGAGACTTGCAAAACAGACAGATGGTATCGTAATAATCTTTATAAAAATTTGCACACCTCACATTAAAGTTTAGCAGCACATTACGTTCTAATATATTTATTGTCGTCGGATGCTGTGCTGCCTTACACCGTAAAGGGAGCAAAAGATACAACATAGCCATTCTAATTAAACTGTCTTTATTGCTTACGAAAAATTCTTCCGCACATTATGCTCTAGCAGAGTGTTATTGTCTTTATGTGTGTATTTTGTTTTAATGGACGAACAGAGGAGAACGTACAATAAACAATTTAATTACTATAGTAAAAACGTTATGAGCTCAACGGATATTAAAATACAATAAAAAGCATTTTCCTTACTTCATCTCGCAAATATTATCATTACAATTGAATGGTTTTCCAAAAAAATGTGGAAAAATGTAAAGATTTTTGTATCCATCCATGAAAATAAAAGATTAAAAAATGTGTGCGCATGTCTTCTGTTATTGAAAAAAATATAAAATAAGTAAAGTATTGTAAGCCAATAAAATAATGTGTTCATCATGGAGGAAAGAAGTTGCAACTGAATAAATCTCTGAATACAATAGAATATTATGAACTTCGATATTTGATACATTTTGAAACTCATATATGGTTTAAACATCTTGCTATATGCAATTATAGTTCATTAAAAATTCCAACAATTATTTTCTACAATTAAGAGTTTTCCCAATTTTTCCTAAATTTTACTACCCGTTTTTGCATGTGCATGGTTTTAATGTAATATGAGAAAAATGGATTAAATTTCATTGATATTAGAATAGTGGTATTAATATTGAAATACCAAAATATCTGAGAACAATTTTAGAAAACTGAATGTACTTTTTATTAAAATAATTGTGATTTTAAAAGTTTTATCAGGTTTTATGTAATAACTGGTAATAACAAACATAACATTCAATTTCAACGTGCAAATACGTTTATTCCTTCCTAACATTAAGCAGTGGTGGGTAAAATGTGTCTCGCGATTTAAATTTTTTTTAATGGATACTTTTTAGTTTTCGAATTTGTTATGTCGTTTACAAAACGCGTTCAACACTTTTTAAAAAATGGAAAAACTGATTGTTAAAAATTTTAAATTTTTCTCGTGAGATTTTGAACACTAATTAAATGAAAATTTAAAAAAATTAATGCACTAAAATACATATACCTATTTAGATGGAGATTTTAATGTTTTAGGAAATTTATTTCGATTTATTAGAAATAAAGTAATATAAATTACTGTATGACCATCGCATTATCCGTGATATGAATGCTAAGAGACCTAGCATGCTCAAAATTAATATATTTTGATCTTGGCTTATGAAAAACGGAAAACGACTATACTAAAACTTATTAATTTAATGTCAATAATTATTTGTTTACGAAACTGCATTAAAAAAGTTTTTTTATTCTATTTTATTTCAATTAGGAATCGCTTTAGGGAGTTAAAGAATTTTTGACTCTAAATACAAGAAAATTTTTTAAAAGAAAATTTGTGACAAGAGAGAGTGGGTCTAAAAAGTCGATTTTCTGCGTGACATAACTTTCGAACAACCCCCTGCTATATTAAGATGATGTACAAAGGCAGTTTTAAAATGAAAAATTTGAAATGTTTCCTCTCTAATCTCAATTTGTTATTTTAATAAAATCAACTGTTGCAAACATAATTTACTTTCATACCTGTTAACTTTTTCTGTATAGTTTGTTTGCGCGGGGGCATGATTATGTATGATACCAATGTTTATTTTGCTATTTTTTTACCCTAGAAAAATTTACATTTCATTGACTAATCTTTTTCTTCATCATCATTTACAACCGTTTCTCGAATGATATACATATGAGGCATATGTAGTAAGTTAAATGAATGAATGCAATGCATACAGAGTAAATAAAATATAATAAATTTTTCCTTCCACACAATTTCGAATTAAGATTTTTGTTTTTTACAGGTTTGTGTCATAAATTATTAAATAAGCTTCAAAAAAATGTTTGTGTTTTGCAAGGATAATGCCAAATATTCCGTTCCTCCCCTTCGACACTTTTTCATGCACGACAAAGAATTTCATTGGAAGCAGAAAAGGTGAATAACAACTACAAAGCTAGGACAAGTTATCTATTCGTCATAATAGATTTCATAGATCATAGACGAAATTTCCAAAAAAAATATAAAATCAAATGAATTAGACAGATCACCCAATAAATGTCTAAATAAAATTGCCATAAAGTACAGATACAAGTAAAATCAATATGTGTAGGAAAAAATAAATTATTTCGAAATAATTAGTAAATTCTGTAAAAATGTCCATACCTTGACAAAAAATAATGTAAATAGGGAATAGGACATAAAGTCACCCCAAATATTAATCGTTTGACCACGTTTCGACATGTGTAATAAACTGATAAACAGTAAAATGCACTGCCTGTATCCCTCTCTAAATTACGGCAAACATATTTTCGCTTACTTTACTTTTTGTCTTCATTTATTTGCTCAACATTTATTTGACTATTAATAACGATTTTTCCTCTTTCATTCATCTGTTCTTCTTTTTTCTCCTCTTCAAATTTTTTGTTACGTTATGTGATGTGTTTACTTTTCCGATTTAGACAGAAGTGTTGAAAAAAATTAGTTCATTTCCTTCATATACATTACAAAATAAAAATCATCTAAACTGAATTTTGGAGATATTAAAATTATTTTGAGAGTAACCAACCAGGTGGATTTACATTGAGAAAAATACTTTTCTGGCTTCTCGATTTCATCACGATGGATTTTTTTATTTGATATTGTTTGTTTTCTCAGTTGCAATAAAAATGGGCTTTCAAAAAAAATTTTAGTCTTGGAAGTCAAAAGGGGTTACAAAAATAAATAAAATATATTATTTTCGTCAAAATTTCAGAACCGGCAAAAATGTTTTATTTTGTATGCTATCAATTTTTCTCGAGACAAATCTATCTTACAGTGCAATCACCTATGACCCTTCTTTGAGATATGTACATATATAAGGAATTGGGAATTTTTATGAGCCGAATTTTTTGAAGGGATCTGAGGTGGTAATAAAGTGTTACGCACGCATTTTCTGCACTGACACAGATAACACATTAAGCGTGATTTTACGAGTATTCGCATAAAGACGTTCATTTTAGGTTTTATGACCATTGCTGCTGCTCTTATTTATGTTTATAGATTGATGATTCATGATGAAATTTTCCAGAAAATTCATAGACTTATTTTGTTTTCGGATAGATTTTAAGACATTCGTGCTTCCTTATAATTTGAATTATTGGCCTTTATTTATATTTGTTAGCATGAATTTTTCAGTTTCAAAATATTTGCACATAATTAAAAAATTTAAATACTAATAAGCAGATGAGCTTTAAAGTCATTAACGTAACTGAAGAGATAATAATCTTTTATGATAATGATATGTCGCATCTTTTCAATAAACGCCATTAAATTTTTAAAAACATTTAAACTTCCTCACTCGATTAGCAAACAAAAAAAAAATACCTCATACCTTTGAAATTAATACATAAATTATTTCTTTTCTTCTTCCGACAATTGACAAAAGTGTTGAAAGATGTTAATGCGCGTTGCCCTCTCCATATCGTCTCGTATCTTTTTTTTTATTCTTATATTTAAATTTCATTTCTTGCGTTTCGCTTATGATGCATTTAAATACCTACATCCATCTATCCATTATTGACATTTAGCACACAAATTTATACCTTAATGCCTTTATGTGTCTTCCCTTCGCAGTAATGTACATTCGGTTATACACATATCGATATGGCATGTGGAAATAAAAACAAAAGAAGAAGTAGAGGAAAAAAATTATTGAGTAAACGCTTTATGATTTCATTTATTTATTTTTTTCCGTCTTTCATGTTTATATCGTTATGGGAATGGGAATGGAAGAGCACCTCTTTACAATGTACATTTTTGTATTTTCGACGACGCACTCAAGTTATCAGTTGTGATTGAGAATTCAAAGTGGAAACATAGTAGCATTACTATATTATTATTGTGTTGATGTGACATAATCCTTTGCGTGACATTAGCTTATTATCATTTTGCGAATACAACAGTGGCAACGACAATACCAAGTCATATGTGATTTCAGCAATACCAAGAAGAAAAAGCAACGAAAAACATTACGTTGTGCAAGTGAACGAACAGCCGATTTCACATTTAATGTAAACACGATTTTCCCTCAATAAAACATCGCATTACATTTCGTGCAATGCCACATGTAACAGAGCAACAAAGAAGCAACACAGAAACAAAAAAATATCACAGATGAGAAAAATACATGAGCAATTTTTCAAAGGAAAGTTATTCTGTGTTTGTAGATAGAAACGAGCAGACAGGATAAATGTTTCGTCTCGTAATCAACTACCTTGTACGACGATCACATTAGTGGAGTTATCTTCATTTCGTCTTACAAATTAATCAATCAAAACAAATCAATTGATATTAGGAGTGTGTTAATATTTTTTTCCGTTCTCTTCGCGTGGTGGATTAAGTGAAGTTTAATTATTTACGCTCTGTGTGGTTTTGTGAAAATAAAATAACATTTTATAAAACTACCCAAAAATAAGTAATTAATAAATAATTTATTGTGCTCAAATATCTCTCGAAAAAAAATAATAATCATGTAGAAGAAAAAAAATGTGAATACTGAAAAATTAGTGATAAATAAATTTGAATTAATTCATATGCCATAGAATAGGATTATTAAAAGCCAAAAAAATCAAACGATTTCTAATTTAAAAAATATACAAAACGATAAAAATGCAATTAAGAAAGCAATTATTTGGATTAAGTCTTATATTAAGTCTTCTAATATCAAACTGTAGGTGTAATGATATCATAAATGTTGGGTAGGTATCGTTTATATATGTGTAGTCTTATAAAAAGTCACTCCTTTCAAAAATCTACATTAAAAAAATATTTTTTGTGTCTTTCTTTTGTTGAAAGATTAGACGTTGTTTGAGGCACAAATAAAAGATAATTACCATTACTTAAAAATTGATAACTTCATTAGTCAAATAAATACAGCGATTGTCGATGACTTAATTTTTGAGTGGCTTTTATGAACTGAAAATAAATTAAAATTAATATGTGTGCTGTTCAAGTATATTGAAACAAAAGAGTGTTTATGTTGAGCTTCTCATGAAAATTATGCCGATTAAAAACTCGAATGTATGAATAATCAAAACTTTAAAAATCATATTCACTGACAGGGGTGTACCAAGGGTCCAAGGTGCTCCAGGCAAAACAAAAAAATAAAAATTTAATTTGATTTTCTAATACTGCGACCGCGAAACATTTTAGATCAAATATTTAATTTAGCGCCAACTTAACCGCGGCTCCTCTGGAAAATGTCCTACTTACCCCACCCTAGCTTACCTACGTCCCTATTTACTGATAATCTAATTCAATTTTTTTTTAAAAAAAAAACCTTTTTAAAATTAGACAAAGTCTACATTTTTATTAACAAAATAAAATTCCGAATAAATCCCAATTGCACATGTTATATGCACAGAAATGAGAATTCCCAAAAAAGAAATGTAATCAAATAAATTTTCAGATTTTCACCCCCATCACAGTAAAGTTTCCTTTACCCTGAATAATGCAGCCTAACATTACTTTCACCTTTCTCCGCTTTTGCAATTGTTTCAAAATATGAGATATAACTATAAGAGTTGGCACCAAACAAGTAGCATAAGTCAGGATGCGTACAATTTTAATGCAACACTAAAAATGCGAGAGAATAAAATCTTATGATATATTGTCATAATTCCCCCACAAAAAATATTTGAGAGTTGTTTACACACGCAAATCCTCTTTTTATGGTAATTTACAAAAAACAACATAACAGTAACTGTAGCTGTAGAAAGAAGGGAACACAATAATTTGAAGGGAGAAGTTTGATGACATTGAACCCTTATTCATTACATTCAACAGGAATGCATAAATATATTAATCAAATCTGGAACACTTATATCCTTCAATCTCAATTTTTTTATCGCAATAAATGCCAATTATCGAAAAATAACTTATTCAATTAGTGCATTCGAAAGTGATTTATTAAAGATTCTCTTGCTCTTGTTTTTTTCTATAAGAAATTCATGTGTTTTTTTGCAATTTTGTTTTCTTCATGGCTCGACTGATTTTTTCCTAAGTGGGCTAAAGGGAATTATTTTAAAAATAATTAAACAAAATTTGGCAGTATTCATTCACAACTACCGGTAGTATAATCCTGCATAATTTTTATCATTAATTAATAATAGACACATTGATAAGATATAAAATAAATATGTCTTAAGGTTATAAATGACTTCGAAATTTAAAGAGTACTGCAAAAATGGTTAAAATGTAAAATATTAAAATAGATTGAAATCTTTATTGTTTTTATTTTCTCAATTTCTCACACATCCATTCACTATTTGAATAGTAACAAAACTAAACTCAGAGAAACTTCAACAAACTTACTACATAATGAAATACCCGTAATAAAAAAATTACAGACTTAGCTGATAGAACTAAATGGAACTCAGATTGCTCAAAGAAAAAAGTTTTGAATTTATATCTCGTAATCTTTTCGCGAACACCAGTGTCGTAGCTGTTTATACGTTAGAGATCTATAACTGTGCATTTAATTTGTGTTTCGTGACTAGTAGTAAAAACACCTAGACTTTCAGTTTGTACTTAGTGAAATCCAGTAATTACAGTAATTAATGATTAGGTACCGAAGTACTAAACTACTTACCTTACTTCACATCGTCGAAGAACATAATTTGAGAAAAACTGTCAAATATCACAAATTCATAACTCAAGTGCATTTAATTTGACATCACGACAAATAAGCTATTCAATTAAGCTATTTACACGTTTTTGTTGCGATCATGTTAGTCACATTATAATCATGTTAGTTTGTGGTCACTTTTCTATATGCACAATTAATTTTTCAACCATAATTTTTTTTAATAATTACCAATTGTAAGCATAAACAAGCTTTTTATTACTTCTTCACGAATTTTATCTTTAAGTTTTGAATTCTATTTGTTTTAAAAAATTATGAATAAGGAAAAAAATTAATGGACGATAGTAAATTCAAATTGCTTCATTAAGCTTGAAGTTTTAAGTATCAAATTTTAAAATTGTTGTTTCTAAGGTAATATTGTTTTAAAAGTGCTGAAATTTGCGTCAAAATATTGTAAACGACATTGCAACCATAATCCATATTCATTTAAATTTCATGTAAAAAATCAATAGAAATGAATTGTTAAAAACTTAGATTTAATGAATAAATAAGTAATTAATTTACTTTCTAAAATTATCTTTTTATTGATTATATATATGTCTGTGTGATTCATTCGAGGATAGGGGTTAAAATCGGGAATATTTCTGAGAATTCCTGTGAACGGAACCCCATTTCCCTTTCCCTAGTGTTGGCCGAGAATATTCTCGATTAAAATATTTAATTTGAAATTTTAAAAACCATTGTTTTTGTTTAAAATTTATTCTTTAAGATTCAATACTGACAAAACATGAATATTTTAACATTTTACTGTTTAATTATGTACTTTAGAGACAAAACAAGCAATTTTGATTCCGTTTTTGAAATTTAATGCTTGCCAAAAATTCCCGGAAATATTCCCAAAGCTGATTTCCGTCATTGCTTCCCGGGATTTTTAACTCATTTTGTTTATATTGATGATTGCTTATGCCAGCGTTTCTGAAATATATTCCGCGACACACTAGTGGGTCGTGACACTACTGTGTCGCAACATCATTGCAGATGTGATGTTAAGAATTTGGTGAAATATTAAATTTGCACTAAAATTACAGAGATTCATTCATATTATTCACAACTCACAAAGTGAACTTAAAATGATGCATACAAGAGTTTTACACAGTTTAACAGATCAACACAAAAAATTGTATGATTCGAATTCTGAAAGAACTGACCAAAGTTTTCTTCGCACATTAAAATTAATTATAACATTCACCAGCATAACTGAATAAGAAAGTACAAAATATAATAAAAGAATATGTTAAATGTTTGTTCTATTTTTACATAATATAAAAATTATTCACGGTTGCTATCTCTGCATTAATCATATGATGAAAAAGAATTATTAAATAAAACTGGAGTTACAAAAAAAAATATGTACATGTGGTCTCATCTTTTCATAATACATAATCGTTGAGATAATTCATCGCCATTGTTTGCGTGAAATATCTCTTCTGTATTTGTGCTTGACTCGTTTTAAAGAACATTTTTCAAGTTCATATGTGAATCTGTTTCAATGGTAATGAAAATTCCGTCTGTTTCTCCATCTTTCATATATGTACATAAATAAACCGTCTTCTTACTTATTTTACAAAATATTCGTAATTACATTTTAACAAAAAGCACACCTTTGTCCAAGAAGGCAATAAAAAGAAGCAACGAAAAAAAGTTAATTGCATTCATAATTGCTTGAAGGTAAAGAAATGAAATTAAATTGCATATAAAAGAGTCAGGCAAAAAAAAGTGGAAGATGGTATGAGACTTGTGAGACTCATTCCTCATTGTAAGAAGTCAAAATGTGTAAACCAGAAAATTAAATAGAAATATGTTTTCTCTCATTTCGGCAACTCTTTATGTTGGCTTTTTTTCAATCGCACAAAACCGTAAAGTCATAAAAGGTATCAAAAAAATTAATAAATAATAAGTATGTGCTTTGTATCAGATATGCATCACCAATGAATGTGTGGATGATAGAAGAAGGAAAATGTGTGAATCTTGTCAATGAATTTATGGAAGTAATCCAGGTATAACAGAGAATTTGTATTCTTTGCGAACACATTATCACGTGTTCGGTGTCGCACTTAACGGAAATTTTAAAACTTTGAAATTCTAGTACCTTCTCTAGATTATTTTATGAACTTTTTTAAGCCGTTAAAAAATTGACACTTTTCAAATTTTGAAATTTTATATTAACGTGTTCTTTTTAAAACAGGTATCATCAATAAAATAATTTTTTGAGTTTTTATTTTAAATTTTCTTCTCAAAATTAATTAGAATTTTGATTAGTTTTAATCTAAAATAACTTAAATGTATCTCTCTACCAACACATTTTCAATGGCATACCCACGAATTTTTTTTATTTTTAAAAAAACCCTAAAAACCAGAGGGGGGACAACGCAAAATGTAACGATCAAACTTTTGAAACATGTTAACTGAGATGCAATTTTTCAAGTACTCCAATTTGTTTTGTAGAAAAATTGTTGGAAAATGAAAAATATGCACAATTTTTGTCTAATGCCTTTTCAGTTTGAAAAAATCATTGGAAATAATCAGAAATGGGAATTACTTCAGTAATTCATTCAAAAATTTAAATTTGACTAGATAAATTTCAAGAAAATTGAAAAATTTTAGTTTTCACTTGGAGTACTTGAAAATTTTCATCTCAGTTAACATGTTTCAAAAATTTGATCGTTACATTTTGCGTTGTCCCCCCTCTGCTAAAAACTATGAAAAATCGTAAAAAAATACGTCTAAGTGTGGGGTAGGGGAGAATTATCTCCATGATCCTGTCAATTGTCAGACTAAATTTGGTTCAAGATCAAGAAAACGGAAATGCTCTCAATATTAAATCCAGTACTATATTAACATTAACGAAACTTGAGTTAAAGAAATATAATTGAGAAATGTATCGAGAAAAAAATATTTTAATGGTACTTTGAAAATGTAGGTTTTAATAATCTAAATATTTTTTTAAAAATTATATGTATATTAACGTAATTTTATATTAAGTAGAAAACGAATATGCATATTTGTATCGATGAGAGGATGTGACTATTTATGTTAACACTTGGCGCCTTATAGATCCAAATATAAATGTAATGTTTTTATTATATTCAATATCAAATTGCAGTGAGAAGACAGAAATTGTACCTACAACGTTACTTTTACCTACAATAGCAGCAACAACAACAACTACATTATCAACACAAATGGCACTAGAAAAAGACTCAACAGAGCAAATGAATTACAAAAATATTGTGATGTCATTATATGTACCAGTAACAAAATTAGGACCATGTCGATACATTGATGGTACACGAAAACAAAATCATCAGTGCAGAAGAGACTCCGGATTAGCGGAGGCACTCAGGGATGCAAAGAAAATTGCAATGAGCCATTGTGAGGAACAATTTAAATTTGATCGATGGAATTGTTCGATTGAGACGAAAGGAAAGCGAAATATTTTCAAGAAGGTAAGATCGATATTTTTTTTTCTCAACGATTCTTGCAAGATTCCAATAAATAAATTCCATAATGTAACAGGTTTACAAAGAAACTGCATTTGTTCATGCTCTAACAGCGGCAGCTCTCACTTATCAGATATCTCGAGCATGCGCTGAAGGTAAAATGTCACGATGCCAATGTGCAACTGAACGTCGTCCTGCAGTAACTGACGCAACCGGTGCAAGAAAGTTTCAATGGGGTGGCTGCAGTGACAATGTGAAGCATGGAAAGCGTGTTGCACGTAACTTTTTAGAGTTACAACCAATTGAAACTGGCGATGAACTTTCAGAAATTTTACGACATGATGGTGAAGTTGGAATTGCTACAGTAGCAAGTCACATGGAGAATAAATGCAAATGTCATGGTATGAAAATAGACTTTTTTTCTCTTTTGATTTGTCAACATTTAACTATGTTTTTACTTTTTCAACTTCTTCAGGTGTTTCGGGGAGTTGCTCAATGAAAACATGTTGGCGAAAATTGAGTGATTTTAACGCAACAGCAGCTGCATTGCGAGTGAAGTATCATCAAGCACTCAGAAAAATTTCATATGCCAAAGCGTCACGTCGTGCCGCGAAACGAGAACAACGAGAACGAGTTGTGACGATTGGAACAGGCTTCAATGGAAGAAATTTTGGTATTCTAGAGAGTACTGATCCGGACTACGAGACATTATTTTATCTTGAACAGTCACCAACATTTTGTGCACTCACAAAAGGGCGCCAATGCAATAGTCCAGAAAATTGTGCAACTCTATGCTGCGGACGTGGTTATACTACGCGCGTCATCAAGCAAGTGGAAAAATGTAAATGTCGCTTCTCAAACGGCCGTTGTTGTACAATCATTTGTGATTATTGTGAGCGATATGAAGATCGATATTACTGTAAATAAATGTCGTAATTTCATTTGATATTGTGCAAAAAATTCCATTTTCATTTTATCAATGTTTAAAAAAAATGCCAGGAAAATACAAATAATGAATGAATTGTAAAATTCTAAACATATTCGTTAAACTGTGAAAACACACTTTTTTGTTTACATCCACTTATTATTTCAATTTAGTGGTATTGATCTACTTTAATGGAGGTTGTAATAATCATATTATAAATGAATCAACTGAAAAGTATTAAAATAATTATTACATGGATATTTGAATATTTGTACTTGAACTTCTAATATTTTTTTAATGTAAGGAGGAAAAAGGAATCAACATCAAATTTGGGATCCAAATTTTTTAATAATTTAATTTTCCCAAATACTTTAGAAAACTTAATTTCAAAATCAATAATGATCATCCATCAAAATTAATTTTTTTATTGTTATAATTAATTTTTGAAGCCATTTTTAGATTCTGTGAATATATTCATATCGTTTAGCATTATTTTAAGTTCATTAATAGAAAATGGTTCAGTGAAAATTATTTTATTGAAATCTACACGATGTTTTTATGAAGATATCAATGGAAAAAGCTAAATGATAAAAAAAGTCAAATTTCATGTTTAGAAAATAAAAACTACGCACGCCAAATTTTTATAATATACCTATTAAAAATGATGACAAACTACTAGGAATTTTAAAAAATAAGGAATGTTTTTGCACGCTGTTATACAGTTCATTCATAAAATGGATCAGTGGTTCTTAGAATGTGTATCTAATGCAACATCAATGCGTTGTTTTAAAATGCTTTAAGCTTATGTGACCTGTTAAAAAGCAACACTTATTATTTGATCTGGTTTATGAACTAGAAACAACTTGATGCGTTAGAGACTTTTAACTTCTTATGTTCGCAACTTCAGGCAAGTGGAAAGGGAGGACCCCTTTTAAAAATTATTTTTTTGTATGATAAATTTGTTTGTAAAACATTAGTTTTTTGCGATACGTCATAATTTCATAAGAATCACTGATCTCCATCCGAAATTTAAATTGAACAGTTTCAATACATACACATTTACATGTACTAAATATGATTATTATAATGATATCAAAACTATAATTTATAAGTCTCATCAAACATGATTTATCTTGTCCACATTGCAAAATTTTTGCAATAAATTTTAAATGCTCAACAACTTAATAACTTATTAATAACAATGAAAATAAAATATTTAAAATACTATTAGATGTAGATGCTTAGATTATAGATGAAACTTTTCACATTTTGTAGCCGTATCTAATAATTGAAACTTAAAATCTTTTGTATTTCATATGCATTAATGTTTCTCTAAACTTTTTCATGAGAAAAATGCTTTTATTAATTTAATAAGTAAAGTAAACAAATTCTTAGAATGTGAATGTAAGTAAGGAATTAAAAAATTAAATAAAAGTTTATTAATACTTAAAAAATGTGAGTTTATATGTGTTTTTTTTCTATGATATAAAATAAATAAGCTCATCGCGACATGGTGACTGAAGGTCTGGTTTGGGTAAAAGAAAAATCAGTTTATTCTAAATTGTTCTAAAATCTCCTTCTTGTATATTATCGAATTGGATTCTGATTTTTATCATATTCACACCAATTTTAATTGTGTGTGAATATATTGTTTTTGGTATTTCAGTGAAACTACTTTTTTGGACTTGCTGCTTCAGGCTTATGGAATCGACCCATAATGTTCAGTATGGAAAGTCTGTGCCTAAAATTGCCAATTTAACAGTGAAAACCGCATCTCGATTGGTGCTTCCAGTGCCAAGAAATCGCCAAAAAACACTTTCTGTCCTTTAGTTAGCAAGTTAATCGGTGCGATAACTCGATTCAAACTCAATATTAAGACTTCCGGTTTTTTGTATCTGATAGATATTGTGTATGGCAAGAACTGTATTGTTTTTGGAGTCATGAGATGCATCCAGTAAGGCACACGGAACGAAAAGGTGCTATTTTTGGCCAAATTATAGCCGATTATTGCAAAACACATTTTATTTTTTTCATAGAAAAGAAACTTTTTGACCAATTGAGCTGAAATTTGGTATGTAGGTTCCTTAGCTGTGCCTGAATATGGAACCGACGCCATTTTGGATTTCGAGGGGCTAGAAGCTACGCCAAATTGATTTTTGCTTTAACTTTGACCAAATGAGCTGAAATTTGGTATGTAGGTTCCTTAGCTGTGCCTGAATATGGGACCAATGCCATTTTGGATTTCGAGGGGCTAGAAGCTACGCCAAATTGATTTTTGCTTTAACTTTGACCAAATGAGCTGAAATTTGGTATGTAGGTTCCTTAGCTGTGCCTGAATATGGAACCAACGCCATTTTGGATTTCGAGGGGCTAGAAGCTACGCCAAATTGATTTTTGTCTTAACTTTGACCAAATGAGCTGAAATGTGGTATGTAGGTTCCTTAGTTGTTCCTGAATATTGAACCTACATCATTTTGAATTTCGAGTGGCAAAAAGCTACGCCAAACTAATTTTCATACAAACTTTGTAATTTTTGATTAAATAAGCTAAAACTTTACGACTTTTCATAAGTTTTGTTAGTAACATAATACTAAGCTATAAATGAAAAAATTTGAAACGGTGTGAATATGCCCATGAAGCGTGATCGCTTCATTACTAGTTTTTATTTTATCTTTTCAAACTGTAACAGCGTAAGGATGCAAACGCATTCCCCAACGAAATTGGAACTATTTATTTACTGTTTTATGTATATTTTATCGAATATACCTTTTAATAATAGGAATATAATCGAAAGAGCGACGTGTTGAGAAGGAAATATATGTCATTTTGCCAACAATAAAAGGACCTGTTGAGAACTATAAACCATGCCTGTATTTTTGGGATTTATATCATTTAAACCTGGGGTTACGGACTGTCTGTTGCAGTCTACCGTCAAGAAGCAACAATCTTGAATATAGCATGTATGTAAATTTTACAAGGCACAAAAACATATGAAAATTTGTAAAAATAGAAAACATTTTGAACCTTTCAGAAAACAGAGGACAAATCACAAAAAAAAATCTCAATCCAATTTTATATCCATAATTTCATAATATATCTATTACAACATCAATGTCTAAAAAATAGCAAACATCCACGTGACATTACCGGATGGAATAAAATGTGTTTTTCTTTTTCCATTCACAGACATCAGCTTGACATCGTTTTGCCGGTTCAAATGTAAAACAATTTTTTATCTTATTCATACTTTGTATACATGGAAATAGAGTAGATTATATAAAAAGTAAGGAACATTTTTAACTTCTCAGAAACCAACAGTCTTTTCATAAATCACCTCAGATTTGTATTATCACTACGATTAGAAATGATTGAGAGAAAACAAAAATTCTCATTGTATAAATAACATTAAAAAATCTCTCACTAGTGCTTTGTGGCTATCAAAATATAAAAACAATTTTTTGATTATTGAGAGACTTTTCATGAAACGCATTTCAATCCCCACTTTTTTAAAATTCTCTCTCTAGCGTGATCGAACGCATATTGTGCGCAAAATCATATAATTCTCCTCACATTCATCAATGAAAACCTTACATTTTCATTAAGTAAACTCTTGTGCCCTTTCCCTGATTTCGGCACTCATCGTTGCTGTTCCATTCTACTTTTTCATTTCGGAGATTTAATCAATTTCTTCTCATTCTGTGCAAGCTTCTTAAAGTGTTTGCATCTGTTTTTCATCTTTTCATAGGCTAAAGTGAATTAAAGGTTTTTTAAGTTCTTTAACTGCAATTTTTTTAAATATTTGTTAAGTTTAACCATAACTATAGGACAATATTATAAATCTAGCAACTTTATTAGTCAAATTTTTTAGTAAAAATAAAAGCAAATGAAGGAATAGGAAAAATTTTTTTGTTGTCTATTGTTGGAAAAGTGAAAAGAAATAATCTATTTAAAATTAGCTCATGCATATACATTTTTGTGTGCGTTTAAACTACAAGTGGAAAATATGATATTTTAAAAATAGCAAAAGTGAATTTAAATGAAAAGTAACTTCAAGAGTTGAAAATAAGCACATCAAAAATTATTTATATAAGCTAGGGGAAGAGCAAAATTGGAGAAAATTTTATTGATTTTTCTTCTTGTTCTGTGTGTTACTGTGAATAAAGAGAAGAATCGTTCTCGGGTGTTCTAACATAAGAAGATTATAATTTTTAAGCTATGGAACAATCGAATTAGTGCATTTAACTATGAATGTAATTTGTGGAAATAAATTACTAAAGAATTAAAAAATATAAAGAAAAATAAAATTTCCTAATCAAGATCCAAAAAAAAATTGGTGAGTAAATAATTTATTTTTCCTTGTTTTCTTCGTTGTGTTTTTAATTCATTTTCAATATGAAAATGTTTACAAACGTTAAATGAGTGAAAACAAACAACATCATCTTTATAACCTTAGCTGAAGTCATTATTTTAAAAAATTGAACTTGATAGCTACAAGCGACTAGAATGCATTTTCATGAAAGAATGTAAACAGTGAAAAACAAATAAATATTATCAGAATGATGTATTTCGGACATTCAAGTAAAGCAGAAAATTTACCTAATTAATTTCTGTTTCATTTCTTGAAATGTTTGTGTGGTTAACTATAAATATAATGCATTGAAACTCCCACTGAGTTAAGAAACATGCATGAATGATTTTTTCATAAAATAAAAGTTTTGACTAATTAGACTGCAAATAAAAATAATTATTAAATTACGACTGACTGGAATGTTTTTGACACATTTCACTGGACAAATTTGTAATTTAGTTTGTAAAGTTATTTACTTTAATTAATTTTCTGAAATATCGAATACAAATTTCTTCAGTTTAAATATAATTTCGTACATAAATGAAAAAGACCCACAACACTGTCAACAGGAAAAACTAATTACAAATCAAAATTTTGATAAAAAAAAATTGGTGGGAATTCCCATCGAGTAGTTTTCTCCTCGATTATGAGTCATTTGGAATTAATAAAAATTTCTCTCATATTACTAAAAGGCAGACGCGTAGCCAAGGTAGGGGGAGGGGGGTGGCAAATCCCCTTAATGGAACAATTTCTTCAATTTGCTAGGGGTTTGAGAAAAATCCTGAAAAGGTCGTTTGTTTGGACACATTGAAAATTCTAAACAAATTTTACGACACACTAAGATTTTTACATCAATAATTTAAACCTTCTTTTGGTGAAAATTTTGGATGAATTATTTTCTGCTTTTTTCGACACAATAGTGGGTGGCGGAGCTTAGCTTAATCACTATACTAACGTGTTATGAATTTATAACCGCCAAAGGGAAATTATAATATCGTGATGTGATGTATTACAAATATGATAAAAATCCTCATCATATCGGCAAGATTCTGTTAAATGATTGAGATTATTTTCTGGGTGAAATTTAATCCCACGCCTTTGGAAGAGAGGTTCTTGTGTAGCAAAGCTTTTCTTGAAATATTAGCATCGCCTACATATTGCTTAGTATCCTAGAATAAACGTGTTTATACAGCTAGGTATATTTTATAGAGGCTGAAATCAATATAATTTAGGTATATTTACGTTTTATGACTCCTTGCAGGAACGTAGATTTTTTACACCGCTTTATTCAATGTAATGAGAAATCTTTTATATACTTTGTCTTCATACAGTCCTAAAATTGGCGCATGCCATCATCACCTTAACTTATGTTGTTGATTTTAGATTTTAGGTTGATAAATAATTTATGAATAATATTTCAATAATGTGGGCGAAAATAAATCTTCACGACAACAATATTTTGATAACATTTAGTATTTGTGATACTATCTGAACAGAATGAAATTTGGGATATCGAACCATATGTAGGTGAATTTACCAGTGCCTCTTTGGTCGAGTGGTTAGACAACAGTTTGAATATCTGTAATCCCACTGACTGCGAGGCCAGTTTCTCGAAAGACATACAATAAAATATCATGAATATAACGAAAAACTAGGCTTTTGATAAAAATGGTTAAAAATTTTGACATGATTCCAACGTCGTTCCGGCTTAATGCCAGATTTACTCCTCGCACCGGATAGTTTCAGATTTTTTCCATTTGTACTTCCAGATTAAAGAATTATTTCTTTTTTTTCCATTAAGTACAATAATCCAAAAAAAATTTCCTTTATTTTTGCGCTTCAAATAAAATTGATGCTGATGTAAAGAAAAGACACTTCCGACAAAATGCATATGAGACAGTTGATAGACAGATTCACATTACTTATGTTCCTCATTCAATTATTTATAGAAAAATGAAATGAATTGTAAAACGTCAAAAGAGAAGCAAAAGATTTATTAGAGATATCCATTAGCTTGAAGTATTGATAGAGTATCATCCCATAAACTCAATAAACCTTTTAGATTCTTTCCTCACTCACATATTATAAATACTTGCATTTCCGATTGAATTCTCCAATACAAATGATAATTCGACATTGATTCCGATGAAATGAGATTGAGGTCTAGAGCTCAAAATAGCCTTCAATATCTTAATTGTAATTCTCGTTCATTGTTTTTCTTGATATTAAATTTTAGCACAAGTTTATTTACTTAGCAATTTATTTCTCAAGATATTTATTTGCTTTGATTTACAATTATTCGCATAAAGATTCTCAATGGATTTTCCGGTCAATTGCTGTTCATTCCTTTATGGTAGTTTATTTTTAAAAATAAATTCAAAAGGATATTAGT
This sequence comes from Chironomus tentans, assembly GCA_963573255.1. Lineage (NCBI taxonomy): Eukaryota > Metazoa > Arthropoda > Insecta > Diptera > Chironomidae > Chironomus > Chironomus tentans. The sequence goes on from OY754302.1 coordinate 25,559,259, forward strand.
TGGGTTAATGTACTTAAATAATAGTGATGTGGAAAATAAAATTAGTAATAAATTTCCAACATATTAAAATGTTGTAATAAAAAGTCATAGAGCACCCTTTTGGGTTAGTTATATTTGAAATTAAAATTTTAAAAATCTGGTATCTGGTCAATATGTTTTTCCTTGAGGAAAACTAGCTATTAAGTACATCATTTAAATCAGATCTCAATGTCATCGCATCTATTGAAAACTGAAGTAAAATACTATTTTTATCTATTACGTATAACAAAATTGTTCTAGTTTTATAATGCACTTCAAAAGTGATACAGTCTAGTATTTTCCAAACAATTATTGCCCTTAATTTTGTTGATGAACAATATCCACGAATTTAAGTGCGATGAACAGAGAAAAGAAGGAGAAAATGATGATGACCTTGAGGAGAAAAAATATGTTTTCCCCTCTCAAATCGCACTTCAATTGTTGCCAGGTTAGAGTAGGCTTTATGTATACAACGTGCCTCGTAAAAAATTCTCAAATGAGAAGAAAATTTTATTGTGAATTATTTTCAAACACATTCCATTCATAATGATTTTTTTTCATTGACGCATCTTGAAAAGATTAATTTAGGTATCAATTTATAGAATTCATGAAGTTTGTAAATATCATTACAAAATTCTACCTTCAATTACTGCCAAGTTCAAAACAGTTCTATTGTGTTCTTTTTTCACTTTTTTTGACAATCAAAACATGACACATTTTATCGTAATCCCCTTTCTAGGGAATATTTTTGGTTACACCAGTTACACATACATTATATTTTATGCAGGAAGAAGATAACACGGCGTAAAAAAGTGATTTTATGCCAAAAAATTTTTTACGCCAAACTCTTTTTGACCAATAACTGCTAATCCTTTGGTAATAACTGGGGGGAAAAGATTCCAAAGTTCTTATATTTATATGTTTAACAAGATCTAACTAAAAGTTCTATTTGAAAATGCCTAAAAAATTTACGCCAGGCCAGGCGTAAAAATTTTATGCCGTGTTATCTTCCCCCTGATTTTATGGCTCACAACAGAAGAAAAAGTTTAAAAAAAATTTGATGAAAATGAAGGAAGAACAATTATTTTAAAAATGATTCATCAAAATTATTATTATTCATCAGATAAAGTTACATCCAGTCAAATTAGTTAATAGAGCAATTTATTTATTTTTCCTAAATCAAATCAAATATAACTTATTATGCAGAAACTTCTAGAAATATCATAAAATCTAAAATAAAAATTATAGAAAATCAGGATAAAATAATACAAAAGTTAGCTCAATATTTTATTTATACATTCTTAGAAATCACTGTCAAATGGATGTTTAAAATTACTTAAACAGTCCTTAAACTTGATTATAATTTAAAATCACAAACCGATCTTCTGTGCTGCTTAATATTATTTCAAGCTTTGTAAGAATAAATCAAATACAGTTGGTAGAAGATTCCTTTGATCATAAATGGAAATTTTTGTTCACCCCTTTTTGTAAGAAGTTCATCAACATTTTTCTCGTTTGCCTTTGATTACTATTAATCGTACCAAGGGCGTAGCCAGGATTTTTCAACAGAAAGTGCTCAATTTTATTTTTTAGCTATAAAAATAATGTTAATAAATACTGCAATCGTGCAACACGAGAACTAAGCCTTTATATTTTGTACCTGTAGATCCCCCCCCCTTATTCAAAAAAAATTGGCCAAAACAAAATAATATTTATATTGCTAGGGTTGAACTGAAATTTTTTATTCCCCAGGAACTAGCAGCAGGATTAGATTTTCAAAAGGGAAAGCCCTACAAGAGCCCCTCAATGGCTACGCACCTGAATTTTACTAACCACATTTGTGTATTTTCGTTTTTATTACTATTTTCTTTGTTACTTTATAACACTCTTTCTTCCGCTTGGAACTGTTCCAACAATTCTCACTTAAAGCCAAACGAATGTGTATTTGTTCCTGAATGAAATTTAGCAGGAGTATTTTACTACACATATACAAATGCAACTAATGTCAATGAACGAAGCATTCCTTGTTCAATAATATTGCGAATCATGCTTTGGAATTTTTATACTCTCTTTGCATCAATGAATATTTCGTTTGATCGATTTTCTAAATTCATTGAACCAATTTAAAGGAGTTGAGTTGAAACTGTCAATTATTTTTTTAGCCGGTTCAATTTAAAGTATTTTAATTTTACACGTTTACTCTTTATCAACAGCGTTAATTAATGAACAAGCTAATTAAAATTAATTTGATAACTACTAATTAATTTTAAAAAAATTACAAATCTTTTTTTCTACATTTTTGTGGATGTATTTTTTGCCAAAAAAATCATCTTGTTCATTAATCACATCCACAAACAACATAATCATCTAGATCGGAAGAAAGAAGTTATAACAAATTAACTCTCATCATCTCATAATAAGTGAAGAGAAGTTCTCACTTATCCAAACTGGAATTTTTTAAAAGTATAATTAGGCTACAGCGTATGCATTATGCACACATACATCTTAACACCAGACATTTACAAACACAAACATAATACTGGAAACTCAACTCCTTTGCTTATTAGTTTGATTCTCCAATGAGCAATTTTAGTAAACCGCGCAACATTAGCCGCGACAGACACGTTTCAATAAAAAAAATTAATATTTTCATGTGGTATTTGTGCAATTAAGTTGAATTAAATAATGAAAAATGTGTTATAGGATATTTAAAATTAAATGTTCTAATACTTAATGGTCTAAAGGTTTACCTCTAATTTTAAATAAATAAAATATGTGAATAAAAATTGGCATTTGTTCGACATTTCCTAAAATAAAACTGATTAAAGCTAATATGATTCATTAAAAAAGAGACTAAAATATTTATTTGCAATCATTTGAAGTAAACAAGTTCAATTGCATAAACCCAAATTTAAAAACCGATGTTTACAAAAAGAGAACTCTCTAGAAATCTACATCTGTATATTTCGTAATAATTGTTTGAGATTGAGTAAATAATTTATGATGAGTTATGTTATGAGCAGACCTTATCACAGTGAAGTGAAGGTCAGCAGGGAGAAGTTCTCAGGTGTGCCGCAAAATTTTTTAAGAAAAGTCTTAAAAAATATTAAAAGTTTTTTTACTAATATACCATTATAACTAGTGTTACAAACAGACGTATACAAACAACATTTAATCTTTTTAAAAAAGGTTATTAAATTCTTATCATTATAAATACACGGTCGAAATTATTGTAACACAATGCAAACAAAGAAAGTTCAAAAATAGATTTATGTTGTATTATTGATCCACAGCTGTTGCAAATAATTCTGTTCAATTGTATAATTTGTAAAAGTTAAAAATCTAGGAAAATTCAATAAAAAAGGAAAACAAAAGAAAATAAGTGTGATAATAAATGTCAAATAAAATTAAAAAGCGTCCTGTCATGTAATCAAGCAGCACAATGATGCTTAAACTAAACTCCACGACGCATAAAAATTTTATTTGTCGTATAACAAAAAAGCTTGACTATCACTGAATCAGTATTTAATTGTTATTTAGTAAGGAATGTTTGAATAAAAGTATTTTTTAACTAAAATGAACTTCCTAGTAACAAAAAATTCAAAAATGTTAAGGGGTCGTTCGTAAATTACGTCATGCAAAAAACGACTTTTACTAAGCATACCCCCCTTCCCTCTTGTCACAAATTTTCCATATAGAAAAATTTCTTGTATTTGGACTGTCACAAATTCTTGAACCCACACCCCTCCCCCATAAAGCGTGACATAACTTACGAACGATTTTACTACATTAAATGTATAGTTGCGCAGCTATGGATCTTCATGATAAACACAGCTAAATATTTTTGTATGCAACATCCAATGAAAAAATTATGGAATGATATCCAATTGAATATGTTAACATTCTATAATATCTTAAAATAGCCGTTTTTATAATTTTATTACAAATATTCTTTAAAATCTGGAATGATGATAATGTCCTTTCACTTTACCATAAAGTGTAGAGTTTACGAAACTCTTGAATCTGCGAACAGCTTAACACATTTTCTTTGATTTCATAATTTGCTTTGTCGAATTTCGTCAGAATTTTGGAATAATTAAAAGATCTTTAATAGCTTCTATCATCATTCTCATCTTTTTTCTTCTCTTTCGAAATATATTTTTTCAAATCAAAAGATGCAAAAATAACAAATTACTAGTTATTGTTTTTCATAAAATCTACATTCACAATTGAATATTACATATCAAATAATTTAGACTGTGAATGTTTTTATTCAACAGGTTTGAAGTTTTAAGCAACAATTTATACAAATACTAATGGATTAACATTTTTTATAAATTTAATTTAATGATTGAGAAAAAAATAGTTTCAATTTCATGACAAGATATTTATTTTTAAACTTTTTATCAGTTTTTCTAGTTGTTAATTTAACACCAAAAAAACTTTTTAACACAATTTTATAAATTGATACAGTAATCATGAATTAATTTTTTTTGTAGAATAAATTTTTCTTTCATACACAAAGAAGCTAGAATTTTTAAACATGTAGAAGTTATGAATCTAGAACAATTCCCTTCTAATTTAAGTTTGCATATGCCATATGACATTACTCATAGCAAGCAACTAAATCTGCATCCTTTGTATTTCTTTGTTCAATGCGAAAGCTTTTCTGTTGGATTTAAATCATTTATATTATGCAGTCTGATTGTTTATTAAAAATTTTCATGCGCATTCTGGTGTATTCGGAGTTTTTCATCTTTATTGTACATTAAGCTATACATTAATGGAGTAGACAATAAATTATAGTTGAAAATATCAAAAATCTTGCATTCCTAATTTGCATACCGATCGTCTATTTTAAGAAAACTTGAAAGTAAATTACCGAGAATTTAGTTATTTATTTAAATACATAAGAGAAAAATTAATACACAAATATTTCATGCACTTCAGTTGTCAAGGTTAATTTCCATTTCTTTTTGCAAGCACATGTATGGTTATGATCAAAGTAAATTAACTGGCGCCATAACATAATTTCATATGATTATAGTAATGATTATTATTATTATTATAGTGTACTGAATGACTACTTTAGTTTCATTGAGTGAAATGCGCTTTTTTATTTTATTATACTGTCGGCATTCTGATGTATTAAGTTTGAATAAATTTTCCAGTTGTGAAAATCTGGCGAGTTTACTTTTTTGGAACATACGATATTTATTTAAGAATGAAGTTTTCACAAAAGATTTTTTTAACTATTATAAAATCTAAAACTGCAGGTATAAGTTTGTCTATGAAGTATTGGTGGATCACATCCTAATGTAGCTTTCATCTTTAACCAATTTTAAGCCAGTAGTCTTAACCGCTTCTATGGTAACGATTCATAGTTCATATTATTGAATCGTAAAAATAAACTACAGTAAACTAAGCTGTATGGCACTTCAAGTGATGTTATTTTATTACATGAAAATTTTATGATAAAGTTGAGAAAGGAGTCTAAAAATCCTATATTTTGAATTAATCGTCATTTGTGAACGACCCCTAACAGTTTTCTACAAAAATTAAGGTTTCTATTCTAAATGATATATAATCTGGACGCTCCCCAAAAAATATGACAACAAATTTGTCATAAAACAGATGATGAATAACATATTTGAAGTGTTTGAGCACTCAAAATAAATGCACACAGAATTGAGAAATTGAGAGAAAGAGAGCCTAAATCCAGTGTGTATATTAAAAATTTGTCTCTGCATACTCGCATTTATATTCTCTGCTCGCTGCTGATTTCTTTTTCTGTAGTTTTTTTCTGATTATAAAAACACACGCTTACATATGCTCACTCATTCCATTGCCCTCTACAGTCATATGAAAATTTATTCACAATATATATTTTAGTAACGATTTCATAGTCGCCGCGTCAACAGTCATTCTGAAATCAGACGAGTTGAGAAACGTAAAAAAACATAAAAAAGTTTTTGTGTTACTATGGCACATTGACTTCCTTGCACCTCATTCCATTCTTTTAGTACAATCTGCAATGGAAAAAGTGCATTAACTTACTTACAACTTTGAAAGTATCGAAGAAGTTTTGAGCACAGATCAAATCAAAAGTTTTAATATAATAAAAATTAATGTTAATAAAATAAATAGCTCTACTACCATCAGACTAATAAGAATCTCAATGTGTCGACAGATAAGTTTCGCACAAAAGTGTTAATTACTTAATCGAATCTTCAGTCAATGTTTTAGATACTTTTTGAACTGAAAAATTACCACCCAATCAGTAAAATTTACATATGAATTTTTTCAGTACGATTCCTTATCAGCATTGACGAAGTAAATGTAGTTCAAAAAATGAATAATATGAATACGAACATCTGACAAAGACAGATCGTCACAATTTCCAAAAAAACCGTTTCCATCGTAGTACTTCAATATCATATTTTCAACAGATGTAAAGGAAATTATTTGTGTATAAAATATAAAGAATTGTGTTCATAACTGACCTACGAAATCAACATTAATACAAAGACACAAAAAAATGACATTCAAATAAGTGATCGAAAAAAATTCAATAACGTAAAATTGAAACAAAAAAGGAAAAGTGACACACGCTTCAGTTTACCAGTAGAAATCGTGTGATAGTGTAAATCTTGTGATAATAAAAGTCAACAATAATTGTAAATAAATAAAATATAAATAATCATGGATCATCATAATAAACGAAGCAGCAAGTAAGATTAAAAAAATTGATCTTGATAATGAAAAATAAATTTCAGCACAAGGCACATTTTGCTATTGTATTTGTATATAATTGTCTCTACAATATGCAATTCCTTCTTATAAGGAATATATTAAATGAATTTTGAAATTGGAACAACTTTTTTAAGCTTCTTTCATCATTTTTATTAATTTACTGTAAATATGTCAATTTTTTTTTCTCAAAATTGAGGATGGGTGACACTTTCAAATCAATTGACTTTCTCTGCTACTACAGATTCCAGAAAAAATCAATTTGAAGGAAGATACATAAAAAAATGTCGTAAAAATTGTTTTTATTTGAAAAAAAATGTTATATGCTATCCGGCGATAAGCTGGGGAAGGAGAGGAGGCGATTAAGTGAAAAATTATCAAATTAAAATAGAAAACTATTTAAATTGCTTTAAAATACATGTACTTAAATCAGTTGTTTTAAACTGAGTATCGAGGTCCTCAATTTTTCATAAATTTTCCAGTTTTTCAGCCTAAGAGCTATTTTACTAACTTAAATTGAGTTCAAACATAATTTTTTGGGACTTTAAAGTGCCGCCGAATCATCAAAATTTCAATTAGTGTACTGCGAGCTAAAAAAGTTGGAGAAAAACTGACTTAAAAGAATAAATTAGTGTGTGACATTTCGCTTTGTCCACTGATGGTATTAAATTAGAGTGATCAGATTTTTTTGAAAAAACCTGAAACTTTCTTAAATAGAATATATTTATTAAAATTTGTGACATTTTGAATCTTTGTCGTAACACAACAGCTCGAAATAAATGTAAAACAGTGTCTCGGCAAACATACAGTAAATGGTAATAAATAGCAGAACTTTTCATAAGAAAAGCTGGATTAGGGTTCTAGTTCCTTGATATCTCCTTTGATACTAAATTTATGGTAGCAAGTACATCGTCCAATTAATTTTATTTGAATAAAATAGTAAACAATAAAAATTTATCATGAAAACAGTAGTTCACACTTAATATAATCTACATCTACAGCGATAAATAATTCAATATTGTACATTCTCGCTTGCACCTGTTAACTTCCACGCATAGCGTGTAAGTTATTGGTTTTGGTTTTAGGTCGATTTTCATGTTTTTTCAATTTTTTGAGAAAACTAAGCATTATTGGCCCCAACAACCAAGGTAATAAATGTTGGCCTTGGAATTACCTATCGACTGGTACATATACTTTTTTGGTCAGTTCCGCTGTGCAGGCACTAGGTCCAAAAAACACGTGTCCAAAAACACATCAAATTTTGTGACCATACTTTTCTCGTCAGGAACCATATTTTTTGATGCGGTTTTCGATGCCAATCTATCAGGCAACTAGTGAACCGTTCGGCAAATTGTGGCGCTTTGCGTGATTTTAAGGTTAAGTGTGGTTTTAACCTCAATATCTGAGAGTGACTAAAAACCACGTGGTTTTTTAATTTTTTTGGGAACAGTAAGCATTATTAGCCCAATTATTCTAGTTTTTATTATTGACATTAAAATTACCTATCGACTGGTATATATACTTTTTTGGTCAGTTCCGCTGTGCCTGCTCTAGGTCCAAAACCACGTGTCATTTTTCATGTTTTTCATTTTTTTGAAAAAACTAAGCATTATTAGCCCCAATAACCAAGGTAATAAATGTAGGTATTGAAATTATCTATCGACTGGTATATATACTTTTTTGGTCAGTTCCGCTGTGCCTGCTCTAGGTCCAAAACAACGAGTCATTTTTCACGTTTTTCATTTTTTTGAGAAAACTAAGCATTATTAGCCCCAATAACCAAGGTAATAAATGTAGGTATTAAAATTATCTATCGACTGGTATATATACTTTTTTGGTCAGTTCCGCTGTGCCTGCTCTAGGTCCAAAACCACGTGTCATATTTTAAGTTTTTCATTTTTTTGAGAAAACTAAGCATTATTAGCCCCAATAACCAAGGTAATAAATGTAGGTATTAAAATTATCTATCGACTGGTATATATACTTTTTTGGTCAGTTCCGCTGTGCCTGCTCTAGGTCCAAAACCACGTGTCATTTTTCACGTTTTTCATTTTTTCAGAAAACTAAGCATTATTAGCCCCAATAACCAAGGTAATAAATGTAGGTATTGAAATTATCTATCGACTGGTATATATACTTTTTTGGTCAGTTCCGCTGTGCCTGCTCTAGGTCCAAAACCACGTGTCATATTTCATGTTTTTCATTTTTTTGAGAAAACTAAGCATTATTAGCCCCAATAACCAAGGTAATAAATGTAGGTATTGCAATTATCTATCGACTGGTATATATACTTTTTTGGTCAGTTCCGCTGTGCCTGCTCTAGGTCCAAAACCACGTGTCATTTTTCACGTTTTTCATTTTTTTGAGAAAACTAAGCATTATTGGCCCCAATAACCAAGGTAATAAATGTAGGTATTGAAATTATCTATCGACTGGTATATATACTTTTTTGGTCAGTTCCGCTGTGCCTGCTCTAGGTCCAAAACCACGAGTCATTTTTCACGTTTTTCATTTTTTTGAGAAAACTAAGCATTATTAGCCCCAACAACCAAGGTAATAAATGTAGGTATTAAAATTTCCTATTGACTGGTATATATACTTTTTTGGTCAGTTCCGCTGTGCCTGCTTTAGGTCCAAGACACGAGTCATTTTATATGGTTTTCAATTTTTTGAGAAAACTAAGCATTATTAGCCCCAATAACCAAGGTAATAAATGTTGATATTAAAATTTCCTATTGACTGGTATATATACTTTTTTGGTCAGTTCCGCTGTGCCTGCTTGGGTCCAAAACACGTGCCATTTTAACTTCCTTCTTTTTTGAGTCAACGAAAGCATTAATCAATACGTTTTTGCTCTCATATGACAGATACTGGAAATGGCTATTACCTGAGATATGTTTGGTTCCAGCCAGTTCCGTTGCGTTGGAACTAGACACAAAAAAACCGTTAAAAACCAAAAATTTGTATGAAAAATTTCTATGCGATGACTTTTATACAGTTTCTTCTATTTGATACGATAAATCATGCCCGATCGTACCTAAAAACTAAAAGTTGCTACATAACATACGAACTTTACGGTCGTTTAGTGACCGAAAAATGCAAAAAAACATGATTTTTTATGACAGTTACGTCATTTTTGATTACTCACTGTAATTAACATTTCAAGCATTAGAATAGGATTTTAATGAAAGATCAACATCTACATTTAATATCCGCTATGTTGGTCCTTTTAGAGCCTTCTGTAAATAGTTATAGCATGAAGAAGATTGTTATAAAAGTTATAACGTAAAATTAAGTAACGTGAATTTTACTTAAAAATATTGTTTGAATGAATATAGACCAACTAGATCTCATTTTATTGGAAATAGAGGCTCTAAAAGATTGCTGGATCTTATTTTTATTAGGCATAGAGGATTTAGATTTTCTTGATAGTTACTGGATCTCATTTTTATTGGAGACAGGATCTGGATCTAATTTTTATTGGACACGCAGACTGTAGATGTTTACTGGATCTCATTTTTACTGGACATAGAGACTGTAGATGACTAACTGGATCTCATTTTATTAGAGATAGAGTATCTGGATCTTATTTTTATTGGGCATAGACATTTAATTCACACACCTTTTGGAGGGAAAATTTCAAACATATATTGACCGTTATAAGGTTTGAATTCTAAAGAGAGCGAGAATAGCTCAAGCTCGACTCTACTGTGATCTATGTAAAAACTGTGATTCTAAGCAAGTCGAGCGAGCGTAGCTCAAGCTCGACTCTACTCTGATCCATGTAAAAACTGTAATTCTAAACAAGTCGAGCGAGCGTAGCTCAAGCTCGACTCTACTCTGATCCATGTAAAAACTGTAATTCTAAACAGGTCGAGCGAGCGTAGCTCAAGCTCGACTCTACTGTGATCCATGTAAAAACTGTAATTCTAAACAAGTCGAGCGAGCGTAGCTCAAGCTCGACTCTACTGTGATCCATGTAAAACTGTGATTCTAAACAAGTCGAGCGAGCGTAGCTCAAGCTCGACTCTACTGTGATCCATGTAAAAACTGTAATTCTAAACAAGTCGAGTGAGCGTAGCTCAAGCTCGACTCTACTCTGATCCATGTAAAAACTGTAATTCTAAACAAGTCGAGCGAGCGTAGCTCAAGCTCGACTCTACTGTGATCCATGTAAAACTGTGATTCTAAACAAGTCGAGCGAGCGTAGCTCAAGCTCGACTCTACTGTGATCCATGTAAAAACTGTAATTCTAAACAAGTCGAGCGAGCGTAGCTCAAGCTCGACTCTACTCTGATCCATGTAAAAACTGTAATTCTAAACAAGTCGAGCGAGCGTAGCTCAAGCTCGACTCTACTCTGATCCATGTAAAAACTGTAATTCTAAACAAGTCGAGCGAGCGTAGCTCAAGCTCGACTCTACTGTGATCCATGTAAAACTGTGATTCTAAACAAGTTGAGCGAGCGTAGCTCAAGCTCGACTCTACTGTGATCTATTTAAAAACTGTAATTCTAAACAAGTCGAGCGAGCGTAGCTCAAGCTCGACTCTACTGTGATCCATGTAAAACTGTGATTCTAAACAAGTCGAGCGAGCGTAGCTCAAGCTCGACTCTACTCTGATCCATGTAAAAACTGTAATTCTAAACAAGTCGAGCGAGCGTAGCTCAAGCTCGACTCTACTCTGATCCATGTAAAAACTGTAATTCTAAACAAGTCGAGCGAGCGTAGCTCAAGCTCGACTCTACTGTGATCCATGTAAAACTGTGATTCTAAACAAGTCGAGCGAGCGTAGCTCAAGCTCGACTCTACTGTGATCCATGTAAAAACTGTAATTCTAAACAAGTCGAGCGAGCGTAGCTCAAGCTCGACTCTACTGTGATCCATGTAAATAATAAATAGTTCGGACGTAGTCCGAACTAGGTTGAGCGAAGCTCACAAATTTTTACGACCTGAACGTAGCGAAGCGGAGTGAAGGCGTGAAAATTTTCCCAAGCCGTACGTACTGTATGGGTATACGAGAAAAAACACACTGTACATAGAAAGCCACGAACTTCCATGTTTTTACACGCTTTATATTGACTCACTCTGTCTATTTGTTAGTTGGTTTGTCATGATCAAATCTTGCAATTGATTTTTTGACCACTTCTACTGCTCCAATCGATTAATTTTTTGATTCTTTTTTACACTTTTTTGATATTTTATGATGTTTCATGATTTAAATATGCTTAATTATATTTTTTTATGTCATAAAACAGCAAAAAAGAGTATATTCTGATTTTTTTGAGTTTTTGTATGAAATATTGATATACTTCACAAGAGCAATAATCTTTCACTATACGTATATATACGAATATTTGTCACTATTAGATGTAGTTGTAAAACTGTTTGGATAAAATTGGTGTATAAATACAGCTATTGTGACTCGTTATATAGGTTTATATTGGTGAATGTAGTTTTGGGGAGAAAAATCTTTACGACTGTGAGTAATGAAAATACTTAGCTTGGAAAAAGGAGTTAAATTGTGAAAGTAAATAGCCATTTTTTTTTAGTCCTTGTAAAAAAATAAAGTTTGTATTCCAGTTGTGATGAGAGTATGAATTTTTTTGGTATTTTACATTTCATGAACATTAATATCAAATATTGTAACAATGAACAATATATAACAAAGCTGTGTAAATGATATAATTGTTGTTGATCACCAAGTACAAGTAAAAGGTTGAAAAAGCATGACTCATGGAATTGTCATGGTGGTGGGATAATCAGGTTATAAGATTAAGATATCAGGATATATGAAAAAGTGTTGGTAATTTGAGTTATAAAAATAGTTCGAGCGGAGCTCGAATGTAAAAGTTCGAACGTAGTTCGAACTAAGTTGAGCGTAGCTCACAAATTTTTACATCCTGAACGTAGCGTAGCGAGTGAAGGTGTGAAAATTTTTCCAAAGTTGTTAGAAGACTGTGGATATGTGAGAAAGGGTTGGTGATTTGAGTAACTATTGAACGCAATTTCTACAATTTTAGCAACACAAATATTCAATCGTAGTAGTCAAAGTTTTCTTAAAATAATTTAGTACAAATTCATATCTTAAACAATTAACACGTCTTTTGTCGTCAATAAAATACAGTCCACTCTAAACCAAAACCATCGCATTTATTATTGATGTACGCAACAAATTGGTCCTTCGGGCCGGATTTATATTTAAATGGATATAACCTGATCATCAAGTCAAGAAAAATCACGTTAAGAAATTTTCAATGATTGATTAAAAAATTTGTATTGAAGTGAAGCTGAAGAGAAGAACAAGCAATTATCAAGTCAAGATGTCGATGAAAGGAATTGAAGACAAAAAGGCATTATAGAAGATTTTGAAAACATCAGAAGTACATAGGAAACATTGAAAGAAGAAAACGTTGACTACTACGATTGAATATTTGTGTTGCTCAAACTGTAGAAATTACGTTCAATAGTAATAATAGTTCGAGCGGAGCTCGAATAAAAAAGTTTGAACGTAGTTCAAACTAAGTTGAGCGTAGCTCACAAATTTTTACGTCCTGAACGTAGCGTAGCGAGTGAAGGCGTGAAAATTTTCCAAAGTTGTTAGAAGACTGGATATGTCAGAAAATTTTAAGTTAACCCCTGCGATCTATAATAGTCGCACGAACGGAGCGAGATTCGACAACTCCTGTGATCTATAAACAGTCGAACGAGCGCAGCGAGATTCGACAACCCTTGTGATCTATAAACAGTCGAACGAGCGGAGCGAGATTCGACAACCCCTGTGATCTATAAACAGTCGAACGAGCGGAGCGAGATTCGACAACCCCTGTAATCTATAAACAGTCGAACGAGCGGAGCGAGATTCGACAACCCCTGTGATCTATAAACAGTCGAACGAGCGGAGCGAGATTCGACAACTCCTGTGATCTATAAACAGTCGAACGAGCGGAGCGAGATTCGAAAACCCCTGTAATCTATAAACAGTCGAACGAGCGGAGCGAGATTCGACAACCCCTGTGATCTATAAACAGTCGAACGAGCGGAGCGAGATTCGACAACCCCTGTGATCTATAAACAGTCGAACGAGCGGAGCGAGATTCGACAACCCCTGTAATCTATAAACAGTCGAACGAGCGGAGCGAGATTCGACAACCCCTGTAATCTATAAACAGTCGAACGAGCGGAGCGAGATTCGACAACCCCTGTGATCTATAAACAGTCGAACGAGCGGAGCGAGATTCGACAACCCCTGTAATCTATAAACAGTCGAACGAGCGGAGCGAGATTCGACAACCCCTGTGATCTATAAACAGTCGAACGAGCGGAGCGAGATTCGACAACCCCTGTAATCTATAAACAGTCGAACGAGCGGAGCGAGATTCGACAACCCCTGTGATCTATAAACAGTCGAACGAGCGGAGCGAGATTCGACAACCCCTGTAATCTATAAACAGTCGAACGAGTGGAGCGAGATTCGACAACCCCTGTGATCTATAAACAGTCGAACGAGCGGAGCGAGATTCGACAACCCCTGTGATCTATAAACAGTCGAACGAGCGGAGCGAGATTCGACAACCCCTGTAATCTATAAACTGTCTGTTAAAATCTTAGAGGTTCGAGCGCAGCTCGAACAAAAATAGTTCGAACGGAGTTCGAACTAGGTTGAGCGAAGCTCTGAAATTTTTACGTCATGAACGTAGCGGAGCGGAGTGAAGGCGTGAAAATTTTCCACACTCTATGTACTAAATGGATATACGAGAAAAAACACGCTGTACATAGAAAGCCACGAACTTCCACGCTTTACTTATGTTAGATTACAGAACTTACTTAAACACGCTGTACATAGAAAGCCACGAACTTCCACGCTTTACTTATGTTAGATTACAGAACTTACTTAAACACGCTGTACATAGAAAGCCACGAACTTCCACGTTTTACTTATGTTAGATTACAGAACTTACTTAAACACGCTGTACATAGAAAGCCACGAACTTCCACGTTTTACTTATGTTAGATTTCAGAATTTTCTAATATCAGACTACCGATTACAAAAAATGAACATTAAAGAAAATTTCAATTTTTTTAAATTTTTTGGTCGCTAGTACCAAAATCTTATTTTATATTTTAGCTTGCTTCAAAATCAGAAATGTAAAAAAAAATTTTTCAAGAAATACAGAGATCGAAAAATTAATGACTATAAATGCGTGGAGCGTAAGTAAAATTTAATTTCGAATTGCTTTCGAACGCTCCACGCATTTATAGTCATTAATTTTTCGATCTCTGTATTTCTTGAAAAAATTTTTTTTACATTTCTGATTTTGAAGCAAGCTAAAATATAAAATAAGATTTTGGTACTAGCGACCAAAAAATTTAAAAAAATTGAAATTTTCTTTAATGTTCATTTTTTGTAATCGGTAGTCTGATATTAGAAAATTCTGAAATCTAACATAAGTAAAACGTGGAAGTTCGTGGCTTTCTATGTACAGCGTGTTTAAGTAAGTTCTGTAATCTAACATAAGTAAAGCGTGGAAGTTCGTGGCTTTCTATGTACAGCGTGTTTAAGTAAGTTCTGTAATCTAACATAAGTAAAGCGTGGAAGTTCGTGGCTTTCTATGTACAGCGTGTTTAAGTAAGTTCTGTAATCTAACATAAGTAAAGCGTGGAAGTTCGTGGCTTTCTATGTACAGCGTGTTTTTTTTATTGCTTTTTATTTCTTTGTTACACTATTATTGTTCTTTGGATTATTCTCATTTTATTGCAATTCAAATTTGAATAATTGTTGTAAATTTTAAATATCACATAAAAGCGTGTGAAATCTTATCCGATAAAGTGTACATACAATAATTAATTCAAGAAACTAGAATATTGTTAAAACTTGTCATGATGACATATAACATCCAATAAGATAAGACTCTTTTGTAAAGGAAAATATACGACAAATTAATTGACTCATTAAGATAAAAATGCACATTTTTTCATGCCATTAATTGATCTAAATTTTTTTCAATATGCACTTGACATTACATTCCACAACGAAACTAGATATCATCGATGCGTCTCAAACCATGCCTTTTAAGATTTCATCATTAAATTATTCTCTTCATGAACCTAAGTATATTGTAAAAAATAGTAAAATTTTTACAACGAAGCTGCTTATGAAGTAAAATAAAAGTAAAACGGAAATGTAAATTAGCAAACCTGGCCTTCGATTAATGAACTTAAGTAACTACGACAACATTATCAAGAAATGTAACTCATAATTTTTTCTTAATGTGCACTTCATCATATTTTTAGCACAAACAAGAAATTCAAAAGTAGTTTTTTTCCTTATTATTGCTAGAATACAAAACATTATTTCTTTATCAGTTCTCATCATATTGCCATGACATTCGACAGTTAGAAATTCCCTATCGATTATCGACCAAAAGATAATAAATTCTTAGTGTTTTATCTCATCATTTATTGTGAATGCAGATAAATGCGATATGTGGATTGCCAATATGATATAAAAATATCAATTTTTATGATATACTGAATCACGCATGAAAGCAATCCTTTTGCAATATTCTTAAAGCTTACCAAAAAAAATAATTTGCTTATCTTAAATTTGACAATATTTTTTTACAATTTTATGTTTTTGGAATTAATTCTCTTTAGGATTCAACTCCCACCCACCTATTTTTTTAAAAACTAATACTAGTTTTAAAAAATTCACATTTATTACCTAAAAAAGAGGTCATGATTTGAAAAAGCCCTCCAAAAATGCCTCTTATTGTAGGTAAAGAAACCCTAAAATTAATTCTATAAAAATATAAATTTGTTTTGACTGCAGATTTTTAAATCAATTTTTAAGATAATATAAATTTGACAAAAATAAAAGCGTGTAAAAAGTATTTTTTCTCCAAACTTATTCTACTTGTCTGAAAATGGATTTTCCTTCCTTGTCGCTTTTCCTAAGTCATGAGAAATTTCTAGTTAATTTTTAAATAGTGTTGTAGGTATTTTCCAATCACATATTAATCATTCATAAATTACAAAAGAAATAAAAAAATATTATAAGATTTGTGGATAAGACAATTATGTCGAGCAAGTTTTACGCGTGTCACATTTTCGTGAATTGTAATGTCACTATAGCAACTAAGCACCATGTAAATACATCAATTTTTAATACAAACATTAAATAAGCTAAAATCAATATCGTGTTAAGTTATCACTGCAATTGGCTTTTAATTGTAATGACCATAAATTATTAATTGTTTTATTAATTTTATTTACAGACATTACGAAAAACTTCCTTGGACATTAATTCCAATGCATCCTGTAGTCGATGATAATGTGGCCGCCCCTGTCGACCCATGCATTCCTCAAAGGCCATTCACAGAATTAGATTTTGAAGGTAAACTTAGCGCGACTTATTGTAAATAAAACTTGACAATTTTAGAATACTCACTTTTTCGAATATGCTTGACATATATGTGTAAAGTGTTTATATTGATTCAGTTTATTATCACATGCAATATAATAATCGTGTGAATATTCTTAACCCGATTGGGCGTGTTATCAATATAGTTCATTTTTATAGTCACTGTATCCAAATGAAATATACCTATATATTTTATACATCGTAAATAATTTTTGAACGATGATAAGAAATAAATTTTAGAAACTGTTCAATATCTAACTTTCTATAGTAAGACTAAATAAAACATATTTAATTGTAGTATGTATTCCAACTAAACACTAAAATTAATGTACAAAGTCTGATATTTAAGGTTTATAAATAAGAAATTACTCAATTCTATTGTTTATTCAATAGGTCATCGTGCACATACTGTATATGTCGGAGTTCACGTACCAGCACGTCGCTCTCATAGGCGACGTAAACATATGCCACCAAAAGAAAGCAGTAGTGACAAAGGATTACTCGATTCCCAAGAAAGACCTGGTAAGTGATGAACATAAATTTTTTATTAAAAGACCAAAAGGATTGCAGAAAATAAGTTTACAAACACAAATTCAAAAGACATAAACAAGCAAGGACTTGAGTGCTCATTCTATTAGTTCTTGTTAGTTGTGTTGTATTAAATTACTTTTATCGAGTGAAGAAGTTAATTTAGAGATTCCTTTTTAATTGCAAGTAAAGTCATTGCTACAATCTCTAAACGAACAAAAGAGTTCAAATTAATTCAATAATAGAAAACAACAATTTTAATTAGTCATTAGCTGATACTTCTTTTAAAAATTTAAATTATTTTGTTCTGGTTTAATAAAAAATAATAATGCAGAGATGACGAATAAGGCATTTAAAATATTCATAAAACTCCAGTGGTGTAGCCAGAAATTTTTCGAGAAGGAATTTAAAAAAATGTGTATATGGAAAAAATTGAGCCCCAATAACCCCCTGGGCGCTTGACTCAATATAATTCTAACGACAAATCTTTCTCACTTTTATAATTACTTTAAATGTAATTGTAACTAGTAGATTTACAATAATTATCATTAATTAATTATTCAAATTTATTTTATTTAAATGATCGCATTAAATTAACAAAATTATTATTACTCAAATTATTAGCAACATTTCCATGAAACGCGGTTTTATATGTGATTAAATAATTATGAAATAAAATATAACTATCAACAGATACTTTTATACGTACTTAAATGATATCCGTTTTTTCACAGCTACTCCTCCAGCACAACGTGTCCAATTCATTCTTGGTGAGGATGTGAATGGTGAAGATGGTATTGGAGTTCCCCCACCACTTGAATCTCATCCATTGTTTTCGGAAATGGAAGAACTTGTGAAAGATGGAGATGAGTTTGAATGGAAAGAAACAGCACGATGGGTGAAATTTGAGGAAGATGTGGAAGAAGGTGGAAATCGTTGGTCGAAACCGCACGTTGCCACACTCTCATTACATTCCCTTTTCGAATTGAGAAATCTTATACTAACTGGTTCCGTAATGCTTGATATGGAAGCAACAGGATTAGAGCAAGTGGCCGATCTGGTTACAGAAAATATGGCAAATAGTGGCATTTTGCCACATGATTCGAAAGTAAAAGTTAAAGAAGCATTGCTTAGACGACATCGCCATCAACATGAGAAGGAAATGAAGAAAGGTGGTCCATCAACAGTTAATATGAGTCGTCTTCCAATCATACGGAGCTTGGCAGATATCGGAAAAAATCACTCATCTGTAAAAAGTAAGCTAATAACAATTAAATTAATTAACTAGCATAAGTGATTTCAAGATTGACTAATGTAAATACATAGATTTTTGTGTGCGTGTATGTTTGTACTACGAAATATCATTGCAGCTAACAAAAATGTAACTTAATATATAAAAAGAAGTGCGTAAGCAGCAGTATTTCATAAAAATGGGTATCGCATGTTGCTTATGAACATTGATAATTTATTCCTAACCGAGAACATATGCCAAAGCATTTTTCATAATTTTCATCATGCATAATTTGTCTGTGTTATACATTATCGACGATTATCAACAGACATAACATTTTAAAATTAATGGAAATTCATGCATCATATTTTTAGATTATCCTCGCTTAATTACTCATAAATCGACATGATTATTATGCATAATTTGAATATTGAATTTTTGAAATTGTAATCAATAAATTTTTTTATTATTCTCAAATTACATTAGAAATTAGAAAATAAAAAAAAGTTTTAGCAAGATTAAATTGAAATCTTGAAACTTTTAAGGAATAATTTGAAGCAAACACCTACGAAAAAAGCAAAACCATTCAACGAAGATCTATTTTAAAATACGAAACCTTTATTTTTTCGAAACTAACCCAAAATCTTGAAACCTTTTCATAAAAAAATTTTAAAATAATTAAATTCATGCTTAATGAAGTTCTTTATGAAAAGATATTGAAGATTTAAATCTTATTTGCAAATCTTTAGTCACAAAGTTTCTATAAATAGTATGGCTGTTGTTAGAGAATTGTTGACACATCAAAATTTCGTCAATGTACCATGGAGATAAAATTCATTAAGTGAAAACCGATAATTTCATCCCATTTGATGGTTCATTATCAAATTAATTTGTATTCAAAGTTTCATTAGAGCTTCAAGACTTAATTGTTATGATGATATTATTAATGAGAGTACTTTTGATGCTTCATTAACTTTTTTACTAAAGTTTTTCACATCTAACAACGATTGCATAGAAATATGAAATTATTCATAAATGTTCCACATAATTAATTGAAATAGATTCTAAGTTTGGTAATTAAGGTATTTTACTAAAAATAATTTTTATGTGCAATTATATTTCTCTTTCTGTCTATCCATCATATTAAATAATGACAATTGTGTAATATTCTTAATTGGCACTATAAAAGATGACCACTCACCATTCGGTGTCACAACAACAACATTTGTCGTACACGCTGGAGGAAGTACATCTCACGAAAATCAACCAGCTAAAGGTTATTTTCAGGATAATAAAAAGAAACTGAATTATTTTACTTTTCGTTTGGTTCCTAATAATTTTTTGATGTTTCTAAAATAACAATAATAAAAAAAGTCTTTTCATTAAAGCTATCTATGATTATTTATTCAATGAGGCATCTCAACTTATTGCTGACATTAAAATGCCACAAAGAAATGCCTAATGCATAATAAATATGCTATAGATAGCAACATCATTAAGTTCTCAGATTTTCGTTGATGTTTTTCTTTTCACGTTCTAATTATTCTTTCATTAGATATGTTAAAAAAATATTAATCAAAAGTTTGTTTTCATTTTCATTATATACATGGAAATACTCAAAGCTTCATCTTTCTGAATTCTTCTTTTAATTTTCCTGACTTTCTCTATATTTCTTGCAAACTTTCATAATTAAATGTTCCAACATTTTTTTTAGCTATTTGAGTTTAATAAAACACATTAGATTTATTACATATAAAATGTTCTTTAGATAGCTTTAGATACCTACACAAAATAATCTGTAATTTATTTGGACAGATATAAATTCTTTTGAGAAACAAAACATATTTGTTCAAAATACCTGACAAAATATTAGAATTTCAGTTAGAAACACACCATAAAAATATGTTTTAGGCCGTTCACTTATTATGCAATGCAAAAAACCTACTTCTCAGACCACCCTGCATGATGCAAAATTTCCTTTCTTGGAATTGTCACAAAATCTCAGACCTCCTCCCTTAAAAGCGTTACGTAGTAAATGAACAGCCCCTTTCAAACTTACTTAAAAATATTTTTATAAAGAAAATCATTTTTCGGATTTTTCTTAAATCCTTTTTAAGAAGCTTTCCATTAAATTCAAATTTTCGGATTATTTCCAATGTTTTGTTATCGAAATTTTTTAAATCTGTCTACTTTCCAGTTATTATTTCGGTAAATATTATAATCCCCAAATAAACTAAAGCTTCTTTACTTAAATTGCAAGAAGAAGGCTTAACATAAGATTTTATCTCCTCCTTTCATTACATTTTCTGTCTGTTCTATTTATAGATGTTTACAAAATAACATATAACGATAAAATTTAGATTATATGTTAGCTATATAATTTTTCATTCATCCAACATAAAATATTCATCTCTTTCCATTAGTCATTAAATTTTCATTCATTTTATTTTTCTCATGATGACATAAGATTAATAATTCACTAAATGTGGATAAATTAAATTGAACTTTTTGTTGAGCTATTTGTTTGGGAAGTAATTTAGAAAAATTATTTTTTTAAAAGAAAAAAAATATTAAATTTATGATGCTTGCTGATTATCCACAATTTAATTACAAATAAAATCGTGCTTTCATGGCAAAGTTCATTAACTTCTTCATAGTAATTTTTCCTTTTAAATAAAATATTTGAAAATATCATGCGAATAATATATAATTTGTAACTAATATCATAGGACAACATTTAAATTATATTATTGATAAAGCATTCAATTGAATGCACTTTGCTTAATATAAATCAGGCAATTTTCTCAAGAAATAATCATTGTGTTCATTTGTGCTTACTATCAGGAAAGAAATTCATATTTAAAGCTTTGAACGCTTTACAAAACCCTTTTCCTACATTGCTGCATAATTTCATAAATTTTTTACATTTTCATGTGAATTCTTCTTATTTCTCATTCTTATCACATCACCAGAATCATTGTTTTCTCATTAACTCATTTGTGATGTGATGTATTAAAATTAATTTCTGCAAAATGTAGTTATTTTAATGCAAAAACGATTCAATCAATTTTCATTATTTGTTATTATTATGTCTATGTAAAATAATAGTGGATGAACACCAACATAATTCTAACAGTCCACCGGGAAGCAATACTACGTGTGGTTTGAAGCATGGAAATAATGGTAGTACCGCGAAATTTTTAACGGTGCCAGGAAAAAATTCATTTGGTAAATCAATTTTGTTCAAAATCATAAAATTAGGATAATGATATGCAAAAAATGATGATAATAGTTTTAAAATAGGCATCATGTTGAGTTTTTATTGTATTTTTGGCATGCACTTTTGGTTTGAGTTTTCTAAAACATTGAGTGAAAATTTTGACAAAACTTGGAAATGTCTTAATTGAATTAAAACATTTCTAAGATTTTAAAATTGTATAAAAAATCATAATGTCATATTTTATTCTTCATTTTTTGTCTGCACATTGGGCTTCTTCTGAAAGGAATTGACAATAAATTCAATAATCTACTAATGGATCAAACAGTTCTAAAAATCAAATATTTTATAATTTTCCTTATATTTGAAATTTAATTTAAAATGTTTATAAGAACTAAACTTAAGTAATTCGAGTCAAAATCATTCACATAAATTTATTCTAAGTCAATCATCATCTAGCATTTTTTACAAAGTTTATTAAACATTTTGATAAGAAAAAAGATTCAGCGTGACTCAAATTTTAAATATTGAAAAATCTACGTTAAAGTTTTAGGTACAATGTCGATTCTATTTGCATAATTTTTGTTTTGAAATATTGGAAAATATAAATATGCTAGTATTTGAAAAAGGACATGTAATAAACAATAATTAGTGAATTCATACCGTGTATCATGAAATTGAGAACAAGAATGCGAACCTTGTTGGATTTAAAAAGTTGCAATAAATTATCATCCATCATGCAACATGTGATTTATCATAAGAATAAACATGAACGTTGGATATCCTTGAAAATGCGAATAGTTAATATTCACACATCATTCATTAAAATCATTCAGTCGAACATGACACAATACATCCATACTTCTACCAAAAAATTTTCACCTACGAAAATAATTCTTTTCATACATAAATTTAGAAAATTTTACGTATTTTCGCACGCTCAAAACGTCTATTTTTTGCAAAAATTTCAAAAAAAAATTTATATTATTTTTATTTTGCATGAGAAACCTTTTGTGGCAGGAATGGAGTTGGATTTTATTTTTCGATTTTCTTTCATTAACAAAAGAAAATCTTTCACAAAGCTCAAATCTTTTCTTTCTATAAAAGGAGAGGAAAAATTAATTTTTATTAGTTAAGTACAATTTAAGTTTCGTATTACTTGAAAGCACAGCAATGGAATAAAAAATCGCAGGATATATGCGAAGCTCTGTTTTGTAGATTTCATCCTTTCGTTTATTCCAATTTAACCTAATAGTACAAAATATTTAGTTTAAAATCATCCTTGTTCTTATTTTTTTATTTTTATTTATTTCTAGTTTATTTTTCAATTAAAATGAAATGAAAGATTTATTCTAATTTAAAATTTTCTCTTTTTCTTCGTCCTTTATTCTGAATAAAAAATAAATTGGCAACAACAGATCAAGTTCCGAGCATCATTAGTCCAAGTAGCACTTCACAAATGCTTCGCAACGTTAGCTCAAGTGACTTTCAAGGACTTGATCATCACCGTATTAATTTTAATTTTATGAGAAAAATTCCACCAGGAGCAGAAGCATCAAATATTTTAGTTGGTGAAGTCGACTTTCTGACAAAGACATTATCGGCATTTATCAGATTAAATCAAGCCACTGTAATGGGAGACTTGACAGAAGTTCCAGTTCCTACGAGGTAAACTTATTATCTAAAATTAATTTGTTCTAGAATATTTTGTAAACTTTTGTATTTATTTCTTCTACAGATTTATTTTTGTTTTGCTTGGCCCTCCAGGCAGTCAGACAACATTCCACGAAATTGGACGCTCAATGGCCACACTTATGTCAGATGAAGTTTTTCATGAAGTTGCATACCGAGCAAGAAAACGCGATCATTTGATTGCAGGTATTGATGAATTCTTAGATGCCGTGACTGTTCTTCCACCCGGAGAATGGGATCCATCTATTCGAATTGAACCTCCAGCTGCCATTCCATCTCAAGAAATTCGAAAACGCCCACCTGAAAAACAACCAAAGAAAGAAGAACCGGATGAGGAAGAAGAGGAGCAACGAATACGAGAAGAATCTGGTCTATCACGTTCTGGAAGATTATTCGGTGGATTAGTTAACGATGTCAAACGTAAAAAGCCTTTTTACTTATCTGATTTTAAGGATGGTTTTAATTTGCAATCGGTGGCCTCATGGATCTTCCTTTATTTTGCGTGTCTCTCTCCTAGTAAGTTAATGAGATTTTATTGCTGTTAATTAAGAATTCAACTTATTTATATTTAATTTTGCAGTTGTTACATTCGGTGGTCTATTAGCAGAAGCAACAGGCCAGAATATGGCTGCAATGGAATCACTTGTTTCCGGATTTGTTTGTGGTATTATTTATGGGTTCTTTTCTGGACAACCCCTAACGATATTAGGTTCAACTGGTCCTGTCTTAGTATTCGAAACCATTGTTTATGAATTTTGTGCACTTGTCGATTGGGACTACATGACATTCAGATTTTGGATTGGTACTTGGGTTGCAATTATATTGCTTATTCTGGTTGCTATAGATGCATCAGCATTCGTATGCTATATAACTCGATTTACAGAAGAAAATTTCGCTACATTGATCGCATTTATTTTTATTTATAAGGTACAATCAAAGGCTAACTGACAATTTTACAAATAAGATTACAATTTTTATTAATTTTCCAACAGGCAATTGAAAATACTTTTGCTATTGCTGGTAAAATTAAGAGCGAATGCTTCTGTGAACTTCCACCAGAATATGAAGGAGAAAGGCTGCAACTTTTAACAGATTCTTCAGAATTTAATCTTACATCATGCGAGGTAACATACTTATTTATTCATAAAAAATTCATTAAATAAATTTTATATTTACAGATGAAAGGAAAATTAATTGGAGATTGCTTCACAACACCATTCGCATCACCTATATTCCTTATGTCTTTCCTCTTATTCGCATTTACGTTTATCATCTCAACAACATTGAAAGACTTTAAAAATCGTCTTTTCTTCCCCGCTAACGTACGCCAATTCATTAGTGATTTTTCAGTTATCATTGCAATTTCATTGATGACATTGATCGACTATCTTACTAACATTCCAACACCAAAACTTCAAGTTCCTCATGAATTTAAGCCAACATTAGAAGGTCGTGGATGGATCGTCTTCCCATTTCATGAACGAAATCCATTTTACTCATGCTTTCTTGCTATTGTTCCTGCACTCCTTGGTACAATTTTAATTTTCATGGATCAACAAATTACAGCAGTCATCATAAACCGAAAGGAAAATAAATTAAAGAAAGGATGCGGTTATCATCTTGATTTATTTATTCTTTCAATTTTGATTCAAATATGTACAGTCCTTGGTTGCCCATGGTTTGTTGCCGCAACAGTATTAAGCATCACACATGTTAACTCATTGAAATTGGAATCAGAAACTGCAGCACCAGGAGAAAAACCTCAATTTTTGGGTGTACGAGAACAACGTGTAACACATATTATGATATTTTTGACTATTGGGTGTTCTGTTAAATTGACACCACTCTTATCTCACATTCCAATGCCTGGTAAATTTCACTAACTTTTACAGTTTGAATTAATTAATTATCAATCTTTTCTATAGTTCTCTTTGGTGTCTTCTTGTACATGGGAGCGGCATCACTAAAAGGTTTACAGTTCTACGATCGCATGCTGATTGTATTAATGCCACAAAAATATCAGCCAGACTACATGTTCCTCCGTCAAGTAATTTAAATATTGTCATATATGAAAATTAATTATTCGACTAAATCATAATTTCTTTTTTAAATCAGGTACCAATCAGTCGCGTCCATTTGTTTACAATTATACAACTTACATGTTTAATATGCTTATGGGTCATCAAATCTTTCCAGTCAACTTCTATTCTCTTCCCACTTATGCTAGTCGTGATGATTGGTGTCCGCAAATCTCTTGATTGCATCTTTACAAGGCGTGAACTGAAAATCTTAGATGACATTATGCCAGAAATGGTGAAAACATCTGGAGACGATGATTTACATCACTTAGAAGACGGAAATGGCGGCAATGCCGAGGTGGGCATTTTCAAAAAATTTGTCGCTTGTTGCATTGGCGAAAAACCTGATAAATTGAAAAAACGCAATTCAAATATGCACAGCTAAGCATATATTCTTTCATGGCATGCTTCACTTACATTGAACAAAAACAGATGAATTAATTATTATATATTTACAAACATTCAAAACTTATATTATTACCAATATGATATATTATTATTATTTTTACTATCTACAAAAATTATTATTATTATTTATCTATATACATCACCACAATTCATCTTTAGAACACAAATTTTTACACACATACTCCTATTGGTCGTCCTTACTTTTATTTCCTTTCTTTATGTACTTATGTGTTTGTTGTTATGTTATGAGTTCAAATAAACCAATTATTACAAATCAACATGAACTTTTTCCAATTTCCGACTCCCTCTCTTACTTTTTTTACTTAAAAAAAAATAGCAAATAAAAAGTTTGTTTAATTTAGTGCCAATGACATGTATTGAAAATAAATTTTGCATGTGTCTGAACAGGGAATTTTTTAAATTGACAGAAAAAGAAAATGTGTATTTAAAGAAAATTAAGATAATCAAAACATCAATCCAAATATACATTGTCTTTTGTAAAGTTATCATTTTAATACACTATATGAATGAATTATGAAATGATTTTAAATTAAATATGGAAATTTGCATTAAAATGTGATACTAATTTAAATATCGTGAGCATTTTGCAAAGCTTTGTTATCCACGTCCTCAAAAAAGAGAATGTTACAGATTTCCAAAGCCAGCAGTTTTTAAAGAATTGCGGTTAACTCAAACCCTACTCAAGAATTCAGATTTAACTTCATGTTCATCATGATTTAACATGTAATGATGTAAGTCGTCCACTTATGACATTCAGCGTGTAGAAAGGGAAAGAGGTCTGAAACGGTGTTATACTTCATAAATTTTTAATGATGTCGTTTTTAAACAGCCATTTACTTATTTGCAAATGAATATTATCTGTAAATATTACAAAAAAGAGGTAAAGTGGGTTTAAAATTCATGAAGCTTCAAGAATTTCACGCAGGATTCAAAAAGATTATAATCTTTAATAGCAGGCGTATAAATTTCAAATGTGGAGTGGTGAAGCCTTATTAAGTATCACATTCAAATGCATCTTTATATTTTACATTGGTACTGAAACATTTAAATTTTAATAAATTATTGCATTTGCATGTTAATAGAGAATTGTTGAGGAGAAGAAAAACTGTGTATTTAAGCGGATGACATTCATTTAGAGTAAATTAATTTCAAGTTTTTATTCAGAAATTCACAATTTTATTGGTGGGTCAAAAGAATGAAAATTCAATGAAGAAATTTTCAAATTTCATTTTTGCAATATTTTTTCAAAGATAAGAATCCAAAATCGAATGAAAATGTAGAAAAATTTTATATTCTACTATCAATCATGATTAATCCGATAATTATTTTAAAAATTCATGTTAATTTAAATAAATTGGTTCAATGCACAATACACGTGTAAAAGAAAATTTGATAAAAGCAAAACTATTAAAGTATTTTTCCACAATTTTATTTTCTTTATGTCTCTAAATTTTATTTAGTTTAAATTGGTTATTGTATAGTTTAGTTGTTAAAATCAAAACAAACAGAATTATAAAAGTATAAAAAAGATTGAATTAAATAGGAAAAAAATATGCAGCAAAATATAATTTGAATTAATTATTAATATAGAGTCAATTGTTGTTTACTTACTCTAGTATATTTTAAATAATCGTCAATAGTTTGAATCTAAACTTAACATTAGTAGAAATTTTTTGAAAAAGATTCTCTCAATAGGAAGTGTCTAGATCAGCCAATAAGTATCTTCTGTAGGAAGTTTATTCAAATTGCAATTCAGTGCCACAAATAAAAATTCATTTAAAAAATTGACTTAAACGCGTTTTCAAATTAATGTGTACCAATCAGCAAACGATTGTTGCAATTATTTATTAGTCTAATAAATTATTGAATGAATGTAGACTTAATTGGCACATGGAATCTTAAATGAAATTAGAATTTAAATTATGTCAAGGATCTTTAGACATGGAAACGACGCATATTGACATTTGGCAAGAAAAGATAAAACTGGAAATGATGGAAAAAATTATTTTGTAAATTTAGACGGAAGAAATAAGAATAAAACAACATATATAAATTATTTAAAAATATTTAATAGCATTTTTCCATTTTGCATGACATATAAATATTGCTTGCATGTATATAAAATATTTATTATTTATTTTATGGCATATTTATTGTTTTATACTGTTAATCAGTGCATATAATTGAGACAATTTTGAATTAAGAAAATTTTTATTACAGCAGAAAAATTCAAAGCAACAAAAACCGACAGTTCAACTTACGTTTTCAAATGGTTCACTAACAAATGTCAATATATCTGAGGAACTTGGAAAAACAAGCATTTGGCAGCAATTGACAAAAAGCAACAAAGGAGAAAACGAATTAACTTCTCAGTAAGAATAAGATTTAATGAAGCTTTTTTACATAATAAAAAAAATCTATTTTACACTCAGATACGCCGACATAACAATCAAAACAGACAGCCCTCCTCATAGTGAAAAACGATTATCTATTATGCGGGAAGAAGATGAAATCACAACCGATGACAAACGGTCTTCATCACAAAATATTTCACAGGTTTAAATACAACAACAACAATCGACTCAATTCACACTTCATCCCGCCGATAGAAATTATTTATTTCATGTAAATAGAGCAAAAATATTAGTACTAAATTCACTGACATGTCTACGTATGTTTTCCGGATATTAATCGTAATTAAGTTATTGTCCGTAATTTTCTGTATTTCCTTATTAAGCTATGAACAATCTTCTCAAAATACATGTAAAATATCACAATAGCTAAAAATATTGAATTTTTTAAGGCTTTCCAGCTTCTAATCTTTAATCTGTATGGAAATTCTATGGAATTAAAGATTTAAAATTAGAAGCTGGAAAGCCTTGGAATTTTCCATTTACAATTTCAAGTTTATAGTCACCAATTTATAGTGTAATGTCAATTAAATTTTTTAAGGATGAAACAGTTTAAACAGTTGTAACTGTTATTTCAATTAATGTAATTTAATTTTTTTAGACAAATTTTATTAGCAAAGCTTTTATGCATACAGCTTTTCGTGTATCAATTATAAAAAAATGTGTGCAATTTCTTTAAAATAGTTCAATTGTTAGTGATTATTTTGTGCTTTAATTCAAGTATTGACACAAAATTTATTATATACATCATTTGCTAGTATAGTTTTGTTAAAATAATGTTTTATTTAATACTAATCCAATGTGTGCATTCAGAAAGGTTATGTAAATATTCGAAAAAAAATTCAAATTTTTCGAAAGTGCGGGAAAATTTATTTTGCTAAAAACTGCTCAATTCTTAATTCTAATAGCTTTTTTTCACTGAATAACCCACTAGAATGTTCATTGCAATCAGTTAACAGCAAATCCAATGAGTATTAAAGTGTTTTTAATGATTTCGAAAATTTGTAACGGAAAAAATAAGATCCATTAATTTTGAATTTCGAAAAATAAGATCCATGTTTGCACACATTGGATACTAATATAGTCAATACCCTTCAATTCATGTTTAGAACTA
This sequence comes from Chironomus tentans, assembly GCA_963573255.1. Taxonomy (NCBI): domain Eukaryota; kingdom Metazoa; phylum Arthropoda; class Insecta; order Diptera; family Chironomidae; genus Chironomus; species Chironomus tentans. The sequence continues at coordinate 25,589,147 of OY754302.1, forward strand.
GAATATCATATTGATATGTCGCTATCTTTTATCCAAATTCATAAAAGTGCTAAACCTAGGCATGGTGCTGAGCATCATCATGATTATAATTATGATGCAAAATTGAATCAAATTCCATTAATTAACAGAAACGTTTTCAACACAACAAAATCATATTTAAAATCTATCACTTCTTTACTAAATGTTATCATAGCAAAATCATACTTACCCATCATAACATAGATGCAATTAATGAGAATCAATTATTTGTAAAATCGTTGAATAAGTATTTAAAAAAATACGATAGTAAAATTTATAGCTTATGCTTAGAACTAAACCAATATATTAATATTGGAAATGGTTGTTTTTGTTGTTATTAACTATTATTAATAATTAAAAGCTATTAAGGAATGAAAAGTTAGGACACTTATTTAAGACAGTGTCTACCAAAAAGTTTAATGCGAAATTTAAAAAAAAACGCTCAAAATATTAAATACGAAAAAAATTTGATGCAAACTCTTAAACTTTTATTCTTGGATGTGCCGTTAAAGTTTCTCTGTTTTGGAAGACACTGGATTCTAAATTTGTGCTTATGACATGAATCGCAGATATATTAAATTATATGTTCTTTGTCCATCTCACATTATCCACTGCCACTCTCACACAGATTAATTAGAACTGGTCTTGTAGCATTTTTACTAACTTTTTTCCTAACTATATCTAAAATAAATTTTACAGACAATTTTTATAAATGGACTGATAAGAAATGAGAATGTGGTAGCTCTAAAGAAACGATTGTTTAAAATTAAAGGCTAAAAATTAACAAAAAATTGTACTATTTTTTAGAAAATATTAATTCTTTAAAATAAATAAAAAACGAGTGAGAAAAAATACAAATATCAGACTTTGAATTTTTACCTCTGCTTTATCGACACTTTAGTAAGTATAATTTATTACCGGTGGTATTAAATATAATTTGATACAGATATGTACATTGAAATTTATACATAATTGAATTGCATATGGACATATGATTAAAAGCTTAAATTTGACAGGATTCTGAGGCAAAACACGATGCGTTCAGTTTGATTGAGACAGTACATATTCGAAGCATGAAATATCAAAAACGAGAGCTATGTTGTAGCGTTTTAGCATTGGCGCTGTCAAAGACCACCTTCAAGGGAGGTTCAGACTTACGTACTGATTTAAAAATTTTAAATTCAATTTTTCATCTTTTTTATCGCTATCTAAAAAAGATTTCATTTTAATTTGAGAGAACCTTGATTTTTAAATTTTTATTTTAAAACTTTTAATTTAGTTCCGGGATCACTTACTTTTTACTGACTAGCTAAAATTTTCTTTAAAAACGTCACAAACTTTCTTCACATTATAAAAATAAATGATTCTCAGTTATTACATCGTGATTTCTAAGGCACGTAACAAAAATTAATGTCATACCCTTGAAAAATTCAATAAAAAGTCTATTTAAAGATTATCAATGTTGTATTTCACTTATCAAAAATTAACACAAAAGCTTTTGCGAACAAATTTAGAAAACAACTTTCATATATGACATAATGAGTGGAGTGTGACTCGAATTTCTTGTTTACTTCCTGGTAGTGATAAAGAATTGATGAATTTAAAAATAAATTTTATTTCCAAATTGAGCTTTCATTTAATTTTATAATAAATTGTATTAATGTTTCTAGTTGGTTGTAAGATAATTGTCCGCTCAAATAAGCCTTCTCTTTTTAGTCACATTCCCACAATCTCTTCCGTTTTGAAACTTTTCCATGACGTACACGGGTCCTGGGGCCGATTTCTCGGGTATACTTTAGGGTATACCCCTAGGATATACCCGAGAAACCAACCACTGTATTCCAAGTTCCTGTTTTTAAGTCCATACATCACGGAGGACTTATCTAGTATATTTAAATATTTTCTTATTAATTTCTTTTTGATAATTGACGTAATGTTAAAGTTACGTGAGAGTTTAGTCATAATCAAGCATATTTGATGTTGATAAAATTAATTATTTTGTTTATTAGCATGTAAAATTAATTAGAATCTGTGATTTCTATGAAGTAGCTTGGGTTTTTTCCTTGTATACTTTAGTACAATCTCGCAGGTTACAGGTGTCGAGTTTTATATTTTTTCACCTTTGAATTCATCATTGGTGAGTGATAACTTAAGAATCGTTAATAATGTTTCCATATAAGAAAATATATATTTGTTTTTTAAAAAAAATAAGCGATTATTTTATACGAACAATTTATACTTAAAGTCTCTCTGATTCTATTTTATTTGTATACCAGAATTTGAGTGTTACACATCGTCTTAAAAATTCTATAATTGTTCTTGAAATCTTTCCTTAGATTTTGTGAAGTCCTAAAAAAATTAAAGTTTAAATTATGGTGAGTTTAGTCCTTATTATATTGTTAAAATTTTATATTAAGTGCAAAAAGTTAGTTAAGAGCTGTAAAAATTTCATTTAATTACAATTTAATTCTGAATTGATTGCAGATTATGAATTTAATTAACTTGATAAAGAATTCTAATTTAGATTGATACAGAATTTAAAAAATCATTAAAATATTTTGATTTGCAAAGACTTTGAAAATAAAACAAACAAAAAATAACGTTTTCCAAAGATTATTTTAATTTTAGATCAATTTTTACCTTAAACCTAAAATTTTCAAGAATAACCTCGTAATGAGGAAACAATTTAATTCAATGTAACATTAAACAAGTGCTAACTAGATGAAAAGTCAATGCTATTCGTGATCACATTTAAATATTTATCAAAGTCCAAGTAAACAAGTTCAATTACTCTTTGGGTGACTTTCGTTGTTCATCCTATTTTTGGATGATACTTTTATTAAGGCCTTTAGGGTTGACTTTACTTTCCCAATTAATCAATCGCTACGCAAAACAAATTCTTCTAAGTTTCGGAAAACTTTGAATCCTCAATAAGAAACGTGATCAATGTGTGATTTTTTGTTATTGTGAATTTTTGTATTAAACGTACGCTTATCAGAATTTTGATTCCATTTGATGTGTTTTATAGGAAGCATATTGAAAACGAAAATTAAATTTAAATTATTAAAAAATTATATTGCTTCACCATGTGGTCATGTTATCAAATGGAAGTAATTAATTTATAATTTTGTGCTATCATGTAGACACACTTCAGACACCCTGGCGCTCTTTTTTTGAATTTTATTACTCGTAATTATTTAAATCATTTTTTAATAATTTTCTTTCCTCTGACAGAACTCAAACACTATGATGATCATCAACTTTATTTGCATGGTGATAATTTTTAATCTCGTTTATGGAAAACCAGTTTTTGTTGACAAAAGTAATCAGAAAGCAAATTCAAGTATGAAAAGACCAATTGTTTTAAGAAAGTCAGCAAAGTCATCTAGCAACATTCAAACTGAATTTATGCCAATGATATCAATGCAAATGATCAACAGAAATGCAATGATGCATAATAAATATGAGAGCAGACAAAGAACCGAACAAGCAAAAACCACCAAAACTACTCTAAAGACAACTATTAATCCACTTTGCGTAACGCAAGTTATTCCTGTAGAAACAGTACAAAAAGGTGTTCGACCTAATACAATGTTTACATCATATAATTGGTCACCATCGAGGTGAACGTCTTCAATGCATCATAATACTATTTTTAATTTTAATTAAAATAATTAATAAAGGCTACAGTGATATTTTAAGGTGATAATTTTACTACAAAAAAAGTTATGTTCTTTAATAAACGAAAATATTCAAAATGTTTATTTATTTTGATTCTCCCGCATTTTAATTAGTCCACTAAGTCAATGTCACCAAAATATAATTACACACACAGTAGGTCACGCACGCTGCGTAAGTAAAAACACTTCACATTGTGTCCTGCCAAACCCAAAAAAAATGAACTTAAAAAAGTTTACACACATTTCTAAATCAGTCTGTTTTTGGACGTTAAGGATAAAGGACACAAGTGGAAAACTGTAAAGAGTTGAAAATGGCAATTAGAGCTGCAAAGTGTTTGAAAATTGAAACTGCTGGACTTTTCATTGGATGGATATATTTAATTGCATTTTCTATCGGTTTCGTTGCTGCTTTGGTCTCATCGATAGTTGGAATGAAAATTTATATTGCTGGTGAGAATAGCATTTTTTCAAATTATTTAGTCACAGTGCTATGTCATTCAAATGATGTATGAATCATTTAAAATCATTTGGAATCATTTTTTAAATAATGTAAAATTTACTTAAGAATTAAAAATTTAACTTTAAAAAAAGAGAGTTCATAAAACTAAGGATGGTCATGTGTATTTTTTCCCTTCGCCTGTCTCAAATAAATTTTAAAAAAATCATCTAGGATTAGGCTGGTCATTTTTTTTATCAAAAAAGACTGGCTTTAGGTCTAGAATTATTTTCACAAAAATTTTCGTGAATTTTGTATTTTTTTTGTATTTGTTCTGTATTTTTAATGAAATAAATCTTAAATTCTAATAATTTTTAATTTTAATCAAAATTCTTAGGTGGTGATGGTATTCTACAAGCACTATTGATATTCTTCGTCATGATCGTCGCTCTCACTCTGTTGGGTTTACTCGCATTTCTTTGCCAGGAATTTATTAAAGGAGTTGAAAATGTGAGCTTTAAAATTTCTCATTTAACTTAATATCAACTTATTAACTTATATTTCATACTTTAATAATTCATACTTTACAGCGCAACATTTCAAAAATTCGTCACTTTAAATTTCTGATAGCAAGCTTGCTTCTCATTTCTTTTATTTTGATTATAATTTCTCTTATCGGAGCAACGCAAACATTTGAATTTCAAAAATCTTTCTGGCATCCATCTACTCCACCATTAGGCCTTGAATATGTTCTTCTTGCTGTATTACTATTTGCGTTACATTTAGGCATACTCGTCGTTGTTGATATCGTACAAAAAAAGTTTCATCATCACGAAATGAGAAGCCAAATTTACAAGGAAAATATGAACCTTAATGTGGTCTCATCATATCAAACAAGGCCGCACAGTATGAAGATTCCGGATATTGAATTACCTCCACCGCCATCAAAATTTTAACTACCCGCACAAGATTCACTCGACTTGGGTGTGTTTACGTACGATTCATATCTTCTACAGTAATACGAAATTAAAACAAAATTTATATTTCATTTATGAAAAATCCTTGCCGTACTCTTTTCTATTTCGCGTTACATTTTGTCATTAAAAAATATTTTTCATGTTAAAAATATTTTCATATGCAGCACTATTAAAGCTTTTAATCATTTAAGCATGAAAACAAATAAAAATAATTTTATTTAAAAGTTAGTTGACCTTAAGAAGGGGTTTTATTATGCTTTTGACATTCTCACTTCCTCTTTTATAATATCTATGTAATTCTGAATATGTGTAAACATTGTATAAAAATTAACATCGCATCCACCATCGATCGATCTACTATTGCTGACGATCCCATGGATATGATAAATGTTTTCATCACCAACTATTTTAGGAACTACATAGCCTGCACCAGAATCTCCTTTACATACAGCACCACGTCCATCATTATACCCTAAAGGTTGAAAATTGATGAATCGTGAAAATGAAAATAACAGAGATCAACATTACCTGCACAAAACTTGTCACTAGTTACAAATGGTTTGAAATTTTCAGGAGCCTCTGATTTACATTGCCTGATATCAACAATTGGCAAATTAATCTTTTTCAATCTATCACTTGGATTTCCATCAGTCTCTGTATATCCGTATCCAGCAACTAGACCCATAGTTCCAGACATTGGAATCTGCTTATCAGCAATTGTTCTAAGATCAAAATTTAAACAAACAGGTCCAATATGAGGTTGATATATTATTTTCTCATTAAGAGTAATTACAGCAATGTCTGCATCATAATTTCCATAATATCCGAAATATGCATCATGAATTTTAATTTTTTTGATTGTCAATTCTTGTGTTGGAAACTTTTCCGCAGCACTTTTGTCACGAAAGTACTTTCCAGCTATAATAATGAATAAATCTGGAGAATCTTGCTCTATTCCCGATGGCATTTCTCGTGTAAAACAATGGGCTGAAATTTTTATCAAGGTATTGTAATTTTTTTCAGATTATTCCGATTTATACCTTTACCTGCAGAAAGTATCACACGTTCACTAATGATATTTCCTCCACAAATAAGTATATTCTTAGTATAGATTGCAACATTCCATGGAAATTCTGTGACATCTGTATTTTCTCCATGAATGATTAAAGCTTTGGATTTTTTCGTCAATTTTCCACATACTGGTTGACATTCATAGATCATTCCGCTCCATTTTCCATTTCCCATACATTCAATTTCAGTGGGTATTATACTGTGGGAAGGATATTCATATCCACTTTTACATTTTATCTTTACAATATCTTTTGCAAATATTGTGTCATTGCAAGGAATCTTCATATTCTCTCTCATGCAGGTCAATGAAATTGTTTCACCAGTAAGTGCATCACGCGAACATGTTACAAGAGAATCCTTATAATATCCAGGTGAGTACGCATAGTTAGCATAGGCATATGGTGTTGTTGTTTCTAAAGCCTCCTTTTTATCAAAAATATATTCTAAGGCAGGTTTGATAAATAAACTACCAAGTTTATATCCAGTATCAACAGTTTCTTGTTCTTCTCTACTTCCACTGTCATCTTTCGGTGTGCTGATGCCAATGATACTCTGAAAAAATAACAAAAATGAGTCATGAAGGTCAATGCTTTTCTTATTATTTATTCTGATTAAAATTCTCATTTTTAATTATAAACAGAGAGAAAATATTTCAAAATCAGGAGAATAAGAAAAGAAGTCACTAAGGTTAAATACTATTGCGAATAAATATAAATCTATGATTTTGAAGCATTAGAAAAATAAACACTTTTCTACAGATAAAGTGGAGCAGCATGGGCGGCATGAACTTTCATTAAACCGTTGCTCTAGGATTAATCCTTACCAAACAACCCCAAATATACCAAACATATACGCACCCCAAATTTTCCAAAAGTTTTCTTAAAAAAGTCAGCCTCTACATTGTCAGTAATGTAAATGATGGAAAAAATTGTGAAAAATAATCTAAAAATATCTGAAAATAAAATAAGTTACTTGATTTTTTTTAAAAAAGTGGAATTTTTCTTACCCATGTCTTTAATCTTCAATTTTTAAATTATAAATGAACGAAAATCGCTAGTTATCAAAATAATCTCCGCATTTTAAACTCTCAAAAAATCTTATATCAATCAACTTTTTTGGCGATGTCTTTTTTAAAGAGAATGCTCAAACGGGCTCAAACATTTACTTAATCATTTGAATAACGAATAGGATCTCGATCTGTGGCAATCTCCTTTTTTGACAATACTAAAAATTTTAAAATTTTCCAAAGTTTTTATTATTTTTTTCAGTTTCAGGTTTGCCCTGATTTTATGATCAACCTATTCATGATTATTTTTCATAAACTTAGTGCTAAAAGTTGAAAACTGTAATGAAAATAAACTAAAATATTAAGGGTCGTTCACTTATTACGTTCGATTTTTAAGGGGGAGGGGAAGTTTCAGATTTTGTAACAGGCTTAACTTAAGAAATTTTTTCGTTCAAAATTTGTAACGAGGTGTAGAGGGGGTAGACAGGGGTGTATCTATATTTTTTAGGGGGAGTATGCTTTTTCTTTTTTTTTCAAAAATTATTTATATTCATTTTCAAAAAAGGGGGTTTGCCCCCCTGGATATGCCCCTGAACGTAAAACATTAATATTTTCCACCAACACATTCACCTGAATTTTTAGAATTTTTCACTACAGCAATCGACAATAATTAAATATTCAAATCATAGGTTGCCATGACATTTGAAAAAGTTTGTTTATTATTTTCTCGCATTCCAGAAATTGAAAAACTTTTTTTTATTTCGATTTCAATTTTTCTCGTATTTTATATTTATTTTCATTCTAAATTATTTGTCCTTCGTGTAAAAGAGAAAGGCACAATATACCAACATATATTGTTAACATATTATTATTATTATAAAACTCTCTCTCTCAATTTAAAAGTTTTGTAAATGACACAAAATTATATATAAGAGAAAGGGAAGGGATAATCGCTAGAAAATTTCCATAAAAAATATTTAGCAAAATTCCATTGCAAAATTATGGAGGAGCTACGCGAAAGCTCTATTCACCATACGGCACTGAAGTTCTCAGAGGATGTGAAGCAAATGAAAATCTACAATAATCTTTATAAGACTGTTCAGGTATAATTTTTTCGATATATTATATTTCTTAACACATGACCATGAAGTGCCTCAAGTGTCAATACTTTTCGGTTTATTTCTAAAGAGTGTGTTGTCAGTATGTTTAATTCTGTAATACCATAAACCTATATTTAAAAAAATGTTTTTACCAGCTTTAAGCTATATTGTTGTCCCTAAAAGAGACCATCAACAAGCACATTTGCTGGTGATCGAGAATCTTTTTAATCAAAATAAATCTCTGATCATGGGAAGTTCGCTATAATCTAGGAACAGAGTGGATCTCGATTTGGGGTTCTACCCTTCCCTATCTGGTTTGGTATACTATGGTGTAGGATAGGTGGGGATATCTTAAGCTATACCATAGGGTAGGATAGGTAGAGTATCCTGAAGTAGCCCCAGAAACCGGTCCCTGTTTATTTTCGTGCTACATTTATATGAGTATCTCTTCTCTAGAAATATGGTCATGTGGAACTAATAATTTTTGAAATCGTACAAGATTGAGAAATGCGCCTCAGATTTGCAACTCAAATTAATCTAGTTCTATAATTTTTTAACACAAGCAACAGGAAATTTCACTCAAAATTTTTACTTTCATTTTTTTTTAGAAACTGGCATGTTCACCTGAGGTATGCAAAGATGACATGAAAAACACATTGGAACAAGCAATGAAAAAGCATGGTCTTGAAACAGAAATACGAAATATAGTTTTTCATTTGATACGGACATCTATAAAGAGCGATGCAAAATTTTCAATGCAAGCCGTAAGTATTAATCTTGAAGCCAAATTAAGGAATCAGATTAATAAAAATTTTATTTTTTTAAGACGGACCCTTTAAATTACCTTAGACGTGCTGGTATTCAGTGGGAAAGGAGGGTGAGAAAGTCATTGAATACAATGAGTGCGGAATTAAAAACGACTTTGCAAGGTCAAATAAGGAACCAACAAGAAAAGGAAGAATTAACAGCAAAATGGGCAGAGCTGAGCAACTTTCAAGTTGATTTATCAAATTATCGACCTGTATATGCACCAAAAGATCTCCTTGAAGTTCTTATTTCACTCAAAGGTCCAGCCAGTCAAAAGCATGATGACGATGGTGTGATGCCTCGCTGGGAGTTTTCTCACATTTCGTTGCCTGTCAGAAATCTACAAGAACTTCGGACAGTCTTTTCTGAGCTCTTAAGGAATGAAATGACAGTAACGGATTGGTCAGTAACATGTGAGAGAATTCTAACAACACGTCACGCTCCATTATGTCAACAAATTCTCAAGAAAGGATTAACACCAACGCAGCTACGAGGGAAAATTTGGTCGATTGTACTTGGAAGTGAATTGGAGGATCATGTAAGTTATTTATAAAGAGAAGTCTTCTGTGAAGGATTACTAATTTTTGGTGGATTATTTCTAGCATCGAGAATACTGGGATCAACTGAAAACAACCGTCCTTAATACAGATTCGATTGTTGATAAACTAGTTTTTAAAGACGTCCAATTAACAGCAACGAATGATGACCAATATTTTGTCTTTGAGGATGTCATTTATCAAGTAATGTTGTGCTTCTCTCGTGATGCTGAAATTGCTGACATGATTAAAACGGATTGGCTTAATACCTCAAAATTAAAGCAATACGAAACACCGCCGAATAATATTGTTCCATTTCATGGGATCTGCATGTTTGCTTCCCCATTTTGTTACCTTTTTGACTCGCCGCTTGCTCTGTACTATACATTTAGAGCTTTCTATGTTCGTTACTGCCATCGACTAACAACAGTCAACACTCATAATCAAGGAATCGTGAGTCTTTGTTTGCTATTTGAGAAGCTCCTTCAAACACATGAACCAACCTTATGGTCTCACTTCAGAGAATTGCAGATTCAGCCGTAAGATGTAATTTTAATTTTAATGTCACTGCTGTAATTAAAACTATTTTTTAGGATTCGTGTGGTCTTCAAATGGCTTATGCGTGCTTTCAGTGGTCATTTACATCCACAGGAACTGCTAATCTTATGGGATCTCATCCTTGGCTATGATTCATTGGAGATTCTTTCGTTACTAGCCATAATAATTTTAAGTTTTCGCAAAGAAAGTCTCATGCAAGTGTCCACAATTGAGAGTATTGAGGCAGTACTTGCAGACTTATCCTCAATTAAAGTACTTCCATTAGTGCAATTAGCATTATCACGTGATTAAATTAATTTTGCCTCTTTTTTGTTTCTCTTGTTATTAATATTACTCTAAAATAAAGTCATGGTAACTAATTAACTTAACAGTTGTGCATTTTTAAATTTCTTTAACGTCAACGGATTTTAAAAATTCAAATATTTATTTTAAAGCGACGCTTCAAGAGAAATTTTCAGTATAAAATAATATCAACTTGGTGAAAAATATTTTAATTAAATTTTAACATCATAGAGACACTGTAGACTTCAAATATAATACATTAGCTATCTAGTCAAGATCGAACAATAATACAATTGTTAAATGGGGGCCGTTTTAGGACTATTTTCCGCAGCACAGGTAAGAAACTTGAATTTACGTCTCGAAAAACAAAGAAAATTTCTATTGATTCACTTTTTATCTGTATTTTCTGATCTTTATATGAGTAATTCCATTTAGAATTGGGAAAAGCACAAAATTAAGAAAACCATCTATATTTTGCAAAATGTTTATCAAAAGTATAACAAACCATATATTCTGGAAAGGTCTTACTCTAAGCTATTCAAAAAATATTAATTATAGTTACATATTTAATCCAGGGTTGGCACCAGAGTGTTCAGAATCTAGTGTAAACGTGACTTTTTGGATTAGAGTTTGCAGACTTTTTAAAATACAATATTTTTTTAATTATATGCTAATTATTAAGCAACCAGCATACAAAAATGTAGTGCAAGAACTTTTTGCGTACAACTCTGTATAAGCTAGAAAATCATTAACCAACTCTGGCTACTTTTGTATGAAAATTTTAGTAAAATCTGGTTACTAGAATCGAATTTTTAAAAGATTTAAACGGATTTTAGTAGGTTTAATAAAGCTTATTAACCGTGCAAAAGTTTAAATTTTTTCAGTAAAATTTGAATCTACAAAATAGGGTAAACACTTTTGAAATTTGCACACTCAAATGAAAATGAAAACGCTAAAATTTTATTCAAAATCCTTATTAATAATAAATGAACTGAAGCTAGATCAATGAAAAACAGTGGCGCGCATCTTTTTGCATCATTTTGATTGACATTAAGGCATTAAGAAGCTTAAAATATCCAAAAAAACAAAATCCCATACAAAACGAAGATTTTTTTAAAATTAAATTTTAGGACATCACCGACAGATTTATTTGAGATCTTGCGATCCAAAAATGCAGATCAGATGTTGTTTAAAATTGTCAAAAGATTTTTTTTGAAGAAATATTATTGGAAGTGCTCTAAAATTCCATTTTAAAAATGCTTGTTTTTCACTTTTAAAATTTGCGCACAATTTTTCCAAAACTTTTGAAATTTGCACACTTTTTGTCTTAGGAAGCATTGAAAAATTTGTTGATAAAATCGATTGTTTACATTTGAAAATGGAATGTTTTAAGCCAGAAATGAAGACATAGCAGAATCAAACTTTTAGAAATTCAAAATATATATTCAAAAAAAATTAGGAAAAAATTGGTCAAAAAAGCAAGAACTGTATGAGGCATCAAAATGTGAAAAACTGCAAGACTTTGTTCCTCATTTAAGACTTATGAATGCCTAAATTTTCAAGAAAAAAGGGATTTAAATTTATTGAACAAAATGAAATAAATATGCATGATTTAAAATTATGAAATTGCTTTATTTTTATTAGAACGATTTTTAACAGATCCAGAAGAACCAAAACATAGAATCGGAATCTTGATTTAAAGAGCTTGATTTTACTTTTATGAAAATCGTCTTTATCCATTTTCTTGAAATAGCTTGAATCTTGTCTTTTTTACGCTTCAATTTTTCTAGGAAACGATTGAAAAGTATGAAAAATTGTTCTTGAAGTCGATGGTGATGATTTTTTCTCCACAAAAATGTCAAGGGTTGCTATCAAAAAAGTGTGCAAATTTCAAAAGTTTCTGCGCAAATTTCAAAAGTGAAAATTAAAAAGCGGATATCTCCCTTCAAACGCATTATTACTTCCAACAAGTAGTTGAAAATGAAAATTTCCAACAATTGAAGACCACTTGCGAGTCTTAACAATAATCTGATGAAAAGTTCCAAGCAAATGAAATTTTCATGTGCAAAAGTGTTTACCCTACATTAAATTTATTTTTTTGTGATTTTTATTGTAAATTGATGAAAATTGACAAAACTCAAATTTTATCATGCATAGGTTCGAAAACCTTTTATTTTGTAATTTTCTACTATTTATAACTTATCTTGACTTTGAAAATACTTTTTAGAGTTTAAAATTTATTTTACGTGTGAATTTTTTAAATTTCTTGAAAAAATAATTTTAATGTATTTTTTAGGTTTAAATTTTACTGAAAAAATTTAAATTTTTGAACGGTCAATAAGCTTTAATAAACCTATTAAAATCCGTTTAAATCTTTTAAAAATTCGATTCTCGTAACCAGATAGAGCAATTTTACTAAAATTTTCATACAAAAGTAGCCAGAGTTGGTTAATGATTTTCTAGCTTATACAGAGTTGTACGCAAAAAGTTCTTGCACTGCATTTTTGTATGCTGGTTGCTTAATAATTAGCATATAATTAAAAAAATATTGTATTTTAAAAAGTCATTGCAAACTCTAATCCAAAAAGTCACGTTTACACTAGATTCTGAACACTCTGGTGCCAACCCTGGATTAAATATCTAACTATAACTAATTTTTTTTGAATAGCTTAGACCTTTCCAAAAATATATGGTTTGTTATACTTTTGATAAACATTTTGCAAAATATAGATGGTTTTCTTAATTTTGTGCTTTTCCCAATTCTAAATGGAATTACGGGTCATTCCAATTAGAAATAGTTTCCTTTGCATGGTGCATAATTCAATGGATGGGTCATTCCAATTAGAAATGGTTTGCTTTGCACGGTGCATAATTCAATGGATGGGTCATTCCAATTAGAAATGGTTTCCTTTGCATGGTGCATAATTCAATGGATGGGTCATTCCAATTAAATGGTTTGCTTTGCACGGTGCATAATTCAATGGATGGGTCATTCCAATTAGAAATGGTTTGCTTTGCACGGTGCATAATTCAATGGATGGTCATTCCAATTAGAAATGGTTTCCTTTGCATGGTGCATAATTCAATGGATGGGTCATTCCAATTAAATGGTTTGCTTTGCACGGTGCATAATTCAATGGATGGGTCATTCCAATTAGAAATAGTTTGCTTTGCATGGTGCATAATTCAATGGATGGATATATATTATATAGATTTAATCTAATTATCACAACAATTTTAATGACTCATAATATTGTTATGATTACTTTTAGCTGGCTTGCTGTTGTTCTGCGTCGGCAGCTAGCTGTCTTTGTTCTGCATGCCCATCCTGTAAAAATTCAACTTCTGCCAGAATCATGTATGCTATTCTTTTACTTTTTGGAGCTGCGACGGGTGCTTTGATGCTATCAGATGGTTTACAAGATATACTAAAGAAGGTTCCATTTTGTGCAAATTCTACATCTACAACATCATACGTTATTCCTGATTCCAGTACTTTTGATTGTCAACATGCAGTGGGTTATTTAGCAGTCTATAGAATCGGTTTTGCATTATCTGTTTTCTTCTTCTTGATGTCCATCATTATGATTGGCGTTAAATCTTCAAGAGATGGACGTGCCAGTATACAAAATGGCTTTTGGGGATTAAAGTTTTTGATTGTAATTGCTATCGCAATCGGTGCATTTTTCATTCAAGACGGCTCTTTTGGATCATGGATGATGTGGATAGGATTAATTGGTGGATTTTCATTCATAATTATTCAACTCATTCTTCTGATTGATTTTAGCCATAATTGGGCGGACGCTTGGGTTGGAAATTATGAAGAAACACAAAGTCGTGGATGGTTTATTGCTTTGTTGTCTGCCACTGCACTTCAATACATTGCGGCTCTTACTGGAATCATTATCTTGTTTAGTGTCTACACACAATCTGATGATTGCGCACTAAACAAATTCTTCATTTCATTCAATATGATTCTTTGTGTTGCTGTTAGTGTCTTATCAATTACTCCACGCGTCCAAGAAGCCCAACCACGATCAGGATTGTTGCAAAGTGCTGTTGTAACTTTATATGTTATTTACTTGACATGGTCTGCTGTTTCAAATAATCCCAATAAGGCCTGTAATCCCAATTTATTGGGTGGAGGATCTGATGCAAATAATCAAACATTTGACAAAACCAGCATTGTTGGTTTAGTCATTTGGTTGTTCTGTATTTTGTATTCCTCATTACGATCGGCTAGTGCCGTTTCATCACTTGCAGGCACAGATCCCGAACGTCAAGGTTTGTATAGAAAATTGTTTTAAATTCACTAACAAGTTGTGTTCGTCATGCATACATAAATTTAACAGCTATGATATCTGTTGATGGGGCTTGAAATAATATCGCTTCATTTTTATTTAAAAATAACACAATTTGTTTTCGTTGTTGTAATAAAATTTAGTATTAATAACAGCTACCCTTTCCAATGAAGACGAAAAACCCAGCAATAATTCAGATGCTAAAGTTTGGGACAACGAGGAAGACAAGGTCGCATACTCATGGTCTATTTTCCATTTGACATTCGTTGCTGCCACTTTATACGTTATGATGACACTTACAAACTGGTATCAGTAAGTACAAAATCATGTGATGAGTCTCTTGAGTATCGCATTTAAAATTTAATTTACTTCTATTTTCTCCACAGACCAAACTCATCATCCTTGGAATCAATGAATGCAAATGCTGCATCAATGTGGATCAAAGTCATTTCTTCATGGCTTGGTGTTGCGCTATATGGTTGGTCATTGATTGCTCCAATGGTTTTAACTGATCGCGAATTCAATTAAATTTGCATCCTTTTATTAGCAATTATTAAAGTAACTATTAAATAACCATTTTGCGAATCTATTAAAAACATGCTAAATGCCATTTTCTCAATGTAAGGATCGAGCTGCTTTGTAATTTCAAGATTAATTGATATTAGGAATTGCAGGATATTGATATAATTTAAAACACAAGCTGATTACTCAACTCACAAATCCTGCAATTGGGTGCATTGAAACGACGAACCAAATAATAATTTAACTTCTGTACGGCTCGGTAATGTGATAAGATACATTTTTCAATAACTTATGTCATTATATTTTATATCATATAAGCATTCGTATAAGTAATCATGAATGTTACTTAAATTTTATGTAATAGCTGGAATAGCTTATGTAGAAATAAACACGAAAAATAAGTGGATTACACGTATTTTCTTTATAAACAAAAAGACTAAAAGATTTATTCATCCATTGCTGTTTCTTGTGTCTAATTTCCTTTCAAATAGCTCTTTTGAAAGATGTCTCACGAATAATTTGTTATACTACTAATTGATGGTTCCTAAAATTCCTTCTTTGCAAATGGATTTAGTCGCTTCAACCATGACGTGCTATAAGGATATGAATAAATTCGTTAAATTAAATTTATTTATTAAAAAAAAAAGTATTAAACATACTCATTCGTTGTCTCAACTTCCCCTGTAACTTCTTTGATTCCTGCTTCTCTAAGTTGCTCAATCAATTTATTACGAAATATTACTTTGTGAGGCAATGTTGGATTTTCAGCATGTATCTCGTTACGTCTCTTTCCAATAGCTTCCATCCATGTCAATCCGTACCAATCAATTTCTTCTGGTGTATATTGATCAAGATATTTACTGTATGCCTTCATTAACTCTTTTTGTCTCTCTGGATTACTTTGCCAAGCTGGAATTCCGTTTAAAATATCTTGAAGAATTCTTCTTTTGATTTTCAGTGCTAATACGGATCGCAAGTCACATGCTGGTGACATTAAAAGGTAATGATCAAGTCCACGGTACTCAAATATCATACGGATAGTACGTTCTGTTACAGTAACTGAGAAAAATTCATTCAAGACATCACTGCGAACCACCGAACGTTTAAGTGTTGGAACCCAAAATCGAGGAACACGATGAGCCATTAGCTTCTTTTTAGTAAATCCTTGAATAACTGTCTCACCACCCCAAATTCCATAATTTTCTTCGTCCACAGATTTGACAGGAATTGGAATATTTTGGATTGGATGAACTTCTCCAGTTTCCTCCTTTCGTTCAAACATTCCTTCTTTTGGTATATAATGCACTGCTGCTGGTTTTTGTTCTTTCCATTCCTTCCAGAACTTTCTATACGCCGGTGGAAGTTCAGCTCCTAAAAGATTAAATTAAATTTTCTTTGAATTAGACAAATTCACTTATTTTCTTTATTTTTCGTACCTAATCCAGTATCAAATCGAGTTCTTCTAACAAATCCTCGGAGCATATTTGCTCCTTGTTTCGTTGATGATGCCATTTCTAGAAATCAACTTGAATTAACTGGATAAATTAATAAATTTAATATTTTTTTACAGCATGTACCGAATGTTTATTTTACTTCTAAATGGACAACACGACATCTAGTGACCGTTAAGAAATTTGAATTTTTTATGACCGTTGGAAAAATATTCTTCAGAAAAACATTAATTTAGTTAATTTACATACATGGCAGTTTTCTTTTATTTGTGATAAATAGCATTGTAGAGAATTGAAAAATCTACGATTTAGTAAAACAATCATTTATTAAAACACAGTTTTCACGAAATTAAAACGATTTTTCTGAAAGATGTAAGAAAATGGAACAATTTTTGGAAGTAAATAACTGGGAATTTTTAGCTTTAATTAAATCGTTTAGAGATATAAGTTATATATCGTGATGTGTGTTTTTGATAGCTTTTCAACATACTTTACTAAGATATTTGGTTAATTTGCACGAAAGAGGAAAAAATACGAATTTTACTTGGTTCCTGAATTCCAATTTTTTAGCCGCAACTTAAAACGAAAATTTAGAGCTGTGCAATTTTTACAACCCATAAACTATTGAAAATGATGATTCAAAGATGTGCAATTTTTACTCAGCTCAAAATGACAAAAGCAAGCTTTAGAAGAATTTTCACGACAAGTTACTTTAAACAAATTGTAAGAACACGAGCATGAATGCAACAAAAGGAATTTCCAATTATAGAAAATTAATACAAAGAAAAGAATTTCTTAATATTTTTAAAACTACACAGTCATGTCCCGCACACATTGAAATTATATCATGTTATCAGTTATCGGCACATAAATATTTTCTCTATATTGCTGATAATAATTAAAAACATACATCGAGCCGGTAATGAAACTCCCGAATCAGTCCTCTTTGTGTGCTCGCGGAATTAAGTCGTTGAAAATGGAAAGCAAATAAATTTTAAAAAAATCCAGTAGTATCAAGTGCCTTTTCAATTGTCTATTTATCTTATCATAAAAAGCAAGAATAGCTTCGAATCTTATCGAAAAAAAAATGTTTATTTATGTAAGTATTGTATGGGTCAGGGATTCTCCTTGAAAGTCAATATGGTGAAATTGGTATGAATCAATGTGAACATTAAAGTGATAGTGCTATCGAATCTTAAAGCATTTAATTCGATGAAAAAAAGCCAATCAAAGTATTTTAAATCAATTTATTATGCTCGATAAGACTCAGCAATATCCGTGTAGTGATATAAACCTTATCTAGTCATGATGATTAATCGGAGAAGATTTTCTCAGAATTAATCAAAATCTGTGGCCAAAATTCAATTAAATATTTTTTCTATGACAATATCGACCGGAATAACTTCTTATCTTCTCTAATGAAAATTTCTATGATAAGTGCGTCTCATTCATTTCATTTCCATTATCAATTCAATTTCACACGACACAAACGATAAGGAAATGGAAAATTGAAAATATTGATTTAATTATACTAAAGGAAATGCTCAAGTGCTAATTTACGCTTTTTTTCTCTTATCGTCTTTATTGATAATAAAAAAAGGGTGAAGATTGTGTTTGGGTGAAGCCCACTTTAACGAAAAATAATGGAGAGTATGACGTGCCATTTGCAGCGAAAATACAAAGCACAGACAAGGATCGATTACTTGTAACAGATGATGATGGGAAAGAATTTTGGATTACAAAAAGTCAAGTGAGTTATTATTTGCAACCTTCGCATTTATTTCTTTGAGTGTAATTCGATAAAAAATACTTAGATCCTCAAAGCAATGCACTCAGCATCAAATGACACCGTTGACGATATGATAACATTGTTTGAACTTGAAGAACACACGATTTTAAGAAATCTATGCATGAGATACATGAAAAAGGAAATTTATGTGAGTATGGATATCGAATAAACAGCAATTTAAATTGATATTAAGAATTTTAAGACTTCCTTATACACATGATATCTCATAAATCCCGATAAATCCTTAAGCTATTTTGGAATTCTTTAGAATTACAGAGATATCATTTTAGGAAGTCTAGGGATCAATTGCAAGCTTTAAAGCCTTGGACTTACTTTGAATATAATTATTCAATGTTTGAAGTCGTTTACACTATCCAACATTAAGCAGGGTATGGGGTCGTAATAGGGTCAAAGAGGGGTGTGATAGAACCTCTGCACCCAGCTATATCGCTGGGTCTTTAGTTATGGGATACTAGGTATAAAAACATTTGTATGTAATTTTACGTCACAGGCGGGATAACAACATTATAACAGGGGCTTAGCCAGAAAAAAAATTTGAGGGGGGTCCGGACCCCCTCCTTGGCTAAACCCCTGCAATATATACGTATTTTATAAACGACGTCTTATTAAATTCGCTACACAAAGTTAAAACATCAATAAATTAAGCATCACTTTAATTTTTCCTAACAAATCTTTCTTGACCTTAAATAAATAGACATACATTGGATCAATGTTGGTAGCTATAAATCCCTATGAAATATTACCAATCTACACAAATAATGAGATCAATCACTACAAGAACCAAAACGTGCAAATACATTCTAAGCCACATATATTCGCAATAGGAAATAATGCTTACAAAGAAATGCGAACAAAAAATAGAAATCAATGTATTGTAATTTCCGGAGAGTCTGGAGCAGGCAAGGTATGTCTTTTCAATTTGCTTTATTTAATCAACAAAATAAATAACATAGATAATTTCTAAATAGACGGAAAGCACTAAATTAATACTGCAATATTTAGCTGCTGTGAGCGGAAAGCACTCGTGGATAGAACAGCAGGTGCTTGATTCAAATCCTGTAATGGAAGCATTTGGAAATGCACGCACTATACGAAATGATAATTCCTCTAGATTTGGAAAATATATTGACATTTTCTTTAATGATTCAGGTGCAATTGAAGGAGCAAAAATTGAACATTATTTACTTGAGAAGTCAAGAATTGTGTCTGCAAGTAAGGGTGAGAGGAATTATCATATTTTTTATGCAATGTTAGCAGGTTTATCGAGAGATGAGAAGAAAAAGTTGGAACTTGAAGATACAACCAAATATAATTATCTCACATGTGGTGGCATCATCAAGTGTGAAAATAGAAACGATGCAAACGAGTTTACAGCCATTAAGTCTGCAATGAGTGTATTGTCGTTTAGTGATGAAGAATTTTGGGAAATTATGAAGCTTTTATCAGCAATTTTGCACATGGGAAATTTAAAGTATAAAGGAACCATTGTGCAAAACCTTGATGCTTGTGAAATTGCTGATACTGTGAATATATCAAGGATAGCAAAAGTTCTCGAAGTCCCACAGCAATTATTAAATAATGCACTTCTTCAGAAAACAATATTCGCACATGGTGAACGAGTCATATCAAGTTTAACCAAAGAACAAGCGATTGAGGCTCGTGATGCATTTGTGAAAGCAATTTATGGCAAGTGCTTTGTTATGATTGTTGAAAAGATTAATAAAACAATTTACAAGACGACGAAGAAGAAGTGCTCAATTGGAGTACTTGACATATTTGGTTTCGAGAATTTTCATTCAAATAGTTTTGAGCAACTTTGCATTAACTATGCAAATGAGAATCTACAGCAATTTTTTGTAAAGTACATTTTCAAACTCGAACAAGAGGAATACACAAATGAAGGTATCAACTGGCAGAATATTGAGTTTATTGATAATCAAGAGATACTTGACATGATTGGATTAAAGCCAATGAATATAATGGCATTGATAAATGAAGAGACAATTTTCCCAAAAGGTTCAGAATCAACACTTGTCGCTAAGTTACATTCAACACATGGTACAAAGACGATTTATGTAAAGCCAAAATACGATGACTCAAGTGAATTTGGCATTCAGCATTATGCTGGAAATGTTTTCTATAATTCGAATGGATTTCTTGAAAAGAATCGAGACTCGTTCAACTATGATTTGAAGGAACTTATTATGAAAACATCGAACAAATTTCTACTAACCCTTTTTTCATCAGATGATGCTTTAGATACCTCGAAAAAGTCAATTACTTTGTCATTGCAATTCAGGAATTCATTGGAAGCTCTAATGAAAACACTTCTTGCTTGTGATCCTTCATTTGTCAGATGTATTAAGCCAAACGAACTACAACGACCAAATGTGAGTATCATAACATATTTAGAAGGGTTATTCAGATAGCAGGGACAGAATTTTGCATTTTAAGCATTCCGTAATATCCGAACGACCCCTAAGCTAATATGAGTAATAAATTAAAAAATAAACAATTAACAAATTCTTATCGTTTAAAGATTTTAGATAAGCCCCTTTGTGTACGACAACTGCGCTATTCAGGGATGATGGAAACAGCAAAAATACGAAAAGCCGGATTTGCAATTCGACATACATATAAAGACTTTGTAACACGTTATCGTTTCCTTGTGAAAGGGATTACAACTAAGTCAGACATCCGTACAGCTACAAATAAAATTTGTACGCAGGTCCTAAGCTCAATGCCAAATTATGCATTTGGAAAAACTAAGATTTTCTTGAAAGAGCAGCACGATAAGCAACTAGAAACTATGAGACATGATATTTATGCGAACGCAATAGCTGTGATTCAGCGTGGATTTAGAAGACTTATTTTCAAAAAATTCATGCAACGATACAGAAATGCAGCAATAGTTCTTCAGAAAAACTGGCGAGCACGTGGACCACGTCAAAGATTCCTCATCATGCAGCGTGGATTCAAACGTCTTCAAGCTGCAATTCATTCAAAAGCAGATGCAAATCGGTATGAACACTTACGATATTCATACATTTGTTTCCAAGCAAGATGTCGAGGTTTCTTGACACGACGAGATTTGTCAAGTAAAATTTCAGAGAAATCACAAAGAATGGCTGAACTCGGAAAGTTGCGTGTCAAAGAAGAGCAAGAGCTCAAAAAAGCTAACCATCCTCGATGGAAGCAAGAAGCAGAATTACGCTTTCTTACTCGTCTTGCTGCTTTAAATAAAGAATTACAAATAGATAAAGAAAGAAAATCAATTCAACAGCATCAAATGAGTATTGAAGATGAAGATAAATTAGTCGATGATGTATTCAGTTTCCTCACAGAACTGCCTACGCCAGTTGCAAAACCTCGAGCACGTTACACTCCATCATATAAAGTAAGCAAAATGATTTCTTATCTCGAAGCAAAAAGTCGGAATCTAAAACACATTCCATCAAAGCTCTTATCTAGGCCTGTTAATTATTATGATTCAACAACTCGTCTTTAATGACACTTACTTCTAGCTAAATAACATAATAATATACGGTAACAATTACATTTTACACGTGTACAAAAACACTTATAACTTCAGGATTAATCATAGTTTTGGTACTGCCATACATCATTTATTAATTGTTGTTTACTTTAATGTTGGAAAAAAAGGATTTGAAATTAATAAATTGTACATTTTTTACAGACATGTTTGTGTTTTGGTTGTTTGGTGTATCTTTAAGAATCCTCAGTTATAACGAGATGAAAATTTATTTGAGGATAATTATGTAATATTTTATTCAATATGGTCGTTTATTTTCTGATTCATGACTCATTTCACTCAAAATTCAATGTCATTCATATGTTTAATGTATTGTGGTTTCATCTGGCATAAAAGACATCTAATCATGGTAACAGCTAAATGTCAACTGAAATAAAATCCTATTATTTTACTCCTTTTATTTGACACATATAAGGTTATCATTTTCACATTCCTATACCTTAGTCTAAAATAGATAAGTGTTAAGATAAGAACAAAGAATTCCGTTAATTATGCTCGGCTTGTTTTATCAATCAATGGAATTTATTCGAATCAATTAAATATAATTATTTGTTTGGTGTATTGATAAGCAATATTAATCGTTATGTTGTCATGGGAAAGATTTACAATATGAAGCACACACTGATACACTCAAGGACATTATCAGATATAATACCATAGATAAGTTCAATTCTTTCCAAAGTAAATTAGATTAACGTAATTTATTAATGACACAAATTAATGCAAAAACTGTTCATTCAGAGTTTTGGAACAAGTACAGACGATTTGAACACTCAACAGCATAATAATGAGGTTATGTCAATGCAGAAACCAGAAAATAAAATTAAGGATGACTTGACAGCTTATTCATTTCAAAAATTTGCAGCAACGTATTTCTTGAGTAATGTGTCTCATCAGTTTAGCAAGAGAATCATGAAGACTTCTCTTTTGGACTTGCCAATGACAATGCAAATTTCCGCTCAGGCATTATGGATTACAATATTGAGATTTATGGGTGACGTCGGTGAAGCAAAATATGAAATTGAAGCGATTGAAAAAGAAAATTTCTCACGTCAAAATATTATGCAGAAAATAACGTCAACGTTAGGTAGAAAGTCACAAATGACGAAAGAATTTGAAGGAATTTTACAAACTCGACATCCTGAGCGCAAACTTCTTTATGCAACACTAAAAAATAAAAATAAATTATCACGTGAATTCGTGCAACTTGTGCATAGCAATGAGGATTTACAGCAATATCAAGAATGGATAAATACGCGAAGTAGTCATCTTGATAAATTACACTTTATTGTTGGACATGGAATTTTACGTGAAGAATTGCGAGATGAAATATATTGTCAAATTTGTAAACAACTAACAAATAATTCAACATCAATATCGTTTAAAAAAGGATGGATTCTTTTGGCTCTGTGTATAGGGTGCTTTCCACCTTCACCAAGCTTTGAGCCATATCTAAGACAATTCATCAGAACTGGACCAGAGATGTATGCACCATACTGTGAGAATAAATTAGATAGAACGATATCAAATGGTGTACGTAAGCAGCCACCATCATGGCACGAATTACAATCATCCAAGACCACTGAACCGATTGTCGTAACAATTAATTTAATGAACGATGCATCTGTAAATGTTGAAATAGACTCGTCGTCAACCTCAAATGAAGTTTGTATTGCTGTTGCAAAAGCCATAAATTTAAGAGATCTCTTGGGATTCTCTCTTTTTGTGTCAATTGAAAAGAAGGTAATGTCTGTGGGTTGTGAGCATCAATTTATATTTGATGCAATTTCTCGTTGTGAACAGTATGCAAAAGAACATGGAATTGTTGAAAAAAATGTCAAATGGCAATTATATTTACAAAAGGAAATGTTTACGCCTTGGTACAATCCAATGACAGATCCCGTAGCAACTGATTTAATTTATCATCAACTTGTAAAAGGAATCCATTTTGGTGATTATGTTTGTACTACTGAGAAAGATATCGCAATGATTTTGGCATTACGTTATTATGCTGAAATTGGTCCAAAGTATGAAACAGAAAAGATGATGTCAAAAATTGCTGATTTTCTTCCGAAATCTATTTTCCGTAAAGAAACCGCACTTAAATGGGAAGCAGTTGCTGCAAATGCTTTCATTAAAAGTAGATGTGCTCGTGAGAATATGCCTTCAATAGCTGCAAAAGAAGATATCGTATTCTTCGCAAAAATTACATGGGTTTTAAAATTCTCAAGATTTTTTGAAGTTCTGAAAATTGAAGACGAATCATCCAATACTGGCGACAATGTTTTCATATTAGCAATCAATTGTAGCGGTGTTTATTTAATTGATAGTCAAGAGCAAGTTTTAGTGAGTTAATAAATTGATCTAAGATTGAATTTCATAAATTAATTAACGATTCTTTTAACCTTTAGCTTGAGTTGTCATTTCCTGAAATTTTGAATGTTACTTACAAAGAAAATGAAGACACAAATAACAATGCAACATTCACACTTATTACAATATCCAGTGAAATTTTGAAGTTTAAATCACACGACTCTTTCATAATTTTCAAATGGATAAATTTTCTACTAAATCATTTGAAGAAAAAGTCAACTTATGCAGTAGCAATTCGTAATTTTGCTAAAGAATCCGCAGGCGAAAATGATGAAGACTATTTGGAACTGAAAAAAGGAGATTTAGTTATTCTAGAACAAACAGGTAAGTTAATTCAAATTATTCTTATCAGATAATTGGACACGGAGGTGATAGGGTGGAAAATCACATATATTAAAATATCTACCTACTCAGGAGCGTATCCAGTAATTTTTTTTGTGGGGGGGGGGGGGATGGATGGTTGAAATTTTCTTGAATGGATGGGAAAATTTAGGAGGAGTTTGGGATTTTTTCTTAAAAAAGCCCTAGCAAATTGAAAAAAAAATTCCCAAAAAGGGAGGGGGTTGACCTCCAAGCCCCCCCCCCCCCTGAATGCTCCCCTGTACCTAATTATCTTATAATATTTAAATCCCTAATCAATACCTTAATTTTTATATAAATATTTTTTATAAGGTGAAACAATTTCAAACTCAACTTCTATGTGGACTACTGGAAAAGTGAAGGATAAGAAAGGATATTTCCCAATAGATTCTATTATTATTCTTCCAAGCATTGAACCACCTAATAAAGAAGTCATTGAACTTTACGCTAGAGATGGACATAAACAGGTCGCACAACCTAGAAGCAAATATAATACATTACAACGACAGAAAATGCACACTCTCAAATCATTTGCAGCACATCATTTTAGACCAAACATTGAGTATGCTTTAAATAATTTAAGAAAGTTAAAATTTATTTTATTCTTAATTTAAAACATTTCTTTCAATAGAATTACCAATGTGTATGGAACATTAAATACATTCCGAAGACAATACCGTGAACTGTGGTGTAATTCAAGAGAACCAATAAAGTCACCACTTTTATTAAAGCTTCAAGGTGAAGGCGATAGATCAAATTTAGCTGTTCAAATGTTTATTAATATTATGAAGTACATGGGAGATTTGCCGCAGTCTAAAAATTCAATTTTCCACGCTGAGCAAGTTTTTGAAACTGTCATGAAAAATGAAGCACTTTGTGATGAATTATACTGCCAAATTATGAAACAATTGACTGAAAATAACATCAATTCAAGTGAGGAACGTGGGTGGGATTTAATGTGGCTTGTAACAGGTCTCTTGTCACCTACACAGTTACTTTTGAAAGAGCTTCAGGAATTTCTTAAGACACGACCTCATCCAGTGGCAAAAGAATGTCTTCAGAGAATTCAGAAAATTTCAAAGAAAGGCAACAGAAAATATCCACCATATATTGTGGAAATTGAATCAATTCGACAACGATCTGTTCAAATTTATCACAAAATTTATTTCCCAGACGATACTGAAGAACCTTTTGAAATTGAATCAACAACAAAAGCTAAAGATTTGATTGAGCAAATTACAAAAAGTTTTGACTTGAAGTCGAGTGAAGGTTTTAGCCTTTTTGTGAAAATAACCGACAAAGTTATTTCTGTGCCAGAAGATTACTACATTTTTGATTTCATTTATGAACTCATTGATTGGGTTAAGAGTCAAATGCCATCAAGGGTTGATCAACAGCACATTCAGCTTCATTATCAATTATTTTTCCTGAAGAAATTATGGATTAACTTTACACCAGGATACGACTCAATTGCTGATAATGTCTTCTATTTCTATCAGGAATTGCCAAAGTATTTAAACGGATACTACAAGGTTATTACCTTTTATGAATTATACTGAATAGCTTCTCAAAATAATTTCTTAAATTTAGATTACTAAATCTGAGGCAGTGAACATTGGTGCACTGATTTATCGAGCTCATTATGGAAATGATAAAACAAAATTTCAGCATCTTCAAGGTTTCATCAATCAACTTGTGCCAGATGATTTAAATAAAGATCAGAAAATAGATGAATGGAAGAAGCAAATCATAGCCGTTTACACCAAACAAATAGGTTCTTATGATTGATTTAAAAGATACTTTAAGGAAAAATGATTTTTTTAATATTTTTCTACAGAAATGAACGAAAGCGATTGTAAACTGGAATTCCTTAAATTTCTCCAACATCAAGATATGTTTGGATCTACATTTTTCGTTGTTAATCAGAAAACCGTCAATCATTTTCCACCAACATTGCTTATAGCAATTAATAGAAGTGGATTTCACATTATGGATGCCAAAAAGGTAAATTCAATTTTAAAATTCAATTTCCTACAATAAATATGTTTTCCCCCTACAGAACAACATTAAATCTTATACATACAACGAGCTAAGTTTTTGGAGTTCTGGAAATACGTACTTCCAAATAACATTCGGAAATATAATGGGTGGAATGAAACTTTTATGTGAAACAACACAAGGATACAAGCTCGATGACTTGTTGTCATCTTATATTCAATATTTCAATAAAAAACAGCTATCTATTAATGTTTCTAACAAAAATTTTAGTAAGGATCAAAATATAAAAGTTATGATAAAATAATTTAAATTAGCAAATTTCGGCAGCATTAAAATTTATTCCTTAAAGCTATTAAATATTATGTATCCAACAAAAATTGTCATGCAAAAATAAAGATAAAATTTTACCTTTATACCCAAATCCTGAGTCTAACCTTTACAAAAAATAAATGCCTGCGTCTAAAATGAAATGTCGTTACTGACTAAATAAAGATAAAGAAATTGTAGATTTTCTAATCGCGTGTAAAAGTGAATTTGAAGGAATCATAAAATATTTAAATTAAAATCATTTAATATTTATCACTCATCAAATTACAAGCTTATTGAGGCCCTTATAAGTTGCGTCATTTGATTGTTTGACATTGAAGATTTTGAGCTTTTACTTTTGTAACAAAATGAGCAGAGTCATGTAATTAATCCTGAACCTGAACCATTTAAACAGCCTTATTATAGTTGTGTTACTTTAAAAAGACCTCCATTGATTTCATTTGCATGACATACCGTTAATTATAGATTCAGGCAATGTCATTATCATATCATGTTTAGCAGTAGATTTATTTAAAATAAAAATAAATAAACTTGTCATTTGATGGCGAGAAAATAAAATAAAAGTAAGACATATGCGTTTGTAAATTTTCAGTTTGTTTTGAAGTTTCCGTCTGTGAACAAGCAATTAAGCCAGTGGCATAGATGGGAAAAATAACAGTAGAAAATGCCACATCGGCTGCCAGTAATGCTTTTAATTCATTTGCAAGAAACAATTCGTATGTCATTCCAGGAATTTATGACTTGGAAGTGGAGGATACAAATTGGGTCCTCACATCATCCTTTATCATTTTTACAATGCAAACAGGATTTGGATTATTAGAATCTGGCTGTGTCTCAGTTAAAAATGAAGTTAACATCATGATGAAAAATATTATTGATGTTGTATTAGGTGGATTTACTTACTGGATATTTGGATATGGACTGTCATTTGGTAGAGGATCATTATCGAACCCTTTTGTAGCTCTGGGAGATTTTCTAATTGATCCAGGTAATTTGCCTTTCTGACTGAGCTTATTAAGACTATTATCAACAATGACGCATGCAAATAGTTTTATGAATGCATAATGAATGCATCACGTGAAATGATGACGTGAACAGAAGCACAGCCAGGGGAGTTGGCTTTCGAAGGATGGATTTTTTTTTAAATCAAATTTGGTGCAACTTTTGACATTTTATACTTTTTTGTACCACAAAATCTTTTAAAGAAGATTCATAACGTAACAATTTAAAAAAAATGCTTGACGTGCTTAATTTTAACATAATAAAGTTCAGGTTTCTTTTAAATGCATCATATACTTACAGGTGTTGATGATCCTTTAATGGGCCAAATTTTCGCAGCTTTTCTCTTTCAACTTTCATTTTCAACCACAGCCACAACAATTGTGAGTGGAGCAATGGCTGAGCGATGTAATTTTAAAGCATACTGCTTGTTTTCACTGTTAAATACAATCATTTACTGTGTAAGATTAAATTATTTTATTAATGCTGATTGACTAAATTAAATTTCAATTTTATTGACACAGGTGCCTGCAGGTTGGGTGAGTAATAATAAATTTTACATGACATATCAATTTTCAATAAAGAATTCAATATTTTAATAAATTTTCTCCAGGTATGGGGTGAGCATGGATTCTTACGTAATTTGGGGGTTGTTGATATTGCTGGCAGTGGACCAGTTCATTTAATTGGTGGAGCGAGTGCTTTTGCTAGTGCTGCTATGTTAGGACCACGACTTGGTAGATATTCGCATGGTAATGATCCATTACCTCTAGGAAATCCTGTTAATGCATGCATGGGTATGTGCTGTCTAGTAAAAAGTTATTGAATTATTTAACAAGATTAACTATATTTCTACTAGGTCTATTTGTTCTTTGGTGGGGATGGTTGGCATTTAATTCTGGTTCTACTTACGGAATATCAGGGTCAAAGTAAGTCTGTTCATTTTAATGAATATGTTCATGTTTATATTTAATTTCAATAATATCGATTAGATGGATATATTCAGCTAGAGCTGCTGTCATGACAATGCTCGCTTCATTTGGTGGAGGTTTTTGGTCTGTCATGTATTCGATGATTCGTAACGATGGAAAAGTGGATATTCTCGACCTAATAAATGGAATTTTAGCATCACTTGTTTCAGTTACTGCTGGATGTTTTTGCTATGGTGCTTGGGAGGCAATTTTAGTAGGATTTATTGGTTCCATTCTTGTCTGTTTCCTAGCACCTATTTTTGACAAAATGGGTGTTGATGATCCTGTTGGAGGTACACATCCTTAAAATAGTTTTCAACAATTTAGATTCTTCAGAAAATAAATTAATTAAAAAAATAAATACATTTTAGCATCTTCTGTTCACGGACTTGGTGGAATATGGGGTGTTATCTCTGTCGGATTATTTGCTGACAATCCAAAACCACTAGGTACTACAAATGGTCGCATGGGACTGTTTAAAGGAGGTGGATGGTATTTGCTTGGCATTCAGTGTCTATGTGCTTTATGTCTATTGAGTTGGGGTATCCTGTCAACTTTCATTCTACTCTACATAATTAATAAAATCGTTCCTATAAGAATGGATCCAAATGAAGAACTTTTGGGAGCTGATTTGATGGAGCATAGAGTTAATCATAATGCGGTAATTTGTATTTGTTTTGAATTTTTTATAGGAACTATTTATTTATTCATGATAATTATAGATTGGAATATCTCGAGCTTTATCAGCACTAATTCCACTCGATGTGGAGTTGAGAGAAATGATGCATGTTCCGAAGATAGGACATAATCCTGGTCATGAAAAATGCCTTGAGAGAATTCGAGTAAGTTTTTTGATTTACCTTTTTTTATCTAATATTAAATTCGACTAATCCTTTGATTAAATAGGAACAAATAGAAGAACATGAAAATTATATTTCATACGAACATACACCTCCACCGAAGAAACTGAGGAGACGAAGCAAAGCTAAATCAACACTGGTAAAGAAAAGTGCCTTCTCATCAAAACGAAGAAGTCCACGGGCACTATCTTTTGGAACTCTTACATACGAAAAAGATAAAACAGAATCTCCATTTCTGACATTAAGACGCGGACATGTTATTCCTGCTAATCGCGATAGTGTAACACAAAGAAATGAGTTTATGCCAACTATATCTGATCGAGTGGATAAACAGAATAGAACACAATTTGCGTGGATTGATTAAATGGATGTAGTTAAAATTATTCGAGCGTGGGAAGAGGGGCGATTGTCCATTTTTTTACATGATTATTTTCCTTAAACAATTTTTTTAAAATCCCCTGGCAAAATGAAGAAAATCCACCCTGTAAAAAGAGGGTGAACCTATCCCACTAATCCCATAACCCCTTGGTTACGTGCTTGGAGTGTAGGATGTAACGTAATAATGTTTAAGATGACAAATGACGCATAAAATAACAACAAATAAAATTATTGAGTATCAATTAATTCGGAAACAAGAACTTTAATAAAAATGTGATTTGAATAATGATAAAGTTATGAAAGTATAGAATAAAAACACAGTTGCGTAAATTTTTGTTTATTTAACATTTAATAAACAATCTTTTAAGGTGTAACTAAAAACTATCTATCATTTCTTTCTCATCATTATTATGATTGATTTTGTTGTTAATAATCTTTCACATCATTTTGACTGTATAATAATATTGTGTTTTTCGTCTGAAATTTATTGATCGTAATAATAATAATATATATGTAATAAATAATAATTATTAATAGGTATCTTATTAATTTCTCATAATTTACGTTATCATTATTATTATTATAATTATTATTATTTTTGTCATTTTTTTGCAAAGCTTAAACTCAACATGTTTAATTATTTAATTTTGTTTATTGTAATATACAGTGCATATCGCAAAAAATCCATACACACAATCTTCTTCTCCATCATACATGTTGAAAAATTTTCTACCAATCAAATTTAATTACGATTTTCTTCAACGAATTCAAAAAATGGAATAATAGAATTTATTGAATGTAATTATTTTATAGTCACTTTGCTATTAGAATATAGGGATTTTATTATTTCATTATTATTATTATTACCATCTTCAGTATTCTTGTTGGTATCATCTCTTCACTTGTTTTTTTCTATTATTTAAATTTTATACATAATAAATGTCGATTAATTTTTGTTCTCACTTTTTTTTAATTTATCTTACTTTTTATATTGTGTGGTCTATTATTGTTTAAATACATAACAATGTAACTAGTTTGCCAATTTCGTTTAGGGTTTTTATTTGGGCGCTTTAAGGTTCAGTATTCATTATGAAAGTATATGATGTAGGAAATAAGATTGTATATAGAATACTAACAAGTAGGGTAGGGTAGGATGACGAATTCGTGATGATTTGTTTTATTTGTTTGTCGTGTAAACTCATGCAAAAATTTGTAATAATGAATTTAATGTTTTGGTTCTGTAGATGACATAATTTCGAAAATTTAGTTGACTAAATTTCATGAAAGGAATAAACATAACTCGAACTTGACTCAAATTTTGCATGAAGTCGAGTAGACTTTTTTATACAAAATACGAGTCGACTTTGAGCTCTAGTTATAAAAGTTGAATTCAGATATCACATTGTCTCACATTTGACTTTTTAGGTAGGTATAAATTCCAAAAACTAATCAGAAGACAACTTTGAAATGCACAAATTTTAAATTTTTATGAGAATATACATTCAAATATTTTTTGCTTTAAATATCACATAGTTTTCATGAAAGCCTCGTAATATAGCTTTTTTTGGGTGGCGTAGTTCAACTAAAAGTAAAGTTTCTTCTTTTAAATCAAGTCTTAAATTTGACAGAATTCCCAAACGTCATAAAAATCTGACTTAGTGACGGCTTGATGCCAAATTCTGTCAAAAATATCCTGCAATCTTCACAGAGTTGTTGCCGGATTTATTTCAATGGTTCTTTTAATTTCCAAAAATTAGTTTCTGTCTCAATTTAAATGTATTTAGATACCAGGAAACTTTCAGTCACATTCAAAAAGTTAGGGAATATTTTCAAATATTTCAGAAATACAGGACATTTATATAAATTTAATTTATAACAAAAATTGTACCGTACCTTAATGCCATTAATTTTCGAAATCCAATCATCTACACTTTAAAATCATTTTTCGTTTACCTTAAAAATTTGAAAAAATTGTTTTTAAAAATTCAATTCTTTTCCTTTTTTATTAATATCCATTTATTTTTTTGGAACAAGATCAATGCATGTTTTTGCTTGGATTAAATAGAAGGGAAAGCTTTTCTTAACTGTGAATATACACTGAATTCAATAGAACTTTTTATGAATATAATAATAGACAATATAGATTTAATTAATAGGGGGGATAGAGATAAGTCGAGGAAGGAGAAATTTCAAGGCATCAACACTTAAACAAAGTAAGAAAAAAATTGTTTAAGCTCGAACAGCAAATTACGATGGTAAAGTGGTCGAAAGCTTTATTTTATCAATTCCATAAAATGCTGTTCAAAGTGTATAGCACGGATAAATTTTTTACCACTCATTAAGTGCACAAGCCTTGAAAATTAGACTAGAAAAAATCTAAGAAAAGGAACAAACTAATGGGACGATTTTTCCTACTATTTTTTGTTTGTTTCAAAACACATTCAATCTTAATATTTCTGAGCACATTAAAAAAAGCCACTCAGCCATTCATCGATATTCTATCATATGTAATTGATTGATTATTGTAAAATGATAACAAATGAAATTTATGCTTGATTTCTTTAATTTTTTAATATTTTCATAATAGTTTATTTGTGTTAAATTTTGAGGGTTATAAGAGTAATGTTGATGATAAATTGTACATGATTTTTTTTAAATTATTTGTCTCATCAATCATGCTAATTTAATAGATTTTTTTTTATAAATGAATATTCGATTTTTAAAAACAATGCAAATGATTTTTTTTTTCATTTCTTAATACTTTTCGCTTTCATGTGACAGAATGAAAAATGAGAAATTAATCAGCGAGTTATGTATGGTCCCAAAGGTGAAAATTTAGGTTATCAAAAACTACCCAAATTCCCAACATTGGATATTGTCTTCGAGCAATAAAAAAACTTAAAGGAATGGATTTTTTAAATATGATTTTTGAAATTTCTTTCAGTAATTTCATGATATTTCTTTCGTTTCAGAACTACTTATTTATTAAATAGATTATCATACGATCACCTACAATTCATTACAGCGAATACTCATCTTTGCTTCATTCTATTTTTATGTTTTGTTTGTAATCATAATAAATACTTCAATAAGAGATGATTTTTTTTTCATTTTAATTTACAAATTTCAAACTATTTTTCTTCTTAAAAGATTTTTTTTCGTTTCACTGCGCATTGTATTGTTTCATGTAAGTTGGTGTACTATTGGGATTTTTTTTCTTCATATATTTATAAATATATCAACTATCATCAATTAATAACAAAATGTAACAGAAGAAATTAACATTGAGAGGAAATTGAGAAGAGAAAATCATTTACGACGCTTTTTCGATACGCAGTATATTTTTAAGGATATTATCATTTATTCAGAGGCATAGGTTTCTTTCTAACGCATTACATAGGCGTAGTTGAAGGAAAACAAAGGGTTCTTAGTGTGTTTTATTTGCTTATTGGTTTGTTCTCTAAAGTCCCCTGATCTTTTTTTAAAATTCTTTTCTCTGTGTGTTATTCTTATTACATGACTTGGTAAATTGTGATAATTTTTAGACAAACTTAAAATACCTCTAAGGTCATTTTTATTTGATTTTAGGTCTGACTTTTGTATGTCTTCGAAACTTTTTTGGTTGTCGACACACGTTTGAATAAATAAAATTTCCATGACGCACCAAAAATAAATTTTATACAAACAATTATTTGAAATTAAGTCTCAAGAACTATGTTAGATTATGAAGAAAATTACTGGTCATTGTTAGCCTTTTCGGAAAAATTTCGCGACACACTAGTTTGTCGTGGTCAACAGTTTGGAATATATATGTCTCTAAATGTCTAATTAATTGTCAAATGACTGAAGTAAGGGATATCTATCTTAAGAGAGAGACGAAAACTTGTATGACTTGTTATCCAAAACATGCATGACCTATAGCAATTCTTTATGAATTTTTGTGATTTCTGAACTTGTAGAAAAATTTGAATAGTTTCAATTTTGGGTTTTTCTTCAACAATTTATCGACTTTATTGAAGTTAAGCAGAATCTTTAAAATCTGACGGAAAATCTTTTTTTTTACTTTTAAAAAACATTGAGCTACTAGAAAGAGTTTGCCAGTAAAATTATTTCAATTTAC
Source organism: Chironomus tentans (assembly GCA_963573255.1). Taxonomy (NCBI): domain Eukaryota; kingdom Metazoa; phylum Arthropoda; class Insecta; order Diptera; family Chironomidae; genus Chironomus; species Chironomus tentans. The sequence continues at coordinate 25,623,641 of OY754302.1, forward strand.
CAATCCACAATAATTTTTTCAGTAAAATTAAAATTTCAATGTATAATATTTATATATACTTTCTTCTTTTTTATATATGTAATTTTTTATGTTGCGTGTGTGTGGCAATTTTTATTCGTAAATTTTCATTTCTCATTTTTATATGTCACTAGATTAATTTTCTCACTTTATAAATTATTGATATATACTTTTTCATTATTTATATATTTTAAAGAGATTTTTAAAACTTTTTTTCATATAATTTTCTTTAAATATTATCAAGAAGTTAGAATAGGGATATTCATTCTTGTTTTATTTTTGCTTTCATCTATATGAGAAAGATTAAGGGAAAAATTTGCTTAAAACTTCATCTTTAGATTTTCGTGTATGAAAAAGAAAGAAATTAAATGAAAATTTCTTCCTTTTCATCGCGTTTTCTTTTTTTGAAATATTTGAAACAACAAATAAATGAATAATATGTATTCATCAGAGTCAAAAATATTTATATCCCGTTAAGTATGGCATTTTTAGCACTTTATGTTTTCCGTTTATGTCATAACTTCTTGCACATGATATTATGCACAGACATCATAATTTTCATTATAATTAGTATTTACTTATGCATATTATCTTGAAAATATTATCTACGCACATTATCAGGCTGTTTATTTCTTATCACCAGGCATTTCTTCTTCTGGATCTTTAAGTGTGTGCCATTGAGCAATAGGTCTCCTCGGGGATGCAAGCATGTCTGACCAATGTCTTAATTCTGTGCCACTTGCATTGTATCCCAGAACAACCTTCCCAATAGGCTCCGATGTACCGATCCTATCGTAGTCAACAACTGTAACAACCAAATTCACTTTCTGATTTTTTTTAAAAGACGATCACAAATGATAAGTGACGATGATGATGACGATGTCGATGCGAGAGGGTTGTGTCGATGATTTGGTGAGCAAAAAAGGAAAAGAAAGGAAAGAAACAGAGAAAGAAAATCCATTAATCACATTCATATCAATATGAAATTCTGGCTTTTAATTATTGTTGATAGACACGCGAATTCTACTTCACGCGCGCTTTCACTACTTAATTATTTAATATATATTAGTTGTTATTATTATTATTACATTATAAAGCTGTAAACATAAAAGACACATAATTATTTACACACTAAATATATAAATATATGTTATATAACTTTTTGTATAAACATATTGGAGGTTTTGATATAACAATAGATAGGAGGTAGAAGGATAGTAAAATAGATATGTTATGCTGTTTATTTATGTAATTTAACTGTGGGATTAATTCTTGCTCAAAGGTATAAAATGTTTGAATGTGTTTTTTTTTTCATTAGCAGGAGAGAAAAAAATCAAATAATTGGAAAGTGTCTTACCTCAAAACATGTAGTAATGAGAGATTATTTTATACAAACTTTTTTAAATTGTGGGTTTGGTGTCGGATGTCGTTTATTTGAGGGAAGTTTGTTTTGTCATTTTTTGTTAAGGTTATAAAGAAAAGGAAAATCTTCACAATTACCATATGTTTAAGAACGCCAAATAAAACAAATTTTTTGCCATTATCATCTTAATTGTCTGCTTCATCTTCGTTCAAACGATGGACTGGCGTTCTAAACATGTGATAATTTTTTTCTAATTTTTCATAAAATTTTTTTAACAAAAATTCTCAACAAAATAATAAAATAAACAAAATGCAAAATAGTTTCGTATCCAAAAAACAATTTTTCTTGTAGTTCATATAAGGGTATAAAAGGTTTGTGATGGAATCGAAGTTGCATGCAATGGGAGACATTTAGAAAATAGGAAGAAGAAAATTGTTATTTTCAACATTAAAATATTATTTTAATCCTTGTGTAATTTTGCACATTTGAAAAATTTACGACTTTTTTTAAGATTTGGTGTTCAAAAGTTTATCAAAAACTCGTCATCAAAAGTTTTAACTTTAAAGAGCATTTTTTGAAATTATATTAATCCTATGTGAAAGTTTTGTATTTGAAAGTCTTTATTACAATTATTTTCAATATTAATTGATTGCGTCAGGCACAAAAAGATCATTTGGAAGCAGATTTTATTGAGCACTAAGAAGGAAATTTCCATCAAACCGTTATATGAAAGAAAATTATAATCATCAAAAGATTCTTCACTAAGAGTATCTTTGTGGATGTTTGAGACATCATTGTAGTTACAAGTGCCACAAAATCAGCCATAAAGCTCTATTCCAGTGAATCCAAAATTAAAATCATATTTTGATCTACAAATCATAAATTTAATTTTGGTGTATAATTTATTTTTATAGCCTATTAGGTACATTTTGTTAAATTTTCTGGTTGTTAAAGAATATTCATAAAAAATTGCAAGAATTCAATTGTGTTTTGATTTACAATTGATAAGTGTCAAACGAAATGTACAAGGCCACTTTTGGTTAAAACAGCATAGCGAGACATAAAAGACATCTATGAAATAAAACCATAAGAAAATGGGAATGGGGATATTTTTTTTGGTGGTGAACTTTACTATAAACTAATATCATCTAAACTTTATTAACATCTAATTATTTAGTGCCAATTATTTAATGCTAAATTAAAGAGAAAATTCTCTGGAATTTTTCTAATTATAACATTTCGAAAATGTTCCAAAGAATTTTGACTTCAATGGGATGCTTTAGTAGTGTAGAATTGTGTGTATTTTTCCAATTAGCGACAATTTATGATTCATTAAATTTTAATGATTTAATTTTAGTGTTTGAATTGTGTGAGTTTATATGATGGAATTTAAAGATTTACATTGAGCGCATTGCGAAAAAATTGCATTAAGCATAATTTCTATTGAAAAAGCATAAGCATGTTTTTCTTATAAATCTTTTCATTTTTAACTTCTTAATTCAATTTTGTTCAAATTTCAAATTTTTGGATTTCAAATTTCAACAAAATGAATGTAATAAATTCCATCATTGGCATAGTAATATTAATGAATGATTGATTGATATTTTTTGGCATAAAATTTTGAAAAACTTCATTTTCAGTTTTGAATTTTATCGGAAAACGTCGCTGCACTGTTTTAGGAAAAAGTGGAAAAATTTGTTTATATTTTTGGTATTTTACTGAATCGACAATGACCAATAATCATAAAATTGTGTAAGAATGTTTCTGAATGGATTTGTAACCACATAATATGTAACTGAAAACTCTCACAAATTAATGACATTGGTCAATGAAATTCTGTAAAAATTCTGAAGTGAATTTTGTTTGATGAGCTTTTCAATGAACTTTTTATATTGATTTATGTGCCAAATGTAATGATTATTGTTGAAAATGTAACAATTTTTTTTTTGATGATTTAAATACTGGTAAACGGAAATGTAATATACTTGAGAGGTTTGCTTTTGTTTTCGAAGATTTTTCTTAAATTATGATTCTCTCTCGCGATTCTTTTTTAAAATTTAAATTATGGATAAGAAAATCATTTTTCATTTTTTTGCATATGATCAGAAAATTTTGATTTTAAAGATTTGTTCGACGTTGGTGGAGGGAGCGAGAGAGGTCCGAAGGCTTTTATTTTCAGAATATTCTATTGTCGTATATTTTAGTTTTATTGTCGTGAAGTGTCTCTGTTTGGTTTGTAAATTTGTAAATTATCTACATTTTTTTGTTTAACTTTGGTTTTGTATATTACCATTACGTTAAATACTTAGGTGAATTTTTATATTATATTGTGAAAATATTCAGAGAAAGTTAAAGTAGAAAGGGGTAGTAATAGTAAGGTAGGGGGAAATATAGAATATAAAATTTTTGATGTATATTATATCACAACATTTATATATCTTTGTATATTTTTTTGTTTTTATCGGTATCATGCATATACAGAACATATAATTCATAAATTTATAGCAATATATAACAATCAACTAATTAATTCGTCAAACAAAAAAAAATATTTGAATGCTCCACCGGAGAAAACTACTTGACTATTTTGAAAAATTTGAGAAATCTTTTGAAAGATAAGTTCATAAAAATTTGATTGTCATTTGTATCACAGCTCGGAAAGATATATTTTGATTGTTAAAGAATATCACCACGAAAATATGAAAATTAAATAAACTGCAAGAAAAAAAAATTTTCTTCGGTGTTTTCATTCAAAATAAAACGTAACTCAAAATAAGAACGAAAATTATAGTTATTATATTAACATATCAATTAACAAATATATCAATCTATATGTATCACATTTCGTTACAGAAAACACACGAGATTGTCATTTGTTGCTGACGGATACACGCGTTTTGTGATATATTCTTGTGAAAATTGTTGCAACAATTGATTTTACAGCTTAAAATTAATACAAAAGATTGACAAAAATTGAACGAAAATAAAATAAATAAAAGCAAGCACGTTGTTTGCAATCTATCCAAAAGGGACAAAACATATACACGTATGTAATTCTTTCAACAGTATGTATAAATAAATTGATGAAAGAGACAGAGAGATTTCTGTCTTAAACGGAAAGAGACGAGAAGACTTCGATGAGCTTTTCTTTTCATTTTTTTTTCTTTCGGAAACAAAGGAGAAAAACCAATAAAACTAAATAAAAAAACACGCCAACACAAAATGTATTGAATTATATATAAACTTAATACACACGCAACGAACATGATACATTTTCATTATTTGCACTTCAAGCTAGACATTGACGTTTGCGAAAAGGTTTGTTGCGAAAGAAGTGGCTTCTTCTTGAACAAAAAGTGAGGATGGATAAGAGACTTAAGTCACTTGTATTGAAAAATCTTCTTTTTTGATCATTTCAAAAAACAAAATATGAACAAAAATCTTTGTGGGTCATATAAAGCGCTTCAAATCTTCGCTCATGTCAATATCAACGTAATGTGATTATTAGATGCATAATATATATTTTTTTATATCTCTTTATGATAGTATAGTACATTTTCGCATACTTGTATTTGTTCGAATGGTACTTCAAATGAAAACGACTCATTGTAGTATGGATTCAATGTACATTTCTTGATACTTGTTTTCTTTTTCTTTAAACGCTTTCCATTCTGCATAATTGCTATCTTAACATATGGATCTGAAAATAAAATTGATTTTTTATGTCACTTTTCATAATAAGAATTTACTTCTTATGCTGTAAAAATTTCCTAATGAAACATAAGTGTTAAAAATTCAAAGAAAAAAATCTTCAGTGCATTCTTTCTTCACTACGACAAGAAAGAATTTCAACCTCGACACGATATATCTACCTGATAATCCACCAACGTCCATCTTCTTCAGATTCTTTGCCTCCAATATTACGACAGTTAACTTGCCAGCCGTAGGAACGTATCTCAATGAGAAGCAAATGTCACCCAACTTTTCCTATATAATTCCATCATTCAGTTATGTCGCCAGTACACCAGACATTATCGTTACAACAATTCAATTACAGTTTGATGTTTTATTCATATTATTATTGTGCGAAGAGGAAGCGTCGCAATATTTCCGAGATAAAAGAATATGCAATGTTGTTTATCATCAGGAGGTTGATGTTGTGACGTTATGTTGTCCATGTGTTGATTTAATTTTGTTTTTTGTTTTAATTTATGATAATGAAGAACACACAAAAGGAGAGAAGAAAAAGAAAAAAAGACATTAGATTAATTCTGTTGTGTTTGATGATTCTCAGTGGACCATTTAACATAAGCACAAGTTTTTCTTTTCTATAGTTTGATTAAATATTTGGTAAATGCTACATGAACCTTCGTACATATTTTAATTTCTTGATATGTAGCCATAATATGAAGATTTACTTTTAAAAAATCGTTAATGGCAAAACACAAAATTTGAAAAAAAGCTTTAAAAACATTTTTGTCTTTCAATCTTTACAAAAGCAATGGAAAATTTTCTGTTGATTTAATCGTTCCTGAACGTTCCGATTTAAAACAAAATGACTTCATTATTGAGTTTTTGGTCATTTTCATTAAATAAATATGTTATGAATATAAATAATAGGATATAAGATTTCAAACATTAGTAAGATCTTATTTCACCTTACTTGATTTTTAAAGAAGTTTTGTAATTTAAAAGAAAATTTTCCAGTGCAAAATCTTTTAATCTTGTATTTTTTCATGAGAGAAAACTTTTCACCAATTTGTAAAAAAATTATGAATTGGAAATGAATTGAAATTTAATATTTATCATTAATATTTTAATATTATTTTGTTGTTAAGTTAAAACATAAATATTTAGGGCATATGTAGCGAAGGGAATGTGATTATAATACATAACTTTGACAAAAAAAAAATCTACAACATAACATAGCACTTAACGTTGAGAGGATGATGACAAAAATATATTTAATATCTAAACTTATAATAACTGTTCATTCTTGGTGAGAGGATTTATCAAGAAGGAAAGCACAAACATTAAAATTTCTTCTATTCTCCACAACATAAACTTTTTATAGCATTTTATTCTATGCAATCATTCGTTGTAATTTATGTAATAATTAATTGAAATACTAATTGAATTGGCATCAAATTATATAAAATAAATTTTCGATTATGAAATAAAAAAATAATAAATCAAAAAGGACATTTGATCTGAAAAAAGTTGTTACATAAAAATCACGTTGGACAGCGCTATGGGCAGCTCTACACTCTATGTAATTCTATTCGTTTGTTATCACGATTGCTCTAAATCTTGCAACGCAATTCAGCTTAAATTTTTTTTACATAAGTTACAGCTTAGCAAAGACTTTTATTATGAATTCTCAGTTGTATCATTCATAAATACTTGGTTACAATGTCATGTTGATGTTAATGGCATCAAATGACACTTTTTCTTCTCGAGTTAAAATTTGCATCATGGAATCATTGACGTATAAAAAATAAGTAGAACATTGCCAATTCAAATCAATAAACACCCAGCTCAAGCATGATAAATAATATTTATTTTTGGATGTTTGATTGCACGTTTTTCTTTAAGTGTATGATATATCATTTTAAGATAAACTAATTAATGCTGATGATGTATGGATCAAAATATTTTTCAAGATGTTCTTATGTTTTTCAAAAATAAATAAATAAAAACTTCTTTCGTGTAGTGTAGAGGGACCTTTATGACTTTAAGGTAAAAGAAATAGTTTTTGATTCAGGAAGTGTGTAGGGAAATGTAAAGGAGAAAAAATGTTAACATTCTATAATTACTTGCTACATTCCGTTGCATCATCCTACAATAAGCATTATTATTGAAAACTTACATTTTCATACAATTCTACATAAAAGCTTTTTCTCTACTGCAACTAATGCCATACAAAATAATTTAGTATAAAAAGTTTAATTATAATTAAAATTACAATAAGGAAAATTAAATTTAAATCTTTTAAAAAATTAAAAACAAAGTAATGGAGAAGAGAAGATTAAAATAAATTACTTTGGAACAAAAAGACTTAGTTTTCTACATCACTACAGCAGTATTACAATTGACTTATTAAACGCAACAAAGTTCATCTTTCGTTTCAAACATATCATTCATCCATTATAATAATATAAAATTTAAAGAAATTTAACATAAAATTAAATTTTCATCACCACACGAAAATATGGAAGCACTTTGAACTCGAATGAAAAATTTTTTATAAACGGCAATTGAAAGCTCTTTATCGAAATATTAGGTAGTGCTTTCTGCTTATTTTTTATCATCCACACATCGAAAACATTACATATGTCCAAGTAAAATACATGACGTTCTGACTGACAAAGTAACTAGCTTGTTCACTTATGACTTATTGAGGAGAAAGTTGGGAGAGAGGAGTTGGTTTGGTCGGACGTCATCAATGAACGATCTCTTACAAATCTTTCAGATTTTTATAAAGAACTTTTATGGATATTTTCACATAGAAATGCTTTAGAAGATGTAAGCAATTTTCATTATTAAAGATGGTCTAAAGCGCTTGACTTACAACAAATAAAGCTACTTCTCAGATATTTTTGATTACTTGAGTTTTTTTCCGATCCTTAGCACACAAAGAGATGCTTAAATATACATGAGGAGCATGCTCTTTGTGTGTTAGTTAAAGATTTATCTTCGAAATTGCTTTAAATACTCAAGTAACCAAAATAATAGCAGAAATGAATAAAATACGAGGACAACAATACAACATCGACAACGAACATAGCAAAACAGGTAAATTTAATTTTTTAAAAAGAAATAAAGTAGAGAAAAGCTTTTGCGTAAAAATAAACACCTTCCAAATTTAAAGAATAAAAATTGTGACTTCTTAACATTCAACATAGTCTCATGTGAGTAAAGAGAAGTTTTTTTTTGGTTTGTTTGAAAAAGTTTCCAATTCATGTATACGATTTAGTTTATTTGTTATTTTGCCAATAGATTCTATTAAATATTTTTTCTTTCTCTCGTTCATAAAAAGACATAACATTTGAAATTTGTAAAAAAAATTTTGTATTTAAGCGATACTTGTAGTTTTTAGCAGGTAGATCACAGGGTAAAATATTTTTATGGTTTGAGTTATATGGAAAAATAGAAAGTATAGTTTTACATACAATGGAACATCCAGGGAGTCTTTTTTTTTATTTTTGATAGCTAAAACTTCTAACTTTAATGCAAATTTTATTTATTTTTATTATAAAATCTGAACCTTCATGAATAAAAAAATATTTTTTACAAAATAATCGCTACTGTAATATTCATAATCTGTCAATCATTTAAACAATAAGCACTGTTCTGGATTTCAATGTAAAATATTTATTCTCATCAGTTAACTTTTATACTTGTCTCAGCTTATCTCAACATAATGTAAAACTTCAAGCATATGACTGTTTATGAAGGTTAGAGAAAGAAAAAAGTTACGATTTTTTTTATGATTTCAAAACAAAAAATCAATTTCTAACACTCATTAAATTTTTTCTTATCAATCAATTTGATACTTACGCAAAATTCCAGATGAAATAGCCAGATTCAGTCCGATTCAGGAAAATAATTTTATTTTATTTTATTTTTTTAATGATTGAAATTTTTGGAGGCATTTTGCATGCAATTTTAATTAGATGATTTTTCAAAAAAGATTTTGATCGATTTTTAAGATTAAAAATATTTTTAATTAATTTTTTAGATTTTTAAATGTTTTTTGTTTTGATTTAATATATTTTATTGGATTGATTGATGAAGATAACCATTCATTCACAGGCGAAGCACAGCAGAGGAAAAATTGTGGAAAGAGAAAAGTAATTTAAACGTCAATACAATTAATTTTCATTAAGAGTAATTTTTTGTTGAATTAAAATAAATTAAGGATTAAAAAATTAAAAAAAATATCAATTTTTGGAAGAATTCTTTTTTGTTTTCCTTTAAAATAAATGTAAAATTTTATTTGTTCAAATAATAGGACAAAAAAATAAAAAAATAGAAGAAAAATTAAAACTTTCTAGTTTTTTAGTATTTTTTTCATTTTTAAATAATTTGGAGGATTTTAAATTAAAAACTTAAATTTTCAAAAAAAAATCTGTCTTTTTCAAAATACCTAAAAATTGGTATTTGATGATAAAAATTATAAAAAATTTGACCAAGAGCTCCATCCATGATCAATTTAGGTAAGGAATGTGAACTTTTTTAACTGAATAGAAAGTTAAGTTTTAGTAGTTAGAACTGGGTTAGAACTTTACTAAAGTTCTCATGATAATTCTGGAGAAAGTTGAGTAAGAAGTTATTCAGTTTCGTTCACTCAAAAATAATATTGGATACAAACTTAAACTAAAAAGCGAATAATTTTCCAATTTCAAGTTCAATTTCTTATTATTTTAGATTAATTTCAAATTTACTGAAATAAAATCAATTCCAATAACTTTTTTTAAAAAAATTTTTTTCTCAAGCATTTTGAAAATAATAATAAAATAGAATTTAGATAAAATTAATATACATACATTAATAAACAAAGGACACAAAGAGAAATGTAGAGAATTTTTTAAGAATAAGACAGAAAATAAAAGTTAAATTGAAATTTTCATTTCTTCTTGATTTTCCGTGCAAAAATATAATTTTTATTTTTCTTTTTTATGAAAGTAACTAAGCGAAAGCTGATTTGACAAAGAAGAAAAATGCTCTTTGGAGTGAAAGAAAAGTAAAAAAGATATTTTGTATCAGAAGAAAAAAATCAATGATTTTTTCTTTATATAAGAGCATTAAATTTTCATGGTGTTTTATTTTTCTCACTGTGATGAGACATAATAAATGAATGAGGGCATATATAACCGTATTACAGGAAGTTGAAGGCGACAATGTTGCATTGAAAACAGTGATTTTGAAGAAGGTATAAGATTGCTAATGTACCCTTTTCAATAACAAATTAGTGAAACCTTGAATTTTCTGTATCATTGCGGATATTATTAGCCTCAATTCTATTAAATCCAATTTTGTCTTAATTAACATTCTAAAAGTAAATTTAATATATTTGCAAGGTTGAGATTTCATCAAAAAATTAATTAAAAATTGTAAAATCTTAGTATCAAAATACAAACTATCTAAAGACTTTTTTACTCAAAATTAATAAAAGAAAATTTAAATTCAAAACAAGAAGATGCTTTAAAAATGCAAAGATAATTTCTGATTAAAAAAAGAAATAATATTTTAATACTTCCTGCAGAAAAACAAACTCAATGTAAGTTTAGTACTCTTTTATGCATGTAAATTGATAATTGTACACGCGTTCAAATTGATATTTAAACAAATAGATGAGAAGAATCTCCTTACATTACTAATAAAATTGACTAAATTCATAATTTAAAGGAATAATTAATAAAATATGTCGAGAGACATTAGTTATAAAAAAGAAAAATTTAAATAAAATCATAATTTCATAAACAGCAAAATGCAAGAAAAAGCGAATTGTTTCATTTCAAAATGTAAAAAGGTAAGTAAGAAAATTAATAAATTAAGTGCTTGAGAAAAATGCATTATCAAGAGAGATAGGTATATAGATATAATATATAATTTACATAAATGTTGAAAAATATTATGTTCAGGATTAAAAGTATTCGTTTTTGTAGAAGTATATGAACTTGTTTGAAGGTTGAATGATAAAATTGGAAAATTACAAACGATTTTTAATCAAATGATAAATAAAATGAGAATTAATGATAGTGGAATGGGGATAAAGGAACAGGATGTAAGGAAAAATATATTAATTTAAAAATTTACCAAGAAAAATAATGTAATGTAGAAACGCAAGGTTCTTGAAAATAAAAAACTACTTTCTAAACATCGGGGGCGTAGCCTGGGACAGATGGGTCCGGACCATCCTCAAAAAAAGTTAAAAAATTTTGATAAATATTTTTTTGGTTTAATTTTTTTTTGAAATGCTTTTGTAATTCAAATATTAAGAAGAATATATGGCTACGCTCCTGCTGAATATGACGATGTAAATGATGACAGAATCAAAATTCTGATTATATTTAAAGTTAACTTTCTTCTATTGATTATTATCGTTTTATATAAATCTAAATGTGTTGGTTGATAAAATCGAATGAACAAAAGTAAATAAAATTTATTTCTTGATGGAATAATGAAAGTTAATTTGAACTGGGTGTGGAATAATTTTCCATCAAACATAAAACGTAGAAAAATAAATAAATTTAAGAAAAAATTAACTTCTACATAGGTAAAATTGATTGTCCTTGCTACACTAAATCTCTTACTAAATATTATTGTCTTGTCAAAATTTATGAAGATATATTTCGGATTCGTAAGTTTTAAAAAAAGTTTCTTATGATTTCAATAATTCGTCACAAAACTTTCTTTATAGAATTAGAACAAAATTAAGTCAGATATAGAATGGAATTCAGAATGAGAAAACAATATCAATTGACCTTTGTTTGAAAAACTTTTTTAATATTTTCAAAAAAAAAATATTCGACTAACTAGGTGAAAAACTTAAAGTTAATATTCAACTAAAATTTAAGAGAAGAAATAAAATTAATGATATAAAAAAGTTATTTCCAAAAGTAGTTTTTTTTTGACTCATATAAAATAAATAAGTATAAGATGGAAAAGTTTTGAAAGAAGGATAAAAAAAAAGTAAATTAATTATCATACCTGACCACCTTCGCCTTCAACGCTTTGCAATTCACGCCATTCTTCAATAGTTTGAGCCAAATCAATTTGACATAGTGGAACCTTTACTTCACCAATTTGGTCGTGTTTTGAGAACCGATCGAAATCAAAGATGGCAAACACCAGAGTTTTATTCATAGCCTCAGCATACGGCAAATTCTAAAAAAAACAATATTTTAGATTAGATTTTTATGCCTTAAAACTTTCTATTCTTTGTTAATATTTCACCTTGAACACAAATGTTTCATTAAATTCTGGATTGAGAGTCTTTCGATGGACTTTTGTTTCAAACTTCTTCTTCTTATCAGGAAGTAAATAAACCTTAACGTAAGGATCTGATGTTCCACCCATATCAAGTGCAGGCAATTCTTCGGCTTTAATAACACTAACAGCCAAACTGTTTGAGTTAAAATCATATTCCAGCTACAAAAATAAGTGACAGCATTTAATTTTATTAGTAAATAACTTCGGAGGTCGTTCACTTCACCCCTCTGAACATCATAAGTGAACGACTCCTATAAATATTTTAATCGACCACTCACTTTATATTGCAATTTTCCGAGTTTCTGTTCACTTTGCTTGCTGCCTTCATCCTCTTGCTCTTCAGCATTATCAGTCAATTCTTCCATGTCAGGTTGGACCTGTGTGTGTGTTTGAGTATTTTGTGTTCAAAAATGTTTTGGAGAAGAGAAAAGATTAGAATTAGATTTTTACATAAAATAATTTTGAACTATTTTTTATGACATATGGAAAAGCGATTAAAATTGTTCAAAAATGATAGTTGAGAAATGATATAAATGACCAAAAATATTCATGTCTCTACACACGATTTACACGTATTTGGAATTGTTTGGCACAATAATAATATTTAACACAATATTAAGTTAATTTACATCTACACAGAGATAGATTAAGGGAAAGAAAATAACTTATTTAATCTCATATATATATTTGGTAAGTTATTGCTTTATGTACTTTTTGTTATGTAATGTGTGATCATGGAAAGTAATGAAACATATAAGTATTGCTGAAGGTGAATGATTAAACTCAAACTTATTCGTCTTATTTACACTTCAGTAGTGCACTAAATCGAACACGTGATCTTTTAGGGAAAAATTCTTGACCTACAATTTTTGTTGGTAAACTTCTTAAAAATTATTCTTTCAAACTTTAGTTTCCTAAGCTTATTTTTGGTCAAAGCTGTTCAGAACAAAAGCATTTAAGTTTTTGCATAAACAATTTCAGCATACAACATAAATAAATTTTTAATGCACATTTCAAAAGTAGCATTAAAATTAACGAAAAACATATTATATTAGCAGATTATTAATGCATTCTTAAATATATGACCATAGGTTTTCTTTCACGAATTTTACTTTTCATTTTTTCAAATAAAATATTATTCTTGAGTTTTTATCGACACATGTTGATTCTTGATGACGACTTTTATCAATTGTAAATAAAAAGATATGCTAAAGCTTTCACTTTCTCATCTTACATTTCCTTTCGATTTTTCATATTGATAATAAAAATCTTTTCTGTTGTTAAGGCTCGTATGAATAAAATATTTTATACTTTTCAGCAAATGCGTGCTAAAAAATAACATTTTACTGTATCCTCTTGTTGTCCGGAATTCAATCGATTTCTTCCTACTAATGTATATTTCTAAGTACGCTAATGGATGTACTGGTGCACTAATCTTCGAAAAATCTTTTACATAGGTGCACAAGGGTTCTGACTAATTGTCTTGTGTGGAAATATTTTCGGGCTAAATCTTTTGTTCTAATTGTAAAATTTTAAATATTTTTTGATGTTTGTGTATGTATTTACATAAGAAGATACGAAAAACTCAAGAAAATTGCACTAAAGAATAAATCTAATGAAGACAAAAATCTATGGAAAATTTCTGTATACAAATTCGTAATAATAAAAATGATAAATTTATGCAATAAAAAAAACAAAAATAAATTAATAAATTAATTTTGTTTTTGCTAAAAATGACGACAATAATGTTATTTTAATCTCGTTAGGGTAAATATAAAGTTCTAGACTGTCTTAATATATTATTTATCTTTTGCTATGTTATAAAATATTCTAACTTTTAATATGAGTTTAATTTTGTCAGATGACAGTCTAAAACATTGCAGAAACTAATCACTTTTTTAAATGACGTGATAAAAATAGCTATTGATGTTAAAAAAAATTGAGAGGAGCATGATTAAAATGGGAAAAAAGGAAGTATATGCAATATGATATTTATGTCAATGAAAATGCGCATCACCTGCATACAATATGTTCATTTATAAATACTTGAAAGTGTAGAATTAGAATGCTAGATTATTATCTAGAGAATTAGAGCCAAGAATGTCCTCAGTTTTAGCATAAACTTGTAGCATCAAATTGAATATACACAATATACACAGTCAATCAATCAATAAAGAAAGATAGAAAATGTTTTCAGGCTCAATAGAATAATAACAAAAAAAAAGAAGTCATGTACAAAAGAATTGAAAATTAAGTAGGTTAATTAGATTAGATTGTACGTGAAATTACTCAAAAATAGAAAATTTAAAACAGAAAAGTTGTATTCTTTTTGTAGACAGAAAAGATAAAAAAAGATAACAAAAAAAGAAATTTACACACACAACATTCAATTAAGTACATAATCATTATACGATTAACTTTATATATAGATCATTATTTTCATATATATCGAACAGCCAAACATTCATGGACATGATTATATTAACCTTTTCTTTATAAGCAGATCCAAGTAACTGTACCGATTTCAAATCAACGCCTTTCATTCCCTTCTTTCCATCTTTAGAGCGTCGTTTGCGGAAGCATCGTCGAATGCAAAATCCACAAATACCAAGGATAATAAGTGCGATGAGAATAAAGATTGCTACGACTCCCCATGGTGGTATGCCAGTCTTATCGCCTATAACGTTTGCTGCATTCATCCCAATATCTACACTCTTAGATACAATCGATTTCGTCGGTTCTACAGTAGACTCATCCTCTTCATTGATAAAATGGAAATAATTATTTACAAAAAATTCATTTTTCCTTTTAATAATTTTATTCTTGCTTACCTTCTAACTCTGTGGTGGTCGATGGTGTTGTAATTCTAACTTTGTGCAGATGTTTTCCAAAAATGTGTGTACCAAGCGTCGTTGACTTTTGCTCTTCATCAATGTACTCATCTTCTTCAGCTTGCGTGCCAGCCTGACGCTTCACTAATACTCTGTCTAAGCCTGGAGCCATTTTTTTCACACTACATCAGAACAATGGTACACAGAAGAAAAAAAAAACAATAAAACTAAAATTAATCACAATCATTAAACAAGCCACACAATCGCTGGTATTATGTATGTGACATAGATCGATAATATTTAATTTTTATTGTTTTTGCACTTTCATTCATTTCACTATTTTGTCAACATTTATATTACTGTATTGTGGATAAATGAAAATCCAGCCGATTTATTTTCATTCTCATTCATTGCGTTTTCCTTTTTTTTGTTGCTGTTTTACTTTATGTTCAAATTAATAAATGCGAAAAGCTCGTAGTGAATAATATGAAGATTGTGAAATTGGCATTGATGCTTTGTTTTATTCCTAGCGTTAAATTGTTAATGTAGTCAATTAGTGTAGGCAGGATGGTTTTTGAGAGGGGGTTTTCAGATCATGACCTTTTTTGGAAATCTCATATGGATGTATCACCTTTTTGTTCTAAACTAGTATTGGTTTTTCAAAAAAAGGGGGGGGGGGGGGTTGACCCTCTGAGTGGATACGCCCCTGAATGTAGGCGACAACACTAGATCTTAATCACGAAAAATTATATGGCTTCCTAAAATAATAACTCAGTAACTTAAATGGATCACAAAATTATTTAATAAGTAAATTAAGGATCAATTTCAAGTGTTAATGCCTTTAACATACGTATAAACATACATCTTTAAAATCATACGTGACTTGCATGCAGGATCTTTTTATTTCCTTTTTGAAAAGCTTAAAATATTGAATTGCGTCCAAATCAGTTTGGATTTATGACAAGACTTGAAGTTGAAAGTTAAAATTTACAGATAATTCATTTTTTAGTTTAGTTCACTCCCTAACAAAAGAGCAGCTTATTTTTCAGCATTAAAAATTATGGTTGGTTATCACATACTTGTAATAAAGAAGTCAATACAAAAGAATTCTTAGATAATGTCCATTAAAATAATTTCCACTGAGAACTTCTTTCTGCCAATACTAAATTTTTATCGCGTTGGTTGTGAACAATTTTTTGGCTGTGTGTGTTCCAGTTTTCTAAATCTTGGCTACACTCTGAGTCTCAAATGAACACTTAAAAATCAGATATGATTCACAAGAGTTGCCAATTTATTCACAATGATTGTATTGAAGAGAGTCGTTGGGGTTTGTTCACATTTTTTCATTCACAGAGTTCAGCATCACCTTAATCTTAATTTTTCACTTCATTTTTCGAGATATTTAAGAATTTAAATTTGAATGCGTATGACTATAATCCAAAGATTATCAAGGAATTGTCACTTTTTCTCAATGAAAAGCTTTCTTCTTCGATTTTTTCACATACAGAAAAAAAACGGAATGAAAAAATTTTATTGATCCGAAAGGAAAATTTTTTTGTTCTGCTTTCAAGAACACTTTATAGTTCATATACACAATATTATCCATTTCCATAATTGATTGTTTTGACAAATCTTTCACTAAGACAATTTATGTAATTCACATCTGAATGCTCACCTATAAATTTCACTTTAAATAATTTCCCGTATTTCTAATAAAATATTTTTAACTAAGCTTTTAAATCTTAGGGAAAAATTACTGAAAGAAAATTTTTTTCTCTATTTTTCTCTGTGCTAAGGAAAAAGGAAAAATGGATTCCCTTTAGATTTTTTCTTGCACTGGTTGGAGTTGGAAATTTTGAATTTTTTATTGTACTTGAACTATTTTCACAATATATTCGTGCACATTCTGGATTCTCCTTATATGTACACCAATTAACACATTAATTTAACTCCAATTGTCGTTGATTAATCCAATAATCTAAATTAAAAATCTTTACTCGTCCTTTTCACTCCGACGATCGTTGCGAATTTCCGAATTTTTCACTACTGGACGGAGGAAAAATTTTCTTGAATGGAAATGAAAAAAGAACGGCAGACACGAGAAACATAGAGAAAAAGTTTTGTATGTAGGGAAAATCGATAGCAATGACGATGAACGAAGAGAATAAAGTTCATGCGCTTTTCAAAAGCTCTTTGATGCGCAAGGCTTCGATATGGATGGAATGAATGCGAACGGAAAGTATACGCAGTGTTGATAAATGTGCGTGCATCTACATCAGCTTTTTGTACTACAATATTGTATAGTGGAAAGTAAATAGAGAATCAAAATGCTTGCCACGTTACTGACATTTCAGGGTTTTGTTTCCGTTAGAGTCACGTGACTGTTCTTGTAAATAATTATTCCGTTAAAAGAAAAGGAATTGATTATTACAAATGACACTATCTGGAAATGTGCACAATTTGATATTTGTTTTTGACTGATTTCGAAGAAGACCTGAATGACGTCATAATAACTTTTCATCGCAGCTCAAATATCCAATAGTAACTGAAATGAGGATGTAAAAAATAAACGAAATGCGTAGGCAATAATGGGATACAAAGAAGGCAAAAATTATTATAAATTTATTTGTATTTGGAACAGCTTAAAGCATGTAGAACGTGTTAGAATGAGATTATCACAGATTCAAATTATATTTAAGAGCAGACATTTCGGTTTTGTTTAGCGGCTTTAAGCCAAATCCACCAGGCATAATGTCCATCTCGAGATCCTTGTGCTTCTTCACCATCATCAGTTGCTCATCTCTAAATTTGTCAATTTCCTTATCAATCTTCTTTTGCTCTGTGAAAAGCAAAAAAGATTTTTAATGAAATTATTTGGATCTTAATTATTAATATAGATATTTGTATACCTTCCAATAATACATCAATTGCTTTTGATCGTTCCATTTCAATTAAAATAGAGCCAACTGTCATCCACACATTAATCTCTTCAGATTTCTTCAGTTCTCTCAAAGCTTCTCGATTACCTTGCCGCTTTTTGTCATATTCAACAATCAGTTGCTTATTTTGGAGTATCTTATCTGCAACTCTTTCATTTTCCAGAATGATCTCGTAAACTTTGGTATTGACTGCCATCTGGAAATACAGAAGAGCAGAAGAGATTATGAAAGCTCACGTCTAAGCATTTGTTCGTGTTTCTTGTCTTTTAAATGCTGTTTTAAAATTTCTTTTCGTGTCGGAGCAGGAGGTTGTGGCTTAAAATGGACAGCACGAACATCGTGAGCTTTAAAATGTGTAATTTTGGGGTCGTTTTGTTTTATTCCAAGACCAGCTCGTCCTTTTCTTAGCACTGTCTTAATTGGGTACATTTTACCATCCTTTTTTGGACCCAACGCAGAATTTCCATCCCATCCAATAGTTTTCATCATTTTGAAGCCTTTATTTGAGTTAGCAATTCCAAATGACTTTACACTTGCGTTTGTATTGTATTTACAGCTAAATAAATGAACTGTAGAAGACTGGTGTGATTTTGATGTTGACTTTTTAATTTCGATCTTACAATCAGGACAAAAAAGAATTCCATCCTGCTGTTCCTCAATTTCTTCATCGGTTGATTCCGTGTTTTCATGCTGGTTATAATATTCTTCTATAATATTCAGTATTTCATTATGATTATTCTTTTTAGCTAATGATTTGGCAGTATTTCCAGTCCGATCTCTAAAATCCAAGCTAGCATTGTAATTTATCAGTAGAGAACGAAAACTATCAGCTGAGCCTTCACAAGCTGATATCATTAATGCTGTCCATCCAAAATTGTCAACTGCATTTATGTCTACATTACTTGATCTGTTAATCAAATCGTCTATGGCTTCTGGATCATTGTTTAAAGCCAAACGAAACAACTTCTCCTTGCAAAACGGAACTTTCTTAATTTTTTCTTTTCTTAATTTATGAGTTGACTGAGGCTTTTCAACTTTAATTGCATCATAATTTGAGCTTGACGGCATATTTAAAACCTCTTGGTAGAATTCACTAGATTGTACTTCCTCAATTTGATGTTTTATTTCTTCAGATTTCGCAATTTTATGATTTTCAGTTCCACTAGATTTTATAAATATTTTTGGCTTAAAATGGACAGATGCTAATGCTCTCCAATTTGGATGTAAGTGCTGTCCAAAATTGTCACTTGTTTCACTATTTTCCTCCATTAAACTCTCTTTTATTGCTTTAAAAATTAATTAAATAAATTTATTCAGACTTACTTTCGTTTATAAACAAAACAGAACTGGAAAAAATTGCGGCAAATCAATTCAAATATTTTTGAGCCGTTACAACTTTGCCATGCTGATTGAGAAACTTATAAGTAGGTAGGGGGATTAAAACTTAAGTTCTCGAGTTTGTCACAAAAACAAAATAACTAATTGAATCATTCCAGATTGAAAATTGTAGATTTCTTGTAGTGATAAACAAGACATAAATAACTAGATAGATACGACGCAACAATAAGTTTTATATCAAAGAGAAGAAAGCACGTACATTTCAAAAATATTAAGTGCTATGTTGAAATTTAATAAATTTCTTGTTTTACTTGTGATTTGTTTTTGGTCAATTGATTCACTTCCAGTAAAAGAGTCAACGACTCTGAAAGATCCAAATGCAAATAAAAATGAAGAAGAAAATCCATCACAGAATTTAGAGAATATTATAGGTGATTAATTTTATGACACATCTCACTTTTTTCATCATCACTAATATGTTTTTATATTTTTTTCTTCTCCAGAATATGAAAGATACTTAAAAGAAGTCGTTTCTTTATTGGAATCAGACACTGAATTCAGAAAAAAGCTAGATAATGCAAATGAAGCTGACATAAGGAGTGGAAAAATTGCACAGGAATTAGAACTAGTTGATCATAATGTGCGAACAAAACTTGATGAGTTAAAGCGTAGTGAACTGGAGAGATTACGTGGCCTTGCAATGCAAATGTATGAGAGAACCAATGAAATTGACAGAAGGCATTTGAAAATAGCTGAGCATCTTGACCATGATAATCAACATACTTTTGAAATTGAGGACTTACGAAAGTTGATCGTTAAAACGGGCGAGGACTTAGCAGAAGCTGATAGAAGACGTCGCGAAGAGTTCAAGGAATATGAATTACAGAAAGAATTTGAGAAGCAAGAAAAGTTGAGAGAAATGGATGAGGATCATCGTAAGAAGTTTGAGGAAGACATTAAGCAAATGACCGAAAAGCATAATAAACATCAAAAAGTTCACCATCCAGGCTCGAAAGATCAGCTTGAGGAAGTATGGGAAAAGCAGGACCATATGAGTCCTGAAGATTTTGATCCCAAAAAGTTCTTTATGATGCACGATGTTGATGGAAATGGTTTTTGGGATGAGCAAGAGGTCAAGGCACTTTTTAAGACGGAACTAGATAAGGTTTATCAGCAAGGATTACCAGAAGATGATATGCGTGAAAGAGCTGAAGAAATGGAAAGAATGCGCGAACATGTTTTCAAAGAAGCCGACACCGATCGTGACCATCTAATTAGTTTTAATGAATTTATTGAACAAACACGGAGGCGTGAGTTCCAACAAGACCAAGGTAAATTTTATTGCATTTTTAACGACATGTTGACATTGTTTGTACAATATGGCTATAATTGAGTGTATTTCGAGTTTAACGAGCATATAATTGAATCCATGAATGAAAAAAAATATTACGTAGATAATCACAGTTATTTAAACATACAGTGATTTTATGACTAATGTTTTCAACTTAAAATAATTTTAAATGTGTTTACATGAATATTGTGAAATCCCACCGTATTTTGAAAACAATAATGACGTATGACTTTTTTTAGGATGGGATACTGTTGATCAGCAACCCCAATTCTCACACGATGAATATTTGGAATTCGAAAGAAGAAGGCAGGAAGAGATTCAAAGATTAATTGCTGAAGGACGATTGCCACCACATCCTCAAATGCCTTACGCGTATGATCCAAACATGGCTGGTGTAAGTTTTTGAGCTTATTTGTTTGAGTTAGATAGTTTCTATTAAAAAATTTCTTCTTTAGGGTCAATATCAAGTCCCACATCCAAATGCTGTCCCTCAATATCACCCGAATGTAGTTCCTGCAAATCAATACCACCCTAACGCTGTACCACAAAATCAATATCATCCTAATGCTGTGCCACAAAATCAACCACCACAGCAACAACAGCAACCTAATAATCATGGCCAAAATATTCAGTCTCAACATCAACAACAAATGCATCAACAATATGCTGCACAGCAAGCCCAACAAGCTCAACATAATCAGAATATGGGACAAAACGCACAACAGCAACCACCTGTTCAAAATCAGCCAAACATAGTACAGCAACCCGTTCAAAGCCAACCAAAACCATCGTCCGAGAAACAACCTTCAAATGCTCATCCTGAAACTAATGAAATTCCACATAAACAATAATTCTTTGACAGTCTGACTTAAATCTTCCTTTTTGAACTTTTAGAGAAATTACAATTTACATTTTGTACTTCAAACATTTCAAGCATTTCTGCAAACGACTATGGAAATTTTCTTTATTTTCATGCATGCATTTTTTTAAAAAATGGGAAGAATGTGTTGAAAACTGACTAAAATTGATTGTGAAAAAGTTATAAAAACAAGAATAATAAAATATAAAATTGTTGATGGACGAAGACTTCATGGTGCTATTTCATTTCCTTTATCTGTAGGTTTTATCTTAAATCTTCAAGTGGATAATTATATTGGCCGTATGAAGGAGGATATTTAAGAATTACAAACGACAAACAATTGTTCCCGAAAATTTTATTTTCAAACCACTCACTCACTACGATTCTTACGTCTATTTTCATTCATTCATTTACATCTATATTCTTTAAATTTGTTTTTGTCATATCAGCAGGTAATTTATTCCTTTGTGAAGAAAAGTCACGTAGCGAAAAATTTTTAATAATGAAAGACTTTTCTTTGAGGAAATTTTCATCTTGCCATGTGAATACCACCGTCACTATCATCATCATTTTCATTTTCTTCATCGTACTCTGCTACTTGATTTACATAGCTACAGCTGTTCATCGTGTCTCTTTCTAATATTTCATTAATTTCTCGCAAAAGTTCCTCGTGTCTTTTTGCAGAACATAAAGCAGTATCAATTTGTATGATCTCGTCTAATTTATCAATATACATAACATATTGTAAATGCTTTCTGTTGTAATGAATTATATTTGTAAATCGATATCCCCACAGTATTTCCGTTGAGAGGTAACTTGTTCGTGCTTGGCACATCTGACCAGTATGTCGTGAGATACCCGTCATTGAAGCAACTAATTCAAATCTAAATGATCGAGAGAAAAAATTAATACATTTCTATTCTAGTTTAGTTTTAAAAAGAATTAGGAACAAGACCTTCTTTCGAGTAAATCTTTCGCACTCATATCATAAAATGGTGATTGCTCGTCAATAAAGTGACAAATTGTCTGCGGCCAGATGAGAAAAACTCGTCCATTATTTTCCAATTCTATTCTTTTTTGACCCTTTCCTATTCGTTCACCTTCGGGTGTTATTTGTTCTTCAAATAAGTAAGCTCTTATTTTTGTATCAATGGAATGAGATTGATTAAAGTCAGCGACACGAAATAGTAAACAAAGTTTTCCGTCTCGTTGACATATTACTGCTTTTTTACTGAATTTAAAATCTGCGTATTTCGGAGGTCGTACAATTTTTACATAGAATATGCCTACAACTGCAGCATCAATGACTAATCCTATGATTAATTGAACAATTAATACAAAAATAGCTTCAGGACATTGCTCAGTTGGATACCTTCACGACATAAATATGAAAATATTATTGTTTTAAAGATTATTCTATCAAAAATAAATTTAGGTATTAATAGCACTAACCAAGTTCCATAGCCTGTGGAAACCTGACTTTCAACACTGAATAAGAAAAATCCACCAAATGATTTTGCTTCAACAATGCAAGGAATGTGTCCATGTGGGACTCTTTTACCGTTATCGTCAAACTCGAGATCGCCGTTTGCCCACGCTATTATCCAATAAATTAGAGCAAAAGAAAGCCATGATCCGAAAAACGCAAAAGCAAAAAATAATAGCACATAACGCCACTGAGTCTCTACGAGTGTATGAACGAGATCTTTGATAAATCTATATGATTTTTCCGGAAGATTTTTTGCATGTACATTACGGTCTCCGGCTTTATTGACAACTCGAGCAGGTTTAATTGCTCTAATACCATGAAATTGTGGATCTCTTCTATTTCTCAAACTCATCATACTAGGTTCCTTTTTCATTACAATCGGTAGCTGAAAATCTATAGATGAGATTTCAGATTTACTTCGTTATCAGTCCTACACATATAGATTAAACTTGATTACCCTTAAGCTCATGATTCACTTTTCCATTCAATTTATCCATTTCATCGTCCGATGATGATGATGGCATTAAAATTGGTGACCATTTGTCTCCTGTCACAGTTTCTTCAAGAATTTTTATTTCAGATGTCGGGATCATTTTTCGGTAAGGACTTGTTGACAGCGGCTCAAGAAGAAAGTTGTCTATTCCAATAGATCTTTGCGCGATTTCATCACAACGATTAACTTTTATTATAGGTAGTGATACAATTTGCGGAAAAGATTTTTTTGGCATTTTGTTTTAAAATGTCCGTTCCTTACTAATCGAGATTACTTTATATCTTTATTAATTTCATTAATTTTGACACGAACAAATAAGTATTCTCTTATTATATGAGTTTATTCAACCGATATTTATTATTTTTAGTTTGCAAAACAGATGACCAGACATGAAATGCCACAATTTGACCGATATTTTTATTAAACTTTCTTTCTCTCCGAGAGTACAGAGTAAACAGACTTCCAGCAAATTGCTAACGACAAAAAGTAATTTTTTATATTAGAATATTTACTATTTAAGCGTACGACATCTAAGCTATGTCTAAATGTGACTGATTACTTGGAATATTTCTCTCACACATTTTTATTATCACGAAATGAGAATACCAAAACAAAACTTAAATCGTGGTGATGATGATAATACTATGGAAAGGCTCTAGCCGAAGTAAATATTATGAAAAAAAAAATTGTTATCAATAATAATTATGTGTGAATAAAAATTGCACTTGTTCTGTTTCTGTTCCCAATGGGTCGTTTGTTTATTACGTTTGTATTTTAAGAAGGAGGGGAGGGGGGGGAGTATGGATTTGTGACACTACGAACATAATAAATTTTTCTTAGTAAAAATTCTTATTTTTTGACAAGGGGGTAAAGGTGTCATTTTTTGCGTTACGTAGCAAGTGAATAACCCTTAAAGTGTATGTAATTTTTTTTTTCAAATTCAGATACATACAGAGATATTGAATAAGATGAATCATGTTACAATACAGTTTATTCGCTGAACTGTCGATTGAAGTTTATTTCTTACGTTACACTGTCGAGAAGGAAATATTTTTTTAAACAAAACATAGACAATCTTTTAAAAAAATGTCAAATCTAATAAATGATTTACAATTTCTCGTATTCAAATGAGGTAAATGGACGAGAGTGTATAAAGTAGTTTAAGCAGAATTTAAATAGGCCAAAAATATATAAATTAATGATGAAGAAAGCTTTAGGTTGCAATTAGATACACTCAATCAGGTGATTCCTCATTTTCATGCCAAAAGATCTCATCAGTGCCCCAGTATGAAGATTTGACAAGATAAATTTTCATCATAAGCATACAAATGAAATAATATATTTTGTTTTTACAAGACACACTTCATACTTCCGGACATCTCAAAATAAAAGCGTGTAAAAATTGAGAACATTCTCATTGTTTTAAATTGAAGGCAATCAAGATGTTTATAATGATTTATTTTTGGGCTTAAAAAATATATATTATGATATATTACCAAGAAAATAAGATATTTTGTTTTACTTCATGTCAGTTCCTTATTCGTACGATGGGATATTTCATGAATCATTATTACTTGAAATATTTTTATGAAGCAAATGATGAAATTGTTTCAAAAACAATTCTTGGTACCAATACGCAGTTAATCCAAATGAAAATAATCTTTTATTTCGAATGATTGTAAAATTTTCACATGAGCAATTGTGGAAATTATAAATCTATAGTCATGAGTGCAAAACTGAAAAAAAATACGTTTCCCTGCTGTGAGCGAGAAAATAATTAAAAATGAATTAGCCCATGAGGATGAGAAGAATTGCGTTTTTTCGTTCAAAAATATTGATTCCATCCGTTCCTGTGATATTCATTTCACTTCATAATATGAATAAAAATTTGCATTTCAAAGGATCTTTAAAGATTAAATGGACTTTTTTTTCAAAAAAAAAATAATAATTTACTGTAAAGTTGTTATCACCTGCAAAACGTCCACTAAAAAACAAAAATTCATGAACTTCCTCCTACGAAAATGGAAACCAAACAGAAAATTTAAAAGAATCATCTTCATGATGTTATGATTTACTCAAATCCTGGAATTATTGTTTTGTAAATATTCGCTTGAAATTTTTCCAATAAACATTTCACAGATTTTCAAAAGAATTTTTTTTTTCATCAAAAAAGTAAAACTTAAATGAATTATAACTTTATTGCCATTTTTTGTTATAATCTAAATTAAATTTATAAAACTAAGAAGAATATTTTTCAAATACAATTCCATACGCTATTTATGCAAATCCACAGAAAGATGAAGTACTTTTTGATGTATGAAAATCGGAATTTTATTGAGACAATTAGATGCACCATTTTGTCTGATATACAAACATATGATAGACATTAATATAAAATAATGTGATTTGTTACACATTATTTTTGCCACACAGTTTCGAATGTCGTCAGAGTGAGACTTGCTCTTGTTTTTACTCACTTTTTATAAGATAGAAATAAATAAGTGGAAAGGCTTTAAAAAAATTGCATCTATATTCATATTTACGACTACGTAGAGAGACGAGCTGTATAACATGTGAAGGAGAATATACATGTGATGATGAAAAAGAAGAAACAATTTTTTTTTCTTTTAAAAATAGCCCACCTTTATTTAAATTATAATTCCTTTATGTATGTAAATCGTCATACACTCACTGGTCAGTGAATTGTAAATTTCCTTCGCTGAAAATGTAATTGTGAAAACAATTAAATTGCACATCAAAATTATAATCACATGTAGGAGTAGAAGCAGATGAAAATGACCGGCTAGCTAGTCGTCATTATTCAAATAATACAAAATTTCAAAATATGAGGAAAAACATTTTTCTCCATCCAATAATATCCAAACAAACATTGTACACTTTGCGGAATCATCTGCTGACTCATGTGTTTACATTTTAAATCCACTTCCCTACTCGATTTATGCTATAGCTTTGTTAGCCTTCAATAAGAATGGAATACAATAAGATGATTTTATTTTTGACTTTGATGTCAGCAAATGCTTGATGCTACCCAACAAATTTTATGTTGAGATTTTATTTAATCAATTTAGATTTGTATGTTGTGATCTCACGCGTTCAAATTCTCATAATAAGGAGTTGCTTCATAAGACATCCGATAACAACAAATTTAAAAAAAACTTTTTTGAGTGAAAAAAAGAAGAAAGAAGTAAAAATATAAATCTAAAATTAGAACTGACTGTCCATTTTCAATTCAAAACCGTGTGTACCGATTCTCAATATTTTCTTTTCTTCCTTTAAACATCAAATGAAGAGAAACAAAAATAATATCATCAGTATATAAGCTGGGAAATAATATGTATGTGTATGCAAAGAATAAGACTTTTGGTTTTTTTGGCAAGCATTTCCCTTACGTTTCAAAACCCCAATAATTGAATTGTGATGACAAGAAAAAACTATATTTCTTCATAAGCATCACACTTAGTTTACTTCTTTGTATGCAACACCGTTACGAAATAGAATTAGAGTTCCTCTTGATGTTCTTAATTATTCATTTATTAATTTAATGGAAATCACCTGCGAGATTGCGATGCAATATTTGATGAAAAATTTACACGATGATAACATTTTTTATTTTACTCATTTTCACGTAGGATGTTTACTTTCCTCTTTTACTTTTCAGTTTACAATTTAGGTTAATGTTTTCTTAATATATACATTAACTTTCGAAATATATTCATGCATTTTTTATCATATTTTTCATGCCAATCTATATAAGATGTCTATGAACTGTCTTCACTCTCAGAAATGTCTTTTGGCATCATACAGTTGACGCAACTTAGACATTAAACTGAAAGACGGAGAAAAATTAATAAAATTAAAATTCAATTGATTTTATTTAAATTAAAATTGTAATTAGGTTTTAATTTAATTCTTTGAAACTGTGCAAATGAGTCGCAATAAAATGATCAAAATGCGATAAAATAGCACATTTACAAATTTTATAGTTCCACTCGACAACACTTAAAGTGACTTAAATTATCCAATTTCTCAATAAAATTGTTATGACTTTTAATATTTATTTAGGCTTTCCCTGTCTCGGGAATTTTCGTGTCCGAGATCAAAAATTGAACTCAATTATTCCGTAGTTTTTTTTTAAATTTAATGGCAAATTATTTATTATGAAATTACTGAAAAACCTGAGTTTTTTTGATAACATGCTAGGTATTTAGTGTGAATTTTGGTCGGGGAAAATTCGAGAAAGCCTAAACTGATTTGAAATGTTTATATTTGCTCTCCTATATACTAAGACCGCACGTGCATTTGAACTCATAATAATTAGTGTGTGATATTTTATTAGAACATTTGATATTAAAATTGACAAAAATATAAAAGTGATTGTAATTTGCACTTTTCTTTCTCTTCGTCGTGAATTTTTAATTTTTCTCAATGCACACATGTACATATCTATGAAAAAAGTCTTCTGAAAAGAAGAAAAGTTGCTATTTGTATTCGCACATTTGACCTGTGTATGTAGTTTCTTTCAAAAAATATAAAAATACAGATGAAAATTTCTGTTCATAATCACTATTTAAACCAGAGTCGGAGGTAGCTAAGTTATAAGATATTTTCCTTGAATTTCATTTTCCTATGTCCAAACCATACATTTTACGAATACTTATAAATGAAAAGAAATGAAGAAAAAAAAGTTTCACCCGAAGATTTTCATTTGAAAGCAGTTGGAAAACTCATTTTCATTTTAACCGAGATTATTAAACGATCACGAGCTATTTTTTCGCGTAAAAAGTGTAAGCATTTTTTAAAAACTAATAGCTACACACAGTGCACAAAAGTAATAGTGAAAAAATAGTTTTTACCTAAAAAAATAAAATAAAATTCATGAAAAGACAAAAAATTAAAGAATTTTTTAAATGAAGATCTATGATGCTGGCAATTAGTGTACTGATTGATAGTCGTTTTTATGCAAATTAAATGAAAATTAATAGAGTGCAAAAGAAGAAAAGAGAAAATAAAAAAATGTTCGTTTTTCTTCCTCAACTTGTTAAAGAAAAAAAAGTGTGAAGGAGTAAAAATTTCTGTCTTTTGAAATATAAAAGAAATTTATTTTTTGAGAATACAAGAAAAAATAAGAAGTTTAAAAAAATCTTTATAATTCTTGGAAAATAAAAAATGTGTAAAGTATGACATACGAATATGAATAATTTCGAAAAATAAAAATGACACAAATGTGAAGGAAGACAGTAGCAAGAAAATTTTAAATAAATAAAATTTATGAGAAAACTTGCCGCATGATTTTTTAAGTATTTTTATAGCATTCAGTTGCATATCTTTTTGCTTACTTAGCAAAATGGTGTCATAAAATGTGTTCAAAGTAATACAAAAGATGAGGAAAAGGGAAGAAAAATCTTGTTAACAGACAACGCAAATTTGTAAAAGGAATGTATTATTAGTGCGACAGGAACAATAAAAAAATAAATATATAAAGGCAACATTTTCATGAAACTCAATTAAAGAAGATAATTATATAGTGCAAAGTGATTTATTGTATTGTATCATCAATGGACTGTTGACAGTACATTACTATACTTGTGACTTGTAATGATTGTGAACTGAAAGCAAACGAAATACGAAAATTGTAATAATAAGAATCATTTGTTTAAAATAAATAAAAAAGTGAAATCAAGAGAACATTTGTCTGATATTTATTAAACATCATCGTCATCAGACTGAATGATCGTGCACACAAAAGGAATTGCAACTAAAAATAATCTTTAAAACTAGTAATGAAGCAGATCACGCTTCATGGGTATATTCACACCGTTTCAAATTTTTTCATTCATGGCTTATTATTATGTTACAGATAAGATAAGATAATAACCAGTATTCATCCACAGCCTCTAATTAAGATCCAGTAATCATCCACAGCCTCTAATTTAGATCCAGTAATCATCCACAGCCTCTATATAAGATCCAGTAATCATCCACAGCCTCTATATAAGATCCAGTAATCATCCACAGCCTCTATATAAGATCCAGTAATCATCCACAGCCTCTATATAAGATCCAGTAATCATCCACAGCCTCTATATAAGATCCAGTATTCATCCACAGCCTCTATATAAGATCCAGTAATCATCCACAGCCTCTATATAAGATCCAGTAATCATCCACAGCCTCTATATAAGATCCAGTAATCATCCACAGCCTCTATATAAGATCCAGTAATCATCCACAGCCTCTATATAAGATCCAGTAATCATCCACAGCCTCTATATAAGACCCAGTAATCATCCACAGCCTCTATATAAGATCCAGTAATCATCCACAGCCTCTATATAAGATCCAGTAATCATCCACAGCCTCTATATAAGATCCAGTAATCATCCACAGCCTCTATATAAGATCCAGTATTCATCCACAGCCTCTATATAAGATCCAGTAATCAACCACAGCCTCTATATAAGATCCAGTAATCATCCACAGCCTCTATATAAGATCCAGTAATCATCCACAGCCTCTATATAAGATCCAGTAATCATCCACAGCCTCTATATAAGATCCAGTAATCATCCACAGCCTCTATATAAGATCCAGTAATCATCCACAGCCTCTATATAAGATCCAGTAATCATCCACAGCCTCTATATAAGATCCAGTAATCATCCACAGCCTCTATATAAGATCCAGTAATCATCCACAGCCTCTATATAAGATCCAGTAATCATCCACAGCCTCTATATAAGATCCAGTAATCATCCACAGCCTCTATATAAGATCCAGTAATCATCCACAGCCTCTATATAAGATCCAGTAATCATCCACAGCCTCTATATAAGATCCAGTAATCATCCACAGCCTTTATATAAGATCCAGTAATCATCCACAGCCTCTATATAAGATCCAGTAATCATCCACAGCCTCTATATAAGATCCAGTAATCATCCACAGCCTCTATATAAGATCCAGTAATCATCCACAGCCTCTATATAAGATCCAGTAATCATCCACAGCCTCTATATAAGATCCAGTAATCATCCACAGCCTCTATATAAGATCCAGTATTCATCCACAGCCTCTATAAAAGATCCAGTAATCATCCACAGCCTCTATATAAGATCCAGTAATCATCCACAGCCTCTATATAAGATCCAGTAATCATCCACAGCCTCTATATAAGATCCAGTAATCATCCACAGCCTCTATATAAGATCCAGTAATCATCCACAGCCTCTATATAAGATCCAGTAATCATCCACAGCCTCTATATAAGATCCAGTAATCAACCACAGCCTCTATATAAGATCCAGTAATCATCCACAGCCTCTATATAAGATCCAGTAATCATCCACAGCCTCTATATAAGATCCAGTAATCATCCACAGCCTCTATATAAGATCCAGTAATCATCCACAGCCTCTATATAAGATCCAGTAATCATCCACAGCCTCTATATAAGATCCAGTAATCATCCACAGCCTCTATATAAGATCCAGTAATCATCCACAGCCTTTATATAAGATCCAATAATCATCCACAGCCTCTATATAAGATCCAGTAATCATCCACAGCCTCTATATAAGATCCAGTAATCATCCACAGCCTCTATATAAGATCCAGTAATCATCCACAGCCTCTATATAAGATCCAGTAATCATCCACAGCCTCTATATAAGATCCAGTAATCATCCACAGCCTCTATATAAGATCCAGTAATCATCCACAGCCTCTATATAAGATCCAGTAATCATCCACAGCCTCTATATAAGATCCAGTAATCATTCACAGCCTCTATATAAGATCCAGTAATCATCCACAACC
Source organism: Chironomus tentans (assembly GCA_963573255.1). NCBI lineage: Eukaryota > Metazoa > Arthropoda > Insecta > Diptera > Chironomidae > Chironomus > Chironomus tentans. The sequence goes on from OY754302.1 coordinate 25,655,156, forward strand.
TCTATATAAGATCCAGTAATCATCCACAGCCTCTAATTAAGATCCAGTAATCAATTTTGCGTAGCTTCTAGCCCCTCGAAATCCAAAATGGCGTCGGTTCCATATTCAGGCACAGCGAAGGAACCTACATACCAAATTTCAGCTCATTTGGTCAAAACATTCCTTTTCTATGAAAAAAATAAAATGTGTTTTGCAATAATCGGCTATAATTTGACCAAAAATAGCACCTTTTCGTTCCGTGTGCCTTACTGGATGCATCCCATGACTCCAAAAACTATACAGCTCTTGCCATACACATTATCTATCAGATGCAAAAAACCGGAAGTCTTAATATTGAGCTTGAATCGAGTTATCGCGGAAATTAACTTGCTAACTAACTTGCTAAATGACAGAAAGCGTTTTTTTGCGATTTCTCGGCACTGGAAGCACCAATCGAGATGCGGTTTTCACTGTTAAATTGGTAATTTTAGGCACAGACTTTCCATACTGAACACTATGGGTCGATTCCGTAAGCCTGAAGCAGCAAGTCCAAAAAAGTAGTTTCACTGAAATACCAAAAACAATATATTCACACACAATTAAAATTGGTGTGAATATGATAAACTTTTATCGGAATTTCGTGAACGAAAATTGAAAAGATTTCCAATTGAATGGCAAAAACAACTGTGAAGCTGAAAAATTTGAAGTTTTTATTAATATATAAATAATAAATTTCTTATCAAAAGAAAAAGACAAGAAAATTTTCTATCGACGAAGAAATTTTCTTTAGTGTAAATCGCTCTTGTGAAAGTGGTCGAAGTCTTAAAAAAATGCCATCATACTAAATAAGAATCACATAATAGTAATAGCTTTTTTTTTAACACAACGCGCAAAAAGATTTTTAAATATTATTATTATTATTAATTTGTGAGATTTCTTTCTTGGCTCTCAAAGAAAGATCTTTTTTTATTTTCGAACGTGATTGCGCCGCTTGTTTTCTTCATTTTCTTTTTCCTTGAAATTTGACAAGGAAGTGGAGCTTTCATCAACGTCATCAATTAAGAGGTGACACAAATAAACAAATTCTCACAATAAAAAAGGAACTTGAAATTAAGTTTCTGTTCTCAAGTTACAAGGTACATAGTAAATAATGATAATCTTTCACATAATTTGTATTTAAAAAAAACATAGCATAAAACGCCAAATGTTTATTATTTGTGGGGACAAATTCATTCTTCTTTACGTACACGAAAAATTGCATTTGTATTTAAGAAAATTAACAGCGAAAATTAATGGTTTTCTGACTACAAACAGACTATTCAGAGTGGAGGTGGGAAACTGGTGATTAAAAACAGTTTAAATATATATCTTACGTAGAACAAATTTCACCAAAATGATACAAACAATTATTTTCCACCGAATGATTATATCTGTATTTCAGACAATCTGTTTATAAGAATTACTGTTAATCAGACATATCACGAGGAATTTCCCAAAAGGTTCTCTTTATTCTCTCCTCACAACATGATCTGATAAAGATTTTCTTTTTCCTCAAACTCGTGCTTTTCTAGTAATACGATCTGTGACCTCACATGTAAACATTTCAATTCATCATAACTGAAATTTTATTTCCATTTTCTTATGCGAAAATGATCAGATTTTATCAGATTTCATTATTAAAATCGCTTGAAATAAAATCATTTGAGCAAAAAAAACATTCGTAAATCATTCTTGTAATCTTCATTAAGTTCTTTTTCGCTCGTTTTTTGACGATAAAATTTTTTTCTTTAAATTGTGAATTTTCAGGGTGAAGGTATTGGTGTCATTTGTTTATGATGTTCATCAAAAAATTGAGATTTTTAGACACTCTTGTTACAAAATTTTCTTTTATATGGAGGTGTCATACAGCTCTACACCCCATCCACCTAAATGTTGGACGTCTTAAGTAAATGACCACTAAACTTATTTATGAAAAGAAATTTAAAAGGTTTAATAGTTATCAATAATTTACGTTGACACAAACGTATCTATAGAAATATTAGAAATATATTGTGCATTATGTTGAAATAATAAAACCCAAAGCGGATATGAAAGATATCACAGAATCATTCCAGATTACTCAAAGATTTATCGTGATTCTACACTATTAGAAATAATTCTAAAAATCTGTTTTTAAAATGATTTTTAAAACAATTCAAAAATTTTTTTTCAAAAAAATCTAAAATTTTGTTTTTAAAATTTAAAAAAATGATTTATAAATTTCTTTCATATATATTGAAAAAATACCATATGTTTTCACATGGTTGAGTGGCGTATTTGTTAGAACACTGGAGATTGTAGGTTCGATTCTCACTTCGAGCAATTTTTTTTTCAAAATATTTATTTTAAAAAAAACGTTTTTAGATTTTCTCATACAAAACGACAAAGCGTTTTTAGATTATTTTTATGAGTGTAAGATTAATCCATTTAAAGAATAATTTTTCAACCAAATTTTTTCTGGAAAACACTCAATTTTCAAAAGTGTGAAAATATTTGTAAAACACACCCAAATATCAGATTTTATGGCATTATTTTAGAAAAAAATCTATTTTTTCCAAAAGTAGACTAATTGCGTGTACAACTTTGTATACTTCATTCAAAAAATTAAATTGTGTGTTTAAGCCGGTTTTATTTCTTAAATAAAAAATTCAAAATTATTAATTTGCACGATTAGTTTTAAAGTTCACAAGTTACCAGGTTTTTTTTTACAAGTTCGAAAAAAGTTGGGTATCGCCAACCAAACAGTTTGGAAGACGCTGACATAAAATAATACATGTCAGGTTTTTTCGATTCAAAAGGAGCTATTATAAGAATTAAAAAAGATGATAGGAAAATTGAACAGATATTTTTTTTGTGGAAAACCCAATTTACTTTAGCATTTATGAAAATAAACATAACACGAGTATAATAGCAAACGTGAGATAAAAACAAGAAGATTTATTCAAAATGATGAAAAATGGTGAGATACTGAGATGAGCATGTGATATGTCGCAAGAAATAAAAATTTCAATCTGTAAGGAAAACGACAAACAAACAACAAATAATATATGATGCAAAATCAACAAAACAACTTTATTGCTATCACGTCAAGTGTTAAAAAATTGTTTATTCGCAATTCATTTATGAGAAACAGTATAAAATCATTGCTTTTGTCCTTTTCAAATAATAGACATTCTAAAAGATTTTAAAATATGGTACATTTTTTATAAGAAATTTCCTTTTTATAGCTTTTAAAGCCCCAAATTTTTATCATCAACTTATACAACATACTGCCCGATTTTCTGCGTATTCTAAATTTTTAACTACTAACTACGTAGCATCGCACGATTTTGTTCGTCTCATGAAAGCAGTTAATACTCGGAAATACAAGTAAATTTTGTTCTTCTTCTTACGATATATTTTTTGATGATAAACAGTGTATTTTTCACATTTTCGTGTGTCTAGAGAGTAAACTAGTAAAAATAGTAACCAGAAATCCTTCATCATTTAATATAAGACAAGACAAGAAAATAAATAAACATCATCATGAAGTGGTAAGTCAAGGAGAAAATTTTTTATTATTTTTTTCAAACTTGTTGTTTTCATTGATTTATTGATTGCCGTTTGTGTTTAAATTATACGAAATATACAACTAACAATGAGATCAAAATAAGTCAAAATGTTCACGCGGACCTAAGGGAATTGATGCATATCAAATGTTGATAGAAAATACGGAAAATATCTCAATTTTTTCTTGTCATCTACCGACACAAAAAGAAAGTTGCAAGAATGTATTTTCATTTGGCAAGAGTATTCAATTGAGAAATGGAAAAAGTATACTTAAAATATGTGTCGAATTGAGGTCGATTGAGTTCATACTCACATTTAACGTAGGAGTGTTGAAACACAAAAAAATGAGAAATGAAATATTTAGCAATACATTTGTTTATTTTTTGACAAAAATAAGGGAAAAAATATCCATAATTATCTTTGTCTCATCAGTTTCTAACTTATCAAAAGAAATCATGATAAGAACTAAAAAATACTACGTGACATCGAAAGGCGTGTGAGCTGTCAAATATAGGCAAAATAAATAAGAAGAAGGATACATTATTTATCACACGACAATGTGGATCATTAAAATGTATTTATGAAGCAGACACTGTGTATTCGCTTAGATCCCTTTCAGATCAAATATCACGCACGCGAAAAGATTTTCCTTCTTTTGTTTATTTTATACTAATTTATGATAGGTGGTCATTTGAAAAGTCATGAAGAATTTAACTACAACCCACTACAGTCACAATTGATAATTAGTCGAATTTTTGTTAAAACCATTGAAATATTTAAGACTTCTTTATTTTTTTTGGCAAACACGTGGTTACAATAAATTTTTATCTGTCTTAAAATTTATTGAAATTTAATAAAAGTTTTGTGATGTTGAACAAGAAACTCAACTTTTTGATTATCCTTTTCTTACCCAATGATCAATTTTATGCAATATATTTAATTTTTTTGCAATGCGCTAAATATTTAAAATAATATAATAGATCGTTGCTCTATAAACATGTATTTTCATGTGTTCTTTTATTTTCACGCTATTTTTCCTCCTATTTTTAACTCATCGAAAAATAAATAGCAAAAAAAACGTTTCTACCTCAAAATAAACTAAATATTCATTCATTAATTTTCCGGTGAACTGACACCATTGGTTTTTTTATGATGAGACGACAAAGACAATTGAAAAAAGATCATACTTGAAGACATCAGATTATGTGAATCAATAAACTCAAGATTGTAGTACAAGGACGTAACAAGGATAGGGAAAATGGGACGCCCGGGCGATTAAGGGGCGCAAAATCCAATAAAATAAGTTTCTTACTGCACCCCTATTGTGATAACTAGTAAACTTAATAAAAATGAAACTTTAATTTAAAAGTAAATAATTTACCAAATTCATCAACAAAGAGAGAGTAGTCGCTATACATAAGGAGCAGCTCACTTATTTTACAATGCAAAAATGAGCCTTTCCTTTTTCAAATATGACATTAAGAAAAATTAATCTTGTTCGTACTGTCACAATACCTTAGACCCCATCCCAAAAAAGCAGGAATAATAAGTGAATGACCCCTAACAATTAATATATAGTTCCTAAGTCTTAAAGTTAATTTATTAACATTTCAAACATTTTATAATTAAAATTTGCATTTTTACTGATCAACACTTGCACTTAGTTCTTGCATTATCACATTAATGAATTGCAAGTACTTAAGTAGCAAAAATAACTGTATAATTTACAGTTCGTAATGAAAAAACAAATATTTAATTAAAATTAAAATCTTAGAGTTTTATATTATAAAAAAGTTAAAATTATTTGACAGATATTCTGACTATAAAATGTAAGAATAATGCTATTCGGCAATCAAGACGATAATAAAAAAATTTAAGTATCTACTCATCATGAAAATTATTTTTTGTAGAATTTATTCGAGTTTTCACTTGACATAACGTTTGTAGACATTTCAAATTAACAAGTGTGATAACCAACACATAGAAACGGAATCAATTTTTCCTTATGTTGTCATATAAATACGAAGCAACATAACACTCATATTTGTTTTTTTCTATGTTGCGCATGCAGTCTTACAAACCCTGCAACGTTCGTAGACTTTCCCTACAATTGATTTACTTGAATATATTTTTCAGTTAGTTACGTGCCCTCTATTCTCGCATAAAACCAATTTTTTCTTCTGATTTTTTTCTCTCAATTAAATAATAAGTCTAAATGGTAACAATTTAATCTATTTCAAGAGAAAAGTAAAACTATTTATCAAAATAAAAGTGTTGTAATAATTTGCTGATCGAGTATTCATCATGGTAATATATTTATTGTTAATAAAACATTAAATGAAAAAAATTTAAATTGTAAATCAAAATCGAAGAGGTGAAAATTTTTTTTTGCTCGCAATGAGAAAAACTGGAAAAGGTTTTTTTTCGCAATCATTTTTCGCCATATGATAGTGGCACCAAAATCTTGACATGAATGTCGATTTGATAATAAAAATAAAACTTTTGTGAGGTTTAATTTCATGAATATTTCATAAATGCGATAGTCATTTATTTCCAAAGAAAAGAAAAAGTGGGTATATTGAATATAATATTGTGTGTCCTATGTATAGTGAGAATGTTCCGTGCGAGAAAAAAAAATCGATGAAAATAAGGCAGGAGATATTCAATGTTAAAATAAATGAAAGAAAAATTGTTACATTAACAACGACGCTAACAAAACAAAGAGTCAAGTTAATACAATTAAATAAGTAGAAGAATAAGATAAAAGTTATTCAAGTGAAAGAGAATCTCGTGATATTTTTAAATCAAAGTGTCTATCCTGCCATCAACAGAGCAACAAAATGAGAGGAAATTAAAGTATGAAAAAATTTAATATAGCTAAGAGGTACTCAGACATGGAGGCTTCTAAAGGCAGCAGTGAATCGTGAATATAAAGAATGTGGCTAAAAATTTGATTAGAAGGAAAAAAATTCAAAAAAAACTGAAATGAAAGATTAAGAAGAAAAAACGTAAGAGACTCTGCAACTCATAAATTTTTCTTTTCGTCCCGACGTGTTATGTAAAAAACGTGTGTTTTGAGTCGCATACATACAATATTTGAAAAAAAAAGATTTTTCTTGGTGAAAATTTTTCATATTATTTTTGGTCGATATTGTAGCTTTAATATTATGAAAGCTGTCATCAATTTCAAATCAAAGGTTTCCATAAATAGCCAAAAAAAATCATTATTGGAAGGAAAAATATTTTTGCATGTACAGCACTAAAACATAAGGAGCAATAAGATATGATGATAAAGGAAAACTAATGTGAAAAAAGAGAGTAAATTATTATGACATAGATGATTATCTCTTTTTGTGCTTGCTCCTTTCTTCTCTCTCGTGTGGTTAAATCACATATCTAATAAGGAACGATAACTTCAAAGAAATTTAATCCTTATTAGAAAATTAAATCTTTTGAAATCAAAAAATTATTGTCTGACAATTAAGCTTTGTATAAATCAGTTGTGATTTGCTTATAAAGTGTCAAAATAGCAAATAATTTGTAGCTATTTATAAATATTAAGAGTCATTTTTTCAATTATTTAATCAGAATTATATTCAAATTATTTTTCAAGGTATGGCAAATATTTTTATATTTACAAGTTTCGCCAAATTTGCTCAAAAATGAATCAATTTTTACGCAATAATATATCCGTAAATGACAAATATTTTACACAAAAAAATAAATGGATAGAAAATATAAGCTTATTAGAAGGTTTTTACATATTTTTTGAAAGCATAAATTGGGACCATGACATTCGATTTTTTCACTCAATACATCCACAATATCATGTGTTTATTTTATTGACTGAACATAAAAATCTTTCTTTATATTGACAACTTGATAGCCTGAAAGAATTTTATGGATTATTGTTTGATTGCTGAAAAATTATTTTTATATTGACATGTCTAGCTATGAAACCATTTAGAAACATTTTTTTTGTAAAATTTACATGCGATGAGCGTTGATTATGAAGCGGTTAAAAGGACAAATTTTTATTTATTTTTATGTTAATAAGTCATTTAAAAAAAAGATTATCTGTTAAACCTTAATTTGAAAAAATCACGAGCTTGATGATAAAAATCGATATGAACATGATGATTTCATTTTAATTTATGAACTTTTAAGTCCTAAAAAAATTAACTTTTAAATGGAGTTTGAGTAGTTTTCCTTAAGTTCATCATACTAACTCACTTAATCCTCATTGAAATAAAAAAATTATCATTCAATTTTAAAGTTCTCCCTCTGTCTCCCTAAAGGTTCATAAAAAAATTAAAACCGAGATTTACAATATAAAATTATATAAAGTAGACTAATTTAAAATATGCAAGATTACATGAGTTCAGTAAACTATGCAACTTAGTCGATGAACTAAGCTTTTACAATATAAAGTTTAATATATTATATGACGGGGAAAGAAATAATAATGGAATTATTTGGGGTACTATGGAGATACAGGGCACGTGTATGTCATAAGAAAATTATGAGTTATGAGAAATTGGGTCTAAGGTTTCAAACTCTCTGGTAGAAAAAGTGAAACAAACAAACATACTACTATAATGAACATTTTGAATTTATTATCAATATTAAATCATACAAAATATCATTTTTCATAGCTTTTAATCCAGTCTCAAGAATTTTCATTTCCAATGCTTTGATTGCTTCATTTTAAAAAATAATAATAATAATTTAATTATAATTATAATTATAATTATAATTATAATTTATTTTTTCACATAGGAATGATATCGAAAGTAAAAGTCCTTTAGTTCCACCGCGCGGTGGCACTACTTTACAAAGAAGTGCAACACTTCCAGCCAATCCAAAACTAGCTAAAAGAACTATTCCCATTCGTGTTAGATCGCCATCGACAGACCAGGTTAGTATATAAACATAATAAAAACATCATAAAGTGATGTTGGCTGTTGTAATAAAAAAATCATTCATGCTGGGAAAGGTGTTTATGTAATTAAAGGGTTTCTAAATTTAGTTAGAATTAAGAGATTAAATTTTTCATTAATTTTTAATTATTCTTATATTCGTCCTTTAGAATAATCATCAAAATATAACGATGACGTCAGAAGACTTGTTACAACCAGGCCACGTAGTAAAAGAGCGTTGGAAGGTTGTACGGAAAATTGGTGGTGGTGGCTTCGGTGAAATTTATGAGGGTCAAGATCTGATAACACGCGAGCAAGTAGCACTAAAAGTTGAATCCGCTCGAATGCCTAAGCAGGTTCTTAAAATGGAAGTTGCTGTTTTGAAGAAGCTGCAAGGCAAAGAGCATGTATGCCGTTTTATTGGCTGTGGCAGAAATGATCGATTCAATTATGTGGTGATGCAACTGCAAGGAAAAAATTTAGCTGAATTGAGGCGTAGTCAACCGCGTGGTGCTTTTTCATTGAGTACCACGCTGAGATTAGGCATTCAAATATTAAAAGCTATTGAATCGATTCATTCTGTTGGATTCTTACATCGTGATATTAAACCGGTATGTATTTGCGGACTCGTCAATTTTTTTCTGTTTCATCGATCGATTTCAAATTAAATGTCTTTTCTTTTTCTATCCAATAAATCTATTAATATGCAGAGCAATTTTTCTATGGGTCGCTTACCGTTTAATAACCGTCGTGTATATATGTTGGACTTTGGCTTAGCACGTCAGTATACAACAACAAGTGGTGAAGTAAGATGTCCAAGAGCAGCAGCAGGTTTTCGTGGTACTGTTCGATATGCATCAATAAATGCACATAGAAATCGGGAAATGGGTCGTCATGATGATCTCTGGTCATTATTTTATATGCTAGTCGAATTTGTAAATGGACAATTGCCTTGGAGAAAAATCAAGGATAAGGAACAAGTTGGTCTCATGAAAGAGAAATATGATCATAGACTTTTACTAAAGCATTTACCATCAGATTTTAAGCAATTTTTAGAGCACATTCAGTCACTCAGCTATGCAGATAAACCTGACTATGGAATGTTGGCATCACTATTTGAACGTTGTATGAAACGTCGTGCAATTAAAGAAACTGATCCATATGATTGGGAAAAGACAGAACAGCTGTCGCAAATCAATAATCAAGTTAATTGTTCATCGATATTGAACAGTAATGCGCAAGCGAAAAATGACGTTACAAATACTAATCATGCCGTGCCACAAGTTACAGTTCAAGCATCAAATATTAGCAGTGTTGATCAAAAACAGCGTAATAAAGTTGATAGTGATATGATGAATAATGTTGCAGCTACAACTGAGCCCGTTCGAGTCATCGAGAAGGTCAAAAGTGATAAAAATCAAAATGTTAATTTAGGACAAGTTGTTTACAAGACATCACCAAAACAGAACAATTCAGAAAAACAAGAAAATCCAATTGTGATGGAAAAGACGCCTCCAATACCAATAAAACAATTTATTATTCAGCAAGAACAGGCACAAACTCCCGAAACAGATGGTGATTTAGATTATCCAATGATGCATAAACTACAAAAAACAGCATCAGAGGTCATGATACGAGAACATCGCCACCATGCACCAGTAAATAAGCCAACCGATAATGTCATTATGAATGAAATGAAGAAAGCAGCTAGTCCCGTTAAACGTCGTTCAACATCGCAAGTTGAGGTAAACCAATTATTGAACTTAGTGCTTTGTTATTCATTTCCTTGATTGGTTGAAGATGTTTACTTCTCTCACCATTACTAAATCATTGAAGTCTTAAAAGCTATGACATTTTCTCATTTTGTAGACATTTAGCAAGCTTAAATATTAATAAGATTCTTTTTATTCATGTTTATTTTTAGAACGATGCTGAAAAGTCAAATAATAATAATATCAATAATAATGAGAATGTTAATCATGTTCTAATGAAACCCGAGAAAACAACATATGGACGATTGAGAGTCCTTACCGCACCACCAACAAGCGTCGCAAATGTTCATGAGCTAGCTCAGGAAAGTACAGGATCTCCACGTGACAGCGAAAATGTTCCATTCCAGTATGATGTTAAAATTGTCGGTAGCAATGATAGTAGAAAAGGTCAAAGACGTCATCGTCCAAACTCTGGCTCAAGTGTTAATTTACAACGACTTAATAGTGCTTCGGCAACAACACGCGATCATTCAATTACGCAATTTGCATTGATTGATGATGAAAACATTTCAGCACTCCAAAACATGACCAAAGGAGGTGGCGGTGGATTGACACTTGCCTCCCAGTGGAAATCACAGTTTGATGATTCGGAAGAAACTACAGACAATGAATGGAAACAAGAACCACAGAGTCCAGAGCATCAAAAAATTCAATTTATTCAGCAGCACCACAAAGAACAACATCCACATTATCACACATTGCCTAACAAGCACCATCAAAGCAATAATCATGATCATGTGGCTCATATCAAATCATCGGCTACTCAGCCACAATCCTTGCAAAATACCCCATCACAGCCAATGGCACCACTCTCATCACAACAACTACAAAAAGACACAAATCAAACAAGAGAATTTTATATTCAGCATAGATCAAGAAGAGAAGATCCATCATTGAAATTAAAATTGAAAAAGAAGAAAAAGTAAGTAACAGCTGACAAAAGAGATTGGCTTTATTTATAGATTATATGTATTTCACACCGAAATTTTGCTAGGTTTGAAACAATTTAAGAAATGTAAATGATTTAATTGTTGTTTCAGATGTCATCTTAACATTGCTGGTATTGAGAGCTTTCCACACATTCAGGATCATTTACCACGATGCTGGTCAGAACCGGCGTTAGGAAATGTTTTACGTCATAAACTTGAGCCTCCATTATTGCAACAGGCTGCATTTGATGATACGGTTAGTAAAATGATTAACTCATAAGTTGATGAATGTCTAAAATATTTTATTAAATCATTAGATCTTCAAAATGGATATTAATCGTAACGTGGGAGTACGTGATATTTGCAATGATGATAATGGTCCATCGCCATGCCAGCCATTTGCAAAACTCTTCCAATATAAAAGTCTCCCAAATATTGCATTTGCTGAATATGAACTCAAAATGAGTCCAAAGATCCGTGAAACTGAAACTACATTCTATTATCGTGCATCGAGTGAACCAAATAATAATTACATTTCAAATCCATGCATTTTAACGGATAAAGTTAATGATGTAAATGAGGCAACAAATGACCAACAGGAAGAAGAAGAGCAGCATGCTATAAGTGGACGTTTAGAGATACGTGTTCTAAGTAAAGATAAAATTTCAAAAGAAGCTAGTCCAAATCCAGATGAATCGATTTACTTCGATGCCGTTGTTACAAATGGACCACAAAATAATCCTACTTCCATTGGTGATATTGCTGACGAAACAAAGTTGAAGGACGACGATCAAAAGAAGGCAATTGTTCAGTATGAGGAAGAATTTATATGGATCAATAAGGAGCCACCAGAAAAGAAATATGACATAAAAGTTTATGAAGATAGCTTAAAAATTCAAAAATATAAAATCGTGACTGTAGATAAGTCTGAAGATGCACTTGATGGACCAGATGAGGATGAAAAAGAGGATGATGGCAGGGAGAAAGAAGTTGGTGATATTGAAGTCAAAGAAGCAGAAAGTGATAATAAAAATGAGGAATGTGCCCAAGCCGCAGGAACATCTTCAATAGCAGCTATTAATCTTCAAAATGAACGTGAAGACATAGAAAGCACAACTGACAATCGTATAGATAATGAGCGATTGAGAGATTGTAGTAATAGTAGTAATAGCAAAATTCCAGTATTCAACCCTTCCGGGTCTGCACGTATGCTTTCACAGAGATCGTCATGGGCTGGAGTTGAGGAAGGTCCTGATATTTCGGATTTGACACCAGGTGATAAATGATGAAAATCTGTAAAGCTCAATTTGATCTAATTACTATTTTATTTATGTCATCCTACATTATATCCACTTACGTCTACCCTTTTCCCTCTTCAATTGTTTATCATAACGATTCAATGTCTACAGGATTACGTCGTCGTAGACAAAATGCTGAGAAATATGTCACAGATCCATCACAACTAAATCTTAGATTTACAAGGCCAAAATCACGTCCTGTCATTAGGTGAGTTGGAGTGCTTTCATAACTGTTATTATTGTCGTTACTGTTCTTTTTGTTCTCATTCTCATAAAAAAAATGAAAATGTTTTTATTTACTATTTTTTTGTTTCCATCATCATATTTACCCAAAATCACACTGCCGTGAATGACACTATAACACGTCAAGTAGAGTGAAATGAAAGGAACGAGAAAACCTAACTGACTTTTTTCCTTCCTTTTCGTCTTCACTTGCTGACAAATTTGAAACACCTTCTATTTTTATCTACAACATAAAATCCCATTTAACTTTCAAAATGTTGTCGTCATATTTTTGTATTTTATTATTATTACTATTATGTTTATATATATTTTTTATATTATTTTATTTGTTTTTTTCTTTCTTTTATTATAGTGCTGGCATTGAATAATGAAAATTATTCGTTATACGTTTTTATACTTACTTATACAAAAAGAAATTATTTCCAAAAAAAATCATGCAATAAGAATAGATAAAATCACGTTTAAAAATCTTTTTCGTACGTATCTCCTCTGTTTATTTATGTTTTGATTTATTTAGTTTATAAAATTAAAATTCATCATAGTTTTTGCACAATGTGCTGAACATCAGAGTTGTTTTTGGTTCTATTTAGATTTAAAACACCCCTTGTTACGCCCTAGACAGCTGTGTCTATCTGATCTTTTAATGATAACTACTATAATCTATTTAAAATATATCTCAGTGTCTGATCAAATATATATTTCAATAAACCACCTCCTATCTGAAATTGCTAAAAAAATATATAATTTATAAAAATTACAGCTTTAAAGTAAAATATTTTTCATTTAACTGAAAACAACTCTTTTGCAAATTCTCTATACTATTTGATTAAATTCTGAATATTTGCCTTACATTCATTCCTCGTGGCTTCCATGTTCCTTCAGTTTCATTTCATATATTTTATTTTATTCGATAAAAATATGTTTTCTTCACTTTTCTTATTATACTGAAATATTAAGCGTGAATTGTTTGATAATTTTATTTTGTATGTTCAATTTTTTGTTCCTCGTTTTTTTGATTAATGATTATTTTCTAGTAAAGGGTCTTTGTTTTATTACACTCACTATTTAACGGGATCTGAGGTTTTGTGACAATTTAAAAAACCTTGATCCTGATAAATTCTATATTAAAAGAATAAAAAACTGATAAAAAGCAAATCAGGTATTCAAATGGGATTCATAAATACAGGGGCGTAGTCAGAAATTTTTTAAGAAAGGATTTTCAATTTTTTTTTTGGAAAATTTTTGATTTTTTTCCTCGAAAATTAAAGAATTTTTTATCGTGAATATCTTGGGAGGCATATCCACCACATAACTATTCCCTACATAATTTTATTCAGCTTTTCATTAGAAAGGCATGAAAATGGATATATTCAATCGATAATTTCACAAAAGAATAATAACAAAAGAAATTTGAGCATACAATGTAACTTTATGTTGTTTGAGGACTATTTAGTCCTCCATATGTAGACTGAAATTGAATATGTACTAATAAGCATGAAATGAGACTTAACAACATTGTTGCCATTATTTTTCTATTAAATATGAGTGAATGGATGAATGATATAAGCAGAATTGGTTAAGGAAATTAATACGAAAAAAATAATAATGTAGTCAAATGGTGGTTTTATAAAAATTATATTTTTGTTTTCTTTTCTCTCAATTTTTCTATGAAAATATCAAAGAACTCGCGGCATTCCATCACATCTATTGGGCGCACAGCCAAACGGCCGACAAGAGGTGCCGCTTAATGATACTGAATACAATTCATCAGACACAAGTGTCGAGGACAGTAAAATACAATTTCAAAATAATTTACGTAAATTTAAAGCAAAATGTGATAATGAATTGGAAAAGTTATTGGAGAAGTGCGAGAGTCGTAGAAAAACACATGACAGAAAATTTTTCGGAAGCGGTGGCACTGATTTAGGTACATCATCATCATCACGTTTGTTGATGGGCGATTTGACAACACGGAATATTCGTCGCTTTGATAGTGCTAACAACAATAGTAATAATCTAAATAATAGTAGCAATTTAACGGCAAAGGATGATGATGAAAATGGAGGTAGTGGGGGAGGGGGGACATGAATAAAAGTATCAGTGACTTACGATAATGACAATGGACTATTAATATGAGCAACTGAGATACATACACATAAATATGGTCACATGCTGTATTATGCGTACATGAAATATTATTCCCTAAATAATAAAATATTGATAATATATTTTGTGCTTGTTGATTCGCCAAAGCCTATTTCGCAAATGTAAATTTTATGAGCTTTGACAAATCAGACACTGTGACGCTTTTATTCGTGCGACGATCGCTCTCTTTCAATTTCTGTATCTCTACCATTTCCTGAGCTAACGTTTCCTCACTACATTCATTCATGCATCAGCATCTTTAAAATTCTTCTTTTCTTCGTCATATTAAAATACATTATTATACATACATCGTATGTATGCAAAACCATATGAAGAAGATGGATTCATTCAAATGATATTCAAGGATATTTTACATAAATACACGTAATCACATAATACACACGTATAAAACACATAAAGTGAAACTTTTATGGTTAGTCAAGTGAAAAGAAAGAAGAGGAAAATCAAATCGTTTTGGTCTGTCATTCTCTAGTCAACTAGTCAGTAAATCATTATATAAAGAAAAGAAAATATACCCATAAATTGTTTCTCTTTCTTTCTCTTCATTTATTCTCAAAGAAATATCGAAGAAAAAAAGAAGGAAAAAAAATCATAAACACACAAAAACCAACATGACATGCATAACATTATAAAAATACATTACATTGAGATCAGCAAAAAAATATTGTTCTATTTATATGATAATATCAAAAAAAATCTAAAAAGAAAGTAAAAAATGAAAATGAAAATGAAAAGCAGTAGAAATGAGAAAAAAAAGAGAATTAAATTAAATCATTGACATTGCAAGGATATTTTTAAAAATAAATGAATTAAATATAAAACATTTTTTGAAATAATAAATTATTAATTAATTTATAATTATAAAAAAGTTTATTCACACGCTTAATACTATTTGACAAAAATTTAAAAGAGTAATATTGTAAATTATTTAAAAATAATAATAATAATAATAATGGTGGAAAGTTTATTGTATAAAAAAATGAAGTGAAGTGAATAATTTTAAGTAGCATATATTAGAATTTAAAATTTGGATGCAACTACTGCTAAAGAATGAAAAATGAAGTAATAATGATACTAAAGAAGAAATTGTGACAAAATATTTTTTGAAGTGGATAAAAAAAAAGTTGAAATTTTTTTCTAGAAATTCACGAAAATTTTCTCGTAGAGATTAAATTCCCTGAAATAATCAATACTTTATATAAATATCTCTCTAAATCAAAATAATAATGTGTACATTTTCGAGAAGGCGTCAGAAGATCGTCATTGCCATATGCATATAAAGCAGCAGCTTAACTGAAGATATATTTATAAAAAAAATGTTTGATAAAAAATTGCAATGAAAAAGAAAAAGGAATTAAACTTCTCGAAAGTATGCATAAATGAAAAACACATACAGGAGCGAATAATGAGCAGTCATGAATGAATCGTCCATTGAACGAAATAATATATTTTGATATTTTTGAAGATACTCAAAAACTTCCCCAAAGAATTTGATTTTTAAGGACTTGCTTCCATCCAAAATTTATATATGTTATTATTTAACCAAAGATTATCGTACTGTTTGGGCTGTTTAAATCACAATTTTATTATTATTTATTAATCTCTTTTTTTCGAATTAATAATTTAGAAAAATTAACACCAAAAAAATATTGACATTAAAATTCAGTATCAAAGCGTTCGCATTTAGATATTATTTCTTGAATTAAATTCAAAATTTGTTAAATTTTTAGACAACAACTTTTAATAAAATGTTGTAACTCATCTATGAAATGCACAATTATTTTATTAATATAAAGGAAGATAATTTTTTTTGTTATAATAATTTCAGCAGAATCTCACAGTCAGAAATTCAAATGTAGAAAATTCTGAAAATAATTTCATTTCTACTCTTGAAAATACCTGCAAAAAAATTATAAATTACAGTAAAACGTTTGCACTTATCCATAAACAGAAAATGAAGACGAAAATAATCAAAATACTGTCTACTTATTAAAAAAATATTAAACTTAAAAAAAATTAAACTTTTTCAAACAAAAATGATGAAAAATTCGGCAAAGAATTTTTCGGATGACAAAAAAAGATGGATCGTAATTTTTATAAAATGAACTCTATCCTTTATAATGTAATATTGATGAAAAGTAAAGAAAGCAGAGCTGAAAAAGTGAATGTGGTCAATGAATTCAAATAAAATATAAGCAAAGGAATGAAAATTCTTTAATGATGATGAAAAAAAAATGCTTTAAATGTAGTTAAATGTAATATTTTTTTTGTTCCTTTCTCCAAAATTTCAAAACAAGTTTTGATTAATATAATAACAATTTCTATTCAATTTGTTAGAAATGAAAATCACATTTTTCCTCTTGATGAAAATACAAGAGAATCTAGAAACATCAAAAACAAAATATTTAAGATGGATAACCGCTAGAGACTTTTTAATTCTGCATGATTTTTTTCCTTCCAACAAAACCAACAATAAACTAAAAATTCTTAAAGAAATTTAAAAAAAAAACACTAAATGCAGATGAATAAAAACAATATATTTCGCAGTAGTTGAAAGTTTTGCATTAATTCTGATTATAGTCAACGTCATTATGGCAAGAACCTTCTTTTAATTTGCATTGAAAATAAAATCAAGATATTAAGTAAATATTAAAATGAAAACAAACCATTTAAACTCGTGCAATGAAATCATGAATGTGGTGCGATAAACGCTATGTACTCGTAGATTAAATTCAAAAAGTTATAATAATGATGAAAAAAATGAAGTAAAATAAAAATTAAATAAAATGAAAAAAAAAACATGAAAAGGTTCGAAAAAAATTTATTTTTTAGAATTCATTAATGAATGAGGAAATAAAAAAAATTAAAAAAAGGTTTTGTGAAAGCATTGAAAGTTCATTAAATTTGAACAAACAAATTAATACAAATAAAAATGATGAAAATCTTAAAATCTTATTTTTAAAGTCTATTTTTTTAATTTTTCAGAAAATAAATTTAAAATTTTGAAAATCGTCGTTGTCGTTATTGTGGCTTAGTTGCTTTTGGTAAACAAAGACAGGTAGATTCTTTTTCAATATTTCTTTTATTGTTATATTTTTTATTATTTAAATATAGGTACATCATTGGATTTAATTTTCAGACCAAGGCTTCAAAATTGATTGTCATGTTTGCAATAAATATCATAAACTTTACATCCAGATGATTTATTCGCTCTTGTTCTTTTTACTTTTATTATTCTTAGCAATGTTACTGTTTTGTACATCAGTCTTATCAGTTGTTAGCTTATTGAAAAATTGTCTTATTAAATCGTACAAAATATAGAGAGCTCCAAATATAACGAAAGCGATATCAAGTGACAGATACCGGAACCATGGTAAATTTCTTGCTGGCGACTGAATATGTGGCGCACCATTGAATTTAAGGACATATTCTATCCACCATATTGCCGTATCCAAAGGACTATTTTGATTGGCTTTAAAAATTTCCGATTTAATTTTTACATTTTCGTAAAATGTTGAATTGTTTATTACACGATTTATAGCATTTCGTAATGATTCTGAATATAGTTCATCCATGGATTGCAATATGCCAATCCCACTTTGTTCAATTTTAAAACCATTTAAATGCTGGTCGCCATAAAATGGATATATTATCATTGGCTTTCCATAGAAAACAGCTTCTTGTGCTCCAAAAATACCTCCATGTCCTATCATCAATTTTACATTTTTATGAGCCAGAATATCGGCTTGTGGCAACCATTTACTTGTGTAAATATTTGAAGGAAATTTTTTATCATCTTCCCATTTCCAAATAATTCTCTGTTTTAATGAACTAAAAGCATCAATCATTGCTTGATATTTCTCTGGTGGCATTTTAGAGCTTTGTAAAAATGTTCCAAAACTAACGAGAATTGCTCCGTCATGAGCGTCATCGAGAAATTTTTGAATATCATTTGGCAAGGGTTTTAAAGCTTTGATATGAACGCCAGCAATATCAACCATACCAGGCATTTTTGGACGTGGATATGAAAATGCAGAATGGGCATTCATCAAATGTACTGATATTTTCTTTTCCAATTGATCTACTGACGGTAATCTTCCTCCTTGTTGATTTTCTAATTTTTTAAATGCTGTTCTTGATAATTCAGTCATTTTTGGTAGATAGTAAAGCTTTCTCCCAATCGCATCATACAACGATACAAAAATATTTTCAAGACGTTCCATAAAACTCATCTTATCAGTACTATAGCTTACAAAATGTGGAACATGCGACCATGGAGTAATTTGACCCTGTGCGTTATGCATGTAATCTGCATAATCTAATGTTCCAATTGTTATAAGAGGACAATTGTACTTGTGAGCAAACATGTTCATAGATTCTTGTTGAAATTGTTCGCTAATCACAAGATCAAATTTTGAATTATCCTCATCAATAAAGTTCTTAACAGGTGGAGATTCAAGAGTGAATTGTGTCGTTAAGATTCCAAACCCCCATAAAGAGGTTATCTTGAAAATTACGCTTTCTTTTCGGACAGCTTGAGTAAAATATGATGACATATTCACTTTTTCCTCCCATACCCATGGTGGATTTATAAGTATTTCCTTATAACTTTTTGAATCGGTTTTCAATGGATAATGGGTGATTGCTGTTACTTCGTGACCTCTGTTTAATAGCTAAATTTTCAAAAAATTATATTAAAACAAGCTGCCTTAAAGTTATTAAAAAACAATATTAAGCAAATGTCTACCTCATTAATAACCGGCTCAAACATCAGCCAATGACTTTTACCAGGAAAAGCAACAAGAAATAAAATTCTTGATGACGTAGTTGAATGAAGAATTGAAAAGAAAACGAGAGTTGAAAGCAACGCGATGAGATTCTGTAAAATAAGATTTCGAGCTGTATTACAATTCAATCGATAATTATGGGATTAAGTTCATGACTGTCTCAATTTTAAAGCTTAATATAATATCTAAATAGGAATTACACTCACCATTTCGCACAATTTACGTGTATGTCTGTAATTTCAAATATGTAATAAAAGTCAACGAACTTTGATTCTATTTTTCTCTCTCATCAATTACAGATTTGATTGTATTTTCCTAAACAATTATTTTTGCATGACACTGTACGGCTTTAAACTAAAGTAGTGTTATCAATGGAATGAATTCGTGATCTATTTTAATTATAAAAAATGAATTCAGGCACACGTTAAAATCACGTTTTCAAAACAATATTACAAGACACAACAAACTCGTCAGTTCTAATCGACAGACTAAAACTAACTGTTTAGCTGATCGCTCGAAAAGAGAATAAATGTAATAATAAAAGAAAACAGAGAGGATGAGAGAATGAAAGAAAACTTTTCACTAGTTGATGAATTCATGCAAATGTTTGAGAAATAAAGGCTCTAAGTCTATGCACTTTCAAATTTTACCTGATATAACTTTTTGTAATATATAAAAAACTTCATATTTTTTTAAAAAGTTGCAAAATTAATTATTAAAAATATATAACGCAATATCAATTGCTATTCTACAAAATTAAAGAACGAAACTGAAGCTTTTTGAATTCACTCTTTTAATTTTAAAACAGATGTCAATTGGTTGATGTTGTATAATTTCCAAATACTCAATGAAGTAATACTACATCACACTTATGCTTAAATTTTTAAACTTGATCGAAAAAAATTTAATTCAGCCTTTTCAATTCAGTCGTTTGCTGTTTTTTAAGGAAGGAAGTTCAAGTAAAGTAAAATTATTTCTATTACTTTTAAAATATCGATTTTGATTTAATTCTAATAAGTTGAGTTTATTAATGTCAAATTTATTTAGTGTTATTTGAAACAATACAAATTTTTTCATGAATTTTCTAATTAAATTATTTATTATTTCTGAATTAATTTCTAAAATCGCACAACAATCGAACTTTTCGTGATTTTAATAATTTGAATGTGATTTAACAAAATAATTATTTCAGAATTATAAATTAATAAATAAAATTATTTATATTTCCAGTATTTTTGACTGTTTTTAAATAAAAATGATATTCAAAATAATTGCCATATCACTTATGATGATGTCATCAATGGCAACCACTTATGATATCTTAGTTGTAGCTCCATATCCCTATCAATCACATTGGATATTCATGGAAAGAATTATAAGACAGCTTATAGAGCGTGGACATTCCATAACAACGATTTCTCCATTTAAATACAGAAATGACGATTACAAAAATGAAAACTTAAAGGAATATATAATTCCAAAGTATAAAATTGATGACTTATGTAAGTTATCTATAATTTACTCAATATACTTTAGCGGCTTATCACTAATTTTGATTTTGGATGAATTTTTGTACAACTTAACATGACTCTTAAAATTATCCAAAAATATGTAGCTGATTTTTGAATTTAAAGATTTATACATAACTGTTTTGGGGTCGTTCGCTTATTACGTTACGCAAAAAAACGAATTTTTAGACCCCCTCCCCCCTTGTTACAAATTTTCCAAAATCTAAGACTTCCCCTCCCCCCTTAAAAGCGAACGTAATAAGTGAACGACCCCTTTAGAATCTGTCAAATTCTTGAAAAATTTACTAATTGGCAGAAAACCTGATGATCAGATTTCAAAAGTTTTCAAAATGAATTTTTTAAATTTTTCAACGAATTTCAAAAATCAGCAATTTATGAGAAGTCAAGTTTATTTGTAAAAAAATCATCCTGAAGCTGCTAATTTCCTGAGAGTTAATATTATAATCATAAAGCTTTTAAAAATGAAAATAACTTGAATAATTAAATCTTCTAGACTCTTCAAAGGATGTGTTTACAGGAAAGTACGAGAGTGACATCAGCTATATTCAAGCGCAATACAAAATTGGTCTTGCTATATCAGAACATACATTGAATCAACCGGAAGTTAAAAAGCTTATTAAAAGAAATGATTACATCTTCGATGTTGTTTTAGTTGATAACAATTATTTGGAATCACTTTACATGTTGGCATACAAGTATGAATGTCCATTAATTACAATTGGTTAGTTCTAATCGATAGATCCTTTTGAACCAGATTCGTTAACTTAATTATTTTTTTAAAGATGTTAATGGAATCAGTTATTCTGTAGACGAAGCAATGGGAATTATGACTCCCTATTCCTTTATTCCACATCCAGTTTCCAAATATGAACATGATATGACATATCTACAAAGATGTTATAATACATTACTACATCTATTTGAAGCAGCAGTTCGGAAATTTTCTTACATTCCTGCACAAGATAAATTAGTAAAGAAATATTTTCGTGATGGTATTAATGGAGACATGCCGCATATACAAAACATTATAAAAAATATTTCGGCAGTGTTGTCTAATAGCTTCCGAGTAGCACAAAAGCGCCCAAAAATGGTATCCCAGATTGATATTGGTTCGGCACATATTAGAGATACTTATTCATTGCCATCTGACTTGAAAGTAAGCTTTTTTGTACCCAAAAAAAATTTTTAATAACGATTGTTTTTATTTCAAGGAAATCGTTTCCAATTCCCCCAATAGCGTGATTTATTTTTCCCTCGGTTCATATTTAAAGCCATCGGAAATGCCGAAAGAGAAACTCGATGAAATCATTAAAGCCTTTGGTAAAGTTAAGAAGACTATTTTATGGCAATATGATGGAGATATTCCTGCGGGATTACCAGACAATGTTATAATGCAGAAATGGTTCCCACAAAATGATTTATTAGCAAACAGAAAGATTGTTCTTTTTATCACGCAAGGTAAAAGGAAGCTATTTTAAAATTAATTTAAATTAATATTTTGAAATCATAATTTTAGGTGGAACTTTAAGTTATCAAGAAGGTTTATCAAATCACGTTCCAATGTTAATAATACCATTTACTGGTGAACAATACAGAAATGCTCTACAAGCCGAACGTGGACACTATGGAGAAATGATTCTTTTCGATGATCTCAATGAAGAGACTTTGATTGAAAAGATTAAGCAGATTACAGAAGACAATACGTACTTTACTAATATTGGAAAGGCTAAATCAAAACTTTTTGATTATCCTACAGAGCCAGTAAAAGAGGCCGTATTTTGGATTCAACATATTTGCAAATACAAGGGCATCGAAAAATCACCATCAGTAAATCTTTCTTGGATAATCTACTATAGTTTAGATGTTGCTGCATTTTACGTTGCAATCTTACTAACTTTTATCTCATTCTGGGTGCTCACAATCAAACTCATAGTTCGTCGTTATCGTAAGAGAGAGCAAAGAGGAAAATTTAAATATTATTGAGTGACACTTCGAGAATATTTGTATAAATGCTTGATAAGACTAAAATATTGATCTTAATAAAAAAATTTTTAAATAACTGAGCATTCATTAATTAGTTTTCAGTCAATACTTTGATTAGAAAGAGTAAAGAGGTTTAGTTGGAGTCATGGTTAGTTCTGAATAAATTTAGTCTTTTAGTGATTAAAATATAATTTTTTTACAGAACTTCTTTAACATCCTCGCGTTTTGTTTTATTATCGGAACGGTAAATAGTTACAGAATCCTGGTTTTGATTCCATTTCCAGGCAACAGTCATTTCATGATGTTTAAAGTTGTTATAAAAGAGTTGATTCAGCGTGGCCATGAAATTACATTAATTTCACCATTTACGTTCGACGAAAAACTTGAAAATTACACTGAAATTATTATACAGCCTTCATGGACTCCTGGAGAGCATTGTAACTTTTTAAAAAAATTATATCAGATATAATTTTTAACATTTTCTTTCCCTTTGTATGATTTAGTCACTCAGGAACAAATATTTGAACTAAAATTTATGAATCAAATAGATATGCTGAGTATGTATTGGTGGCTTGGAATCGAAAGTACTCAATACTGTCTAGAAAATCCTGCAGTCAGAAATTTCACACTTCATGATGACTCGCATTTCGATCTTATATTAACAGAGCAATTTTTTCAAGAGGCACTTTTGATGTTTGCGCATAAATATAAAGCACCAATCATTTCATTAAGTAAGTATCACTTGTAAATTCTGTATATTCTCGAGCTAAAACGTTTTTGCTCAATTTTAGGTACATATGGATATTCAGATTTTTTTGATCGCATCATGGGATCAATTACTCCTTATTCACTCGTGCCTCATATGATTTTATCCGATTATGATGACAATATGACATTCTTTCAGCGTCTACATAACTTTATTTTTTCAATGGCAGACATTGTCATTAGGGAATTCTACTACCTACCAGCAATGAATAAAATGGCACATAAATATTTTTCCCACTTGTCAAATTTACCTACAATTCAAGACTTGGAAAGATCTATATCAGTTATTTTGGTGAATAATCATGTAGCAATGTTCAAGCCACGACCTTTGATGCATGGGATTATTGATATTGCCGGAGCACATATAAAACCTTTGAAGCCTCTTCCGTATCAAATAAAAAAATTTCTAGACGAAGCAGAAAATGGTGTTATCTACATGTCTTTGGGTTCTTATGTTTTAAGCTCAAACATGCCTCAAGACAAGCTGAAATTATTGATTAATGTTTTTGGATCACTAAAGCAAAAAGTTTTGTGGAAGTATGAAAAGGAAAATTTGGAAAATTTGCCATCTAATTTAATGATTTCAAAATGGACACCTCAAGCAGAAATCCTTAATCATCCAAATGTGGTACTTTTTATATCACATGGTGGACTTTTTGGAACGATTGAAAGTTTACATTTTGGTATCCCTACTTTATTTATGCCATTCTTTGGCGATCAATATAGAAATGCTAAAATGGCTGAAAAGTTGGGATATGGTCATTATATCTTATTTTCTCATTTGACGGAAAATTCGTTAAAATCAAAAATTGATAAAATGATTGAAAGCAAAAAATATTTTGAAAAAGCGAAAGAAATGTCGTCTATAGTACGAGATAATCTTGTAAATCCCTTAAACACATCAATGTATTGGATTGAATATGTCATTAAGCATAATGGCGCAAAGCATTTGAAATCACATGCTATTGAGCTCTCATGGTATCAATTTTTGATGCTCGATGTAATTTTTTTCCTCGTATTAAGTTTGTGGATTATTTGTAAAGCAGCAGAATTGCTTTATCAATTTATTTCTACAAGAATTTATTATAAGATAAAAATTGAATAAAGGTAGGGTTACCGGATATTTTCAAGAAAAATAGAGGACATCCCCCATGTCGACTAGTTTTATTCGTTTTTTGGACGAATTAGAATATTACAAATCTTTTTTTATTTTTGAAAAATGAAAAAAATAGAGGACTGTCCTCTGAAAAACCAAGCAGATGGTCAGCCTAAATAAAGGTCAGACATTTTTTTGAGAATTGAAAGTTTAAAAAATTAAATTGGACGAAATTGGAATGACGAGGAGTTTTTTTATTAATAGCTTAAATAGAATTAATTAATAGCTTAAAACAACTTAAAACCAACTAAATTACTTTCGGTATTGTTTTTTTGTAGCTGAGAATAACTGTCAAAATTTGAAAATCGTAGTCCCTGCGCCAGGGTTTATTTTACGCGAAATCCACACAAAACGGTCATAATAAATTCAAATTTCTGTTCAGTAATCATAGTAGGTAGCAAAAGTTTATTCAAAAAAAAATCAAAACAAACTTTTCAAAATATTTTAAAATAATTAATTTGAAAGGATATACGGCATATCATGGCTGAATTTCCATCCGAATTGCTTGCTACTGCTCAACCGTTAATAGGATTTTATGGACTCGACTTGAATAATTCATCGCACAAAGCTATTTATGATTCTTTCAATAGAATTGAAAGGTGAGAAAATTTTCACACATCACCACAAAAACAATTTAGTATAAAATCACAATTTACAGACCTTCATTACAATACAAGATACTTCCTAATAACTATGAGTTCCCAACGAAAAAACCGAAAAGACAGAGCTTCGAATGGTACAACCCAAAACATATATTGAAAAAGAACTGGATGTTAAAGTATCAACATGTTGTTCCTTCATTGGTAACTTAATTTAATTAATACTGTGTAATTTCTTACTAATTTAAAATCCTTTCAGATTGTTGTGTTTATGGAATTAGAATGGAAGGAGCCTCAATGGTCCGAGAAACAAGTCCAGTGCTCTACAATGATACAACAATTAAAATCTAAGCTTCAAGATCGTTCAACTAAAATCGCTTTAGTTCTTCTGCATAAATCAACGCCTGTATTAGCAAGTGATGACTTGATAGCAACAGAAAGAGCATCTGCTTTGGCAAATGCTTGTGAAATCAACACAAAACATCTTTACGTGCTTCCTGTAAATGATCATAATCTCATTGGATATACTGTGAGACTTGAATCAGCGTTTTTGGAACTAGCACAGTCATTCTACATAGGAATTTTGAAGAACTATCGTTCACACCAAACTGCTTCTCATCATCAAACGCTTAAAGTTAGACATCAATTCAAAATGGGATTTATCTCAGAACTTCGCTTAGATTATCCAACTGCTTTGAAGTAAGTGATATTTTATGATATGTCTAAATTCAGTTTTAATTAATTTTAATATAATTATTTATTAGACACTACACTCAATCATATGCAAATTTGGAAAATATTCGAGTCGTTGATACAAATTGCCTTGAAATCAAAACTGTTGCTGGATTTATAAACTACAAAATCTGCCGATTAATGTTTAAATTGAATTTACCGAGGGATTCAATCACTCAATTTAAGGCGCATATTGAAAAATATAAATCCAGAACTGGATTTAAGGAATTATTGTTTGAGCATCATGGATGGTTATCAACACAATTTAATTATTTTGGTGAAATATTCAACGAAGCAGTAAAAAATGGCTTGGCTGCAATACAGACTCAAAATCCGGCTATCTATTATCTAAAAGCTGCTGAACATCTGTACAAGAGGCGTGAAATATTCCTACAAAGCAATCGTACGTAAATTCATTAAATCATGGCAACTTTTGCTTATCAATGTTCTATCCATAGCATTTTTAGCTGCTGCCAACGAAGAAAATGTATCCCCAACAACCCAATTTTCACTACTTTATAGTGACTTTTTTGGCGTTCGCAGTGGAAATGATCGAGATCAAGGCATTGATCAACAAATCATAACATTAGTTCGTGAATTGGAAATGAAGTATAACTATTCTGTAAGTTTAACTAATTTATCGTCCGTAAATCCAGAGTTGACATTAAATTTTGTATATTTAATTAGGCTGTGATTATAAACTTATTGAGTCAAGCTATGTCTCAATTCAAAATTTATCGATGCGGTAGATCACGCAAAAAGTGTGCAGTGATGATGGCTGATGAATATTTTAAAAGTGGAGAATATACGAAGGCATTAACGTAAGTTGAAAAAAGTTTAAATGAAAAATTAATAATTTTTATGTATTTTCTTAGATTATATTCGTTAATGCTACAAGACTTTCGAGCTGAAAAGTGGTATTCAATATTTACTGCAATCCTTACAAAAACTGTTCAGTCTGCAACTTTATCGGCATCTGTGAACGATTTTGTATCTAGCAGTATCGAGGCACTTTCTCCAAATATGAAGATATCAGTTGCTGAACGACAGCATATTTTGGAAAATTTGTGGAAAGTCTTTAATGTAAGTTTCCTCTTATTTTCGTGACATTTTTATTAATTAATTTATTTTATTTAAGAACTCGGCACCAACCTTTCAAAATCAAATAGCACCGGAAGTAATTCAATTATGGAAAGAAGCTTTAGTAAATTATCGCTCACCAATTACAGTGAATTTAGATGACATTCCAAAATTGATTGACTGTAAATTTTCATTCGAAAGCAATCAAGTGAAGTTTACAGATCCAATAAGCTTATGTGTTTATTTACGATCAAATACACCTGTCCCGATAAAAATTGCAAAAATTTCGGTCAATTTGCTGTCAAATAGTGGATCAAAGATTAAGATGGAAGCAATGGTTGGCTATGAATATGAAGTTGATTCTTCATCAAAAGCTGCAAAATTAGGTGCCAGCTTTGATGCTAAAAACTTCATATTGGAGCGAGGAAAATGTTATAAATTCAACATATTAATAAAACCTGGACAATTTGTTGAAAACTCTGAAGTTACAGTAAGTATTACTAGCTACATGTATCACTTAAAAATATACTAAAATTTATAATTCCAGGTAAATGCTGTGGAACTTTTGATGGGAACTGAGAAGGTGTCTGCAATTTTGATGTTTCAAAAGTCATTGAATGCAACGAAGTATTTTCAATCCTACAATATCCATTCTGACTACTTAGAATTCTTAAAGATCTTCAGAACGTGCTACATTATTCCATCGTAATTAAATTAAATTTTTAATTAGCTAAATGGCTTTACTTACATAAGTTTTTTAACTTTTAGTTTTCATTTAAATTCGAATGTTGTTCATAATCAACCAATGCTGTTGAATGAATACTACAAGATTCAGCTAAATCTATCAAATAATCATGATGAGGTGCTCCAAAATGTTACTGTGAAAGTGTCTTTGCCAGCTAGCTACAAAAATAAAGGTAAAATGAGAATAACTTTAATTATTTTTTCTAATACTAATCCTATAAAATTTTTACAGTGTTTGTGACTAAAAACTCATCGGAGCCAACCACAAAACTGAGCTCATGCATTAATTTTACTGTTGGGAACTTGGAAAGACAATCTAATACATCAATTGAATATTTCTTAACAAGCTTAATCGAAGGAAATATTGAATTAAAGCAGTCATTGTATTACGATATTGTCGATACAACGGAATCAAACATGCTTTCGCCAACAGAAAAGGAATCATCTCCTTCTCTTGAAGTAGCTCCTACAACATTCACTGGAAGTGAGGAACATCTCGATATAAATGTTGAACGATTGGAGAATAATTTAGTGAGAAAAAGACATGATAATATATTGATAGTTCCATGTGTGGAAGAGTTTAGTTTCGATAGTCGACTATATAGCTTGGATAGAAAAGCACTGACTAGCTGCTACGAAAATGAAGAGTTTTTGATGAGATTGTCTCTGAAGCCTAGATCACCTTTTAACATTGATATTTTAGATGTATTTTTCATTGCTGATATGAACATAACTGAAAAATCTAATCATAATGGATCTTTTATTGGAAATGATATAAGTCGTGGATGTGATATGGAGAATATTTTAACTTTGATTCCGACAAGAACGACAGATAACTGGTTGACTAAAGAAAAAATAAGCGCAAATATTATTTCTGATGCGTCTGCACTTTTTTCAAAAATGAAAATATCCGAGAATGAGTTAAAATCAAAAACAGCTGCAGAAGTATTGAGCACAAAAGACGAAGATGATCCATTTAGTATAAAAAAGAAGGATCAAAAGTCAATGGATTTTTCGACCTCTGACGATAAGAAATTCCATATCAATAACTCATTAGATGTTGTTGAATTAGTAAACGACTCGTCTCACAAGAAAGGATTTATTAATGCAAAGATTAATGTTCTACAAGAAAAGAAGGTCGTTGATCAGGACAAGAAATTCGGACTGTACTGTATTAAATGGAGAAAATCTAATACGAACATTATTAAAGAATCAAAATTCCTCATTGAAGGAGTTGGTAAGTTAAACATATTTATCATCATAATAAGCTTACTACATTAAAATATGTAATTATTTTTAGATGTTGTCGTTCCTCTTTTAAATATTTACTGTACATCGCCAACAGAACGAGTATTTGTAAGGGAAATTTTCACCTATAAAATTCTACTAAAGAATCCAGGAGATGAAATTCTGCATTTCCACGCAACTATTGGGAATTCTGATGGCTTCATGCTGTCTGGACATAAACAGCTGACTTTTACATTATTTTCCCATTCAAAATACGAGCTGACATTTAACTTGTATCCATTAAAGTCTAACTTTCAAAAATTACCAGAACTAAAATTAGATATGAAGAGCTATACAGAAGAAATTGTTGCAATTGTTGAAAAAGATGGAAATGTCGTTGATTCTGGAACGGAAATCACAAAAAAACAAGCAGAGTTAAACAGTTTACTTGAGCGGTGGTTGCCAAAATCAATTTTTGTACATCCAGCTAATAGAAAATTGCCTTAGGTATTATATGTACGGCACTTAGTAGAACCTATTGGCTAAGAGTCAATAAAAAATAATTTATATTATTCAAACGGGAAGTTCTCAATTTTATTGTGTCTTTAACTCATTAATAAATTTATTTCATCAAAAAAATAAACACTGCAATTGCTAAACCAATGAAAATATTAATTTTTAAGATTGCGGCACCAGCAGTAATTCCTAGAACTGTCTCCTTCAATTCACAAGCACCGAAAATATTTTTTTCTGCCTTCATGATTAATTCTTCTCCTCTATTAAATGTTATAGTTGAACCAATTTTCGCTTCATAATCCTTATTTGATGGACTCACAGTAATTTTAATTATGTGATCTTTACTAACGTCTGTAAACATTACAGTGGCCACATCATTTTTAATTTCTAAGTTAAAACGATTATTCAGGTAGGTTATGCCTTTCAAAGTTAATTCTTTTGTATTCGGTGGATTATAGAAGTTCGTGATTGAAAGATGATCAAAATGTAATCTTATTCCGCCATAGCCGTTCATGACTGACTGTAAGAATCCTCCAACACCTGTAATAAAATTACCACTTCCTTCGACGCCTGGCTGATTTTCACTCCATGTTTTGAAAGGTTCATGATTGTAGACTCTGTAACTTTTTGTGAATGTTCTTGCTGCATTTTCTACATCCTGAATGTCCAAGAAACCAATTGTGTGCATTGACCAGGTCATAGCAGGACCTGTATCTCGAGTGACGTTGTCGTACTTATGAAGATTATTTTTCTTAGTTGTGCTGAAAATTCATGTTAATATTGATTGACAATTTAGATTATTCTAAAAATGACTTACCTGTTCATTGGCAATTGTAATGGATATCCTAACAGTACGACATCAGCTTGTTTAATTTCGGCTCCTTCATATCCTTCGAATTGAGGATGATAATCATTTTCTTTATCATATATCATTTTTAATGATTTTGCAATTTTCGCAAAACTTTCTGCATCTAAATCCTTAAGTTCGTCTTTGCATGTACAAGCAGCAAAATCACCAAAATATAAGTTGATAGCAGCAATGACATTCGTATATACATTATTTGTAATATTGTAATGATCTTCATCTGGTCCCATGATATCTATTAACAAAATAGTTAGTCTTATGCTCTAGTTCCATAAAAACAGTGCTACTTACTTTTGATGTCATAGAATTTAGTAGACTCGTTGAATGCTACTCTTGATTCCCAAAATTTAGCTGTATTATAAGCAATATCACATCCATATTTTTTCCACCAATCTAAATCATGAGTTGCTGCTAAATGTGACCGATAAGCGAAAGCAATATCAGCAGAAATGTGATGTTGAAATTCGATCACTTCCCATGCCCATAAGGGTGTCACTTCTCGACCAGTAAAACCTGATTCCCATGGATATCTATATCCTTTGTAGGTAGTGTTCGTTGCATGATCTTCAGCTGCTTTTTTCGCATTATATCGATAGCTCAAAATTTCCTCACTCCATTTTGGATTCAGCAATAGAAGTGGAGGATGCATCCATATTTCCGTATCCCAAAATGAATGACCTTGATAATCTTTGCCTTCTGCACCTTTTGGTAAACCACCAGGACTTAAACCATAAAATTGACCATTTGGTTGATGTGATTCTTCAGATGGTAAATTACTGATCAAATAAAACAAACTTGAGTGCATGATTTGATTTAGTTCCTTGTTAGCCTCCACAGTCATTTCATAACTACTCATATGATTCTCCCATATTGACTTATGCTTATTAAAGATTGTTGCATATGATTGCGCCATAACAGTATCTAACTCTTTCTTAACTTCAGCTTCTGTTGATCCAATTGCAGTAAGGTGGACATATTCTGCAATATTTTGTCCAATATTAACTGTCAACTCCAAAGGTACAGCAGTATAAGCAACACAAACTTGTGTAAGATCTCTTTGATATCTTTTATCTTCTATAACCCGTGTCACATAGCACTTGACTGTAACTTTTCCATTATCATTAGAGTATTCGATCTCATCGTATTTAATAAGATCAACGCTACTCTCATTTCCAGCATTTAATCTTAGCTGGACAGTATTTTCAAGTGTCCCTTCAAATCTTTCTAAAGTGAATTTGTTGACAATGAGACGATTGTAATAGCGATGTGCGTACATTTGTTGAGAAACTTTAAAGCTTTTGCCTCTATAAGCAATCTTCTCAAAGTATCCATGCTTCAAGTTTAGTTGATATGCACAATTTTGCTCTAAACATTCCCAATTTGTGTCGATATTCGCAAAATTAGGAATCCTTGCACGATGAGAATTTCCATTTTGTCCGTTGTACACGCCATTCATGAAGACTGAATCGCCGTAAATAACAAAACCTATGTGTCCATTACTTAATGTTGGAAGCTCATAAAAATCTGGCAAACTAAATTTTAAAAAATTTAATTAAACATTTGCATACTCGAGGATAATTATACTTACTAATTGGAACCCAAAATCCATTCGTCGTCTACAAAGTTGACTGGTTCATGTTCAATCTTTTGACCAACAACAGTTTCCTTCATTTCACATCCTTTAGATTCACCGAATTTCTTAAGAGGCTTTAGAATTATCTCTGAATCAGCAGGAACTTCCAAAGGTATATCCCTATAACTTGTTAATTTTTCTAGTTCTTTTCCATCGACGAATACTTGAATGTCTTCTGTTCCATTTTTAATCATCGTAAGTGTTTTAAAGCCAGGTTTTACCTCCAAGCGAAAGACATTTCCCAAATACATAATTCCATTTAATGTAAACTTTGTGCTATTAGCAGGTAAGTATGATTTTGTAATAACTAAATTATCAAAATTTAATCGTATTCCTCCATATCCATTGATAACTGATTGCAAAAATCCTCCGGCACCAGTAATGAAATTTCCTGCAGCTGGCTGGTTAGGTATAGCTTCACTCCACGCATTGAATGGTGCTCTTGTATACAAAGAATAACTTCTTTCAAAATATTTTGCAGCTGTGGTTTGATCTTCAAGATCAAGAAATCCAACCGTGTGCATTGACCATGTCATTGCTGGTCCATTTTCTCTTGTCTTTTTGTCATAATATTCCAAGTCATTTCGTTTTGTAGATCTAAAATTTAAGTTTTATGAGATATGAAATAGAATTTTTTGATCCAATACATACGCATTCATTGGTAACTGTAATGGATAGCCTAACATTACAGTATCAGCTTGTTTAATGTTTTCACCATTATAGCCTTCATATTGAGGATGACGGTCATTCTTCTCATCATACAAAAGTGTCAAACCTTTGGCAATTTTCTCAAACTTCTCATAATCAACATCGGAAATGTTTAAAACATTCTTACAATGACAACCAGCAAAGTCTCCAAAGTAGAGATTAAAAGCAGCAATTACATTTGTGTATCCATTATTATCAATATCATGATGATCTTCATCAGGTCCCATAACATCTAAAAAAACAAAATAACTGCATTTTAAAATTGTTTTATAATTTTGCTTACTAACTTACTTCTGATGTCGTAAGATTTTGTGGTTTTGTTATACCTAACTCTCGACTCCCAGAACCTAGCTGTGTTGTAAGCAATATCACATCCAAAACTATTCCACCAATCTTCATCGTGAGTTGCTGCTAAGTGGGATCTGAATGCAAAAGCAATATCTGCAATTATATGATGTTGGAATTCAACGACTTCTGGACAGCAATCAGGTGTAACTTCACAGCCTGTGAACCCTGATTCCCATGGGTATCTATAGCCCTTATAGTTTGTGTTCCGCGCATTATCAGCTGCTGCTCTTTTCACGTTATATCGATAGCTTAAAATTTCCTCGCTCCATTTTGGATTTAATAATAAAATTGGAGGATGCATCCATATTTCCGTATCCCAAAATGAATGTCCTTGATATTCCATATAAACTTGCCCACCTTTTGGTAAACCACCAGGACTTAAACCATAGAATGGATCTTTTGGTTGATTTGTTTCTTCTGATGGTAAATTGCTTATCAAGTAGAACATACTCGAGTGAATGATTTTATTGACTTTACTATTTCCTTCAATAAAAATTCCGAAACGATTCCAATGTTCTTCCCAAACGGATGAGTGTTTTTCAAAAATGTCAGAAGCTTGAAAGATATCCGCTACCTCCTTAATAATTTCTTCTTCAGTTTTTGCTACTACAGTGATGTGATTGAGAGTTGTAGAATTTTCATTCTCATTAAGGATCAATTTTTCTGGTGGAACTGTATATCCAACACAAACCTTGGAAGGTAGTGCTTGGTAACGAGGGTCTTCTATTAATTTAGTTGCATAGCAGTTGATTTTCAAATTATAATCTAAATACTCTGTAGAGTTCAGCAAATTTAAGTCAATGCTGGTTTCATTTCCATGATCAATTTTAAATTCAACCGAAATGTTTCCTCCTTGTGCGTTACGTTCAAGTGTGAAGGTGTTGAAAATAGCTCGGTTATAATATCTGTGAGGATATAATTGTTGAACGATTTTAAAATCACTTCCATTTATTGTGTTTTGAAAATATCCCTTCTTCATGTTGAGTTGATAAAGGCAGTTTCCATCACATACAACATTTGGCATTATATTTGCATAGTTTGGAATTCTAGCACGATGTGATTCGCCACGAACACCATTGTACAATCCATTCATTAAAATCGAATCGCCATAAATTACAAATCCAACGTGTCCATTTGCAAGTGTTGGCATATCGGCAGGAATGGGTAATCTAGAAGAAAATATATTTTTAATAGCTTATCAGTCATGAAATTATAAGTGCTTCGTTTTTGGTCTATGCAATGCATGTGAGCTGTCAAGAACTATGGACAATCTCAAACTGATAAACTTCGAAAAGCAAAACATTAGTGATAAGATTAATATTTCGGCAATTTCGTTCAAATTAATGACATAACAAGGAGTGGCTAGCAGGCATTTAGCCAGGGGACCCCACTCGATGGAAAATTTTCTTAAATTTGCTTGGGTTTTAGAAAAAAAATACCAAAAATTCAACTCTAATTTTTTTCCTTCATTTATAAAAAATTTGAAAATTTCCATTAAAGAGTATGTTTAAAGAAATAAATGCTAAATTTTCCAAAAATATGAATTTTTCATAATTTTCAATAATTTAATCACATTTAAGCACTTAAATTAGACATCCCTTTAAATGAAAAAAAAATCTATTAAAAGGTTCTGTGTTTTGACTTAAATGCAGAATTTAATTAAATCAATAACTTATGTCCATCTTCAATAATTAAATTATTTTTAAAACTATTAATAAGTTATCGTTTCACGAATAAATTTTTTAAAAAAAACTTCACACTTTAAATTATTTAGCAAAACAAACAGAATTTATCGAAATTACGTAACAAGAATTTTTTTAATAATTTCAATTTTTGATTAAAACCTACACTGTACTCTCAATTATCATGTCATCATCATCACTTTTCACTTCCCGACATACAAGGATCATGAAGATCCATAAGAAAAATTTGAATTTATTTTTCATTTATTTTTTTCAATACTTATTCCTTAATTCTTTATAAATGGATTTCTAATGTGAAGTGTTAATAGGCACTAAATGACACTTAATTGGAATTAATAGCAATTTACACGATTTATATAGGTAGCAGAAGGTACTTGAAATTTAAGTAATCAATTATTATCATTTTCGGCTTAATGATTAGATAAAAATTGGATTAATCTCAAGTGTATGCAATTTATTCTTATCGATACTAGACCATGAAATTTCAAGCACCTGAAGTGATTCATTATGATAAATTAATTGTTGAGATGGTTGATGACTATAAAAACTCTTAAAAAAATACCGATCTCTAGAGAAAACTTCCAGTGACGATAAATGAAATTGAGTTTACACATTATTAAAATTAGCAATGCACTCAAATGGTTGTAGAACAGAGTAGTCCAATTTTTTTCATGATTCTATTGCTTGTTTTGTGCTCTATTTCAATTTTTAAGGATCCCATGGGGGTCCAGACATCCATTACAATGTTCATATATTGAAAACATAGGGCTGCCGTCCCTATTAATCACATACGATCAAAAATACTTGCATAATATAACAAGATGCTGATTTTTGCGTAATTGGGTCGTTTTCATCAGACTTTATTATATTATGATAAATTATAATAAAATCATAAATATTCTTTATGTGCTTAAGCTAATCTCTTATCTCTTGTATGATCTTTTGAACAATATTTACTTAAAGTCAGTGAATTTAAGTTACAGTGATAACAATGATATTGTGATATATAAAAATGCATTATTTTTTCAGAATATTCACAGTCATCTGGTGGATTTTCAGTTAGCATTATTGTGAATTTAATAAAGGAAAAATGTCAGCCTCCGACGACAGTAAATACATTATAGAAGATCACAATTATGGAAAGAATGGAGTGAAAATTTTACATCTCGTTAGAAATGGTAATTACAAGCATTTGTATACTCAATAGAAAGTTGCTGTTAACTCATGCACTTCAATAGGTCTCGTTCATATCGTAAAGGAGCTTGAAGTGTCAACACGTCTCACACTTTCTACACAAAAAGATTATCTGCAAGGTGACAATTCTGACATCATTGCTACTGACTCGCAAAAAAATACAGTGTACTTGCTAGCAAAGAAGTATGGTATAAAGTCACCAGAGGATTTTGGAATCTTACTGTGCAATCATTTTATGTCCAAATACGAACATGTGGTAAAAGCTTCTGTACGCGTTGAAGAACTCATGTGGAATCGAGTGAATTATGGTGATCATGCAAATGTCAAGTTGCATAACCATGCATTCATTCATACTCCTATTTGTACACGAACTGCAAGTGTCGTTCTTAATAAATATGGTATGAATCTAGTAGAGCAAAAAAAAACATTATAAACCTTAATATCTATCATTCTCTTTAACTGCTTGTAGAAAAATATCCCATCGTAATTAGTGGAATTAAGAATTTGCGTGTTTTGAAGACAACAAAAAGTTCATTTGTAAATTTTATTAATGACGAATACCGCACACTTCCCGATGCTGATGATAGAATTTTCAGGTAAATATAAATTAGCCTAAGACATGCCTTGTTAAGCTCAATGACAAAACAATAATAATTTGCAATATTTAATTCTTAGCACAATCGTTGATTGCTCTTGGAATTATTGTGCTAATCCACAAGTAGATTACGATAAAGCATGGGAACTCATCAAGTATTGCATTCTCCACAATTTTGCTGGAGACTTAGACCAAGGAATTCCATCTCCGAGCGTTCAAAATACGCTTTATATTACTGAAAAGGACGTTTTGGAAAAGATCCAGGAAA
This sequence comes from Chironomus tentans, assembly GCA_963573255.1. Classification (NCBI taxonomy): domain Eukaryota; kingdom Metazoa; phylum Arthropoda; class Insecta; order Diptera; family Chironomidae; genus Chironomus; species Chironomus tentans. The sequence goes on from OY754302.1 coordinate 25,692,482, forward strand.
TAAATTCTATTCAAATGACGTTGCCAAATAAGCATTATATCAGTGTTGATTTTTCAAAATTCAAATCTCTTGTTCAAGATGATGAGCAAACTGTTTATTTGCCATTGGATAAGCCATCAGGTGTCATTTATGCTAAGCTTGATAGGAAAAATTTGATAAATAAATTGTAGATAATTGCTTTTCTGCTGATTATTACTATTCATATTAATATGAATTCAATTCATATTGGGTCGTTCATAAATGACGTAAAACACTTTAGGTTCTGGAGCTGTAAAACACTTCACATAAAAAATATATTTGAATGAAAACTTTGTGCCAAAGATAAATGGACATCATTTGTGGATGATTCCTATTTAATTTTTGTAAAAAAATTATATTGACTATTAGAAAAAAATAAACAAGAAAATTTATTAGATTTTTTAAAAAAATACATTTTAGATTCTCTGTTGCTTTACTTGATTTGAATTTTTACAGATCCATTTTTGGGGATTTTATCTGAAAAATTAAAAATTATTAGAAAATATTTTTGATAATCTTAACAAAAGGCGACTTACATGATATCGATTCCAAAATTTCAAACTCGATATTTTCATTTAATATGTAAACTAAAGCATCTCGTATTTTACTGAACCTAAACGAAGATGTCTTATTGTCAATATCAATATCAAAAACTGAATTCATGTAGAAAATTCCTTTCACATTAATTCTATTGCATCTTTCAGGCAGTTGAGGGTTTTTTAATTCTAAATATTTTAAGTGAATTCGTATGCCTAAAAATCCATTGAAAATTGCTTGCAAAAATCCTCCAGCACCTGTTATGAAATTACTAGCTCCTTCTTCTCCTTCCACAACTTCACTCCAAACGTTGAACGGTTTTCGAATGTAAGGCTTATAACTTCTATCTAACATCTCATTAGCATCTGACACGTCATGTATATCAAGATAATTAATCGCAAACATTGAGTATGTCATAGCAGGTCCACTCTTTCTGGTTGCATGTACATAAAAATTTAAATCATTTCTTCTAGTTGATTCGTTCATGGGAAATAGAAGTGGATAGCCAATTAAAATTGTATCAGCCTGCTTAACTTCCATACCTTTATTATATCCCTCGTATTCTGGATGATAGTTTAGCACTTCATCATAAATTATTTTCATATTCTCGGCAATTTTGAGCCATTTATCTTCAGTTTCATGATTCATTTCAGTACATAAAGTTCGCATCATTCTAAATGGGGAATAAAGATATAAAAAAGTATAGAGGACACGTTGAGTGTAACAAATCAATTTAAGCTACAAAGTTCTTTCATGTAAAATGTGAAGTTTGTATCACGAAACTGAAAAAAATATATTCCATGAGAAAAAAAAACTATTTTGATGATCATTTTCAATTGCCAGACACCGCGATAGTAATTATTTTGTGTATTTGTCCCCTTCACTTCACAGTCGATTTCTTCTTACTTATTTCTCGTTTTACATTACTACATCTCAAAACTTCTAGGTTAAATTATAGCAATTACTTCGATATTATTTTACAATTTTTCAAATAATATCACAAAACATGTCTTTTGTTTAACAAATACATGCTTAAATGTTCAAAGATGCCGTGTGACATCATGACATCACGACCTCAAACAAAAAAAAACGACACAAATTACCAAGTGTCAACATTTTTTCTTCGTCTTCATTTTTTTCACTTTTTTCTCACATGAAAACTATTTTCTTCTATTGTTACTTCCATTTCAATAGAAAATGAAGACCTTTTCAAAAAAGACCTTTTATTCGGGTATCGCGTTTTTATTGTCAGAAACAAATAAAAATAACTTCTTGCCGATGACGATCATAAACGCAATGGTAATTTAGAATGAGAGAGAAAATTATGATGCTTGATATTTTAATTGGAAATTGAAATTTCAAAAAGAAAAAAATGAAAGCGAACAAAAATAAAATTTGAATGGATGATGAAGCTATTGGGTGTAGCTTCAAGCAAAAATAACAGAAATATAGTTTGTTTGATTTTACTTAAGAACAATTATTAATAAATAAAATGACATTCTTAATGGTAGCAAAATAGATAGCATTAATCATACTTAATTAAATGATTATACTGATACGCATAGTCAGGGGAGTAGCTTAAACCCTACAATAATTGATCTCCAATCCTGCCCTTTCGCATAGAATTATTTCTCAAATATAAGATACGTTTTAACGTTTAAAAGTAACTTACGATCCAAATCTCAGCGCATTAATGGCGATGACATTTGTATAGACATTATTTTTTGTGTCGCAATGATCTTCATCGGGTCCCATTATATGTTCAATTTCGTAGACACCATTTGTTTTATTAAAATTCGCACGACTTTCCCAAAACTTTGCAATTTCTTGAGCCATTTCGCAACCTTCTTCTCTTGCCCAATGAATATCTTGCGTGAGGGCAAAATATTGCTGCATAGCAAAGCTAATGTCACCGGTAATGTGATGTTGATATTCGGCAATATACTCATAATTTGGTTGAATTGTTTCATAACCAGTTGCTGCACTTTCCCAAGGAAATCTTGCTCCTTGATACCCAGACAATTTTGCATAATCACGTGCTGAATTGAGCATAATGTAGCGGTAATGTAATAAACTTTTTGCCCAAAAATGATTGATTAATGCAATTGTTGGAAACATAAAAATTTCTGTATCCCAAAAATTATGACCTTCATAATCATCAAGATCACCTCGACCAAGACCCGTTGGACTCAGACCATAAAAGGGATGTTGTTGTGGTAAATTTGTACGTTCTGATGGCAAATTACATGCAATATTAAATGTACTTGATATAATTGCCCGCAGCTAAATAGAAATTTTATTGTTAGTTACAGGAAAACCACAACGGAATTTCAGCCATCATATCTTACCAACTCGTCGTTGCCATTAATTTCAATGCGAAAATTATTCCAAAATCTTTTCCACTCATTAATGTGACTTATCAGCAGATCGTCATTAGTTATGCTAAAAACTGGAAAGTAGAAAGTAAGAAAATCAATTAAGGATTCATGTTATAATGTAATCATAATTTTTTCTTTCTTTACGCATTGTTGAACAAGTAGTAAAAATGTCCATCAGCATATTTTCGTTGCATAATTAAAGTAATGAACTAAAAGTTTCATGAACTGTAACATAACAGAGCCACTTCGCATAAAGATCATCTTCATTTCATATTTTTATTCTTATGGCATAGAGTAAATCATGTAAACATCACATTACCATCAATCATTTCCTGTCTGACATCAGCTTCATATATATCAACAGCCATAACAAATTTATAAGAAATTGAGGATGCCATTTTGCTGAGTGTGAGCTGTTCTGGAACATGATTCCATAGAACACAAGCATTTTCTTCTTGATGAATTGGTTCCTCTTGAGTTAATCTCTCCATTTCCATTATGTGACCGCAAAGAAGTTGAAAATCATTTTCATTAAAATGAATTGTTTCATTTTTTGTAAATTCTAGATCATCTTTCGCTTGCGCTGCTTGTGTTTCATTGTTTATATTACTTCCGGAGATATTTTGGTGAATCTTTACTTCTATATCGTCTAGAAATGAAGAATACAATTAGAGTATTTCTCATTATTTTCTTCCTTCCTCAAACAATAGTTATTTCTTAATGAATGGAATTTTTTCTTGATTCTTCTTTCATTCTCAATCTAATGGACTAGCTACATATTTATTGATGGAAGTTTTAAAAATATTTTTTTTAAAGAAAATCTCATTGAAATCGCTAAGCATTGACTTTTTATCAAACTTTCCCGATCGGCACACAGTGAATGTTGCCGAGGCGGTGCCTTGATGGTGACGTGGTGGCAGTATACTTAGAACCAAGCGGCGGCCACACCCGCCATTGGCAGCCATGTGGCAGCCATATGGCTGCCATTGCTCTGTGGCGGCCGCTTGGTTCTAAGTATACTGCCACCACGTCACCATCAGGGTGCCGCCTCGGCAACATTTCGATGTGTGCCGATCGGGTTTCCATCTTCCTTCATTAAAAATTAAAAAAAAAATTAAGGAATACTTAAGCAGGAGATGTTAAGTAACAAGTGGGGTGCATTTTTTAATGATTATTAAATTTTAATTAGTGCACTTGTTCTCACATTTTACATCCTGGTATTTCGTTTTCATTGAAAACGTATTTTTTATGCAAACAGGATTCGTCATGCTCTGATAGATATGAGACTATAATATTCATTCATTTGGTTTGTCGACCGACAGTGAAAGTGCAGTAATAATTTGGTCACACAACAAAAAATAATGAAATAAAATTCATTTGTCATTGGAATGTAAAGATGAAAATTTATTTTCCCATGACTGTTTTAAGTTCTAATCCCTTTATATTTTTTTTAACGTGAGTACAGGAAAGAACAAAAAGAAAATTAAAGAAGAGTGAATAAATTGAATTAGAGCACAAATGAATGATAGAGAGATGATTTGTATTACAAATAGATTTTAGCAAATAACCTGATTGATTGCTAAGAATATTAAGAACTGTGTAAGTCGAGTAGCAAAAAATAATAACAATAATTAAGCCACCACGCATAAACCTTACCTTTTGACCTCAAACGTTGAATGAAGAATTGATTGACTACTGCACGATTATAATATCGATGCGCATAAATCAAATGAGTTACATAGAATTCATTCCCTACATTCATTTCGACCATAAAATATCCATATTTTGCATTTAATGTATATTTGCATTCTTCTACGGCTCCACAGTTGCTTAATTGAATATTTGAAAAGTTGGGAATACGGGCACGATGTGAAAGTCCACCATGTCCATTATAAAGTGCATTCATATAGACTGAATCAGAGAACAATGTAAATCCAATATGGCCATTACTTAGAGTCGGTAAGAGCTTTGAATCTTTGGGTATGCTATAAAAGGTCGTATTGAGGATATCATAAAATGTTTACGAATTGCTCTACAATTAATTAGCACCTTTTTGTTGTGAATATAAAATGATCATCATCAGTATTATGATTGTAGTTGTTACCGCTTCCATTTCCGATGATATCATTCACTTGAATCATAAAAAATGGTTTATTGTTTCTAGACAAATGCTCTATCAAATTGCCTTTGCTACCACAAACTAAAGCACAGCCAATTACGAATAATAATTCAACACAATTTAATTGAATCATTGCTTGAATGTTATGTTCACTTTGTTATAATTTTTTGTTTGTTATTTGCCACTGCTTTGAATTTTTATAATTTTGAAGATAAATGAGTTATGAATCATAGAATCTGTAATTTGCTTGATTATATTTTTTTAGTATGGAAATTTTTTTTAAAGTGAATTTTCAATCCACATTATAAATTGCTTCTTATGCCGTTTTATTGAATTTATTTATCTTAGCAATTTGAGATTAAGCAATTTGAACATTCCAGGTCTTTTAATTCTGATTAATTGAACTGAAACTTGATGCAATCGATCTATATTTTTAATTTATTTACTATGCATCAACATTTTGCTAAAATATTATGAAATCATGCAATTTGTTGTTATTTCCACACCTGTGACTTAATTTGGTTGCTCATCTAAATTTTTTAACTGTAGCATAAGTAAAATGCTCCAGTTATCAAATACGTCAACTATTAAGAAAAAATATTTTCGCAGTGTAATTAAATTCGCCAAAAAAGAATAAAAGCTGTCTCAAAAAAACTGATAACTGTAATCGCACAATAAAGATTTCAGCAAATTTTATAAATTGGAGCAAATATTTTTATTCTACAGATATGCAAACATACGCGGGAAGTTTATGTATTTAATAATATTTCGTTGATATGTTTAACGACGCACATTGTAAATTATTTTAATTTCAGTCAGATTTTTAATTTCATTCAGATATAACTGAATGCGCACAAAAATTAAGTAAGAGATAGTAGTCAGGGTCAATGTCCAGATTAGCATTTTAACAGACATAACGCAATCAAAACATAAAATTATAGTCAATCATAAGAAATTATGATTGTTATGTTTGCGCTGCTTGCTCATTTAACGAGGATACGGTTCGAAAAATTTTTCTAAATTTATTTTTATATCTTCAATTAGAAATTCAAATTTAAAAATTCCATCAATTTTTAAGTACTTTATTCTTCATGTTAAACCACAGAAATTTTTAATTTTTCCTTTCCGAAGCAAAAACCCCATCAAAAAAAAAACTAAAAATAAAATAGATTTATAAAAAAATGATAATAATTATTTCCATTGTAGAATAAAAACGAAATATTCTTGATGATCACTAAGAAACAAAGTCTAGCAAGCATGCGGCAGGTTCACTTAAAATTTTTTCAACTTTTTACATCTTTTTGTTATTCTGAAAACCACTCACAGGAAAATCACTGAACTGAAACATTTCAAGAATGAAAAAGTTATAATAAGTAAGAGAAAGAGAGAGAGGAAGAGCTGTGAGTTCTTATATGAAATTGTTATTCTCTCATTTTTGTTACGAGGAGCGTCAAACATGCAATTTGTAAGCTGAGTTATCAATTTTTTTTTCTTTCATTATTCCAAAATTTATTCTCCATGCTTTATAATAATTTGAATGAAATTATTTCATTTATTATGAAAAGAATAATTTTTCATGATTCTTTTAAACTGACCTTACATAGTTTAATAGAATGTAAGGAATTTCTCCAAAAATGCTTTTGTTATGAATTAAATAAAATCCATGTGATTCCATAAAAATATTTTCAATTTCTGGATGTTAAGTTAGAATTTTTTCAATTTTAGAAAAAGCCATTTTAAAACTTAATTTAAAAAAATGCAATTAGGATAAATTCAAGACTAACGATTTTGAATTTAACTCGGACAGTATCTGTGACTAATCTTTGGAGAAATGCAATAAAAAATGAGATTCGCTCTAACAATTGAAAAAAAAACTTTCTATGTAATTTTTTCCGTCATTAATTACAGTTGAATGACTAGACATTGTTCTGATTCTGTACAATCTTATAAAGCTAAAATAATCTTTGCAAAGTCTTCAATGAGAACAAAAAGTAAAGCTTTTGCAAATAACTCGAAATTTTAATTCAAGGTGACATCATTTCACAACTGGGATTTTCTCAAAGAGTTATACATATTTCAAAAGTGCTTAACAGAATATAAAAAATTGGACTTGATTATAGAATGATAAAAAGTAAAGAATAAAGAGAATAAAATCTGCTCTAGAAAGGCATGGCAAAACGATGTGAAAGTGTTGAATTGAAGAGAATAAATTATATTTCATATTCTATTGTCCTAAGGAATTATTAAACTAAATGCATTCGTGGTACTGTCAATAGATGTTTCTCAGCCATAAATCTGATTATTAATGCTTTCTACTTGTGCACCATTTTATGGTTCATAATGAAGTGGCAGAATAGAAATTAAAATTAATTAGATTTAATTCAAGAATAATAACTTAAGCTATATGTATAGCGATAGATAAATGCCGGGTTCTTAAAATCGGAAATATTCTTCTATACACAGAAATTTGCTTCAAATCTAGGAATTTGAATTGTTACAGAAATTTTTCAAAAATTAAAAACAATTTATCAAATAAGTATAAGTTAAGTTCTATAGATGAATTAGTGGGAATGAACAAATATTTTCATCAAATTTTATGCAAGTCAAAGCAGACAGATCAGATCCCATTTTCAAAACTTTTTACTAGTTCTATGGGAATTCCTAAAACCCTTCATAAATGACCAGAACACACACATAGTTATAAAAATTAAATTTTAATTGATATGAGCTTAAACTATTTAATTAATTAATCGTAAATAAATGAAAAATATTTCTAACTACAGATTAATGTAGAATTATAAATTTCAATTGAAAAGAACCTGCCCTTCTTGAATGTAGCTTTTAATTCCAACATTATCCAAATAAACACAATAAAATAAGCACACCAATGTTCATTGTGTAAAAATATCTACAGAGAGAATTATTACGCCAGGTTTATCTGGCTATAAATGCGTTTAATACGAAGCAAAAGAATTCGAACAGCATTGCATCCGGTCTTTGAGGTTTTACGTTTCTTTATCTTCATCAGTGATGATGGACGACTGAAGAAGAATCTCAATTGTTTATTTGTCCACATGTTTTGTTTCAAGATTTGTAGTAGACGTAGCAGCTAAGAAGGAACAACTTATTTTTCTAAAATTTTAGTACCTAAAAGCTTTTACTCCTATAAATTATTCATGTGGATTTCAAGATTTTCAATTCGAAATTAAACTCGAACTTCATATAGCTCTATAAGTTATTAAGTTATTTACTTAAGGATGCGCTTAATTCACTTTAAGTATAGGAAAAAGTTAAAAAATTTTAGATAGAAAAAAATATTTACCAGCATTACGTGGTCAAGAACTGTTGTAGTAGTCAACCATCTTCTTGTTGCTTCTTATGTACAAAAGTATATTGAAGCAAATATATAACAAGAAGAAGGAAGAAAATGAATAAGAAACAATCGGAAGCAAGGGGCATTAAAAAGAAATTCTACACGTGAAAGGAAAAGAAGTAAACACTAATTAATCTGCAACGGATTCTTAAATGTAAATAATGGTAAGAAAGTACCTTCCACAGTCGGTTAATATGTTAATTCTAAGAAAGAATGGAAACAAACGAGAATAATAATTAATAAAAAGAAGGAAAGAAATTATATCATAAGCATTGAATTTAAACAAGTTTTTAATAACTATTAAAATTATAACTCGTTCAGACATAATTCTGCTGTTAAATCATGATGACTTGATGCCTTTTCAATCAATTTTTTTTTCTCATTTTCAACTTACTTAATGATGACAAGATATGTAAGACAAAGTGATTAAATAGCAGATGTGGGTACTTAATTATATCACCAGAAAAGTTACTCACTTACTCTTCCTTCCGATTCAGGGTGATCTTGAGCAAGTTATTAACCATAACGGAAACATTTTCCTTTTGTCACGACTTAATTTTTTTATTAAAAAGACCTTTTGCTGTTCAGATCAATGAGAAGTTGGAGCATTATATGGCTTATAATGAACTTAGTTTAATGAGTGATGGTGTTTTTCATGCCACCACTCCTTTGATGGCACTGCTGCCTGTAGCTTCCAAAGGGATGCTGTGATGCAAAGGATGTTGCAGTAATTAGAACCTGAAGTACTAAACCAATACGCTACCGAGGCACTAAAAAGAGCATGATTTTTGTCTATTACGATTATTATTATCCTAAAATTTGATTTTACTACTTCTGAACTTTCAGTTTCAAAAACTATTATTGTATTATGTCTTCATACTTATTTTGTACTTAATAAACAAACATTGTTTTACTTAAAAATATTTATTCCTTTTTGATATTTAATTTATGAATTAAAATGCACTTTGTAGTGAATTTATTAGTCACGCACATTATGCAAAAGAGAGAAACTTGTATTATATTTTAATACATTTATGACTTTATTGTCTCATTGTTAGGTACATATGTAAAATGTATTCTTTATGTCTGTTATTTATTTGCAAGAAAACGAAGAAAAAGAAGATTCTCTCATATTATTAATTTATTATGTTAAAACGATAAAAGCTCCATATTGTTTCCAGCTGAATGCACTGTTGCATAATCTGAGTTTCTTGATAAGATAGTAGTTGCCAGAGAAATTCTTATCCTGAAGAGCCGATAACCTTACGAGATTAAATGAGATTCAAATAACTGAGTGACACAGATTTCCAAAAGTTGTTTGAGCTTACTCTTTATTTAAATATTTAAATTTTAATATTATATTTAAAAAATGATAAGGAATCGTTACGATATCAAGTCAAGAATTTGCACTTTAAAGTATTATATAAAGGAAGTCAAAGTTAAAAATTCATTATAAAGTTTTTGAAGTAATCTCTTAGAATTCTAAGATATTTGCCTAGGCTGACCATCTGCTTGGTTTTTCAGAGGACTGTCCTCTATTTTTGAATTTGCCCTCTGTCCTCTGAATGGTCCAATTTATCCTCTATTTTCATAAATTGTCCTCCATTCCTCTATTTTTGTTAAAATGTCCTCTTTTTCTGAAAATTATCAGCTTATTAGCTATTTTGGTAGAAAAATTTTTGGTCCTCTAGTTTTTCAAAAAATATCTGGTCACCCTATATTTGCCTCAATACTTGGACATTCAACACAGAAGTCTTGTAATATTTCATTTATTGCTTATAAAAAAACAAATTGACCATTAATTTTGCTCATGCTAATAGAATTTGTTTTCAAAAATTTATATTAAAAGTTTGACCACCAAGAACGTTTATTCAAAACAGATTATTTGTGTCACTGACAGTAGTGCAATATTTAAGTTTTCAACAATATTCATAATATTGTCACGTACATGCTCAACGTAACTTGTCAGTCTTATAAGTTAGTAACTTAGATTAACCACAGTTGAATTTTAAGAAAGTCAATAAATTATACTTTTTAAATTGAATTTGTTTTGAAATTGAGTAAGAACTTTATTTGTAAATGCATCATAATTAATTAATTAATTCAATTTTAAAGGAAAAGTGGACACAAAATATAAGATGATAAGAGACTTTAATTCTCATTAATGAGCACATGAAAGTCAATTTTAATCTCTTTTGATCATTTTTACAATAAAATATCTCTTTTTTTGCTAAATATGAACTCATTTTAATTAAACATTTCATTAAAAATCAAGAGAGAAATTAAAAATAATTACGTGTTGTGAAATCTCTCATGATAATTAATCGAAATAAGATTTTTATCGTGTTGATTTACAGATTAACAGTACAACATCTTCATTAATTTTCTATATAAAAAATAAATCAGAAAAGAAAATACATAATCATTCCACCAGCTCTCATGGTACAAAAGTGAATAAGAAATTTATTGCCGTAATTATGGCTTAAAAGGCCAATAAAATGTCGAAAAACATTTGCACATTTAGCGATGAATAAGTAATAAAGGCATAGTTATCATATAAACTGGAATAAAATATTTTTTTTATTAGCATTAACAAATTATTTTATTTTTCATATCTTTAGCAAATTTAATAGCAATTGAGGAATTTAAATATGATAATGAAATCATCAAATAACTAACTGACCAGAAGCGTAACCAGAAGTTTTTTCAAGGTGGGATCGACCTTTTAAGAGGGGGTCCGGAGTTTGTTTCTCGTGCATTTTTAATTTTTTCCGTATTAATTACAATCTTGAAGAAGGGGTCCGTACCTTCTTGGACCCCTACCTAGCTTCGCCACTGAAACTGACAATAAGGACAAAATGACAACAGTTTATCACTAAAAAATGCTCGTTGAAATGAAAAAGTAACCTTTATATTTATACTTATTAATTACAAATGGGCTGAGATTTAAGTAAAATAATTAAAGATTTCTTAATTTTTATGATTATCATTTATTTTATTTATCATTTCACCATACGTATTCCACTTGCAGTGCTACAATTTAAGGTGTATACATTTTTTTTATTTTTCGCTTCTGTACGTATGTGGTATGAATATTTATCAGCAATGAAGAGCGAAAGGAAATCTGTAATCAGAGGCATAAGAAATTATAAATTGACATAAATTTTTCTTACGCCTTTAAAGAGCTTTAATTAGCAACGTGATATGAATGCTTAACATGCATTTGTTAGCTTTATAATGAAATAATTTTAACGAAAGATAAATACATCAAATAAATGTTAATGTAAAAACTATTTTGACTGGAGATTGAGATTAGTATTTCAAAACATCATCTAGTGCAAAAGATGAAAATGTAATAACTTTAAGAAATGCTCGTTCATCATAATAAGCAATTATTCAGCTCAAAATTGTGAACTGATCTACCTTCTTATTTAGTAATATAACGATCTTTCTTTATAGCTTAATTTATATTGTGCTGTTATTATTACATATGTTGCTTGATGCCTAGAAAAAACTTCCTCATCGTCGCTAATAAATTTGCAATCTTTATTTTACAACTAGAATATTAATTTCGTTCCGGATCATATCGAGCAAAATTTATACATTACATTTTCTTCACTCCAACTTCTGAAAATATGATTATTAAGTGTAAAAATTAATAGCATTACATAAATTTGTTCAAGTTTAAAATAAAACTTCCGTTTAGAATAAGACGCATTTTATTTTAACTGAATTTCTTATAGGTTCTGTTTTTTAAAATCATTTCTTCTGCCATTTCTGAATATTACTTAATAATGTTAAATATTTACTGTCTGCTTTAAGTAAAGATGAACTTAATAAAGAAAAGATACTTGTACTCATGATAAGATTTTTTATCTGACCGTCATACCTAGGCAGGACCTAGTATAGCCAGATGGAGTCAAAATCCATACATTTTCTTCAAATGCTATTGTTTTTTGAGGGAAAAAATCTCAACCCCAAAAATTTTTCCCATCATAAAAAAAATAAAAAAAATATTAAAAATTTCTGGCTACGCCCCTGTATCCGAGTAAAGTAGATAAAGAGATAAATCATTGTTGTTGATGATATGAGAATAAAAATCATAAATTTAATTTCTTTCAAGATACATGATAATAAATTGAAAATAATTAACAAATGTAAATTGATACCATTGAATGAGCAAAATAAAGCAAAACAACATGAGTAAATGTAGATGTACATATGGATAGAAAAGCAAGCAAACTAGCCATAATAAACCATTTCTTGGTTTGCCGATGATTTCTTAAGAAATCCAAATGAAATTTTAATTGCTTTTCCTTTGAAATTTTAAACAACAACAACGGCATTCGAGCAATTAAATAAGCTTGATGCTTATGTATAGTAAGTGAGTGAATTAATTTACGTATAAGCAAAATGAAAAGAAATATGGAGGATTGTTGAAAATGTAGATCTCTGTTGGAAAAGTGAAATTTTAATTAATTGTTCTCATATTATTTCACTTAGCACATTTCTTTTTCTCTAATTGACCTCCCAGTGGTTAACGATTTCAGTAGAAACATGATCTAGTTATTTATGTATTGTCCAATAAACTTTAAATTTTCATTATTAATTCGTTTTTGTTCTGTTAGTTTTCAAACGATTATTCTACCAACTGTGATATAAACTTAAAATGCAGGAATATTTTTAGAGGAATATATATTGCATTAATTTTGAAAGAGCTTGTTAGTTTTGGGGGTTATTTATGACGTCTATCATTAACGGGCAGGGGTATATCCAAGTGGGGGAGGGGTCTTGGATCTCCCAAAAATAAAAAAAGACCACGGGATGAAAAACCCTCCCTAAAACATGCTGGATACGTCTCTTAAGAGGTCAAAGGGCTGAAATTTTGTGACACTTTCAATAAAATAAATTTTTAAATTAATATTTCGCGACAAATTTTAGAGGTTTAAAAATCCCATATCTAGATGGACGTTATATATGTTGAGTCAACATCTAATTTGTACGAATTTGTTTTTTGTTATTTTAACCATTTGCATATTGCTGAGGGGTATACCCTGATAGCGTGTATATTAGATTAAATTTATAACAAGAAACCATCCTTTTTTTTTATTTTATTTTTTTTTTTTTATAAATAATACTATTTTATTTCTGTATATTAAGTATGTACAAAAAAAATTTAAAATACATGTTCTTGAGTTTGGTTTTTAAGGAACCAGACTTGAAGTCTTTTCGTCACTTAGTTTTGGTTTTAGATTTGAACTGTTTTTGCTTTATTCAGAATTTTGAGCTGCAAGACGAATGTTGAAATTCGCTTGCAATTTTCCGACGTATTCCTCGATAGAGGGTACTTTTGCTTCTGTATGTAGATCTTTGATCTTTTCATATCTTGATTTGTTGAGAACGATTCTCAGGAATTTGTTTTGTAAAACTTGAAGTTTTTGAAGATGAGTTTTTGCCATGCTTTCAAAAGCTGGACAACCGTACGTGAAGATCGGTCTGATGGCTAGCTTGTAGATGAGAAGTTTGTTACGAACGTCGAGCTGTGAATTTCTGCTGATTAGCGGATACAGCAATCTGAGTGCAGTGTGAGCTCTGTCACTCACGTACTCCACATGCTGCTTTAGAGTCACTCTCTTGTCGATGACCATTCCCAAATATTTTGCTTCGTTTTCCCACTTGATGTTTTCGTTGAGAAATTTGATGTTGTTTCTTGGAAGTTGCCTGGAGTATCTGTTTGTGATGAATAAGGCTTGAGTCTTCTGTTTGTTTAGATTTATCTTCCATTTGTCCATGTATTGTTGGACTCTTCTTCCTGTGTGTTGAAGGTGTGTCACTACATCTGCTGAATTTTCTGAAGAATGATACAACGCTGTATCATCTGCGAAGAGCGCGATGTTTTCCGTTGTCTCTCGTACAATATCTTGTGTGAAGATGTTGTAGAGAGTTGGTGAGAGCACTGCTCCTTGTGGGACGCCGAATTTGATTTTCTTGGTTTCTGACAACTGACCTTTTATAAAAACTGAAAAAGATCTTTCACTGAGAAAAGAACTAACAGTTTTTATGAGAGGCAGCGGAAACCTGATACAAGAAACCATCCACTAGCGTAAAAAAATATTTATATCTTAGCAAAAAAAATTAGTGTAAATCCAATCGATGGAGATAATTAATCGATTGTATGAAAAAATCATCAAAAATATTTTGAAGTAAATATCCAATTAATGAAGTTAAAAGCATGAAATGATTGAAAGTGAGCAATTAGATTTGAACAATTTTGAATAACATATCATGCTTAATTTAATTTGCTTCGGCAACTAATTTTTCAATTCTTGATGATACTTTTAGTCATATTCCGTTGAAAATTTTTTACAGAAAAAATCCGAAGTAAGTAGCAAATCATTAATCGTTTCTCAAAATTATAATAACATTTGTAAGCAATAAGAAAAAACTTATATTTTCGCAGTTTGATTGAGTAATTGAGTTTGATTCGATTGATTGCTAGCAAAATAGAAAAAAGTTTATAAATAAATTTTTATGCCTTCATCATTTTTTTTCAATCTTATTCTATCCATCGTAACCACTCAGACATACGTCACTTATTTATTGAACGTTATTTATGAAATATTTTAAAATGTAGATTTTTTGGCGCAAGGAAATATTTTTAAGTGCCTTTAAAAACTAAAATTGAAAATATTAGAACACTTTAAATAACAACTAAGTTGCAACTCCAATAGGACTTGAAAATTTTGAAAATAAAATAATTTAAAAATATTAAAGTGAAAAAAGTAACAAGAATTTTTATAATCTCATTCACTAGCTTTTGGTCGTATTGGTGTTGGTGCTGGTGGTGTTTTTTCATGCATGACGAAGAGCAACGTTTCCGCTTCAAAAACACACGGGTTCAAGGTTTCATTTTTTTCACTTCTACTCTCCTCATTTCCACTTGCTTGCTAGCAATTTTTAAACACAACAAAAAATAATAAATTCGCATTTTGATGTCGATTTTGGAGTTTTATTTTGCACATACCAGTATAAATTAATTAAAGAACACAAAAAAATAATATTTCGTGGAGGACATCAAGTTTGAGTTGAGCAAGTAAGTGAGTGATAGATTCAATGAAGTCATATAAATTAATCATTAAATGTCACGCCAAATATACCTTCATAAATGTCAAGTTTGATGATGAAATTCCAGCATTATGTACAGTACATTTCCTTATTAAAAAGCAGTAGTTTACAATCGCAGTAGCAAGAGACTCTGCCCCCCATAGGCACAACATCTCTCACATATGAAATTATTTATCTCTACCATGAAAATTTCTTAAAACGGAAAATGAATCTTCATTCCATCTGTATATTTATGGTAAAATCCAATTATGACAATAACAGCACATAGAAGAGCAGTGCATGGCATGTAATGGGTTTTTAAAATTATTTTCATTTCTTCAATATTCTAAATTTATTTCATGCGTCATAATTACATAATGCATGGTAAATAGCAGCAACTGTTGCCCCAGCAACATGATTTGTGATATTACGTTTAACACACGTACGTTTGCTACTGGCTACCTATAGATTGAAATAATCTGATCGAATTTAGAGCTGAATTATTGCTTTCAGGTAAGCATAGGAATATAGGTAATTGTCTATAGAAGAAAATAATGAGATCGACAATTTAAATCCATATTCAACACCATTTACTTACTTTTTATGTGTAGCTTAGAAAAATGTGCATATTTATATTATCATAAAGTTATTTTCATCATCACCAGTAGCAGTAAAGTGATGCCTATTCTAATTTCAGATATGAAACGTAAAAGTCGTATTGTGAGATCACAGTCTTTACTTCATCTTTACGCTTTCAGGTTGTATGCAATAGTTTTGCGAAAACCAGTGCAGTTCCTCAAAGGGCTGTCAACTGCCTTTGATTTTTTATTTGAAATATTAATTTCCATAAACATTGTTTTAATTACTTAATAAATTCTAATTATTATTCCTCGCAATGCGCTAAAATAAATGTATTTAGTGTGCACTGAATCACAATTCTTTAGGAATCTTGTCACTCAGTTATGAATCCTGTGGTTAACTTAAAAACATGCACTTTGTGATGCATTTTACCACTCATGTCTTTACACTCTTAAAGCTTTGGTGCAATTCCACATAAATGCACACATAATAAAGTAGAACGACGTTAAAAACAAGGCGATGTGATGGCACTTTATTGAAAAAAAAATAACATTGCATGCACAACATTGAACGTACTTATATCGATTACAATTTTTATATAATTTACCATACTTGACGAATATTAATTGACTGAGCTGAAGCTGTTGACACAATGACCATATATGCCACATACTTACCAATATGATTGGATGAGAAAGGCGAAAGAAGAGGAAAAAAATTGTCAAAGCAGAACGAGCTTGAGATTTTTATCATAACATAAAATTTATTGTTGTTAAAAAGAGTTAATTGATTACTTTTCGATACAGTGATTTATTATATTGAATCACATTTTTATCTGATCGTAGTTGGCATTAATTTGGTTTTTGTTCAATTAAATTTTTTTTTCTTCAACTTGTAAACTTCGAATTCTTGTGAAAATGGAAAATAATGAAAATGAATTGGACGAATTAATGAAAAGGATGGAATCGCATGATGGAACAGTAGAAGGAAGGATGCTTGTTAAAGGTACATTGCTTGTTAAAGGTGAAGAAATTATCAGAACATCATTTGACGACATTACGAGCTCAAGTTATGCAAAAAATTTGGATTTTTTAAAAGAAGTTTGTGAAAATTTTGTCCGTGAACGGAATTCAAAAGATAAGCTAGACTTTATACGCGCTGATTTTAAGCAACGTTTGGTAAGAGACTCTCGACATCAAATTATGATGACTGTTGAAGATGATTTCAAGGCGGTTGTCCTACAAGAATATAAAGTTCGCGATCTTCGTAAGAGATCATCGAGGGAACAGAAAGACACAGAAGATGCAGCCTATAAGTACACACAGAAGAATTACTTCTCTCCATCACTCGACAAATGATCATAAAATTGACTACAATCACACTTATGTGTATATGGATGCGCAGAGGTGCAAAAATAATTTATTATCATTTTCATTTCATTTCATGTTCAATTTGTAAAATAATAATATAAAAAAAATGAGATGAAGAGAGAATTCAAAATTGGCAACGTGTAACTCAACAAAGAAACAAAATGAAATAAAATTGCATTCATTGAGCATAATTTTCATTTATTTTACTGCAATAATATGTTCATGCAAAAAAAGAGGAGAGTTTTTGATTTATGGTCGCATCACAAAGAAATAAATTCACCGCAACACATCTTTTCCATGACTTTTTTTTTCATTTTCTCAGGCGAATTTTTGTTTCTTGTAGAAAGCTTCTGTACTTCTGAACAGGATTGTCACGTTGATTCATAAAATTAAAATTCTTAAACTATCCACTTAATATAAAATTTATGATTTTTTATACCTGTCCAATGATTGTTACCAAAATATTTTCCTGAAATGAAATAAAATCACCTCTGCATCAATATTTACAGCTAATGACAGAGCTTTTATAAAAAAAGAATGAAAGAATAATGTTGATGTAATTAAGAATGGAAATTAATTTAAATGATTAACGTGCATTGGCTGTAAAAATTAAAGAATTTGACTCGTGGGAATATCAAGCAAACAATGTGAATTTCATGAATGATTTTACACATTTTTTAAAAAATTCACAAATAAGAACATTTTAAATCAGAGTTTCTCAAACTATACTCCGCGATCAAATGAGTAGCAAGAACTTGACTTATAAATACCTACCCTGACTACGACACACTCTAAGCACTAGGGCATCATCACAAATGTGTCAAGAAACGTTTGGTGACAAGCCAGACCAGATGTGCTGCTTTTGTATCGAAAATTCAAGTCATCCTAACATAAAATTCATGTCAATTTCGAGTTCTGAAACTAAGCATATATATCCTAATGTAATAAAGGGTAATAAATAATTATAATGTTCATCAGAATGACATCTGAAAACTTTATTGTAAAGAGTTCAAACTGTTGATTTGGATGATAATTTAAACAAATTATGTTTGACTTTCTTAAAAATTTAATAAGTGCATCATTAAGCTTTATTATCTTATTTTCAATTATAATTTGAATGCATTTCAATTTCAATCTCTCTCAGTATTCGTTTCCATTTTTTTTGGTGTAGATTGAAACAAAACTTTTTGCAAGTAGAACTGAATGAGAGGAAATGTGCAAAAACCTCTCTAATTGGATTGCTGCTCAATTTAAATTGATTTTTTATGCATGAAAACAAACATAAATGTACAACAGCGTTTACGACTGTTTACAGTAATACATTTTTATAATCATTTTAGTTTTTTTAAGAATCTTTTTTTAATCTATATCCAACTACGTATGAGGTAGATAAAAATAAAAAAAGAAGAAGAGGTAACAAAATAATTTCAATATTGTAGATCGATCTTGCTATATCCCATCGTGTATATGAAAGTAATATTATTACTTATAAAGATAGCAATTGCTACAAATTCAGTCAAAGACAGTAAGAAACACATGTTCTGTAACGCTTTTAGAAATTGCTTTAAGCTTCATTCGTGAACAGCATTTTACATCAAATAAAATACTCGTCAAACAGCTTTTTTCTTCTTTAAAATTTATATTGAAAAAAAAGACTTATTTCGCTGGATACAACTCGACCAACAGTTCAAACCATCAAAGTCCAACATTATGCTTATACATATTTCTGCTACTCTCCACTGTTACTCGACTATGTATAATGTTGACCTCAAAGCATACTCGATCTCTGATTTTTTCACCATATTACAATATTCACAAAAATAAAATAAATTTGAAAAGAAAGTACATCCAGCAATAAATTAGACTTCATTCCATCATCAACTTCGAATTTTATTTTTCTTCGTTATTTTTTTTCAGTCTTCGAGCATAATTTCCTTGGATAATGTAAATACGTAAGGGGTCGTTCGTAAATTACGTCACGCTAAAAAATGACTTTTTCGACCCCCCCTCCCCCCTTGTCACAAATTTTCCAAAGAAAAAAAAATCTTTTGTATGGACTGTCACAAATTCTTTGACCCCCCCTCCCCCCTAAAAGCGTGACGTAATTTGCGAACGACCCCTAAATGTATATAAAAAAACCATAAGTCAGGCACAAATCACGCAATATTGAAAATGGCATGAAATAGATTTCAACAACAAAAATTTTTTTTCAACTGTTTCTAAGGCTATTTCACCGCAAATAGTTTACGTTCAATTTGAAAGCCTAAAGAGAATTGGTAATTGACTAATAAAAAAAAAGAAACTTTCGAATGCCTTTCGATAAAAAATTATTTTTTTTAATTCACTTTATCGCAAAGTCAGTTGTGACTGTAATCTATTCAAATTAAACTATTGCATTGAACTGATGGGTGAAGGACAATTGATCAGAAATAAATAAATTTAAATGATCAAACTTTATTTTACTTTCATTCATAAACATTTTGAATTTTGGCTTTATATGATTCATGAACATGCCGAATCTATTGATCATGTTTGTTGACTATTAATTGATGTTTATCATTGATGGTCATTTATTATGAATTAAACTGTATTCAGGAATAACAAATCGTGCAAAATACAAGTGCAGTAATAGAGAAAGGAAATTATTATTAATTAAATAGTAAGATGGATGTATGGGTATATACATGCATAAATATAACTTGAAATTATCGACAAAAATATTTTGCAACTTTTAATTTTGAGCATATATTTTCCAACTGTGCAAAGTTGTATTGTATAAAAGCAAAGCAGTAGATGTATCTTAAATTTTATAAGTCTTCGCTTCCCATCTGTTGATCGCTTCAAAATGATGATGCTCAATGGAGCCACAGAATAATAATGATTCTAAATTATTTTCTCTTCTTAATAGAAATGTATATAATTTTTACAACTTCACATATACTTTTCCTATTTCTATCCATTTATTGAAGATCTAAACCAAAGCTATGGATTCCAACGTATAAATTCACATAACATTTATTGAAGATAGTAATCGGCAAGAAGCACCTGAAGATCTTAAATAACACTTTTTGTATGATATCAATAATGAAGAAAACAAATTCATTCCTTATGGTGTTAAAATGATTAATCAAAAAATGAACTTCACTACTTTAGCTTTAAATTTTTACACTCATAGAAATAATTTTACTAAACTTTTGTTATTTGTATGGAAATTTTAACCAAATATTTGTTAAAATAGCGTTTACAAACTGTTTGGTTAAAATTAACAAAATTTTTGTTAACTACAATTTTTAACGAAAAAATTATTAAATTAAAAAATTATATGAACATCGGTGGTAAACCCCAAAATAAGAGTGCTAGAGCTCAAAATAAAAATTGCCTTTGTGCCTTTGATTATTAGCCCTGTTAAAAATTTTCAAAAATTTAACAAATTTATTAGTAAATATTAACCATAAAAATTTGTTAATTGGTCACCCATCTAAGTTTGTAATGTGACTTGTGTGTTGTGCGTTGCTTAACTTCCAAATTCTAGTTGATGTTCCGCTATTGTACTGAATATTAATTTATAAAATATATTATTTGACTCAGAACTCATTATGTATTACTTAATGCGAACCATAAAATAACAGAAAAAATTAAAAAATAACACTATAACGAAAAAATAATATTTTCAGTAATAATGTTAAGAAGAATTAGACTTATTTTAATTAAATTAATGAATTAACAAATTTTTAGTTAATTTACCAATTTAATTTGTTAAATCAAAATTATGAAAATCTTTGTAAATTACATATTTCTAATTTAAATGACTAACTAGAAGAGTGGAAATCATAAATATTTATTTAGATTTACAAAAAATATTAATTTGGCTATGTTAAAAAGTAACCAAATAATTAGTAAAATTAGCAAATTTTATGGTAACGTTTTTAACAAAAAGTTTAGTTAAATTTTAAACTAAATGTTAAACTGAGTTTACAAACAAATAACAAAAAGTCTGGTTGATGTTTTTCTATGAGTGTAATAATATTTTTTCAAAAGATTTTAATAAAAAAAGTAAAATAATGTGAAATTAATTTTGGCTTAGATAACTTATGCAACTTCTGTCATTTATAAGGTGGCGTATAAATTTGGGATATAAAGGAAAATTTGAAAATAAACGGAAATTTTCATGAAAAAATTCAAGACGTAGAACAAAATTTAAAAAAAAAGTCTGAGACAACTTTAAAAAATCTGGGAAAATCCTGTAAAATAACAACCAATTATGTAAGTAACAACATTGCATTGTTGTAATAACATCAGCTTTTCTGCATGCAATTTTAACTCAAACTGAAAACAGCAATAGAACATATGTAACGAGCTTGACGAAAATCTTCAAAAATCTGTAGATTTATGCAAAATAAAAAATAATTTTTGATAAAAATTGGAGCAAGTAAAAATGCTATAAAAACTTAAAAACTATGATTGATAAAAAAAATCTGACGTTTAATTCAGTTTAAAATGCATTTCAGTTTACTGTTAGTTTAGATCATCCAATAAAAATTTAATATAAGTTTACAAGTCTACATTTTTTGTCCAGAACAATCAAATTGTGATATATAAAAGTTTTATTTTGAAAAAATATTTTCACACCATTCACGAGCGCTACTGTTAACTGTTTCTCATTTTTCTCCACATAATGCAATTATGGAAAAATAAAGTCGATAACGAGCCCATAAATTAACTAGCTGTGCTTAAATGTAAAGAACAAAAAATAGACCATTTCAGCTCTATTTTTCCAGATTTTTTTACTTTTACAAATTATGGACAAGATGCGAGCAAAAATAGTGAGAAACTCCTACCCATGAACTCGATTTTAAATATTCCCATATTTGAGGAAGCTGCGAGAGTACTTAACAGCATTTATCTACATAATAAAAGAGAATAGAACGAATAAAGGAAAAAAGAGCAGTAACAATGCAAATTGATCAGCTCAACCACAATGTGATACAATTTCCTGAGATAAAGGTAGAACAAAAACTCGAAGTAATTTTAAAAGCCGTAAGCATAAAACAGCATGAAGAATGTGACATGAAAAAAATATTGCCACTTCCTTGCAATCAATTGCAAGATTCAACTTCTTCTCATTTTTTATATATTTTAACCTAATTTTTTTACATTTCTCATCACGTTGATTCTTATTTTAATAATAAGCTCCGAGGACTACAAATTGTCCTGAGTTCAATTTCTTTCATTCTTGCCTGAAATATCATCTCCGGTATGATATACAAATGAACAAGTTCTTTTTTTATTTTGCGGTAAATATGTCTTTAATGAGATATAAATCTCGTGCCATCATTAGCAGAAGCATTTTTTCTTACACTGCTTTCTGCTCTAAACACTTGCGGGCAATTAAATGTTTTATTTTACCTGCTGTTGTTGCTATTTACCCATCCTGTTTCCATAAGACGTGTTCTAATTCTAATTGAACGAATATAAAGTGGGGATTTAAAGATAAAGTCCAAAGCTTTAGAGTTTATGTGTTTAAATTGTCAACCACATGCTTTCATGTTTATGCGACATTAAGAAGCAGTAGAAATAACGATGCTTGTTATACTTACAGTACGACATCCAATAATCATTTAATAATATTTTCTGATTTTCATTTAAAGTATTTAGAAATAAACAAAATAAGTAAAATATATTAATGTCAAGGGTCAGACACTCCCAAGGATTGTACAATCCTACAATCCTTACAATCTTTTCCATACGGATTGTAAGGATTGTACAATCCTTACAATCCCTACAATCCTTTTCATATAAATTTACAATCCTCACAATCCTGAAGTTTTGTAAATGTAAAGATTTCTTGGTAAATGAAGTGAAACTTTTGTAATTTATCCAACTTTTGAACGAAAACAATATAATTTTTGATAAAGTTTTACTTCTTTATGAATTTCTACTTAATTTAAAATTATTTTTGAGTAAATATTGTTTAAAATTCAAATTTTTTTAAATAAAATTAACAAAAATTCGGGTTTCTTTTACAATTTCTATATTAGTTAATCAATTTTGGAATGAAATTTTCCAAAATTATTGTTGGGTTGTCATTTGATGGGACATAGCTGAACTCTTTGAACAATTTACGATATTTTAAGTTGAAAAACCAAAACAAATGAAAAAGTTTCAATCGTCGTTTGCTAAAAAGTCCAAAATTCAATTATATTCAAATAAAAAAGCTTAAAATTTGCAAGTTTTATAAACGAGGTTTTGTAGTATCGGTTCAATTATGAGTCATAAGTTATGACGTTCGTCAAAAATGATATTTTTAGATAGTTTTGCCACAAAATGTTCATACAAAAAAGTTTTTTGAAGGTGTCACACAATGACATATAAAAAATTTTCCTTTTGAGGATATTGGTTCGATTCTGGAGATTAAAGATTTTTGAACTTTTGATTCTTTTACTGGACTTTTTTGAAATAAAACAACGTGATTTGATTATTTTTTACGGGTTTTCAATTAAAAGCTGCTTTAATAATAATGCGATAATATTGTGAAGCTTTAGAGCTATTAATTGCTATTAATAATCATCTGGACTACTTTTCAAATTAAAAAGTTTGAGAAACGCTGATTATATCATATGATTCATAATAAATACAGGATATTTTCTTATTAAAATGTTGTTTTAATAAAACTCGAGGTTTTGAAGCTAATGCGTCGTTAAATTTTTTGAGTTTTAAAGCTTATAAACCATTACGAACCATGCTCGTTTTGAAAGTTAATTTGTCCGAATTATCAAAATAATTCTGACGCTAAAATGAATGCACAGACTGATAGATCCATTAAAAGTCATATTTTGGGTATGTTAATAGAAGTTTTTTTTCTGAATTATATGTTGAGACTTCAAAAATCTGAATTAAATTCAAGGAAATTTTTAATTCCTAGAATCAGAAATTCAACAAAGCCATAAATTTCTAAAAAAAAGTACCTATAATTGGATAAAATCCGTTTATTTGTGAGATAATGCAATATTATTCATAATTAAAGAGATAAAAAAATCACTAAAACTTTAAAGCAATAAAAAATGTCAACAAAAACATTTTCTCAATATATTGAAACAGATTAAGGAATTAAGTTTTTATCAAAAATATTTTTAGTGAAATTTTTAGCAAATTTGAAACAAATTTTAAGTTTACCTTAGTCGAATTTTTAATTTTTTAACTCTAAATATTTTTTGGAATCAAAAATATAAGAGATAGAAACAAAAATCGTATCAAAATTTGTTAAAAACTAATTAAGATTAATACTTATAAATTTTAAAAGAATTAAATCTGGATTGTAAAAATTACAATTCTTACAATCCTTTCCATACAAGGATTGTAAGGATTGTGTGGATTGCACAATCCTACAATCCTTTTCATATAAAAATTGTAAGGATTGTATGGATTGTACAATCCTCACAATCCTTTGGGAGTGTCTGACCCTTGATTAATGTAAATGTTCCTCAGAATGCTTTCCTATTCCCTCACTCTGCTCTCTCCCTAAAGAGTACAAAGAATTTTAATTCAACAATTTCTTTCTAATTGTACAGTAAATATGCTTCTCTTCTTCACCTTTATTTTATTTTATTTCATTGCTTTTCAATTGTGCACATAAACTTGTTTCTCCTTTCTTTTCTGTTTCCATGGCATTCTATATAATTACGCTTGAATGCCCTTTTTACAATTTGTAACGGTCCATTTAGAGCGTCAATTAGATCCCTTCGTTTATGCTGATATATTATGAATTGCATTTACACTTATTAAAAAACTTTTGCTTGACTTTTCGTTTACAGGTGCTAAGAGCAAACGTCACATTGGCAAAATAGTCCATCAATTCTTTAAATAATGATATTTTCAAAAATATAAAAAAATTCTTCTAAATTCTGACTTTAAGTTGTTGAGAATAAAAAAGTATTAAAGTCATGTAAGCCAAAAGCAAAACAAGTTTGTCCAGAACTGGTTTGAATTAAAGAGGAATTTGTTTTAAGTACAAGAAGTGAATAAGAGATTCATTTTGAGGTAAGAAACAATTGGTGAAGAAATGAACTTTATGGCGAAAAAGTTACAAGTAACACAAAATTCTTTAAACGCTAAGAATAAAAAAAGTACAATTTAATTTTAGTTAAATTCAAGTAACACGTTTGTGAGATTATTCAATGCATTCCATGTTTCTTCCTCATAAAAATGAAGTCATTGTGAGTACAAGGAAGGAGAATTACTGGAGATCATTAAACAATTACAGTGAAATTATATTTTTTTTATTGATCTAATAATAAAACTCCAAGAGCGTTCTTAATATTATTATTTAACTGTTAAGGCTTTAAATTCACAGCTTCCAGAACGTCAGCAGCAACTTTGTCCGTCAACAAGAATTATTTATTGTGCTTGTTTATACTTACATAAATGTTCCCTGTTCTGTCCGCTTTATATTTTAATACACTGCTCATTTGTTATCTTCATTTAAAATAAATCGAACGTTTAAACGTGAAAATAAAAATAACCGTGGTCGATTGGAAGTCGAAAATGCATTGGAGCTAATATAAATGTGACAAGATACATGCTAATTTACATTTTTATAACGTTCAATTTATCATTTGTTGCTGGACTGTAGAAAAACAGTGTGTAGTGTAAAATACACCTGCAAAGAAGAGAAACAGGGAAAATTGGATACAAAACGGATGCGAGAGATTATTTGCTACCTTATTCCATTCACTTATATACTATGCTTGTTATATTTGGTTCAATATTTTGTTATTACTGAATTGAAGTTTTTTTTTAATTCAGGCATGACGGATTGTATTTCAATTCTCAAATAATTGTATTAAACCGCGTACACATACATAAAATGAAATATACGAAAATGACAAATTTACCAATTAGATACGTGTTGATGGTAGTATAATAACCTCCTTTATATGAGCTGTGAGCTCTTGAGAGATAGGGCAACATATAATAGGATTGGAATAAAGAATTAAGCCAATCCAAAATGGTCATGAACACGAATGGAACGTCAATTGAACGTCATTCTTGTCCATTCAATCGTTTAGTGTGGGAATCAATTTCTCTTTCCCTTTTCCTCATTCTAAAACTGGGACTCAAGAAATAAGACATTTCATCACGATTTGTGGTCATCGACAATTTTTTTCTTTCTTTCTTTAATTCAGTTTTTATTTTACTTGTTGATTTCAAATTGAAGAAGGAATAAAAGTAATGAATGGAAAAAAGTTCTGAAGGCAATTTGATTGAATTCTCTTTTGACTAAAGATCCTCATCAATGCATAACACCGCAAATTACCGTGACTTGAACATTGTAGAACGACAAGAGCTGAGTATGACTCTTGAAATTAACTGGAACTATTTCTTCTTCTCCAAGAGTAAATTGAAGCATGGTTGATTTTGATACGTGATCTGCTTTTTGCTGCTTCTAATCCAATTTACTTTTGCCATACTAATTTGTTGACTCTCCAACGTATAAGTGATGGTACTAAGAGAACACGGGACTTTTATAAAAAATCCAACCCGTGAATTCTTCCAGTGCCATTGCCAAATACGAAGGAATAAATTATTACTGAATAATGTCACTTATTATTTTTCACTACTGCATGCTCTCCATAAATCAAATGACAATTCCGTCAACTTTTTACATTCACATCGTGTTTCACATTCATGATACTTTTTTGATCTGCAATGAAATAAAAAAAATTTAACATCAATAAAAATAAAACTTGTGATTGACTTCAAAATGATTCAAATTATTTGCCGATCAACAATACTACTGCATAAGTTCCTTCAAATGGTGCGAATATTAAGAATCATCTATCTTTCCTATTATTATGAATATTAGACGATCAATAAAATATAAAAATTTGTGAATTTTAGCATTCAATAAATTCTATCCAATAATTTTCAGCTCTTCTATTCTTTTTAATATAGAAAAATGTGAACAAAATCAACAATATAATTAATTAATATTGATTAACGCTTTTAGTACTCTATTCAACGATTTTTCTTCTCCTCTATATCTATCTTTTCATTTCTTTTCTTCTCATTCAATTTGAAACGATTCATTCAACAAAAGAAATTTAAATTAAATTTTTTAAAAATTGTTCTATGTATTTAAGATGAAATATATAAAAAATGAGAAAATAAAATCGATGCGATTAGAATCACAAGCCATCCTTTCTTTTATCTTCGTAAAGATACATATGAGAATGAATAAAAATCGAATCGATGGCAAGTCAATTCTAAAGAATTGAATAGATGAGAATAAAAAGAGATATTTTTAACACATTTACATTGTAATAGATGTCGGTGAACTTTTTATCCATCCGAGCTGGAATAATAGTGGAAAAAAGCTTAGGAATCCTTGCAACAATGCCTTAGATATTAGTTTATATCTTATGGAGAACTCCAACATCTTTTGGTATTAAACAATAAATTAATCAATAAAAAATTTAAAGGAGAAATAGTCGCTAGCTCACAGAAAAAGCATTAGAAGCATTTACTTTTGTGTGCACGATTTAAATAAGAGAATAATTAATTTAATAACATTTTAAAAGTGCCTTTGATGTTTTGAAGAGAATACTTTTTCTTCTTATATATTGACAAATGATAAATTGAATTCAGATCGACAGACGTAACAACAAAAGAAACAGATAGAATAAAAATTATTCGACAATTTATAAAAATTAATACGCGATTTTGAGCTAACAGGAAAACAAGATTTCTTCGTTGTTTCCTTACTTGCTCTTTTTACGTTTATTACAAATTGGTGTGAACAATTTTAACATCGTCAGCAAAATAAATTCAGACCTTAAGTAAGAAAAAAAAATTAGGCAGACAAGTGAGTTGCATGAGAAGGTTGAAATATAAAAGAATGAAGATGTTGAAAGTAGACGTTTACACACACGAAAGAGACAGTAAAAAGAAATTCAATAAAATCGTGTGCTCGAAAAAGGCAAAAAGAGATTCAAGGCATAATAAAGATTTTTATATTCTCATGTATTTATATTATACACAACAAACAGTCATCATTTTATTGATTTTTAATTGATTATAAAAGCCAAATTCAATGGGAATTTTAATTGTGATGAAATCTTTTTGCTGTTATTCTTCGTCGGACTTGTTTTTGGGATTAAGTGAATTTAATGTAGACATTAAAGGCATTAAGGCAATGAATTTAAATGTAAACATAATATTATACACACCCTAATATGATCATCATTGATAATATACTTACATACATAAATCACAAGGATGAAATTTTCTTTTTTTTTTAATTTAAAGGTCAAAATATTTTTATTATTAAAGAATGAAGTCGATATTTTTGGCCATTGAAAGTCAATCAAATATTTCTACCTATTTCTGCCTTGATATTTTTATGGGTGTGCAACGAAAATATTTCGATCATAAAGGAAGGTCTTTATCGACATATATCAATTTCTCTTTTTTTTCTCGTCTAGCAATTGGATGTAGAGAGGAAGAAATGCTAACAAATAATTCATTAAATTATTACACAGTTAAGACACATTGATTGACATTCAAATATAGAGCAATATTGTGTGCTTGCCAATAATGTCACAATATCAATGAACGTCATTATTTCCTCTTTATGGTTTTAACTATTTATTTCTTTATTTGCATGAACTCATTTTTGAATGCAAAGACAAAACCGAAAGAATCTTCCATGCATAAATGACAAACATTTATACGTAAAATATATTTTAAAATACATGACTTTTTGAAACTTGAATAGAGCTTGCAGAAGAAAAATCTTTCCGATGCTTTGTCAATTTTTCATTTTGAAATTTTATTTTAATGGATGATCTTTAAAAACATTTGCAAATCATATGATGGATGTGTACTAATAAAATGTTTTACTTAACATTCAGCATGAAATGGTGGTTCATAAAATTATATTCAACTTAGGCTCAGCATGTAGAATTGTAAAATATTCCCAATGATCATGTCGTTTGTCGCTTTTACAAGTCAACTTGTATGTAGCTTGTGACTAAAAAAAGAACCGACTTGTCATGGAATAAAATGATAATTAATTGTGCAATAGCGTGGAACCTGTAATTGTGAATACATCGAGTGGTGAATATAAATTGACTTGAGCTTGTACTTGCTCCTAGATTATTATTTGCCTTTTCTCTTCACTCTTTATAAATAAAATTGATCGTAAAACTATGCAGTAAGAAATCGGAAACTGGAGATGGGAATAAGAAATAAAATTCATTGCATTTAATAAACAACTGTCATGCAGTTAATTATATATGTCGACTCAAGTCAACTCAACTCCATGTCTAGTAAATCACCATTCTTATGTGGTATGAAAAATAGACACAATCATTGGCATAAATTTAATTTGAAGTTAAATAAAAAGAAAAAATAATAAAATAATAATAAGTAAAGAATTAAAGTCAAGAATAGAAGAAAAAAATATTTTTCTTCAACAAATCGGATAATGATAAGTGGTTTAAATTACACTTACTCGCCATATGCTTTCGATAATGAAGTCAGAGGCGAATAAAGTATATTTAATATATTAAATAAAGGCTCCATTAAATTAATCATTAACCTTTAACACACTTAATCTTTTGGAACAATTGAGATTGAAATCAGTCATTTGTCAGTTTCAAACATTAATGGTATTCAATTGATTTATGCTTAAGTTGCTTGCTATCAACTCAAAATATGTGGGCTTTCCATTTATATTCACAGGTGATACTTCCATTGAATGGTGTATGTAAGTAAGAATGAAGAAACAATTCACCGGCAAGGTACCATAAATTTTAATTCTTTCATTCCCTCACGAGGGTGATAATTGTCATTCAGTATAAACAACGAACGCACCACAAGAAACTTTTTCAACATGCCACACAACTATTTGTACGGCACTGCGGGAATGAAGAAAAAAGATATGAAATGGAAATGAAGAAATAAGAGATAATATTTTTGCTGCATTTTTAAGATGATAGCGATAGGCAATTAATTTAAAATTATGTGACGCTACGGGAATCAAAAGCTTCTGGCCATTGCCGCTGCCATTTCATCACTCATATCATAAGATTGATATAGAAAAAAATAAAATTATTCTTGTCATATTTATAATTGAAATTCATCAATTCGATGGGCAATCATCTCTTAGTCGATTAAAGAAACCATCCAGGAATCAAACCTAATAATATATCTAAATCGTGAAGTGCTAATACAAAATTGAAGCGATTTGTGATTTCATTTCCTGTATTTCGTTTGGAGAATGTTCTCGCCTATTAACAAAACTTGTATTTTTCAGCTATTGTTATCATCGCAATAATAGGTACTAAACCATGTTTGTTTATTGCTCACATTAAAAAATATCTATAAGCTACTGACTATACTTATTATAATACAAACAGGTAGTAATAGACAGATACTTCATGTACTGATGTTCATTGATGGATAGAAAATTACTCTTGATGATAATTTCATGTATTTTTTATATTTCCATGATGGCACAAAAATTGCTTCAACTATGGTTAATAGGTCTTTGGCAATTTTCCACAATGGGTGATGACGTCAAGATCAAGTAATAAATTAAAATAAAAATATTTATATTTTAGGAATCAAAACAGTTTTAAATTTATATTGATTTAGAGAAATAATTAGAACAAAATGATGTGTGCGGTCTGAAGTGTATCAAATGCTTAAGATTTTACCCAATATTTTTAAAATTCTCAATCGACTATTTTATAGTCAAGAAATTTAATTTTCGAACAAAGTCATACCTCATCATAGGGGTATTTGAAAATAATTTATCATCTTTTTCTTTGAAATAATACATTTATTTATGCTTACAGTTCAATAATTCATCGTGATGATAGTAATGTGTGGTTCCTACATAACATGTCTTCTTCGTATGCGTACATTTCAATGGAACGTTGAAAAATCGTGACTTAATCATTACATCATACTAGAGCGCAAGAGATGCTTATGTCTAGAAAGAAAAATAATAAACAGAAGAAATTCATTAGTTTTTCGGTGATAGATGTTCACGTGGAATTTTTAAAATTCGTTAGTTTTTAATTTTAAAATGTAAATAAATAATTTTTTTAAACTTTAACATAACCGGAAATTTTTTTTATAAAATAGAATCAATTGGATTTTTAAATAGAATTTAATATTATTGTAAGGTTTTTATTAAAATAAAATGGTATATTTCTCAGTGACAGAATTACTCTGGTCATAATAATATTTTCTTAATTGATCAAATTATAAAATAAAAAATTTTCAGACATTTTTAAGTAAGTATACCAACAAGAATATTTTATTTAAGGCATCAGACAAAAAATGAAGTTCACTGTTGAAGCCAAATAGTTGACTTCATTGTTTTGAAATTGTCACGACACTTGTCAGTAAATGAAAAATGTAAAAATTGGCAACGCTGAGTTTTGTTTAAAAATATAAAAAAATTTCCACGTTAAACTTTTGATCGTATAATTTCCATGATTACCATCATTTTTTGCTGCCCTGTAAAATAAAGCCGCAATTTAATGATACTTCAATGTATGGTGCGGCAAGTTTAAATTTTAAGTACATTGAATGAGTTTTTTTAGCCGGATGTCAAGCGACAAAAATCACATCGATTTTGATGTATCCAACTACTTTATTTTATATTTAACTGTACTAAACTTTGAATGAGTCTCGACTTTGACTTGCTGACAAAAAGGTCATTTCCTTTATGAAATCATACAGCAGTAGAATTAAATGGAATAAAATGAATGAAGTCAAAAAGTGTGACAGAAATGTAGTCAGTAAATGGCAGTTGATTGAAATTTACAGTGAAAATGATTGCGCACGACTTTAGCACTGCAAGAAAAATTGCATTTTTACTTCTCCTTTCTTGCTCTTTCAATTGACACAATGATTAGTTTTTTTTACTACTTGCCTGTTGCTCCACATTCAAATTTCATAGTTGAACTTTAACGATTACATGCTCGGGGGCGATAGAAAACATGGTATTGCAAAAAACAACTTACATTAAACTTTATTTTCTTCTTATTAGTTTCTCGAGCACATCAAAATGCCACATTTGTAATTTAATATATTGCCACAAAATTGTTTTAATAAGATTTTTCGTTCAGTAACAATTGAAGCACTGAAAAAGTCAACAAGCATTGCATGAATCACTTTTACTGGCTTTAAAAAGTCTCTCAATTGTACATCATCGTTATTGTTGTCGTCCCATGAGAAGGTGCCAACTTTGTTAATGAATATTTTCCATTTATGGACAGATCACGGCTTTTTGAAACAGCCTATTTGAATATTCACACCTAATGGATGAGCATTCAACATTCATGTATTATATTTAAAAAGATAGAGATCTGAGAACAACCACGAAAGAACGGCTGTGATGAATACAAAGAGTTTGCTTCTTTTTAAAATGAAAATCTTTTTTAGATCAATGAACGCTTAATAATTTTATTTAATAATATTTGTGAGAATTTTGCGAATAACGAACAACTTTATTGATAGATCAGAGTGTAGAACTCTCATTTTATTGTTTTTTCGATTATTCTTTGAGCAAACATGCTTAAGCTTCATAAAAAATGAAAATATTGTAGCCTTAAGTCTCTATTTAAAAAAGATCATCAAAGAAAAAAAGCGTGAATTTAAGGTTTAAGGCACGATTAATGTTTATTGAACATAACTGATAAGAAACAAAATTGAGTTATTTAAATATTTAGCATAAATTATGCCTGTAAGCAAAATTATAGCTTTAAGGATCTTAATTTCCTCTTTCCGTTCACCAATCGTCAATAAATTATATGAATGAAACTACTAATAGTCGTTAAAGGCGATTTAGCTTAATGAACTTGTCAACACAACAATCAAAGAGTGTTCGACCGATTAATTCAGCCCACATGCGTCAACCGGTAACACGAATAAAAGAATCATTTAAGATTACAATAAAACAAATAGAAGAAAAGATTAAATAAATTGAAAAAGAAATCTTTCGGACTTGAGAGATCAAAAAAAACCATACACAAAGTTAGAGATAATTTTAATCGACTTAAACGGTTCTTTGATCACTCATTTAATGTTGAATTTATGCAAATGGTGTGTTGTGTGTTTTTCTTTGTTCTCTTTAGTCTATATTGATCTCCATTCTTTTTCTCCTGCTTGATTTTTTTATATTCTGAATAAGAATTTTTTACCAATATTGATATTTAGACTATTAAGAACGTATCTTTTTTAAGCTTTTTTCTGTGTTTATCAATGAACCGCTTTTGAATTCGTCAATCCTAAAATGAATTATTTTTTATCTAGATGAAAGGATCGCTAAACTTCTTTCATTACTCGTCAATTTCAAATGAGAAAATTTCTCTGTTTTATTTTAAATTGCGGTTCAAAAAATACTTTATTGCTATAAAGTTTTTTCTTTTCAATTCTTCACACTCAATCAGTTGTCTAGTTACATATCTGTACATTCGCTTGAAGGCAAACAATTATCTTAAAGTGATAAAATAAAATCACGATAATCTATTGCATTGCTGATGAAACAGTACAGATCTGAAAAACTATGATTCCTCTTTTTATTTACTTTTAATTTTCACTGGTATTCAAAAAAAGATCATGTGTCATTTGCATATATTGAATACTATTAAAAATCAATTTTATGCTAAATAAGGCTATTTGAATCAATACACTCTACATTTTTGTGTGCGCTTGATCAAGTTTGTTGAACCACAGTGATTCTTTTCAATCATCACATTCTGTTAAAAATATTTCATTGACCTATATCATCAGAATTTTTTTATCGAGTGATTTCACAATTAAATTCTAGTCAAATTTTGCATATTTCCAACAGAACTTTATTACGTTTGTAAAATACAAAAGCGCTTATCACACAATTGCAATCGTGCATTGTGTTTTTGTTCATATATTCGTCGATAAGACTCATAAAATAAAATTTCATATGCATAACAGCAAACAAACTTAAATTTTACAATCATATGGAATTTTTTTAGAAGCAGTTCACTTTTTGATTATTAAAAAAATTATTGTATTGTTATTTTGCTCAGATTTTGCTTTTATACCCAAATCACTATATAGTTGAACATACAATAAGAAACAAGATAGAATATTTTAAAAGAAATAAATAAATTTAAATATAGAAGAAAAAGATATTAACACAATTGTGTTAAAATCAACACGTTTCTATCAAAAGACTTCACTCTAATAGGAATATCGTGTATGTGAGTCAGCATCTCTTCTGGGATATTTACTAGATATAAATTCAAAAATCTTGCTTTAAAATGTGATTTTTATTTGAACAAAATTTCAAAATTTCTTTTTTTATATATTTTATAATGAATACAGGTAGAATATCTTAAAAATATTCAATATGACCTCAAAGCTTTTATTTCTCGCGATTTTAACATTCGGAAGAAATTTAGTTAAGCACAAGAGAGAAAATCTAGATAATAAGAAAAGATATCACGGCTGGAAATGAAGTGAAGAAGATTTCCGGATTGGTGATTGTAATTAGTATATTCTCTTTTCATTAGTGCCGCGAAATCTCTTTTGATGATTTTAATCGCAGCTGTGGAATGAATTTTTATTTAATTTGTTATTTTTACCATTTTATCTTCAATTAAAGAATGAAAAGGAACAAAGCTAATTAACAATTATAATAATTATATTCAAATACCGAATATGAATGCCATAATAAAAAAACAGAGATAATTTTTATATAACTTTTTTTCTCTGCCAATGTTTTGATCCATAATTGAAGTTTAATGAGTTCGCTTTATATGAAAAGAGAAAAAATAAAAAAAAGGCAGAGATTTGGATTTGCGATCATAAATTTCCATTTTAAGAGTCATCTGATTGAATCTTGAAAGATTATGTGCCTCAATTAACCCTCTCAGAAATGCTAATGGACCTTTCATATTTATAAATTGGAACGTGGAAAATGCAGACGGTAATAAGAAATGATAAGCAGAGCTGCCCACCCGAGCGCAACTGCAGTCGTTCCTTTTGTGAATAATAAAGAAAATTATAAGAATCGTGAAATGCTCATTGCAATCAGTAAAGAAAATATGAGAATACAAGAAATAAAACGTTGTTAAAGCTAATGATTGTCCAATCTTGATACATACTACTCTTTTTCTGTTTATAAACCAGACTACATGCTGAGCATTATGATATTATGATTCACAACATGTTTTAATGCTATTACAATTCGGCATTCAATGAATTATGAGAAAAGTTTTAGAGTTGTAATGAACAGAGTGATAAAAAACCCATAAATCCATTTGTTTAACATGAAATTGCGAAAATGACAATAAAGGTATCACAAGCATTAATGCTCTGACAATTTAGATGAAGCAATTTGTTCTCTTCGTACGTTTTTTGATTTCTTTAACAAATCGTCAAGACTCTTATTGAGTTTCTGGTCCATCACTGTCCATCTCATCGTGATCTAATTTAACATCTCAGACAGAACAGGAGAGAGATTTGAATTATTCTATTAGAAAATCCATAACCGAAGACAATTGGATACATGAGATTGAATTAATAATAGAATTCTCATCATTATGACCTTCGAATAGAATTACGCTCAGTTTATACAGTACCTCGATCAATGAAACTCATTTGTTATTAATTCTTATATGCATGATGAGAAAAAAACTGGTAAAATTGATTTTACACAGTAATTTTGGTTCACGATTTATTTTTTTTATAAAACCCAATGTTGAATTTTTAATAAAAGTAAAAATTTGATGCTTTCTGCTTTAAGTCTACTTCAAAATTCTTAAATTTGCTTCATAAATGATTCTCATGAGATGATTATCATGTTGCCAATTATCTTATGTCATGTTCCTAGATGATTCTATTTTGCGTGTCTTCTAATCGCAAAGAGACGCGGATTTTGTCAATTATTCAGTGACTATAAGAAAAAAAGGTGGTCAAAGAAATAATCCGCATTTATTCAATGGTAAACCGAAAGCGAAACTGCGGATGATGTTCATAAAAAGGTTAGTTTGTGACACAACCGCTTTTATTTCTCATCCGGTCAATTGTATTAAGTTTCATTTTATGTACATTCAAGTTCTTTAGCCTGCTACTTTGTTAATATATATCGATATTAGATTATTTAAGGTTTCATTCCTTTTCATTCATTTTAAACTTAACTTCTTGAAGCTTTAAAGATCACTGCTGATTATAAAAAAATGAGTCATTCCATGAGTCTCAAGAGAGTGTCATTTACAATTTTCATCCTGCTTTTTTCACAAGTGAAAATTTATCGTGAGAACTTTCACGTCATCAATGCTTAAACACAATAGAATAGAATGAATATAAAGCGACAGAACCGAGTAAAATAGCAATAATATTGAGATGGTAGGAAAAAATTCCCATCCGCATTTTAAACTTATTCTTTCTTCAATCGTTGAGCCCTTTTTGTTTATTTTTTATGCCTCTTGAATGAAAGAAAGAGTTAATGACTTAACTTCAGATGCTCACATATAAAAAACAACAAAAAAAATCTTCTTATCTCATCCTCATTCAGTTTCTTCTTTATAGTCTTTTTCTTGTCTCCTTTTGTTCTTCAGCATACATACTTAACGAGTTAAAATCACCCTGAAATTTTCGTGATCATCATTGCGAAAATGAGAATGTAATTAAGAAATGTGAACATAATTAAAAATTAGCATTTTATACCATCAGCATTCAATAGCTTTCATGTGTTTAAGTTGCCCCCCATTGAGATTGTTGATTGCAAGCAAACACCTCCGTTCCCATTATTCCTTACGAATCTTTTATTTTGTTTCGTTTACTTTGTCTTAATTTATTTGTACACTTTATCATGGTTCTAATTAAACATTCTCACACATATAACCTTTGGATTTGAATGGCTTCTCCTTTTTTTTGTTGCTTTAGAAGATTTTGCAACTTGCAGATGCTTTAATGAGATGAGTGGACATTAAAAAGCGATTAAATGCCATAAAACCCATTAATTTTTTTAGTTTCAAATTGTTCCTGATGATGATTGTCTCTGATTTTGATTACTGCTGATGAATTTAGCTGATAAAACAGATGTTGGCCCATAAAACCTTTAAAAGAAATCTGACACGTTTTCAAAAAATTTGTACGTTTTCTAAATCCAAGAAACACATGGACATGAGAAATTCTCAGAAGTTTTAGAAGCAACAGAATGTTCAAGGTTTTTGTTTTACGAAAGAAGCTTACTTTGCGGTGTGAGAACTACAAGGTTTTTAATTTAATTTGGCTTATTTTCATGTCTTACATTAACACAGAGGAGGAATTAATCCTTTCAACTTTCAAAGTTGAAAACCACGTGATTTTAGTTGAAATTCGAATACTTTATTTCCGTTACACGTTTTCTGAGTCGAAAGAAATTGAATTTAAAATGATTAAATTTAATTGCTAGTGGTTTTATTTCTTGCTCATGAAGATTTTTTTTTATCCAATTTCACCTCATCCCGATGATCATCATCATCATGCTCACAGCGGTTAAAATTAAATTATTTCAAGAACGTGAAAGAAAATGTAAGAAATGAACGAGTTGAAAAGGAAATGGACACAAAACGGTGTAAGTGAGGGAGAGAAAGAGAGCAAGATGTAAGAAAATTGACGAAATTTTAATCATTTTCGTGAAGGCACCGAGAACTGTCCGTAAATGGACATCGACAAGCAGCAGTAATAGCAAACAACAGCGCGGGAATGAAAACATCAATAAGAGTTCAACCGGTCAGAGATAAAATTATCGTTAATTTCTCTTCTCGATGATCGACTTCTTCTTTATTTTATGTGTATGTGTATATTAAAATTTTTTTTATTTTTTCAAATTGTCGATGAAATATGTTCAGTAATTGTCAGTGTTGTTGTCTGCTGACTGCTACCTTTTGCTTTTTACACATTTCTTAAATCCATCCTTTCCGAAATCAATTTCGATTTCAACGTCAATTTTGAGAAATGAGTGAAAATTAATGAAATTATGATCTTTCGCTCATCTGATGTGTTCATCAACCTCAAAATTCTCATTCTTTTCATACGTAACAATCTACTAGTAAAAATCAAAGTCCGTCTACAATTTATCTCTACTATTCAATTGAAGTGGACCTTTATTGTTTAGATTTTTTCCATTTCCCACATTTATGACATCATCCCACACACGGCTACATAGTTAAAGTCGAGACAAATGACGAATCAAATGAGCATTCATTTACTGACTTGAGATAATGATATTTAGTAATAAAATTTTCAAAATAAAAAAAGAATGAACATGAATGGAAGGTTTTTGTGAGTGCAAGATGGAATGTGTTTGTTTAGTTGTTGAATCATTATTTATACCTTTACGTCTGTTATGTGTGTGAATAATTTTCATCTTTCTTCATCTCTTTTTAGTCTACGTTTATTGGGAAAAAAAATTCTTCTAAGTCATATTTTTCGACTCATCCATGTCGCGACATGCACGATTTAAATCGAAATTGAAATTTTTTTCAACTACTTATATACTTTACTTCATTTCCTATTCATTGTAATGGAATTCTCAATTCCTTTAAAAAAAAATAAAGTTTGTGTGTTGTCGTGACCTCAACCACCGATATGTGGCTTCACGAAAAGAAGGAAGAAGTATGATAATTAATTTATAACTTCTACGACTACACTAAGAAACCATTAACCGATGGAGCCGGCTGCATTTTTACATGAATGCATGAAATAAAGGAAATAAAACTGTTTTATGCCGCGTGCATTGATCAACACAAATTGATAGTAAGCAAGAAGATACATTTTTGAGGGACAAACAATTTCCATCTTACTCGATTGATGCATTCTCATCGACAGATGACGCAACACAATGCATATTCA
The DNA here is from genome assembly GCA_963573255.1 of Chironomus tentans. NCBI lineage: Eukaryota > Metazoa > Arthropoda > Insecta > Diptera > Chironomidae > Chironomus > Chironomus tentans. The sequence goes on from OY754302.1 coordinate 25,731,860, forward strand.
TTCTTCCTCAATTTTGATAATTTTACATCAATAAAAATAAGGTGCATTGCTTAAAAGAAAAACAATTTCGTCACGAATAGGGTGACGGCGCGAGAGTCAGAAATAAAACAGGTGGTTGTCGAATGGAAAAAGGTAGCTAATTATAAAAACGTATGCATTCTCAATATGAACATTTTTCATTGAAACAGCCACTTTTAATACTCAAAAATGTTAGTACTTGCTGTATAAAAAATATAAAATCAATAAACTTACCTTTTAAAATGATACGAGCTGATGAGCTTGTGCCTGTGTCATTTAATTTTAATTAAAAACAATTTTTTCTTTGTTTTACTTATTTCACAAATAACGATGATTCCTTGGCACTTTAAATAATATATACAATGGAAGGTAATGGCACTTTCCACTGACTTGTGTTTATTTTTTCATCTTATTTTATTTATAATGATTTTATAAAAAATAATCAAAATAATGATGATGAAGTGCATAGACTCGTCTCCCTTTCTCAAGTCCTCAATAATTATAATCATTAAGTTTATATACGTCCAATATTAAAAACGTGTGCAAGTATTTACACAGTTTGAGATCTTTTATTCATGTCTCAACTACAAAAAAAAAGTTTTATTGTAAGATCTCTAAAAAAATATATATTTTTCACTTTATTTCATTTCCCTAACTTTTAAAAACGTCTGATTATTTTCTGTTTTACTGTCGAAAACTAAAACCAAATTTCACAACTCCGTACTTATATAATACAACTTTTTTTTAATTCTTTTCAACAAAGTCCCAAAAGAATACCGAGAAGTAAAAAAATGAACTGTTAAAGTTTTCTTTTTCCCCGGTGGAGCTCAAGTGGCAACGCGTCTGATTCTTGTGAGCACCAAAACACAACTGATTCAACATTCGCGATCGGTTTTAGAATGCTTTCCAAGTCTTCGGCTCAGCGCACAGAGTAAATGAAAATAATATAAAATACAAAGGCAAAAAGTTAAAAAATAAATGGAATAAAAAATTATAAAATAATTCTTTACATCTCAACACTTTACTAAGCTGTGTGAAGTGAATAACAGGTAAGAGAGGAAATTCTTTGAGGGGAAATAAGAGTGCTGAGAGGGGAAATGTTAAGCAAGCAAAAAGTAACTAAATGCATGTGTATCATTATGATAGACAACTTTATATTAAAACCATAGAATGGATCTGATTAAGGTATGATTCATTCTTATTATAACTTATTCTTCTAGGATGAATTTTACTCCTCATATTGATGCCCTGATCTATATAATTATTTGATTTCTTACTTTTAGACATTCTAACAATTCAAATCATAAAAATTAATAGTAAAAAATTTCAAACATCAAAATTTCTAAATTAAAATGAAAATTAAAAAATCCATGATTAAAATATCAAATAAATCCAGATCAATCTCTATTTTCATAAATATCCCTGCTGAATAATCATAAATGAAAGGATACAAATATCATTCGATGTGCATTAATGATTTCTGCTTTATCCATAAAATTACTACACTCACAACTTTATAAATGACGTACAGCAAACACATTCAACAAATGTCAGTGGAAAGGGAAACTATAAAAAATAAAAAAGAGAGTCAAAACAGGTGAATTAGGAATAACTTAATTTTTATTTGAAAATAATCAGCCTTAAGGATTTCTGAATGTCTTTTGACGGCAGATGATATTTTTTTCTGTTAAATTAAATTTTATTTTAACCTACTTAAATTGAAAAAAATTAAGCAGCATCATAGTTTCACCTGAAAGTGTCTGAAAACATTTCCGTAAACAATTTTCCACATTGATGCTCTTTTTGATCCTTACTGATTGAGATTTAAGTGAGTTATTTTGACTCAATAGTTTTTAACTTTTTAATCCTGTTGAATGTTAGAGCACATAAATGAATGAATACAAAAAAAGAAGGAATTTATGGGCAGGTAATGTTTATGTATAGTTCATTAAATAAATCACTAAGCTAAATGCTACATCATCCACCGTTTAGTAATTTTGATGGACATGTTTATTTTCCTTTCCTCATATTATATTATTGTTGTTCATCCCATGTTACACATTTCAGAAGAAGTTAAACATAATAACAATTGAATGCGAATAAAAAGATGGTAAGCCGTATGAATATACAGAGAGAGAAAAAGGAAGAAGATGAAGTATTAATAAATCTTTAGAAAAATTTAAAAGAAATCAAAAGATTCACATGATTGTATAGGAAAGGAAGATGTGCGTATTTTCTTTTTTCCCTTTGCGACGAGACACTTCATTGAGACGAATATGTGAGATAGTTGTCTTATTCAATCGCAGGTAATGCTCGCATTAGAACATTCTCTTTCAAATTAATTCCCTTCAATATTAAAAATGCTTTCAATTAATCCACCCGAAAAAAAATTATAATAGTAACAATAACGAAGGCGAGAATTATCGAGAAGCGTGTGAACCATCTGGTTCATCGAACTATATATATCGTAGAATAAGAGTATAAGGCACACACAGTGTTGCTCATATGAAAAAGATAATATAGATCCATAAAAATGTATCGCATACTGATTGAATCAGATTACAAAATTCCCATTCTTCTCTAATGAAAGTTATAAGAAGTTGATTCCATGTGCAAGCATTAAGAATCATGCCACGTTGGTAGTAGCTCTTAATATTTTGCTACTTTTTAAAAGCACACAAATTATTTGAGGCACTCTGGCATAAGCCTTTTAAGAAATTATATTCAAGATAAAGAGAATTATAAAAAAATGTGTGTAATATTAAATCATCGAACCATAAGCCTTAATTTATGTTTTCTTCTCGGATTCTTGACTTTTTACGTGTTTTTTTGCCAGGTAGATTTTTGAGTTAATTCATAATTACATCATGCTATGCCATAAGAAATTGTTTTATTCTACTCACAAACTTTTTTTATTGTTTATTTAACCATTTGAAATGTGGATGGATGTGGAAAATTCTTATTATTTTCTTGCTCATGATGATTATCATATTTTATTTTTATTGAAGTTCAAATTGTTTTTGAAATCAGTACTGTTCTCATTAGCTGTAAAATTATAAAACCCTAAATAATTGATTTAGATATTTTAATACACTGAATCATAAAATGGAAAGCTTATTAGATTCAACATCAGGTCTTAAAATCCGCTTAATTTTACTTTTTTTTTAGAAAAACAAATCTCAATTATGAATCTTTATTTTATGTTTCCAACTTGAAAATTTCAATTGCAAAAGCTGTTCATTATTTGGAGATAATAAACTGCTTTGGGATCGTTCGGATATTGACCCCTCCTTCCTCCTAGTAACAAATTTTGTGAGAAAATTTAATATGAAGCATGTTGAATAAAATCACATTTTCTTAAGATTTATTTTGTGATCAAAGTAATCATTGATTCTTTGAAGTTATTGTTAAATAATTATTGAAACTGTTAATTATTGAGAGATTATTCTCTGAAGACATTGTCATTGAAATACAGTCCACTTTTGAAGTTATTGAACTTTGTTATTGCATTTTTCATGGTCCTGCAAACCTTACGATTTGAACAAGCGTTTTGAAAGAAGTTGGAAAAATCAAAGAAATTGGCGGAACATCACATTTTGAAATTAACGTCTTGCTATGAGGTGAATATTGACTGATATTTAGCTAAGGCTGGAAGAGTGTTGAAAGAATCAACAAGGAATATTTCAACAACAACAGATCAAGCCTAGTGAGCAGCATCTCACGGACAGCACTTGTGGTTGATTACTGAAAAGCAGTAAACTTGGAAGCAAGATCAATTGAAAGATTGCAACAAAGTTGAACGTCAGTGATCCGGCCCGAAGGACCATGAAAAATGCAATAACAAAGTTCAATAACTTCAATAATAACAATCCTTTATTTAAATTCAATGAGTATATGGCGGAACAAATAAAAATGTAACTTGATGTTAACCTAAGCGGTTTTAAATCAAATATAAATGAGAGAAATAAAAGTATTGGCATGACGTTATTGGAATGAGTAAGATAGAGAGGTCAAAAAAATTATCAAAAAGACCAAGTTAAAGAAAAAAAAGAAAAAAAACGTTAAGTAATTAAATATAGAAAAAACAAAATATGTAAATGATTTACTCTTAAACTATTGGTTTCGGTAGCTTGTGTTTTACTCGAAAACTTAGTGAATTGTAGTCATATTGACCTAGAGATGAAAAAAGGTCATTTGGATGATGAACTATTTTGGAGTAGAAATTAGCCGTTAAGCGAGAAATGAAGTTAGAAATAAGCGGAATTTTCGCTGAATCATGAATCTCATTGACTGACTTGAAATCATACCAATGAATGTCGTGAACCATTCGAAGCATTTTGTTCTGGAAAAGTTGCAACTTATTCAAATGACATGCTGCGGCATTTGCAAAGACAGGACATGCATAAGTAATTATCGGTCTTATATACGACTTGTAGATTCTCAATTTGGAATTTACGGAAACATAAGAATTTCTGCTCAGTAAACAGTATAGACTAGAAAAACTTGCAGCACTCGCTTTACTGATAGAACCGTCAATGTGATGCTTAAAGTTCAGCTTCCTATCAAGAATGACGCCAAGATACTTGACATAGTCTTTCCAACTGAAATTTTTGCCATTAAAGAGTATTGTATCATTGCTTAGCTTCTGGATCATTTTGGTGGACTTAGAGAAAACAATAAATTCAGTTTTGGACTCATTCAATTTAATCTTCCAATCATGAAAATAATTTTGGAGAGAGCTGGCTGTTTTGGTAAGATCCGATTTAATCAGCTTCAGATTTTTCCAAGGATGCTGAATAAAGTATGCTGTATCGTCAGCATACAGAGATAAATGGCCTTTGACAGGGATAGGAATGTCGTTTAGGAATAAATTGAAAAGGTGAGGTGCTAGCAGAGAGCCTTGCGGAACACCCGAGGAAACATTAAAAACAATCGAGTAAGAAGATTGACACATAACAAATGCCGTACGATCACAGAGATAGGACTGCACTAACTTTATGAGATAATTTGGATACTTGAACTGAGTAAGCTTGTAGATCAATCCCTCGTGCCAGTATCAATAACAATAACTTCAAAAGTGGACTGTATTTCAATGACAATGTCTTTAGAGAATAATCTCTCAATAATTTTAAATTAAACTGAAAATTTATTATTCTTTCAAATCGTCGTTCAAATTATAGTAAAGTTACGAATTTCAAATTGAATATTTAAAGATGTTCAAAATTTTGGGTTCGCCTGATAAACACCTAGCTCTGATAAAGACCAAGTTCTCCTCAGACTTATTCAGAAACTCTATTTATAAGTTCCTATTTGATCCCAGAACTAATCTTCGTCTTTGAAATTAAACGACATCTCTTCCTAATTTATTCCTGATACAGAGAGGACTTGCCTTAAATCTCTCCAAATCCATAGATACTTACAGAAGAAAGCGCTGATTACAATACTGGAAACAAAAAACTGTAAAATGTGAAATAAAAGCTAACACAAGAAAATAAACTCATCAATCTGGAACGAGATAATAATTATAATTTGAATGATATGCTTTTCTTGTCTATCTGAAACTCAACATCAACTCATTGAAATTTAAAATGTTCACTAAGCATTAAAAATTAAAACCAAGCAAAATTTACGAGATGGAAAAGCATCTCTGAGAAGTGTGAAAATAATAATAATAGCAATAATGATTTTCTTTTTCTGCTTCGTAGGTGACTTAAAGACATGCCGCTATATGATTTTGATAGAAACAATATTAATGTTCCTGATGATCTTAATTATCTGCTTTTCTATATTGTTTGTTTATTACTATTTGCTCGATACGCCATATAAAGATGAAAATCATCAAACCTGAACAGAGAAATTTATAAGCAAAACGTGCATATTTTACAGAGAGTTAAGAAATAAAAGCTCTATGGAAAATGGGGTGAATTTCAAAAGAAAATGCCTAAGAATGGTTCTTAAGAAGGAATGAATTGGAATGAAAAAATACATTAAGAATTAAAATGTATATCTTTGCATATATATGTACATTAAAAAAGATGAGTATAGCCATATGAACAATTTTTTTAAGTAAAGCAAAACACAGTGGAATCATTAAGATCCACAAAACCGTGAAGTAAGTAGTAGTCAGGTGAATGTTGAATATGGTATAAAACTCATCATGATTTATAAGCCAAGATTGTAAAACTGAAATAATGAAGAAAACAATTCTAGAATTATTTCAGTTCCACTCTTGTGGATATATTCCATGGAAATTAGAAAATTATGTTTAAAAAAATCATCTTCGCTAGCAGAACTTTATGGGTATTTATTTCTTTCAATCTTTCTACCCATCCATCCATCTATCTGCCTATCTTGCCATTTTTTTAGATTCACTTTATGCTTGGATTAACATGGGAAGCACTTGCTAGATGAGTAGGATTTTCTTCTTCCAGCATTTCATAAATCACCTGCACGTCAGCAGCATGTGGCGTTCAATCAACACTAAATCGATTCATTTCAGCATCAAAATTACTAGTTTTTTTATTTTCAATTGTAAAAATAGGTAAATAACTTTTTTACCTTTCCAAAAATGAGGAATTGTGGTGCGTACGCATATAACTCGAATCTCTTTGAATGAAATGCGAAGGAAAACATGAGAAAAAAGAATGAAATCAATTTTCATGAATGAAATGAAACATTTTAAAATGTGATGTTCAGTCGATCAAATGGAATGCCAACAAAATTTTTCTGATTCTCTTTGAGATGATTTTTATAGCCTCAAACAAACAAAAATCATCATGGAATTGTAATCATAAAAAAAGTAAGATCCGGTATAAAGTAAAAGAATCAATCTTCAAATATTCTCATTTCAGTTCTTTCCTATTTTATTGAAAAATCTATAAATTTTTTTCTTCTTTCCTTCTCCTCTTCAGAAGTTTAATGTTCAATTAAAGAAAGAGAAAAAGTTAGCCGCAAACAATGCTGGATCATGTGAAACAATAAAAAAAGTTTAATTCTGGATCTTAAATTCACCAAGATGATGAAAGAAGGAATGAAATAAATCGATAATGTACCATGTGAGATTTTTTTTCATTCTATAGTCTTACCAAATAGTCGGTGTATATATGAGTATTATGCTTTAATTAACATGATTTAGAATTGCTTTTTAATTGAAACAATACGGGAATTCTTCACCATGAAAACCTTTTGTTATGGAAGAATTTTTTTTCTCTCTCGAAAAGTTAATTGAAAAAACCTCGAGAATTTTTATTATTATTCATTTCGATTTTTAGATCTCACTATTTTTTGTTTTAAGCGTAATATAAAGATCAGCAAGATGAAAAACTGCTGTGAAAGAAATTACAGCTCTACTGAGTTATTATTAAAATTGCTAAACATTTTAAGGTAGAGAACTTCAATTCACAAAACTTTAGTCAGCTATTAAAAAAGAAGAAACAAAAAAAAATCATTTAAAAATGCCACCTCAACTATTTTTTTAGCCATTTGTGATCATTTTGATTGCCATCATTTTAAATCTGCGACACTTGAAACAATAGAAATAGAAAAAATTGTATACAAAGCAAAACAAGAAGAAGAAGTTAATAAACTCAAAAGACACATAAATGTTTAAAATAGTAATAATAATAAAACTGTAGCATTGCCACTGATATCAGCATTTAAAGCGTTTTTTTTTGGGGATTTAAATTTAGGTATTGGGCTGGTCTTAAATGACGTTCATCAAAAATTATTATTTTCGAACCCCTTCTCTCTTACGACACAATTTTAGACCCTCTTCTTGCTAGAGTTTTTTTTTGTTGAAAAAATACAATTTTAAAGGAAATTTTTGTTCATTCGGGGTCGTTCACTTATTGCGTTCGATTTTTAGGGGGGAGGGGGGTCTGAGATTTTGTAACAGGTCAAATAAAGAAAAAAAATTCTTGATAAATTTGTAACAAGGGGGAGGGGGGTCTAAAATTTCGTTTTTTTTTTAATTTTAAATTTATATTCTGATGTTTAAATAATATCCAAATGCCCATATTTAACATTATTTTTAAAAATTAGACAATCTCATGTCTAATAGCTGAATCCAAGCCTAAGGTTAAAAATAACCGAGCTTCGAGCCCGATTTGTTCATTAACTCTACTTTCCACTAAATCAATGCTACTCGATCTATGCCCCGCGATTCACAAATGTACACTAATAAACCACTGCCCTAAATAATGGATGCCATTTTTGAATGACCCCTAATATCCCCTAATCTTATTTTTGAAGATAATAGTCAGATATATCGAATGATTAAAAAAAATTCTACTCTGTTTTTTTGTTATAAGCTACTACCCTTTATTAATCTACTAGCTTAATACAGTTTTTTTGATTTTTTTTTTTGTTTTTTATATTTTGTTTTCTTTACTAAGCTACCATCCCTTACTATGCTCCTGTTAAACTCAAAAATTAACTTTTTATTTTACTAAGCTACTAGCTTATAACGAAAAAACAAAGTAGCTTGATATGAAAAATCCAAAATATTATTTCCGAATTGTTTTTCTAAATTTGATTTAATTTGGACCATAAATTAGGTATTACAAAAATTTAATCATTGAAAAATTAAATATTTTAATTTTTTACTTCTAAAAACAAAATTGTTTAAAAAAATATTTAATTGACAAAATATGTAATAAATTAATAAAAACATGATAATACTTCAAATTTTTTAAAATTCTACAATTCTTCTCTATGTTTATGGATACGAATGTTCACATATTAATGCACATCTTAGTCTCTTCGCTTATAATTTGCTTGAAAATAAAAATGTTTAAGAAATGTACAAAGAGGTACAACGGATTCGAGCGGATTCATGCTTGGCTGATTTTTCCAACCAACACAGAATTTTTGCTGTTTTCTTTTTCTTTCAAGATTTTTTTTTTTTCATTCTTAGTGTTTACGTGACTTTTAATTTCTTAAAAAATAAAATTTTTATTTCTTATGAAAATGTTTAATTACGTAATTTTATTTAACTTTTTTTAAAAAAAATATTAGTTTTTAAAATTAATTTAAAAATCTCGCTTTTATTTAAAAACAAAAATCCTTATGTTGAGCTTTCGAATGAGCTTTTAAATATTTCAAAAACGGTTTATTTCAAATTCATGTAATAAGCGCCATCTAATAGTCAGATTAAAAACATTTGTTTACAGTTACAAGCCACGTGATGAAAAATTAATTAAATTAGTCTTGAATGAAAAAATTCTGTGTAATGAAATTGATAACAGAAAAATGTAGATATGGATTAAAAGCGTTTAAATGTGAGAGTATATTAAATCATTACACGTGGAGGTGATACTCAAAAATTATTGATGTTAGATAAATATCTTGAATTCCCCTTGTACGTAGCAATATGAGGGGATCAACACATGAACAGAAAATTTATGACCTAATAAATCAAATGTATTTCAATTACTGATATCACCTCAGATTAGATTTCAATGAACTGGCGTCAAAAAACAATATTGACTTCATTTAGAAAATTAGGTCCTGTGTTTGTTGAGAATATATCAACGGTCATTTTATATTTGAATTATGTTAGCAACTACAATTAGTTGACTTCGTATGAGACAACATCGTCTCTTATTAAATAAACATTAAGTCACTTTTAATTACATTCCAATCGTGCAGTTTATTTATACCAACAGTGTTAGACAAAAAATTAATCTATGTCCATAATAATTTATTGCATTTTAAAAATTTATTAATTTTGTTAAAGTTATTAAGGAATGTCATTAAACTGGCAATTAGTTCAATTAAATAAATTAAATAGCCATAGCTAAAGAATAACTATTAAGTCTGTTCGTTCCTTACAGCCGCCCCCTTTGCGTATACATTTTAAATGTTCATAACAACCGGAGCCGTAAAACGTTAACGTATTTCAAAGTATTACGTGAACATTTTCAGCTTAGATAAGACAGAACAAAATTAAAAATATAGAAAAATAAGTGAAAACTTCAATAAAATCTCATTTTATTCATCTAAGTACACTGTGAAACATTAAATCTTAATTGTTTAGATCAAATTCCAATAAAAAAACAGAGCAATGTCATTTGTAAGAAATACAAATGAGTTTCGAGTAACTCAAGTGAATAAACCAGTCCGAATCATAAGAAGTGATGGAGATTTCGATCCCATCACAATACCTGATTTATTTAGTCGTGTAGTGGAGAATTACGGTGAAAATCCAGCATTGGCTTATCTTGAGCAAGGAACAAAGAAATGGAAATTCATCAGCTACAAAGAATACAAAGAAAAAGTTGACAAAATCGCAAAAGTTTTTATTAAACTTGGACTAAAACGTTTTGGAACAGTTGCTGTACTTGCTTTTAATTCTGCGGAATGGTTTATAACTGAATTAGCAGCGGTTCATGCAGGGTAAGTGTGTTTTAGAAGGCAATACCGCCTACATCAAAAAAAGATTAAAACTTTCTTTGCGAAAGGAACCAAGAATGTTTATTTTTAGCTGTAATAAAAAGCTATAGGGAAAAGTGTATAAAAAAGGAAGTAAAGAAACTCGTCAGATTGGTTTGCATCATGAATCATTAGCATAGAAACACACATTGACTATAATGATGATGTTTGTTGTTAATAATTATGCTCTCTTATCCAATTATATCTTTCAATTTTAATTGGTTCCATATTTCATGTCTTGTTTTTTTCCAATATTTTTTTCAGTGGCATCATCACTGGAATTTACACAACTAATTCTGTGGATTCAACGAAATATGTGCTCGAAAAGAGCGATGCGACGATTGTAATTGTCGATGATCCAAAACAAATGGAGAAGGTCAGAGAGATTAAAAAGCGTATGCCTCATTTGAAGGTTGTCATTCAAACACGTGAGCCGTACGCTGACTCAAAGGATGGCTATTATACATGGGATGAGCTCTTTGCAATGGATACTGATGATGTTGAGGATGAATATCTTAATCGTCGTGCAGATATAGCTGCTAACGATTGTTGCTGTTTGATCTTTACAAGTGGTACAACAGGCCATCCTAAAGGTGTCATGTTATCACACGATAATTTATTATTCGTTGCCAAGTCCGGATGTACATTTGAGAGAATGGAAATGACAAAAGAAGCAATCGTCAGTTATTTGCCCTTATCACATATTGCAGCGCAAATTGTTGACATTTTCGCAATATTATTCACGGCTGGTTGTACATATTTTGCAGAACGCGATGCCTTAAAAGGTAGTCTCGCAAGGACATTGAAGCAAGTTCGACCGACTAGATTCCTTGGAGTACCTCGAGTCTATGAAAAGATGCAAGAAAAGATGCTAGAAATTGGTAGTCAACAGAATTGCTTAATGCGATGCATTGGAAGTTGGGCAAAGCGTGTAACATTACAACATCACATGGATATAATGGCTGGCAAACCATCGAGCTCGTTCCAATATAAAATCGCTAAGAAATTTATTCTCTCAAAAGTTAAACTTGCTTTAGGGTTTGACCGATGCCTTACTTTTGCCACAGGTGCAGCTCCAATGAGTTCTGAAACAAAGCAATACTTTTTAAGTCTTGATATTCCAATAATTGAAATCTTCGGAATGAGTGAATGCGGTGGAGGACATAGCTTCTCAGTTCAGGACACCGTTTCATTGGATACGATTGGAAAAGGCATGCCTGGATGTCAATCACGTATTCGTAATCCAGATGTAAATAATCATGGAGAATTGATGATGCGTGGACGTCACGTTTGCATGGGTTATCTGGACGAAATTGATAAGACTTGTGAGACTATTTTGGAAGACGGATGGTTGGCAACAGGGGATGTTGCTTATATCGATCATGAAGGATACATTTTTATAACTGGACGATTGAAGGAAATTATTATTACTGCTGGTGGAGAAAATATTCCACCAAATTATATTGAGCAGTTGGTTAAAACTGAGCTTCCTGCTGTTTCAAACGCATTTTTAATTGGAGACAAAAAGAAATATTTAACAATAATTGTAACATTAAAGACTTTAATGGCATCAGACACAGGAATGCCTTTGGATGAATTGGCAGATGAAACGATTAAGTGGCTTGAAAAATTAGATTTAAGCTACACAAAATTAAGTCAGATTCTGGATAATGGTCCAGATCCGTTTGTTTTGAAGGCAATTCAAGAGGGAATTGATCGTGCCAATAGGAAAGCGATCTCAAATGCCCAGAAAATTCAAAAGTTTAGAATCTTGCCACACGACTTCAGCATTGCAACATCAGAAATTGGGCCAACGATGAAGGTCAAGAGAAATGTGGTCTTGGAAAAATATAGAGACGTAATTGATAGCATGTATCAATGATTGGACTCTTGCGATTCCTTAATCATGCTCGTAGAATGAATTATTACTAGTATATTCTTATTGCTTATTTCATAACTGATAACCTTTCCCGTTTGCATTTTTATGTACATTTCAACAGAAATCTTCATTTTACGCTTGCTTGCAGCGTAATCGTTTTAGTCACATATGATTAACAAATTATTAAATATCGACCAAAAGAAGAATATCGCTTAGTAGCTCATGTTATTATTACCTTAACTACCTACATTACATACATACGGATATATACATTATAACTATTATTTGTTTCATTTTTGTTCTTAGTCAATTTGTAGATAAAATTACATGTAAATTGTATCTAAATTTACCAAGAATTAATAATGATAACGTAAAACATGAAAAAAGGGTGAATGAAATTTATACGGCGTGGCTTATTGCCTTCCATAATTTACTACTATTTTTAGAATTAGTAACAATAAACATTACATTATAACACTAATTAATTAATATCTCAACAAGATAAGATGAACGTTTTCTGTAAAATGATGAACTTATAGATAATACCCCCAATTAAGACTGATAATGATCAGATACACATAAATAATGCTTCTCAATTGTACATAGCTTATTGAAAATAATAAAATTATCTCGAAATTGTTTAGTATTGAATTTGTATTGAATGTTTTTGGATGAATCGTCAAAAAACAGAAATAAAGACATGAATTGTTTTTGCAAAAGGCTTGAAAAAAAATGTCTTTCTATGTCCTTTAGAAATTTTTGGAAAATTTATTAATTTAATAAAAAAAATTTTTTTTTGTGATGCACTTATAAAAATGTAAGAGATTATTAATAAATCTATTTACAGTCATTCACTCACATCGTCGTTCTCTGAATTAAGTAATTGTTATTTCCGGTAATTCCAACGATTATATCCACCGTTGCGATCATCTCGTCGTCTGTCTCTCTCTTTTTCACGATGCACATGCCGATTATTCGGTGATCGTGAACGGTCTCTGGATTTTTTGGTCTGTGGTGATCTTGAACGTGACCTTCGATATGGTTTACTTCTATTATTCCTCTCGTCGTCGTTCCTATGATATCGATTTCTATCAACCAAATCACGGTGTGATCCGATGTTGTCAGATCTTGTTGATGGAAATGCATCCATATTATTAGTTCCATAGAATTGCATTGCTTGAGCAGTTGCCATTGCCATAAGTTGTTGTTGCAGATATTGCGTATTTACACTTGCAAACGGTTGTTGGAATTGAGGCATCATAATATTTTGAGGTAGCATGTCATCACCAGCATTTATGGCATTTAGTAAAGGATTTGAATAACTATTCGTTAGAGACATCGGTGATTGTTGGTTTGATAATGAATTTCTATTGGAATTAGCATTACGATTCTTTAAAGTCAATTCCCGCCCAAAAAGTTTTGTACCAGAAAATATGCTTAAAGCGTAAGATACGGCAATCAGGTGCTTATATGTAACAAATCCAAATCCTTTGTTCTTTCCGTCCTTTTCTTTAGGTATGCTTACGCGTTCTATTGGCCCTAAAATCAAGGAAAATTGATCTTTAACTTTCTTCCTTTTACAACAACAATAAATTTGTTTTTTTCTTACCTGCCTATTTAGCATTATTAAAAATATGCAAATGAAGATTAAACATAGAAGGAAAGAGGAGCATTAGATGTAAATTGTCATTTAATAATTTTAAAAGAGTGACTTACTTGGAAAAACAATTCATACAGCAATTTCTCCGTCACCTTCTCGCTAATTCCTCCAACATACAGCGTCCTTTCATCAGAATCCGACTCCTCAACAGACATTGTGTGATAGATTTGTTAAAAACAGTATGTACCTCTAAATATTCCAATAATTTACAAATTTTCAAAAACAATCAAAATATCTCAAGCACTTTTTTCCGATAAATGAGCACTAAGTGTGCATTTTGTCCGCATGACTGAAATATTTAAATTAAAGCGCCCATTTTAAATTCACATTAAGAGTTAGTTAGTTTTTATGATACTCTAATTAAATATTAATATAAATATTTAGCATAATAATTTATGCGCTTATTGTACACAGGGAATGATAAAGAAAATAATAGTATGTAACGGTTTTGGGATTTTTGAATGACAAGGTAAATACAGCAGAACCCCGATAAGTCGAATGTTTTTGGCAGGAATTTTTGTATGGTTCGTTAATTGCAGACTTTACAACTTATGTTAGTTGTTTAGTAATTTTGAAGTCATAATTTTTTAATATTTTGGACATAAAATAGATACAGTTTACGTAAATTAAGGCACAAATCGTTAGAATATCATCTTGAGAAAGGATTAATAATTAAATGGTGCAGTTTGATGAAGTTAAAACGATAAAATTTCACTTCGTAGAATGAAATGAAATGAATGGTAATTTATTAAGCAAAATTATAGCTTTTTCCTTGAATATTCTCGACATGAAGTGACAGAAAAGGTCAGAAATGTATGCAATTCATGTATTGCAATAATTTGTTGATGTTTTAATCATGTTTTTGCATTGAACTCTGCATTATTTTAATTAATTGAGTCACATAAGTGCGATTCTCAGCGACATATTTATTTTTTTCCTCGATATATGCTGTATTAAGTGGTTATTTAAAAACTTTATAATTATCATAAATCGACTAATGCTCTTTAATTTTTCAACTTTTTAGTGTTTAATATTAATAATCAGCAAGATTTAAATAATATGGTGTGGATGAATAATACAAATTCCGGGCAATTCCCAACAATCTCGTCTGTCACAAGTGGCGCTCAAAATCCGATGATAATTGATGAAAACAGTATAACTTATTTCAATACTCAGCAAGCTGGGCAAGCTAATCTTGCACAACAGCAAGCTTTAATGGTAAATTTGCATAAAAGTAATTTCGAACACGCCAATTATGCAATTTTCGATGACCATTTTCAGGAAGTTAATCAACAGCTTCAAGGAGCTAATTTTATAAGTGAATATCCGTCGACGACATCCACAATTTCCAATGCGCAACTTATTCAGCAGCAGCAAATTCAATTGCAACAACAACAGCTTCAATTACAGCAGCAACTCAATCTAGCGGCTTATGGAAATATTGTTAATATGGGAAGTTTATTGGCTAATAGTAGCGATGTTGGCGGCGAGGAAGATGATGAAGAGGATGAGGATGAAACGGGCGAACTTGGAGACTACGAGGAAGAAAACTCCAATAGTGATTATTCATTACAGCAACAACAACTTTTTCTACTCCAGCAGCAAGCTCATCTTCAGCAACAACAATTAATAGAACAAAATAATATCCAATTGAATGATGGAAACTACTTCCTCATCAATAATCCACATTTATTTAACAGTAGCGCAACATCAGATGATGGAAATCCCGTGATAATACAGCAGAATCCAATTCAACAACAAATAATAATGACGAATAAGCAAGTAACGATTGCACCAAACACTGGAAACCTCACAATAGCTCAGAAAGGAAATAGCAAGAAGTTAAAAGAGTCACATAAGATAATGCCCGTTGTGAGACCAGGTCTGAAACTTAAAACACCAATAGCATATTTCGGAAATTCTGATCCTTCTTCGATTCCCATCCAAAAGGATGGAATGGGTGTTTGTGAGAAATGTGGAGCTATTGGCGTTAAACATGCTTTTTATACTAAAGAGAGAAGATTTTGCAGTTTGAGCTGTGCTCGCGGTTTCGAGGAAATTGCTGGCGATCAAGCTTTAGCAACAGCTGTTTCTACAATAAAACCTGTAAGAACAAAACAGCAAGCTCAACAGCAGCATCAAACTAATTACAAATTTAAAGCGGACCAAATTAAATCGGAATCGAGTGAAAATGAAAGTATAGTTAAAATTCATTCTCAACAGCAACCTGTACTTTATCAAACCGTCATGCCTCAAGAACCTGTACCGCAAATCATTAAACCAACAAATAATAGTATCATTGAAGATCGACATATGAGCATAACACGAAGAAAACCACCTAGTGAATTTGCAAATTCATACGATTGGAATGAAGTGATCAATAAAGATGATTTCTTTGCAGCGCCTGTTATGAATTTTACTCATGCACCAGGTTACGATCTTTGGTCAGATATTATAGTAGGACTTAAGGTGGAAGTAGAAAATAGTGATTACAAAGACGGTGACATTCAATCAAATCAACAGCAAATTCCCTTCTGGATAGCATCAATTATTAAAGTGCATGGCTATAAAGCAAAATTGCGCTACGAAGGATATGAGAATGATGAAGCCCACGACTTCTGGGTTAATTTATGTACGACAGAAGTTCATTCTGTTGGATGGAGTGCGATGCAAGGACGCCAATTAATTCCACCGATGAAAATTGAGGCAAGAATAAAGAATATGAAGAAATATTTGCTCAAGTCTCTCCATCATGCAAAGAC
This sequence comes from Chironomus tentans, assembly GCA_963573255.1. Lineage (NCBI taxonomy): Eukaryota > Metazoa > Arthropoda > Insecta > Diptera > Chironomidae > Chironomus > Chironomus tentans. The sequence continues at coordinate 25,748,610 of OY754302.1, forward strand.
GCTTCCTGGAAATTTCTACAATAAACTTTCTGATAGCTTCCGTTCAAGATTCGAAGTAGGCCTAATTCTTGAAGTTGTCGATAAAAACTGTATTTCACAAGTCAAACTGGCAAGAATTATGAAAATTGTTGGAAAAAGACTATACGTGCAGTATTTCGATTCCTCAGATCCAGATTCTGGGTTTTGGTGCCATGAAGATTCCCCGTTAATTCATCCTGTTGGTTGGGCAACTACCGTTGGACATAAACTCAGTGCACCTCAAGATTACATCGATAGGATGAACCGTACGAACATTATTTGTTATCACCTTTGATATAATTTAATTTTAATGGAAAATTTTCTTCAATTTCAGTTGCACGTGAGAGAATTTTAGATCCGAACGACGACGATGCCACAATGGATCTCTTTAAATTGAACTTCCTTTACGAAGAATATTTCGATTCGACACGCGATGATAAAGTAACAGCTTTCTGCGAAGGAATGAAACTAGAAGCAATTGATCCACTCAACTTGTCCTCAATCTGTGTAGCGACTGTCATGGAAGTTCTTAAATTTGGTTACATGATGATTAGAATTGATTCGTATGCGCCTGATGTGACGGGCTCAGATTGGTTCTGTTATCATGAGAAATCACTTTGCATATTTCCCGTTGGTTTTTGTAAAGCCAATGGAATACAATTGACACCTCCTCATGGTTATACAACAAGCAATTTTAATTGGAATACATATCTTGCCGAAACAAAATCCATCCCAGCGATGGATCAAGTTTTTCATCGGTTCTCATCTAATCATGGCTTCAAGGTACGTACTTAAAATTCTAAATGAATAATGAAATATCTCACTGTATAATGTTAAAAATAATATTAGGTTGGCATGAAAGTAGAATGTGCAGATCTGATGGATCCGAGATTAGTTTGTGTAGCAACAGTATCGAGAGTTGTTGGACGACTATTGAAAATTCACTTCGACGGATGGGATGATGAGTATGATCAATGGCTAGATTGTGAATCACCCGATATTTATCCAGTAGGATGGTGTGTAACTGTTGGACATAAATTGGAAGGGCCGCCTAATGCGAATGCTGGAAAGACTCAATTAATGCCAATCAAAATTGTACCTAAAGTGAATGTTAAGAAGCAAACGAAAAAAGGCCCTAAAAGAAAATCTCTTTTGAAAGAGCAACAGCATCAACAACAGTCACATTTTGTTGTCAGTAATGGTAAGTTAGTTTTGATTGTTCTATTAATGTCCTGCTATAACATTTCATTTTATTATTTTATTGTGTAGCTCAAAAACAGTATACAGGACCTGTTGCGTCAACAAGTATGCCGAGCCTTCCGATTACCTTCATCAAAACAGATTCTGACAATACATATACAATCAAACAAGTCCCACATCCGCAGCAGCAACAACAACATCATCATCAGCAGCAAAATCTCTACGGTGGATCGATCCTTAAGCAGGAACCATCAGAGAATAGTATTATAAATAATTTCAAAAATCTTCAAAAAAATCTTGAGCTAATAGAGCAACAGCATGTAGGATATCGGACTCAAACAGTGCAAGGATATGTAGAAGAGAGTGATGATGATGAAAGTGCTATTGCAATGTTTGATGGAGAGGATGATGACGATATAACGTTATCTCCATTGGAATGGGACTGTAATGATGTTATCGAGTTTTTGAAGCGAAGCAACTGTAGTCAACATTGTGAATTATTTATGAAGAATAAGATTGATGGAAAGAAACTTTTACAATTGACACAGACTGAAATAATACAATTGCTCGGCATGAAAGTTGGTCCTGCAATAAAAGTTTATGACTTAATACAACAAATTAAAGTTAAAGTTGCGCCCTTCATGCATGCGCCAATGAAATGAAAAGTGATGAATTTTAAATCCACAAACTTATTGGTGATGAGAATTTGTTTAATTGATTTGAAATGAAGGAATTTCAATCACACTGACTTGAATAAACAAGAGAAGAAAAGAAAATATTTGTTTGGTGATCAAACAACCAGAAAAATTTATAAGAACAGAAAAACAAGTTTAAGAATAATAATAATAATAGTGACTCCAATTTTTCATTTTTTGTTTTCTTTCTGAATTTCCAAGGATTTTTATTATAATTTCTTTTTTCGCATTAGTTATAAGTAATTAAGTTGAAGAAAAAAAATGATTTTTTGACATAAGAATATTTTAGTATGTTTTTATATCACTGTATAAGCTTAATATTTTAATACAAAGAATTATAATACGAAAGATTGATTTTCTTTGCGCTTAACTCAAATGTCTTATGCTTCATTTGGGATAAATTAGGATTTTAACATAATTTTTTTAAGTTTCAAATTTAGAAAGGAACCGCCATAAATTGATTATAATTAAATGAAAAAAAAACAAGTATAAAAATTTAATATGAAGTGAAAGAAAGATTCTTTTGACGCATTTTCTTTTGGGGTCATTCACTTATGACGTCCAACAAAAAATGAAATTTTTAGACCCCCCTCCACCCCTTGTCACAAAATTTTCATACAAAAAAATTATTTTTGGTGTCACAAAATCTCAGACACCCCTCCCCTCTAAATGTTGGACGTCATAAGGGGTCGTTCGCAAATTACGTCACGCTTTAGGGGGGGTAGAAGAATTTGTGACAGCTTAAACACAAAATTTTTCTTTCTTTGGAAAATTTGTGACAAGGAGGGAGAGGGGGGGTCGAAAAAGTCGTTTTTTGCGTGACGTAATTTGCGAACGACCCCTAAGTGAATAAATGAATGACCCCTTTGGTATTAGAAAATATTGTATTTGTTCGTCCTTCCTATATTTTATTCTAGTAAATATAGACTTTAAAAATAATTAACTTTTTTGAGTTTCTATTTTTTTTTTGTGTTCATCTCCAGCCCAAATTGACTAGAGCTATAATTTAAAGAAAATTTGATGAAAATGCGTTAAATGGATAAGGGGTCGTTCGTAAATTACGTCACTCTTTGGGAGTTGTTGTAGAATTTTTGACAGTCCAAATACAAAATGTTTTGTTGTTTGGAAAATTTGTGACAAGGGGTGCGTAACGTAATTTGTGAACGTCATCATCTTCATACCCCTAAGGGGTCATTCATATATGACGTCCACAATTTAGGGGGACAAAAGAAATTTTTTTGTATGAAAATTTTGTGACAAGGGGGGGGGGGTCTAAAAATCCCATTTTTTGATGGACGTCATTTATGAACGACCCCTAAGATAACATCTCGTCACGTCATTATTTCGGAATTCAGTAGAGCTGTCTCTGAAACTAACAACAAAAATTCTCATGTGAGACAAAGACAAATACCTAAATTGAATATTTTATGTGGAAAAAAGATGAAAATATTTCGATAGAATGACAAAGATAAATTCTTTCATTTCATTAATGAATGCAAGTACCAAAAAAAAGAAGAAGAAAAGTTTGTAGGCAAACTATAATGATAATAATAATTATGACTTGTGTTTTCATTACGATGAGATGTATTGGCAAACGTGAAAACACAGAAAAAAGAGCATAAGAGAAAGAAAACAATACAATTAAAATTAATTGAATTAATCAGGGAAAATATATATTAATGCCGAGTCACAATCCAAAAATTAAGAGAGAGAGAAAAATGTAATTTGAGATAAGAATGAAGAAAATCTTTATAGACATACAAAATTATAGATATTCACCAAGTTCATATACGAAATTAAGTAAAAATTATTTTTGCCATTTAACAAAACGAGGATATGGCCAAGACATGAATAGGAAAAACAATTACAGTGGATGAAAATCTTATTGGCGTTTACTGACGGTTTAAGTGGGATTTCGTTACTAATTCTCCTCCTTCCATTTGTTCTCCAACAAAAAAAAAGAAAATAAATACACAGACAAATGAAAAGCATACATAAAGGAATTATGGAAATTGCAGAGTAATTTTTATATAGTTAATAAAGTATCTAAATATATATACACAGTTTATTTAAGATATGCTGATCAGACAATTGCAGATTAATTCAAACACACACACGCAAAACAAAAACTACAGACAGATTTTTTCCCCCATTCTCCTTCATCTCTCACTGTACCATAACATGAAAAGATTAATTTAGTGATTAGTTGGCAAATTTATTCGTTTTCATATATTTATAATAATGGAGTGAAAATAAATAAGGCCTGAAAAAAATAGGAAGTGAGAAAAAGGATACCGAGTGACACTTGGAATTTAGTAACTCTTGTGCTGTGATTCCTCACGGATGTAGCTACTATTGACAGTGTCAGTCAAAATATTGACACAAAATTGATGTGCTGCGCCATATTAAATTGAAACAGCACCCTAGCTGCCACAAGATGGTTCTAAGAAAATATAAATTTTATCTGAAAAATGTTGCGCTAAGTTAGATAGACCATTGTGGCCAGGGACGTATTCAGGGAGGGGTTTTTGGGGTCAAAACCCCTACCCTACCCTTTTTGAGAATTTTTTTCAATTTGCTAGGGTTTTTTAAGAAAAAAAACCCCAAATCCCCCCTAAATTTTCCCTTTCACACAAAAATATTTCAAAACCTCTCCCTCGTAAAATTTCTGGATACGCCCCTGATTGTGGCTATAATTGTCTCAGATTTTTCAAACTTTTTAGATATCATAAATGCAGCATATCGTGAGAGCATTGCGTGAATACTTGTCATATCGACAATACTCTATGTAATGAATTGAGAGAGATCGGCTTCTGGTGGGGATCGAACCCACGTACTCATAAAAAGAGTGATATAGATTTCCGGTCTGTTACGTAACCACTCGACCGCAGATGCCTTACTCTCGCACTGGCAGATTCGCCTACATACCCCAGATTCCACTCTGCTCAGATACCAAAGTATCAGAGCAAATTAGGCATTAAGATAGTGTGCCTTATAATATGAAATAGTTTGGTTGGGGAATTTCATTCTTGGCCAATTTCTACCAAACAGTCTGCCACCCTCTTTACACCCCTGTAGCGGACTTTCGGAACCCTAGCTACCCCATTACTGTCAGCAGATCAAAAATGTGTCGCTCGGGATAACTTTTGAGAAGGAAGAAAACACAGAACGAGAAGAGTTAATGAAACAAAGAAGGACGAAGATATACAATAGAAATTATATCATGATAAGACATTTATTATGAAGAAGAATATCTATTTTTTTACACAAAAGAAATGAGAATAAGAGAATAAAAGAAGTGAAAATGATGAAAAGATGAGCTAAGAGCGATGAAATAAAAAGTAAGATCTAATTGTGGAAAGGTGAAAATGATAGCAAAATGAGTTGATTTGATTAAAATGATGAAGCAAGGATTTTTTTTTCATCAAATGACTTTTAATGTAAAAAGATTTGCAGTTTTTAGATATTTTACATTTCCACAAGATGAAAAAGAATAAAAAAAATTAATTGTAAGGAAATTATGTAAGTAATTCACGTAAGCAAGCAAAAAACTTTGATGGATGAGAAAAGAAAATTTTTTGAAGAATAAATTTTTTTATGAAAAATATAAATTTTGTCATGCTTTTAAATTCTTTTTCGAGGATCAAGAATCTTAGCATCAAGCGGTAACAACAAAAAAGTCGTTGAGTGACATCTTAGATTGTCAATGTTGGCTTATAATTGTGGATTATAAGGGCGTCTAAGATTCTATCGTCGTGATCTAAAAATCCCCATTTAATCTACTTCAAGTTTCTAATTTTACTCTCTATTTCCACCAGCATAAGTGCCACAAGATAAGCTCCTCACAAATAATACTTGCTATGCATAAAAAAATGAAAATTTCAAGGTAACCTGTCAAATGCTGCTCATTCAAATTCAAAATGAAGAATCCATCATTATGTCAAAAATGATTACTTCCAACAGAATTACAAGCATATTTCCTCATGAGGATTTTTCTTTCATACCAATAAATATTACGGAGCATTTCCGTTAACTACAACTTTACAATACCAATGAAAAATTCATATATGAATAATAAATATTTCCAAAAATGAAATATTTTCTTTGCACAAAGATTTCAATAAAATGAGATGAGATTCAATATTTTGGAAGTATTGGTTGGTATCGGTAATGCCTGCCTATTTTCAATCATATCAATTTTATTAAATTTTCAAATTTAATAAATGAGTTAAACAATAAGTGATGTATTTATCACATTTACTGTCACACAGGCAATAAGCTTTTAGGCAAGTTCTGACATTGTGAGAGCAATAATCATGCGACAATACAATGCTCAGTTATTTTCGGCATTTACGTAAGTCGGTTAACGATATACGAGGAGTGGGAGTCCTTAATTTGAATTATTTATATTTTTAGTTTAAATCATATAAAATATGCTTCAATTCGCCACATTGCAAAAGTGCGGGAGAACTCCTCTCATTTCATCCTTTTTTTCTCTTGATCGTCACGAAGACAGGACGTGTTAGAAATTTCATGAATATTTTTATCCATCAAACGTTTATCCATCCACTTATTACGTAACGCAAAAAAAAACGACTTTTCAGACCCCCCTCCCCCTTTGTCACAAAATTTCCATGAAAAAAAGTTTTCTTTGTTTGAATTGTCACAAAATCTCAGACCCCCCCCCCTCCTCCCTAAAAGCGTTACGTAATAAGTGAACGACCCCAAACATCCAGATCTAACATGCAAATTTAAACACTTCGATTACAATTTTTATTAGAAATTTTTGGAGCAATATAATTATTCAAATCGAGGACTCCCTTATATTAACGCTGACGTACCAGTTGCGTTGTACATAAAAAAGGAAATTAGTTGAAAATATTCCCAGAGCGAAAGGAATCAGTTTTGTTTGTCATGACTAAACATTTGCTCACGGACTCAAAATTGAGCACGAGTTTCATTTGGCTAAAGGAAATTTCCATAGAAAGCCTGAAAGCTAATTTAGACTGGAACTAAGGCTTATAAAAGATCAACATTACGAACAGCAGGTATGAAAATGAATTGTGTTTTGAATTGAAATCATCAGCAATTTGTGTAATTAGTTTGGAGAGCCTTAACTTTATATTCGTATTCTATGAACCTACGATGACAAATAATCAAAATACATTCTAGAATAATAGTAATAATGTTGAATATGATTAATTCATGACGTTTATTTAAAACAGAAAAGTTACTTCCATTTCAGCTTTTTATTCACTTTATTATGCCTTCTCTATTTTGAACTTTATCCATAAGTATGAATGATTTAAAGCCACAAATTTTGTAACTTTAATGTACTTTTCCTTTTTATTTCAGACACGTTAACAAATGATGGATTTACAGTCAACGGCAAAAAGGAAAAGAATCGTAAAGAAGAAAATGTACTGATTTTAATATTACATCCAAAGGTACGCAAACTTCTTGTTCATTCTCTTTGTGGTGAGTGGCAGGAAAGAGAAGAAAGAAATATGTATAAAAAACAATTTTCCTTTTTCTCTATATTTTGTTCTCACTTTACCTTTTTCATCATCACGCATCTCTAGATGAATAGAATGTAAAATACGAGGAAAATATGAAAATTAAAACTTTAATCTCAAAGCAAAATTATTCTCGTACCTGCTTTGTGATTTCATGGTAGCATTAATGATTTGATTTTTCTTGTTTTTTTTCATTTCGTATTTTGATCTAGAACTAAAGCATTTTATTGTTGGTTCTTATGACAAGGCTGTCAAAAGTTATAACAGTTTGAGGAATAATGATGGAGTAGATCAAGGTGATCAATCAGACCTTATTATTGTCATGTTTGTTCAATTTGTTAGGGGTCATTCATATATGATGTCCACAATTTAGGGGGGAGGGGGATCTGAGATTTTGTGACACCATACAAAAGAAATTTTTTGTATGAAAATTTTGTGACAAGGGCGGGGGAGGGGGTCTAAAAATCCCATTTTTTATGGACGTCATTTATGAACGACCCCTTATAGAATAGTGTTCTTTACCTAATAATAGTTCCCGAGTAACACAGTTTGTCATCAATACGAACAAAAACCACCGTCACGACGCCGTCAGGGCAGCTCTGCTCGGGGTTAATACATTATTAATCCTGTTCTTGTGTATTGCAAATAATATTGACATTACACGTGCTGAAGATTGCACATCAAAATATGACAACCTAAATGAAGAACGACGAAATGTCAGATGTTGTTCTTGTTGACATTTGCTTTATATGAAAAGGTGAAAAATAAGTCTTATTTGGTATCAGGGGCGTATCCAGGTTACTTCTTTGGAAGAGGTTTTTCAAATAATGACCTTTATTTATTTATCTCTTCCAATCATGAAATATTTTGTTTTAAACTAGTATTAGCTTTTCACAAAAATTAGTGGGTTTTAACACGGAGCCCCGCTTCCCCCTGATATGCCCCTGTTTGGTATTCTATATCAGGTATTTTAAATATTGATGTTTCTTCATGTTTTTCAAGAGGGTGTAACAATTTTGAGTTTAAATTCCTTTGCTTTGCACTTCCATTTAAAAATAACAAGAAATGAAATTCCGGATTGCTTCATGTCTTATAGCTAATTAGATGATATTTATATCATTAATCATAATTGCACATAACAAGATATAATTCTAATTTTTTTATGTCAAAAACTTTCAAATTGTTCATGTCAAATTAGCCTTTTCATTAAATTGTACATTAAAAGTTTATGGCAGTATCCTTGCACGAAGAAAAAATTAGAAACCGAGGGATCTTTCAAGCTGTTCAAGCGCAAAAACCATATACATTATAAACTTTTTCAAATCACTGAATTAAATTTTGCTGCGGTTTAATAAGCCACGCTTCAAGTTTTTTTTTCTTTTCTTCTCTTATAACTCATTCCTGAACACTTGCTTTATTAAGTTATGTTCATTTACGCTCCTTTCCTCGGTGTTATTTTTACATTTCGCAAGCGTACCTTAATTTTTATTTTCGAAGAGAATGTTAACAATAAAAAAACTTCTTCTTCTTCTTCTTTCTTATGTTATGCTACTTTTGAATAAGTAGAGAGTTATTATTTTCTCTGTGTCTACCAATTCTTTAAATCATTGGTTGTCACAAGAAGGAAAAATACTTATTTGGCATTTAAAATCCAGTCATCCAAATGTCGTCCATGAAAAAATAGATTTTTTTAGACCCTTTCATAAAATATTTTATTTGCTAGAATTGTCATAAAAACTTAGAACCCCCACAACCTAAAATGCGAACATAATAAGCGAATGGCTCCTAATTTGGTGAAAGAGGTAGATAAATGCCCAAATCCCTCTGACTACGCGTTTGACAATTTTACGTGTCTATTTTATCTAGAGTGACCATCTTAATTTCATGAAAATACAGAACATCAGTGTCGTAGCCAGGAAGGTACTCAAACAATCAGACCCCCCTCTCCCTACCAAAAAGAGACTATTCATTGAAACCAACGTGATGGTCAGCCCACAGTCCACTATACCAATAATATTTTAATATAGTTAATTAATTGATTCAGAGACATTACATTCCTATGAAAATCATTTTTAGACCAAAATTTGAGCTATTTGTTACTACTTACTTATTTTCCTCATTCATAGCTAATTTCCTAATCTTATTGTATTCATTCCCTCCTTCTCGTCGGTCTATGATTTTAATTAATATTAAACAAGATTATTTAATTATTAAGAGAGTGAGAATAATTGATAAAAGTTGAATATTCCTTTCTATGATTCAGAAGCTGCAAATTAATTAAACGAATAATTCCATTTTATTATTCATCGGATTTAATGAAATAAGACAGAAATAATTTTAAAGATAAGAAATTGATATAATAAGTTCTTAATCTAGCTATAGTGAAACATGCCAATCTTATCTAGTATTCATGAAAAAAAGTAAAGAAAAACTAATTTTTTTTAACTTTTCTGTCTTCTTATACTTGAAATTTCTTTCATCGCCTTACTCTTTTTATATTCTTATCTCTTGTTGCTTTTTCTCATAAGCATCTTTATTCACATCTCCATTTTTTGACTGTGGCAAAATATAATTTTGAGTTCATTAAGATTTTATCAAAGTTTGTACATCATTTTAATAAAAGGAATGAGTTTTTTTTGTTCAAGCATATTTAGGATGCACTGTAACGACTTCTATTAATGGTTAAAAGGGGTTAAAATTACTGACGACAGTGCACATTTCATGTTAGTTTGATTGTTAACAAATGTAAAGTAACAAAACTTTGACTTCCCCCCTGATCGTCAAGTAATTTCCTATCGACCCCTAGCATGCAGCATAACTTTTCAAACAATGTAAGCAAAATTTTCAAAAGCACATGAAAATAATTAAATCGTGAACAAAACCTGAAGAAAATGAATTTAAATGGGTTTTATGCTAAGTATATACATATAATAGAAAATTTAGGAAATATGCCTTACACACATGTCGAGAATATTAATTAATAATTTTAATAATATATGTTCCCAATTGAAATTAATTAAGAAAGGCGATATTTTAAACATTTATGTGTAGGCTGACTAGATGATCTTAATGAGAAGATAAATTTTCTTTGAGGATGTTTCTTTGGTGTGAATTTCTAGTTGCGAATTTTCAAGCAAAAATTACAAAGCTTTTCAAATTATAATTTACATTTCAGGTTTATTTTCTTAAAACATAAGCAGATAGTCATTACGTAACTCATTATTAGGGTTATGAAGATACATACTTGCTAATTTAGTGATAAAATCTCCCTCGTGTGCTGTCTTATAAAGAGCTTATTGTGACAATTTATTTGTCAAAGGGTTTTTGTGTTCTTCTTGTTCATTTATTTTACATTGTAAACATACAAAATTCTATTCTTGTGACTTCTCATTACCATCTAGACAAAAGTTTAGACTTGAATGTATTAAGTATCTTTTCTTACCAGAACATCACATTTCATATTCACACCAATCCTATCTTAATTGTGTGTGAATATAATGTTTTTGGTATTTCAGTGAAACTACTTTTTTGGACTTACTGCTATAGGGAATTGACCCATAGTGTTCATATTGGAAAGTCTGTGATTGAAATTACCAATTTAATAGTGAAGAACCAGTTCCAAAACTAGAAATTTAAATTTTTTGGAGTTGAAAATTTTTGTTTTAAATTTTTTGGAGTTGGAAATTTTTGATTTAAATTTTTTGGAGTTGGAAATTTTTGATTTCAATTTTTTGGAGTTGAAAATTTTTAATTTAAATTTTTTGGAGTTGGAAATTTTTGATTTCAATTTTTTGAAGTTGAAAGTTTTTGATTTCAATTTTTTGGAGTTGAAAATTTTTGATTTCAATTTTTTGGAGTTGAAAATTTTTGATTTAAATTTTTTTCCAACCCCAAAAAATTGAAATCAAAAATTTTCAACTCCAAAAAATTTAAGTCAAAAATTTTCAACTCCAAAAAATTGAAATCAAAAATTTCCAACTCCAAAAAATTGAAATCAAAAATTTTCAACTCCAAAAAATTGAAATCAAAAATTTTCAACTCCAAAAAATTGAAATCAAAAATTTCCAACTCCAAAAAATTGAAATCAAAAATTTTCAACTCCAAAAAATTGAAATTAAAAATTTTTAACTCCAAAAAATTGAAATCAAAAATTTTCAACTCCAAAAAATTGAAATCAAAAATTTTCAACTCCAAAAAATTGAAATCAAAAATTTTCAACTCCAAAAAATTGAAATCAAAAATTTTCGACTCCAAAAAATTGAAATCAAAAATTTTCAACTCCAAAAAATTGAAATCAAAAATTTAATCTATTTAACTTTTTCTGCTCCCTTGGTCTCTTTTCCATCGTACGTACCATGGAAAAGATTACAGGCCCCACCACGTGAAGGTGGAGCAGATAGAGGCCCTCCTAACATTACGTTAAATGAGACTTGGACATACAAATTTACACAAAGTCATTTCCTTTAAAATTCTCATCATTACTAACAAAAAAATCCGATCAAAGTCATAAATACCAATAAAAGTGAGTACAACCGTTCTCTGGCTTGAATCGCTCCTTCTCAAGTCGGAAACGCACTACCGGGACTACATACATGCCGCAGTACGAAGCCTATTAAGGGTGTACGAAAGGCCAGAGGCAGCTATTTGAAACACTACCCGCAGGATATTGCAACCTTTCATTATCTCGGTCCATTGGCGTTCTCTTGAAAACCGTCCTTATGCTGTAATCCCGTAAACGGCATGTGACATAATTTAGTGGATTCAGAGCTCTCGCTACTTCTGGAGACTTTTACTTAATATAAACAACTCCTGAACAGTTCAGATTTATGACTATGATATAATGGATTTATTGGAAGCTCCGAAAATTTTAAAAGAATTGAATTTGAGCAAATTTGTACTTGCTGCGGGTTTAAGCTACGTTACCAATGAGTAAATGAAAAACAATTGGAGACAAAAAAGTATTTACTCACTTTTTTACGTTAATAGATTTTTTATGAAAAAACAAGCAATAAAAGGCAAAAGAATTTTACTTTAAATTAAATTTCTCCATTTTTAACCCAGCAGCGGTCCCTTGCTCATACTTACGACTTAAAAAGATCAAAAAGCTAATCAAACTGTTGAACATGGCAAAAAAATTAAATCGCTCGTTAGTGCCATTAAGAATGAATTTAATAAAAATGTCGTCGTAAGATTTTTTATGATGTTAATGAAAAATTAAAAGTAAAGTAAACGAGCGATTAAAAACTAACTACCGAACTAACTAGACTTATATCGGACTGCCTGATTGAAAGAAGAATATCTCAGACAGAGCGACCTCTAAACTAACTAAAATATAAATAAAATAACTGGCTGCCTGCTTGAAAGAGAAATACCTTAGACAGAGACTTCGAAAAAATTGTAGGAAGATAATTTTAGAATACTCGTATTTGCTGTAAGTTACTATTTACGTTAATTTGCCGCTGATTAAACGAAAAACTAATGGAGATAAAAAGCGATCTGAAATGCTTTTGAAAGAAAAAACAAGCAATTTAAGACTGAAAAGAAGTTACGTTACTTTAAATTAAAAATTTCTCCATTCTTAACCAAGAACACAGTCCTTTATTTATTAGAAAAAGTAATCGAAAGTATATCAAATGTGGAAAGAAAATGTACGTTGCGCGTTAAAAAAAGATGAATTTGAAGAAAAACGGGAAAGAAAAACTACATAATGTATGTTTGACAAGCGGACAGCCAGAATGACGAGAAGTAACATCAGATGGAGTTACGTGCAAATAAATATATAATAAATAAAATTAATACTATTAGATTATCACATATAAAATATATTATTTTATTAATACCCTCCCACCTAACCCCCTCGGTCTACTAAAGAAATTATTTTATTAAGATGAAGCTTTTTAACGAGGGATGATAATCTAATAGACCAATGAAGATGATGTGCACGGGTCACATATCAGTGACTCTGAAAACTACCCTGACGTGTCTTACCAAACTGAAAATAGTGCACTGAAAACTAAAAATCTGAAAATGAAGAAAATGATGTGCACATCACTAACACTGAAAATACAAAATAATGTACTACCCTCACAAACACCTACTACCTGGAAACAAAGAAGAAAAGAGAAAAGATGAAAGAAAAGAAAAAAAAGAGAAAAGAAAAAAATAGAAGACACTCACACGATGGAAGCTAATTTGCACTTCACTCAATAAATTGTGATCGCTCAAACGTAAAATACTGCACGGGAGACCTTATCATCATTCACATCCTTGAATTCTTCCACATGTCCTAAGCAGCCACAAAAAATTGATCTAACAGACCTTTTGATCCAGGAAAAAATGGTCTAAAAGGAAAAGATTTTGAGTGAATTTAGGAGTGTAAATTAAAATCTAAACTGAACTGAATTGAGTGTTCGTATATGGCAATAATGAAATAAATAAACAAAACTTACCGATTTTACAGGTTCTTGGGCATTTTCGTCCATTATAGGCTGACAGTTTGATGGTTGATCTTCATCAGGCGATAACAAGTAGTCAAGAAATTCTTCTCCAGTCATCCCATCAAACATCAGCAAATCAATCAGTTCCTGTTCCTGATCATTTCTAATGCAGAAGTTATCCTTTGATATCTCGAGATCAGCTGGCTTGACATCACACTGGCAATAAAATGAAAAACATAAAGTTAGATATAGCTAATATGTTTTTTGAAAAACAATACCACAAAAATTTAAATGAAAATTTTAAGCAGAAAGACCAAAATTATCTATAATAAAAAGCCGAATGGCCTAAAAGGGGAATGTGTAAAAGTGGTAGTACATTGTTTAAGTATGCGTATACCAATTTTGCGAACCCTAGGTCTAAATACAAATTTAAAGAGCTTGACTGGTATTAAAAGTATTAAAGTATTAAAAGTACTAATATTAAAATAAATTTACAAACCTTTTCCTCTTCCTTTTCTATTGCTTCGTACGAGTTAGACTCTTCTATGAATGCTCGTCCATGATCTTCTTCTGATTTACTCTCTTCAAATTGATCGGAATCGTTCGAAAACAGTGACAATAATTCTTCATCACACTGGCAACAAAATGAAAAGCATAAAGTTAGATATGACTAATGTGAATGACAATACTACAAAAACGTAGTAAAAATTTAATTGAGACCTCACAACGCACAAAAAACTCAATATTTAATCCACGTTTTATAGAAATCGAAAAAAAATTATCCCCTTTCCACCTTCCAAAAGCCCAAAGTAATCCAACGGTAAAAAATTTTACCCCCTCCTTAGGGGTCATTCACTTATGACGTCTATCAAAAAATGGGATTTTTAGACCCCCTTCCCCCTGTCCAAAAGTCCTCCAAAAGACCTCTCTAATTATTCAGCTTCCTCTCGTCCCATTTCAATTTACACCAATCTAGATTTAAACGTAGCTTAAATAAATAAATAAACCAGTAGGAGGATGGTAAGAATAGCAATAAAGTCATATCCAGAATAAAAATGAAGACCAGAATGATTCATAGTAAATTTAGAGGAGAAAAAGGCTAACCAACTTAAATAAAAGGAATTTTTAGAACTAATTGAAGAAAACTAAAAATTGATCAATTAAAAAGACGCAAAAGACTGTGATGACTTGAACTCAAATTATAACGAAGAGAAGCTCTATAAGTAAAAGGAAGAATTGGACATTGGTAGTGAGAAGATTAAAGAACTCATGCATAGCCTGGAAATACGAAAGGGTGGGAAATTTTTTTACAAAAGTATTCAAGAAGTGAAGAAACTACAGTGGATATTTAGTATTACGTCCATCAAAGAATCATAACGATATAAAAAGTGATTTGGTCTGACTGGAATTAGAATTTGAGTATCATTCACTGAAAGTGACTCAGAAATAATACTAGAAATAAACCAAGAACAAGTCAATTCTAGCCGACTGAAAGTTGTGTGCAATACTGAAATAAGTAACTAAAACTTACCGAATCTTCAGTGCAATAATCTTCATTTTTCCATATAACCAACACCTGACAGTTTGAAGATTGATCTTCACGAAATTCCTCTTCCTGATTAATAAAATGAAAAACATAAAGTTAGATATAGCTAATATGTTGTTTTTTTTTTTGAAAAACAATACCACAAAAATTTAAATAAAAATTTTAAATGGAAATGGGAAATGCGAAAGGGTGGCAACAAATTTTACAAAAGTATTCAAGAAGTTCCTCACTGCAGTGGAAATTTAATATTACGTCCATCAAAGAATCATAACAATATAAAAAGTAATTTGGAAATTTCAATGTCTGACTGGAATTTGAGTATCATTCACTGGAAGTGACTCAGTAATAATAATAGAAATAAACCAAGGAAAAGATGAAAAATTTCCTCAGCCCCAACTAATGCTCTTTCGAAGCATTCCTCGGTCGTTTCCAAAAGGTTGTGTAAATAAAAATCTAAAGAATTTCTAAAGAATTCTGAAATAAAAAACTTAAACTTACCGATCCTTTAGATTCACCAAGAAGACTTTCAGATTTATTGGACTCATAAGTCTGAAGCTCAATCGATGGTTGATTTCCACTAGTGCCGCCAATCATCATCTGCTCAATCCACTCAGCAATTTCATCCTCTTTAGTCTGCAACTCATCTTTCGATGACACAACGGTCTGTTTAAATAAAATGGGAGGTAAGAAAGAGCTTATTAGACTTGAGGATAAATATGAGTCAAAAACAGGATGGTCTAAAAGAAACAATTTTGAGTGAATCTTTTGCTTAAAGTCAGTCTGATTCATATGAAATATTTCCCAATTTCCCTGAGTTTCCATATTTAGAAATTTAGAAATTAATAGCTAAAACTTACTGATCCAGTCGGCCAATTTGGATCTTTTTTAAACCATTCCCAATACTCTGAGTCCTCCATTTCGGGTACATCCTCTTCTACGTGATTCATCACATTCCAATTGAGTTCTGAGATAGGCAAACTTGGACAATTTCCGTATGATGCATCGGTGACATACTGAAATAAAATACAATACATAACCGTAAGTTTTATATGATAGAAATAATGTACAATTTTGAAAGTTATTAATTACAAATCTATGTAAGGATGACAAATATGGCCATAAAAAACCTTTGAATTACTTTTTCGAGCAAACTTATGAAATGAAAGTATTAATGATTGTTTCTTTTACAAACGTGCATTAGATGCAACTAATTATTTCTGGAAACTCTTAGTTCCATTCTATTTAAGCCATTACAACATAACTACAAAAAAAAAATTTACCACTTAAATGAGTAGGACAAAACTTGTATTAACAAATGCTTATTGAATGCTTATGGAATTGAAAAGGTCATTTAATTTAAATACGGACCATCATAATAAGATTCATACCAATTCATACATCTCAAAATGAGAATCATAGTGATATTATTTTCATTAAAAATATTATGAAATGAGAACGCAGAAGAAATTCGCATCTCAAAAAGGAAAAGTTAAGTGGTAGGTATTCAGTAGGCGAAAAAAAAACAAATTGTCTAAGAATCATGTAGCCTATCAAAAATGCGATCCAAAGCGAAATTAATTAACAGTATATGGACTAAAATAATTAATGAGACTTCACAAAGTTTAAATGTAAGGAAATGTCTTTAATGGAGAATGATGAAAGAGATCAGATATTAAATAAAAAACAGTTTCTTACCGTATGTAAATAAATCCTATTGATAACATTAAACTCCGCATATTCAGTTGCAAAGAGCGGATTTTCATTCCTGATGTCGACGATCTTTTCCTTGAAACTATCATCATCACAATGATCGCTCAAAACTGTACAATATTCCAACAGTATAAGCTTAAGTGATGGTGCATCAATAAAGAACATCATTAAGTTCTCAAACAAATCATGCAGTTCCGGAATGAATCGCTGAAATACAAAAACGATAAATTAAAATATCAATATTAAAATTTAAGTTTATGAGATTTTTTAAAGTTAAAAATTAAAATTTTTGAAAAACGTAAGCAGCAAGTTCTGGATGATTTGCCTTACATCCCCTTATATATTTTAGAACAAAACTTTTGGACATTATTTTGATCATGCTTTCAAAAAAAAATAATGAATAAAACAAGCAAAAGCCACAATTGGGTCACGATCTTATTTGTGAGAAGAACAAATTTTACAATAAATCGCGAGATTTTATTCACACGTGAATAACGGTGTGAATATAAAAAGTTGTGTATTTTTTTTGCTCCTGACAAACTTCATGTGAGATATTTAGAAAAATATTCTTACCGATAAATCCATTATTTCTTGATATATGTTGGAAGTCCTTAACATTTCATTCAGATCCATTTGATCTTGCTCCGTATTTATATAATTATCCTTAAAGTTCATGAATTTTAATTCTGCAGCAAATGATGGATGATTGCTTAGTACAGCATCGATTTTCCGTTGCAAATTAACATCGCCAAAATGCTCTACCCAAACTTCACAATTTTTCAAAAGACCTTGCTTAACAATTAATGGAGCATCATTGAAGTACATCAGAAGGTTTTTAAAATAGCCATGTAGGGTTGGAATAGAATGCTAAAGTATAAAAAAGATACATTAAACTATGATTGTAAAATAAGAAGAGTGAAAATCTTACGAGCCATTTTTTGTAAGCCATGAAAACCCAAAAAAGGCTCTTGTGTTCTTTTGCTCCCGAGAAACTTACCGATAACTTCACTATCTTCTGCCAAGTACCATAGTCCATGAAAACATCATTCAGTTCCGTATGTTCAGCTAAGTAGGCTGCACAAATTATCTGTCGGTCCACATGCTCGTAGAATCTATTCATAATCATCAAGTACTCCGTAAATTCATCATAAATCTTCGGCAAACCATCAAGCCAAGGCGAAAACTTAATGTATAATTTCTCCAGATCGCCGTGAGAATATACCAACTGATGAAGAAAAAAATTTAATGTATTAATTGAGCAATGATGATTTAGATGTTTTAGTTGGTAAAGTCTGGAATGTCTGGAAGGTTTCTCAAAGGAATCACGAAAGTAAATCTTTATTTTGAACTCAAACGTGATCAGTCGAGTTTTTAAGAACAGAGAAAGAATTTTGATGAGGAGATAAATAACGGTCATTTTTTGAATATATATTTGAGAAAACTGGAATAGCCGTTAGAAGTTCCGAAAATTTGAGCAAACATGGCTTAATTAGTCATCCTATAATTAACCTGATTAGTTGTAAAAGAACCTAATAATACAAAAGCTTCTACGATAACATTTTCATATTTCCAAGTGTCTTTGTTCTTAAAGTAGCATAACGGATTTCGGATTTGAATTTCATATTGTTGAATTTGCTCATGCGAATTTCAAACAAAGAATTTAAATTAAAATTCACAAATTAATTAGTTTTCTCACGTTTATTGAAGCTTAATTAAGTTTTGAAGTGTTGTGCTAGTTCATAGAGAGACTACTTTATAAAATAGAAGTTGATAAACCGATTGAAAATAGGGAAATTGATCGTCGAAAGTTCATCAAAAAAGCAAATTCTTACGAAATCAATACAGCCATCCGTAGTTATATTATTACATCCACTAGTTTTAATGAATATCTCAGAGCATTAGTAATATCTCAACGCATTCAAGTCGTTTTTGGTGCTTTAATAATTTAGACTTTTTGGGATGGTATACAACAAGTCCAGCACTGACAAACATTAAAATTCATCGTCAAATATTTCAACTCATATTTAACATTGTTCTGGCTATAAATTTGGCGCTGCAATTATCAGAACACAAAAAAAGGAATGTATAAGGAATTAACAGATAACGAGACAAATCAGGCACAAAGTGACAATAATGAAGGCAGAGAGTTGGATAAAGTTGATCTTGAGAAGAAAATAATACAAAAAGGTTTTTCAATTTTGCCATCATCAGAGAACGAGATATCGTCTGGATCTCATCAAACAATGATTCCAGAAAAGATAGATGATTCTTTTGCTGCTTAACTAGAACTAGACAAAAAAATTGAAAATATATCCTAATTAATGATATTGAAATGGAATTGGCACGAATGAATGATGAACCAATAGAAATGATAGATTACAAAATCGTAATAAAGTCACATCCAGAATAACAATGAGACCATCTAAAGACAATCGAAGCCCATCATTCATAGTAAGTTTAGAGGAGAAGAAGGCTGACCAACTTTAACAAAAGGAATCTTTAGAACTAATTGAAGAAAAACCGAAATTGATCAATAAATTATACAAAAGTATTCAGGAAGTTAGTTCCTCACTTTAGTGTATTTCGTACATCAAAGAATCATAACGATATAAAAAGTGATTTTGGAAGTTTCAACGTCTGATGATTTTACTGAAATTCATTTATTATTCACTGGAAGTGACTCAGAAATAATCCAAGGACAAGACGAAAACCAAATTTAAGATTTCCGGAAGTGGAAAGTCGACAGAAATTAAACGAAAGGATTGTGATGAAATTGAGTATACATATATCAGTGGTGATAAGACAAAAGGAAATGAGATAATAGAATTCTTACCAATGCATTACACATCATAACACAAGATCCAGAAAAGAAGAAACATTAGTGATGAACGTTGGGATGAAAGGAATGAATCATAAGTGAGACATTAATAACAAATAGAATGAAAGAAAACTGAACTTATATCAGGGAATATTGGAGAGGTCAAATCTCATAAATGGTGTGAAATTATTGAAGTGGAAGGAGACATAATATTGCTCCAGAATTATGAATGAAAAAAGTATTGCGAAAGGGTCACTGAAGCATTCTGTATAATCAAAGCTGTCGAGTCAGTCATTGCTAAGTTGTCAAAGACATGGATTGATTTTTGGGAACAATTATGTGTCGTTTGAGATGTCTGGGATGTTGTAATTAAGAATTTTGAATCAGCGCAGTATTTATTATTGTAAGAATAAGGAACTCTAGATTATCAAATAAAATTTTGAACGGATACATGATGAATGATAACAAGAGAGAACTAAGAAGGCATTTGTTAATTATGGATAACGTTTACAGATTAATTAAAAATGATAGATTCCTTGGCAGATAAGAATGATTGTCGATATAGATTTAAAGTGTCGAAAACTTAAGTCTGAGAAAGGTTGTGATGTTGAGGACGGAAAGGTAGATAACGCAGAAAGTATTACATCGTCGACTAATGAAAGTACAATAAATAGCGTACCGTGTCCATTTTAAACGCTTGTTAGTTTTCAAATCAATTGGAGATTCATAAAAACGACTGTATTAAGGAAGAGATCAAAAGAGAAAAGGGTAAAAGTTGATTCCGGTGCAAGTGATATTTTATTGATTGAAGATGAGCTAATAGCAAAAGGAATTTATATTCCAGGATTACTCGCAAAAGATGATGAAATGTCATTGTCAAGTGTCAACGGAACCGATTAAACAAGAACATGAGATAAAATGAATTTGTAAAGATTAATAAAATTACTAATATTTAGCTTTGTTCTGACTTCATAAGACAGCTCTTCTATCAGAGATGGAGGACATTTGAACAAAAATGGAACCTTTCATAATCAGGAAAAATAATAAAAATAAAGGAAAACCCTCTGAAACTAAAACAGATGCTAGCCCCAATCAATGCAGCAAAAAAGTCATGCACAATGCATCATATTTGTGTTGCACTCTCCACCCCCAAAGAAAGCAAAATGTAACGGAAATTTTTTTTCTAACATGTCTACTTTGATGCAAATTTTCAAGTCCTCAAATTTTTTTGAAAAGCAAGGATTTACCACAAAAAAAGTACTTCCGGACAAGAATTTTTAATTTTCTCTTTTTGAATCTCCTCGCAAATCCTTCCAGGTTCCATCAAAAAAATTTTTCATTGAAAAATTTTTTATCACACTTTTCTCCCAATGTTACCTCAAATCCTGTCATTTCCTCCAGTCTTCCATCCGAACCTGATTCGTAAATGTCGACAATATTCGACTCTGATCCTGTAAACTTCATTTTGATCCTTCTTATTATTTGATATCCTTTTTTAATTGCTTGAATTTTTTAATTAACCACTCGCACTTTTAATTAAACACTGAATGAAAAATTTTTTCAAAGGTTACTGGGTTTTTTATTTTTGTACTGTTTAGAAATGAAAATTGTGTTTCAACATCTTTGACTAATGAAAATACAATAAACAGATATGCAGAGTCCATTTCAATCTATTATTTTGGATTCTAAAAGGCATGAAGATTCTGAAGATACAAACCAGCGGCGTAGCCAGAAGTTTTTGAGGGGGTGGGGTGAAATTTTTTTTTCCAGTACAAAATCATTGCCATTGTAAATAATTTTGGCCATTTTCTTCAGAGAAGGGGGTGAATTTTCACCCATTCACATCCCCCTTGGCTACACCACTGATAAAAACTCAATTTAGCAAAGATTTGGATATCATTTGACGCAATAGGCTGAGGTTTTGGGTTTTCAACGTAAGTTGTGTTAGTAACAATACTAAGCGCTGTGAATATGCCCATAAAGCGTGATCGCTTCATTACTAGTTGCATATTCTAATTGTTTTTTATGACTTTGGATAAAGAAAATTCAAACTATGCATCTCAATAACAAGTGACATCTGAAAAGAAAATCATCTTTTGATTTTATTTATGACACTTTTGCACTTAAGAATGTGAATGCTTAATTCACTCACTTTTTTAATATGAACAGCTGAAAAGATGGATCAAATGAAAAATATATCGCCTTCCAATGACTTCCAAAACGTCACAGCTCAAAATCAACAAAAATCTCTTTATTCAGCAAACCATTACAGTATTTTCAGTGTCACTTTTGAGTTATCGTGCTCGACTGACTATCTCTCTTTCTCCCACATTTCACCACAAATATGGTGAGTTTCGATAACAAGGGGAATCAAGCGTGTAGCGGTTTAAATATATAATTTCAGTTATAAAATATTGATCAAGAATTTCTCTAAATTCAATAAATTCTTGACAACATCATCACTTGACATCATACTACTTACATATATGCTTAAAATAGCTAATTTTAAAAAGTACTAACTTGATAATATTAATGGAGAGCACATAACATATTTCCATAAGAATATAAACTTTTTCATTCTGATATTTTTATGGATTTTCATTCTCAATTTCCTGTATAGTGAGTTCTCATACTAAAAACATAAAAGCATGGGGACAAAAAATTTTTTGAATATCCGTTACATTCGAAAAAGTCAATTATGAAAACAATAAAATTTTTCAGCTCATATAAATCGATTTCATATTATGTTCGTGCCATTTTAGTCAAATAAAGAATATATTTTTGCCACTTGCTGTGAAAATTGGATCATATCAATGTACCGTATTGCATTTAAATAATAAATTTCATAAACATTTTTTTCATCATCATAAAACATATATTTTTTTCATATCCAATATTTGCTGTATGTTTTAATTAAATGAATTCTTTACATTCAGTTTTCGTTTCCAATTCCTACCTATTGATGACAGTCTCTAATGAATCGGCTGTGTTTGCTGAATAACATTTTTAATGAAATCAATAAGGAAAAGTTCATTAATATTTAGGTCTCGAAATTGAACGTTAGATGTATGTAGCATAACGTCTAATTCGAGGCTCAATTTTAAAATATTGCTGATAAATTTAAATTTTTCAAATTTGTGCATTTAAAAAATGATCTAATTTAAGGGTCATTCACTTATGACGTCCATCAAAAATTAGAACTTTCAGACCTCTCTTTTGCCACAAAATGAATCACCTCCTGAACATCAATGTACTACATACATACACAGCTAAGCCTTAATTGGAATTTTGACATGCCTCCAGAGACATAAAGAGAAGTTGATACTCAAACTGTACAGAATATTAAATTTCATGTCATTCAAACAAACAAACAAAAAACCAAAGCATTCATATTTCATAAAGGATGAAAAGTGACATTTTATTTTAAGTCGGTCATAACAATTAACAAGTTAAACATTTCATAAATTTCTGACAAGAGATGCTGCTCAACATGAGACTATTAAAATGAAAAAGGCAAAAAAATTAAACCTTGACACAGTCAATTCATGAAAAAAAAATTCTATACGTTTCATGAGTTATATTAACACATATTAGAGTTAAAAAGCGGAGCTTATGTGAAAGCTCAAGTCGACAAAAAACAGTCAGTAAAAAGAAGTCGCAATGAATGAATAAAACCTCAAAAATCATCATACGAAAAAGTTAATGTGAAATTTTTATCGCCTGTGCAAAAAAAGAAAAATCTCTTTTATAGACGAAATATACGCGAAATAAAATGAGAAAGTTGAGTTCATTTCAAGTAAAATTATAATGAAAGCGAAAGAAAGGAATCATTATAAATGAGAAAGTTTACATTGAGCTTTATGTTCGCATCTTTCCTTTTCTTCCATTTTCCCATGTCATGATCTTATATTGCTCTGTTGCTGTTTAGGCGGGATAAAAGGCACAAGAAGACATGTTTACCTTCTAATGACTTTGCTATGTTGAAAAAATATTATTTATAATGAATGTGTATGATTTCTCATGCAAGATTAGACGTAGAAAGAAAATGAGCTCGCAATGAAATTGAAGCGAAATTTTCTCCGTATTGCATTTATATTTTTCTATTTTGTCTCTAGCGCTCTTTATAAATAGCAATATCTCATAGCATCTTAATCATTTTATTGGAAATTGATCCTAATACTAATCATTCGAAAAGCAGTTTCAATATATGAAGGTACTCACTTTGGAATGGCGTATATTTGGTATATCATTTGCATTTTTAATGATACGATTTGGTCAGCAATAAATTTTTTTTTTTACATTTGAAACACTGAAGGAGCGTAGTTACAAATTTTAGGGGTTCGAACCAATGGGCAACAACAGTTCTTATTCTTCGAAATCGAAACTTCGAAAATGTAATTTTTTTCAAAAAAAAATATGACCGCTACAAATTTTCAAATGTAAATCTAGCACTTTTTGAAAATTTAAAAATTTAACAACATCGAAATATTTTCAAAACAGTTTTGAATTTCTAAAAAATAACGGTTAGTACTGTTGTCATCCATTAGGGTTAGAAATTTTTCAATCCGTTATTCCTTGTTTTTTTTTGTTTTGAAGATACAAGATTAGTTACGCTTTAAATTGATTTTATGAATATAAAAATAAAAATTACTTTTCAGAAAGAAGGGTGTGGGGTCTGGATCTCCATTGAATACACTCCTAACGCACTAAATAACTGATTGGAAGTTAATGTTGGGGGGACTTTCAGGGGCGGATCCAGTAATCTCTTCCCATCATGACCCTTTTTGTCTTAAACTGGTAGTGGTTTTTCAAAAAAAAAAAAATTGGGGGGTTGATCTCTGGGTCATTCATAAATGATGTCACGTAAAAAAAGTTATTTTTAGACCCTTTCCCCCCTCTGTAAAATAAATTTTCATAAAAAAATTTTCTTTTGTATGAAAGTGTCACACAAAAGTTATACGTCATTTATGAACGACCCCTTGCATCTTGTATGTATTTATAATGCGCTTAAGGTACGAGAATAATCTTTAAGATTTCGTATTGGACATAATAAATATTTCTTTAATATCTTTTAAACTGCAATCTATGATGGGAAAAGGAGATAGTTATCAAATTGATAACACTTTTCACCCACTTTTTTTGTCATCTTTGCCGGAAATAAAATGAAATGAGATAAGGAAAAAGTCTATTTGATAGTTCAAAAAGGTTTGAAGGGATATTCTTACTATTTTGATTGCCTCTATACTTGTCTGTTTCATGATTCCCTAAGTTTGTTGGATATCTCTTCAGAGAATCACAAATATTAAAATCTAATTTTGTTTCAAATGAAAAAAACATTTCATAAAAGGAAGGAAAAATAGAAAGCAAGCCAAAAAAGGGTGAAAATTAAGATATTTCCGTCCAATTTTCCCCATAACAATACTTCCTTTCCTTTTATTATTTTTTTTCCTTTTAATTTCTAATCTGACGAAAAAAGATGACCTTTTAGTGATAGCAAAAAGATAAGTTTAGAAACATTTAAAGTTTAAGAAGAAGAAAAATTCTTTGGGGCAGAAATAAATGAAAGGCCAAGAATGAAATAAACACAAACTGAATGAGAAATATCTGACAACAAAGGCGTTCAAGAATGAAGAACTCTGTGTTTTTTGGTGGGTAATGTAAAGAGAAAACCTTTTCTGCCCACTTGACAAAGACCATGCTGTCTTGAAAATTGAAACTTTTTATTTACTTTTCATTTTTTTTCTTCAAAAGTTTCATGCTATCAAATGAAAAGGATCAAATAAAAAGTTTTCCTCGCATACGCATTTCATATGTTAAGAATCTCAAACATAAACATACATCGTGTGCGCAACAAGACATGCAATAAATCTTTAAGGTTAACGGTAGGAGCAGAAAATTAAACTGATAATCACGTTCAGCTTGATACGGTTGAGCAACTCAGCAGGCACAAAGAGCTTTTCAAGTTGATTTATCTGAAATCGGTTAACAAAAATAGCAAGTTTTATCAGCATGATTGTTTTTAAAGAACCAAAGATGGATTGTAAAAAGAGATTAAAGATTTTTGTAAAATCTTCAACGTCCTTCTTTTCTCGATTCTCCTCTTTTATTTTCAGAGAAACGTTCAGTTTCAAAAGTTCTACTTTTAGTAGATCAAAAATATTCAAATTTGCAAAGTACGTT
Organism: Chironomus tentans; assembly: GCA_963573255.1. Lineage (NCBI taxonomy): Eukaryota > Metazoa > Arthropoda > Insecta > Diptera > Chironomidae > Chironomus > Chironomus tentans. The sequence continues at coordinate 25,774,730 of OY754302.1, forward strand.
AATTTTTAAATTCTAAAATACCGTTAGCTTTCAATTAATTGACAAGGATTGTTTCCAGAATTTTTAATACCTATAAATATTAATTAAAAATATTAATGGCCCAAACCGAGCATATCCTTAAACAGTCGTGTTGAAAAAATTTGTATATGACTCGGTAAACATTGTTAAAGTTTGTGTTTATATATCATGTACTCAATCTAGAAAGAAAACATGCGATGACATAATTTTAAATGGCTCTTAACTACCCATATTTTTGTGAAGCAAAAATAATTCAAATCCCATATTCTCAAAATGTCAAATAACTCTTGGGCGTAAATGTTGTTGTTCTGAAGCTTTACTTTTGTGCTTTTATTTTAAATTTTAGACTCTTAACCTTCTCATAGAATTTATTCCATGTGCACAAAGGATCAGTTAGAAAAGATTTATAATGTTTCCTAGTTTTTGTTAAACTGTAAAGGGGTCGTTCACTTAGTTCGTTACGCAAAAAAACGAATTTTCAGACCCCCCCCCCCCCTTGTTACAAATTTTCCAAGAAAAAAATTTTCTTTGCTTGACCTGTTACAAAATCTCAGACCCCACTCCTCTCTAAAAAGCGAACGTAATAAGTTTTGACGTCCATCAAAAATGGGTTTTTAGACCCCCTCCCCCCTTGTCACAAATTTTAAATTCAAAAAAATTTCTTTAATATAAAGTGTCACAAAATCTCAGACCCCCCTCCCCCTAAATTATGGACGTCATAAGTGAATGATCCCAAAGTTTATTGAATAAAAACTAGTTCATTAAATTTATCTGCAAAAGTCAAAGTTCCTACCAAACAACTGTATTTCACTAAAGTTTGTTTTTGGAAAAAAATATGAATATGAATCATTTCAATATAAATGCATACCTAATCATTTTTTTTAAATAAAGTTTGTTTTGTTTATTTGTACGTAATTTTGGCTTGTGTTACAATTATAAATTCATATGACTAGCTGATGTTTCAATTTAATTCATGCACATCACAATAGATCTGAAAAAAAAATATCTTTAGATCTAGATTTGAATAAACTTAAGCAGAATTTATTCTTAATAGTCGCCGGAAGTCAATATATTTATATTAATTTGCAGGTGTTTGTAAGAATTTAAAACAGTGCAGTATCTAGTAGGAGGGGGAATTTGTCCCCCAGTTCACCACTCTGACTACGCATCTGATATTAATTCTCTTTAAAAAATTTGTTATAAAAGGGGGCAAGGGGGTCTAAAAACTCGCTTGTTTTCGTTACGCAATAAGTGATAAGGTAGTGATGAATATGCTTTAGTGTTAAAATTATTGATGAATATGCTGGAATTTGTTTATTTTGCTAATTTAGTGCTAAATCAATCTATAATTTCTTATCTTACTAATGAAGTAAATTGTCGATGATAAAAATACTTTTCTAAGGCAATCGGAAATGAAACTCATATTTTTATTGCATGGAAAATTTCACTAAAATCTGCTAAAATCGTTACTTGTAGCATTCATTTCTTATTTGTACTGAAGCATATGTTCTTCCCATGCTTTCATCTTTTACTTTTCACTTTTTTTTGAAAAATTACAGCAAATGTGTTGAAAATGAAAAATGCAGTAAAACTAAGTGAAATAAGTATTCAGTTATTAATTTTTATAAATCTTAAATGTGACACATTAAAATGTAATTCGCTCCACAAATTAAGATGGAAAATGAGCAATTTGCATATTAAAAATGCTCAGAATATTTAACTACAAAACAGTATACTGCCTACATGACATTGCAGGAGTGAGAAAGAGTGCAAATGAAATTAATCTAAATTTATAAACAAGACAGGATGCATTTTCTACGCATCGTGCACTTAATTTATCGTGACGTTATAAGCGTGCAGTTTATCGCAAATTAAACTTTTCTGTTATTTTTCATAAAATGTGTTGTGTTTGCTGTCGTTGCATTTGCCATGTTTTATCAGAAATTAAATTTATCATTCTAACTTTTGTACAAATTTTCACAATTTGCTCATGTAGGTTTTCATGAAGCACAATCAAAAGGTGTAATTTAATTTAGCATTTGCCGAATTGGAAAATTAATTATTTGTCAGCTATTTAATTACCATGCAACACGCCAAGTTCGTTATATGAAAGCTTGAACAACTCCTGGAACATAAGAAAACATTGCTTGCTTGTACATACACGTGTTTTCATGTCTTCTTATCGTTTATATGCATAACATACTATGTCGATTAATAATTAAAGTTCTCACTTGAAGACAATCAACATAACGAAGTGAATGAAATCAAAAATAAGTACTTCTACATCCTTATTGTTTATATTTTTCCTCTAAAATAATTTTTACTCAAACGGTTTTGAAATTTTATTTTTATGGACGGGGGCAGGGGGAAGATAACACGGCGTAAAAAGTGATTTTACCCAAAAAAATTTTTTACGCCAAACTCTTTTTGACCAATAACTGCTAATCCTTTGGTAATATCTGGGGGGAAAAGATTCCAAAGTTCTTATATTTATGTGTTTAACAAGATGTAACTAAAAGATCTATTCGAAAATGCCTAAAAAAATTTTACGCCAGGCCAGGCGTAAAAATTTTACGCCACGTTATCTTCCCCCTGGACGGGGGTTTTGGGATTTTTGAAATTGAAAAAAATTTCCCAGAAAGGCTTTTGACAACCAACCACTCCCCCACCCCCCTGAATGTGTATCCAAAAATTTTTAAACATAAGATTTAAATTTTTTCTTGCTTTCAGATTTTTTTAACAAAAAACATTCATTTTAACATATTTTGGCCACTACAAATACTTATTACTTTATATGTCATTGAAAAACATGCTTTCAACTCACTCTCTTACATTAGAAAGATTAATTGCTTCCATTCTCCAGCCTTTATATTTCAAACTTTGCCCTTTTCAGGAAATAACCCATTTTAATGAGAAGCACAGGTTGACATGTTTGATAGAGTAAGCTGAGTATTACTCCTGATTTCAGAAAACCCCTTTTTTGTCGAAAACGCCCTTATGACCGACCTATGTATTGAACTTATTTTTTCATCAACATAATACGCAAGGTAAGGATAGCAACCCGTAGATATTTTTATAAAATTAAAACAGTAACAAAAAAACAGGTTTTTAACAAAAGGTTAATGCTTTAAAATATCAACTTAAATGCCCACAAGTGTAACATCAAGTCTTGATCAAGATATATCGAAGTAAAAAGTATTCATGGTCATTCATGTATCTCCTTTACTCTCAATGATATATGCTGGTTTATGAAAATAGGTATAAAGCCAATATAAGACAACGGTACTTTATTTTTCGATATTTGGTACCTTATTTTTCGAAAGCGGGAAAATTATGTTCGAAAATTATTTGTTTACATTTTTGAAATTAAATTTCATTCCATTATTTTTTGCTTTATTTGATATAATTGAACTCTTTTAATGGTTTTAATGCATTAATAGATGTCAATTAATTCTTTTAATATTGTTTTGCAATAGCAAAACGCATTGAGTAGTTCAAAACTTCCAATTTTTTATTTCGAATATTTTTCGAGCACAAATTTTTTTTGTAAACAAACATGAGAAAAAGTGCGGGAAAATTCAAATTTATGAAAAAATAACGTTTTTCTCTCTCGTTGTCTTATATTGGGTATAAAGGTCAATTTGCCATCTCTTACAAATTCACCATTTTAAATCTCAATTTTATTACTTGAGGCTATAATAGCAAACTCACATTTATTCAGCCTTTCAATTTAACTTCCATTGGTAAGCAGATGAGTAAGATGAATGAATTGATGGATGTAGATTTTTCTTCTAAAAATGTTACAGAAAAGAAAATTAAGAAGAAGGAATTCAGGATTTTTTTTCTACATTCATGAGATGATGATAATGATGATGTATCAAAGTAACATAAGCTCACATACACACATCAGAATAAAGGAATCCTTAACATGATTGATGTAACTAATTACCATTTTACTGATGTATATGAAATTAATGGAAATTTTGTGTCCATACACTTTTCTCTATGCATGAAAATTCGGGGAAAGACACTTTAAAAATTAAATTCATCTCGTGTTTTTGTATAGCTGGATGATTTTATATGTCATGAGTATGAGACAACATTATAAATTAATGGCCTCAGGAGTCTTCAACACGTTCGAGCAATTTTCATACGTGAAGGAATAGTATCATACTAACTATCGTACAGAGTTGTTAAAAAATCAGAACGGTAAGGATCCATTCATAAATAATGTCATGCAAAAAACGAGATTTTAAGACCCCCTTCTCCTCTGTCACAAAATTTTCGTACAAAAATTTTTCCTTTTTTTTAATGGAAGTGTCACACACCGTCAGACCTTCTCCACCCTAAAAAATGGACGTCATCTATGAACGATTAGCTAGAAATTTTTCGAGTGGGGATTTTAATAATTTTTCTATGAAAAATCTATGCACGAAAATGTTATCTATAAAAGAATTTTTTGGCGATGGGGGGATTTCCAACCCCCCACCCCCCCCTCTACACACCTGATATATTCTAAATTCTACATTTTATCAGTCATTATATTAAAAACAGGGTAGTTATTACGTATCACAATAAAGAAGTTTTTATACCCTTCCCCCTTTGTATCAAATTTTCCATAGAGGTTTTTTAGTTGAAAAGGTCTCAAAATCTCAGACCAAACGCATTACGTAATGTAAAAGACTTCTTACGAGCAGAGAATGAATCCGACTACGATTTTGTATGCATTAGTCGACTAAAATTATTTCGACTAGGGGTCATTCATATATGACGTCCACAATTTAGGAGGGAGGGGGGGGGGGTTCTGAGATTTTGTGACATCTTCATACAAAAGAAATTTTTTGTATGAAAATTTTGTGACAAGGGGAGAGGAGGGGGTGTAAAAATCCCATTTTTTGATGGACGTCATTTATGAACGACCCCCTACATACAAAAACATAGTTGGCTTGCTTATGAGTTGTTGAAGACAATGTTTTAGCAACTCTGCTTCCGGCTTGTTGTATTCTATTTCTCTCATGACCACCATTCATTTTTCACGTCTCCGTTTCCATGCTCTATTTACAAACTGACACACCAACTGTTTCCTTAACTTTTTTTCATATTTTTTTTGCTCGCATTCTTTCCTCATTTGTTTCATTTTGATAATATATGTAGTAGAAAAACAGTAAGTCGGGTTTTCTTTAAGAGGAAGAGGAAAGAATTTTTGCAATGAATAAACATAGTAAATATGGAATTTTTGTTATTTCCTTCACAAAGCTTCTTTTCTCCACTTAATGTGCATAATTTTTTTGTATCCTCTGTGTTCTCATTTCCTATAGCATTCAATATTTGATCAAATATAGTACCTTATACAATATGTATACACTCAGACGGCACTTAGGAGATAGAGTATCCTCTTGTCACAAACTAATGCGATTTTTTCTCCGCTTCACAGCTTTTTTCCTGATGACAATGGCAAAAAATGGAATATTATATTAAGCATAGACTTTGTCACTCAGACCATGATGTTCAGAAAAGATACACCGCATACCTGTATAGCAACAAAATCTCTTAAATTGTATAATCGGCAAAGAAATATGACAAAAGTTCTTATATTAATTTATGAATTATTTATACATGCATAATAGAAGATGATTGTCATAACTTAATAATTAATTAATGTGATATGGGGTCATTCACTTATGATGTCCATCAAAAAATGGGATTTTTAGACCTTCTCCTCCCTTGTTACAAATTTTAAATTCAAAAAAAAATTTCTTTAATATAAAGTGTCACAAAATCTCAGACCCCCCTCCCCTAAATTATGGACGTCATAAGTGAATGACCCCTATTGGAATATGAATCATCAATTTTAAATTTAAAAATCCTGTTTAAAGGAAATAAAGATTCATGCAGCAAAGTCATTACGGGTCAGAACATTCATATTAATCATGCAAGACAAAATATTTTATGCTCGAAAGTATAAAGCTAACAACAATATTCGCTATTCTTAATTAAAAAAGGTCCAGAGAGAAATAAAACTGGAGATCCTTATCACCTTTAAATAGGCTGACCATCTGCTTGGTTTTTCAGAAGACAGTCCTCTATTTTCATTAATTATCCTCTATATTTGTAGAAATGTCCTGCTTTCTGCTTTGCTTTCAAATTGCTGAACCAGTGAAAATTTTATTAGAAATTTTGTTGTCCTATATCTGTCTAGGAATACATCTGGTTACTCTACCTTTAAAGGCAAAAAAGGAATTATTTTTTGCAATAGTACAATTTCCATTTCTTCTCCTTAATTAACGCATTTACCTGACCGTAACTGAGCTGTGGGATTAAATTTGAAGATCAGGAAAGTTTCAAAGTTAATAGAGGTATTAGAGGTGGGCATCTTTGAAAGAAGAAAAAGTGCAAATTTAGTAGGAAATTTTTTTCTTTTTCATCGCTGATTCTTTTTGTACCTTCATTTCAGGCTTTTTGTGATGATTTTTTTTTTCCTTTTTTTGTTTGGGTTGGTTTTGAAAGATGCCCATAAATTACGTAATGGTGAAGAGCATTCCATAAATAGTTAGGCATCCAAACTCTCAGATATTTCAAAGTAGAAGCAGGCAGGAGTTATTATTGGATATTGAAAATGACAAATATTTATGTTTCCTTGCAACTTTTTTCTATATTTTGTGTCACAAAAGAGGATTAGAAAGGAATGGCAATAATTTTTGTATCTCAATAAAACTTTACTTTCTTTTAAGTTCTTCATACCTTAAATTAAATGTCTGCATTACGGCATACTACAGATAAAAGTTCAGCTAAATTGCGCATCCAAAATTCGTCCGTACACACATGGTTAATAATGAAATTAATTAGTTTTTTTTTCAACCCTCAAGCAACGTGTTTATGTTATGTAATATGTGTACAATCTGAGACATAAAATATTTTTTATGATTCCAAAAGGAACAGAAACACGGACTTTCATAAAATATTTTTCATTCATCAGGTTACGGTAGCAAAATGTGAACTGGTGAACAATCATGAATAATTTCTATTTGATTTTTCAGTGCTATCTGTGAGTCGCAATTGTTCAAAACAAAAATGTAGAGGAACTGGAATAACACAAAGTTTTGATTGAGATATTTTACTTCTTTTCGGTAATATAAATTTCATTTCTTATATCCATCTCATTTTTCATTTACCTTCTTTTTTTATTGGCTACGTTAATCATAGTGTGAGTGTCATAAATCATATGCTAAACATAAATACGAATGTTGTGCGTAAATAAAGTGGACATTTACACAGAGATTGAAAATTGAGTAATCATCACTTGAGACGGAAGCGGAAAAAGTTTGGTCATTAAACCTGATTTCGTGTATGATATTAAATTACATGAGAACGTACTGTACGAATAATAATATCTAAATGCGGTTTCCTTCTTCCAAATTCAGTGCCAAAATACCTTAACATTAACATTCCTAATCTAATTTCATGAATATTATTCTCTTTCTCACTCCCAAAGTCAGTCAAGTTTATGAGATGTACAGAAATATTTTTTTGGAAGTAACATACAATCGGAGATAAAAAGCAAATGATTAGGTGGGATATGGAGTAATGTACAAGTAGAAGGAAATGAAATGAAAATAAAATTGGGAAAGTGAATAAATTCATGACGTACCGAGAACGAAAGGAATCAGAAATCAAATGCGTACATGTTTCTACAAACGTCCTATAATGTAAAGAATGAATAACAATTTTTCTTACTGTTTCGTATATTGATTGAATAACTAAGGCATAAATTCACTCACAATTTCTTTTCCTCTTTTTTTGTGTAAATAGAAGCAAAAATCCATGATTCAGTTCAAATAGATTCCACAAGAATTTTTCATGTCAATCGAAAAATGAGAAAAGTATTTCATTTATATTTCGTTCCAAATAAATTTATTGCTGTCGTCAGCCAGCCACTGAATCGAAATAGTTCTCATTTAATGCTCAATATTGTAAATGATCATTTCGAACAGCATGATATGAATCTATAGATTTTCATAGCGTGAACAAGTTCACAATACGATATCAATTAAACACGCAAATCCAATTCATGTTCCTTAGATTTTTGCTTTCATTCATTGTACTTAAAGTATTAAGCTTGAGATTTTTAATGAAAAATCATTGCTTTTTGCTGACATTCGATTTTTGTCTTCTTTATTTCAATATCTTGACTTTAATTTTAATACTTCTTTGTCACTTCCATAAAGTTTGATTCCACATCCTCATTTCTCTGGGTCTTAAATTTATTGTTTTGATGACATTTAATTCTAGAAAAGATGAGAATAAAAATAAAATATAAAGCAGGATAAAAAGAGTTTGCATGTAAAAAGGTATAATTTGCATCGTATTATACTTGATGAAATAACAACAAAAGGTCACAAATTCTTAAAGCTAAGAAGGATCAAAAGGACGTCTTTAAACATTTATTGTAAATCGGATTTTTATAGCGTTACATTTTTTTATGTTTTTATTATCCTCATATGAAAACTCTTCCTTTTCATTCATCCCAAGTCACTTTGCCTACGTCAACCTTCATACAACTTTGTTCAGACTTGTTGACAATACAATTCCCATAACACATCTATAAACCGTATATCAGTTTGACTTTACATACCTAAACATGTTGAAAATGTTTGTGTTGAAATTATTCTTCCGGAGAAATGTGAAATTGATCAGCGACAGCCAATAAGTTCTTCCATTCAACTGGATTTAAAGTTATTCCTTTCTTTCCAGGTTTCATTTCTCCAGTTTTCTTATCTTCATAATATTCACGAATATTAATTAAGCGTTTTCCCTTAAATGACGACAATGATATACGGCGACCTCTTCCAAGTGAATAATATTCACATCCTTCATCATCAACTTCCTTTTCTGGAACATAACTGGATTTAACTTTCGTCTGTTCAGGCATTTTTTCACTTTTCAATTTTTTTGGCTGAAATTTTAATTTCACAATCAAATTGTATGAATTTAAGCAAATATATTAATTCTTACTTTAATATCCTCATCTTCAGAGCTTGTTTGCTCATTATTTTGGTTGTGAACACGTTTATTCGACATGATAACTATTAATTACACAATTATTCACTTTCCAAAATTTTCTTTTAGTTGAACTAATTTTTTTTGTTGATAAAAATTTCAAATTTTGGATAACCGTTACAAAAGTGGATAATAAATTTAATTTGATTTTATTACACTCGTAATCTTGAACATTATGCCGGAAGCAAAATAAGAAAGTTGTTATTCGCACCCTATTTTTTATATCATCGATTTATCTAAATTGCATTATGAAAAGTGTAAAACTTGAAAATCCCAAGTGTCTCATAATTTATTCCTTGCATTTCCCATTTTCATCTCATTTTTATTCCTTATACACTTGTTTCCTTGACATCCTATTAAGTGTGACTGGTGGTTGAATGTGGAAATAAGAGAGGGATAACTGAATGATGGCATTTGTATTTGAGCCGTTTTATGTTGATTGCGCATATGCTTGCTTCAATTTGATAAAATTCCTTTATATCCATGCCATTTATTTCCGACTTCATACTTTTACAAATAAAAGAGGGAAGTGATATCTAAAGGCATTCAAAACGAATTATATTTACTCAAAACTACTTTAGGGAACAATTTGAAAATTCGTTTAATAAAGTTAGTTAAGAAAAATTACAATTCATGTTGATGGTAAGTAGATAAACATACATGCACATGTAAAATGCCAGCGGTTTTCTGTACGTAGGGTTGAAAAATATTTTAATTGAGTTAATGTTTTGAATTGTGCAAATAATTTACTTCATTAAGCATACTCCAACCAACACATGTGCTCGAGACTTTATTCTGATTCATTGACAAAGTTTTCTAATCAAATGGACTTTCATTTATACTGCATAATTAGATTAGAAGGACGAAGTGACAGATCATTGAAGTTGATAAAAGTAAACGAAGTGACAAAAAGTCAGCCATTATCAACTGATTATCAGATCTACAAATATTGTCTTGAAGGAGATTTTGGAACCACATTAAATAAAAACTTTGTGAAAAAGTCTATTGATCAAGTAGTATGGACGTGTTGGGTCAATCATTAAAGACTTCCAGAATTCTTTTGCAAATCATGGAAAAGCGGAAGAGAAAAATCGATGTCATAATGAATCACCTCGAGGGATTACCACACAAATTTTGGCCTTTTTATGCAAATATAAAAGTAAAGAAATTTGTAATTTCCTTTTAGCACGTAAGAATAAACGGGAGCAAGCAAGTAAAGTTCATAATAGTTTGAATGTAAGCAGCAGAATGAGTAATCGAAAGGCAATATGGAATCGTGAGATAGAAAAGGAAGGAATTGAATTGAAAACTGAAAATAAAGCATGCACAAAATTTCAGAATAGCGAGTGGGTGTGTACGATGGTTCTCTTAAGCATGAATGCCAATTTTCTGTAATCTAATTACTTCCATTCATTTTCTCATTTTAATAAAATGCTTTTGATTTTCACGACATTTTATTTGCTTGTAAAACAACATTCCGGAATAATTTGAAGATATTTCAATCAAACTTTAGTGAAAAATATGAACATTAATAACAAACAAGGATATTCCAGAACAAAAGTCATTAACCGAAAAGGAACAGCAAGAGTAGAGCAATACTATAGTGTGAGCTGTTTAATCGATAATGTTCCTCAACTATTTTTAAATTTAGTCAATTTTATGTTTAATGTTTTTCTCACAGGCATGAAAAAGGCATACAATCTCATTAGTTTACTCTTATTTTATGTGTCGAGGGCATTCTCTCATTTCTTTTTATTTCACGTTTATAACAAGTCACTAGTGCTGCTGCAGCACGAAGAATCAATTTGTTTAAATTTAATATTAGGAAGAGAAAATGAAAATTACCCCAAAATTTTCTCTTAATTTGATAAACAAATCGTAAACAGATGCTTAACGTTCAAAAGAAAATCAATCAACACACAACTTTTCTTTATTTTCTGACTAAATTTCTAAGGCAGTAGAAGGATTTTGCTGAGAAGAATTATCATGTATTAATGAGCATGAGAATTGTAACATTATGCATAATGATTATTTTTAATTTTGAATAGCAAATAAACAAGAAGATATGTCTTGGGACATATGACAACAATTTTGGAAAGAAAATCAATTCAATTTTGGTTATGAAAGAGTTGAACATCTGGTAACATGTATATTTTGGATGAGAAAATGTCTCAGTTGATTTTACTCTCGGCGACAATTTTTCATTATTTGCTTCTTATTTCGTCAAGCATTTTACTCATTCTGAAATGGAATCTTCAAGATTTTTTCTCATGATGGATTCCTTTCGCTTCCACATTTTAATCTGATCCTTTATACCACCATATGCTTCACGTTGAATAATTAATCTTGTCGGCATATCCTTCCGTCTATTGCAAAAAAAAAGAAAATGAGAGAAAGTATGGATAAAAGTAGCTACAATTTAAAATCATTTCCCGAATTTCATCGTGAATATTTCGCTAAGATACTTCTTAATTAATGACCCATCCACATCATTACATTTTGCACCACAAAAAGTTACGATAAGTAAATGAGTGGGAAGAAGTCTACCTTTTAGCATTAACAAAATCATCAGATGTGTAGAGGTTGATAGAAGTTCGATAAATGAATCCATATGGGTCATAGTCATTAGAGTAGTTCATCTTAAGCACAGCAGTATCATTCACATTCAATGTTGTATAATAAAAACACTTTGGAAGTCCTAAAATGCCCCGACGTTTTCCAATTAAGTGCAAATGACAATCGGGTGTCACGAAACTTTGCTCGAGATGAAAAATGTACTTGTTGGTCCTAAACAGAATGAAATTCAAGAACAGAACTAATCAAAATACATAAGTGAAATGAGAATTAATAATTCATTTACCCAAAATATTTCTCTTCACCAATTTTAAGAACTTCCTCATTTTCGAGTGTCGGTGACATTCTCAATATCTCTGCCATCAATGGGGAATACTGGCGGCGATGATTTTTAAAAGAATCTTCAAACCAATTTTGTCCAAAAAGAATCTGTTCACAAACACAATAAAAGCCCATAGATAGTTCCAAATAATAAATTGAATAATAGGAAAATTCTATTACTAACTTGCTTTTCCCGACAACTCAGATCAAATTCACAATGCCCAAAATATTTTGCAATGTTGAAAAATTCAGTCCGGAATAAACGATTGAGTTCACATGCTGGAAGATAAAAAAATTGAATAATCGAATAAGCAAATCAGTTTTGCATTGATAGATATGAAATAAAAGATACTCACAAATTGTCTTGAAACATCGTCGATGCATCGCAATAAAAGTGCATTGAATTGTAAAATCAATCAGTGATTCAAAAAACATCAGTTCCTTTTCCACAGATGGTTTCAATTTTATCTTTGTTACAGTTTTAATCTGCTTTTTTCTTTCAATTTCATTCTCTTCGCAATTGTTCAATAAAATCTAATAAAGGAAAAGATATAAATTATATCACATATGCCGCATCAACATCAAAAGGAATGAATTCCAATGCGAAAGGAATTGATATGCAAATTTTATTTACTTTTGAGTATTCACGTGCTATCAATAATCGTCGATCACTCAATTGCTTTGATAAAAATCTCTCAATTTCCATCGAATATGCATCACGGATCTTTATTTTCACATCTAATTCATCACGTCGAATTAATAGATATTCAAGGATTAAAAGGAAGTGATCGATATAGAAGATAACAGCATGAAGAAATTTATCGAAGATTTTTGTGTGGAAAAATTCAATAATATCATTTGTGATTTTTGATTTCAGTGTGAAGAATGCCAAGTTTTTGATATCTTGAATCGTAATGGAACTGCTGTCACAAAATTTCTTTGGTCTTTGGAAATATTCAAGAAAAATTTGCTCCTCAGTTTCGTCAATATCGTTGACAAATCTTAAACCCACATCATCTAACTTGAAAGCATTTTCATTTCTCTCTTTCTTATCAGCAGCTTTTATTTTGACTTTTAGTGCCATTGGCACTTTCCACAGCTTATGCCTTCCTTCGCTTTCCATATTATCATGCGGTTTGGTACCATGTGAATGGAATTTTAATTTCGTGTCATTTTCGTTCCACGTCCAATAGCCATTTTTGAATTTATGCTTCTTATCTCGGTAAAGTGGCACAAATGACATTCTTCTTGTTTTTTATTGTATGACTTGGGTGTTGTAGAAAATTCTATACTGAGGAATTTTTGTTAGCTTCAAAAAAGGAATGAAAAAAAGTTTGCCAAAATTTTCTTCATAAACTGTTTTATCAGCTGAATTAAGGAACAAAATTAAATATAAAAACACTTGAATTCAATTGACTGAAAATTTCAATGCTAACTTTATATATTTTTTCAATAAATTTTATTTTTTGTTGAGAAAAAATGAATTTTTTTCTGCTACATTTAAACATTGCCTTCTACTGATAGGATTCATATGGATGCCCTTGATAAAGCTGTAATAAAAAAACAAGAAAAGACAAAGAATTTCGGGGTAACAACGAAAAATTCAATTAAAGTATTAAATTTGTCTCTTTAATTGTTACTTCTTTAATTTTTATTTCAAAAATTCAAAGTTTCATCCAGACATTTGTTAAAAGAATGTAAATTAAAGTGCTTAAGTGCACCTACTTGGTGTGGTGTCTTAGTTGAGTAGAATCTGGGGTATCGAACTAGCGAGAGTGAGGCCGAGTGGTTAGGCAACAGACAGAATACAGAAATCTGTATTATTCTTTTGTGATTACGTGGGTTTGATTCCCATCAGAAGCCGATCTCTCAATTATTACATAAAGTGTTGTTGATATGACAAGGCACAATGCTCACGACATTACACTTGGGAAAATTCAATTAGCTTTTATTCTCACAATCATTTTAAAGCCAAAAAAATTCTAAATAAAATTAAAAAGTAGGACTGCGAAGTTACAAATAAGGAAAATGTTGAAAATTAATCTTAAAATTTATTTGTTTATGACACAGAACGCCAGGGATTATTATCACAAAAAAGGCATGTAAAAAACGAGTGTGTTGTGGCAAATTATTGTGTACATAAGAGAAGAATCCAAGTATTAAAAGTAAGGGGTCGTTTAAAAATGACGTTCAACTTCTCAGGGGCGATCGTTCTTGAGATGTGTGACACTTTATACAAAATAATGACAGAGGTGGGTCGGATAATCCCATTTTTCTTATTCTTAATTGACGTCTTTTGTGTAAGAAGCTGACAGATTTGAGCATATAGCGCAAATGTACTATTTTCACATTCAAACACGGCAATTCAAGGGCGTACTCTGACAAAATTGTCAGCTTCTGTTTACTTTTTGCGGCAGTGCTACAAATGCCGAACCTTTTCAGTCTTTTTATCTGCTTTTATTTTTTCTTTAATTCCATTTTATTAAAGGACCAGAAAAGAAAAAAAGCAAGCGAGAAAATAAATTTATTATATTTGCACATGAGAAACAGAACACAACAATATCATCATCAGAGCCAAAACGTCTTCTTGTTAAATATTTTTTTGACTAAAATAAAATAATTGAATTAAAGATAGCCAACCAAGCATTCGATTGTGAATTTTTTTTGAGCTTCGACCTCCAGCTGATGCGTAAAAGTTATATCGATTGAATAGCTTTAACCTTTGCGTCAGAATTTTTCATATTATTGACAGTGCCTATGATAAACAGAGAAAAATTCTATATGTCTGATTTGGGAACATATCTAAATGCATTTGGCCGATATAAAATGGGCGAGTGACGAACTAATGAGTCTTCTGTGGGCGCTAAGGTCATTAAAAATGGCTTCATCTAATTCTTTAGTTCTCATTTCCAAGTTATTTTCAGACTTTCGAAAGAACATAAAAAATAACAATTTCATCGTGAAATTTCCCAATGGTACAATTTGTACAGAAATAAGCGTTAAATTTGTAATGCTGAACAAATAATTGATGTTAAGAATTGACATTCTTTAGATTTGATATCGAAAGATTGAACAATTTTTATTTCATTCTATTTTTCTCAAGTTTTTCTTCTTAACTTCCAATCTAATAGCTTTATAGGACAGTATTTCCAATATTTATTTTGATTTCAGTTTTTCGGTTCAATTGATTTTCTTTTACAAGAAGCAAACTTGAAATAATCCTCATCATCAATGTACACGCTCGTTTGGCTCATGAATAAGTACTTATTGTAAAAAGAAGATATGAATGATAATTTTTTGTAAGGAATTGTTTGAACATTACAAAAAAATGTTCAACCATTATTGTAGAAATTGAAGAACCGTGGAGAAAACAGTAAGAGTGGTTATTTTATTGATTTTTTTTCACGGTGAGACTTCTTTTTATTTTTCAAATCTGAATAAAATAATTCAATGACTCAAACAGATACATACAATATTATTAAATTTTGATAAATTTTAGTTTTCGGTTTAGGAAGAAGATTTTTTTCTGAATGTATGTTTTTGTTCTCCGATTTGTTCCTAACAGTCATGACAATGAAGTCGATGGAATATAAAATAAAATGAAAAGCATACATATGTGGTTTGATTTCATTCTTCATGTTCTTCATATTTCATTGCGAATGACATGATTGTGTAATGGCTTGATATAATCAAATATGCAATTTTATCGGAGAAAAAGTATGTTTGTGGAGGAAGTTTGTCAAATAAGATATTTTATTCTGAAAATGGCTGAAAATAATACAAGAATAAGAAGAGGAAACATTTTTCCGCGTGGCAACTGATCGCGTCTCTTTTGATTTCTTGATATATATATTCACAAACAAACAAATTGAGAGACATGTGTGACATATCGAGATGTGATAATAAAAGAGAACAGCGAGAAGAATAATATAAAGAATAAATTTTGCATGACAACTCTCTTATCAATCTTTTTACATTGTTATTTGACGGTATTTTATGGTATCATGTAATTTTCTTATTTTTAAATTATCTCTCTATTGTTTTGATTTTCTTATGCTATTATTGGTGATTAAATGAAGCAAATCATGTCTAAACTTTACTTACTGCCTACTAGATTTCAAAAAAATTATATATCCTTCCTAAATAAAAAAGCAATCCCTTTTCAAACGGAAATATTCGTTTGATTAGCATTCCTTTCCTTTTGTTCTGCGGATATAATAATCGGAAAATATTCGATTCATTTCCTTAATTTTTTATAAGTGGTTTCAACTAACTTTCAGCTCTATGAATTTCTAAATTATATATCTTACGCGTCAGCACTTTCTCAATTTTCTTCTAAATAATTTTTTCTTCTTGATTTATTATTCAATAATGTTCACTGACTGTTTGGGTACTAGCATTTTAGATGTACTTGTCAAGTTTTATTATTCATGAGAAAGTTTTACGAGAAGTGAGAAGTTTTACTTTTTTCTTCTAAACATTGTTTTTAAAGAACTTATTACAATTTTTATTGATAAATGTGACCAAATTTTTTTACAAACTGTGAGAAAGCATGCTTCTAACATTGTCCCATTTTTCATCAATAATTACAAAACGAATCGAACATAAATCTTGAAAACAAAATATAATCGAAACTTGACATTGTATGAATGTTGCAGTTATCCACTTGCTGAATATTTCCTGATCTTATTTATCCTTTCAAAGATTCTATAATTCTGGAAGGTCAAATTAAGAAAACCCAACATTTTTGTGTAGATAAATAATTAATGTTTTATTTATTATATTTAGGTTTTCTTTCTGCTCCTATTTACACATTAATTTTTTATATTTATTTTGAACAAAATAATTTCTAGGTATACTTTCAAAGTTAAAGGTTCATTCTTATTAATATTTATTACGTATGTTCCTCTCATTTAATTAATTAATTATCAGCACTTAAAGAGCTTAATTGGATACTTTTCTGTTTAAAAATTAATAAAAATGGGGGCATACATGTCTGTATACAGAATAACTTTAATAAAATAAATTCGGTCCTGAATTACAACTACCTAATTAAAATATGAACAATTTCTATTTTTTTTAAATTAAAAAACTATTTTTTTGTTTTTTTTTTTAGAAAGTGAATTTTAGTATGCAGACAATTAAATTTAATCAAGCATCTGACAATATTATTTTAAAGATGGCTGTATTTTTAAAATAAAATTGGAGGTAACATTTTTAGTTTGCTTAATAAAAAATACATTTCATGAACTTCCTTTCTAATTTTTGAAATTTCAAATTTTAATCTTCTATTAAAATGTTTGCATGCACAATATTATTATTTTTATCTAGTTTAAATTTTTACATTATAATTAAAATTAATTTCATTTTACTTGTTACCCAAATACCAAAAAATATTTCCAATATTTATGTTTACGATCCATAATATTATGCATTTACCTACCAGCAGCCCTTCTGTTTAAATATACAATGACTATCAACCATAAGCTACTGTACAATAATAATAAATTATGCATTAATGAATGAGCAGACGACTTTGTATTGGCTATTGTACTCTGGTTTGAATGCTTCATTGCTGCTGGCTTATCACCTGGATGCAAACGAGAATGGAATAAAATAAAATTGCGTAATATTCAATTTGGATATTAAACAAAACGAGAAATGGAATAAAAGAATTTTCATGTTAATCATTGTCATAAAAAGCCAATTTTGGAGAAAATTTTTGTGAATTGTGCGGTAAGGTGTGTATTGAAACACGACGAAATCGCTGAATGAAGAGAAAATGTACTAATTTATAGTACATTAAATGTTTCAAAAAGATATTTTCCCTAGTGATAAAAATATTTAAGTATCATTCATATTTTTTTAAATATAAATTTCGTTTAAGCTTGACATTATTATTTTTGAAAATCAAACAGTCTGTGGAATTCTTAATTCGTTTAAATAGCTATTTATGAAAAATCAAGAAAAATCAAGAATAAGTTGGAGGCGCTTTACGTAATTGTTGATATTTCCTCTAGATTACTAGTTTATTATGATTAATGAATGGACATTGATTCTATAGTTAAGATAATCTCGAATACAGGGGCGTATCGAAGAATTTTTTAAGGTGGGGGGAGGGGTGTTTAAATCTCAAAATTGAAAATTTTTGACGAAAACCCCTAGCTAAAGACATTTTTTTCAGGGGGGGGGGGGGGTGTTGACCCCCAAAACCCCCCTGAATACGCCCCTGCTCGAACATTAGTTAATTTTAATATTCTTTACATTTGTACGACGGTTGTTAATGAAATTAAATTTTCTGATAAATATTCAAATATTTTCATAAACTTTACGTGAAAATGTCATAAATTAAATAAATTGAATTTTATGATGATTTATTATTGGATTAGAGTATTAGAAATTTTGTTGACTATCGCCCTAGCTACATATTGATGATTTCATTTTAAAATTTGAATATTTATTTCCTTTTCAATTATTCAAACTACTAATGTGACTCTGAAAATTATCAGTTTGGGATTAAAATTGAAACCAGCATAAATTAAGCTATCACAAGAGGTGCTAGTTTTCATTTATAAACTGATATTATAAAAACCATTTTATTACACTCAAAACACCTTTAAATTGTGTTAATTTTGCCCACATACTCAACGTTGAATTTTCACAACTGTCACAAATGAAAAAATAACACAAGTTGTGCAAAGCGAAATGTGAACGATAAGAAATGATGTTACGAAATGACTAACATGTCTGCTTAATACAGAAAATTATACATAATTAAACAATCATCTACTCTATGGTATTCAGTAGATAGCATATAGGTAATTACCTTTGAGCACATGGACAATGATGCTTGTGGGACGAGTGTTTGAAGGAGTGCAACTATAATTTCCTGCATGTTTGAATTGTACTTCGTGAACCAGTAATATACTACTTGCTGATGAAAGAACTCCATCATTATTTCTGCTGACACTTCCACTTAATCCTTGAGCTTCAATTAAATTGTTACTATCTACATTCGTTGGAAACGGTAAAATTTTATCTGCGTTCACATCATCGTCGTATATGTAATGATACATTGAACCTTTCGGAAACGTTAGCACAGAATATCCATCTTGAAAGTTAAAATTAACCATCTTGTCCTCGTGATACCTGTCAAAGAAGTTGAACATTTAATTATCACTACATAAAATATTATCACATAAATCTGACTTACCAGAACACATAAGATGGATTTTCAGTCACTTGCATAATCTTACACTCTAGCCTTAATGTTGATCCCTCATCAATATGTACATCGGGTGCTCCCGTAATCTCAGCTATAGCTTCTGATAGAATAGGAAAAAAAGATTATAATAGAATCGTTTAATTGACCTCCGACAACACCGAAATTCACATCCCATTATCCGAAAACAAGTATCGTAAAGCAAATTATAGGTGTGGGAAATATTGATCAAATAATGATAATAAATTACCAAAATATTTTCCTTTCCTCCCACGTAGCATCAGAGAATAACAACGGTAAATAATATCGTTTGGACTAAGCAAGTAAAAATTTCACGTAAAGTAAGCAAAAGTTGTAACATAAAGGCGTTTTTATCAAGCCAGGGGTGTTGGATGTCCCCCCTTTTTGGGAAAATTTTTACAATTTGCTAGGTTTTTCTAAGAGAAAAATCCCAAAACCCCCCTAAATGTTACCGTCCATACAAAAAATTTCAACCCTCTCCCCCTCCCTCGAAAAATTTCTGAATACGCCCTTGTATCAAGAGATGGGGTAGTTATTGGAATTGAAATCTGAAGTTTTTTCATTTATTTTCAAGTATTCTATGAGAATTTCTAGTTTGTAGCCAAAAATAATTTATATGAACAATATGAAAAGGAAAAAATAAATTTTCTTAAATCAGAACCTATAAACCCCAATTTAGAAATCATTACTTACCCACAACTGAAACGGATACAAATATCGATTCAGGCGGATGAAGTGATAAATTGCATTCATAAACGCCTTCATCATCCTTCTTTACTGACTTGATTCTTAAATCCCAAACACCTCGATGCCTTGTGTGTTCTACATGGAATCGTTCATCACTACTGTATGTTGTTAATCCGACTGTAAAAGTTATAAGAAGTAGAAGAATGAGGGATAGAGATTTTTAATGTTAATAATCGTAAATTATCGTTCATTTTAACCAAAACAACCTGTTAAGAGTTGGTAATCACTTCTTCTTATCCAGGTAACTGTAGCAGGAGAGGACGAATCAACAATGCATGGAAGAATTGCTGTTCCGCCAATTTGAGCTGTAACATGTGTATTATTCATAGTTTCAAAATTACTATTTGAAAATAATAAAACAGCACCGCCAGTTGTGTCATCATTAAAAGATACAGGAGAGGTAAGTAAGTTATGAGATTTATGATGATTATTGTTATTATTATGCTGGTGTTTTACGCCATCTTTAAGATAGTGAAAAGAAAAACATAAATGAGAAAAGATAGTCACGGAATGACTTTTACAGAAAAATATTGTATGACTGCAAAAAAAATGTGTAAGTAAGAATCATGTAATCACCTCGATGAGGCTCTACTCCTGCAAAGCTCATAGTGAAGAACATAATCACCAGCAAAGCTTGTTGATGCTTAGTTATAAAGCACTTAAATGTCATATTGCATCACACACTTTTAATCCTGTCACTCATTATTTCAATTATTTTTCATCCTATTCTACTATCATACTTTTTGTAGCATCAACATCTTCATCATCACCATTATGGTTTCGTGACTGTGATGGGCTCTTTTTAACTTGTGATATTTCTGCTGCTCAGAGAATTTATTCGAAGATTTCTTTTATAGACTTTTCTTCCACTTCACTTAAACGTCTGATGGATGGATGAGTTATGTCTGTTTCATCTTTATTTGTGCACGTAAAGTAATTGACTAGAGTAATATAGAAAAAAAATGATTTAGCTTTTCCATTTTTTCTTTTTTGCTCTATTCGAAAAAGTTTTCCCTTGTTCCTTCCTAATTTCCAAACATAATATCATAATTTTTTTTATTTCTTTGGTAGCAATTTATGTCTCAATTTTCTGTTCACATGATAACACCATCCGACCATAATTCATTCTCTCTATCGCTATACACTACATAGTATGTAACTGGTAGTAACACGATTTTTATTAAATTATCAAAAGTTTATTTGTGCGTGATTGTTCGTTTCTTTTTCTTATTTTGAAAACAAAAATTGGAACACAATGAAAATTTTTTTTCTGTCTTGACTTTTTATGGTTTTTTTGTTGGAACAACTGCCCAAAAATAATTTTCTTAGAAATATTTCAGTAAAATTGTGAATATTCATTGTAAAAATCCTTGTTATAGTAAAAACACTATATCAAATGATATGAAGATTAGTCTTTATGGAAAACAATGGAAAGGAAATTTACAGATATCGATGCCAAACAACTCGATCAGAAAGACCTGTGCAGAATTATTTTCCCATGATTTTTAGAAATTTTTCTACATTGATACGACACAATATTTTCAAAATAGGTATGACGGATGGGATTTTCAGTACCAATACTGGAATTAATCCTGATTATTAATGAATAAAAAAATAGAAAATGATATCATGGAAAAATTTATGACTTCACTTTTATTGTTTTGGACTTTTTACATCCCTAATTTATTTGAACAAATTAATAGCGATATAAATTTATCAGAAGTTCAGAAAAGAAGTCAGTCTTAACCTAGACAGCTAAAGCATCATTTTCAATGAGAATTTAATGACAGCAGGTGTAGAGAGATTCTATCTCGAGGAAAAATAAAATTCATTTAATATGAAAAATGGGAACAGAATTATAAATTTCATGCTCACATATATACGCACGCAATAATATTTATAAAATTATGAAGAGAGGAAAATATGAAATTCTGTAATTAATTTTGCTTTAATGGAATAAGAAGAGATAAAAAAAATTTTTATGAGTTTTTGACATTGTAGACTTGTATGATTTACTGTCGACACTGTAACAAGAAATTTGAGCTCTCTTTTTCAATCTATTAAAAATTCATATGTATAGCAAAAGTTTTTTATTTTGTAGTCTTTTATAACAGATACAATAAATAATATAGAACAAAAAATTTTGGAGGAAGTTTATTCCATTTTTTCATGCTGCTTGTTGCTGCAGCCGTGATAATTTGTTATCTTCTGGAATTTATATTTCACACAAGTGCTCTGTATAACTTTTTTTCGTAAGGGTAAGGCATGAGAGATTTCAGAAAACGTGCTGAGGAAAATTTATGTGTGATTAGAATATTTGAAAAATAAGTTACTCACAGGTATTTAATCAAATTTTGTTATTTTTTGAAAGAGAATTCATAGATTTATTTTTGAAAATGAATTAATATTTTTATGTGTGTCGATGAAACTATGCATGCATACTAATTCAAAAAAATATTTTTTTAAATTTATTATTCGATTTTAATTTGAACATCATGCGGTTCTTGTGACACGTAAGTGAATAAATTGTCATTCATTTTCTTTTGAAAAAAATGAATGTGAATTTTAAAAAATGTAAGAAAATGCTAAAAATTTGTCGTTCCTCTTCAATATTTAAATTATGCCACACATCGCGGTTGAGGGAACGTGATTTATTTAATTAACATATGAAGTGATAAATTTGGTCGCTAACGAATGAGAGGAAATGTACATTTTTAATTCAATTTAAAATATATATATTTTCCTCAAATTTGTTCATATTTTCGACCAATAAAAAAAAGAATCAAGGAGAAAATGTTGACAACATGTGTAATAAAAAAGCAACAATTTTCCAAAGAAATCTTGTTAAATCCTCATAAATATTTTGTTGCTTGTTCTTTAAACATCAAACATATGTTTCTGTTCATAAAGTGCGAGGAAATATTCTCGACATTTATGAATGAAACATCAAAAGATATTTGAGATAGGCATCTAATTGTTGTGCCATAAACAACACGAAATAAAACAAATTCTTTCTTTTAATTTAATTTATTTTCCTAAAAAATTCTTAATTTGCAATTAATTTGCGCATTTAAATGTTTTTTTATATATATGTGAAACACTTGCGGTTTTATGTTTATTTAATATTTTAGCCTTACAAAATGATAACGACTTGTGAGGGGAATTGAGTTTACAGAAGAGAAAATAATCTTAACATATTTTTCATTGAAACTCTCAAGTATCTCCTCATAAAAATTCAATTTTCTCCGAAAATCACGTTATACTTTATGGAAAAACTTTTTTTTCTCATTAAATAAAAAAAAATTCTTCTTTTTCTTCTTCAACTTTTAATAATTGATTGCCATATTATGTAAAATGCACAAGTATGCTTCAAATTGTAAAACCCTAAACAAATTAACAGAAAGATACAGTAAAATTTATGAAGAATGAGACATAATGTGAAAGTTTCCAGCAAAAATATTAAGTACATTTTATACTATGAACTTGTCAAAATGTAAAAGTTTTCGTATAACTTCAAGCAGTTTCACAAGAAATTATTTAACCACTAAGTTGAACCCATTTGAAAGTTTTAGGTTCTGTCGAATATTGTCCATTTTCTGGGATCGAAAAATCCATTATTGTTACAGTTATTGAATTTTTGGGACTGCTTCTTATGTAAGATAAAAAAATAAAACTTGGCTATAGGCATAAATATGGATATTTATGAATGAATGAGAAATCTTTTATCATAACTATGAAAATCCCTTATAATCTTTATTTAATTTAAGAGAAATTTTGCTACGATGTAAAACTTTTTCTTAGCAAAAACATAAAATAGACATATTGAAAACTGAAGCAACGTCACGTAATATCATCAAATTTATTATCAAAAAATATTCATATATGGGATACATGAAACTCGAAATAAAAAAACGAAAATATATTTAGATTCATATTAGCTAGGATCAGAGGCGTATTCTGGGAGGGGTTTTGGGGGTCAACCCCCACCTTCTTTTTGAGTTTGCTTTTCAATTTGCTAGGGTTTTTAAGAAGAAAATTTAAAAAAAAACCTAAATTTTCCCGTCCATACAACACAAATTCAAGATTACCCCTCGAAAAATTTCTGGATACGCCCCTAGCCTACATATATTTTTTTGGTAAAGAAGAGGACAAGAAGTTTACAATGTTTCTTGTATGAACTTGTGATTATCGAATATCCGTGTGGTCACCCAAATATGATTAGTCCACATTATTAAAATTCTCTTACTTTTCATTAGAAAAATTCGTTCATTTTTAGCTAAATAGCATGTCATTATGCGCACATAAAATGTTCAGAATATATCAAAGGAAAGGAATTAATAATTATAAATTAGAAGGCAGTTGCGGTATAAAAATGTTACACTTTGATTTCTACATAAACGGCTAATAAAATTAATTATATCCTTGTTATTTCTCAAGAATGTATATAAAGTGATGATTTGCAGAAATAAGCGTATGAAGGTCCGCCCGATAGCAATAAAAATATTTTATGTGAGCTTTCATATTATTGAATTTAAATAGCATGAATTAAAGCAAAGGAAATTGAATTTTCAATTCAAAGCGTAAATATTTCATGAAAACTACCACTTTGGAGGACTGTATTTCCTCATTTGATTTATTTAACTAAATTCAGTTCTAGCAACTTTTTAAAAAGCAACCGAACATTGACTCTATTAAACTAAAAATGATTTAAAACAAACGCTTTCCAAAATTGAACTTATAGTTCGGTTAGATTGAAAATTTAATTTATTATTAATGTAAATTATTGGGTTGGTGACTTAATTCTAGGACACTTTTTAAGGAAATTTTGAAAATTGAATATCTATTCAATGAAAGCAGATATTAAAACAAAAGAAATGGCATTTTGAAGGTTGAGGATAATCCACTTTAGTGAAATCAGCCGATAAAGTTTTAATAATCGTTTAGAGAATTCTAATTTTAGAAGCAAATTTAAAAAAACTTCAAATCAGGGGCGTAGTCAGGGTGTGGTCTTTAAGTGCCCGGGCACCCCCCTCGAGATCAAAATTCAATACAAATTTTTAATTTTTTATTTTTAAATCGAAAAATTAATTCTTTTTACAAAAATAGTTGAAGACTACACACAAATACGTATAAAAATTTAATACAAAGGTTGTATTACAGTAAATTTTTCAAAAATAAAAAATTGGCGCCCCTCTCCCCCCTTCAATATATATCATTATTCTGTCTGTATTTTATTTTTGGAAGATTTTAACAGTTTAAACTAACTTGCATATAATTAAGGGGATGTTTTTTTAATGACGTCATAATCAACACCATCAAAATAACACAGTACTTTTATAGTTAATTATTTTTCGAGGAGAGAAGTATTTAATACTTAAGCTCACTTAAATTTTAGACGGAATCAGAGAATAAATCTTAAAGGAACGTTAAATTAAACCAAAAAAAACTCATTTTTAGACCCTAAGTTCTCCTCGTAACTAACTGAAAATCTTTAGAAACCCATGGAGATGACCAGACGGCACCGTTGCAGCATGCCACTCGGTTCACTCGATAACAATCTTAATCCTCGAAACGCTATAGTGTAATTATGGATCTCTTCTTTTTTGGTTCCATAATTGAGCTTCATTTATGCTTTACAAATATTTATTTAATAAATCCATAAAAATCTTTTTTAATCTAAATATGAATCCTCAACAGTAATAAAGGGCTTACTTTTTACTATTGTTTTTTATGATGAATTAATCCTTTTAGGAATTTATTATATGTCTAGAAAGGTATCTTTTTGAAATGTTATGTTTGGCACTTGGAGCACTCACTCAATCAAAATATCTCTTGAGATGTTGTAGAGTGATGAAATCCTAATCCTTTAATAGAAAATCCAAAAATTGAAATGGATCCTTTTTCAAATTTTTTGTAATCCTTTTTACATTTGCACACAAAGTATATCGAGAAAGTTTACTTCTTTCTCCCTTTCTGACTTGTTATTCCATTCACGTCAAATTTGAAATTAACTTTTTGCGTATTTTATTGTTATGTAAATTAAGTGTACACACAAGTATGATCCTTCATGCAATTAACTCAAATTGCAAAATCATTTAATATTATATGTTTAAATTGAGCACACAACTCATTATTAAATATTATTTTAAATCACTATCATTCAATACACCACACTACAACACTATTAATTTTATATTATGTATGACAAATTTTTATTTTATTACTTCCACTTTCCATGTATATTCACGATTCATGGTAATCTTTTATTATTTAGTGTTTTCAAAAGCCCAAGCAATCAATTCTTTTCTTCATTTTTATTCCGAACGCATCAATTTTTTTTCCTTTTTATTTTCCAACAAATATTTTTTATTCACTTTAAATTTGCTTACAAATTATGTTCATGCTGTACGTTCAAATGCCGGAGGAGTACTGAGAAAAAATCAAAAACATTTTTATGTATTCAATACATTGCGAGTATAAAGGAAGCACATGTTTCGTTAAAAAGAAAAATTGTTTACCACAAAAAGAGAGCCAGAGTAAAAAAAATTGAGATTTTGAGAGAATTTTTAACGAATGAGAAAATTTCTCTTATTTGTTCCGGTATTTGCTCTTCATGCCTTTGACAGGATATCCTTTTAAAATCTACCATGAGCTGTCCAATGTCAACAATATCGGTGAATTGTAATAAAAATATTAAAACTGATGAATGACAGAAAATCCAATCAGTGATTGATTGATGCTCATAAAATTAATTGCGTTCTTAAGGAATCTCGACATGTTTACTTTGCATCTTATACATACTAATAAATAGCTCATTTTTATAAAAGTTTTTTATTACTTCTTTTATTGATATAGAATATTTTTATTCATTGATGACAATGGATTCAAATGACTAGAAAATATAGTAAGTAGCAAGAAAATATTTTTATACATCTGATTCCAAGAAGATCTAGATCAGAGATTGATAATTGGTCAAGTTACTAGTACAGATCTAGCTCTTTGTTGGTTAGGGACTTCTGACTCCAAGAATATTTAATGCAAAATACAAATGATTTTGTTAATGCTAGAAGGTAGACTTCTTCCCACTCTTTTACTTATCGTAACTTTTTGTGATGCAAAATGTAATGATGTGGATGGGTCATTAATTAAGAAGTATTTTAACGGAATATTCACGATGAAATTCATGAAATGATTTTGGATTGTAGCTACTTTTATCCATACTTTCTCTCATTTTCTTTTTTTTGCAATAGACGGAAGGATATGCCGACAAGATTAATTATTCAACGTGAAGCATATGGTGGTATAAAGGATCAGATTAAAATGTGGAAGCGAAAGGAATCCATCATGAGAAAAAATCTTGAGAATTCCATTTCAGAATGAGTAAAATGCTTGACGAAATAAGAAGCAAATAATGAAAAATTGTCGCCGAGAGTAAAATCAACTGAGACATTTTCTCATCCAAAATATGCATGTTACCAGATGTTCAACTCTTTCATAACCAAAATTGAATTGATTTTCTTTCCAAAATTGTTGTCACATGTCCCAAGAGATATCTTCTTGTTTATTTGCTATTCAAAATTAAAAATAATCATTATGCATAATGTTCCAATTCTCATGCTCATTAATACATGATAATTCTTCTCAACAGAATCCTTCTACTGCCTTAGAAATTTAGTCAGAAAAGTTATGTGCTGATTGATTTTCTTTTGAACGTTAAGCATCTGTTTACGATTTGTTTATCAAATTAAGAGAAAATTTTGGGGTAATTTTCATTTTCTCTTCCTAATATTAAATTTAAACAAATTGATTCTTCGTGCTGCAGCAGCACTAGTGACTTGTTATAAACGTGAAATAAAAAGAAATGAGAGAATGCCCTCGACACATAAAATAAGAGTAAACTAATGAGATTGTATGCCTTTTTCATGCCTGTGAGAAAAACATTAAACATAAAATTGACTAAATTTAAAAATAGTTGAGGAACATTATCGATTAAACAGCTCACACTATAGTGTTGCTCTACTCTTGCTGTTCCTTTTCGGTTAATGACTTTTGTTCTGGAATATCCTTGTTTGTTATTAATGTTCATATTGTTCACTAAAGTTTGATTGAAATATCTTCATATTATTCCGGAATGTTGTTTTACAAGCAAATAAAATGTCGTGAAAATCAAAAGCATTTTATTAAAATGAGAAAATGAATGGAAGTAATTAGATTACAGAAAATTGGCATTCATGCTTAAGAGTACCATCGTACACACCCACTCGCTATTCTGAAATTTTGTGCATGCTTTATTTTCAGTTTTCAATTCAATTCCTTCCTTTTCTGTCTCACGATTCCATATTGCCTTTCGATTACTCATTCTGCTGCTTACATTCAAACTATTATGAACTTTACTTGCTTGCTCCCGTTTATTCTTACGTGCTAAAAGGAAATTACAAATTTCTTTACTTTTATATTTGCATAAAAAGGCCAAAATTTGTGTGGTAATCCCTCGAGGTGATTCATTATGACATCGATTTTTCTCTTCCGCTTTTCCATGATTTGCAAAAGAATTCTGGAAGTCTTTAATGATTGACCCGACACGTTCATACTGCTTGATCAATAGACTTTTTCACAAAGTTTTTATTTAATGTGGTTCCAAAATCTCCTTCAAGACAATATTTGTAGATCTGATAATCAGTTGATAATGGCTGACTTTTTGTCACTTCGTTTACTTTTATCAACTTCAATGATCTGTCACTTCGTCCTTCTAATCTAATTATGCAGTATAAATAAAAGTCCATTTGATTAGAAAACTTTGTCAATGAATCAGAATAAAGTCTCGAGCACATGTGTTGGTTGGAGTATGCTTAATGAAGTAAATTATTTGCACAATTCAAAACATTAACTCTATTAAAATGTTTTTCAACCCTACGTACAGAAAACCGCTGGAATTTTACGTGTGCATGTATGTTTATCTACTTACCATCAACATGAATTGTAATTTTTCTTAACTAACTTTATTAAACGAATTTTCAAATTGTTCCCTAAAGTAGTTTTGAGTAAATATAATTCGTTTTGAATGCCTTTAGATATCACTTCCCTCTTTTATTTGTAAAAGTATGAAGTCGGAAATAAATGGCATGGATATAAAGGAATTTTATCAAATTGAAGCAAGCATATGCGCAATCAACATAAAACGGCTCAAATACAAATGCCATCATTCAGTTATCCCTCTCTTATTTCCACATTCAACCACCAGTCACACTTAATAGGATGTCAAGAAAACAAGTGTATAAGGAATAAAATGAGATGAAAATGGGAAATGCAAGGAATAAATTATGAGACACTTGGGATTTTCAAGTTTTACACTTTTCATAATGCAATTTAGATAAA
Source organism: Chironomus tentans (assembly GCA_963573255.1). Lineage (NCBI taxonomy): Eukaryota > Metazoa > Arthropoda > Insecta > Diptera > Chironomidae > Chironomus > Chironomus tentans. The sequence continues at coordinate 25,804,065 of OY754302.1, forward strand.
TCGATGATATAAAAAATAGGGTGCGAATAACAACTTTCTTACTTTGCTTCCGGCATAATGTTCAAGATTACGAGTGTAATAAAATCAAATTAAATTTATTATCCACTTTTGTAACGGTTATCCAAAATTTGAAATTTTTATCCATAAAAAAAATTAGTTTCAACTAAAAGAAAATTTTGGAAAGTGAATAATTGTGTAATTAATAGTTATCATGTCGAATAAACGTGTTCACAACCGAAATAATGAGCAAACAAGCTCTGAAGATGAGGATATTAAAGTAAGAATTAATATATTTGCTTAAATTCATACAATTTGAATGTAAAATTAAAATTTCAGCCAAAAAAATTGAAAAGTGAAAAAATGCCTGAAAAGACGAAAGTTAAATCCAGTTATGTTCCAGAAAAGGAAGTTGATGATGAAGGATGTGAATATTATTCACTTGGAAGAGGTCGTCGTATTTCTTTGTCGTCATTTAAGGGAAAACGCTTAATTAATATTCGTGAATATTATGAAGATAAGAAAAGTGGAGAAATGAAACCTGGAAAGAAAGGAATAACTTTAAATCCAGTTGAATGGAAGAACTTATTGGCTGTCGCTGATCAATTTCACATTTCTCCGGAAGAATAATTTCAACACAAACATTTTCAACATGCTTAGGTATGTAAAGTCAAACTGATATACGGTTTATAGATGTGTTATGGGAATTGTATTGTCAACAAGTCTGAACAAAATTGTATGAAGGTTGACGTAGGCAAAGTGGCTTGGGAAGAATGAAAAGGAAGAGTTTTCATATGAGGATAATAAGCACAAAAAAATGTAACGCTATCAAAATCCGATTTACAATAAATGTTTAAAGACATCCTTTTGATCCTTCCTAGTTTTAACAAAAATGTTATTTTGTTCCAAAAAAGGACTTTACATCGAGTGTAATACGATGCAAATTATACCTTTTTACATGCAAACTCTTTATCCTGTTTTATGTTTTATTTTTATTCTCATCTTTCCTAGAATTAAATGTCATCAAAACGATAAATTTAAGACCCAGAGAAATGAGGATGTGGAATCAAACTATATGGAAGTGACAAAGAAAATATGTATTAAAATTTAAGCCAGGATATTGAAATAAAGAAGACAAAAATCGAATGTCAGCAAAAAGCAATAATTTTCTATTAAAAATCTCAAGCTTAATACTTTAAGGACAATGAATGAAAGCAAAAATATAAGGAACATGAATTGGATTTGCGTGTTTAATTGATATCGTATTGTGAACTTGTTCACGCTATGAAAATCTATAGATTCATATCATGCTGTTCGAATGATCATTTACAATATTGAGCATTAAATGAGAACTATTTCGATTCAGTGGCTGGCTGACGACAGCAATAAATTTATTTGGAACGAAATATAAATGAAATACTTTTCTCATTTTTCGATTGACATGAAAAATTCTTGTGGAATCTATTTGAACTGAATCATGGATTTTTTGCTTCTATTTGCACAAAAAAGAGGAAAAGAAATTGTGAGTGAATTTATGCCTTAGTTATTCAATCAATATACGAAACAGTAAGAAAAATTGTTATTCATTCTTTACATTATAGGACGTTTGTAGAAACATGTACGCATTTGATTTCTGATTCCTTTCGTTCTCGGTACGTCATGAATTTATTCACTTTCCCAATTTTATTTTCATTTCATTTTCTTCTACTTGTACATTACTCCATATCCCACCTAATCATTTGCTTTTTATCTCCGATTGTATGTTACTTCCAAAAATATATTTCTGTACATCTCATAAACTTGACTGACTTTGGGAGTGAGAAAGAGAATAATATTCATGAAATTAGATTAGGAATGTTAATGTTAAGGTATTTTGGCACTGAATTTGGAAGAAGGAAACCGCATTTAGATTTTCGTACAGTACGTTCCCATGTAATTTAATATCATACACGAAATCAGGTTTAATGACCAAACTTTTTCCGCTTCCGTCTCAAGTGATGATTACTCAATTTTCAATTTCTGTGTAAATGTCCACTTTATTTACGCACAACATTCGTATTTATGTTTAGCATATGATTTATGACACTCACACTATGAGTAACGTAGCCAATAAAAAAAGAAGGTAAATGAAAAATGAGATGGATATAAGAAATGAAATTTATATTGCTGAAAAGAAGCAAAATATCTCAATCAAAACTTTGTGTTATTGCAGTTCCTCTACATTTTTATTTTGAACAATTGCGACTCACAGATAGCACTGAAAAATCAAATAGAAATTATTCATGATTGTTCACCAGTTCACATTTTGCTACCGTAACCTGATGAATGAAAAATATTTTATGAAAGTCCGTGTTTTTGTTCCTTTTGGAATCATAAAAAATATTTTATGTCTCATATTGTACACATATTACATAACATAAACACGTTGCTTGAGGGTTGAAAAAACCTAATTAATTTCATTATTAACCATGTGTGTACAGACGTATTTTGTGTACGGAATTTAACAGAACTTCTTTTTTCATGAAACTTTATTTGATATGCAGTAAAGAAAACACAACTTAATGCAAATATAAGAGACTTGAAATGTAGTGAAATTCTCATGTGATAAACAAAACTTTATGCTTGTTTCGTGAGATGAACCATAAAGGATGAGGATGAGAGGAGCTTATGGATAAAATGAAAACATATTTCCGTTGTCAGCAAACGAATGATAAAACAACTAATAATGGAATTTCTACCTTTTTCAGCTACCATAAGAAAGTATTTATGTATATGGATAAATAAGATCAGCATAAAGTCAAACCTTAAATATTCTTCGTGATCTTATGCACAAGACTGAAAAAAATTCATTCCTTTCCTTTATCTTTGTGTAATTTATTAAATAACACGGTTAATGTTAAAAATCACGGTCTTCCACACTACTTTTAAGCAACTAGAGCATTATTGTCAAAGTGGTCTGTAAATAAATGGCGTCACTCAAAAAAACTACTTTTTCGAAAGAAAGAAAAAAATTTTGTTTGGACTGTGACAAATTCATCTACCCCGATCCCCCCCAAAAACGTGACGTAATTTGCGAACGACCCCTTATATCGGATAGAGGAAATTTTAGGAACCCCACTCTAAACTGACCAAATAAGATCAAAGACTTAAGTTAAATTGCCAAATGTCTAGCTTACTCAATCAACACTTGCAAAAGGAAGGAAGTGGAAGTAGAAGAACCAATAGCTTTCGTACTGAAGCGTGGAATTTTTAAAAATCACTTGAAGCATAAAAGCATCTTCCATTCATTTTTATTTCCCTTGTACGAGTAACAACAAAAAGAAATCCCTTTTCAATTCGACCTTCATATATATCACGTCACAAACACGAGAATCAATTCGAGCATAACAGGACCTTCAATATTTACAATGATTTTTTTTTCTCGATAAATTTCATTCTACTGACTGTTATGGAATACACAGCAAGATATTGTTTAAATATCCTAACAAATCTGAAGTAAAAAAGGAAATCATTGAGTAATTTTATTTATTGGAGATCAATTTTTCCATTCACTGAATATTTCTTGATAACTTCCAAAGGAAAACTTTAAGGGGTCATTCACTTATGACGTCCATCAAAAAATGGGATTTTTTGGCTCCCCCTCCCCCCCTTTGTCACAAATTTTAAATTCAAAAAAATTTCTTTAATATAAAGTGTCACAAAATCTTAGACCCCCCTAAATCATGGACGTTATAAGTGAATGACCCCTAAGGCTTTAATTCATTCTGGCAATCATGAATCTCCATGAAAATTCAATTTTAAAGTAGCTACTTCCATTAATTCCTTGTGTAGAGATTAAGAAGAATTTTTCCTCTCTCGACGAAACAAATCATGCAGGAAGAAAGTGAGTAAAAAGAATACAGGCGAATATATCGCTTACACATATGACAAATGAGTGATAAATGAAGAGCACTTGGATCATGTTGGATACGAGTAGCAAAAAAATGAATAGTTGAATGTCATTGTGTGATTGTTATTTCCTAAACTATATTATGGGAACCAGAGCAGCAACGGTGACGATAAAAGTTTTATTATTAATGAGAGTGGAAGGAAATAAGGGAGAATAAAAAGAAAGGAAAAAAATTCGTATGTTATGAATGTTGCGGAAAAAAATGAATGGGCATAAGGGATATGATGAGAATTCTGTAGAAACAAATTTTGTCCATGACATATAGCACTTGAGCACATAGTCACCAAAATTGATGTGTAACACGTGCGAGAAATTTCCATCTAGCATAAAGATTTGTAAATTTGATTATTATTATGATTATGTCATGTACAAGGAAGGAGGAACAAATAAAGTTTCGCAATTTTTCAAAACATTATGATTAACAATTTTTTCAATTTAAATAAAAATAACATTAGACGCATATGTTTGATCTGCAGAATCATGATAATGAGGGCAGACTTGTTTATGTCGAGTCGACAGATTCTTCATAATGAGTTTTGAATATCATAGAATATTCAGAAAGATCAGAGAGAAGTGTGCCCTAAAAAAAGAGAAAATCACGCAATGAGTTTTATTTATCAGAAAAAAATTGGAATTGGATATTATTTTTCTTATTAACAAGTCTCTTATTGCATAGGTACTTAATGACAGAAGCAGAATATTTTAATAACGCTCAAAGGGGAAATTCGAACTTTAAAAAAATAAGCAGAAAGGAGAATCGTGGCTGGTAGGAAAGCATTTTTAAATAGACTGCTGCAGCGAATATTTCCTCTTACTTACAATACGGAATTGTTTATCTAGTTTATATAGCTACTAAGAGGTCATTCGGATATTACGTACACTTTTAGAAAAAATTTAAGAATTTCTATTGTTATTTTTTTTTTAATTTAACACTTTATATTAAAGAAATTTTTTTGAATTTAAAATTTGTGACAAGGGGGGAGGGGGGTGGGTCTGAAAATCCCATTTTTTGACGTCATAAGTGAATGACCCCTAACCCATTAATTAATTTTTTTCCCTGTCAATTTTTTACTTTTTTTTGTGAATTTCTTTAAATTGTCCTTCAAGTTTTGTATAGGTATTGCAGTGGAAAAGCAGCTGTGGCGTAGTGGTTAGAGTGTCGGACTTCGGCTCTAACGACCCGGGTTCGATCCCAGGGAATGTCTAGTCGGATTTGGGTGGAAAATTGGAAAATTTTGTGGGTTTTCACGATTTAGGGGGCGCAAATTTTTAAAAATCTTGATTAAAAGATTGAAATTTTATATTAATTTGAAATTTAATATTACCATTTTATAATAATATATTTAGACTTTAACTATTTCTTCTGGTTGATTTAAATTTTTTTCTAAGAGTGTAGCGTTAAAAATGGGTAAAATGGGAAAAACTTAATATGAAGTGTAACAAACCCCCCTTCCTCCCTTATACGTTACGTAATATCCGAACGACTCCAAAGCAAAAGTCCTTTTGACATGTTGACAAAGGAAAGAATGCTTTATGTTAAAGAAAAGAGTAAAAATTGTTATAGAATATGATCGAAATCCTCCACCCACATTCTTTATGCGTGGCTGATTGTAAATACAAAAATCGTTATCGAAAATACATAAATACATAGAATATGAAATCACGAGTCAAAAGGAATAAAAAATTACATGGATTTCGCAGCTTGAACAATCCTCATTTGCATAAATTATTCACCAAAAGAATGAAATATTGTGAATTATCAGACAGAGTCGAAAGAATACCGAAGAAATGCTAAAATCAAGTCCTATTGTTATTGCTTGACATGCATTTCAAAATATAAAGCTACAACAACATAAAACCCATAAAAATTCTCTAGAGGAATATTAATAAGAAGAAGGCACAGGGATGAAAAGTGGGATAGAGGATAAAAAAAACTTGACGAAAATCTCAATTCTTATTTGCGTGTATCAAGTGCTCTCTTTACTGCTTCAGCATTTTCCCCTCTCTCATTTAAAATTCATACTTTATATGTTCGGTTTTGCTATTCTTTTCGATTGTTCATAATTAAATTTTCATTTTTTGAGATGCTCTCGAATGAATAATTTCCGAAATTTTATAATGCCGTCTGCATGTTTTTCTTACATTTTATTATTATCTTCGTTGTTTTTTCCAGTTTTAACGTAAAACTTCTTCGGAATGAGGGTAAATGCTGACAGAATTAAAATGACAATAAGAATAATTTTAATGGTGGTGGACATAATATTTTGAAAAACTGAGCTAATATCGTTTTTATGTCAGACATATAACGTTTTTAAGTCTTGGTCGGTTCGGCATTATTTCTAAGTGTTTTCACCTTTTGAGTGAAAATAAACTGAATTTATCTGCATAAAACAAGTCATGGATATAGTTCTATTGTTGAGAATATATCAACGGTCATTTTATATTTGAATTGTAAAAGCAACTACAATTAGTTGACTTCCCCTTTTTGAGTTGTTTTCCCCTCTCTATGTAAAAGTTAGTCTTCATTATAAACTCAAGAGAGAAACATCGTCTCTTATTAAATAAACATTAAGTCACTTTTAATTACATTACAATCGTACAGTTTATTTACCAACATCTATGCGTAACATGTCAAATGCAAAATCAGAAATTTGCTACTTCTGACAATTCAGTTTCTTCCACTAAAGTTATCCCCATTTGGCATTAAATATTAATGTAGACCCAGGCATTGACACGATTTCATCCGGATGAAATTTTTCTTCATCTTCATACAAAATTTTCATCCGGATGAAACAGGATGAAATTTTTGTATGAAAGGATGAAATTGGATGAAACCGGATGAAATTTTTGTATGAAAGGATGAAACCGGATGAAATTTTTATATGAGCCGGATGAAATTTTTTATATGGCTATAACTTTGATTTTTTTTGTGCAAATAAGCTCAAATTTAGTATGTAGGCTCCTTGGCTATGCCTGAACATGGAACTAATGCCTTATTGGATTTCGAGGGGTATGAAACTATGCAAATGCATAATCATATTCACACCAATTTTAATTGTGTGTGAATATATTGTTTTTGGTATTTCAGTGAAACTACTTTTTTGGACTTGCTGCTTCAGGCTTATGGAATCGACCCATAGTGTTCAGTATGGAAAGTCTGTGCCTAAAATTACCAATTTAACAGTGAAAACCGCATCTCGATTGGTGCTTCCAGTGCCGAGAAATCGCAAAAAAACGCTTTCTGTCATTTAGCAAGTTAGTTAGTTAGCAAGTTAATTTCCGCGATAACTCAATTCAAACTCAATATTAAGGCTTCCGGTTTTTTGCATCTGATAGATAATGTGTATGGCAAGAGCTGTATAGTTTTTGGAGTCATGGGATGCATCCAGTAAGGCACACGGAACGAAAAGGTGCGATTTTTGGTCAAATTATAGCCGATTATTGCAAAACACATTTTATTTTTTTCATAGAAAAGGAATGTTTTGACCAAATGAGCTGAAATTTGGTATGTAGGTTCCTTAGCTGTGCCTTAATATGGAACCGACGCCATTTTGGATTTCGAGGGGCTAGAAGCTACGCAAAATTGATTTTTGCTTTAACTTTGACCAAATGAGCTGAAATTTGGTATGTAGGTTCCTTAGCAGTGCCTGAATATGGAACCGACGCCATTTTAGATTTCGAGGGGCTAGAAGCTACGCAAAATTGATTTTTGCTTTAACTTTGACCAAATGAGCTGAAATTTGGTATGTAGGTTTCTTAGCTGTGCCTTAATATGGAACCGACGCCATTTTGGATTTCGAGGGGCTAGAAGCTACGCCAAATTGATTTTTGCTTTAACTTTGACCAAATGAGCTGAAATTTGGTATGTAGGTTCCTTAGCTGTGCCTTAATATGGAACCGACGCCATTTTGGATTTCGAGGGGCTAGAAGCTACGCCAAATTGATTTTTGCTTTAACTTTGACCAAATGAGCTGAAATTTGGTATGTAGGTTCCTTAGCTGTGCCTTAATATGGAACCGACGCCATTTTGGATTTCGAGGGGCTAGAAGCTACGCAAAATTGATTTTTGCTTTTACTTTGACCAAATGAGCTGAAATTTGGTATGTAGGCTTCTTAGCTGTGCCTGAATGTGGAACTGACGTTATTTTGGATTTCGAGGGGCTAGAAGCTACGCAAAATTGATTTTTGCTTTAACTTTGACCAAATGAGCTGAAATTTGGTATGTAGGTTCCTTAGATGTGCCTGAATATGGAACTGACGCCATTTTGGATTTCGAGGGGCTAGAAGCTACGCAAAATTGATTTTTGCTTTAACTTTCACCACATGAGCTGAAACTTGGTATGTATGCTCCTTAGCTGTGCCTGAATGTGGAACTGACGTCATTTTGGATTTCGAGGGGCTAGAAGCTACGCAAAATTGATTTTTGCTTTAACTTTGACCAAATGAGCTGAAATTTGGTATGTAGGTTCCTTAGATGTGCCTGAATATGGAACTGACGCCATTTTGGATTTCGAGGGGCTAGAAGCTACGCAAAAATGATTTTTGCTTTAACTTTGACCAAATGAGCTGAAATTTGGTATGTAGGCTTCTTAGCTGTGCCTGAATGTGGAACTGACGTCATTTTGGATTTCGAGGGGCTAGAAGCTACGCAAAATTGATTTTTGCTTTAACTTTGACCAAATGAGCTGAAATTTGGTATGTAGGCTCCTTAGCTATGCCTGAATATGGAACTGACGCCATTTTGGATTTCGAGGGGCTAGGAGCTACGTCAAACTCATTTTTTCTCTAATTTTGATATTTTTGACTAAATAAGCTAAAACTTTACGATTTTTCGTAAGTCTTGTTAGTAACATAATACTAAGCTATGAATGAAAAAACTTGAAACGGTGTGAATATGCCCATGAAGCGTGATCGCTTCATTACTAGTTTTTTACTCTAACTTTGATGTTTCTTCACCAAATAAGCTTAAAATTGACATGTAGGTTCCTTGGCTATGCCTGAATATGGAACTAATGCCTTATTGGATTTCGAGGGGTATGAAACTATGCAAATACTTAATTTTTTGCTCTAACTTTGATGTTTCTTCACCAAATAAGCTTAAAATTGGAATGTAGGTTCCTTGGCTATGCCTGAATATGGAACTAATGCCTTATTGGATTTTGAGGGGTATGAAACTATGCAAATACTTAATTTTTTGCTCTAACTTTGATGTTTTTTCACCAAATAAGCTTAAAATTGACATGTAGGTTCCTTGGCTATGCCTGAATATGGAACTAATGCCTTATTGGATTTTGAGGGGTATGAAACTATGCAAATACTTAATTTTTTACTCTAACTTTGATGTTTTTTCACCAAATAAGCTTAAAATTGGCATGTAGGCTCCTTGGCTATGCCTGAATATGGAAAAAATGCCTTATTGGATTTCGAAGGACTAGAAGCTACGCAAATTCATATTTTTTTGCTCTAATTTTGATGTATTGTGACTAAGTTAGCTGAAATTTAGTATATAAATTCTTGACTTTGTCTCATATATTGGAACCGATGCCATATTTTATTTCAAGGGGCAAAAAACAAAGCAAAAGCTTATTTTTTTGCTCTAACTTTAAGGTATTTTGACTAAATGGCCTAAAACCCATTTGACGTTTTTATATAAATAAGCTGAAATTCTAAAAAAATGTGAAATTCTGCTATTTAAACTCTTAAATTATTCATCAAAGCAAGAAACATCATGATATAAATTTTTTGTTCAACTCTATTACTCCAAAAAAAATCTATTAAATATAGGCTAACCATCTGAACCAAATTTTTGCGTTTTTTCTTCCAAAAATCAAAAACTTTATTTTTGATACATTAATTTCATTAAAATATATGTAAAATAACAAAAAAATGTTTTGTAAAATATCAATTTTATATTTAAAAAACTCGTATATTTATGAATTTGCAAAAAAATTAATTAAAATCTATTTTGCAACAAATTTGTATGAAATTAGATATGTCACAAGAAAATATACAAATGCATACAAAATTCATCCGGATGAAATATTTTTTTGATTTTCCATACAAAAATTTCATCCGGATGAAATTTTTATATGAAAGGATGAAATAGGATGAAACCGGATGAAATTTTAGTATGAAAGGATGAAACCGGATGAAATTTTTGTATGAAAGGATGAAACGGATGAAATCGTGTCCATGCCTTGATGTAGACTGCGTTTTTGAATAATTTAAAATTGTTTGTTCAAATTTTGATTATGAAGAGGGATGATGATGTTATGAGACTGAAACCATCATTAGATTTAAGTTACTAAATGTTTAATTGTAGTCATTGTTCTCTGCCTCTGACTGATTGTACTTTTTACAAATTCTAATTAAGTTTTCTGTTTAATTTTTCCAATTGTACTCTTGTAATTTCTTAGGTAAGAAAAATAAAAGTAACTGGAAGTTTTTCCTTCTCTCGAGGATTTTAAGATGCTCATTAATGATTATACAGCAACAGCAACAACATAAAATTTAAACAAATTACAAATTAAATGAGAAAAATTCTGTAAAATGAAAAACTTTTTCATTTCATGGGTTCATAAATTATTTAGGAGTCATTATAAATTTTGTGGGGTAGAATAGGCAAGAAATTAGTTAAAAGCAGATTCTTTTACCCAAAAGGAGCAATTTCGTATTACATGAGCAGTTCCAAAAAGGCTCACTTCTCCTTTTTTTTCGTTTCTGTTTTTTGTGTTGTTTTAATATTCCATATGTAAAATGCCTTAAAGAAAATTTAATTTTTGTAAAGATAAGAACTATATACCATAAATACGACCTTCATCAATCTGTCCTTAAATAGCGTAATAAGAGAATTCAAAGAATTTTAATATTATCCTTAATGAGTATTAAATACATATTGTAAAGTTGAAATGAAAATCATTTATTGTTAGAAAATTGCGTCATTCGGCGGGGTGTTAAAATTCTTCAAAGTAATTTAGATGGTATTGCGTCTTTAGGTATAATACTTTGTTGAGGTTTCATAATTCACAAAGATCTGCGAACATCGCAGCTAATGAAAATGATTTCATTGAAAAATAATTTTATGAATGAATATAGCAAGTTTATAACGATTTGTTTGTATTTCGAGCAGTGGTTCTCAAACCATGTACCGCGGCACACTAGTGTGTCGTGAGCTATTCGCAGATGTGCCGCGAAATTTGTATAAAATTAAAATTTTACACGGTTTTTAATCGAATTTTCTTTAGTTCTTCTTGGCACGATTCTTCAAGATTATCATTGAATTCTTAAATTATACTAGACATACTTAAGCTACGTTCTAAGCAAAAATGAAGGTAAGGCACAACTTTTTGACCACGAATCGAAAAAGTTTGAGAAACACTGCTAAAATTTAATTTAAAAATTCGTCACTGTCACAACATTACTCCAATGACTATTTCCACAACATCAGGCGTGAAAGTTGAAATTGGACGGAAGGAAAGTCGTAAGCGTAAGATTGACGAGAACGATCCAGATTATCATGCACTGAAAATACGCCATTTGGAGGTGATGACGAACTATTACGAGAAAAAAACGGTTTTAATTGATTTTCAGCTTAAGGAAATTATGCAAAAGTCAGAAGAGAAAGGAATTCGTTGAATAGTAGTTTAGTAGTGAATAAGAATCATCTCCTCTTTGCTTACCTAAGGGGGGGGGGGGGGGGGTGGCAACGCAATTATTTGATGAAAAGAGTGGCTCAAAAGAAACTGAACTGCAAGTTTATATTTCGAATTATTTTTTTGCATCTTATGATATATCATGCGTCAAGTTAAGACATATATCTAATCAGAAAGAATTAAAAGGTTGAACCCTGCTCATTAGTAATTCAAAAGTATGATGCGAGAATAATGAAAATTGCCTTTTAGAATGTCTCTATTAATTAGACTTTGAAAGTTAAGTATGTAGCCTTCCATGCAAAGATCATTCGAATGATTATAATGCCTAACAACCCGTAGATTCTATATAATCTCATTTGCTTCCCTCTGTGAGCCGTACTACCAAAATAAATTTTTTTTCCTATCCTATACATCTGATAGATGAGCGTATTATGTATAGTACAAACAGCTTCATTTTAGACGGTACCAAAAAAAACCTTTTGAGAGGCTTTTGTTTCTTTTTTGCGTGAAAATTGTTCAATAAATCAAGGAAAATAACATGTAACATTTTTTTCTTCTCGTTCGTTTCGTTTTTTGCCTGCTCAAGTGCTCTTTGTCTACATGTGTAAATCGTGAGTTCACAGGAAATTCTTTCATTTCCGTTTTCTCTATCAAGTTAAGATGTTAGAAGTGGAAAAGCTGTCAATAATAAATCATTGAGATTTCACAGGAATTAAAGAACTCAAGCATCACTGTCGATTTCTTCAATAATCCTCATGCATACCTACCTACATATATGAACAAAAGCATTTATTGTTTGCTGTCTACATGCTTTAGCGTCATTTTCTATTTTTTTCATTCATTTTATTTGTTTCTAATCTTTATAAATCCGTGCGACTTAATAATGAAATAAAGTGCCGACTAGCAATAATAACAGCAATAAAGCAGGGAACTAAAGTAGTGGAAATTGTATATCATAAATAAACTTAATACGACAAAAGAAGTGAAGGAAGAGAAGAAAGGTATATTGCCGTCAATTTCGATAATCTGTTTCCAAGTGATTTATTGTATTTAGCTATGTGTTGATATATTTTTTAAATATACGCTTCGATGCTTAAGATTTTTGTTCTTTGAACAGCATACGACTATGATTAGAATGCTGTCTACACAATTTAAGGAATTATTATTTTTAGAATTTGAAATATTTTGACATGAATTGATAAAGCATGAATGCGCACAAGAATTAATTGATTTCAGGTAACATTCAAGGCAGGGGCGTATCCAAAAAATTTTCGACCTCAAAAACACCTCCCTGAATACGCTGAATATTCAAGGGTGTCCTAGGGTATATCGAGCAACCGGCCCCAGATATCCAAATATATGAAAGTATATAGAACCGACCCCCCTCCCCCTCCTAGTCATTAAATGTTACGTAATCTTGTCATCCTTTGATATAGCTTTTTGTGCCTTTCCAGCTTCCAGCCAGGGGGAAGGTTTGGGGGTCAAACCCCCTATTTTTTGAGAACCAATACTGGTCAAAATAAACAGATATGCAAAAAAAACAGATCATGATTCGAAAATATAACAAAAAAATCTTGGGTACGCCGCTGGTAACATTTAACAAGTTTTACATGCTTTGTTTTTTAACCCCCGTTTATTTACATCTTTATTCTACGATATTCTCGACTCATTTATTTTCTATAATACATACTCTGTTGACTTTTCCACGTCAATTAAAACTAATTTTGTTGGGCTTCTTACTTTCTTACACATATCAATGCTATCGCTTACATTTTGATTTACTTAACACTTTTATGCTAATATGCTGTATATGTCAATACATTTGTTGGCTGTTAGAACAAATAAGCGTACATGTATGAGCAATATTATTTATTCATATGTACATACTACATACTAATAATGTGGTCTGATATAGATGCTGTAATATATTAAGTCATACACAATTACAAATCTCGCGAACAATTTCTAAACAGAAATTCATCATACATGTTGCTTATATATTTAGAAGCCTTATTAGTACCCATTTCTTCCTCTTAACCCTGTCCTTTGATGATGCTCGACATGTTTGATGTAAGGAGGAAATTTTTCATATAAATTAAACAGCAATCAAGGAAATTCAATCAGTTTAATTTTGATCTATTGATTGATAGGAAGTGACTTAACACTTATTAATCAAGTATCAACAATAAAAAGAATTCTGTGTCTTGAGAAAAGTTACTAATTTTTTTTACTAACCCAAAGGATAATAAAAATTTAATTAATTAAAAATGAGTTTTGTGAAATTTTTAAACATCCTTCTTCTCGCCGCATGCTTTGTGCTGTGTGTAAAAGTTCCTGAATGTCAATCACAAGTGAGTTGCCTAGTGAGAGAATCGCATAAAGATATTTTTCATGTCTATTCTTTAAAAACACGTTTAGTTGACCTTTTCGCCTTCTTGGGGTAAGCGCGCATCAACAGCCACTCAATCACTATTTGGAGATTCATCGAATGCCATTCCACAGACATTACCACCACAACAAGGAGGATGTAATCCAAAAATGGAATCAATGTTGTACATCTATCGACTTATTCAGAATGAGGCTCAGAAAATATTTGAATGCAGTCAGCAAAAGTAAAGTGATAAAAAGTAAATGAACCAAATATTTTTCTGAGCCAACCATCACGCCATCCCTGTGTTTAATCATCTTCTCTTTTTGAATGTAAATTAAAATATTAATAATAATGACAAAGAATCTGCACTTGTTGATAAATTACATTATTAATGAATTTATGCATTATTAAATAAAAAAATGTTTATTGGCATTGAAAAATTAACAGGCTGTTGTTTCTGTTTTAACTCGTGCATATGTACATTCTGGATGAACTCAATAATTCATCATTTAATAAACTTTTGTATGAAAAAAGTATTACAGCATTTATACAAACATTCCATGATGTTATAAAAATATCACAACTATAGCACTACATGATAGTCAATCGTTGTTAAAAATACTTTATAGCTTCAAGTCCAGCACCGTGTACAAATATAAACTTTTTATCCAATAACGAGAATCCTTTGACATCAGAAATGCATGTGTACCTTTTATCGATGATTGTAAAGTTATCAGATTTTATTTCAACCTTGCATACTGTTTGGTCAACGCTCACTGTCAACAGTTCATCGGATGTTATGAATTTGATGCCCGTAACTTGTGTAATATGTATTCCATAACTATTTATAGTTGAATAACACTTTATTAAAGAGTTGTCAACAATCTCAAACTCTGTAACATGAAGGCCAGTATCATCACCAGATGTAGCAATTTTATAATGGTCATCATCCATTGTGTACACATCAAAGCAATTGATTCCATTTTTATTGTGTTGTAGTTTGTGGATGATTTTTAATTCATTCAAAATTTGTCCTTGTTCTACCTCTTCTTGCTGCATCTCATTAAAATACCAAAAGCAAACAATTCCATCAGTTGACATTGTTAGAATAAAGCTTTTAATCATGGTAATGTGTAGAATACATTTACCATAGAAGCTTTCAATGAAGGGTTTCAATGAACTGGAAAACTCATTATGTTGGAGTTTAAACACCCTAATATAGCCATCCGAACATCCAACAAAGAGATGTCTTCTTTTGACATCATAAAATGCGCACGTAAATCGAGTCTCAGTATCAAAGGTCGATTCCTTTGAATTACCACAAAGCAATGAGTTTGTAAGCATAAAATTAATTTCCTCTTTAACATATTTCATTTTAATAACCTTCGTCATAACAATTTGAGCTCGTCCACCCATTGAAATTATGTTTAGGTCATCACCTTTCTCCTCATCCGTTTCTCTCCATGTTACAATAGCTTTAATGCTTGATATATGTGAATTTATGTCTGCAATCTTCGTGTACAGCACATTACCATCTTCCATCATTTCTATTTTTGTCAATTTTAAGACCGTATCTTCTCCACCAGAAATCATAATCCCCGAATCATCAATCACTTTTAGAGCATTACATTGCTTTGTATGCCAGATTACATCACTTTTGTCATTGATAGGTGTGTCTAAATTGAAATTATTAAGATAGAACTCTACGCAATGAAGTTGTTTTTTGTAAATGTAGGCAAACTGCACTTTACAGTCATCTTCTTTATTGATTAATGTCACATCCCAATGTCTATGTCTTCCGCCGCATTTATGCTCGTAAATTATCTCACGATCTTTATATATAACGAAAAAATTATCGTTAAATCCGTGAACATACGATTCATTATTATACTCTAGAACCTTCTCTATGAAATGGACATGAGTACGTTCTAATTGATAAAATTCCAATTTAGATGTCCTTCTATTCAGATGTAAAGTTTTTATTGTCCCATCATTGCCTGTTGTTTTAATGAAATCATTATCTATTGCTCGAATTGAAGTTACGCCAGTTAGACCATGTAATTTTGATAACTTTTGTATCGGAAGTTGAAACGTACTCAAATCATTGTCAAAATTACGGTAGAGATAGAGTGAACCAAGTCTATCGGCAATAATCCAATAATCATCTAATTTTCCTACTGATGTTGTCCACGGTTCAGTGCTTTTTGGAATTTTAAATAAATTTTTTACGACTTTACTCTCAACATCGACTACCATACACGAGCCATAAACATCTGAGAGAAAAACATCATTACGATTTAGGACGTGAATGGCACGGATATAATTTGATTCGTGTGGAATTGGGAATTTTTCGTCCACATTCAACTCAAACGTAAAATTTAATTTTTCAGAAATGTTGGAATAATCGAAAACCAAAACTGAACTTTTAGCCACAAGAAATAAACGATTTTCAAAAACATCCATGGCGACTATCTTCTGTGAGGAGTTTGACTGCTCGACTTTTATCCATTCTTTTTTCGTGGAATTTTTTGTATAAATTTGCTGATTACTGTCTATTAAGCATAATGTTCCATTTCTTAGATATAATATTTTTGATGGCTCAACATTGTCACACGTTGATATGACTTCCTCACTATGGATTTCATAGAAAATTTTATCTAACATAAATTGATTCAATTTTCCTGTGCTACTACATGTAACAATTCGTGCATTTACTGAATCATAATCCAAATTCCATATACCGCCTGAAGCACTGATATTCTTCTTCGATTGCAGCATTCCATTCTCTGTCCAAATACATATATTTGAGTCTTCTCCTGCTGATATAAACTTTGTTTCCTCTTTGTACTTGATGATTTTACCAACAAAAACTCTTGAGGTATGCCCAAACAATTGCCTTAACTCTTTCAAGTCACTAAAGCTTTCATTTGTTCGATATACTTTAATCGATCTGTCATCTGATGAAGTAACAATGGCACTATAGTCTTCATTGTAACTTACGGAAAATATCACTCCATTGTGTGTTGATTTTTGATACAGCGTCTTTGCATTTTCACTGATTTCATCTTTACGCCAAATTATAAGCTCACCAAGAGCAGTACCTGAGAAAAGTATTAAATCATCCCACGAATTTCCGTGAATAAATGAGCAGTATAGGGTCGAATTTTCATCACATTTTAGTTTATTCTTAATAGTCAGCTTATTATCTTCAATTTCCAGCAGTGCAGCAAAATTGTGTCGCGTAATAATTGCAATACCGTCCTTTAAGTATTTAATTGATGAGATCCAGTCATTAAATTTCGTAATAAAGCCACCATCGTGAAATTTATTATCTATAACTTTGGTCAGCAATATATCTCGTCCTGCAGAGCATACTATATCATAAGTATTATTGCCACAGTCCAAAAATGATATGTTATGGATCTTGTCATATGTTTTTAATTCAAGACTAGCTTTATACTTTTCATTTTGAATAAACAATCTGTTGCCTCTACCTGTAAATAATAAAAGTCCTCAATGATTGAATGAAATAATTAATTAATCGTATGCTTACCGTAAATTATTAACGATGGATTGAGGAATTTTATGCAAATACTATCAACATAACTCATAATTAATTACTTTTTATAAAACCACAATGTTTTTTGTTTATTGACTTCCGCGTGGATTTTTATCGAAGGGTCATCACTACGCGAATCTAGTAGACATTGTAGATCAAATTTGTAGATCTTGTCATTTACTCAAAACAAATTCAAGACAAAAATTTAAGATTTAATTAAATCCTTAAGATGGAAACAATTATTGGAATCAAAGGCAAGGATTTTGTAATGCTGGCTGCTGATAGCACTCATCCACATTCAATAATGGTCCTTAAAGATGGTAATTATAGAGAAAAATTGTGAATTTTTTTTAACCCAACAATGATTCGGCAAAATTAACATTACACAAAATTATTTCAGATGAAAATAAAATCCATAAGATTTCCGACTCGTTATTAATTGCTGCAACTGGTGATGCTGGAGATACAGTTCAATTTGTTGAGTATATTTCGAAGAATATCCTCTTGTATAAAATGAGAAATGGATATGAACTTAGTCCAAAAGCAGCAGCTTATTTTACTCGTAAGAATTTAGCTGATTATTTGAGAACGAGATATGCTTACCAAGTATGGTTGCTTGTTGCTGGATTTGATAAAAAGGATGGAGCACAACTCACCTTCATTGATTATCTCGCTAATACCTTATCAGTTAAACATGGTGCTCATGGATACGGTGGAATGTTCTGTTCAAGTATTTTCGATAAATATCATCATGATGGTAAGCTTGAATCATAATTTCACTTCCAATAATATCATTAAACTCATTGTTATTTGAATTTATAGACATAACTCGAGATGAAGCTTATGAAATTATGAGAAAGTGCGCTCGTGAAATTCAAAAGCGGTTGATCATCAACCAACCAAGATTCCATGTTCAAATTGTGGACGCTGACGGTGTTAAACGGTTGGAGGATATAACAACAGAAAATCTTAAAGCTTAAAGTTTTTCTACTTTATTTGTAAGTCTCATGTATTTGGGGAATTATTCTCTAATTATTCAATTTTCATTAAAAAAATATAATAAAGGAACAAGTTTTCGATAAAGACCTGTGTTTCTAATATGGATATATTAAATAAGCCAGTCAGTTCTGATGACAAAATGTTTCTCTGCATATTCTTTAATTTTATTCAAAATAATTGATTTTTCTTTCGACATCATATCCTAAATACAATATATTATTATGTTCATTAATGTTTCCGTAAAACATCTATAGTCTAAAATGTTTTACATGCAGTATGTAGTAATATAAAGGAATTATGTTTTGTATAAATCATCTTAAAAATCAAAATGCAAAAAACTTGTGCATATAAAACTAGTCAAACAACAAAAAAGATTTCATGAAGCACATTTTACTTTAGCAGTCTATCCATGTACAAATAATAAAGACGTTGTAGATGTTAAATTCACAGCTTAGAACGAATCCAAATTTTTTGCATATTACATCCTGTTCTTTCTTCTCATAATGGCTTTGTCTCAATTTGATGAAGCCCATTACTCAATGATGTCTGGTTTTTGCTTCATCAAGCTGCACATGTAACTTAAGGATTATGTGTTAAACTTTTGTTTCTAAAACAAATTCAAACTAAACTTAATTATATTTTCTAAGTGTCTTCATCATCATCATCATATTAAAGGGATTATAGCAGGCCGTGAATATTTCAATATTAAGTTTTTTATTTATTTTGTATCATTAAATTGAATTCCTTAAAAATGATACAGATGAAGTTTAATAGTGAAATATCGATGGACTGACTGTTGCGGAGGATATTTGTAACAAAATATTGGAAGGAAAACATTTGTTGATTGGTAGAATTATGTGTAAGTAAATGGTTTATTTTGTCTTCTTCTTCTCTGTTTTGGCCTGTTCGGGTTTCGATTTTTCCTTGTTGTCCTTTTCATCGGTCTTCTCTTCTGGATGATCTTCATAGCTGCAATAATGATTAAATTTTTCATTAAGTAAGTCAGTTAGGCAATAATTACTCTATAATTAACTTACGCAAATAAAGTCTTCAAGTCTCCTCTAATCATTGCGATGAAGATTGGAGTTATCACGCAGGCTGGAACTAAATAGAGGAGAGCTGGTTGTGCGTGTTTGTATACATGCATGACAAAAATTGTGGCCATAAGTCCCATGAAATAGGCAATGAATGTTGCATAGAAGTACGTGTTAGAGTTTCTCTTTAAGCTGTAGTCATAACGTAATAGAAGAGCGATGAAAATTCCAGGAATCACAATATCGCCAAGTCCGAGCATGGCAAAGTTTGAAGCACCGAGGCCTTTTTCAAGAAGATCTTGTGGAAAAACGAGTTTGATTGGTGCTTCGAAGCTTTTTGCGACTGTTACCATGACATTTGTTCCAAAAACCCAGAAAATGTCATAAACAAAAAGTCCCCCCAATAGAATGCATCCAGTTATTACATTATTCAAATACAATAATTCAACTCCGTTGAGAGCAAATGCTAGTCCGAAAAGGTTGTTGGCGATCCAGTGCTTCTTGAATAAATACCAGACTCCAATTGTTGTAGAGATGACCAAGCATACAATATCGTATGATGTAAATTTATAATCAATAAGATCTTCGTTTGTGCCTTTTGTAAACTTAATATGAAATGGAACATATGGAATCGACGATGGAACTAATTTACTAATGATGGGAGCCAATAAATGAGACAATGCTAAAACTCCTAATACGAAAAAGTATCCAGTGAGCAGGAGATTGATGTACTCTTTTGAGAATAACTTGAAAAATATATAGAGACCAAAAAGTGCACACGAAGCAATGATTGGAAACATCATTGCATCTTTCTTCGTCATAATATCGGGTTTTTCTGTTGAATCACTCGACTGTAAATAATTAGAATTGACTATAAGGATTAGTCTATGTTAGAATTAGAATATATTACCTTGTGTTCCTTCTGATTACTCAGACTTCTCTTTGATCCAAAGAATATTGGCAAAAGTGCCATTATCACTAAACTGCTGTAAGCAATGAACATTCCCTCTGGAGTAGCTGGAATTTTGACGTTGGCATTTTCTGTGATGTTTTCTGCTGCCTTTTGAACCGTCTCCGCTATTGTATCGGCCATTCTTCTAATATAAATCACTTAATATTATTTTAATAAATTTTTCTCTCACTACTGGATACGTGTCGAAAATCCAGGGATGTGAAGCTATAACAGCAAGAACTCAGGTCTTGTTTATAAACTTTAATTTTGTACAAGGGAGTTTTCTTTTCTCATTAATTTTTCTAAAGTGTGAAAATTAACAAATTTCCTCGAGATTATCTCGAGCAATAGTAGATTTATTGAGTGTTAACGATCAATCGTTAGTGAAATCAAGTCATGTCATTCAAGAAAGATCTCAAGCTTTTAGCTAAGCCATATTATTGGATAAATATTCTATTGTCTTTGACTTATATAGTCGCGAAAAAAACACCAGGACTTTGCAGTCATCTTCATCCTTACTTGTTTCCACATGCCGAATCATGTGAATTCGATAGCCGCGAAACAGAGATTCTATTCTTTCTAATTATCGTAGTTATGCTGCGTTCAAGGAAAACTGGCAGGTAATCATTAAATTCCTTTCTACATATATGTATGTAGACTTAACTAGGTCATTAGACAATTTAAAGAACATTTACACAATAAAAAGTTCTCTTTTCATTTCAGCGTCACAATGATTAACTATTTAACATCTTCTTTCCTGTATACGAAGCTAGCAAATCTCATTTTATGGTTTTATTCGGACATTAAATGTGGAATCGTTTATGGTGTTTTGTTCATTCTGTTTGCTCTCATTTTACCGGAACCAACCTACTCAGGACCGGATAATGTCATCTATTTTAGACAACCAAATAGCTTACAAGAGGAATTGGACAGAGATAAGAGAGTCGTCTGGTTAGTTACTTTTTACACTACATGGAATCCAGCTTGCGTAACGTTTGCACCAATTTTTGCCCAGTTATCGAATGAATACAACCTTGATAACTTTAAATTTGGTAAAGTGGATATTGGTCGATTACCTGACGATGGTAAAAAGTATCATGTCTCTGATAGCTCATTAAGTCGTCAATTGCCGACAGTTATTCTATTTAAAGATGGAAAGGAAGAATGCCGTAGACCATATGCTGATAATAAAGGAAAATTGGTGAAATTTTTCTTCTCTGAAGACAATTTGAAAGCAGCATTTGACTTGAACAGTGTCCATAAAGAATGTAAAGAAAATCCAATTAAGACTCGTAAAGCAATCAAATCAAAGGATGAAGAGAAAAAGACAAACTAAAGAAAAGCATATAATAGAATAGCACAGCATTTGAGCTCACACATGCATTTCTAGTCGTCTAGAGTTATTTTTATTACATGTTCATACATGCTTGTCCTAACAATTTTCAACCGTTGGAAATAACATTTTAGGAATAATAAAAATAACGGCCGTTTTACGTCCGTTTTTAAATTCAATCTGTATTTTTTTCAAGGGTTTTCCGGGGTATGAAAATACTCTTTCTTTTCGCTCAACATGGCTGATCATCAGGTACACACTCTTAAATTTTAATTAATTTTAATGGAATGAGATATTTGTGGTGTAAATAATTAAGTGAAATTAAGAGACAAGTTAATGTTTCATAGAATCTACATGAAGGAATCGCTCTAAAGTGCTATATTCCTGAGAAAAATCGAACATAAACAATATCATGTTCAACAAAATATTTTAGTATGTCTTGAAATAAAATTTCACATTTATCTCATTAAATTAATTAACTTTCTTTATGATGATAAAAATCATGACGGTCTTCTGATACATATATGCGGAGGAAAGTGATCCACTTTTTGTGTTACTGATAAATTTTAAAGATTTTCGTCATCTAACCTCACACAATTTTATATGCAGTAAAATTAATGCTTTATTTCTGCTCAATTTTTTTTAGGTCGAACGTGCTTTCCAAAAGCAACAAGGAGTAAATCTTAATCGTAACATCAAGTTCCAAGGAAAGAAGCCGAAATCAACTCGCCTTCATCGTAATGTTGGACTTGGATTCAAAACACCCAAAGAGGTAATTTATGGACAAAATTTATGCGTAGCTAGTGTAATTGAAACTTTTATGATGAGAACATTCATGACGGTCTACAGATTTTAAATATGTTGATTCTTGAAATTATCCCGAATCTGAAAAAGCTTTCAATTAAATTTCATCTAAATTTATGTTGAATTCGACATTAATGCTTAAATTTTTTTTATTCGTAGGCAGTCTCTGGACACTATATCGATAAGAAATGTCCATTCACTGGTATGGTATCAATTCGTGGAAGAATCTTGACTGGTGTAGTAAGAAAAATGAAGATGCAAAGAACAATTGTCATTCGACGTGATTACTTACATTTCGTTCAAAAATACAGTCGTTTTGAAAAGAGACACAAAAATATGAGCGTACATTTGTCACCTTGCTTCCGGTAACAAAAACTAATCTTTGATTATTCTGTAACTCTTTAACTAATAATTATGTATTAAATTTTCAGTGATGTCGAGATCGGAGATGTTGTTACAGTTGGAGAATGTCGCCCACTCTCAAAGACAGTCAAGTTTAATGTATTGAAGGTCAGCAAAGTTGCTGGATCAAAGAAGAAGTTCCAGAAATTCTAAATTGTTCAAATACATTCATTATTATGTATCAAGATCCAAGAACATAATATTTAATAAAACCAAGAAACATACATTGGAATATTTGTAATTTAAGGCCATCTTAAGAAGTAAGAAATTATTTATTTACTTAAGACTCACATTTTCAGATTACAGTCAAACTATGTAGTTCCTTAGACAATTATTGATTTCACTAACATTTTTACAACTTTTATACTGAAAAGAAATAATATTTCATAAGCTAGGAATTGGTAGATTTACAAGCTTTTCAGACAAAGTTTATTTGTGAATAAGCAGTTTTTATGTTACAAATAGTAGTTTTGATGATCTTAAAGCTACTAAATAGTTATACAAATGGTGCAAAATGCTGTGTTGAAAAACTTTATTGGATGGCGATTTTACTTATTATTTTCAATTGGTTTATTTTCTTTAACATTGAGTCGTGCTGGTCCTGTGTGTTGAACGTTGATAACACGTTCATTATTTTCAATAGATTTTGGTGGAGGAGCTTTAATTGTCAAAACACCGTCAGAGGATAACTCAGAACTAATTGAATTAGGATCGTAGCCTTTTGGCAGTATGTAGCGTCGAATGAAATGACGACTAATATGACCGTGCTCGTCCTGCCTTTCTTCATGCTTTCCTTCAATTACAACTGAGTTATCAGCTGTTTTCACAGTTATTTCACTTGGTTTAAATTGTTGAACGTCCATGCATACTTGAAAGCCATCTTTGCCAGTTGTTGGAATATTTTCACTCAAATCACCCATCATTCGTCTTTGCAATTCTCTTGAACGTTGTTCCATTTGTCGAAATTCACGAGGCATTCTCAACATTTCATTGAGATCTTGTGGATGGAAACCAAATCCGAAATCGTCAAAAAAAGATCTTGGTCTCTGCCATGGAATTAAATCATGATTTGATCTCCATGGATCGGCGTAATAATTATCCATGTCTCTCCACAAAGTAGGAATCAATGACATCTTTTATTTTTTTACTTTTTAAAACTTTTGCACTGCGAAATTTATTTTAAGTTTAGAAACTTTTCAATTTCCTTTCCTTTCGATTATTTCACTTTGAATTTTCTTTTCTAAATGTTGCTGTATCCGCTCGTTGCACAACGGTTTATATATTCTTCACCAATACATCGAGAAATTTCGATATTTTTTTGTGGTCATGTTTTTCGCGAAAATACTTTTCTGTGTGCATCAACGATGTTGTCATGGCTCTAGAAAATTCAACAATAAATGCTCTAACCGTGAATTCTTCTATGATGCAAATTGATGGGTGGGGGCAAATAAAGCATGATGACTTAAAATAGATTTAAATTCAATATTAAGTTGACTAAAAATCTCATTGTGTCTGTCTGTTAAAATATATTGTAAAATAAACTGCTGCGTGACTGTATGGGGTTTGTGTTATTTTTATTAAATAACATATGTCTATTATTTACATTCAATACATGTATGATTTGCCGGCTCCCATAGTATGATTCAGAAGCTCTAGAACGAGGCAGACTTAGAACTAAGTCACTTTTGATGTCAAGCTTATAAGCTTTTACCTTTTAAACTTTTTTGAAAATTCTCAATACAATTTTTAATTTTAAATAAGATTCTTCTTTATCAAATACCATTTTACTAGTTGCAAAGCTCTGAAATTTGGGAAAATCAACCGAGCCAAGTTTTATTTTTGTATGCAAATAAAAATAAATAAAGGTGCTATTCTAGAGCAATTAAGACGCAACAATGTTAAAATTTGAAACGTAAAGTCTTAACGCGTGTAAGGATCTTTGGATGTGTATGTCACATAGCATTACTATTTACACGTGCCGTTGGTTTGGATAATTTTGTTTACTAAACAGCCAAAGAAATGAATGAAATTGATAAATACTTAAATGGGTATTATCGTTATAGAGAAGTTTCTAGAACTTTCACAGACATTTATCGAAATTGCGCATTTTTTTGTGTGTCGAGTACATAAAAGGAACCCCTTAATCTTCTTTTTGCTCTGGTTTGAATCCTTTTAAAATTTCTGTCCATACAAGAAGCTTTAAAAATCACCGGCCTAAAAATAATTTTGGCTAAGCCTTTGAGTACAGATATATAAAATTATAATACCTACATTTACATAATATAAGACACTTGAAACTATGAAATGTCTCGTTTTTTCTTACTTATGCGCATTTTTGTCAATGAATGCGAATGAGGGAAGTTGTAGTCCAAATGTATTTCGTGAAACGAGCAAAATGTGCAGATAATTCTTATGGTTGTAGTGG
The DNA here is from genome assembly GCA_963573255.1 of Chironomus tentans. Classification (NCBI taxonomy): domain Eukaryota; kingdom Metazoa; phylum Arthropoda; class Insecta; order Diptera; family Chironomidae; genus Chironomus; species Chironomus tentans. The sequence continues at coordinate 25,829,542 of OY754302.1, forward strand.
TTTAAGAGATGTTTTTCTTTCTACACGTGCCGCTTGTTTTGGTGAATATCATATTTTGTTTTTGTTTACTATACCGGCTTAATAATGACTTTGGAGTTCTTTCATTTATAACATCCATCATTTTTGGGGGGGGGGGGGGGCTGGTCTAGAGCTGTATGACAACTCCAAAATTTTCCAATTTCTCCAAAAGAAATTTTTTTGTATGAAAATTTTGTGACAATGGGGAGAGGTTTAATAGACATCATAATTGAATGGTCCATAACTGAACATTGTAAATAACAAATTCCAGCAGAAAATATTTGTGCAAAAAAAATACTGAGAAGAAACACGAATTTCACAATTTCACCCAAACTTATTTGATATGAACTATTTCTCAAAATAGTTTCCTTATGTCTGACATCAATCAATCATTTTTAATTTGAAAAGATATCAAAGTTCTCATTATTTATCTCCTGAAAAATATATATTTTATAAAATTGAATAAAATAAAAAATTTAATTGTTAGGTGTCAAATTTATTGAAAACAAATATTGATAGGATTATAATATTGACACATAATTCATTAAATGCAATCTACATGCATAGATTGCCACCTTAAGAGGTGATATTTATTACCACATTTTACTGGAATTTACATAGTTTCAAAAACCTATTAGAAAATAATACCTAGTTGATTATCAATATTCAAATGCCGCATTAATCAAAATTGCTGAATTTATTTCTCTTCCTTCTTTTCCTCCTTCTTTTCTTCCTCTGCATTGCCATCCTTGTTTTCTTTAACACTCAAGTGTGCCGGTCCTGTATGTAAAATAGGAATAACACGTTCATTGGTCTCCAAAGCCTGTGGAGGTGGGGCTTTTACAGTCAAAACACCATCAGAAGATAAAGAGGATATAACAGTATTTGGATCATATCCTTTTGGTAATGCGTAGCGTCGAGTAAACTGACGGCTAATGAATCCATGATCGTCTTCGCGTTCTTCATGTTTTCCTTCGACTAAAACATAGTTATCAACAGTCTTTACAGTTATTTCATTTGGATTAAATTGTTGCACGTCAAAACAAATTTGAAAGCCATCCTTGCCAGTTGTTGGAAGTAATTTGTTAGCATGACATTTCTTTGGACATCTTGAACGGTTTTCTAATGGACGCATTTCTGTTGGGAGTGCAAGGATTGCTTTTAATTCGTTAGGGTTTAGTCCGAATGCAAAATCATTATGTGGATATTGACGATACTGATTATAACGTTGAGGACAACCGTAGAAGTCTTCGAAAAATAATGGAAGTAAGGACATCTCTGCTTTTCTTTTTATTTAGACTTTTTTCACTTAAATATATTTTATTCTTCAATTGGAATATTTTTCTTGATTGAGTTCTTTTCACTTCTTTTACCAAAATTCAACTGAATGCATTGCACAACGAGACTGTCGAATTTATAATGCTTCAGAAATACACGAAGCAAAAAAAGAAAGAAGGTTCTTGAATATTCTCCACTTTTTGAGCTTTAACGAATATATTTTAAAAATAACTCGTAACTTCGATATGAAATTTGGGAACTCTACAGAAAAAGCTTTTTGAATTTGTGTTGGCTGTTAGAAGCTTTACAAGCATTGCATATTTTTGAACGATTAATAAGATAAATTATAATTAAATGTAAATATGATGATTTTATGGGAAGCAGCCAGTTTTATTAGTAATGAATAGCCAGTTAAAGAAGAGTTAGCAGAAGATAAATATAAGTTTATTACATTTAACATTGGTTTTAATGGAGGAAATCATTATTAAGTAACTTCAACAAGTGCTAATCGTGCACAAGAAGAAAAACGTAAGAAATGATCGAAGAATGCATTTCAATCCTTTGATCTATCGTTAGCGCCTGAAAGAGATTAAGAAAAAAATGCATAGAAGTAAGAAAATATCCACAAACAATTTATTGAGAGATTTATGACCAAAAGTGCATTACATCTATGAAGCAACCTCTTGCATGACCTCATCGATTGGTGATTTATGTCGCCTATCTTACTAGCAGCTTTAATTTATTGCTCATTTTTTTTTTATTTTTTTTACTTTCTAATACTTAATTCGCAATATATTTTAACAAATTTGCAATTTAGTATTTTCGGAGCGGAGCGTGCACTGCAAAAATCATAATTGTATCTAATGGATGATGAGGATGATATTGAGGGCATGCATCACATCAAATCATATCTATTGTACCATACCTTCAATATTGCAATCCTTTTCATAAAACGTTAATTACCATCTATGGATGAACATGAAATGAATAGAATGAAAGCATGAATTATTATTATTCGATATTGTTATTAAATTATAAATTTTTTATGAATATAATGTAACAGAAAAATAAAAATTGAAGCTAATAGAAATAAAAATTCCTTAATGGAGATGCTGGGAAGAAGAAAGCACAATTCTTCCATTTTTCGCCTTTCTCTGTACAATTCAATCTTTGTATGCATTAAACAATCAACAATCAAGCACCAGTTGATCATTTTGATAATCGTTTTAAGCTGTAGGCAATAAAACGAAGCAGATAATTTATTGTGAATTTCTTTCCTGTGGGGTCTCTATATCTGTTTGCCGCGAAAAAAAAATACATAACATAAAAAATAGAGAGTATATACAAAAAATACAAAGCAAAGAGAGAGAAAGAAAGAACACCGCGCAAAACAATTGTCTTCGCCTTTGAGTTTATTAATTTATTAAATTTATTGCATAATATTATGATTTTTTTTTCTTCTTGCGATTTTGATGCTGATTGCAATTAATACGAAGTTTAATTCACTTGATACAATTTCTTGAATCTTGAAATAATCAAGATATAACATTGAATATCGATAGCTTTATTACTTACTATTAAAAGTATTTTCGCATCCCTATTATCATGAAATTTAGCTTGATTTTGAGCAAGATATGTTGCTCTCTGTCCTCATATCTTAAATATGGTACCAATTTTGAATATCCTAAGAATCTACACCATCAATAATATTGATTAATTATAGGAAGACTTAATGAAAACAGAAATGTCTTAATGATGAAGATAAAGATACAATTAGATTAAACGGCTTGGCTATAAGATGACAAAATTCAAAAAGATTAATTCAGGATTCTATATTGCAGTGATGTCATATCCAAAATAATTTAATATCAAAGAGTAACCAAATCTTTTTTCTGGACATTTGATCGTATTCGCTGATGTAATCATCAAAATATTGGAAAGACATAAAAATTGATTGACTTAGCAATAAATATTGATTCATGAAGCGATTGGATATTAGACAGTAAACAGTGGAATTTGATATAGTTTTAAGATATAAAATCCAAAATTAAATTGAGCCACTCTTGTTTACCTCTTAATTTTATTAAATATAAACAGATCAAGCTATAAATTTCGCGTTTTTTTATCTACTGCTGATCAGTGATCGATGGAATTCATAAGAATTATCTAGAATAGGGCAGGGATGTATCCAGGAATCTTTTTTGGGAGGCTTTTTTCAAATCATGACCTTTTATTGGATCACGGCCTTGTTTTCTTTAGGCTAGTATTGGTTTTTTGACCCACACACCTCCACCCCCCTTTGATTCGTTATATCATTTATTACTGTTTTAGTCCTTTTTTTGCCTCGAATGATCCTTATCATTTAGTTGAGTAATTCATGAGTACTGCTTAAATATTTAAAATTAAGTGCCATCTAATCCAGTATATTCCAAGTTAAAACTGTTGATAGTAAACTTTCTAAGTGGAGTTTTCTTCAAAATGTCAAAAATCTTCAATTTTTTATGCATGTTCCATAAAAAACTCGAAAATATCAATTTTTGGACAGTTTGAGACAAAACTTTTCTTTCGACTCAAAAGTGTGTAGCTATACAAAACAGTTTGGAAGACACTGATCTAATCGATGTTATTCTATGTTCTGTGTGCTCTTTGATGATTTGTAAAAATGTAAAGAACAATTGAAACTTTTAGTTGTAACATTTCATCCTTAAATGCGCTTAGATCAATCACATTCGACATAGATAATCATGCAGACTTCAAATCTCATTCTCTTAACATGTTTCTTTTCATCTAATGTACAAGGAAGAAATAACAGAAGAAGAAAGAGGAAAAAATTGTGGGCTTGAAATGAAATGAAAGTAATTTGTTTATATGAAGTAATTTTTTTATTAATCGAAACAACAATAAAGGAAAAAGAAGGAAAACTGTAACGAAAAAAAGTGGGCTTGGATGCATCTATTATTTCTCTTTTACGGCTCGATCTACAACATTTCTACAATTGATTTTACTGAGATTATTATCTATGTGGCGAAATCAATAAACAAAAGAGCGGAAAATATTAAAAAAAATTGATTTTTGTTTTGCTGAATTTCTAACTTTTTGGATTGTTGTTTTGAGAATAGTTTGATCTTTCTAATATTTTTAGTTTTCTGCTAATAATATGATGCAGTTTACTTAACACATCACAAATAATATGAGTTAAACTTTTTTATGTGCTAGATGGTTATCTGCTTTAAATTTGTTCCGTTTTAAAATAAATTCATTTGTATTGAATAAGTAAACGTAAAATTCAGCACTATAATTAAAATTAAATTTTTTACGCCTTTTACGCTTAATTGTTAATGAAATAGAATAACGTTGATTTTTGCTAAAAATATAAATAGACCACTATACTTTTAATTTTTTTTCAGCAACTTTTAAGGGAGTTTTAAACTCAGTTTCTCTATTAGTTAATAGAAACTAGATAAAATTAGATGGCTGTTCATTTATGACGTCCAACATTCAGGGGGAATGTAGTAATTTAAAAAAAAATTGATTTTGAAAAAAAATTGTTTTGAGTTTGATTTTTAGTTAGGAGGCTCAAGCCCCCCCCCCCTTGGTTAGCCCCTGGATCTGTGTAAACATGGATTTATGCAGGGGGAAAACCACTTGGTGGAGATATTTTCTAGAAGACATCTAGACTCAAACTTTTGGTTCTATCTTGAGCAGAACCATAATATAAGATTTTCTGACACCTTTCACACTAAGAAGTATTCAAGGATCTAAATTTATTGCACAAATATTCCAGGTTTTCCCCCTGGATTTATAAAAAAAATTGATAAATAGATAGATGTAATTACATGTAACTTTATTCAAAAATTAAATTTCATATTGAAAGTTAGTTACGAAAACGTTAACTACCTGCTTGTTATCAATTAATAACTAAAATTGGCAAACAGTTTTAAAAACAAATCATCTGTTAGCTAATAACAATAATAACTACTTTAGAGATGACTTTATGACCCTTTCAAAGAACTCACACTACAGAGCTATTGACCTTACTCAATTCATCTCCATTTACACTACTCATTCGTATTTACCCATGAGATCAACGAATTGCAATAGGTAAATTATTATTTAATTTTAATGTAAACTCTATAAATTTTCACTCTAAATTACGTTAAAAGTTTTCAAATAAAAATTTAATAATTTTACATTTCTTTGTCAAATTGCACAATCATAAATTTTTATGCTTTGAAAAAAATTTACCGCATCGAAATAGAAATGAGAAAAGAGCTCTCATGCCACGATTGGTTGCAATCAGTCTTACACAATTTTACACGTTTAAATTTCGCTATAGAAAATTAAAATAATCATGAAAAGGGGGCGTTCATAACAATAAAGCAATACAAGAGTAGTTTTTATTTTCTAATGAAATTTATATATCGCAAAAAATAAGCTATTTTATTTTCTTCATCGTCGCGAATGGAAATTATTCACAATATAATATTTTCGAATCCAAAAGTGCATTTATGCTGTTAAATATTAAGAGAAGCACAAAAATCGTGAACGTTTATGCCCAAATATTATTTTTGATCAAAAAACTTTTTAAATACTTAACGTTCAGAATGAGAGACAAAGAAGAGATAAAAAGAGACTTAAAATTATTTCTAAAGTCGCATTAATGCATCCTAATACCTGTTTGATTATAATACTCTTGTAGCATCGTCTTGTCGTGACGATTTAAATTCAAAATGCAATAGAATTAAATTGGATATTTTTTTAACGTAAGAAAATATCTCACAGTGCCTTATGAATAATTCTTTTAATTATGTTCAATGAGTGGAATCTGCAATTGACTTTATTGTTTCTGCACAAACTAAATAAAAAAAATTAAAATTCAGACTTGTTAGGTATATGTATGCAGATGGTGGAAAATGAATCTTGGCACCATTGAAATCGAATTTGATATTTAAATGGGAATTAATTTACAACTTATGTCATTTCGTGTGAATTCATGATGATATTTTATGAACTTTCAATCTACTTCAATTACTTCTATGCAAATATTGTTGCTGGAAATGATGCTAAGCTCGTTTTAGGTTTTGTAGCTTTTAAAAAAAGTTTCTAACTAGAATATTTTATAAAATTATTGAAATCGATAGCTTCAAAATTTCGTGATTTATTTGAAGGTTCATAAAAGCGTGAACCTTATAATTTGCAAATAACTAGAAATGCAAAAATTATTTTTACAAAATAATAATAAAAAAAATTAACTAGTATACATTTCAAGCTCGTGAGACTTATTTTATTGAGTACAATCAATTTTCATCTTCACCAATAAACGTCTTTACCTGTTAGATTCACTTAAGCATCATAATTGCATCCAATTTTCATACCGAAGCATTAAATAGTTTGCAATTGTGAACATAATCAAGAAACAATTCCCATCGTTGCAACAATGAATTTTTATATATATTGATGCAAATTCTATAGCTGACAATGAGGATGGTAAGCTAATAAGGTAGAAGAAACTGAAAATAAGTTGGTATGACTGTACATGTGCAAACTATTCACATTGCAATTTTCGATAAATCTCACACATTTGATCAAAATAAAACAAGAGAATAAGATACATCAAGGAACTAGAATTGATCTCAAATTTTTTAAGAATCATATAACGATTCTCACACATTTCCATTGTAGGTCAACAATGTCACGTTTTTTAATGGTGCATAGAAAGATCATGAAATTAATTAAAATTACTATTACATTTTTTTAAAATTGCCTATGTTGATGCCACGAAAGATGTTGAAGAAGGAATACACAAGAGAAAAAAAAGAATGATCATCAAAAGCGATTTTCTGGCGGGTTGAAAGGGAAATCATAGATTGAATGCTGGCAGCAATTGTAGAGCATCATATGAAATATTTAGTTAGGTATGTAGAAAGAATGTTGCTATTGTATAATGGCATTAAGAAACGATCTATTAATAGAATTTGCGTTCAATTAAATCGATTTTGTTTTGCAAAATGCCAAAATGTTCTGTCAAATGTTAAAAGGTGCATTTATAGATCTCATCATATATATTAATTAATAAAAATCCGTCAATTTAAAGTTGAAATATTTTCCCATGACTTAACATAAATCATTTTGCCTCAGTTGGCTTCTCTCGGATGCTTTTATTATTATTGCTTGTTGATGCTAATGGAACATAATTAAAATATTTAACTAGCGATTTAGTTTTTGTTCCTTTTCCTACATGGCATTTGACATGATTCATTTATGTTCTTCTAAACACAAATTGAGCTTTGTATAGATTGAGAATCTTTGTTGCTCTCAAGGCAATGTATGGATTCATTTTTAATGCTACAAGTGAAATAAATTGCAAGACATGAAAAAATTTCCCCGTTGTAATTAAAATTTATGAACTTTCGAATCGATTTTTTTATTTTATTTTGAACTTTCATGCAAAGCATCTTCAGATGGTATTCTTTTATTGGACGTTTTATTTGTTTTGAATTTAGTAGAGCTAAGATTAATATTTTTTAACATTTCTTTTAAGCTTCTTATTAATCGGAAAAAATATTAAATTTGATGAAATGACATTTTTTTGTAATAAATGCTTGATTTTAGATCTTTTCCCATCTTTTCTAAACTTGAATGAGGATTTAATCAACTTTTTATTGCTTTAGAAGAAATATAACGTGTGATGCACAATTTTATTTATTTTAGAATATTTAAACAAAAATTGAATATAAACGAATCTTGTGCAGAAGTCGTAAAATTAAGAGAAATTCATATGCAACAAAAATAAAACCATATGACATTATTCAAAAAAAATAGTTAGCTTTACGGCTCATTTTTATATAACTGCTGGTCTTTCATCATAAAAATTGCATTTTATGATATTGTCAAGTCATTAATATTTTATAATTTTTTCAAAATTTAGTTTATTAAAAATGTAAATCACATTTAAAACGATTTGGATTTTCAATTATTATTTTAATATTTTGCTATGCATTAAAACTCATAAAATAAAGCGAAAACAGATCGATTGCAAGCCAAATTTAAATGCATGCTCGTTAACTCGAATCGAAAACGCCAGAAAGATAAAAATGTAGCAAAAAAATAAAGAAATACAAGTAGGCGCACCTTACTAATTTTTTGGTATATAAAAAAGCTCTTTACACGATGAGAGATGGAAACAGCGATATTTTCATAATGTGCATCAGGCATGTTACTGACAGCAAAGAAGATGTAAATTTTCAAAAGTATTCTAAAATAACTAAAAAAAAAATTGCTTCGATATCCAACTGAGCTAAATGGTAAAGGCAAAAATAGGAATAATATGAATCAGTAGCATTTTTTTTTCTCGTACAGAAAAACTAATTTGAGTTTTTTATATAAAAATATAAATTATGAGAAATTAACGTCATTAAAATGCTATTACATACTTAAAGTAAATAAATCGTGTATGATAATAATCTTAATGCGTAAGAAAAACAACCGAGATTATGAATGAATTCGGTGTAGTAGAAATTTTTTGAGAAGAATGAGGCTCTAGCCCACGCAGAATTTGAATAGGAAAAGCAACAGATGTCGTTATGCTAGAAACCACACGCCGGCAACAAAATTTTCTTTCTCTTGTAAACATACCTTCATCCTTCACAAGAAAAAAAGTTTCATGATGTAGGATTGAGAAATGGATGACAATGATGACGTCGACGTGTTTGTTTATGCAAAGAATAAAATTACGTTTGCTCTGCTCTTTTATTCTCTCTCGATTTCCTCCTCTCAAAATAAATATGCATTCTCTTGAGTACTTACACAATATTACCGACGATATGATGTCATCAATCTATTCACTCAACATAATAAGATCATTCTTTTTAAGTGCTTCATATAATTTATTATTTCTTAATAGATTCAACAAATAAAAGCTTTTGCAATTTCCTGAACTGTCATTTGATGATGATTTTAGAGAATATTTAGTTTTGGCATAAACCAAATCCTTGAACTTTTTGCTCTCTCATATTCATATTTTTACATCAATTCGGTGCTGAAACATTGGATTATTATTATTGTTTTTCTTATTTGTCCCGTATTAATGCGTATAGTGAACTGTAATTAGTTGAGCTAATGACAGTCCATCAATAGCCATCAATGTTAATTATCGAATTGTGAATCTTGACCTCGCAGCAAAGAGAAAGAAGAAATAAACATGAATATAAAGCTTTAAGTACATGTTTTAAAAAATCCTTTTTTAGAAGCAAAAAAAACCGCATTCTTCATCTTTTCGACGTATTCCTACTATTATTATTTGTGCACCATTCAGTGGTTTAGATTTTAAAAAAAAATATTCAGAAATACTCAATTTTAATTAATTTAATTATATTCAAAAACTTATAAAGATTTTTATTATAAAAACGAAAGAGTCGTTAGGGGCCATTCGCAAATTACGTCACGCAAAAAAAACGTCTTTTTCGAAACCCCCTCCCACTCTTGTCACAAATTTTCTAAAGAAAGTAAAATTTTGTATTTGGTCACAAATTCTACTAACCCCCCCCCCCTCCCCCTAAAGAGTGACGTAATTTGCGAACGACCCCTTACATACTTTGCACAGCTGCTTAGGGGTCGTTTGAATAGTACGTAAAACTTAGGGGGGGGGGGTCACTTTAACCGTTACATAATATCCGAACGACCCCTTAGACAATATTTCAAATTTAAATTTCGAAGAAGTGGATTCAATTTACTATGAAACTCTAAATAAAGAATTTAAATTGTAAAAAAGATCTTGTACATAAATGTTTGGATTTTTATAATTCTAGACCACTACCAGGTAGGAGACATGGCGTCAAGTGATGTACATTCCAATACAATATGAATTCAATACAAAGGAGATACTTCTAAAGTGTCTTCTCTTTCATTAAGACAGACTGCGCAAATGGCACTGCATAATTTAACTCCGTCAAAAATACTACTTGCAATTAGTTGTTATTTAAAAATTAGTTTTACGGTTGTCATAAACTCGCCATTTAGTGTCACATTAAGTGATTGGAAGATTAGCGCACCTTTCTAGGTAACAATATGATTGGTACACATGATATATGTACATGAGAATATTGTCAACTTGAATGGATCTGAATAAATTGATGATAAATATGATGCTAGAGCTCTTGTAAATCGCTCAGTATGTGGTATTATTGTTGCAATTTCTACTGTTGCTTCTGCTTGCTGTCTTTTTTAATGTATACTTTCGTTTTAACTTTTATTATTGTATCGTTTCTTCCAAGTTTCTTCTTTTGAATAGATTTCAGCAAAATTGATGGAGAGAAAATGATTTTGCTTCTACTTAAATGCCTCTGTATATACACGAGTAAAACTAAGATATTAAGCATTTATGACATAGAGCTTTAGGAAAGAAATTGTGAGGTTATTACATGTGAAACATTACGAGTTGAAGATTGCACGTGAGAAATCGGACACATTTGGAATTTAATATTAATGCAATTTAAAGGCGTAGGTAAGTAGCAATTTCTAGAACAATTTTTTAAAAAAAACAAATTTGTAGGATGCTTTCATCAATATCTTTCCCATTAATATTTTGAGACAATGCCCTAAAGTGTATTTACGTAAGTTACGAATTATGTTTTTATAAGTGCCTAAAACCACTTTCGTACTTAATCTTATTCTATTTTTAACGTAAATTTTTGTTATTTTGATTTTTTTACCGTTTGAGTAATTTTAAGGTCTTCATAGTGACTAGATGTTGGGTTTGAAAAGTCAAGAAATAATTTTTATTAGCATATTATGAATCATCTTCTGATGTTATTAAACCAGCTCATTGCAATTTTTGTGTAGAACAATTTTTTGATTAGATTAAAAATTCCAACCATTAAAGCGTCATTTAACAACACGAATGTCAACTTGTACTTATGGTAACTTATTTTTTTTAATTCATTCCTTTATTCTTTCATATTCAATTTCTATATTCCTTCTTTCTTGCATACTTAAGCATCGCATCGCAAAAAGCATAAAGCAAAAGGAAATAAAAGAGCGAGTCTATTCAACATAAATCAAAAGTCTAATGGTATACCAACATTCAAGTAAGTTGTTTGTGTCATTTTCGGTCTTTGAAAATATGTTAAAATCAGTGTTACAAGTAGTTACATTTGTGAATCGTGCAGATTTTATGTTATACACTGTAAATATGCATATACTAGTGTAGTACCCCGTCAAGCATGACGGGCATTTTTTTCTTCTTTTAAAACAGTAAAATTTATATTCATAATCGATTAATTTCAATTTTATTTTCAAACTTTAAGCAGTTTAGATATTAATTTTTTTTATAAACAACATTTTGTGTGAAAATTTTATCATTTTTAAGAAGCTTTCCTTGATGTACACCTTGAGCAATGAATATTTTAATGTTATTGCGATTTCTTGATCTTGATATAGCAACATAAAGCTCATTGATTTATTGGTTTAGTATAGGGCCCCGTCACAAAGAAATTATACGTGAGTGACGCTTTGTTTCTCTTGATTTTCTCTTTACCCTTAAAAGTGACAGCAATGCAAGTTATTTTTTCTTATCCAGAAAAAAATTCCCCATCTTTTGATATATAACTTGTTTTCTCAACCTTAACAGTTACTTCAAAAAATCACTTTAAGTAAGCATCACTCACGTATAATTTTTGTCAATTATGTTAAGTATTTTTTTCATGGATTTTCAAAAATGGCGGGAAATTTAAGTGGGAAAGTTAAAATACCAAAATATTAAGATACAGTAACATCCAGTAGGTAATAATAGGAAATATGAACATCCAGCACAGTCAAACTCAAAACAGTAAATAAGAATCTCAGTTAATGAAGAAAAAAAATCTCAGGTAGGAAAAAGAACATAAAGTTTATGTCATAAACTGTTTTGAAATTCTCAATAACAAAAATTTTTGGAAAAAATGGGCGTGGCTTAGAGCGGAATGACAGAAAGACAAATGTAGGCTTTTATATTTATAATTGAGAGATTCTACGGAAGATCACTGATTTTATTCTTCTCCTTCTTTTATACTTTATGTTATTCATATCTACATATTTAAATACATTTATTTCACGCTCTTTCAATCTTTGCAAATTGAATTGAAAATTTATTTCGAATGAGCATTATTTATGTACCTACAATTCATTGAAAGTCTTTAATATCAATTTTCAATTTCTACTTCATCTTGTGAATGCAAGGGATATGGAATTAATTTATCTTTTAACTTCTTTATCGTTACCAAATTGTCATTAACATATTAAACAAGATGACCCCTGTAGTATGTGTATGAATTTATTATTAAATAATGCCATATTTATGACCCACAGACCCACCTTCACAACGATTAACTTTCGCTCATTAATTTTCATCTCTTCCCGCTTCTGGACACATTGTTCCATAACCATATGGACACATATCATGTATTAACATGAAGGACACAAGAAGACAACAAAATGCGATCATCGAATGAAAAATGGAACTTTAAACGATTTCTTTTAATTTTTCTGAATGAAAATATTTATGCTATGATATCGAAGTACATGGTGGAAGCGATGTGATGATTTCAAAAATGAATTTATAGCATTCGAATGAAAGTGAATTGTTAGTCAGTGAGGTCATTAGGTGCTCATGCTAAACGTTTTTGAAATTATTTGTTAAAATAATAAACTTAGTTCAGGCAAATTTGAAACAAATTACTAAGAAAAAAATTAGGCATTTAAAAAGGCTTGTGACACAATATTGACATTAATCCATGCAGTCAGTTTCTTAAATGCCTTATTAATAAAGCCAAGTGATATCCTCACCTAAATCATGTCAGCAATTCAAGTATGAAACTTAATTACATGTCTTTGAAAATATCTCCGAATAAATATTCATGCAGTACAATTTTCTCAATTTTCATCCAACAATCCAATCAACCATAAAAAAAGTGATAATATTGTTGGGAGTGAAGTCAATAAGTATATGTGTATACTTTTTAAATAAAAAGTTAATATACAAAGCAAGCAAGCAAGCAAAAAATGTTAACGAAAATGTCGAGCTGACAGAAGGGAATTGTTGTGCATCTTGATAAAGAAGTACCTTTTTATTGTAAGCATTTTGGCTTAAAATTCGTGACTTGAAACTTTTTCTCGTCTTCTTTTTCCGTCTCTTTCTTAGATCTCGCTGAGTGCAATTTCTTTTATTTTTTTCCTCTATTCGACTTCAAATGAAAAAGAATCGTGTGAAAATTAAAATATTAATGAGTTTAATAAGCTCCTAATAAATGTGCGAGATGATATTTTCAGCCGCGAGTGCATTCGACATGCCAATATCAATAGATAAAAACACAAACATTTTCTTCCTCTCACTGCTCTTCTTCTAGCGTCACTAATGATGATATTATGGCTGTATGTATATTATTATCATCATGACGCTGTTCTATAAATAAAAAAAATAAATAAATTGAGAGAAAGACTATAATCGTTGCGTTATCGTATATTTGCGTTAGAGGTAAATTTATCTGAACTCGATGAGATAAAATAAAATAAAAGTAAGGAATAGTTGAAACAATAAATGTAGACAAAAAAAAATCTCGTGCGCAAATTTTTATTTCAAATATGCATCACTTTCATGTAACTTGGTAACTTTTGTGGAAGATATTTATTTTTGCGGGTGGGCGGGAAAAAATTTACGTAAATTCCTTCTTAGATAATTAAAAAAAATCTCGTAATTCTCTTATACAGTAATTAGACAGCTAATTCACTTTCAATTGTTATGTTTCTGGACGACAACATTTTCACTGATGGGCGTTATAACATTTATCATCAATTAATATCATCTTGGAAATGAGATGTGTTACGTCAAAATACTTTTCGTTTTCTTTATTTAAGGACTACGTCGGTATCAAATATTCAAAGAAAAAGATAATTTCTACAATAAATTAATGTAGCAATTCATTCATTCATTCATCTTTTCGCCGACTTTACTCTCCACCTAATATATTCAATATTATGTCGAAAGTGGAGGTGGAAAACAAATCTTATGAATAAGACATAAAACCGATATTTGAATATCACAAGCGTATGCAAATAAAATGCAAATAAATGTAATGAAATTCTACGATTTTCTGATTTCTCCTATATTGACGTGAATTCTAAAACCACACTCAAAAATCATATCTTCTTTTTATTCTAAGATGGAAGCAGATGGATAAAAGCTTGATCTTAAAAATTCTACTCATGACAATTTGAAATCTAACAAGAGGAGCTTCTTCTCAAAAAAATTATAATAGATATTTTAGGATGCGATCCTTCATTTAAAAAAATATATAGACACAGGGGCGTAGCCAGAATTTTCGAAGGGCGATTTTTTTAATACTTTTCTTAGTCATTAAGATTGGTTTTGTGAGTAGTCTTCAGCATTTTTCTGTAAAAAAATTATTTTTTCAATTTTAAGAATTTAAAAATTTGTATTGAATTTTGATCTCGAGGTAGAGGTGTAACTTAGGACCATCTTAATATGTGCAATGCAATATCTGACGGGATAGTTCAGCTATTTTAAACAAAATCCTGCATTTCTCTTGGTATCCAATGTCACACTATAAAAAATCTCAATGACCTTTTAATTGCCAGCACTAAAAAATTTTTGAGAGAAATCCAAAAAAAAATCTTTTTCGTATTCAAATAAAAAAACTGAAAACACAAAAGTTTTCTGGTTTTGCCCCTGCACAGTGGTCTAGAATTGGAAAAAATATATGTTGTAGCCACAAGTAAGTAGTTTATGAAAATGCATAAATTTTGGTCCAGAAGCTCTTAGTTCCGGAGATACAGGCCAAAGTGTGTGAAATTTGGGTTCGGACATGTCATTTTCAAAGCTCTGGTACTCGTCACTGCTACATCCAATTTTCATAAATTTTTTTTTATTTGATAGATATAAGTAAGAGCTTTAATATAAATATGCATTTGTTATACTTTTGATGCTTTCTGCACTCGGTAGACTCGAAAAGATCCAAAATTGATGATTTTTCATGGAATTTTCGACCCTCTGACTACGTAATTCAATAAAAAAAATTGAAACTTTCTGTAATAGTTAGAGCTCATCATTATACATAATCCATTTAAAGAAAGTGTTTTGATAAGTTTGACCATTGTGCAGAAAAATTAGTTTAAAGTTGAAATTTTTTGATTTTTTGCCTTAGGGGACCCCAGGTACCCCAATGATGGTCGGTTGCGTGATATTTTATTTCGGAATATTAAAGCCCCTATTTATACCTTTAATTTAAGACCAAAACGAGGAAAATTGGAGTACCCCTTTTTCCGCTAGAGTCATTTGAAGTTTGGTTCTTGGGGTACCCCACTAAGGAAATTTTAATTTTTCTCATCAAAACTATGTCCAATCTTGATAAAGCTTTCAGATTTTATGTAAATATTGATTATCTTAACATTTCTGTCAAAAAAATTTGACACAAGGCGAAATTTTGTCGAAAATTGGCAAGAAATGATTTTTTGGGGTTTTGATACCATATCATGGTACCTAAGCCTACTGTAACTAAATTTTACAATTTTTTCTCTTCTTTTATTGCATAGCGCATTAAAATACCTTTCCAACGAGGTATAAAACATTACGAATGAATGAGATTTGTCTGATTTATGGCGAAAAAACTGAAAAAATGTTCAAATTTGAGCGAGTTAGTAGGTCCATACTTTACATTTTTGCTTATATTTCTCCCCAATCTTAAGTAAATGTAATAAATTTGGTATCGTTGGAAAGCTTATAGTAGTAGTTATGCAATAAAATAAACATGTGAGTTCATAAGTTGCACAGTGCATGGTTAGGCTATGCCAAAAATGTCAAATTTTGGCTGCCCTCACGTTGGACAGCAAAAAACAAAATTTTTATTTTTGACCTTTTTTCTATATAATCATGTTTAAACTAACATAAAATGACCACAGAAGTATTTTTTCTTCATAAATTGAAGTAAACGAGCTCATAGAAAAAACATCAATTTTTGGGAAATTTTCGAATTTTTTCAATTTTTCCCAAAAATTGATGTTTTTTCTATGAGCTCGTTTACTTCAATTTATGAAGAAAAAATACTTCTGTGGTCATTTTATGTTAGTTTAAACATGATTATATAGAAAAAAGGTCAAAAATAAAAATTTTGTTTTTTGCTGTCCAACGTGAGGGCAGCCAAAATTTGACATTTTTGGCATAGCCTAACCATGCACTGTGCAACTTATGAACTCACATGTTTATTTTATTGCATAACTACTACTATAAGCTTTCCAACGATACCAAATTTATTACATTTACTTAAGATTGGGGAGAAATATAAGCAAAAATGTAAAGTATGGACCTACTAACTCGCTCAAATTTGAACATTTTTTCAGTTTTTTCGCCATAAATCAGACAAATCTCATTCATTCGTAATGTTTTATACCTCGTTGGAAAGGTATTTTAATGCGCTATGCAATAAAAGAAGAGAAAAAATTGTAAAATTTAGTTACAGTAGGCTTAGGTACCATGATATGGTATCAAAACCCCAAAAAATCATTTCTTGCCAATTTTCGACAAAATTTCGCCTTGTGTCAAATTTTTTTGACAGAAATGTTAAGATAATCAATATTTACATAAAATCTGAAAGCTTTATCAAGATTGGACATAGTTTTGATGAGAAAAATTAAAATTTCCTTAGTGGGGTACCCCAAGAACCAAACTTCAAATGACTCTAGCGGAAAAAGGGGTACTCCAATTTTCCTCGTTTTGGTCTTAAATTAAAGGTATAAATAGGGGCTTTAATATTCCGAAATAAAATATCACGCAACCGACCATCATTGGGGTACCTGGGGTCCCCTAAGGCAAAAAATCAAAAAATTTCAACTTTAAACTAATTTTTCTGCACAATGGTCAAACTTATCAAAACACTTTCTTTAAATGGATTATGTATAATGATGAGCTCTAACTATTACAGAAAGTTTCAATTTTTTTTATTGAATTACGTAGTCAGAGGGTCGAAAATTCCATGAAAAATCATCAATTTTGGATCTTTTCGAGTCTACCGAGTGCAGGAAGCATCAAAAGTATAACAAATGCATATTTATATTAAAGCTCTTACTTATATCTATCAAATAAAAAAAAATTTATGAAAATTGGATGTAGCAGTGACGAGTACCAGAGCTTTGAAAATGACATGTCCGAACCCAAATTTCACACACTTTGGCCTGTATCTCCGGAACTAAGAGCTTCTGGACCAAAATTTATGCATTTTCATAAACTACTTACTTGTGGCTACAACATATATTTTTTCCAATTCTAGACCACTGTGCCCTGGTTCCATGTAAAAAAAACCATCTGAGAATTTGAATTTCTAAAATCCTTTATTAACATTTTTGTGAATGAAAATTTAAAATTTTCTTTCTTATTGATTTATCAAAATATTTTAATAAGTAAATTTTCGTTGAATGAAGAAAAAATTTTCGATTCAGTTGTTTAAATCAATAATTATTTAATTTGTTTTTCATCAAAAGTTCATTGAATATTAATTACAAAATCATTTTTTTTATCATATCAATTAAAATGTTGGAAGATGAAAATTCGTTATAATGATAAATTTTTCCATCCTAATCATCATTATTATCGCTTCTATTACATCTTAATTATCAATACATCATTGTTTTTTAATGTCTTCTCATTAATAATTCATTTATTATTTCATTAAACATTAATTTCTTTTTGTTTAACTTGCGATTTTTCACGTCAGAGCTATGAGGAAGACTTATTCGAACATCTGTTGGCAGAATTTTTTTTTGTGATAGGTCATGACTCATGATTTCACATTTTTCTCTCTGTAATATCAATCAGCATTTTCAATACGCGATATGTATGAAATATTTTACAACAATTGTAGTCCTCATATAATATGCTGGTCGTCGTTGCGTTTAATTGATTAATAACTTTTTTATTTATCTCACATAAATTGTGTTGTAGACATTGAAATGGAATTAGTTACACTGATAGATGTGCTTAGTAATTTTCTTAATTTTGTTATTGATCAAATAGAGCGCAATAATTGATGACCATCTATCGTTGAAGTTTAAGCTTTTTATTCATTCAAATTCAAATTACTGTCAATATTTTACAGTATTGCTGTTTGTAACTAACCATGTTTTTATGTATAGCCACGAAAATATTGTAAAACAAGTATGAATTGGTCATTGAAAAAGAAGCGAATTCCTCTTTAAAGTCTTAAAATTAAGCAAAGTTAGCTGTCAGACATTCTTCCTTGGTGCCCTCAAATAAAGCAAATTTTACACAATTAGAATAATATTTCCTACAAAATCTTCATTTCTCTATGAAAGTTATTTAACAGACAGTCTCATTCAACCAATGCATCCGAACTTAATATTTATAGAGTTCAAACTGAATTATTAATACGTTGTAAAGCAAATAAAAATGCTATTCATAAATCTTTGCACTTTAATGCTACAAAATCGTCTATTCAATAAATAAATATTATATTGGTTACAATAATAAGTACATGGCTCGTTAGAGCCTCACGAAATCGATTTGATCTAAATATTGGAAGTGTAGAAAAAAATAAATTAAAAACCTTTTTTATAAATTTAAAAAAAATATATATATGAAAATTCAATTCTGACAATTTCAGAGGCGTTTTAATATGCATCAAGGAAGAGCATTAGGTTATGTATGTGCTGTCATAGAATGTCAACTAGTTGTCATGTTTGAGTAAAGTGATTCACTCAATTTGCGATTAAAATTATTTAGATCGTAAGCAGTTATATTTTTTATTATCGATAAGTCACGCATTAAGTGAAAATGTCAGTGAAATCTCTCATCTCGATTTCCATTTTTTTCCTCGCTATAATTTGTCCTTCAATGTATTTTTTTTTTATATTTCTCTCTTGCTTACTCTTATTTCATTCTTTATGTCGCTATGTTGTTTATTTCAATATAGTGTGAATTTATGGCGTTCGATCAAGATCAGTTTGTTTTGTTTTATTTCATTTACAAAATGCGAAGCGCAAGACACGATTGCCTCTTTAAAAATTGAAAACTGCTGTCATTTCTTTACCTTGTGTGTCTTTTTTCTCTTTTTTCCCTTTTTGTGTGAGACTTTAGAACCTCCGCATTGCTTAAACGCTGCCACATTTATTTGTAGTGCAGTAAACATACAATATTCATTACTCAGATTAATCTTTCTTTTTTTCTAGCTGATTTTGGTGATAAAGTCTAGACTTTTACATCAGTTTGTCCTTAACTAATATTATTGGTCAATCTTTTTTTGGTTTCCATTTTAAAAGATCCAACTAACCCAAATGTTATAATTTTGATGCCATAAGAGAATATTTTTGATTTTTACTAAAATTAAAATAATAAATTACGGAGCCTGCCTCATTATAATATGAATTGAAAAAATCACTCAACACACTTTGCATGATCCAAGGGGTAGGGACTCCCAAAATTGTGTAGAAAAGTGTAGTAAAGTGTAGCAAAGTGTAGTAAAGTGTGGTAAAGTGTAGTAAAGTGTAGTAAAGTGTAGTAAAGTGTAGCAAAGTGTAGCAAAGTGTAGTAAAGTGTAGCAAAGTGTAGTAAAGTGTAGCAAAGTGTAGTAAGTGTAGTGATTGTGTAGCAAAGTGTAGTAAGTGTAGTGATTGTGTAGCAAAGTGTAGTAAAGTGCAGCAATTCAAGAAAAGTATTGTTAAAGCTATTTCATATATATTTTATTACTTGAGTGATACAGAATCACAAATTTAGTCGAAATTCCATATGATGACTCATAGGAAAAGTTATGTGATCTTGAATAAAATCAATTAATTTAATTTTTACGATTTCCATACACATTTCACTTTTTTAGCGCATTTTCCAAACTCAATTGTGGCATTCTGTAATCGAAAAATTCGCTTCTTTTCCACATATTTGCAGAATGGCGTGATCTTTACATATTCAAATTGAAGTTCTGTACCCCTAAATTTATTATGCCTATGTATCTTTCTTTGCGTGAAAAAATGTACGTTTGAGCAATTCAAAACCTGAAAACTACAAAATTACAAAAAAATATCAATTTTATTATATATATTGTTCAGTTTTCAATACATATTTCATTGACGTAACTCATCTAAATCATTAGAAACAATTCGCTTTTCTATTCATTTTAGTTAGCTGGCTGACTGGGTCACTAAAATTTCGGCAACGAAAGTACAAAAGGACTTCGGATTTTTTGAGATTGATAGCTACATGGTCATTAAGCTTGCAAAACTAACTTTATTTTAAGGTTGAATTATATTGTTAAAACTCATAAATAAGGAAAAATCGCTTAAATCCTCCTATATGCGAGATAGAAGCGAATTTTACGATTACAGCGACATTCTTCTTCTTATTTACAAATTCAAATGTTACAGAGTCAAGAAAAAAATGTTTAAGGGATTTACAAAAAAAAATTAAAATTTTTTACTCAAGTTTTTGTATTTTTTATTAATTTTAACAGTACGTAAATGATTAAACTACAAAGTTGAGCTTTAGAAGAATGTCGGACAAATTTTGAAAATAAATTTTTTTCAGAAAAAATTTTTTCATTTAAACGTTTTTCGAGGGAGCTTGGAACCCCTTGGACCCCTCCCTGGCTACACCCCTGAAAATTTTTTCTAAATATCAGCCCATTTGATCAATTACATCAATTGCTTGCCCTTTAGATTCAAATACGGTATTGTTTCCATATTCAGGCACAATCAAGGAACCTCCACACCAAATTTCAGCTCATTTGGTTAAGGTATTCAAAAATTTCAACAAAAAAAAAAGTCAAATTTGTGTGAAAATGCAGAGCTTGAAGTCGAGGTGAGTCGACCTCGACTTGAAATCGACTTCGAATCTCCCAAGTTTTTGTATGAAAAGTCGAATCAATCAATTCTAATGGCTATAAGTCAGGAAAGAAGTGACCAATTCCAAAATCCTTCCGTCGTACAAATCCTAGATATGAAAACTATCACTGTGCCAAATTTAAAGTTGATTGGACTTTTCCTGCGAGACTAGTTGCTGGAACAGACGGAATAACGGAATGAGTTATTTCAATCTGAGTTTAGAAAATGTTCTAAAAATTGATGGTTCTATCATATTAAATTCCGAGAACAATACAACTACAGCAAACTCTTTTTAAGTTTTAATTTGATAAATTTTAACCAAATAAGCTTTAATATTTCGATAGCTTAGCCTCCAATTCGAATTATGAATAAGAGGGAATAAGGTTGTCTCTTTTTAACCTGCTTTTTAAGGAAGCTCACAACAAATTAAAAAAAAACAAATTTTTAATTAATAATTAAAAATACTAGATTTTGGTTATCTTCGTCAAAGATAACCTAATTTAATTGGTTTTGCAATGATAAGTAGTTTGAATGGTGCACAAGTGTACCTAAATTAGACAATTAAAAATGTTGTACTATTTTATGAACTACTTTATTGATCTTCGAGGAGAAAATGTGCTCTAGTTGTAATCTGCTAATCTTTGCAGTAATTTTAATTATTTTGATAGATTACACACTGGTCTAAAATCGAAAAAAAAGTGCAATTGAACTTTTAAGGAAAAGTTTCACCAAAATTCTTCGTAGATGTCTCATTTTAAAGCTGTTATATGTAGGTACAAATTCCCAAAGTTTCAAATATTTTGGTCCATCTGGTGAAGTATGGCAGTTCCTTAAAGTTGATAGGGGGTAAATATTCGAATTTTTTTTGAACTCACTTGACCTAAATTTTCTAAAAAACTACTCAATCAATTGAAAAACGAGTTTCGGTTCCTTAAAGTAAATATAAATACCTTTAATTTAGTGTATTGATATGTAAATTTTTTTATGTCTATGTAGAGTATGGTTGGAATATGTGCGAAAAATTGGCAAAAAACCGTACTTTTAACCACTTCGAAAGCCACAGGACAACTAAATGAACAAAATTGGGCACTCTGTTAACACTTTCTAGTAGTAGAAAGTCCTAACTTTCTAAAATGGTGTCAATCTTGACAATCGGACTGCAGGTTTGGAAGTTATTGCCAGTCAAAATTTGGTAAAAATTTTAAATTCTCAAATATTTTATTCTAAAATTTTAGCCTAAATTCTCACTTTTTTCACAAAACATGTCCAAATTCTTTATTTTAGGTTATTTTGACAAAAACAATCTATTTTTGATCAAATTTTGAAGAAATTTTTTAAAATTTACCAAGATACAGGGTACATGTGCTCCCTGACGACTTGACCCTTTTTCACCTCACTCAAACCGCTATAACTTTTTACAAGATAAATATTTTTTTATTCTGTTTTCTTTAATTGATAGCCTATTAAATTACCTTTAAAACGATATATAATACTTGATATTTGTGTATGGTCTTGGTCATGATATTGGCCTTGGCTTGTGACCAACCCCTTTCTAGAAAAATCTCAAAAAGACCATTTTTAGATATAGCATTTAAAAAACAAATTATCCCTTGTATTTAAGTTATTTATTATCAATTATGACTATTACGAGTATTTAAACTCAAATTTTGTGTTTTGAAACTTTTTGATCTTTATAGGTAGTCCTTTTGAAAATAGCACCTAGTCATTTTTTTGTAGCTTCCTGTGAGTATCAGATTGCTTCCAAATTGCAAAATTTGAGCTTAAATACTCGTAATAGTCATAATTGATCATAAATAACTTAAATACAAGGGATAATTTTTTTTTTAAATGCTATATCTAAAAATGGTCTTTTAGAGATTTTTCCAGAAAGGGGTTGGTCACAATCCAAGGCCAATATCATGACCAAGACCATACACAAATATCAAGTATTATATATCGTTTTAAAGGTAATTTAATAGGCTATCAATTAAAGAAAACAGAATAAAAAAATATTTATCTTGTAAAAAGTTATAGCGGTTTGAGTGAGGTGAAAAAGGGTCAAGTCGTCAGGGAGCACATGTACCCTGTATCTTGGTAAATTTTAAAAAATTTCTTCAAAATTTGATCAAAAATAGATTGTTTTTGTCAAAATAACCTAAAATAAAGAATTTGGACATGTTTTGTGAAAAAAGTGAGAATTTAGGCTAAAATTTTAGAATAAAATATTTGAGGATTTAAAATTTTTACCAAATTTTGACTGGCAATAACTTCCAAACCTGCAGTCCGATTGTCAAGATTGACACCATTTTAGAAAGTTAGGACTTTCTACTACTAGAAAGTGTTAACAGAGTGCCCAATTTTGTTCATTTAGTTGTCCTGTGGCTTTCGAAGTGGTTAAAAGTACGGTTTTTTGCCAATTTTTCGCACATATTCCAACCATACTCTACATAGACATAAAAAAATTTACATATCAATACACTAAATTAAAGGTATTTATATTTACTTTAAGGAACCGAAACTCGTTTTTCAATTGATTGAGTAGTTTTTTAGAAAATTTAGGTCAAGTGAGTTCAAAAAAAATTCGAATATTTACCCCCTATCAACTTTAAGGAACTGCCATACTTCACCAGATGGACCAAAATATTTGAAACTTTGGGAATTTGTACCTACATATAACAGCTTTAAAATGAGACATCTACGAAGAATTTTGGTGAAACTTTTCCTTAAAAGTTCAATTGCACTTTTTTTTCGATTTTAGACCAGTGTGGATTATTAACAACTATATTATGCACACGTATTGTTGTAACAAGAAATTTTTTAACACCAACATAACTCCTATAATGTCACTGTCACGTTACTTTAGTTTATCAAAAGAGTCATACTGAACCATCTCAAAATGATTAGTTTTAACTGATTTTAACAATATATATAAAATATATATAAAATAACTTAATAGGTAGTTTTGGTCGTAGTTAAACATCATGAAAACACTATACCACCTTCCTGAACTTCGTTTTTTTATTCTTCATTTCTTTTCTTTCATTTTTGTGGATTACGATCAAAAAGAATCAGTAATTAAAAAATTACCAAAATTTTTCCAGTGTAGAAAAGTGTAGCAAAGTGTAGTAAAGTGTGGTAAAGTGTAGTAAAGTGTAGTAAAGTGTAGCAAAGTGTAGCAAAGTGTAGTAAAGTGTAGCAAAGTGTAGCAAAGTGTAGCAAAGTGTAGCAAAGTGTAGCAAAGTGTAGCAAAGTGTAGCAAAGTGTAGCAAAGTGTAGTAAAGTGTAGCAAAGTGTAGCAAAGTGTAGTAAAGTGTAGCAAAGTGTAGTAAAGTGTAGCTAAGTGTAGCTAAGTGTAAAATTGTGTTGAAAAGTGTTGAAAGTGTAGCAAAGTGTAGTAAAGTGTAGTGATTGTGTAGTAAAGTGTAGCGAGTGTAGTACAGTCCCTACCCCTTGGCATGATCGTCTTGGTTGTTATTTTACTTCGTTTCATTGCTTGAGTGTGGAGCGTCGAGAGCGCAATAAAAATAAATAAGGCAATAATCGTTAACCAATTACAATATGCATTTATTAAATTTATTAAATGAAAATTATTCAGAAGGGCTTTTTA
This sequence comes from Chironomus tentans, assembly GCA_963573255.1. Classification (NCBI taxonomy): domain Eukaryota; kingdom Metazoa; phylum Arthropoda; class Insecta; order Diptera; family Chironomidae; genus Chironomus; species Chironomus tentans. Next base: position 25,854,317 of record OY754302.1, read on the forward strand.
TTGTGCTCGTGTAACTTTAAAGCGACAGTTTTAATAAATTTTTAAATTTTCTTACATTAAGCTCTACTGTAAATAAGTGAAACAATGCAAAACTTTTTTGATTTTGTTATTTTTGCATACAATAGAGATTAATCCAATTTAATCAGCTCTCGTTTTACTCCTTTCTGTTTTGATTAACTTTTTCGCGTATTTATTTTTTTATTGTTGAGTTTCACGATGTTTTTATTTTTCTTCTAATGTGTCTACAAAAACTTATTGTTGCTATTACTATTGCTGCACCTCTTTTTTTGTCTTTTGTTTTGCTTTTTGGTCCACACAATAGCAAGTTTATTTTTTTTTCGTTCATTCGATTATAAATTCATGAGCGATATTTGAAAGCAGCTAAAATTTATTTTCTCACGGATGCTCACGAATCTCGATCAAAACTAATAGACTCGCCAAAACACTTCGGAACACTTGTAAAAGCGAAAATTGGAATAGTAAAATCATTTTATTGCAAAGCCCATAAAAAATGATGCTAGTGTAATAAACGATATTAATAAAAGTTTAGAGAGCAAGTAATTTGAAATCAATTGAAAATTGTTGATTTTATTATTTATTTTTTAGTTACTAATTTTTTTTATTTGAACATTGGACAAAAATATTTCAATTAAATCTTTTATTTAGACGGGATATTTTCAATGAGATAAGTACAAAAAATAACCAAAAATGTGTACCCTGACTGTCCTAGACCACAATTTTTGGCCATTTTTAACTCGCGTGCCATGACATCCTGATCAATTTAAAATATATCTACACATTATACCTTAAAAAGTAATCAATTATGATTGCGTGAAAATTTCAAAAAAATTCTTAATTCACTCATCATTAATTTTAACTTTTTAAATTAAATTTCAGGAATTTTAAATATAATTAATCTTATTAAAAAACTGTTGTCAAATCAAATGATTCGGTCAAAATTTAATTCACACGTTTTAAGTTAAGAATACGGCAATGAACAAATTTTTTGATTGAATTTTGCAACATGAATTGATTGAACATACATCTGATAACTTCATCTTCAAAAAGATCGATTGAGAGGGTTGGTTATGTTCAAACGTTAGATGTGAACATTACAGCGACAAGTGTGATAGTTGATTCCGAATTTCATTGAAATATTTAAGCAAAAAATAAATGGCAAGTTATCTATTAAAGTCAATGTCATCATTTTCGGATATTGTTGATTGCCTCATAACGCCCAACAGACGATATCAAAATTGACGTTGCAGAAATTTCGGTTGTCATGATTCAATCATTTATCAAACGATTTATAATTGCTATCAGCGTGTTTGCGAATTTTAACAATAGTTTTATTGTTTGATATAAATGATGACATAAATGTTTCCTGCTATGGATGTCTATGGATTACTAAATATGTGTTTTAAAAGCGAGTATACGTGTTTCATTCACAGTCATCAAATTAGCTATCATAAACGCCAATTCACTGCTCCAGTTTTGTTCCTTATAGTTCCGTTGCTACATATTATTCAGTTCCAATTATTTGATGTTTATTGGTCCACGCGTATATAGCTATATCGATCACAACGCGAATCGACATTTTTATTGTCTTGATAACATAATAAAAAGCTTCTAATTCAAATACGTTCAGCTTTACAACTCATCCTCCACTGAAATTGTATTTAAAACTGAAATTCGTCTATTTATTTACGTTATAAATAAAAATTCAATAAAGCTTCATGACATGAATCGATGCTAATAATCTCGTGCAAAATATTGCTTCCATTTGGCTTTAAGTTTCAATTGGATTGATCTCCTTGAAAAAAAGTTAGCAACAACATAATTCCTTTTATAAACTCGCGGCGAAAATTAATTTAAATCTCTTTTTTATTCCATTTATCACTATCATTTGACACTTGATCACTTTAAACAGGAATAGATGTAACATTATAGTTAGGAGATGAATACTCATGAAATATCTTCATCTTAATGTCATTTAAATTAAATGCAATTTTCTAATATATTAAGCTTATATATATTCTAATAAACTAAATATTCCATTAATCTGTTCCGATGAAATGTTTGACTCCAACAGCAGCCTAAAGCATCAATTACTGAGGAAATATTAACTAGACACTTTACAATACACTTAACTTCTACAATATGTATATATTTATAAGTAGTGTACTCTAAAGACGGTGTACATTAAGAGATGCTCACCTATAATTGAATGTACATATTTCATTAAAATCCTATTAAGTGTCTATTCATATGCATTGACTTTTCATCATTTATAACATTTGAATGGATGCATGAAGAATAATGTGAAATTTTGCACACGCGACATAGCTTTTGTACCATACAATATTTAATGTCACAAATAAATTTTTTTATTATTTTCTAAAATCAAAATTTTGAAAGAAGCCGTTGATTGATTTGGTGTTAAAATAAGTTCTTCTTATTGTAAGTTGAGATGATTACAAATAAAGTTAACCGAAATAACATGCGTACATAAAGAAAAAAACAACAAGGTGTCACTTTTCTGCGGTGACTGTAAATGTTAAAAAGAAGCGTCAATGTTTTAAATAAGAAAGAGAGAAAAAAAAATTAAATTGATTGGAAGTTTTTTTAAACATCTCCTGACTTTTCTTTAAACTTGTCGATTTTTTTGGCTTTTTCGTTTCTTCGTAAATGACTATCATGATTGAAATATGATATTCACTTGGGCAAGGTTATTGTCTTACATTGTGTATCTTAAATGACGCCTTGCTTAAGTTTTTGAGGGTGAAATTGATTTGTTGATGCAAGTTGATGACGATTGAAAGAAGGCATGGTATTATTGGCAGATTTGTTTCCATGACTTCATTAAAAGGTCATATAGATGTATATTCTTTCAAATATTGCGGTAAGTCAAAAATACTTTAAAGTGCTATTTTATTGAACTCTATTTTTAAGTCGATTTGAGGTTTGTATAATCGAAACAAGAAAGGTCCAGTTACGATTTCACGTCTCTATTTTTACAATGTTAAAATAAGGATTATGAGAAAATTTCTTTTTAAGGATAATGTTGCGTCTTAGAATAATTAACACAACACTTTTGTGTTCTAAAACATTTACGCTTTGTTACACAGGACATTGGTATATAATATTTATTAAGTGTATATTGAGAATATTGGTCCATTAATAGTTCAGGTCATTACCGACTGTATAAAAATAGTCTGTAACTTTGATTATCAATAGAAGAGTATTTTTGTTAAGAATTAAAATTGCATTAATCGGAGATATTTTTTGAATCTTTATTTTTGGAGATAGAACTCTAGCACTGTTAATAGCGCAGTTATATTATACTAAAAATAATTTTTGTTTGCTTTATAGCCTTTTAACTATTATATATTTTATATGAATTTTATGTGAATTTATACTCAAATGACTTAATTGAAAAATATCCTAATTCTTAAGCATGTTCTAAAGTATTACAATTTTCCAGAAGTTTTCAGCTTGAATAGTTTTTTAAAATTTTAAACGTTTTTAAACTTGTCATTTTTGATAAAATTATTTAAAATGAACAATTCCTTATTTGTGTCCACGAAAAGTAAAAAATATATACAAAGGTAATTAGATACATCCAGATACATCCAAACCAAAACCTTTAAAAGTAGGTTTGCCATTTGCTAGTTTTTGTTACTAGGGTACAGTAACACTTACATTCAGTTACAAAAATGCGTGAATAAAGTGTTACAAATTTTACATACAATTCTTTGCCAATTCACAATAATTATGACATTAAGAATTATTTTTGCATATTTAATTTTATAATTTTGATCCTAACACAATACGGATAATAATTTATTTCGCAACAGATGAATTGTCATAGACTTACCGTAACATTAATCATGGTTAATTATGCTCATAAATCAAACTTTTAATTTAATAAATGTTCATAGACATAAGAATATATTCAATATAATCTGTGCTGCATATAAAAGATCTGCATCACAATATATAATTTTATTAAACGTGAAATATTTTTTTTCAGTCAGCAAAAGAGCTTAATAGACTAACCATCTTACATTAGATGCTTAACAATGTAATAAAGTTGCCAAAGCTCTAATTCCCCTATAATCAACCATCATTAAATTGTATAATTAAATTATTTTTTTCCCACAACGAATGCCGCAAAATAAAACAATTTAACTAAATAAAAATATTTTAACTAGCCTGCAAAAATGGCTTCATTACATTCAGCATCAAAATAAAATAATGTAAGATTTTTGCAATTTATTCATCCTCTGAATTGTGCTTATTTCTTTGTCAATATAAAAAAAATACAGAAAATTGAAGAAAGTCAGAAAAAACTTATTTTTCTTTCATCTCAACGCTTAGCGCAGCTTTGAACAAAATTCTTCAAAGTTAATGTGCATGAAACGAAAAGAAAATTATCTAAATTGTTTCTATTGGTAATAATTGGCTATAAATCTGTGACACAAAAAAGGCTTAGGCAAACCTCAAATATTTTAATTAAAGGAATGGAACAACTTTTCTCAACACTTTTGAGTAGAATAATTTAAATAAGTATGTACGGGTTAAGAAAACGACAGTTACATCTTAGCAGGGGCGTAGCCAGAAACTTTTCGAAATTTTCAAATTTTTTGTATGAAAAAATTTATAACAGAAATTTAATTGAGTTTTTCTCTAAAAAACCCTAGCAAATTGAAGAATGTTTTGGTAAGGAGGGATTTGTTCCCCAATCACCCCCTCTAGCTACGCGCCTGCATCTTAGTAAATCAAATAAAATCCAATTTAAGTAGTAGAACGAGGATTTCTGTTCAAAATTTAATTTATTAGAAAGCAGCTTTAAAATGCTAAAAAAAATGCTTTAAAGTCCTAAAAACCTTAGTAATTTCAAATAATTTATACAAAACTATATTTTTGGGCCATTCTAGTTAAAAAGAAGCGTGTTTTTGTACCAAATTATACTTTTGGATATACGTTACTTACTTTTTTATTGAAACCATGTTCCTAAAAGAGCAAAGGTTACAACCTAGTTTGTATAAACTAAAGCTGACATTCCTCTTTCAATTTTCTGCGTCATGTAGCTTTTGGATCTTCTTAATTCTTAGTTACACTCAAAGGTGGCGCAGGTTTAATTTTTTTAACTTAAATTTAAGAATCTCATAAATTTTTAATTGATTTTGAAAAAAATATTCATTTAAAAAATAATAAGAAATAAAAACAATGATGCAATAATTCATATATGCTTTATGCTCCCTCAGCTGGATATTAACGTAGCAATGCTTAGCCTTATATTAATGCCATAATGAAAACAAAAAATGGGTTTCTCAACACCTTATTGAACTGCAATTCAGCTATAGATGCATATGCAAGTGAGACAGAAAAGTCAAATGATTAGGGAGATGAATAATGCAATCTTTTTATGCCACACCTTATAATCAATTTCTGCAAGTTTGGACATGTTTTTGGTATTAAACATACTACCGTTTGTGCTGCTTTTTAAATTGAGCAAAAATTCGATTGTTTTTTCTAAAAAAAATTTTTTATGATAATTATTAAAAAACAATCTTCATTCTTTTTCAGATGCTGTTGTTTTTGTTTTAAATACTGTGAAAATCTAATTTACTGCTGCTGAATAAATGAAAAACTCTTCACTTTTTGTTTTCATTTGATTTCTTCTTATCATTTTATATCATTCGTAATACCTAAAATCATCATCATCGGATTTTATAATGACGTCACGAATAAAATTTCCCTTTCCTTTTCATTCTGCCAGGTGCTGTGCTACTCAGATACAGCCGTCATTAATGTTCCATTAATGTGTGCGAGGAAAATTTTACTTTTATTTAAATTTGTGTGAGTTGAAAGAGGAAAAAGTTTTCATTTCAATGGCACCTACACATAATGTACAGTACAAAAAGCACATACATATATAAAAGCTTAAGAAGAAAGCACGCAGTGAAAACATGACTGAAGTAAATATCTCTTTTTGTTCGAAAGAAAAGGAAGTTAAATTTCTATATGAATGAATGAAATAGAATACGACACTAAGCGATTAGGATAGTCTATTGTTAATACATTAGCAAGTGCTTACTCACGCACTAAACGCACAATTTGAAAACGAACTTTAGTTAGAGAAGGAAGGAAGATGAGCTGCTTAAGCAACAACAACAAGCATTGTGAGAAAAAAAGAAAAACTCGGGGATGATGGTGTACAGTGTGTTTTACGTTCATATGACGTCACGGAAAAATTGATTGTTGAAGATTTTCTCAATGTTTCTTTCTCTTTCTCGCTTCATGAAGCTCATAAATTTTTGGTATCCATTGATGATAATACTTGCGTGAAATGATATACACAAATGCTTGTGTTGGATAATATTGATGTGAAAAAATTTTGTATTGTCGATTTCAATACCTTAAGAACCATTAATGCTTTGTTACTAAGACGTGGCAAATTCAAAAAAGATTAGAAAGATTATGCAATAAAGAAGACGTTACAAATAAATATCTTATTATTTATGTCTCATGGTTGTTGATTTACATTCATCATAATAAATTCTCGAAATGTCGTACACAAAACACGTTATTAATCCATAAAAAAATCGAAAATGAAAAGCAAACAATAAACATATTGTGTCCAATCTCTTCTATAATGTCTAACCATATATCTTCATCTTGGATCATATTTTCAAATTTTTATCATTTTATGACTGCATAAACATAATATTTTTCAACAGATGATTAAAATGACGGGAAATCGAGAAAAATGAGATCATTTTTTGTCTAACTTGTTTCGTTGACAAAAATTTTTATTGTACGAAGCATCCAATTCAGATGATCATGTTTTTTTGCTGTCTTTCTTTTTTTCAGTGCTTGTTATAAAAGAAAAAGAAAACAAAATATAAGGCAAAAAAATTCAAAAAAGAATTGTATATAAATCGCCTCAACATGTGGTGTCCTTCGAGCACACTTAATTGCGAAAAGATGTTGATCATCCGGGACTAGAACGCGTTCAATCGTTCTTCGGATTCTGTTAATTTGATGCTTGCCTAAATTTGGTAGCAAATGTTTTCAATAAATTTTTGTGAAATAAAAAATTGTTAAAAAAGAATATTTTTATATCTTTATCTTTTCGTTTCTGTTTCATCATTTAATGCGAGTCTAGAAGATTAATTACTGCATTTTTTTGATCTCATTTTTATTTTTTTTCTTGAATATTTTGAATGATTTGAATAAATTTTTAGATATTAAGAGTAAAAAATGCAAAAAATCTTTATGGTCTGTTGCTGAATATTGAACATCTGATAATAGTGTTTAGATCAGGACCGTATTCAGGAGGGTTCGAAAAGCATTTTGTACAAAATTCAGGAAAACAACTTTTGTTACCAAAATTTTGCAAAACAATAATTTTTAATAGATTCAATTTCAAAAAAAAATATCGCAATCAGCAGAACATCGATGATCATTTATCAACTTATATTTACTGCTCGACGCTTCTTTTAAACTGTTTTACCATAAACACTGAATTTACTTTAAAAATAAGTTTGACTAGAGAGGAAACTTGTTATTAAACGTCACTATCGACACATTATAAATGACTTTTATAAAAAATTTGGTTAAAACGCCCCTAAAATTCATAAGTGTTTTCTTTTTTACTCTAAATTGATTTTAATTTGTTTTTTACTTCCTTGCAAATATTCATTTAAAGTGATGTTTGAAAATGAAGTAACCTGACAATTTAATTAAATAATATAAAATAATCAGATTTTTAAAATATTGCGTATTTTCAAACGTTACTAATTTTTTTTCCTAATTACCTTAGCATATTTAAGATGATGGACTATTTCGACCTTACCTAATTTCAAAATTTCTTCTGTAATTTATCATATTCTTCAATCATAAGTTCACGAGCAGAAATTGAAAACTGTTATACAATCCCAATTTAGACATCAAATAATTTAAAAATATTATTTCAACAACTTAGTTTGCAGGTATCATTAAACCAAAGTTTATGAAAGGATAAAAAAAACTAGACAGGTTTCATTTCTTGACAGTTGAGTGTATCATAGAAATGAAAAGTTTAAAATTTATACACCATAGCGTTTACAAGAGTCCACGATTAATACTTAATTTTTAAATATTTTGCATCATTTATAAATTTAATATAAAATTATTGTTTCACAACTTTCTCATTTTTGGCTCGATTTGTAAAGTATCAAGCAACAAAAATCTATAAAATTCTCGTTGCACTCCCTAAAAAATCCTCACACATATTTCTGTTGATAACGTACACAAAATACCGTAATGACTGAACATTCAAAAGATAAATTAGTAAGATTGCTGCAAAGAAGTAGAAGTAAAAAGACGTTGAAGCAACAATGAAAGAAAATTTGCACAAAGGAGGAGACGAAACCACAGAGCAAAATAGTTTCCAAAGAATAAAACAGTTTATAACAAAAAAGTATTGCAAAACAAACTTATCGATTTAGAAGAAAGAGACTTTTATGCTTTATGTAATTTTTCTTATGTTCAACTATTAAATACATTTAGTATTATACATAAGTTTCTATAAGTTAGAAGAAAAAAAAATTTTCACTTGAAGTGAAAAAAGTATCATAAATAATTTGTACAATATTTATAATAAGTCACGATATCTGTGCTATGTTCCAATGCATTTATTAAAAATAATATTCCTCGCTTTATAGCCTCAATGGATTTTTCTCTTTTTTCATTTGAATTTTTTTCATATAAATCACTCGATTCGCTCTTTTCTGTACTCGGTGCTGTTTCTTCTTGCTAAGAGTATCTGCTACTCTGCTCTTTTACTGCTTGCTATTTCTTAGAATATGAAAAATTCACATAAGGTAGAAGAGGCCATAACCAATCATTATATGAATAATTTTTCGTTATAAGCAACACTCAACCGTGCTCATTTTGCCCACTTTTTTTGAATAATTTTTATAATCTGCTGATTTTGTTTGCATATTATTTAAATAATAGAAATAAACTATGGATTTTCGATCCTAAACTTGAGTTTAATTAAACTCTTTTTGACTATTATTTTCTTCTTCTCTTATGAATTTATAGATCTTATGCAGGACCAATATTTATATATGTACAATACGTTCAAAAAACCGTTAAATTTCAAAAAATTGACACTTTTAAAATCTTGACGAACATTTTTGTAATTTTCTGAAGTTAATATATTTGGGTAAGTAATGCTTGAACTTTCCCAAAAAAATTTCATGAAAAATTTGACTTTACATATTTTTACGAGTGAGCTCGACGTTTACGTATTGCTACATTTATAAATATTGTTCAAGCCTAGAACTTTTTAAAATATAATATCACAGAGAATCATAGATAGAACTAAAATATATAATATATTAAAAAAAATTTATTTTATTTTTAATATTTAGAAACTTAAATCTTTTATTCTGCATCATAATTTAAATCTTGTATGCCAGATAATCATTGGCACGTTTTAGAAAAAAAAGTTCTTTAAACCTGACACACAGTGTGAATCTAGTTTTTCATCTATTTGATACCAGTTTTTACTTTCATTTGACTATTTAAAAAAAAAACGAATGATAGACACACAATTTTCTGATTGTGCACATTAATCAAAGATTCGGCGATAAATTTTAAAAAAATTCATTTTTTATTTAATTCTAATTCTTTCATTATATAATTTAAGTTTCTTAATTACAAATCAAACACAATTTACAAGAAAATTTTGTGAGAAACTTTACTACTTTACCAAGGCAATCATTTAATCAAGAATCATTTAATCATAAGAATTAACACTAGAGAATGCAATCCCTTGACTTACAACTCTAATCAGTGCAATGTATCTAGTCAAAATTTGTGTGTATGAAATTTACGTTAATATGGCTCGAACAGTAGAAAACAACTCGAATCCGACTAAACATTAACTGGTCTCCAACCCAGGCCATCTGCCTTTGAGGCTGCTTCCTAATATCAACACCATAGTTAGAAATGAATCAGTATTAAAAAAAAATAAAATCTTTAATCTATAAGATTCATATAAATCATTAAATTCCCATTTATATTAAGAGATAACATTTGATTATGTGCATATTCCAAGTTCAAACGAGATTGCAAAAATCTCATAATATGACATTTTCAGTGGCATATTGAATATGAAATTAGATAGGTATTAAAATTTTTGATTTTAGAATTGTATTCACCAGGAACAGGAACAAGAAAAATTCTATTATCAGCTATAACTAATAAAAAGAATACAATTTCAGGATGAACTGAATTATTCATATTTACAAATAAACAAGTTTTGAAAAAATTCTATTCATAGAATTGCGAAAAGCTATAAAAGTACATGCATTTAATATTTTTTTTTTTATAAAAATAAAAGTTTAAAAGTAGTAAAAATTCTCGTATGCTATATGTGCATGCCCTTGACAAAGAAATGCATTTTAAAGGATAAAATACAACTTCCCGTTTCCATAAATTAGCATAAACTATTTATATCAACATTATAGAACAACGCGTTAGTAACTAGCATGAAACTTTTCTCTTACGCCATATATCAGGACAAGTAGCATATAATTAAAAACTAAATGTGTATTAATAAAGGAATTGCATGTTTTAAAAAAAGAAACAAAGCTGTTCCATGACGTTTTGTGAAAAGCATAAAGTATTACGCAATCGAACAGTAGAAAAAGGAAAAATCAATTATGAGGTACATTTCACATATATGATGAGGTACGCGCATGTTCCCACAAAACCTGTGAAATGTAAATGAATTTCTGACACTGAACTTCAAGTTTTGGTTGAATTGATTTTCTTTTCCATTGGACATGTGTGTATTTACCCCATCCTAAAAACATGATATATTTCATTGTGGCTTTTGTGGATTTGATTTCGTTGATATTTCATGTTTAATAATTGAAACTTGAGATGTTTTGCTTCAAAAAAAGAGAGGAATAGAATAATGAAAAATTACTTTTGCTATCAAGACCAATTAAGCAACTGCATACCGATTTTGATATGCAAATCATTATTTTTTCTGCTTAAATAAATTAGCTTCGTTGAGTATATACATTCGTCGCAAATAAATGAAAAATAATGTCCGAAAATTTTAAACTTCAGCATATTCTTCCTTGTATACATCAACATGATTAATGTATATCTATTAAAGCTCCACTGAAGGCAGACTTTTTTTTTGCGAATAAAAATTTATTCTAATGAATTCTTTGTGACAAATTCGTAATCACCAAGACCTGTTGCATAATTCGTTCAGGCAAATTTTCCAGCTCTTCATTCAGCATCAAGAAAAAAGTATCTCTCTCGTAAGAAAAATTG